>OZ004617.1:13899444-15173852 GCA_963924575.1 Pycnomerus fuliginosus | reverse complement strand
AAGGTAAGCTTTTATTTTAAATTGGAAGCACATTTAGCAGAGAACGCTGAACGCTTGTAATATAAATAGTAGCGAGCAGGGAGGAGCACAAGGAAAGAGGTTTTATTAATATTTTTAGCAACTATGTAACATGCTGCCACTCAATTTAATTTATTATTAAATTATGAGGACCTTAATTTATTAGTTCGTTTGAGGGCAGCAAAGGTAAGCTTTTATTTTAAATTGGAAGCACATTTAGCAGAGAACACTGAACGCTTAATATAAATAGTAGAGCACAAGGAAAGAAGTTTTATTAATATTTTTTAGCAACTAACATGCTGCCACTCAATTCAATTTATTATTAAATTATGAAGACCTTATTTCTATCTGCAAGTAATCAAAATTTATTATCATTGCCCACTATTAAAAATTTACGGTAAAATTTACGAGATCGAAATAAAATCAAACCTCGGGGGCACTTGTAATCGGATTACGTCACCCGTGGAGACGCACTTCAGGATTAAATGACAAAGCAGGTCGTATTTCAGGGACGGCTTGGTCTTGTCGGCATTGGGGTTTTGAGGAGAACCTGCAAGTCTAGCGTGAAGTTTCAGTAAATCTTGAAAACGTGTGTGTCCGTCGTCAAGTGAAGCGTTGACGGACCCCACCAACCCAACTTCCATGCAGGAATTTATCGTTACGCACTTACATCAGTTGGAAACCACAGCACATAATACAGAAAAGAAAAGAACTCGCCTCCAACTTTACCATACAACAAAACTTTCGTGTAATTTGACTTTGGCTTTGGAGTTTTGAACTGTAACATCAGGCCGCATCCATATAAATGTGAAGACATTAAAGTTAACGTAGCATTTTTCGTCCACCCTACAGCAATTATGTTGTTTTTTCTGCGGATTCTTTGGGGAATTCCTCTTTAACACAGACAATTTCAAGCAGGTGCCTGCTCCAATTTCCTACCAAGCTTAATTAAGAATCATGACAATGTCAGAGGTTTATTCGACGATGGTTAGCAGACATGAAGCTATGAAGCTACTGTACAATGTGTGTATTAAAAGGTTATAAACAGTGCTGTACCCTATTTCCCTATTATGTTTATAGAAGATAACCCCGGAAACTGTCACGCCTTCGTGTTGTAAACCTGCAAGCTTTCTATTGAATTATCGCTTTGCAAGCATAAAACGAAATTCGCATTTACGGACGACGTCGCGCTAACGAGACCCGTGGTATCCACAAGTTATTAACAATAAAATACAACGATTAAAATTGAAAAGTTCGCTAGCATCACTGAACTTAAGGGTAATCTTTTTCTTTGTCAAAATGAATTTCAAAGGCATCTCGTTATAAATTGAAGAACCAATACCTAAGTATTCCGTATTTCCTACTATACGTTTGTCCATACTGCTCAAGCTTTTAATTAGATTTTTTAAATAAAATATGAGAAATTTTTGGCACAATTTCGATTAAGTAACACATTGGGATTGGGCCTATCATACCTTTAACCTTTAAGACTTCTACAGTTCATAAGATTGACGAAACGCTTAGTTGTAATGCTTACAGATTCTGTGAGCAACAAAGGTGGTGGGCAGACACAAAATTATACAACGAACAAAATTCTTTATTACAGTTAGTAAAAAAAAGTGTCAATCTCGGAGATGATAACAACAACTTCTAGTTCTTCACAGAATTTGTAAATATAGCAATAACTAATGCTAACAGTGTACTTACCTAAAAACTAAATGATCTTGCATAGACCTGAATAGAGGTTAAAGAAAAATAAAAAAAAATGAGCCCCATCGAGATTTGAACTCGGATCCAAAACACTGATGCATTCCAAAGCTAACCTCAGCAGCACACTTTTATTGGCCCAACATATTTCTCAAATATTGGGGCAACATGCAAACGTCAGATTTTTTTTTAACGGCCCTATATTTAAAGGAATATTGGCCCAACATGAATTTGTTTTATAGGGAAAACATTGTTTAATAATCATTAGCCAATATTTCTTTTAAATATTCGCCCCAGATTGGTTTCTTTCATAGGAGCAATGTAATAAGAAATCATTAGAAATATATTACTAATTACTATTATTAATTTGTATAAAAAAACATTACAAATATTTGATTTTTATCGCTCCCCCATTCCTCCTTCACGGTCTTTAGATCCCGCCAGGTAAGTACAGGGAAATTGATCGTTGCACCTCGACCTCTGTAGCCTCCGGGCACCTCTTTCTAACGGCACCTAGAACGAAAAATCAGCAACTGTCAAGTAGATTTGCAAAAAATTAACTTACATAGTATGGCCCCACGGCATCGCAAATTTTTGAATGGCAACTTCCCACTTTTTTTACCTTGCCCGGAATACAATGATGACACTTTTCTGCAAGATTTTTCTCAGCCTTATGGACAGTGTCATCTCCACAAAGGTAAAGATGATTCACCTGAAAACACATTATTGAAGAATTTTGCAAAACAATATCTCATCGTTACCAATGTATTCATCTTTTCTGCCGCCATCTTGAAAATATTTGACTTCGATTCGTCATGATCGATTATGGTCGCATACCAAATTCGAAGATCCTCATCACGTCATCTGTTAGGAAGTCAAACAGTTTCCAACGAATCCGTTCAAAATCACCCTGTATATAAAAGAGTAATCAAAAAGTACGTAAATGGCATGTACTTTTATGTAGGTACATACAGTAATTAGATATCCTAATAAAGCAGCTTCACAATATTTAAAGCACTGAATGGCAAAATAGCCTTTAAATAGTTGATAACTGGCACAACTCTAACCCAACAAAATTACATGCTGTCTGGCTTAAAACATCGTTATTTAAGAGTTACTTACCCCACAAAAGATTCAACACCACAAGCACTAAAACCAGACAAATGCACTTAATGCACCCCCCGGCTTTTAGGTTAGCGCAATTTTTTCCTGTCTGGACTGGAACTGGACTGGTGTCCGACCAGGCAGGAGGTCACGTACACCTTCTGCGACTGCGACTGCGCACACAGCATCGTCCAAGAATGGCCAATGCAGGCCCTAACAAATATTTTATAATTTAGGTATAATGAAATCAAATATTTATTGTACATAGGTATCGAACAAATTTTATTAATAAACTGCATCCTGCTTCTAACCTCCCGATCCCCATATCCGTAATTCATCTTTATTATCAAATAAAATTTTAATAAATATATAATATGTATTGCATTCGGTAATTTTCATGTGCATGTATTATGGTACCTATTCATTTTCTGAGTAATTAAATTAGTGCATTAATTACTATTTATGAAATAATATTCTACCACATTCTACCCATATTGGGGGCATGTTTATGATTTCAACATGCAAAGATACTATGGGTCCTACATTGGTCAAACATGGATTATATATATATGCAAACATTTTTCCACCAATGCACAGCCAATATTGGCTAAAAGTCTGAAATATTGGGCCACGATTAATATATTGGCCCAATGTAGGCTCTACGTTGGCCCCATATTTGGTGCTGCTGGGGAACATGCTCCACCCCAACCACCGAGTCAAATAATTTCAAACAGCACTCAGCAGTGTCGTCCAGTGCTATCGTGGCGTCTTTCTGCTGTGCTAATGCCGTATTGTAAACAACGTTGTCATTTAGCGGTCAGTCATATATGACCACCCGATATAACGGCAGGAATAATGTCTGTTTAAATTAAAATAGAATAAAAGTCAACCACTCACCCTATCTAGACGGCCTCTTGTTATGCGCCACGTGCAAGTCGGAAAGAAACCGTTTTCGCGCTTTGAAACTCGATAAGCGAATGCTGCCTAAACGCTTAGATATAACAAAATTATAAAAAGCTAGTGTTCGCAAACGAAACGCACTTTTTCTCCGGATTTATTGGATGCGCTCGCTATGTAAACGCAATAAATGTATTGGAGGCGCCATATAAACGTATAAATCTGGATATCTGAATTCCGAATGACCTACAATGTGGCGCGTAAAACTTCATCTCTATACCTTCAGTAGTTTCGGTTGTATCTTATTTTTGACGATTTTTTTACCAAAGGGCACTAAGTATAAATACATTTTTGGAAGCACCGTTTGTAGTTCTTTCCTACGGTGGTGTGAAAAATAGGGGTTTGCATTAAGATTTTAAAGTTGATGTGTCCAAAGGGCACTTTCCGTGGACCGATTTGGCCTAAAATTTTATGAGCACATAAAAATCTCGGAGTTAGCAATTTCTCATGAAATTTGGAATGGTGATTAGTGTTGGCCTTCTGGTGAACCCAGTTAACTTTCTTGACCATCCGCAAACGCCAAGTCCCTTTTTGGCATTGCAACTATGAAATTTAATACATATTTCTTATCAACACCTGAAAGGTCTTCAAATTTCGTAACTAAAAGTGTATAATAATATAAGTGGCATAAAATAAAAAAAATTAAAAGTCGAAGAAACATTAAATAAAACACTACACCCCAAACTACTGAATTGATTTCGCCGAAATTTGAAATTTGCTAGGTAGAGATACCATTACGTAATGGGATGTTTCGACGCCGCCGTTTTGGCGCCGCCGTTTCGACGCGAGGATATTTCGACGCCGAGATGTTTCGACGCAGAGACGTTTCGACGCCAGGACGTTTCGACGCCAAATACCAAAATGTCATAACAAAACACGTATATTTAAGCAATAAGTATTCATGAATTCATGATCATATAGCTGCAGATTATCTACACATTTCAACTTTCCCACAACCATAAAAATTAATAAACTGTTTTATGAACCGTCCTGCAGCCCATTAAGTCATTGAATATATTTTCCTGCAGAATTCGCCTAAGTATAGAAAATACTGTCAATTACAATTTATTCCCCGCTATAACGCAGAATGATTGAAAACCAAGCTTGGATTAATCGTCGCGTAGGCATACATATAAATTACCAAGAAGTGCAAAATTTCGGAATGGTATACGTTCACACCAGCAAAATTTGGACAAGCCACGACAGCGACATAATGTAGTTTTTTGGTGTGTCGAAACGTCCCGGCGTCGAAAAGTCTGGGCGTCGAAAGGTCTCGGCGTCGAAACGTCTCGGCGTCATAACGTCCTCGCGTCGAAACGGCGGCGTCGAAACGTCCTAGACCGATACCATTACCAGCCGAAGAGCGGATTTAATTTTTGTGGCAGTTGGGGAACGGTAAGCGCCATTTTTTAAATGAAATTTTCCTTCTAAAATTAAAGTGATTTAAAAATAAAGTTACTACCTATACCTAAAACCGGATTAGCCCTTGGACCTAGTAACAAATCCATAACACCAAGGATCCACACGATAACGTTCACGTATTTGTAATTGCAGCAGGATTTGTTATGAGGGTTTTGATGTCTGAGGTTCAACAAAATTACTCTGGCATCCCTTCTCTCTTTCAGCCGCAAAGAATTTTAATCAAGCTCGGTTTCATTTAAGAACATTGCATTAAAACGTTGTTACCTGTAAGTAATTTTAATAAAACGTTGCGTTTGTTTGATTAAAAAGAATGCGAAAAAACGAGCCACTCTTACACATTTTAATTACACCAGGATCAAGCAAATAGTTACTTAAAAGTATATGCTGATGGGACTCCGTAATTATGTCAACGGTAAAATGAGGATGCACAAAGAGGGGAATAAAATCCCGGCCACATTACAAAATGAAATCTCAATTTTACTAATTTGTTTTAATAAAAAGCGTCACACTCTTTTTAAGTGAATAACTAATTAAGGGACTTGCTACTTCCTTACTGGAACGAACCTTTGTGTAAATTAGCAGCAGTTTTAATCCCACGAATTGAATTTTATTAATTCAAGAAATTGGCCTTTTAAAGAGCCGCCTGAAGCTGCGGGGATGACCAAGCCCAAGACAGTAATTATATTATGCCTCAATTCAATTAAATACAATGTACAGTTTCAAAAAGGACACTTCCCAGGTGATACGTTTTGTTCTTCTGCTGTCTCCGGCAGATGTTTACAACTTTTACCTTGAAAGCTATAACCCTGGGCATAATCATATTTTACTTTTATCAACGATTCTTTACCGTTTTCACTAAAAGAGAAACAAAGTTTTTGTGTCTGGGCGGTAAGGCGATGGAGTCTTGCAGTTATTTCAGACAATCCCTTTCAGGCATCTTTTGCAGGTTATTTGGATTTGCGACAGTCTCGAGTGAAAAAGTCCACTTTGCTGTACGCTGAACTAAAGATCTGTATCTGGTGAAATCAAGAAAATGTGATTAGTTTAGCAATAGCTTCAAAAAGCTTAAAAATAAGAATAACTCCATAATCTAAAAATATACTCCAAGTTGGTTTCCTCAGCGCACAGCGTTTACGTACTTTGGCGGCTACTCGCTTTCGGCTCCACGGAAAGCTCGCGTGAAGGTATTAGGACAAAACCTGAAATTCGAGTTTATTTCTTTTCCTGCTTCCCTAATTATTTTTATGGAACCTTTCAACAGTTCAAACAGAACACTTAACTCTATCTTTAAACCAGGTTTAAAGAACAATAGGCCCTAAAAACGCTTTGTTAGAGGTTATGAATTTTTATTGCAACTGAAGTGAGTACGTTATTCCTAAGTCTAAGCTGAGGTGAGAATCTCTGTTTAGAAAGTGAGGTGATAATCCTACCTCAGATGTAAAAGGAAAACAACTTATATGTTGCTGTTTTTCTGCAAATCAGTAAAGTTAGCATGGAAGCAGATATCTGCGATTTAGCTGCCGTAATATTTTATTTATTAAATTAAAGTTTCCATAATATTGAAACGCAACGGCAATTGCATTCAATTACATATAGAATTTGAAGCATTTCAATTTATACTATGACAGAACCTATACTATATCAATAATTATTGTTGATTAACAATCATCCCTGTAATAGAGACATTTTGTTCTACCGTGATCATTATGCAACAAATTTCGTTGGAGCATCCATTTGAGGTTTTTTTAATGACATGTAGAGAAGCTAATAAAAAATACGTGTAGTGCTGTCCAAAATTACGCGCTCACGTTATGCATAAATAAACACCACGCTTGGTGGATAATGCGCTCCATTATGGCCATTATAGCGCATGTTATTCTTGCAAGCGTTTAGAGTAGCGGTGCCCTTCATGCTTTTAGGTGCTCTACAAAGGTTTATAGTAGCAATTAAGTACGGACTTTTGATGTGCACGAGACTGGGGTGAAATGTCTTTGTATCTAGCCAGGAGAAGACCCTCTGTTAACTGATCTCTTTGGCGTCCCTTTCTCCAGCATTTTTATTTGCAGGATTTTCGCTTCGAATTTAGAATAGTTAATCTTTTAGCGAACGTTAATATTTATACCAAGACTTTCAGAAGTGAGCGGCGCGGCACTTAGATAACGAAATTAAATTACGGAATTAATGAATGAGTCAAAAAACCTGCTGAAAGTGTTCCTTATCGGAATTAATTTTATGCCTTTTTAACTTTACGTTCTTTATTGATTTGGATGATGGCCAAATCTGAGCTAATTCTTATTATCCCGCACTCCTAAGAAACGCGAAATTAATCCGGCCGCGCATCCGCCAATTCCCAAGCAATTTTTTGTGCGGATAGATCAAAATATCTCCGACTGAGGTAGTTTTTCCTTGGGCGACGCTCTGAAAACGTAATATCCCCATGATGAAGTGGAAATGTTTGCTTTTTGTGTGTATTTGGGTAGTCAATGTACCGTTCAACGCGACTGATAAAGCGAACTCAAAGGATGCCTGCGCGGTAGACAATTGTCTGGGATAATAACAGTTTTTGTAATTGGCTGAAACCGATCAAATTCGTCCCTTTGTTCGAGAGTTTCTACCCTTGTTCTAAACGAACTTTATTGAAAATAATAATGACGACTTTGTCTCGTGTTTCACGAACGTAAAAGTCAATAATAAAGCAAGGAAACTCGATTTGAATGTAATTTCTGACAACTGGAAAAATACGGTTAAAAGCCGATATTATCGGAAATGGTTTGCTCGTTCATAACGCAAAAAACAAAAAGATGTTTCTCCTTTGCCGGCACGACTTTTAATTAATTCTTTTTATTCCAATTTTTGTCACTCGGGACTTTCAGTCCGGCGGTTCTCACACACAACATTTTCTTTGTAGACTTATGGACAACGAGATAGCAGTTTTAATTAAAACGAGAGATAATTAATTTTTCATAGACAAGGACCTACGTTGATACGCATGCTGAAATATTACTGATATAACAATCAAAGGAAACGCACAATGTTGTCTCTAGACGCAATTTGAGGTATTATATGCATACCATTTCGAGAAGACGATGACTTCTCGTCACTTTTGACACATAATCGTGATTCTTAAAAGCAAGGCCAGTATTTTTTTGAAAATTTATATCCCTCTCATTCCGGAAAAAGTGAAAAAGACAATTTATAGGTTTCTGAGCGAATGGGCCTGTCTAACAATTTTTGAAAATTATAAAATAATAAAAATACACTTCGTCAAGACCTCCTCAGCAAATAAAATGTTTGAAAACTTCGTATTTTTTTAATAAAAAAATCTTTAAAATTCCGAATCAGCATACAGGGTGGGCAATTTTTCGATGCTCACCATTGGGATCTCCTAAACAGTAAAAGATACGGGGTCGGTTAAATTACAGAAATGTTGCGCTATTTGTTGATGATTAAGAATCTGAAGAGAATTCCCCGATATTTTGATTCGTTCCTGAGTTATCTGAAAATTACCAATTTAAAGAAAAATTAATATCTTCCTAACGATTGATGTTATTTAAATGAAACTTGGAACTTTTATATTTTTGACAGCTGTCAATTGAATGACATCAACAGACATTTTCTAGTCCTTCTAGATTTTGAATAACGACAGTCAACTTTTGATTCTTTTATATACGAGATGTATCGAGATGAAATTTGGCACACATATTCAGTTCAATTTGTAAGTGCTGATTAGACTTTGGGGCACATCGGTAAACGGAAAGTGCCTTTTGGCACATCAACTTTAAAAATGTAAATGCATCCCTCATTTTTCGCGTCACCATATGAATGCCAATTTCCAAATTACTAAATTTCTTCTAATGGACCCAGGACTTGTGGATTAAAGCAGAATAAATTTGGACGGTTTTACGCCTACTGGTTAATTCAGGAAAACAAGAACTTCATTCCTTATCCATTGGTTACATGTTTCATTTTAATCAATCGAATCTTGTACCGTTTTATTCCTAAGAAAATCTAGTTTTCAGAAAGCCTTGATACATTTGAAAAAATTGAGTAATTTGAAAAAAACCGCTTTACATTCTTTCAAACAAATCTGGATAAGTGACAGATAGAAGCAGAAGCCTAAAATAAATTTTGATGAGATGTTTGTTGACTCTAGATTACTTTTTGACGGGTCATATAGCACTCTAGATGAAGAGTTCAAAATCAAGAATTTAATACAGAATTCAATGATAGGTCCATTTCCGCTGAAACCGGAAGTGACTTAAAATCTCTCTAAATGTCAGAATATTTTAATAAATGCAGAAAAAAGGGTAGTGAGCCTGGTTTCGTTGACACCCGGTATGCAGGGTGCGAGATTAAAACTCCAGAACGCTATAACTTTGTTATTTTGGGTCCGATTTTAGTGAACTAAAAGCAAACTTTTGTCAACT
Organism: Pycnomerus fuliginosus; assembly: GCA_963924575.1. Taxonomy (NCBI): domain Eukaryota; kingdom Metazoa; phylum Arthropoda; class Insecta; order Coleoptera; family Zopheridae; genus Pycnomerus; species Pycnomerus fuliginosus. The sequence continues at coordinate 15,164,217 of OZ004617.1, read as the reverse complement.
CTTTATTTTCAAACGGACATACCCCATTTTTTTTACTCAGTCTAATAGCTAATTTTTTTCTGCGTCTTCTTTAGTACCATAATTCAATAAGTTATGTTTGGTTTATAATTAGTCCTGAAAATAATGATTTTTGTCAAAATTAGAATATTTTTTACTGAAAATTTTCGAATGTGTTGTAGATCTGATAGAACCTTAACAAAACATTCAAAATATGTTATTTTCTAACATGTAGAATGCATTTCGAGAATTTTTTCGCGGCACACTTGAAAATTTAACTTCAAAAAAATGAAAAGTTGGCAATAATTTTAATTATTTTCAAACTTTATTATGAACCAAACTCAAATTCTGCACATCAAAAGACGCAGAAAAAAATTTGTTATTAGACTGAGCAAAAAAATATTGGTGTGCCAATTTTGAAAACAAAAGTTGACATCCCGTTGACATTCAAGTTGAAGTTGATAAAATTCAAAGCCATCTTTAGTTTATAGTGTTTTATGAGCAATTTCATTTGGTTTTTAGTTCACTGAAATCGGACCACAAACAACAAAGTTATAGCGTTCTGGAGCTTTAATCTCGCACGCTGTATGTGTGCCAAATTTCGTTTTAATATGTTAATACAAACGGAAAAAGGGGAGTGAACCTGGTTCCCTGGTTTTTTTTACTCCCGGTATAGATCACAATCATAATGTTAAAACCTAAAATACCCATTTTGAAAGTTATTTCTTACTTCTTTGTAAATGAAAATTTGTAGTATTTATTACTGACTTTTGCCTTGTAATGTGCCTTTAATGTGCCTTTAAATTCTTACATACTAAATGAAAATTTCTAAAGTGACCGTTTAAAGATGATGCTTGTTTTATAAAAATTGAAAAATAGGAAAATTGCTAAGATCAGGATAGGATTTGATTGCTAATAGTACACCCCTAGCGGGCATGATGATGCTAAAGGCTCACCGATTTCAGTGGTATAATCTGCATTTCAGAGAGCGCAGATTCGATTCATGTCGGGGTTTGCATCCTAGTTAATTATGAGGAGAACAACCAAATAGCTTTAGCGAAATGGCGGGCGGACTAACAATATTTGCATCACTCCGACTTCATACATGACCAGTCGAGAATGCCTAATTGCGATGCCAATTACCATACTTCCCTGAAGGGGAACCATAACTATGTTGCCGAAACGAATCGCCCAAAGTACAAAACTGTTGTATTAGCAGAACGCGAGGGGAACCAGCGACATGACTCACATCAATGTAATAGACGCTTTTCCGAAGAATGACTTGGGAAAATTGGAGACGGTTGATTGGACGAATAATTGACTGCGTCGAACGACTATCTCACACGTCAGCCGCTTGCACGTCCTTTCATCTCAATAAAATTGAACCTGCAGATAATTATAACGTTGTCATCCCTTTGATTTCGGACTGCCAGCCATCCGACACAGACATTAGCCGAAATGCGCTTTGGCTGCTCCCAATTATCCTTCCACACAAAAAGAAAACAGGTTTTTCCTGCCGCGGAGATAAGTCAAAAGCTTCATTGTCAGGCTCATTATTCCTTGTGCATGATCGAATATTAACATAACCTTTGATTTATTATCGAGGGGGAAATGCAATCATAATTCTTCACTGGTGAGATTTATGTCTGCACTTCGGACTTGTTAGCTCGTTGCGACTACATGACTTGGAGCTGTTAAGATATGGCATTGTCAGAAAACAGGTCAACCCCTTTTACTCCTACCCTCGATTGATAACATGCGGGCCATATAAACATAGATAATATAAAGGAATCCTGATAATGCTTGGAGACCACAAGGCAAAGAATATAAATTAATAGGCAATAAGCTGTCGCAACATTTTTCAAGTTTTCATCATTGTGATAGAGTTTATGAAGACAAAGCGTTCGAGTTGCGACAAATAAAAGCAGGAAAAGCGCCAAACAGGTCTATTCTAACTTATTTAAATTTACTGTTATGTGTTAAGGCGTCTTTTGTTGGAAAAGCCGAGCTCTCCATGCTAAGTACTCTCTTTGTCTCGGCATTATCCAAGAGCTGCAACATTATCAGGCAGTCACAGGGCCACTGAGCCCTGCCAGAAATAGATATTACTAAATTAAATTAATGCCAGCTCCCGCTGGGCCAAATCCGCCGGCCTAACTTGAGAAACACCCTCAATCCTCCAGGCACTAGCTTCAATCTTGCTCAACATATGCCGTTTATTTACAATTAAAATTTGCCGATGGGAGCTTAATAAGAAAATAGTTTCTGCAAAACCTGCGACGATGGTTGACGGAGGACGTGGAACCCAAGATCCAGGTATTCCTGCTTGTCTGATTTTTGATGCTCGCTTGGGGGATTTACACGTTTTCTGGGTCGAAGAGTGGCTTGTGATCGGCCTTAAATGGAGCAGAAGCTGTTAGGGACTTGAAAGATAGTAATAATTGATCCTCTCAAATTTCCCAAATCATTTCTATAAGGGAGAAAATTTCGTTGTTACTTGGAGTGGAATCATCCTAAAGCTTCATTTCGAAAATATATTTAATTAACGTATATCTACGTGATTGATGGGTTTAAATGTTATAAAACACAATAGTTGGATAATGAACTAGTGTAGTGGTAAATACTGAACATTCGCATTATAGATTGCCATCAGAATCAACACTAGAAAATAGGGGAGCTACCTACATAACACTTTCTAAATAAGTTTTTACCCCGGCTGTATTCTTCGAGAGTTAAATACATGTATAATTTCGGACGTCATAAAAAACGTTATAATGTTAAAGTTTCTTAGACGTTTCTGAAATTACATTCAAATTACATTCGTAAAACCACTACAATACCATCGGAGTTGTCCCCGATGGTGTTTCCCTCACATCATCACAGTACAGCTCCTTCTGAGCATCGAGGTTGATTGCACACGTCGAATTTTAGTGAAATCGTCAACATCGAAATGACGTTGAAGGACGCTGAAAGTTAAGATTCAAAAGACGTTGATATTGTCTAAACTCCTACACTTTCGGTACCGAGGAACACATTAAAAACACGTCGAATTTTAAACACGCGGTTAGAAAAAAGAAGTAAATTTTAACATTTTTCAACGTTCAAATTATAACGTTCTTTTTAAGTATGGTATTAAATGTCACATTAACGTTGAGAAAATTACGTATAATGCTACATGGGATCTATGGCTAAAATTTGATAAGTGGACCTTCAAGGAAGAGCGATTAGATTTTGGACCAAATCGGTATACAGTAAGTGCTATTTTGGCACCTCAACTTTAAAATTTCAAAAGTAGACCTCCATTTTTCACATCACCACTGAAAATCTCTTGAAATTTTGCTTCTAAAAATGTAGTTACACTTACTGCCCTTCTATACCGTGAGAGAAATATACAGTGTGTCATTTAAGATGAAGACAGTCCCATATTTTAGCTACTTTTAGGAGCAGGATAAATTTTTTTGATTTTTTGTCTTTTACGGTATACCTAAGTCAGTAGTCAGCTCGAATGTAAGTTGTAAACTTATTTCATGAGAATAAATTGTTCAGAATCCAATTTTAACACCCTATGCCGTCATTTTGCACAATATAGGACAAAAAGTCCTATGGAAATGCATCAAAAGTCATACTTTCAAAATCTGAAAAAATTTCATCATCTATTCTCCAAACTTCAAAATCCTATCAATTCTAATGTGCAAGTAATTTTAAGAAAACTGACTCGCTTATGAAGCATTTTGGGAACAGCAACTTTTCTTCCCAAGATAGTGTAAGAAATTACCCCTTGAATTTTATGACACAATTTAAGAATCAACCTGTACGTATGACTGTATATTTTTATTATTAGATTTGATAGTCGTTGCTTTAAGGGTAGAAAATCTTTGTACCATTTTAGGGCTCTTTTGGTGAGAAATCGTAAAAGAAAGGCGCTGCAGCCCATTATACAGAAAATTTCGAGATGAAATTTGGTACATATACTCACTGAGCAACTTGTAGGTACTAATTACATTTTAAGCCTAATCGAGCACATAATTCAAACACCCCTCCAGGGCCGCGAAAAAACGTGATTAACATGCATAGAATACCGGGTGTCAATGAACCCATGTAACACCTCGCCATTTCTTTACTTTTCGGAATATTAACTTGAAATTTTTATGGTTTCATATACTTATAAAAATGCTAACTTTGACATCTCTACAAACTTTTTGTTATTCACCGGAAGTGACGTTACTGAAGCTTTTTTGATGGACCATCTAGTCGATGGAGAAATTGAAAGAATGTTGAGAGAAAAATAGGGAAGACTTGTATGGTGTATAGGTATAAGAATATAGAGGATGGGAGCGAATTACGGCAGTTGAACTACGTGAATGTAATTATTGTGACCTTTTGTGCGACTTATTTGCATGCGGTCATTTTAGGTTAACCTATTCGACATTTGAAAACAAAGAATAAAGAAGTTTTAAAGGTGCGATTCCTCTGAAGCAGCGGCCGCTGGCGGCTGACGCACTGCGGCGGCCGCGATACATCCGATTCAATGATATCTAATCGGTTCGATTCCTTAAGCGCGTCAACCGCTGGCGGTTGGCGTCCCGCGGCCGCACCTCTCCGAGAGCAGTCTAGCCGCAGCCGCTAGGGATTAAATGACACTTTTTATAGAATATGGCTCTCTCCCTTTTTATTTTTGGGACAAAATGATGTTTTAAGAACGTGACAAAATAGAAAAACATCCCTGTCCCATTTTTAATTCTGGGAAGTTCTGTGGAAGTGTGGAATGCCGCTACCTTTCTCCAAAGAGAGAAATCAAAGTTGCCTTTACAGCCGCTGATACGATAAATTTCCAATGAATCTCAAAATGAATGAAACGAACAACTCAAAAGTCCCCTATTTACAGTCGAAGATAAAAATTGGCCGAGTGGGTATCAAAATTTGGGAAATATGGGATGGACTTTATGCATCTTTAGCTGCAATCTAATTTTCTCTTCTCTGTATTCCTCCAGCGATAAGTACAATGACGTATCGTTTTCACTCCCAGTGGTAAAAATGTCCACAAACCGTAAGCGTCTGACGCTCTAGAAGAATTGGGTAGCGCGACTCGGCCGCACGCGTCAGCCGCCAGGCGGCCGCCGCGCCGCTTCAGAGGAATCGCACCTTAACGAAGCAGATCTTACAGACAGAGATGCAGGTGAAAAAAAAAAGAACGAGAAACAGGCCGGAGGAGTGAGGCCGACGAATGCAGTGGATGAATGAATAAAACTGGAAATGTGAAGAACGCGACAAGCAAACGTAGCAAAAGGCGTATCTACAACGAAAAGGCTGAAATGGGTGACAAGCTACTATATGTCGACGTATAATATGATTAATTTTATACTTTGCTCTTCTCTGCGTTATAATTTGTTTTTTTCCATTCATTCACTTATCTACTCATTTTTTTACTGTTATTGTTTTGTCACATTTTCACCAGGTCTTTCGAATATGAGAGTGATGGACTCACCATTCTCTGAAGTGGCCCGTTATTTTTATTTGTTTAACCGCCAGCCCCTTAAAACCTATATTCGCCATTTTTCGATTTTGAGCTTAAAAGGAACGTCATTGTCAGCATCCGGAAAACGCCATCCGCTTTAACAACCATTCTGTGAATCCGCACGTGTGGAAATATTCTAAAATTTACTTACACTCCGATGATTGATGTATTGTTGAATTTGTAAATATACCAATGCAGGTAGTTTAAATAAAAATTGCGTAACAAGCTGCATATAGTAAACAGAGAGTGGAAGTAATATACTTGTACGTACGATTCTGTATTTGTTTGGAAAGGGATACGTAGTGGATTATAGAATAAATTATTGCAAAACAATCATCCAGAGCGTAGTAATGATGTGTCGCTTGAGCGCCCACATTTAGGAAAATATTCCGTACAAAAAGAGAGGGTGGGTATTTTGTTTGGCTGCTGCCGCAGAAATCTGAAAACAATGGAGAAGATACCGGGAGGGAAAGAAACTTTGGTACAGATAAAGCTGACAGTATTCTCAATAAGGGCAGACAATTTACTGCTGACACCTTTCCAAAGCTAATTCTCTAAAAAGTCTGAGTGGCAACGTTGGCGTTGGGTTACGGCTTCGCCCTTTGCTCTTCATTCTCTGGTTCGTTATCTATCTCTAAGTTTCCGGCGTTTGCGCCTATATACCTCGGTTATATCAATAACTCTGGACATAGTTAGGCCAGAGATTGGATTGGATGTTGTAAGGAAGCTATTTGTTAGGAGCTTAGGACGTATATGACGTCATCTTATTAAACCAAGGGTTTGTTTGCCAAGCTATAAAATAAATTTTCTGACACACTTTCTTGTTCGCGGACCGACACTGTTTTGTTTGGTGATTTATTGGCGCGTGATTTGAATTCCCACGAGGGCACGCGGTGCGCCAAGAACTACGAAATTACTTTTATAATTCAAACCTGCCCCCGGTTTGTTCTCTAAATATTGAATCGGCGAAATTCGGGTGATTTAGCGCCGCGGCTCCGCGAAATTCCTTATAATTCACTACAAAACAAAAAAAGAAACCATACGAAGGGAGATTTGCGCTCCGGAAACAACGCAGTTGTCGCATTATCTAGAAAAAGTCTGAAAAAGTCTTTCCAATCCGAATAATGGACTAGTATTTGGATTAGAGAATTCGCTATGCAATATTTAGCAGACGGATAAGAGACTCTTGAGCTTCTGAATGTTTATTCTGTAAATTTGTTTGGACAGCACTTGGACTAGCTTTGTCCGGTTCCGGTGCCACTGTGATATTATGTTGTTATAACCAGCTCAGTCTAATCCGGGGCTTCCTAAATGGATATGCGTTTCCTCAGATGCTTCTTCTCAAAACACATCGCATTTACTAAAAGAAAGGTTGTCATCATCATTGCGTCTCGAAAAAATCCTCCGGCCGAATCTAATTCCAACCTAAACGGAGTTTAGAGTGTACTGTTGAAAACAAACTCTGTTTTACGGCTCCATGATAAATTGTCACATCATTATTTCGTGGTTTTCTGGCAATATTAAAAAGTTTCACTGCTCACTATTGGCATCTCTTAAACGGTAAGAGATCCGGAGTTGCTTAAATTGGCCAAAAGTTGTGCTATTTCTTTGTGATTAAGAATCTGAAGAGAAATTCGCTCCTGAATTATTCCGAAAAATCTGAAAATTGTGATTTCAAATAAAAAATATAATATTTCCCTAACGGTTGATGCTATTTAAATGAAACTTGCAGCTTTTGTATTTTTGACAGCTGTTAATCGAATGATATCCACAGAAATTTTCTGGACCTTAGATTTTGAGTAATAACAGTCAACTTTTGATTCTCTTATGGCCGCCATATTGAATTTTGACACCGTGGGATACAGAAAAAAATTGACTTTTAAAAAATGTAATTAATATGGACTTTTTTGAAAAATCGTCAAAATTCTAAAATTGGTATGAATAATTTGTAAAATTACTTTAAAACATTTTGAAAAAAAATAAAAATAGTACCTACACTGACTTTTTTAATCCCTTTTAGCGTTTAGAATAACTGAATTGAAAATTCAATAAAATAGATTTTGATTTCGTGTGATTCAAACTTTTCACATGTTCTTTCAATAAAGTTCTTGCTGGTTACATTTTTGAAAAACTAATTCTTTTGTGTGTCGGATGGTGCCAGAATTCAACAAAGCGGCCTTAAGAGAATCAAAAGTTGATTGTCATTGTTCAAAATCTAGAAGGCCTAGAAAATTTTTTTCGATGGCATTTCATTCATAGCCGAAAAAAATATCGAAGCACCAAGTTTCATTCAAATAACGTCAATCGTTAGCGAGATATTAGTTTTTATTTAAAAGCGCAATTTTCAGATTTTTCGGAATAACTCAGGAACGAATCGAGATATCGGGGAGTTCTCTTCAGATTCTTAATCGCCAAAAAATATCGCAACTTTTCTCTAATTTAACCGACTCCGTAACTCTACCATTTAAGAGATGCCAATGGTGAGCAGTGAAACAAGAAACATAATTTGGATGGCCTATCACATTTTATGTTAATCTCTCAAAGAGCGTTTTGGTCCTTTATACGCACAGTACGTGATTGTATCGCATATGCCGAATAAAGTATAGAGTTGACAAAGGGAAATTAAAAATAAACAAAGCAATGCTCTATATACGCGCTTGTAATTATGTTATGTAATTATAATAATTCTCATTGCATTGATGAACCACTAATTAGGGGGTTTGCTTTTGTTGAAAATGGAGCTAGAGCTGATAATAATGCTGGAAATAATGCCGGGGTTCGGTTGTTCCTCAATCATTTGATGCGCAGCTCCAGGAATGTACTTCCAATCTAAAAAATTTCTGGTATTTTATGAGGATCAAAAAATCAAAAATACATGTTTTCAACTTAAGTAACCAGTGGGGTAGCCAGCCTCCAAGAACGTCAGATCAATAATTTGTTACCAACTTCATTAAATACCTGCCAAGCAATAAAAAATATTGTGAAGCGTATTAATTGACGCTTTCTCAATTACGACTGAAAAAGACTTGTCTGTCTATACCTGAATTGAATTTTTCATTATACTTCACCGAAAACATCATGTTTCCGTGACTACTTAGACTACCGAAAACTCATCTTTCCCGTGCACCGTAATTCTTGCAACGCTTAGCAACGATTGTTGGCCATTGCTTTTGACTTTTATTTGTCACTCATGAACCAATAATTTTTTGTGTTTATATATACCGGGTGGACCAACACTATTGCCCACCCCAAAAATTGCCCTTTACCTTGTAGCTAGAGTTTTGATTTTTCTACAGTGTGTATGGGTACTAAAAACCCTTCAGATGAAGTAAAAATTTTTTTGATTGGCCCAAAAATGTGACGTCACGAGATTTTCAATTAGGCTATTTTCATGAAATAAATAATTTTTGCCCACAGGTTGGTTATTTAGGGCCTTAGGATCACGCTAAACTGATTATTTAATTTTTTGGACATCAGGTTACCAAACTGCAGAAGCTAAAAATCTCGTCAATTTTTCTCACAAGTCGCCTATGAAACAATATCTAATCATTGCGAGGTATGTCCTTTATCGATCGGCGGATATTCAGAAATGTCAGTGTCAGCTTGTCATGTCGACAGGGTCATCAAACCACATTATTCTTAATTTTCGAATTCATTCAATTAATCAATTAATTTTCCCGGAAAATTATTCAAACAAGACGCCCAAGGTTTGTTTGAAACAATAAGCGCGTGCGTAGTTCCATATCGAGTATCAAACTAAATCACACATAACCTCGTTGGAAATTTATCCAAATTTAATTTACAACCAGCACCACGTACGTTTACCCATTACACATCTGAAGGGCCTTCTGATTTGGTAAGTTTTTGGAATTTCGGTCGATTTATTTAATTGTAAAATTGAAAATTTTAGGTGACGAAGATGATTTGTGTGAACCCAAAACCTAGTAGCTGGTAGCATTGTTGGTGGTATCTACTCTGCAGAAGGTCCATTAGATAATAAAGAAGCGTACTTTCAAGTGTGGAAGATTGGTCCACTGAAATTGTTGATAAAATTGAGCCTGTTCCTGTTATGTTGTTAGATTTGACTCCTAATAATAAAAGCTATTCAAAGTATGTTGTAACTTAAATAAATTGTTGGAATTCATGATGTGATAGTGCTCGGGATTTACTTAATTTCATAACGGTGGGTAAGTATTAACCTACCTCCTGAAATATCAAAAATTAAGACCTCACGATAGATTATTTAGCAATTTTTATTATTTTATTAATCAATTTAATCAGACAACTTGCAGTTTTGCGGTGTTTACAAACAAAGCGTCACTAATTTGGCACTGTTCATAGGTTGTACTTGGGTTGTACACTTCCACTGAGAAGAATCGCCCAGGTTTGTCGATTAGATGACACTCACCGTGACAACATTTTTGAGAATCAATTATTATGTTGCAAACAGGCTGTCTGATGAGGCTTGCAGAATACCTACGAAGAGTCCACACACTGCTATTATTAGATTTTGGGTTCACAGAAAGGCCCCATCTGTTTATTAACCATTTTTGGTCACCACCTAAAATTTTCAATTTTACAATTAAATAAATCGACCGAAATTCCAAAAACTTACCAAATCAGAAGGCGTACAATGGAGAAACGTACTTGGTGCTGGTTGTAAATTAAAGTTGAAAAAATTTCACCAAAACGAGGTTATGTGTTTGACGCCCGATAATGGAACTACGCACGCGCTCGCGCTTGTTTGAAAGACCTTCACGGGGTTTTGTTTGAATGATTTTCCGGGAAAATTAATTAATTAATTGAATGAATTCGAAAATTAAGAATAATCTGGTTTGATGACCCTGCTGACACTGACATTTCTGAATATCCGCCGATTGATAAAGGACATACCTCGCAATGATTAGATATTGTTTCATAGGCGACTTGTGAGAAAAATTGACGAGATTTTTAGCTCCTGCAGTTTGGTAACTTGATGTCCAAAAAATTAAATAATCAGTTTAGCGTGATCCTAAGGCCCTAAATAACCAACCTGTGGGCAAAAATTATTTATTTCATGAAAATAGCCCAACTGAAAATCTCGTGACGTCACATTTTTGGGCCAATCAAAAAAATTTTTACGTCATCTGAAGGGTTTTTAGTACCCATACACACTGTAGAAAAATCAAAACTCTAGCTTCAAGGTAAAGGGCAATTTTTGAGGTGGGCAATAGTGTTGGTCCACCCGGTATATATATATATGTATAATGAAAACCGTCGTTCATTACACGTCCATAAACTGCTTTTCCCGCGCTTGCACGATTCCCGTGTTCGGCTTCGCCTCCCACGGGAACTTCTCGTGCTCGCACGGGAAAAGCTTAGTTTCTGGACTGGTAATGAAATATACTATTAGAATTAATTGTCAATTACTGCATTACGTATGCCTATCTACCCTCACGGGTGCATAGGCCGTCTAACACGGTAGCATTTCTGCTAGCAAAATTGGGATGTAAAATTTTGTAGTCGTATTATATCGTATTTTATCAGTGCTGGTAAATCTTTGCTAACTATTAATTATAAAACATTTTCTATAATGGTAGTACAAATTTTCAAGCTTTGCTTCAATAAGTAACATCAGCGTAGAATTTCCGTCATCCCAATTCTGCTAGCAGAAATGGTACCGTCTTGGACTTGAGTTGTCCTTGAAAGATTTTTTCTATATTTTTCTATAGATATTTCCGAGGATATTTCTATTTTGCACGGCTATTCCAACACTTTTCCATTTTACGCCTATACTCTCTTCTGCCATTCTTTCCTCTGTCTATCTTTAGCTCTCTTCTTACAGCTTGTTATTTCTGTCCCCTTCACATATGGGTGGTGAATTTTTCGTTGCCCACCATTGGGAGATCCAGAGTAGATTAAACTAGAGAAAAGTTGCACTTTTTCAAGGCGATTAAGAATCTGGTTAAACACTTCCCGATATATTGATCCGGTCCAGAGTTATCCCCAAAAAACTGAAAATCGCGACGCACAGAAATTTGCGAGGCCTTCCAAGTTTTGAGAAACAACAGCCAACTTTTTGTTTCATATGGCCGCCATATTGAATTTTAACAACATTGGTTACCCAAAAAAATTTACTTTTCAAAAATGTAATAATTTGTTCTCTTTTGAAAAAATATGTCAAAGCTTGAGTCACACCATGCCAAGAAGAAAAAGAAGATTGAAAGAGTTGGTGACCTGTTTTGCAATTGTTTTTCATCTAAGTTTAGACTGATTTTACAAAATTATGCATAAAAATTTTCAAATTTTTACGATCTGTCAAAAAAGTACATACAGGGTGAGTCTGAACGACATCACATCCTTCATACCACATAATCTACTGTTCAAATGATGAGGTTTGGTGGAAAAATTTTTAGGTCAATTGTGATTCCTCTTGATGTTATAAGCCGCCAAAGTTCTTCATTTTTAATCGTTTTTATTTAATATCTTCCGAATGGTGTATCGCAGGGTTCTGAAATTTTGTACAATATTGTCGCAGACCAAGAGGCAACTCCTGATGGTACTTCAGACATTATCCAAAAATCAGATCCCTGTTATACAGGCTGGTCCTAATGTTATTGTAATTTGTCTATGCGGTGTTATTCTTCGATCAGTTTTAAAGCTTCAGACTCACCCTGTATGTTGGTTACATTTTTGAAAAGTTAATTTTTTGTGTAAAATAATGTTAAAATCCAATATGGCGGCCATAAGAAAAAATGCAGCAGAGGGGCCGGCTGGTACCTCCCCTCTCCATGCAAAATTTCAGGCAAATCGATCTGTTCAAAATCTCGAATATATCAGTTTTTGTCAAAAAGGCATTGAAAAAAGGGAGGTTCCTACAATCACTAAAATCTGAGATGAGGCCGGATCTATACGTTTTGAAAAAAGTGGTTTTTCAACTGTGTCGGGGGGGGGGGGCTTACTTTTTCGCCGAGTTTTTCACCCATCACTATTATTTCGTGCAGTCAAAAATTCCCTCGGAGCATCAGCACATTATTATTATTATTGAAGGGGCGCCAAATTTCATGCTCGCCTCATTTAAAATATTTCCTTAACACGGCCCTGGTGGCTCTTCAAAAATCGACGTCATTATTCCTGTACGCTAGTCTTCCGGTGCTACTCCTTCTGCCACTATTTTATTCATTATGCATTAATAATGCTGCCTGTTCTCAGTTATAACTATAACACTAAAGCCTTTGCATTTGCAATTATTTATTAATTGCTTTGTTCTTTCGAGGGAAGATAATGTCTTATTATAACGACCATAAAACATGCTCATCGCACAAGTACGAGTGGTACAAAGTGCAAGCTTCGCACGAGAAAACAACTTTTCACCTCTACATCTCGTCATAATATTGCGGATAGGGATACGGGGGCTGATTCCAAGTTGGTTTATGTCATGGCGATGACGTAACGACATAAGTCTCATTAGGTCACACCTCATAAAATGGCCCTTGCAGTACAATTTTGCAGATTTCTGCAGGCACCTGCTGCATTGCGTCTCATCATCGAGGACTTTCTTATGCTGAAACAGAGTGTCCTCGGTACGCTCTAAGGACACTACGTTTCAACGTGAATTTGCTCGATAGTGAGATGCAATTATTATGATGTTGCCAGAAATCCTACTGCTACCGCCATCTCATGAGTTATGCACCTAATCAGACTTACGTCGTTACCTCATGACATAATCCAACTTATTTAATAATACGGTTTGTAAATCATTATCAGAGTTTAGCCACAATGAAATCGAAAACTTCTGCAAAATACGTCTTTATGCCCGCCTATCTTTACAAGCCAAGCTGTTAGAATAATATTAGGTAATTCCAAATGTCAACTTTATCTACCATAGAGGTAGTCCTAGTACTTATTTTCCCTCACTAATAAAGAACAAAATTTCTAAAGCATGAGTTTCAATTAATTGTTTGCTCTACCAATACGAACCAATTAACCACTGAATTCATCTTCGTATCGGTTCATCACCATCTCTGAACAATAATAATAGTCCATGCATGTGATCTATCGAAATACGCATTTGTGGCTACATACAATAATGCATAGTTTCCAGATTAATCAGTGATGGTATGTTTGCTTCTAGTACTGTTTAATAACGCAAAGACAATCAAATTCAGAAGTTGCATATGTAGACTGCAATCAATTTATTACTCGGCTTAAAACCAATTAGACCTTAAGCTAATACTAAAACTGTAGCAAGAAGCACTTTTGTTAAGCTGCAGTAGATTAGAGGAAACATTTTCCTAGCTAATTTTGGGGATAAGTGAGTTTGTTCAACGCTTCCCATAATCATTGCGTTTGCAGAAACCTTAATAAATCAAATGTTAGTATAGAAAAGTTTATTTAATACTAAATTCAAATAGATTTAATGAGTTCTGGGTTTGAATGAACTCCTGCTGGCCTTCAATTGTTAATTAAATCTACAAACTATAAATCTATATACCTAGAAAATAATGGTGTGGCGTGAGCATTAATTAGGAGAGCTTCCTCATATACAAGTTGGTAGTTGATTACAATAGTAAGTTCGGGCTATGATTTAGTGAAGCACATTGAAACTGTTAATGGGGGATTTTGTAACGCCATAAGGTGCAACTCAAGATGTCGATATACATAAACATATTACGTTGTCAATAATTAAAGAGGATGATGTAAGCAGACGCTGATTGTAATTGAGGAGTTGAGGACTGCTCTTAGTTCTGGCAGCTATATTTACTGCTAAGTTCTTAATTAATAAAACAATTATACATAAATTCACTGGCAAATCCTGTCCTGAAGAACGAGTAACCGTGTTACCAAAAGAGGTCCTTTCCATGACTTCGGTAAGTTGTCTGTGGTACACACCAGAAGCTTGCTACCAATTTCAATAATAGATCTTAATGTAATTAAGCTTTGCATCCCAGTCAGAAACGCAGTTATTATTTCCCTCTAACATTAAATTTTTGACTTCGGCAAGTAAATCATTGAGTAACAAGAAATGGACGAAAAGGTCATGTTGTCAGAATCGAAGCAAAACTAATGCATCAGAACAGCCCTACCCGTGCATCATAATAAGTCTTCGAAGAAATTTGAGCTCACTCAAAGAGATCACGAAGTAAATATTTTATTAGTGTTTCAGGAAACATATTAGTTACTAAAGCTTCTGTTTACATCAAGAATTTTGATATAGTAAAGGGGCTGCATGCATTGTTTCACTTTTCGAACTATTATTCACAACATAATTAAGTTTAGTTATAATTTGCTTGTAAACTTCATTATGCACCTAAACTAAGAAATTCTTTGGAGGTTCAACCTGCAAAAAATTCTCTAGCGAAGAGAATTCAACAAAATCTTAACGGGCAGGTCAGATTTTAAATATATCATTTTAGAAGGTATATGAGATCGTATTTCCATAAAAGGGTCATTTGTAACTTGTGCCATGTGTGTTATCTTTTGAACTTGTTAAGGATAGAATAAGAAATTTCTGAATGATTTACTCAAATGCATCTTTTAAACGCACGCCACGTGAATACATATGACAACATTATGGGACAAATAAAAGTGGAAATATACACACGAGAAGGAACGTGGAGTGGCCGTTGTCGGATAATGGCGAACAGACGTAGGGCGAACTGAGTAATTTCCTCCATTTCAATTGACTCTGTAGAGCAGAGAAATTTCTTACCTAACATACAATTTATCCGAAACGATTGATTGTTTTCAATGTTTCGTTTTACCCTTTTCATGTTTCTGGCATTCATTTAATTAAAGATAATTTAGAATTCGATTTATTACATCAACTAATGGATCGCAAAAATAACGGCAAGCTTCGTAACTCAAATCAACTTTCCACAGCAAAGATAATGGCGAGGGCTGGCCTAAGAACTGATTGCATTGTACGTGGCGACAAAAACAAGAGTCGAGGTTACTACAAGGATCCAGGCTCGATTTCATCCCTTTTATCCCTCGCAGGCAAAAACGAGTGTCACTTGGATTGGCGTTTTCCTGACAACTTAAAGGATCCTAATACGGTTATTGCGAACCACGTTATTAAGTGAGATGAAATTAAAGAACTCCACCCTTATCAGCTCTAGGCAAAAAATGAAACATGGGCTAAATATGGTTATTTAAATCCTTTTGGCGGTTGATAAAGTAGAGCGGACTTTCGGTAAGGTAAAGTACTAACCAACGGTTTGAAGATTAAATTTTTAAATAACCAATTTTTTCGCTTCAAGCTGGAATAAAGAAATTGATTAAGTATACTCCTTTAATTTCAGCGATATAAATAATTACTCTCACAAATCTTATTTACAGTACCTAACTGTTTAGAGGAGTATTTTTGAATGTGGAGTGCTTCAATTAATTTCGTTGATTAATCATCGTGTTCTAACGTTGCCTGTGCTCTTGTTATAATGAAGTAGCTGTCTATCCATTTGTGAAGTTAGCTACACTTGTCTATACTTCTAGAAAAACAGATGTAGTCTCTTCATTTGTCTAATTCCACTACTGCACTACTGCACTACTACTAAAAATGCAACGGAAGATGTATATCAATGCAATGTATATCCCTGTAGATGTTTATTCACCGTGAATGATTCATATATTGAGGTGTGGGCTTGGTGGTTTTGGGTGCAGATTTAATCTGCACCTAGTACACTCAGGAGATAAAATAATAGCCCTGGACCGCTCACAATGTGGATAGATTCTTACAAGGTTTATCAAAAAAAAAATGCAGCAGAGAAGCGGCTGGAACCTCCCCATCGCGTGGATCTTTGTATTCTGTGTAGATAGTAGTTAATTCAACAGAATTTTTTTAATCCTTGACTAATTTCGCAATTTTCTGACAAATACCGACGTCACCTTCACCCATCACGTTTGACAATATGTTTCTTTTAAGGTTAATCTTTTGCCACCTTTTTGACAATAACTGCCACTTTATGTCATCCACTGTCAGCCCGCACCCTTTTAATAAGAAAGAATTTTTTCTGTATTTTCCACTGAAATGGCAGAAACTATGAACACATTTTTAGAACCAGAATTTGATCGCCTTTCTAATGGCGACATAAAAAAGGAGGTCATGTATTTAAAATTTTAAGTTGATATGCTTAAATGGGACTTCCCGTTGGCCAATCGCTTTCAAAAGCCTTTCAGGTCTTCAACGGGTCACCCAATCTCCATGTACCATATTTCAGCCAAATCGATTCAGAAATTTGGGCTATAATGTATTTTTACTGTTATTATAAAATTTCGATTTTTTGAACCAAACAGCGCTAAATGCGAATTAATTTTGCCCTATTTAAAACCAGAATTTGAAGACCTTTCTGATGGTGACAATAAATCTTTCAAAAACTTGTTTTTAATGGTCAAATGAGAGAATAATTTTAAATTTGGAAATTGGTGTGCCAAAACGGCACCTTCCGTGAGTCGATTCAATTCAAAATTTGTTCAGCTCTTCGACGTGTAATACAATCCCTATGTGCAAAATTTCAGCCAAATCGGTTCAGAGGCTTGGGCTGTACCGCGATTTTAAAGTCCGATAAAAATAATTTTTTTTTTATTTTTGGTCAAAAGGGCACTAAGAATGAATATACTTTTAGAAGCAGAATTTGAAGGTCTTCCTTATGGTGACGTAAAAAATGGGGGTTTGCATTTAAAATTTAAAAGTTGATGTGCCAAAATGGCATTTCCGGTTGCACGATTGGCTCCAAAAGCTTTTCAGATCTAAGTTAGGTTACGAGATGCCTATGTTTTAAATTTCAGCCAAATCGGTCTAGTAGTTTTGGCTGTGACGTGATTACAAACGAACGTACAAACGTACGAACGTACGTACGTACATACACACAGACACATTTTAAAAACCCATTTTCTGGGTTCCTGAGACCTCAAAACGTGAAGATCTGGTGCTATCTCAAATTCGAAAATTTTAGTGATTGCAGTAACCTCCCTTTTTTTTTAAATTGTGATGGGGTTGGGGAGGTTAAAATTAAAATCGAACGTGAAAACATCTTTATTAAAACAACTCGAGGGGGATACAAGCGTTCACAAACCTATTTTGAGTGTCTTTTCTAAGAATCTGTCGACATTGTTCGCGACCGAGGGCCAATATTTTATCTCCTGACTGTACCTAGTAGTGCCGAAGCATATACTTCATGGCAAAGTAATCGTGGGAGGAGTCAATTTCAGGTGATTAAATTAATTAGTATCTTCCAGTTGTATATAGGTCAAGCGTTAAATTTCCTCCAAGTCAATTTTTTGTGATTGGGGGTTGAAGGGGTGAGTTTCGGGAGTGAATTTTTTGCGCTCAATTAGCATCCTCCAGTAACAAGTGGTCCAAGGGTTAAATTTCCTCCGAGTCAATTAGTTATATTTGAGAGTTGAAGCGGGGTTGCAATTTTCCGTTCAGTTAGTGTCCTACGGTAACAGGTGCTCCAAAGGCTAAATTTCCTCTATGTAAATTTTTCAGGTTTGGGGGTTGAATAAGTGGCCCGAGGGTTAAATTTCGTCTGTCATTATTTTTTATTTTGATCGGGGGTTGCCACTTGCCAGGGGTGGGTTTTGGGGGTGCGGTTTTAAAAATGAAAATTAATCCTGGTTTCGCAGAATTTCAGAAAATATCGCGAAAGGGGTTGAAAAGAACGAAAAAATCCAAATGAGTTTAATTGATTAAACGAATTCTGAGAATTTAACAAAACAAGCGCCTGTGGGTTTGAAAAATTGTAAAGGGGGATGAAAAGTTAACGGGGGTGAAAATTAACCGCAGTTAAGTGGAAATGCCTCGGGAATTACAGAAAATTACAAAATAACACAAAATTACACAGGTTAACATAATCCCTATAAATAAAATTTATTATCGAAGAAAGAAAAAATTACGCGATTTTGGCCAAATTGACGCTTGGGGCGTTAAAAAATTGTGAAGGGGGATGAAAAGTCAAGGGGGTGAAAATTAATTGTAAGTAGAACTAGCAAAAATAACACGAATAATAAGGGATCCGCCTAAATTTAACTTTTTGAGGTTACCACATATCGTGAAAGGGGTCGAAAAATTTTAGAGAGCGAATGATGATTACCTTTTTTGTACCATCGATAGAAAACTATCGAATGGTATTAATTTCAACCATACGTTATTCAGTAAAAATTCTAGTTTTCACCCCTAAATTTCATCCCCCTCGATAAATTTCTCCTAAAATTTACTCCCCTGTTCTCGGAGATGTAATGAATGCTTTGACTTCACAGTTTCGCAGCACATATTGTTCTCTGTGCCAAGTTACAGGGTTTCATGAACGTTTCAACCCCTAAACTCCAACCCCCATTTCACCACTTCCACATACTCTAAAGAAAATTGTGTTTTCAATTTCACCACCCCAATGCAACTCGTTAAAAACTTGGGGTTATTTAGAAGTTTACGTTTTCAACTCCTCATGATTTCACCCCTATATGATTTACGGGGGTAATTTTATTTCTACGGGGTCATATAATTTCTTGTGTGCTTCGTTACTTCTGTTGTTAATAATTGACAAGATTAAAGAAAAAATAAATTAGTAGCCAAAAAGCATTTTCTTTTAGGGACAAAAGTTGAAATTTTTGAATTTTTCTTAGGAAAAGGGCATATTATTATTATCGGATCCGATAACTGTTGTCAGCGACACGTTTGGCGCAATGATATGAAATAATCTACATTTCAATGCGCATCGATTGGTCCAAAAATATCCGAATTTGAGTGGTCTTCAGTTTTGAATTCCCTGTATTTAGTTGTGCCTGTGTACCAAGCTTCAGCGTAAAATCTTGAGAAATAACGGAGATAACTGACCGTCCCGGAACAGATTCCAACAAAAGAATTAAATTTGTAAGGACTAATTAATACTAATGACTACGTAATGGTCACAACCATTTGTTAAAACTTAATCTATGTTAAAATGAATAAAATCTCACAGACATCTTTTTATTCATTTTAACATAGATTAAGTTTTAACAAATGGTTGTGACCATTACGTAGTCATTAGTATTAATTAGTCCTTACAAATTTAATTCTTTTGTTGGAATCTGTTCCCTGATGATGTCTTAACGGCGAAACATGTCGGAATCGAATAAAGATTATTAAAAAAACGACAATTTTTATGCACTACAATCACTAAAATTCTTACTCGATCATCTTTATCCATAAGTGCATACTCACCGAATTCAACAAAAATTAATATATAAATGTTCAAAAATTGGCAATCGTAAAATTATAAGATTTTTTAAAGTCGTGTTTGTAGTTTTTTCGGAATTAGATATCTTTAGATTTCTAAAACACACAAATATTTTAGGATACTTAAAGAAGAGAGCAATATATTCTGTATAGAGAAGCTGCAGTGCAGTAGATTCAGCAACATTTGCTGTGGTCGTGTACATTTTATACATAAACAGTAATTCATGTTAAGAGGCGCTGTAATACAGTATATTTTAGAAGAAGTGCTGGCTGTGAGTATATTTTGAACTGACCAATCAGGACTGTCGTGGGTGCGGTATGATTGTGCTGTTGAAATGTATATTTAGGAAATTCAAGCTCAGAATTGAAAGTTTTATAATAAAGAAGTTGGACTACTTTTGATGTCACTATCGTTCTTATTTTGGAGAATATCAATCAATAATATCAATAATCAGCTTACGTGACACGAATTAATCTTTCAATGGAAATCCAGAAAGTACTCTGATCCCGATAAAAATTAATGCCAGAAATAAAGAACTTGATGAGCTAATAATTTTATTTTCGCGAGCGATCGATTTGAAGCGAATCTGATAATCAAATAACATCATTACTCCTGCCATATTTTAACCCAATTAGCGGGGAGCGGAAAATTAGGTCGTAAGTCTATTATTTTTTCCCTTAAATGTCTCGGCAACACCGTAAAGTACTTCCATAGGGTTCACAACATCCAAAGCAAACATTTTATGTACAGAAATTCGAGAATGTTATCGGAACGGTGTTCGTATTAGTGTGGGGGGCGGCAAGCCCCAAGAAACAAGTCCAGTAATCCTTGTCTGGCGGAATCTGTAAAAGGGTGGTGCACTCCGGTCACATTTCGTAAGGATTACACAGCTCTGCTCTCACACTCGTCTAAATCAGCTTAAAAGTTGGTTGCAGGATATCTATAGCCTCAAATTAAAAAACTGCAGCGAATCGATGCTACTGTGGCGGTAAAACAAAGAAAAGTTGTGAAATCACTTGTTTAGCGAAGGAGCACTTGTTTCATTTCGTGTGTTCTCCGTAAAAGTTTAACGCTTTATTTTCCTAATGGTTATGGTGTTTGCGTCAAAAAAACGCCCCGACACTCGGCCAAATCTGAGGAACTTTGAAATTAGATCCTGAAATGCTTCCAGAGCAGGCGAAAATAAGAAAAGCAGACGTAGAAATGAAGCGGGAGCGATTTAGGTTTTATTACGCCCTTTTATACTCCCTGCCTTCATGTTTCCCTTTTATCATTCATCACCCGACGCATCTCGTTCCACGACGCGCGCCAAAAATGACCGTACCTTTTCTCTGCAGACCCATTACTCCGTGCATAATTGTTTTATGCAGCGGATACGTGGCTTGAAAGGTGATGTGATTGCACCAGCCAAAATCTCATTTTTAAATTAAGGCTTCAGCGTTGATGGTATTGAAGGCGAATCGTATTATACCTATACAACGTTAAAAATTGTGTCATAGAAAATTTGCAGATTTTTCTTGGCTGATCCCACGACGGAATGTATACTTTTTATAAGATTGGTGCAATAAACCTACACTTTTTACATTCAAAACCGTGTAATACGCACTATTATTCTATTTTTTCATGATGCAGATAAGAGGATGAAATAATAGTATATTAAAAGACACGTTTCATAAGGCCAATTATTATCGCACGAGGATGTTTGGACAACGAGGGCGAAAAGCCCGAGTATTACAAAATCCGAGTGCGATAAGAGCCTTATGAAACACGTTTTTTATACAATTTTTTCTATTTCGGGTACACATAACCTGTTAGAAGAAAATAGGTTTTCAATTTTCATAGACAGGTCAATGTTTGCTTGACAATTGGCGATTGTTGGACACAATCGTTGTCTAGGTTATGATGTAAACAAAAGCCGTGCTCTAATAGAACATATTAGAGAACGCGTTTGGGTGTTATAAAGTGTTCATTAGGAAACCGAAATAGAAAATAGTATATTAAAAAACACGTTTCATAAGGCCAATTATTATCGCACGAGGATGTTTGGACAACGAGGGCGAAAAGCCCGAGTTTTACAAAATCCGAATGCGATAAGAGCCTTATGAAACACGTTTTTTATACAATTTTTTCTATTTCGGACACCTAAATTGTTAGAAAAAAATTGATTTTCCGTTTTCACAGACAGAGGTCAATGTTCGCTTGACAGTTGGCGATTGTTGGACACAATTGTTGTCTAGGTTACGATGTAAACAAAAGCCGTGCTCTAATAGAGCACATTAGAGAACGCGTTTGGGTGCTATAAAGTGTTCATTAGGAAACCGAAATAGAAAAATGTGTTTTTGTTCCGAATCATATGCACAGGCGCTATAGTTTTAGAGAATTTGCTCACTCGCTCGCTAGGCCGGCGGTCCGTCTACTCTGTCTATCGCATAAATAAAGAATGAAAGCAGATATCGAGGTGAAATTTTGTACACTGGTGTAAAAATTATTAATTGCAATAACTCGAGAACTAGTGGAGGTATCTTGCTGAAACTTGAGTCTGCTAAAGGTGAAGGGTACCAATTTCGGGGGATAAAATTTAGGGGATGAAAACCACAAAAAATATGATAATTCAGCAAAGGTTGCACGCAGCTAAATATTTAAAACTCAACCTTAACACATCTTGCGGGTGATGCATTTTTCGCAAAATAATAAATTCCGCTTAATAAGTGTCGGCTGAAATTGGAGTCATTCGATAGCTTTCCATTAATGATTCAAAAAAGGTGTTGTTCATATTTTGCGAAAAACCACCCTTAAAGGTGCTACAACCCCTAACATCAGAAAAACAAAAATATGAAAACTCAAAAACTACTCAACATATCAGGCATAATTTGGTATGTTAATTTTCAGTAACATTGAATGCGAATGAACAAATTTTCACTAACATCCAGCAAGGTGGATGAAATTTAAGAGTTGAAACTGGAAACTTCTTTAAGTAAATGGTGGTATGAAATTAATGGATTCTATAGATTTCGGTCAACTATTGAAAAAAGATCTTATGAGTTTTGAACCTAAAACCGACCCCTAAGCTATTAACAACCCCAACTCTTTGCAAGCGGGTAAATACATTTTATTTATTTCTTCTGAAATCCTGTTGATTTATTTATGAACAACCTAAGTCAGTAAATACGTAAGGAGTTACGTAACAGCGGAGAAATAAACTCACCCCTGTAATTCATAAAGGGGTGAAATCATGAGGTGTTGAAAACATGAATCTATAAGTCGCCGCAATTTTTCAACGGATTGGATTAGGGTGGTGAAATAGGGGGTTGCTGTTTACGGGTTGAAACGTTCATGAAGTCCTGTAATTTGACACAGGGAAGCAGTATTGTCTGTAAAACTGTGAGGTCTTAGACATTTTATCTTCAAGAAAGGAGGAGCGAATTTTAGGAGAAATTTATCGAAGGGGATGAAAGTTATGGGTGGAAAATCGAAATTTCCCTGAATAATGTAGGGTTGAAATTAATACCCATTCGATAGCTTTTCATTGACGGTACAAAAAAGGTCTTAATCATCATTTGCAAAAAACTAACATGGCGAAACACAAAAATGCAGGAGCTCAAAAGCTACTCAACGTATGAAGGCTAAAACCAACTCCTAAAGCTTATTTTTATGGATATTTCTATAATTGGAACGTTTCTCATTTTTGTCATGTAACTTTTTGCTAAGACAAATTCAAAAAGGACCCTTTTTCGAATTTTTCTTAGCAAAAAGCATTTTCTTACTATTTTTTCGTAAAACATATTTTCGAAAAAATGGCACTAATGTTTTCGGCTTGAAAAGAAATCAGCTATTAAAATCCGGTTTTTTCAGGGCACCGATTTTTGGCCAAAAGGGCACCATGTGAATACATTTTCAAAAGCAGAATTGGAAGAGATTTCATATGGGGCCGTGAAAAATGTAGGGTTTGCATTTAAATTTTTATCTTTGATTTGCCAAAATGGCACTTCCTGTGGGCCAATTTAGCCCAAAACCTTTTCAGCTCTTGATTAAAATGCTTCAAATAAAATATATTTACCATAAACCTGTCTACATTCTTTGTTCATAGCATTTTTATAAATTAATTAAGTGTGAGATTCAATTAAAATTACATAAATTAGATTATTTGGATATCATCGTGTTTCATTAGTCACTAAGTATATAATTTTGAAGAATTTTCGAGTTTTAGACATCCCCCACTCCCATGAACGAGTGTGACCAAACGTGAGCGGGCAAAAACAAAAAAATCTAATTATTAAACTGGTAACTATATAATTTATACTGTAAATACCGGGTGGACCAACACTATTGCCCACCTCAAAAATTGCCCTTTATTTTAAAGCTGGGACTTCGAAATTTTTACAGTGTATATGGCTACCAAGGACCCTTCAAATGAGGGCAAAAGTTTATCTGTCATTCAAAAACTGTGACGTCACGAAATTTTGAAATGTCGTTTTTCCAAGAAAAAAAAATTTTTTACCCATAAAATCGTTTTTTGGGCTAATACCTTTATGTTAAGCCCATTTTTTTAAATTTCCGTCATCAGATTAGCCAACTGTAGCAAGCTAAAAATGGTCCATTTTAATTCACAAGTCGGCCACGTAAACAATTGACTACTATGCGAGGGCTTTCTTGGATAACAGCGTACGCTTTTTTCATCTGTCACCAGTTGACAGCGACACGACGTGGCCATTGAACTGCGAAATTGTTTTTAATTTTAATAAACGTGGATTTTTGTAACGAATAATGTTGAAATATGGGTTTAAACTGGGCATCCACCATTTAATTCGCCCACCCAAGGTGCCAGGAGAGGTTACGAACACGGACATTTAATCAGATGGCGGCGCGGCGTGAAGAGGGGCTCCAGTTTGTGTGAAGGGCTCCGGTTTGTGTGAGGGGGTTTTTTCAAATAGCCATTTCCCTAATTCGCATTATTCCATACTTATGTAATTCCACAGGTAATTATTTTGTTGTTATGGCCTGTTTTTTAGTTGGCATTTTTAGGTTAAGTGAGTCGACTTAGTTTGCCCCGTTGAGACTAATATCGAGGACTAAGATATTCACAGCCCAGAATTTAACAGCAACTCGTGTCAAATAAGGACCAAGGAATCGTTTTGCATAACAAAATTGATATTTACAGCCTCTAAATTTAACATCATCTGATCTAAATAAGGGCAAAGGAATTGTTAAACTATCGTTTCAACTAACATAATTAAAATTCAGAGATAAACTGTAGCCGAAGGTAGAAGAATTATAGCCCGATGCCATTTCTTAACTAGTTGGGTTAAATTGTTTGGTAAATTGTAGGGTGATGTAAAACCAAGTGTTTTTAGCTGGCGAAAGTGTGTTGCTGTAAAGTTGAAGTTGCAATCACAATAATTATAATTTTTCAAGGATATAAATTGAAACTTAAATCCTGTATGATCAAACTAACAACAATAAATTGAATTTGATTGACTGATTGTGTTACATAAACTATGGTCTTTTAGCTGTTTTGGATGTCTCAGAATTGTGGATCCTTCAAATATTGTGAAAGAGCTCTACTAATCATCATAGACAAAATTGTGTACAAGGAACTTACGGCTTGTACTTACCTAAAGTGATGCATTACTCACTACCACAACCCATCACTACACAATCATCACCAAATTCACTGCACTGCAACCACTATAGCACAGATCACTTCACAAAAAGTACTTACCTGATTACAGGTACTGCTCAAAGTGGTGGCCTTCTCTTTCGATGCACATCTGAGCACGTCGCTGAAATGAATTTTGGACTGTAGCTGCTGTATTTCGTTCATTGATTGTCTGGAAGGCATCTACGAGTCGTTGCTGCATGTCTTGTCTCGTGGTTGGCTGTGTTCTGTACACAATTTCTTGCACAACTCCCCATGTGAAAAAATCCATAGGTGTGAGATCGGGAGATCTAGCTGGCCAAGCAATTGGACCACCACGACCAATCCATTTATCTGGAAACTTTTCATCTGCCACACCACGAGCTTCTCGACTGAAATGTGGAGGCGCACCATCTTGCTGAAACCACAAATTTTGGATCACATTTAATGGCACATCTTCTAGTAAGTCATCTAATGAATTTCTTAAGAACTCTGCATACATCGCACCAGTCAGATGGCCTTCAAAAAAGAATGGACCAACTAATCGGTTGTCAATAATTCCTCCCCACACGTTCAGTGACCATATGTCTTGTGTTTTTTCTTCTCTCATCCAATGTGGGTTAACCACCGACCAATAGTGCATATTATGCCTGTTTACGTGCCCATTAGATTTGAATGTGCATTCATCGGTGAAAAGCACAAACTTGAAGAAGTCCTGATTTTCCTGCAGTTTCTCTTGGGCCCACGTGCAAAATCTCACCCTGTTCATAAAATCCTCTCCATGTAGTTCCTGATGCAGTTCGATGTGATATGCATGGAATTTGTGCCTTTTTAATATTCTTAGAATCGATGACTTACTTATGCCGCTTGATTGCTTCATTTCTCGACTGCTGACTTGGGGATTATTTTCAGCTATGTTCAAAACAATAGCTTGATTGATTTCATGAGTCACAGCGGGATTTATCACTGTCTTTTTCTTGGGCTTCAAACTGCCTGTCTCTCTAAGTTTCTCTACAATTCTTTTAAATGTTCGTCTATCTGGTTGAAGTCTGTCTGGGTAACGTTGGGCATACAATTCTGCTGCTTGCATTGCATTTTGCTGGCATTCTCCAAAAATCAAGATCATGTCGACCTTGTCTGAAAAGGAAAGATGTTGCATCGGCATGATAAAAATTAAATGCACTCCACTAAAATAGAATAAAACTATTAATTAACACTAGGTATAGGAAATTCACCAAGATTCACTTCTACACGTAATTATAATTAACACTCACAACACAGAAAAACGCGTGAAAGCTTCCCTGGAGGGAAACCAGGATAAGAGCTGTGAAAACAGCTAACAAGAAGGTATGTAAAACTAAGTTGGAAAACACTTCTCTTCAAGAGGTTGAAGATTTCACAAAATAGCAATTTTTCTCAAAATTAGCAACCTAAACACTGCAACACTATTGTAATTCACACACTAATCACACTAGTGGGTGACTAATGATTAGCTAAAAGGGGTTGGAAGAGTTTGAGCGGGAAATTAACGCGCGTAATGAAATAAATGCGCGAAATTCAAGTAAAAATATGAAAGCCTGATTTATTAAATTTACTTAATAGGCAATTATTGTTTAATAAACGAAAGAATAATCTCAGTATTCTTAGTTCATTCTAATGACAAAAATTGAAACTAAGGCACACACACACGTCTTGTTTATGCACTGGATGGCTTGTCGTGTGATCAATGATTAATTAGTCCTTATTTGCCCACCATGATGATGATTATTAAATTCCACATTGCACCTTTTTGCTTCTGCTGTTCAAATAATAACTTGAGCTTCACCAACTTCAAAGCATCAATTATTAACGTCTTGATTTTGTTTAGGAGGTACCTACGAGGTATTTGCCAATCGAAAACTGACACTTGCACCACCTTCGATTACAGTTTATCTTTGAATATGAATTATGTTATGCAAAACGATTCCTTGGTCCTTATTTGACACGAGTTGCTGTTAAATTCTGGGCTGTGAATATCTTAGTCCTCGATATTAGTCTCAACGGGGCAAACTAAGTCGACTCACTTAACCTAAAAATGCCAACTAAAAAACAGGCCATAACAACAAAATAATTACCTGTGGAATTACATAAGTATGGAATAATGCGAATTAGGGAAATGGCTATTTGAAAAAACCCCCTCACACAAACCGGAGCCCTTCACACAAACTGGAGCCCCTCTTCACGCCGCGCCGCCATCTGATTAAATGTCCGTGTTCGTAACCTCTCCTGGCACCTTGGGTGGGCGAATTAAATGGTGGATGCCCAGTTTAAACCCATATTTCAACATTATTCGTTACAAAAATCCACGTTTATTAAAATTAAAAACAATTTCGCAGTTCAATGGCCACGTCGTGTCGCTGTCAACTGGTGACAGATGAAAAAAGCGTACGCTGTTATCCAAGAAAGCCCTCGCATAGTAGTCAATTGTTTACGTGGCCGACTTGTGAATTAAAATGGACCATTTTTAGCTTGCTACAGTTGGCTAATCTGATGACGGAAATTTAAAAAAATGGGCTTAACATAAAGGTATTAGCCCAAAAAACGATTTTATGGGTAAAAATTTTTTTTTTCTTGGAAAAACGATATTTCAAAATTTCGTGACGTCACAGTTTTTGCATGACAGATAAACTTTTGCCCTCATTTGAAGGGTCCTTGGTAGCCATATACACTGTAAAAATTTCGAAGTCCCAGCTTTAAAATAAAAGGCAATTTTTGAGGTGGGCAATAGTGTTGGTCCACCCGGTACAACCATAGTAATATCTGCCTAATAAAGAATACAATGAATACATTCTCTTTCAAAACGTGCTTTTACAATAAAAATTTATTCAAGTTGCTTTTTATTTTTCGCAACATCTATCCAACTGCAATTGGAAATATGCATAATTCAACCATTTTTTCATACTCGAGTATATTTTTTTACGTTTTATTCAGAAAAATAATGGAATAATGATTAGCCATTTTTAAAGCGTGCTGAAGCTACACAATAAAGTATTTGTATTCAATTTATTTAAAGCGGATCCTATAACCCCACCATGAACCGTGGAGTTTGCTGAAAAATCGCACTTTACTTAATGTGGGTCGCAATTAACTCGTAACCGATAAAAGTTTTGTTTGATGTTTGGATGCCATTGCAATGAAGTTTTTTAATTTAGCAGCCTTTGTGCTCCACACATTGAGTGCATACAAAACGGTTTACTTTGGAAGACCCAACTTTACTGAAAAAATTGCGCCCATTTGTCATTTCAAAACAATATCCACCCTGGCCACGATATTAATACCGGACTGACGGCAAAAAGTTAATGCCGTGTGAGATTATTGAGTGATTCTCGGGAATTTATTTTCGTGGATTTTACTGTCAATGTTTTAAAACCGTTTAATTTGTAATCGGTGAGCAATTGTTTGAAAACATTTTTTATGTTCGACTAATTCTCCTGGGTCGCTTCACAGAATTGGAAAATGGATTTTTTGTTTTAATCTGAAGTTAATTTTACATTTAAATATTGATAAATCTGTTTGGATATACATAATCATGTTTGAAGTCATAAATTGAAGAGCCCGAGTAAATGCGAACTTTTCAGATTATGAGCTTAAATGAAAGAATATTGAAACAAAAAAATTACACAAAGTGTGTCTGTTAATATTCTCTAACGCTACAAACTAAAATTAGCACTTTCATTTCTGAGAAATAAAATCATTTCTAGAAAATCAGAGAGAGATAGACAAACTAACTAGATACCCTCTTAAGAATCTTTTTTCAGAAGTTAATTTGGTTCACGCATTAATCTTCTGTGATTATTTAAAAAAATATGTGTTTTTGCATGTTTTCACGTAGAATGATCAATGATGCCCTTAATTGGCATCCGCCTGAGCTTTCATTGCATTAGATCCTCAATTACTGAAAATTAAGCTGAATATGCATCACTGTTACTTTAGTTAAGGCCACTAGGCGTAAAAATACGCGAAAACACATGATTTTTAAAAAATCACAGAAAATCAATGCGTGAATCAAATTAACTTCGGAAAGAAGATTTTTGAAGAAAAGTAAATGTGCTTCATTGTTATTTTTGCCTCATAACCATTGATTGTTAAATAACCAATCCCCATCATGCACCTAAAGTAAGCCTATAAAACAAGCATCGCTAAGACTACTACGGCCGCGCCATCTGGCATGTTTTCTTGCACGAGTAGATAGCCTGATTCTTTAGCTTTAATTTAAGACCACTTTCATTCCAACCGGTTAAAAAATGGCTGAGTTATTCCCAAAAATATTTCGTTCGTTTTTTTAGAACACTCGTTATAATTGTTAAAAATCTGAACGTAAAAGATGGTAATTTTTTATCAAAAGATTTATTTACAATTTTACACCAACTGAGTAGTGTAAGGTATGTCTGTAGCACATGTAAATTTGAAATTGCTGCTGGGCTCGCTTGCGCTATAGAAAATTTTAAAATATTGCTGGCTGTAATAATTTATTATTTCTTTAATCTCAGTGGAATAACACTGTTGTTGATTTTCGTATAAAGTGGTTAAGGAAGCAGAATGATGAAAACGTTTATGGAGAACAACAATAATGGTGTATACAACTACCGTCAACCAGAACAACATTTTCAAACCCATAACAGACGGTTTTAATTCAATCGATAAAAACAGAGGAACAAAACAAAGCAAATTTTTCTTGGAGCAAAAAATTGGAATAAATTAATTCCGCGCATAGTTACCGAGAAGAGCCCAATGCACCTCTTTAAAAAACTCCGTGGCAGCCTTCCAGCGGAAGTTTTCAATTAACTCGGGTAGTAACCCAATTAATACAGAACTCAAGAGCGACCGAAATAAATTTCAGCGACCCATTTGTGATTTTTTAAATTAAACTCCATCAAAATATGAACAGGAACCGACAAATCATTTTTCATTTACTTTAAAAATCACGGCAACGAACCCGTGAATTCCGTTTCTGGGATATGGGGGCGTTATTAAATTTAAGTAAATAGAGGGGAACTGATTTGTTGTTAACGCCGCACACCCACAATATTATTTTCTATTCATCTTTCCGTCTTTCACGAGTTCGCAATAAATATTTCTTTTTAATATATTTTTTTAATTTTGCCATTATTGCTGGATGTGAAAATAATAAAAATAAATATACGTCAGGCATTTGTGTTGTTGACTTATTCTTTGCATATCACTAACTCCACGTTTTTGACTGTTTTAGGGTGGTTCATAGTATCAAAATAAAAAACAATACGATTCTATGGTTAGAATTTAGTTGCAGTCATATTTTCAGTGAACTTCGTGTCATCACTCTTGCGAGCAACGGCGTTAATGCCCTCAGAAGAATAATATTGCTTGAGAAAACCCGCCGTGATAGATCCCTTTAAACCTCGACGCGTTATCGAGGAAAGATATATTCTTACCTACCCAACATTAAAAATATAAACCTTACAAAATTTTTATATTTTTATCAAAACAAGGATTCCAGGAGCGTAATCGGTTTATTTCTCAACAAAACCGATCAAATCAGGACAGATTTTTGATCGAATCGGGCCGTTTCATGCAAATCCTGAAATTCTTGAGACTAGATTATGTACAGAGGTTGATCCGTCGGATTATCCAAGCGGAGATTAAACGTACCCACGTCTAGTCGTCTCTATGATTTAACGGCCCATAACTACTAATTTGAATGATCGAAATTCACGCCATGCTGCTCCAATAATATAGGGAGGTACATATATTATTGTTTGTTATTCAGCAAGACGGATGAGCTTTATGTGGTTCATCAGAAAAGGCTGCTAAAAAATAATCCACGCCGTTTTGCGAGGATGCATCTACAGAATTTACATAAATAACATCGAGTGGAAAACCGAATATTCGAATTTCTCCCGAGGACGCGAATATCTCCTGCAAAAACCGGAAAAAAGTTTCTTCAGCGTAAATTATTCTAACAGTTAAAATCGTGGAATTTATATCAACCGCGTCTTTAAATTCTTCAATAATTCATAAGAAGGCGCTCGTAAACATCGAGGGAAAGTTATTGAAGTTATTGTGAGAATTATAGTAATGTTTGCCTTTCAAATCGAACGCAACACGGAGCAAGCTAAACTTCAAGGTGTTGAGGCTTGGTTAACGGTTTCAGCTTGTGATAACTTTTTATAGTCTAAAAGGAGTTGAGAAGAGAAAACTGTACAATTGAGATAGAGAGAATTTTTTTATATGATCTGCTCCTCTGGAAGACGTTACTGATTATTATAACATTATCATGAGTGCGTCTTCCAACTCTTCATGGCTGCGTTTTCAATTGGCAGCCCTTGAAACTCGTTAAAAAATGGAGGTCCATTATATGATTTGCCCCATCTGTCTTTTGTTTCAACGTGTTTATTAGGGCTTATAACCCATGAAAAACTCGAGACAGACGCGATCAACGCTGCGTTAAAGAATAATTTACATTTTTCTGGTTGAAAATGATATATGGAAGTATACAGAGTGGTTCCTTCTTCACTGCTCACCATTGGCATCTCCTAAACGGTAGAAGATACGGAGTTGGTTATAGATAAAAGTTGTGCTATCTTTTTGTGATTAAGAATCTGAAAAGAATCCCCCGATGTCTCGATTAGTTCCTGAGTTATTCCGAAAAATCTGAAAATTGAGATTTCAAATAAAAATTAATATCTCCCTAACGATTGATGCTATTTAAACGAAACTTGGAGCCTTTATATTTTTGACAGCTGTCAATCGAATGATATCCGCAGAAATTTTGTAGGCCTGCTAGATTTATAGCAATGACAGTCTACTTTTGATTCTCTTATGGCCGCTATACTGAATTTTGACACTATGAGATACAGAAAAAAATTAGCTTTTCAGAAATGTAATCAGAATGGACGTTTTTCGAAAAATGGTCAAAATTCTAAAATTTGTATGATGAATTTATAAAATCAGTATAAAACTCTCAGAAATAAAGTGTAAAATAGTATTCCAACTTTTTAAATCTCTTTTGACGTTTAGTACAATTGAATTGAAAATTCAATAAAATAGACTTTGAAGTCGTCTGACTCGAACTTTTCACCTGTCCTTTCAAAAAAGTTCTTCCTAGTTACATTTTTGAAAAGCCAATTTTTTTGTGTGTCGGAGGGTGCCAAAATTCAACATGGCGGCCATCAGAAAATTAAAAGTTGATAGTCGTTGCGCAAAATCTAGAAGGCCTAGAAATTTTCTGTCGTAGCCATTTAATTGACAGTTGTCAAAAATATAAAAGTTCCAAGTTTCATTTAAATAACATAAATCGTTAGGTAGATATTAATTTTAATTTAAAATACCAATTTTCAGATTTTTTTGAATAACTCAGGTACGAATCAAGATATTGGGGAAAATGTGAGTTGCAATTTTAAAAAACTACTTTAGGGCCATTTCCGGCTAAACCGGAAACGGAAAAAAATATTTGACAGCACTACCTAGCTCAATTTAATAGATAAAAGTTACCTGTCCCATAGTTCTTTCCGAACTGACCCTCCACTATAAAAATAGACATCAGTTCTTCAGTCGTATTTCTTATGTTTTCAAAGGCATGTTGAAAAGTTATAAAAATGTAGAAATGAGGCATTAAATTTTTTTCTGAATGTTAGATTTTGTAACCGCGGCAGTCGCTCAAAACCTTGATTGAAAGAGTCACTCAACGCTCGAAGTTCTGCACTTTGCAAGAGGTGCTCTAAAAATGTAAAGGGTCTTTCTTGTAAAGAATTTAATAGTCTCCAATATAGTGTACTTCCATATTTTTCGTACGACGAAGCTAATGCGAGTTATTGCCCAAAAAACAAATGTGTGTACATATTTTGCATATTTAGGGGCTGATCCCGATCCGGGAGAAGGGAGGAATTTGATATGTCTTTCGTTGTTCCGAAATGTAAGTATTGCAGAAAAAGAACCTTAGGGTTTCAGCTTTTTGTATTCAAAAATGCCCACTTAACAAATTTTAAATAATCCTCTTGTAAAGCAAAGAAATCAGTCACATACACGTCTGTCTTTGGTACTCTCGTGTTCAGAAGATTATGATGAACAGAATAAACTTGGTCTCAAAGAGGAGCAAATGACTTTTTACATCTTCATTTTCGAACATGTTTACAACCACCCTCACCGAAAATGTAGCGGTCTGGACGTCTGCCAAGTGTTTTTTTGTAACATGTGCCATCTTATTTACACGAAAAATTGACGGACAGACTGGAGCAAATGACATAATGGACCTTCATTTTTACAAATTTGGAGTCCCCTCAATTGAAAAAGCAGCCTTAAACTATAATACATATCGCTATTATGGTGGAGCAAATCATATATCAAAATTGTCGCTAGCCCGCTGTTAAGAGGATAAGGACAGTAATTAATTAATGCTCAACCCCGTGTTCAACAAAAATCAACAATTACTTTAAAGTCAATTCAACAAATTTATTAAATTCTAGCGCCATCCCCGGAGTCCCCGAAATTAAGACCTCTTCCAAAGCCACTCAAATTGTTCATTATCCACAGCAAATCCTCAATGGCCCATAAAAGGTTAAAAGCCGGTTTTTATTGGAGTGTTTGTTATTTCAGAGATAAACGTCCTTTAATCCAAAACAAATTAATCATAGCCTTAATTTTCTTGTTTTTCACCAAAATCCATTCCTCTAAATTCCACTTGAACTGCATCCTGTTCGGAGGTGCGGAAACCAACCCAACTGCAATAATTTCAGATTACCCGATAATTGGGTGTTTACTAAGGTCACCGAAGACACAGGTTTGTAATTATCAAAATTTACATAAAGTTCATTTGGCTCAATCAGAAAATTTATCTCATCCAACTGCCGCAACGAAAATTCATCAAATAAAATAAACATTTATGCTAACACACAAGTTCTTCGGTTTAGTATTCCGTGGTGTAAAATTGGTGGATGCGCCGGGCAAATTAGACTCATTTCAGCGATTCCGAGCAGACTTTTTCCAGAGACGATTACAAGGTCAATTTCCTATGTAAATTCGGCCAATCGCTTCTTTAGTGGAAGAACAAATTGGTCGCAAGATTCAGTGTTTAGACGAGTAATAAAGACAAACATAAAGAGAACCGCAAGCTATTTGGTGTTGGTTATTAAAACGATCGCTTGTTTTCGTCAGCTGGGGTCCAGAGGGTAACAAAACATCGGCTCCATTTACGGAATAAACGGCACACATAAATTGCATTGCAAGATAGTTAAACTTTTTCGTCAACTAATTAATAGCTTCCCGTTTGAGGTAAAAGGGATATTGGATCGGAAATATCCGTTAAATCTTTAATTCCTGAGTGGCGATCTATATTCGGCTTATAAATAATACATAAGCAGAGTGTGTTCAACAAAGTTTGCCACCTGAAACTTGGATTAGTATCGAAGAAGATGAGGTAGATACCGGAATGCGTAGTAACACGTTCCTCGCTTCGACGATTAACCTTAAACCTAATCGACGCTTAGGCTGCTGGTAGGAGTATTAACGACAACGAATTTGCTCATCAGGAAAGATTTCGTTTTAGTGCCGCAGCAGAATGCGATACACCGTTGTTTTAGCTTATTCGCTCGCTCGTTCACTCGCTCCTCAGTCTGTCTGTCGCATAACTTCAGAACGGATTGAGATATTCCGCTGAAACTTGGTAGGCAGCTTCGTCTCCCGAAAAGTAAGGTAGCGATTGCTTTTGGGCCATATCGGAAGAAGGGGGTGGGTGTTAGGGGAGAAAAACCGAAAAAATATTAATTGCAATAACTCGAGAACTAGTGGAGGTATCTTGCTGAAACTTTGTATGCACGTTCGACCCTCAAGTCTGTTGAAGGTGAAGGCGTGCTAATTTCGGGGGATGAAATTTAGGGGATGAAAATCACAAAAAATATGACAACCGAAAGAGTTGAATTAAACAAAAAAACTGCGCCCTTAAAACTCACCCCCTTCAACCCCGAAACACAAAAAAATGCTTGGACGGAATTTAACTCTTGGACCACTCATTGTCGCAGGAGGCTATTTTGAACGCAATTTCGTTTTTCTTCGGTAATAAATTGAACTCATTTGGATGATGCTTACATTTTTCACTTTTTTCATCCCCCTTCGCAATATTTCAACGCCAAATTTACATAATGGGTTATTTTGGTGTTATTTTCCGTAATTTTACTTAATCACGGTTAATCCTCATACCTTTTGACTTTTCATCCACCTTTACGATTTTTCGACCCCCTAAGTGATAATTTTCCAAAGTTCGCATAATTTCGTTTTTCGTCGGTAATAATATTAAAATTGAACTTATTTGGTATTCAGTTTACCTTTTACAATTTTCCAGTTTCCTTCTCAATAGGTAGGTATAAGTATGTATTTCAAGCCCCACAAAAGTTTTAATTGCATAATTTGGTTATTTTCGTGTTATATTTCGTAATTCCATTCAATCACACTTAATTTTCATTCCTCTTGATTTTTCATCCCCTTTCGTAATTTTTCAGTCCCGAGTGTTAATTTTTCAAAATTCGCCAAATTTTGTTTTAATTCCGGCGATTTTTTTCATTTACTCATTTGTTTTATATTGTCATGCTTTTTACTTTTCAACTCTCAAAATTTTTGTGTTTATTCTATTCATTTTCTACTTTTTAATTCTGTAACAACAATTTTTTAACATTTCGCCTTTTTGACACATCTGTCCGTCTGCGGAGGCACTACCACTAGGCGCAGATTGATAAAATCTGCACCCGATTCCACCAGTAAGACCAGCCCCCCTATACATACACATTAACGTGATAAACTGATAAACATCGCATTGATGTACATCTTCCGGGGGCTTTTATTATGTTAAAGAACGTTATAAATTGTCGGCAAATTCGTTAGGTGGAAAAAGTGGAGTTTTTAGTGTCTCTTGTAAAGCGCAGCTTTCTTCTGTTGATGAAGCGACATAACGTCGCCGGAACGAGATATCTGGATGATTTGCGCCCGCATTTATAGAGGCGTTGAGCAGGTTATATCGATTCATATACGCAGTGATTGGTCCTTACATGCAGCAGGATTGCTTCTTTTCGCCGAACGCTATTTCTAACCGTAAAATGGAGCGGTAATGATCGACTGAAGGATCCGTTCGAAACAGTTGAGCGGAATGATTGCTGTATCTCGTTAGCTTGATTGCCGATACGTTTAATCCATTACTTTTAATTCGATTCTTTGTTCCAAGAACTTGGTGTAACACCCTCTTACACAGACCCTTAAGTATTTCTACTCCCCGATTCGATTCCGTAGACCCGGATAACTTTTAATCAAAATTTCCGCGTTTAACATTTCGTTTTAGCGGGTGTATCAGTCTGGACGAGGTCTATTTATATTTTTAGACGTTAAAATTTTGTCGTTAAAGTGTGAGAAACCCATAAAAATCACCCTAAATTTTAGCCACCACGACTTGTGTGGTACAGCCCCATAAAATTTGTGTCTATGCAGATCCTCTCCATACATAATTCAATATGATTTACACTTACAATAATAAAAAACGCAATGTTTCCATAAAATGTCGGTTTTATTTGAATGTAAAGTACGTCTACAGTATTAAAAATGTTCGTAAATCCTTTTACAACTATGTCCAGGCATAGCCTATTATTACTCCCTCTGTTTATGGTAGAATTTACGAACCTTGGAATTATATGAGGGGTCGCAGGACCCCGAAAACGTCCAATGTGATAGATATGGGCCAGGCTTTACGATTTCGTCAAACCCCTCGATTGAAAAAAATAATTGTGTAAGTGGGGGATCTTTAAAAAGCATCGTTTTGTATTGCAAAAAGCAAAAAGTTCAAAGACGATAATAACGATAATTGCAGGATCAACTTGCAAATTGATTTCCTCTCAATGGTAGGTCGGCAATTTGTATACACAGCCACTTTCACTTTGAAATCCTATTGATATGAATTCTAAATATCGGACTTTTTATCGTCTGTGCGTTTTTCATTTCAGAGTGTAGCTCTTTAAGTTTCTCATCAAAGTGAAATAATAATTCATGCGGAAAATTCGCTCGCTTGTTACTGGATGTGACCAAACTATGTGATGTTATTTAGTTAGCATTTCAGGTAAGCGAATATGTATTTATATAAATTGGGAGGTCAGGTCAGGTGGTTTGTTTGTTTCGAACCAAAATGCGATCTTTTGTTATTGCAGTACCTATATAATAATTTATTTAATTTATTATTTAATAAAATGAAAAAAATCGCTTACCCATTGCAGGAGTGCAAAAATGGCAGTAACAAGACAGATTTGAAACTTTAGCAAAGCCCTGACATTAATCGCACCATAATGTTGATAATAATTCTGTCAATAACCATCACCTCAGTATTTCGTGTATGGCTCCACATTCCTTAATTTTACTCGCAAATTGTGCATTTTACAGAAAAATTGCACGAGGCGGCGTAGTTTCTAAATTTAATGTATGTATTAAATAAAGAAATTAACTAAACTAACAGCTACATTATTAACATCTCCATCGTTCGTAATGGTCTCATGGAAAATTTCAGCAAAATCGGTTGAATGGTTAAAACGTGGGAACTAATTTTCGATTTTTGGGGCTCACTTTTAAGAAGCCCTAGTAACAAAACGGGGACCCAGCTAGCGAAAAAAAAAATTAAGGGTCTTTTATTTTCGTACAAGGAATCTGTGGCTGAAATTATTGCACTCTGAGACGGGACACCCTGCATACAAAAGTTTCGGTACTCATTTGCGTAAGTAGGTACTGAAAGTTAAAATTTTCATCGTCCTTGTACCGAAAGTAACTAGAAAATGACATATCTGCCCTGAAAAACACTTTCGGGACGCTCGCGTTTGTTTGACAATACAAAATTACGATAAATTCAATTGATGAAATTATAATAACTAAAAAATGTTATGTGCATGCACCTCGGCCAAAAACACGACTTTGCTGTCCTCGTCTGTTGCTCAACTCGCTTTGCTCGTCTCACAAATTCTAGGCTCGTTCAGCAAAGTCATTCCTTCGGGCCTTGATACACAAATAACTATTTCAAAAATCCAACCAACGCAACGTGGGCTTTTTTGAAAAAAACATGTCAAAGCTTGAGTTACACTATGCCAAGACAGATTTTATTACTTTTATTACAGTTGAATTCAATTTTTTTACGTCATAAGGAATTGAAAAAGGTTGGTAAACTTTTTTGCAATTTAGGCGACCAATGCTATATACATACTTAACACTTTTTTGTTAAAATGTGTTATTTATGCAGGTATGTCTTAAATGTTAAAATCCAATATGGCTGCTACAAAAAAAAGTTGACTGCTGTTGCCCAAAATCTAGAAGGGCTAGAAAATTTTTTATCGTTGCCATTGAATTGACGAATATAAAAATTTAAAGTTTCGTTTGAATAGCATCAACTGTTAGGAAGCTATAAACTTTTCTTTAAAATGTAAATTTTCAGTTTTTTTCGAGATATCTCGAGAACCAAACAAGAAATCGGAGAATTATTTAGAGGTTCTTAATCCTTTCAAAAATGGTAACTTTCTAATTTAATCCAGCTTCTAACTCTTATGGTTTCTGAGATCCCAATAATGGGCCCCGAATTAAGCACCACCCTGTACTACTGCTACTAATTCTCACATATCTGATATCTGCAAGTAATTCTGGTAATGCTTGGAGTAATTCGCCTAATTCTCTAGTAATCTACTCCAGTGATAATAAGTTTTAAAAGTAAATCTAGTAATTCCAATAGTAGGTAAATCTGCTAATTCCGTTTTGGAACAACTCTAATCGTGTTTGTATTGCGCATGCGCAATAGTTGCACACTTGGGGTAGTTCGCTAATTCCAGAGGAAATCCGGGTAATTTATAATGTAACTCTCGGTAACTACTTAATTCGTATAATTCAAGTGTGTAATCTGACTAATTCCAGTAATTCTGCTTATTTAGCTAATTTGTGTAATTCCACGGTAATCTTAATTTCACCTAATCCGAATTACTTCGTTATTACCGATAGGTATCAATAGCTACTAGTACTTCCACACATCTGCAAGTAATTCTGGCAATGCGTCTAATTATCTAGCAATTTTGTAATCCAATGGCAATTTTTTAAGTAATTCTAGTAGTTCTACTAATTTGTGAAATTCCAAGCGGCAATTCTAACACATGAATTGTACACCTAATCCCAATAGTGAATTGCTCCACGTCCCCTTATATACAGTGTTTCTCATTTTAACTGGAACCACCCAAATATTTCGGTTAATGTTGAGCAAATTAATTCGCTTTTCTTTTCTACATGTAGAGCTTCAAAATTTGGATCTGTCACCTTTTTTTTTATCCCGAAATCTTAGTCCACTGCGATTAATTAAAGAGGACAAAAACAGCGAAACCGTATTAGGCATTTTTTTATCGAAAAATTTTATTAAAAAAAGTTGCTCAGGATGATCCAAAATGGGTAAGTGCGGAGTTTCTGGAGGAAAAAATGAAAAATATCGGAAACTTCATTATTTTTACAACAAAAGGGTTGCTGCGATTGTTAAATTTTGCCCAGCTATAGCTAACAACAAATGTCAAACAGAGCGAATTGATTTGCTCAATATTAACCGAAATATTTGGGTGGTTCCAATTAAAATGAGACACACTGTATGTATGTTCACGATGTACTGACTACCTCAGCATGAGTATAATTACATGAAGGTAGGGGTGTTTGCCCTTCGAGTAGTTTTTTCACGTTTCACCACATCCCACTTCCGATCTAGTAGCCCTGGACGTACGAGACGTAGGGCGTAGACTGCGGAAATTATAATATGATAACGTCACTGTCAGATTTCGCTTTGAATCGGAAAAGTTTTTGTTCACACGTTATTAACTCGATCTACGGAAGGTCAGATTCACAGGGTGTTTCAGAACAGTGACACTTAATTTTGAAGAAGTACTCGGTATCAATTTCTCGAAGTTGAAAGAAACATGGGGTTATTGGTATTCAGAAAGCATGTACCTACCTTCAAACGTCAAGAAAACTGCACTTCAATTACATTTTTGACAACGTTAAATTGACATTTCTATACCATGGCAATGAATTACATTCTTTTCTCTCCAACGGCGATGAAGTACATTTTTTACGCCGGAGTACAATATTTTTACTCCGGCGGCAGAAAGTTTTTTTTCAGGTGCCGGAGTAATTAGCGACGTTCTCCCTTTCACACCACTTTGTGAATCTTCGATAGCCGCATCCCATAGCAAACTAAGATTATTCCTCGGATTATTCTTAAAGACTTGAGTAATAATTTAATCAAAAATATCCACTTTTAATGAATTTTCTGCGTTTGAAGAAAAATAGCATATGTTATTCAGAGTAAAAGTGCCTTTGTGTGATTCAGCTGATAGATTTGTCAGACTCGCTTCGCTCGTTAGACAAACATCCAGCTTTGCCGCACAAAGTATCACTTTTACTCCTAATAATATACCTACTATAATTAAGAAATAACAGGAAGAAATGTTTTCTTTATATGGCAGTTCGGATCTGACTCTATTTTCCAATCTAATTAAATTAGATACGAATGGAGAATTATCTGTCGTAAATTGCGAGGCAAAATTATGTACAATTGTGAAATATAATAAAATAATAAATGGAATAATAACACATCTATGCGACTAACTTCATTTCCTAAACGCGGTAGCATAACAATTATTTTTGTCCCACTTCTCTGAACATGCGTTTTAGTTCAATTTTTAAATGTTCCCGGAAAAACGAATAATTGTGAGTGAAAACACCGCAAAATCAGTTGACGGCCTGTAAACCTTCCCTCCAATATAATGTTTCAGTAGCCACCAATGATGGGCTAATGACGTCAGTCAACTGAACAGTAAAGCTCACCAAAATGATAGAGGCTGATTGGTTTTGCGCTCAAGCCTGACACAACTGTTTTTCAAACCTTTAACATATCATAACAGTGATTTAGGACTAAGTCAAGCACGTAATAATATCGTGAGTTATTAGAGCTGTATCTAACACGCCGTTCGGTCTTGTATCGACTTTAAGATTTATGGTTTTTGATTTTGGAATTTATTACCTAAAACGCACAAGTTTACGCACAACCCCGCCAGAAGTTCAAGTTGCAAGAACTTCATTATTTAATGTGTTTAATGATTGACTAACCTGAAATGCTGAAGTCCGCCAAGACTGCCACAAAAAACAGGATACTCCTTAAAGCCATCACGAAATAAGTTTATAATTTAGCAGTTTATAGATTCACCATAACACCGATATTCGTCCGTGGACACAGCACCCACACTCGGTTTTTGAATAAAAGCTAAAATTTATTCTGGCTAATTTTAGCTATAATTTAGTGTCCTCGCGATTCTAATTAAATTATTCGAAAGCTTGTTTTTGGCGTTTCATACAAATGCTAAACTAGTAAAGGGGCGATCATCAACAGTTTGCAGAAAATGCCAAAAAGCAGGGTTAATTATTTTGCGCTTAAAGCATTTTAGGCGACATTCAGGGGGTGTTACTCATACGACGTACTTTCCGCCGAGCTTTGAGTACACGGTGACGTTATTCGCAACTTGCCGAAAACTGAAGTTGCGAAATGCGATGCCGGCACGGATTTTCCGGACGCAGCAGCGCAGTCTGACGGCAAAGCTCCGGACCAAATCATCATTGGTCCACGCAGCTTCACGTGTCTCGGGAACTTCCAGTTGCATTTTTGTCTGGAAATCTGCATGTCCAATTCTGAAAGCAATAATTGCAAGTGATATACTTAATTAGTAGAAAAATGCAAACTAGTTTATATTATATTCGGGCTAAACGTTTTAACACTTCAGTTATCTATAATCCGAAAAGTAGCTAAGATCAGCTGCTGTAATTCTAGCACATTTGCAGTAGTTGCGAGTTGCTCTGCTGCTTGTGAAGCTGGCATTAAACATTCCGTAATATCCTCAAGCACGCTGTAATTCTCGTGATTAACAATTTCCAGTTATTATATTAAAATTATTGTTTTCTCAACGCAAAGATGTAAATTGTGTTTGCGAGAGTTGTTTTCAATAGCATCAGGGGAGGTTTCAATAACACCACGTATTAAAATTTTTTGCTTATTGATAGGAAAAAAGCAAACAAACTGCGAAGCACTTTATATTTAATGGTTTTTAGAAACTCCTACATAACTAAAAAGTTGACCACAAAAAATGTTTGAAAAAGACCGTAACAGTAGACTTTGATGTGAGGATCAATACCTACACTCTATCAATAATATTATTGTTGTATTCAACAAAGGAAAGCTTTTCCTTTTAATGCCCAGAAGGAGAATGTACATTGTGGTCCAAATTTACTAATATAGGGCATCTTCGGCAAAACTTTGAGGCATTGTGATAGAAAAGTAATCACATCTAAAAGGGACGTTTTGGATAACAAGCCTGCTTTGGCAGATATTATACAGTTTTCACTTGAGTTGGAACAGATTTTACTTATAGGTATAAGTATTGTATTTGCCTTAATTTTGTCCTAATTTGAAACTGCATTATTGCATAATTTAGAAACAATCAATAAGCGAAAAATTTAAAGATTTTTTAGCTTCCTCTTGAAATCGATGGAAAATCTGTTTTATTTTCGATTTGATTCAGAAAAAATGGACACCTACTGAAACGTCTGGAACCTCTCCACTTGGTAAATAAACCAATCCTACTATCTAATAAACTTCAAACCATACTGCCGCCGATTAGCCGGCGAGACGACTGGCCGTTGCGACAATTGGCCGTAAGGACAATTCGCCGCCGGGACGATTGACAGCCGAGACAATTTGCCGCAGGTACTTCAATAATAATAATCATCATAATTTTTGCACGCGACGCGCATTGCAACAAAGATTTATATTTTTATTCTCTACTAATTCAAGTACTCATCTTGTCGCACTTTATTAATACCGCTACAATTTGGACATAATGATGTTTAGATTGTATTGATCGACTCAATAGTAATACGTAGTTTTTAAGTTTCAAAATACCGTAAAGTGGGGTAACTTTTGAATAATGGCTCATTTTTATGACAAGTATAAAACAGAATAACTTTTGAAAAACTTATACTTCTTATTATTGCGAGAGCGGCCAGTTGTCACGGTGCGGTGGCCAATCAAATCGGCGGCCATTTGTCCCGACCGCAAACCACCAGTCTTTTATTAAAGTGTGTTCTAAGGTTTTTCAAAATTTTTCAAATCTTTTGCCAAAAAGACACTAAGTTTGAATACATTCTGGAAACAGAATCCCTTTCATATGCTGAATTCAAAAATTGGCGTTCATTCTTCAAATTTCACGGTTAATGTCAAAAAGGTACTTGTCGTCCGCCGATTGTCATAAGAATCAAGTCAGCTTTTCGGTGGGCTATAAGATCTCTACATACCAAATTTCAATCAAATCTGTATGGTAGTTTGGGCTCTAACGTGTTTCTTAATGTACCTACGAAACTTCGAGTTTTTGCAGTTTTTGCTAAATGATTTACTAGGTCGTGTTTTGAACGATTGTGTACTTTTTTATTTCAAATGGTAACTATATGTTTTCTTGTCAAATCAGGTAGAAGATTTTTTCCGAATTCAAAAATATGTAACACGTTGGTTTTTGCTGTAAAAAATAGCAATTATCTCTATCGACATGCACTTTGAGCTTGCAATTCTTTCGAATCACAAGATTTTCATGTAACGGGTGGGCCAAAAAAACGGACCCTCTTATTTTCCATACATCTTCGTTTCCGTACATTTTCAGTTTTATGCAAGACGTAGCCGAGGGTTGGGGCTCTCGATGCCAACCATTAGATTTTAGATCACACCACATTTGTCCTTCTTAAGAGCATTTTATTTAACATCATTATTTAGACCAATGGGGTTTCGTTACCCAATGACATCTGACAGTTGTATTTAGAAAGGATTAAAGTCAGTCTTTTTCTTTATACAAAATGTCATTTCAAATAAAAATTAGTCAATACCTTATTTTTTTGTGAATATTCTCCTAACACCATAAATCGCATAATTTATAGCAAAAAAATTTATATTATTGGACATTTTTTTTAAGAAGTAATGTAATCTAAGGGGGTCATTCACGAAGGGCGATAAGGTTCGATAACCAATTGCAATTTGCAAATTCGGATAAAGTAATTCACGAATAAATA
This sequence comes from Pycnomerus fuliginosus, assembly GCA_963924575.1. Taxonomy (NCBI): domain Eukaryota; kingdom Metazoa; phylum Arthropoda; class Insecta; order Coleoptera; family Zopheridae; genus Pycnomerus; species Pycnomerus fuliginosus. The sequence continues at coordinate 15,119,723 of OZ004617.1, read as the reverse complement.
ACAGGAGTGTTTCCATGGTAAGAAACTGTCAAAGGTAAGAAACGATAAAAGTCATTCTCTAAACTTTGCAAGTGGTTTGCAAGCCCTCGGTAAGAGGTTGTACTTTGCGGTAGGTACGGACTTGCCGCAAAAACTTGTTAATTGATAAAAAACAATATTTTTTGTTAAAGAAATACGTAATACGTGTGTACTATCAAATATGGCGTTAAATCCAGCGGTTGCAGCAGAAATTTTTGATTTTGATCATTTGATATTTTAAGACACATAAGACCCAATGGATATTGGCGCAATTATTTTGCGAATTTTGACTAAAATATTGATTTGATGTCAACAAAAATTCTTGTTAAGGTAGTTTAAGACATTCTAAACAAGGTTCCGGTGTTAACTCATTTTCCACCAAAATTGTAGATAGGCCTTTTAGGCTTAGCACGGCAGAACTGTCCATACACGGTCCCTGACGGCCTGTGTTAAATGAGGTCCCTTTAGTTCCCCAAAAAGCACGTGTCTCCGGGCCTCCACTTCCGTAATGAGTGTTTCTCCTCCCGTAGAAGTAAAATTTTGGCTGCGTTTTCGTTTTTGGCCGTCACATTTCACACCGTGACCCATTTTTAGTAACTTGACACTGATGGTGACAATCAAATTTGCAAATATTGACATTTCCACTTTTTGTTGTCATGGAAAAGCATTTGAGGATTCGATAAGGCCCGATAACGTGTCCACAATTTGCAAGAGTTTTGTGAATTGGGTTGCAGATTGGTAGTTAGGCGATTGTAAGACCCTTGCAATTTGCAGGGCCGATAACAAGTTGCATGGCAACTTTCGTGAATGACTGCTTAATTTACAACTTGAATCAGACCTTAGAGAGCATAGGCTTTCATAATTTACAACTTAAACAAAAATGTCCGTTGTTTTTCCATCAGGTCTATGCATTTACGTGTAAATTATGTAATTTATGGTGTTGAATGTTGGAAGAAAATTCACAAAAAATTAAGTACTTACCTAATTCATAATCATTAATTTTCCCTTATGTGCAAATTATCAAACCGTTTGCCTCAAAACCGACCTCGAAACTTAAAATCAGCTTCCTCTCTTTTTACTGGACACTTGAGAGTGTTTATTTTTTTCTGCAAAACGAGCCTGACATACAGGGTGATTCACGAAGTGAATCTGTTGCGGGCTAGGGAATATTTCATTTTTGATGTGCTAGGCGATTATGGTATAGTACCAAATTTCAAAATTGTACTACGAGTGGATCCCCATAAGTTTCTAATGAACGATCTTCGTGAATCACCCTGTATAATTATGCGTCCGTTCTTGTTCAACTAGGAATCTAAGATTTTTGTCATAATTTTTTGCCAAAATATTGCCAAATATTTCGCATTTCTCATAAAACTACATGCAATTTTACTATTTATTTTTCTCAATGCTTCCTAAATATCATGAAACTTTAACTGATTTTACCAGATCTACTGAGTTTCAAAACGTCTTCATCATTTTAGTTCAAATGCCACAAATCCCTTTAAGTCTATAATAAAAAAATCGCGACCAAAGTTATTATCTCTTATTATACTGTAATATTTTTTGAACTTTTTCGTTATTGGTTGTTTATTCATTCAAATTGGATAGGTATCGGTGTCCCAAAAAAAACCGGACAAAATATTCTTTGAAATAAGTCAGCCATTTCTTAACCGATTTGGATAGACTTGGTCTTAAATTAAAGCTAAAGAATCAGGCTTCCGAACTTTGCAAGAAACGTCGACAGATGGCGCTGCTGAAGTAGCCTTATTGACACTTGTCTTTAAGGCTTATTTTAGGTGCGTGGGGATTGGTCGGGCAACAACCAATGGTTATGATACCCAAATAGCCTTGAAGATCTTTCTTTTTTCTTCAAAAATCTTTTTTCAGAAGTCCATTTGGCGTAAGCGTTAATTTTCTGTGATTTTTCTAAAAAAAGTGTTTTTGCGTATTTTCATGCTTCCATAGCCATATGACTAAAGTAACATTGATGCACAAAGGGCTTAATTTTCAATGATTACTGTTCAGTTGCCCCTTACTGGCATCCGCGCCACTGTTTTCACCATATTCGTTCATTTATAACTGAATATTAAGATTTATATGCATTACTGTTTTTTAGCCATGGCCATTAATGTGTGAAAATACTCAAAAACACATTTTTTAAAAAAATGACAGAAAATTAATGCTTAAGCCAAATCGACTTCTGAAAAAAAGATTTTTGAACAGGAAAGAAAGATCTTCAAGGCTATTCGAGTGTCATACCGATTGGTCGTTGACTGCATGACCAATCCCCATGCAGCTAAAATAAACCTTTAAAGTAAGTATCAATATGACTGCTACGGCAGCGCCATCTGCCGTAGTTTCTTATACAGTCGAAAGCCTGATTCTTTGGCTTTAATTTAAGACCACGCTCATCCAAATCGGTTAAGAAATGGCAGACTTATTCCCTAAAATATTTTGTCCGGTTTTTTTTGGGACACCCGATATAAATAAAAAGCACTGTTCCGTGCGTTTTTCACTTGATGCCCTGTATTTTAATTTTTATTAACTTCATAAATTGGAGTCGGGAGGAGTTGGGGCTCATTATTGCCAGTTTCATTTTATGACCAAAGTAAAACTCGACAATGCACTTGAAGAACCTCGAAATGGACGTGTGTTATGTTGTTTAAGGACTTTAAATGTCCTTCCACAAAGATTCTGCAATTGATCTCAGCACACCTTTCATACATGATTTTTTTATGGCTTTTCAATATAGACAGAAGAAGTTGTACGCTATCAACGGACACAGGTAAAATTTTATGGCGTGGCAAGCTATAAAGCTGGGAAGTACAGTGGAAACTTTATCATGCTCAAATATGAAGATTGTTTAGTAATAACTTATAATACCTTCCTAGGTACGTAAAAGTTTCACCACCTGTATTCTTCATGTATGCAAATTGCAAGCAAAACTTTTGCCTCCCAAGTGAAATTTAAAACCGAACTTTAGTAACAAGATAAAATTAAAACAAGATTATGCATTGCTAAAATATTTAAAAACCTCTCTTCGATTGGAAAGTAAAGTAAAGTAAAGACTATTCTTGAAGTTTCAAAAATAGCAGCTCGCATTCTTAAAGTATTTTCGAACTTCGCTCTGGTTAGGTTAATAATTAAAAAGTTCTTGGTAAGTATATGAAAATCAGCATGCTCTAAGCTTAATTACTAGGGAAGTTTGATTAGTTGCTTGTAATATTAATCGATACATTTAACGGTGTAGTCTCAATAAATTGAAATTCAGACATTGTTTACACGTCAAAGTTGAACAAAAGTCCTAATCGCAGCCAACCGAACTGTGCGTATCGATTATAACGACCCGAACTTTGTTTACAACCTGCCAATAATTATTGAAGTTCGATTTAACTTTAAAGTTAGTGAAGTATGCGGTTCGGGTGATAATTGAATTCGTGAAAGAATGGTTTTAGCTTTCATATTATCGTTTTCAAAGAATGCATATTTTAAAGAAAATGCCCTCCTTTCAGCGATACTACCCCGGAAAATCCAACACAATAAGCTCGATTTAAAAGCGCCTTGTGAGAAAGACACAAGTGTCAGCCGTGTACAATTTAACACGGCACCTCCCGTGTAATAATCGCTGGAAATTACCAACAAGAATTTTCTCAAGTTCTTGCGCAACGCGATTCAATTCTCTCGGACACAAACCACCCCGAAAGAAATTGCGGACGTGTCAAATGCAATGCGGTCTGTGACACACGCAAAACCAATGAAAAAGCGTTTAAAGTTTATAATGCGAAGGAAATTTCCCTCAAAGTTTCCGCCATAATGTTGAACACAGACAAAACCATTACGGGGGAAACTTGACTGTTTCCAAAAATACGCCATCCGTCTCAACAAAGCGCAGCCAGAACTGCCGATCAATCATCTCTGGTGTCGAATCAAATTATTGACTCCATATTTACATAAGGAACGCTATTTTTCCATCTGGAGCTGATGGCCATTTGAGCACAAAAAACTAATCACAAACGAACATGTACCTAGTACCTATTATTAAATTGTATGTATGCATAAATACGTCAGTAAATCACATTAATTGAATTCTTTCTATTCCGTATAATATATATCTTCTGTTTCTATCTCCTCGCCGTCTTCCCTATCTCCTTTAATAACCCTAAAAAATTCTCTCAATTTCTCTCGCTAACTTCTCTCCCTTTTTTCTGCAATAAATACCTTGTTCCTTCATTGTATTAATAAAGCCACATCATTTTTAACTTTAAGCTAGTTAAATTATCTTCGAATCATTAAAATAAACCCATCAGATTGAAAGGACCGGACATTTGGATTTATATTTCTATTCAATTATTGTAATGATAGCCGCGGTTAACGTTAATTGCTGTGGCAATATGTACAAATTCTGTGAAAAAGTAGAAGTTTCTCCCGTCTCCGAGATTGACAATTTTTTCAAGATTGACCAGATGCAGTTATGCACCATGTGATGATGATGAACCACCTTGAAGATCTTGACCATAGTCTTTATTTTTACTCTTTGTACAAACATTTAAGATCTACACCTAAAGATCCACATTGACTCTCGAAGACGTCTTTCCATCTCTGAACATGGCTGATATAACGCTAATGTACACGAATATCTTGCCTTAATGAAAGGGTTCCTACGATAAAGCTCAGGTCCTTTGTGATGTCTGGGTAACTTTACGTCTTTTGTGCTTCTGTCCTTTAATGCTTCTGTTTCGATTGAAACCAAATATTAGTGCAATTTTTGTTTCTTTTGCTTTGACCGAGGGTGTGATCGATCTCCGGAATTCTATTGATATTATTTTTATGAAGATGCAAATAAAGTATTATTAGCATTGTTATTATTATTTTAAAAACCTCTAACTTCAATCGGCATGTGGTCTAATTCTAGCCTTTATCATATTCTGAACGTTTCTATGTTTTCCATTCTTCTTCATTTACCATGACGTAATCCATTACAGATTCTCCATTTGCTCATAGATACGTTTCCTTCTTTATTTTCTTTTAATACTTCCAATCTCCTTTTCTTCTACCAGTTCTTCTTGATGGATTCTTCCCTCTTTGTTTTCTAACTTTTTTTTTGCTTCCCTTCTTGCATTTATTCTGTCTTCTGTCCAGATTCTTGCTCCCCTCTCACCCAGCTTTACATTGAACTCTCCCCCTAAGTATGCATTCCCCCTTCCCTTCTTCTATTCTCTCTTGTATTTTCTTCTTCATTCATAATAATGTATTCTCCGCCTTCTCAGAATCCGATTGGATATCTGAAAAGATAGGAGAGTGCATAGATGGAAAGATGGATGAATAAATTAGTTACGGTCAATTGCTTGAAAGCAACTATTCGAAAGCGTATTCGAAAGGCGATTTGTTTCAATAGTTGAAAAATAAGAATATATTTTGTTCAGACGGACAGGCGGACAGAATTTGAGAAACATAGTTTCACTAAAAAAAAACTGACAGACCCGAATGGAAGTTGAAAAAAAAGAACTTGAGACCTGACTTGGATTCGCGTATATGAGCCTAGAATTTCGTATGCGCTAAAAGCCGAAAACTCGCATCAAAGTAGGTATTTGGACCACTCGCTTTCGGCTAAGCCGAAAGCTCGCTTTACAAAGTTGTGGCAAAATTTGAAAAAACCTAACTTAATATGTATAACTTATGTAATTGCGAAGAGTATGTTCATACTAATCTTATCCGCGAACAATAATTGGTTTTAGAACAATTGACCGGAGGGACAACTAAGTAGATGAATTAATACTATCCGTGCTTCAGAACATACCTACTCTCATTTTTTGTCCCTTAAGGCTGCCTGACACGGTAGCATTTCTGCTAGCAGAATTGGGATGACGGTAGTTTTACTCTAGTGTTACTGGCAGCAAACCTTGAAAATTTGTACTACAAATACAGAGAATATTTAAAAAATTTCTGCAAAAATACGTTACAAATCGACAACAAAATTTTACATCCCAATTTTGCTAGCAGAAATGCTACCGTGTCATTATTTAGTTTAACTGTTACTAGTCATTAGAATTATCAAGTTCAAGTTCTTATCTCGGGTTTAAAACTTTCATTAATTTACTTTAAGTATAAGTATAAATAGTTCGCATGAAAACTTGACTTATTGCTTATATTTGCAGAACTATATTATCAGAGCTTACATGCGTTGTGAACAAAGTTCTATTGATGACACAAACAATGCCACTGTGTCTGCATATATGAACTGTGAGGACAAGAATTTTAATCTTGTCAACCCAAACAACCCCCACATGTTTCCGAATACACATGCCACTGACAGTTTTCATAGCATGCAAACCGCTGCCGAGAATAGCTCTGTATTATAATATAAGACAACTGCAATACCTAGTACAATAAATCGATTAATTATTAACTAAAAGCGAAATTTAGAATATTTCTGAGCAGCCAGAATAGTAGATTTAGATGTAAAATCTGTAATTAGGTAACCTGAAAATGAAAGAAAAAGGTTCCTAACAGGGTGATTCTTAAACAGTTTTACAAAATTCGGCGAGCGATTCCTCACATTTAAGGAAGAAAAGTTCATATGGACATAGGTATGCGTCCCAAAATACTTCATAAGAATTCACGTCTCTAATCAAAATAAAAATCTGAAAAAAAATCCAAAGTAATCTTTTTATGACATTAACATATTCTTTCCAAATTCATTTATTGGAGTAATTTAAACAAAACCTCTGTGAAGAAAACTGACTTTTCGAGTACCCCTTTGAAGGGCTGTAACTCCCTGAAGCATTTTAGGGCATGTCCATAGCAACTATTCTCTCTAAAATAGTGTGAAGAAGCATCCCTTGAATTTTATGACATCATTTAAGTATAAAAAGGTACCTCAAATGCTTTAATGATCGAGGAAAAGGAAACATACTAAATTGTGCATAAAACGGATGATTGTCCCCTAAGTGCTGTGGATATTTTGAGATTTCTCGGATATATGATATGAGTAGGTTTTCACTCCGATATCGCAACCCTTTTTCAGGTTAGAGTGAAGGTACACAAAGTTCGCATCTAGGAAGCTGAAATTTTTGTAGGTTAGTTAGTCTCTTCAGGTAGTCTACTACCTGAAGCATTCTAATACTTCAAGGGTTGTACCTTCCTTGGCAATATTTTGCGTTTTGGAGTTCAAATTTTTGAAGCTCAATTAGATTCATCAGAGTGTACATGGTTCAAGGGATAAATTGCTTCTAACTCATTTTTTGTGTTCGAAGAAGGACGAAAACTTTGACATTCAATTAACCTCTTGAGGTTATATATAGGTGGATCAAGCGTTAAACATACCCCAATACAATTTTTTGTATTTTGGGGTTGTATACATACCTATAATTATGTATGAGTATTGAAGAACTTAAAATAACTTTATAGCAACGCCCCATTAGCACCTTCAGTTTCATTTGATCGCCACACCCTGACAAGACCGCATTTTCCATCACAACAAAAATTCAATATCTGGACTCTGCTATTAACATTGAAATACAGATCAAACGCAATCGTAATGGCTCTATTGTTCACAAAGTTATTTCCTTTGTACTCAAATAATGAAAAAATACATTTGTTTGGTAGCTTTCACGATCAATGCAGTCACGGCCATGAATGCCGCGGTAAAGCGACTTAGGTCTTATGGCAAAAACACCACTTTGCACGGCCTCAAATACGTGGCTGATGAAAAGAGACATCCCCTAATAAGGTAAAGCTCTTCTTGGAAATTTAATTTCGGTAGGTACTTTATAAATATCATATTTAGACTGGTTTGGTTGGCAATATTCCTTGTGAGTTTCTACGGAATGGTGTTGGTTTTCAAAGCTTCTTACACGTCTTACAAGGAGGATGCTATCAGTTTTGTAACAGAAACTGCATACTTGAACTGGAACACAACTTTCCCAGCCATTACTCTTTGTGAGATCACCAGTTCCGAAGTATCTCTGTCGGAGTAATAAATTCATCGTCAGCTGCAAACCAAATTGATGAAAAATGTTTCAGGGACGTCGAAGACGCCGACGTCGTTCAACAATTCATCGGAGAAGTTGTGTTTTTCACAGGTAGTTGCTACACGTGCACCAACGATGGAGAATGCCCAACTTGTCTAACACTGAATTTTTCTGAAATTGTTGAGAAAGTTTGTATAGCTTGTGAGAACATATTGTGCAGTTTGTAATGCTCCGGTTGCAGTATCGGAAAAAGTGCGACCAACTTCTGGGTAAATGCAGGTGGAACGATATAACTTTTAATTGTTGCGACAAATTTCTACCACTTGAAACCGAATACGGAGTTTGTTATTCCTTCAATTCTCTACACACAAAGTAAATCGCAGTTGTATATTTGGATGAACTTTTTGAATTTTTTTAGAGATTCGGGGGACAAAACGTATTATTATTCAAATAGGAAGACCGGCCCTAGCTCGCTTTTCATTGAAACTATTGAGGATGTAAGGGTTAGTAATTCAAAAAGTATTCAAATGAACGTCTTTACAAAACTTTTTTAATTGCAGTTATATTTTCACGCCAGAGAAGACGTTCCTTTTATAAATTCTGATTCTGATCAAAGGAAGGACATCATGCTCGGAGAAACCTACAATATTTCCATAACTGTAAGATTTTATTTAACGAGTACTTTTTAGTAGAACTTCTCGAAATGAATTAAAAAGCCCCCGGAAGATGTACATCAATGCGATGTGTATCCCTGTAGATGTTTATCACGTGTGTATATGTAGGGGCGGCTGGTCTTACTGGTGGAATCGGGTGCAGATTTTATCGATTAGCACCTAGTAGTAGTGCCTCCGCAGACGCACAGATGTGTCAAATAGGCGAAATGTTCAAAAATTGTTGTTACAGAATTAAAAAGTAGAAAATGAACAGAAAAAACATTAAAATTTTGAGGGTGAAAAGTAACAAGAATGACAACACAAACCAAATGAGTAAATGAAAAGAATTGGCAGAATTAAAACAAAATTTGGCGAATTTTGAAAAATTAACACTCAGAGGGGGCTGAACAATTGCGAAAGGAGATGAAAAATCAAGAGGAATGAAGATTAAGTGTGATTAAGTAGAATTACGAAATATAACACGAAAATAATCTAATTATGCAATTAAAACTTTTTTGGGGGTTGAAATACATACTTATACCTACCTATTGCAAAGAAAACTGAAAAACTGTAAAAGGTAAACTGAATCCCATAATATGAGTTCAATTTTATTACCGACGAAAAACAAAATTATGCGAATTTTGCAAAATTAGCACTTAGGGAATTGAAAAATCGCAGGTAAAGGTGGATGAAAAGTCAAAAGGTATGAGGATCAACCGTGGCTAAGTAAAATTACGGAAAATAACACCAAAATAACTCAATTATGTAAATTTAGCGTTTGAAGAGTTGAAACATTGCGAAGGGGGATGAAAAAAGTGAAAAATGTAATCATCATCCAAATGAATTCATTTATTACCGAAAGAAAACGTAATTACGCCAAATTAGCACTTAGTGGGTGAAAATTAATAGTAATTAAACAGAATTACAAAAAATAACACGAAAATAAGCCAATTATGGAAATTTGGCTTTTGGGGGTTGAAATATTGCGAAGGGGGTCGAAACTCTTGTGTTTCGGCAGGTTAGGGGTTTATGGACGTTTCAACCCCTAAACTCCAACCCCCTATTTCACCACCCCCACATGCCCTAAAGGAAGTTGTGTTTTCAATTTAATTAGCCTATCCAATTGACCACATGTTGTTGACCACATAGGTACGTACGTACGTATACACACAGACATTTTCTAAAAATCACTTTTTCGTGATCCTGGGACCTCAAAAAAACGTAAAGATCTGGTGTTATCTCAATTTCGAAATTTGGAGTGATTGCAGTAACCTCCCATTTTTAAATTGGTTGTGGGTGGGGGAGGGGGGGTTAATAAGTGGATTTTACGGATCTAGACAATTCTGTCACGACGTCTGAATAAATTATGAATGAAAAAGTAACTTATTTCCTAAATTGTTGGGTACTTTACGACTATAAGTTATAACACGCCATTTCCGGCCTCAATCCCATTCTTTGTTTACATGCCCACTACAACACTCTGTGCATTGTGCCCTCTTAATTATACGTATTCAGCCCTTCCATCAGCGTTCGCATTAAGATGCAGGTCGCGTAGGGTCAGTCGTTGCGTTAAAGCTACAACATGCACTTCATTAGTAAACAAGTGCAGTGAGTTCTCGTGAAAATTTTATAACCCCCTTTCATCCCTTTCTTTTAATAAATTAATGTGCACGCAAACGAAACTAATTTAAATTTAATTTCAGGTGACAGAAATAGAGAATGACGAGAACGTAAGGGGCATTCCTGTGGAGATCCGCCAATGCAGATTTCCGGATGAAAAACCGCAAAATTTAATCGTGCACGAATACTACAGCTATTCAACATGTGTCGTGCAATGCCACGTCGAAAACCACATAAAGCTTTGCAATTGCACACATCATCTGATGCCTGTGTTCAGCAAGTATAACATAAGTGGCAGAAGGTATTGATAAGAGAATTTTTCAGACAAGGGAGATTATTGCGATGTTGATGGGCTCAGATGCCTGACGGATAAATCCGGTAAGTGGAAAATTTTTCCGGAAGTCAAGCTCCTGTCAACATGCATAAAGTTTCTTAGATGACTCTGAAGTTTCAGGCGGGAAAGAATAAGGTGGTTCCTGAACTATGGTCTGTCCGGAATCCACATGACCAGGATTCACCCTATTTCCATGGCGAATCATTGTTGTCAACAATGAGTCGCCATGGAAATTGGGTGAATCGTGGTCATGTGGATCCCGGACAGAGTATAGTGACTTTTTTAAAAGTTTCAATTTGATTTTTCTCTGGAACTACAAAAGATATAAAAAATCGCTCGAACAAGTTGATTTTTATTTCGGGAGGGGGGCACCTAAATCCGTGCATTTTGAAATTTAGCAGAGAAGAGAGCTGAAAATTGGCACATGCTTTCACGTAGTATTCCAAGTAATGGGTCAAAAGTTCCGATTGATCCTATGCATATTATTTGATTTGACGGCTCTTGAAAGTGTTAAGAAATTGGTTTTTCAATAATATCTCCGTTTTTATTAACGTTACGATCAAATCACTTATAACGGGTGTCCGAAAAAAAACCGAACGAAATATTTTTGATAATAACTCAGCCATTTTTAAACCGATTAGAATGAGTGTGGTCTTAAATTAAAACTAAGGCATTAGGTTATCGATTTGTGTAAAAAACTACGACAGATGGCGGTGCCATAGTAATCTTAGCGATGCTTGTTTTAAAGGCTTACTTTGGGTACATGGGGATTGGTCAGCTAACAACCAATTGTTATGAGACAAAAAGAACCTTGAAACACGCTCACTTTTCTTCAAAAATCTTCTTTCAGACGGACGCTGATTTGACTCAAGCATTGATTTTCTGTGACTTTTTTATATTTTTTAAATATTCACAGAAAACTAATGGGTAAACCATCAAATTAACTTCTGAAAAAAGATTCTTGAAGAAAAATTAACATACTTCAAGGCTATGTGAGCCTCATAACGATTGGTTCTTAACTGACCATCCCCATGCACCTAAAATTAACCTTTTAGACAAGTATAACTAACTTTGAAACTACCTTGTGTAATTAGGTATAACTAAGGCCACTACGTCAGATTAAGGCCACGTTCATTCTCATCGGATAAGAAATGGACGAGTTATTCCTAAAAATATTTCGTTCGGTTTTTTTAGGACACCCGTTATACTAAAATAAAACTAAAGGAATTCTATACAAATAAGTTGTTTTTTCATGCGATCAGTCGTTTTCATAGAATCTGGTGCTAAAATTGCTTAAGGGTTTTTGTCACTAAATGTCACATAATCCAACAATATGCGTATAATACGGGAAAAGTATTTAAAAAATACCTAGGTAGGTATATCGTTTAAAACAACATTGCAAAAAAAAATTTGTGAGAAATTAGCAGAAATGCCCGTCGCCCGTAGCTAACTAACGGCTTGATAAAATTTTACAAAGAAATCTACAAACATTGCTTAGGGAAGTACCTTCAAATAGCAGTTCCAATAATTGAATTTGTTTTATCTATTTCTTGATTAATCACTACTAAATTCGGACCACTTTTTCATAGCATAATGCACTATCACTACAAGCACCCCACTGCACCGGAAAACTTGTTCACACAGTTAACGCGTTTCGAACACAATGTGCTCATTCTCAAATCATTTTTCCACCGAAGTTGCTCAGTGTTTTCCATAGCGTAATGGAGATTTCATGAAAAATTGACCCAATTTGGCGATGATTAATCTAGAAATAAATAAAAGAAATTAAATTATTGGAACTGCAAGTTGAAGGTACATCCCTAGGCAATGTTTGTAATTTTTAAAAGGAGATATGATTGAAAAACCGATTTATTAACATTTTCAAGAGCTGTCAAACAATACATACAGGGTCTATAGATGGGGACATTTGACCCATGACTTGCAATCAACATACGAAGGTCTGTACCAATTTTCAGCTCTCTGGTAATTTTTCCGAAGTTTTGCCGTATTTTTGTCTAAAATTCCTAGACTATTAAGTTTATGCTGCAGTTTTTGAAAGAGTGGATAGATGTCAAAAAATTTTGCACAAGCTCACAGAGCGTTTGATGCGCTCTTTAAAATAATCTATCACAAAGCTTTGGGGTCCCAATGTAGTTTAAAATTTGGAGTTGAATATAAATATCAAAAATCTGTACATCACTGCAATGCATTGAAAGGGTAAAAGACACTCTTTTTAAATCGACAAAAACTTGTTTTAATTAAAAAAATTAAAAAAAGCTTTTGTCGATTTTGAAAGGGTAAGGGACACGATTCCATATTTTCTCCTTATTACAAAAAATATTTGGAAACAATATCTCTATCCATCAAGTCACAATCCTATTTCAAAATTCGCCAAGATTACTGGAGAAGAGAACGACCTTTCGTAAATATTTTGGAATTTATTATGTCAAGGACGGTTGAAAACGCCTGAAACGTCATAGTCACATTAAGGGACTTTATCTAAATGAAAATAAGGCAAAGTTGCGAGCACTTTTCCCCACCTTGTTCCTTTTAGAAATCGTGAATAGACTCCACGCAAAAGGATCTGAGAAGCTGGGATTATTTTGCGATTGCTTGCCTTCGTGCACCGAGCCCGAATATAAAGTTGTCTCAGACGAGAAAGGGTATAAGAAAACGTCATTTCTCGATATATGGCAAATTTTTTACTATTTATTCCAGCGTCAAAACTTCACACAGCGAGATCTCTATTAAACTGCAGTCTTTGCCGACGTCGAGATTTAAACGCATCGTTTTCAGGACAACCCTGGATCTGGTCGGTGAGTTCGTTAAAATTTTATGCGAGAAAATTTTGCTTTAGTTTCTATAGGAGGCACAGCTGGTTTGTTTATAGGAGCATCAATTCTAAGCATCGTTGAAACGGCGTATTTATTATGCTTGAGGAGGAAATTTCATAAATTATAAGTTAATTAACTTTGTAATTGTCGTTGTAGTATTTCCTTCATGGGAGGTAATTTATTGTTTGGCATCTGAAAGCGATGAATTATTTCACTTAAATTAGGATATTTTATTACATTTGCCCTGAACACTGCATCGAACCCTAAAATATCCACTTTTTTCAAGAGACCCTCGGAGATCTCTCCGATTACAAGGGGCTTTGCTCAGAGTTATGCCATTTTTCCCACCCTTGTACCAGTTCAGGTGATTCATCTGCCATATTGTGCCTGGGAAATAGAAAATAATTTTTGTAGAATATCCTGGAATAGCTTGTGTTTAAAAATATGATCGGGCCTCACCTAAGATTTTAGTTCAATTTTATAAATGTGTTAGATTAAACTGAAACGAGGTAGGTAATCTAATGAGCTGCCATCACGTTGAAATTTAAAATTTCAAGGAAACTGCTGAACTTGAAACTTTGTAAGATTTCATAATCAGCATTTCTTGTTTGGGGAGTGTCAAAACTGTTAAAAATAGGTCCTGACATGACAGATTCCGCTTTCAACTCTTAAAACTTAAGAAAACGCTCCGACAGTTTTACTCTTCAGTGGAAATTCTGCGAACAAATACCTACCTGTTTTATATAAATGAAAAGTGAAAATTGGTGCCTGAATACCTAGTCATAATTTCATTATGGTCCATTATTCTCACGAATGGAAGGAATTAATTTATGGTAGACTCTAATTGCAACTCAAGATTGAGTACTTAATTAGCTGGTGTTATTCATTTTATGCACTCATGATTTTTGTTATTAGGTATAAAAATGTTTAGTAAATATTGGAAGAAAGTTTATACTAAAAACAATTTCGCCCCGATGAAACTTCCCATTAGTACAGGCTGCTTAAAGTCTTTTTTGTTAATTAAAAGTCGAATTTGTTTGCCCCATTCATCAATTGGTGTGAAGCTTCGTTTATCGACTAATCCCTCTCCGGGCGGAAAATTCAATTATAAAGAATATCAAATAAATTACAAGACTTGTGGGGATTTACCTACTCAACATTCTATAAATTCAACTGTCGAGTTTAATTATTATTATTGAAGATATTGAAAAGACGGCGGGATGAGTGGGGTGGACATTATATTAATTTTAAAGACTGATTTAGAAAAGGCGCTGTCGTTGACGCAGCAATTTTTGACAAATCAAATGTCTTCATGTAACAACGACAGCAATTGCGTCAACGACAGCGCCTTTTATAAATCAGCCTTAATAGAATATGGTCAGGTTGGTTACTAAGGGCATAAGCCATAGAATTCCAGTCGTGAGGGCGAAAATTTTGAAAATCATAAAATTACGGAAGCGTTAAAAAAATTAATATCTTCCCAATGATAATGAATGTTATTGCCATTTAAATGAAAGTTGAAACTCTTGTATTTTTGACTGCTGTGAATTCAATGACGTTGCCAAAAAAATTCTACGTCTTCCAGATTTTGAGCAACGACAGCCAACCTTTCTTTTTCTTATGGCCGTCTTTAGAAAAAATACGCCAAAGTTTGAGTCACACCACGCCAAAACGTATTTTATTACTGCTGAATTCAATTGTTTTCAAATGTCACAAGAGATTGAAAAAGTGGGTGTACTTTTTTGCAATTGTTTTTCATGTAGGTAAGTGGGCTGATTTTACAAATTATTCATACGAATTTTCACATTTTGTCGATCTGTCAAAAAAGTTCATGTTGGCCACATTTTTAAAAAGCTAATTTTTTGTGTTAAAATCCAATATCACGAAAACTTGACTGTCACCGCTGAAAATCTAGAAGGGTTAGAAAATTTCTGAAATGCTATTGAGTTGACATTGACAGCTGTCAAAAAAAACAAAAGTTTCTAGTTTCATTTCATTGATCTTCTTATTAGATCCTTATTAAGCCCAGCGACATCTAGTGAAATTGCTTGCAATATAGGTGTCAAAGCAGGGTTCAGAACCTAAGTCGTATATGACGATTAGGCACTGTACTGTCGAAACGAATCATTTTTACTGTTTCTGCTACGTCATTATTATACCCTCGTTATTACCATTATGCTGTTACATTCATGTGACATATCTTGAAAAAATGACAAAAGGGTTCCCGTAAAAGTAGGTAATTTCATCTCGTTTCATAATAACAGGACTGTTTAATAAGGTAAATTCGAGGGTAAATTACTATCTATCACCAATCACCAATATGACTTTTTCTTTAAAATCGCGACTTTCAGTTCTTTCGGAATAACTTTAGGAACGAATCAGGATAAAGGAGAATTCTTTACAGATTCTTAATCACCCTTTTTCTAATTTAACCTATTCTCCATATCTCTGAAGGTTTATTGGCAATGACGAAATTAACGTAATTAAGAAATTAAGAAAAGAATCCATAGAGATTCCATGGTAACTGCAGCGTCTCCAAAGTTTTTACCTTTAATTCATTTATAGAGTATTGCAGCTCAAAAATTAAAACATTGGAATAGATACTACTTTTAAAATGACAAAGGTCGTATTTTTTTGTTTCGCTGAATGCCGAACAGTTTTCGAGAAAAAAATTAATAAAGGTGAATTTCCGGTCAAAAAGTTGGTTTTAGATTACGTCATAACCCGAAGGAAAAAGTTCATAATTGGCCGCCAAACAGCCAATAGCCAGACGAGCCAATAATGGGCCAGATGTGAGCAAATCATTTTTGACATAAATCTAAACTTCTATTTTGCTTGGTTCCTTTCGATCGAAAAATTCAGGGCTGAATGCGGGATGACAGTTTGATGACAAAAACTGACACTTGAAAACGAAGCACATGGTGAATGATGCCGGGAATGGATAACAGGTAGTGACGTCACACCAATACAAAAATGGCAAGGAAATTCGAAATTTTAAACTTGTTTTTCACTTTTTTGCCATAATTAGTCACAATGAATACTTCTAATAACGTTAGACTATCTACTTTTTATCCTACTTTCCGAAAATTATGGTTTCGAAATTTTTTTTCTTGGACTGCAATACTCTATTCAGCGTTAATTTCGTCATTGCGAATGAACCTTTATGGTTTCCGAGTTCCCAGAGGTAGTCAACGAAAAAAACACCCTCCTGTAGATTCTTTATTTAAAATGCGGGAACCCCAATTCATGAAAACCAATAAGTCCAACAAAAAGCATGATATAATATTGCAAAATAGAGAAAAAATAATGCGCAACTGAATGCTGATTTATACAGTTTATATGTGTATATTCCAGCAAATTGATATGTAAATATTTACTTTTCGCCAAATCCTCATAAAATACAAATATAATTAAAACAATTCAGTAGGGGTTATTCCAACTTTGCAAAATATGAACGAACATGAATACATAGGTATACCGGGTGTTAATGCTATATATAGCATTAATTATAATTAGGTATGTGTCTACGTTTATTGCTGCTAGATGCATTCAATTACAAATTGAACATCAAAGGATTTTCAATATACTATACCTGGATATAATACAGAAATTGTTTAGGTAGGTAATTCAAAGAACAATGGATGGAATTTAGATATACAGTGATACGATGTTTGTTGTTGGTCTGAATATAATTATGTAACACCTAAGTTTGCAATAAAATACATTGAGGCTTATGGATGGTTTTTCTATAAATCAACTTCGTAAACATATACCTACCTATCTTTCCTCTGTGCATGAAAGCTAAAAGCATGAAGTGGCAGTAATACAATATTTGTCTATGAATTCTAGACTTACCTACTTACCGAGGTACCTACTTACTTACTTTAAAGTTTTCTCGAGGTGTGTCTCAGAACGCTGGCACCATGTTCTAATGAAGTATTCAGAATTAGATTCGTGTTTTTGAAAATTTCCAGGGCCCAATAGTTCTCGAGTTATAACAGATTTGAGAGGACCAAGTACATTTCAGCTCTGAACTGCTTCTTCATAAGGTGCAGTTTCGTTCAGGCGTTTGACGGTCGCGTCTGGCGGCCGGCCGCCAGACGCGTGACACTGCTTATACCTGACAACGTAATGTGCGGTTTCGTAGGAGCTGCTGAAAATTCGGACGCGTACCATGATAAATTTTGAGGCGTCTGACGGCGGCTGCCAGACGCGACCGTCAAACGCCTGAACGAAACCGTACTTTAAGGTAATTTAATGTTAGATGCACTATTTCCTAGGAAACAAGATACTATCAATGAAAATTTAATATTGTTATATATATTATTATTATTACTTGGACCCTGGAAATTTTCATAAACACGAATCGACTCAAATTTTAATCCTGAATACTCCATTAAAATATGGTGCGAGCGTTCTGAGACACCCTGTATATCTAAGTAACTTTCAAACCCCAAATGATGTCAACTTTGATTAATTTTAAATGTTTGTGTTTCACGAAGTTTACCAACCACCTCCATGTGAATAATGTTTAAAGACAGGTGAAAATATTGTAGTAGGTGTACCTACTTACCTATTCAATTTTTCTGCAATATTTTCACATTTTTTTAAATGTTAACTTGATTGTGAATGACCTTTATTTATTAATACCTACCAACTGAGAAGTAAGTTACGTTATTTATTACAACCCCTAAACATGTGCTCCTATGAAATCCAATCGCAAAGGGGTTAAATAGAAAATTGTTAGCAATATAGGTAAGTACCTTTTATACACGTTATCTGGATACCTATCTACTTGCGGTCATCAATGTGACATTCTTTATTGGATAGGCGTAAGATTTATTGGGGGTTTATTTTATACTTTGATGTCGTTACAGTTGGCAAAAGTATAAAAATAAAACGTTCGGCTTTAAATCACACCATAGGTAGGTATACTAGCAAAACGTGAAAATAATAAATCTTTAACGTCTAACCAGCAATCGATAGACGATGCTTTACACACGTTTAAATTTGTAAAACGCTTATGAAGACAAAATTAGATAGATGCATATGATACGCCTATACATATTACCTACGTTTTGTAAAAAATAGTATAATACGTAATGAGAGTTGTAAGAAGCATATTACGCCCGTGTTAAAGAAGTTGTATAATTCCACAGCGCGTAATTGCCTTACAACTCGAGTTGCGCACTATACTACGATCGCACAATTAAATAGGTACCTACTTAACTTTTCAAAAGTCAATTTTTTAAAAATTTCTCGAAAAATATTAAGAATAGAATTTTGAAATTTGGTACACTCGTTAGCGTTATAAAGAGCTTTCTTCTCACTTTTTTTCAGATGTTTAATAACATCACAGGTGTGCGTTTTTGGAGGGCCTTACACACTTTCTTATTTTTTTTTTGTTGTACATAGTCATTTTTCTCAACAAATAATAATAAAATCTTAATTGATGGTCGATTTTACCCAGAAAAGAGACTCTTGTTGAATGTCGCTAAAACCCACCCTTTTCGATTAAAGTGATTTAGAGCGCGAAAATTTCTGTTGTAAAATTTATTTTATTTACATGATTAGTGAAAATAAACTCAGAATATGATTTCTTGCATCATTTTAGAAAGAAAAGTTGATATGGACATGTGGTGGTAAATAATTCCTAAGGGGGCTATGGTTCTTAGAATAATATGTTTTCCCGGACTCCATTCGAAGGACCATAGCTCTTTTAGGAAACATTTTCTGCCATATCTTAATATGAACTTTTCTTCCTAAAATAATGTAGGTAATCATCCTCCATCTTTATTTTCACTAATTAGGTAGATAAAACAAAGTGCTAATCACAAATTTTCGCCTCCTAAACTAACTGGAATTTTTATTCGAAAATGGTGCGCCCTAGCTACATTCAACAAGAGCACCTTTTTTATGTGAAATAGACCAGAGATTACGATTTCGTTATAATTAATAATACAACAAATGAAAATGTAAAAAATATGTAAGGCCTCCCAAGAACGCACACCTCTGATAATATTAAAAATCTGAAAAATATTTAAGAGAAAGCTCTTTATAGCACTAACTATTGCTCTGAATTTCAAAATCCTATTGTTCAAAATTTTCGAGAAATTTTCAGAAAACTGATTTTTTAAGTACTCATTTAAAGGGGCGCAGCTCCCTTATAAAGAATTTAAGAACATATGTCCATGGGAACTTTTCTTCCTAGAATGATGTAGGGAATAACGTCCCGGAGTTAGGACTATACATTTAGGAACAGCCTGTATAGCTCTCCCGAATTACGTCACACTTACAGGATCTATGGTCTGTCCGGGATCCACATGACCGGGATTCACCCTATTTCCATGGTGAATCATTGTTGTCAACAATGAATCGCCATGGAAATCGGGTGAATCTCGGTCATGTGGATCCCGGACAGAGTATAGTTCTATTCCCTTTTTATTGTTTTTGTTGGTTGCCTAAAAAATGTTGTAGAGGTAATACAATAATTGAAACCGATTTGAAAACATATTTGGTGTAATGGGCTTTTATCGATTTAATGGGTTTTTTCTACGACCACTATTAAAAACACTTGTTTTAACGTTTGTTGACAATTGTTAAAAATGACATTTTATGATACCAGTATTAAAAGTCATTTACTTTTAACATTTATGTTAAAAGTGATTTACTTTTAACACTCAGGGATAAAAGTGACAATGCAACAACAATTAAACAAGCCGCGGCAACAAATTGTCACTATACCTTAGTTACGGCGAATTTCATGGACGTTTTCAATAAGGCTTGTTACGAACGCAATGCGCAGGCGCACATACTGAAATTTCGGCAAACAAAGATCAGCTGATAAACGTCAAATATTTTTAAATAAACGTCAGATATTTTTAAACTTTAAAGTTCGCTTTGCGTTTTCTTGTAAGTTGTGACGATGCAATTTTTATGGATTGATAATAATGTCTTTAACCTGTTCTTCGACTTCATGTCAACACAACTTCAGTTTAACAGAAAACGATGTGCCTGGTGCGGCGTTGGAGAAGGATAAAGCTGTGAAGGACCACAGTGTGTTAAAACTAAAAAGGTGGGCTCCAGTGCCGGGGCTTACTTACAAAGGGCAATCCTTTCTATGCTTTTTCTCACCAAATACGGAATTTTTCCACACAGCTAAACACGGTTTAGGGAATGAAATGAAGGGAATTGTAGAACGTCTGCTATCCGCTTTACAGCTTTCAAAAACACAAGTCTTCGAAGCGCCAACTTTAAATAAATCTTCCTCCATCACTTCCATAACGAAAGCACCACTTCCAAAACTTTTAGAAGTTCAAAATCCTCTTCAAACAGTCCAAACAAAACAAATTTAAGTGAAATGTCAATATTGACAGCGCTTTGTTTGCCGCATCTGTCAAAATATTTCGCGCATGCGTATCTATATAAAATCAGTATGACAACGCCTATTAATAATTTGAAAACTTCTGCTTTCAATCGTGTTTGTAGAAAAAATAGTGTATGATATGCGTGTTAAAAGTGATTTTATTTTGTTCCGCTGCGCGTCGTGTCCCAAACTTCCCATCTTACAAAATAAAATACCACTTTTAACACTTATATCATAAATAACTATTACGGAACGATAATGAAATAATAAAGTAAATATAAATTAATCCAGAACTCCTCCGCTAAAATTATCGCCCGTGAATTTCTTCCCATCTAGCAACTCTTGCTGTGCGACTCTAAGAACAGCGACATTTAGTGAAAATACTTGCAATATACAATGGCAAAGCAGGATTCAGAACCTATATCGAATTCGTTACAATCACTGCAAGGTAGTGTGGGAAAGTTACCCGTAAATTAATAACAAACTTCTTTACCGGTTAAATTACCGCTCAATCTTACTGGTGGTAAATTATGATTTTTTTGTAATTTGTATTTGTCGTTGTAGGACCATCAACTTGATATAAAATATGCATGCTTGACCTACCCTTATTCTCATAGATTTATTGAAAATTGACAAAATTAAAGATTCCCACACATAGTCATAGAGATATACAGCCTGTCCGTTCTAAGCTGGAGCACTAAATTTCAGTGGCGGCGTGTGCCGGTAAGACATTTCAGATATCTATCAATACAATTTTTGTACAGCACGCCTCTGGCACTGTCATAATCTAGGGAAAACAGCAAAATACCTACACTTTAGTGCTTCAGCTAAGAGCGGACGGGCAGTAAATACATACAGGATGGTCCAAAGAAAAGTTTCCACCCTGAATATCTCGTGAACGGAACGAAATATAAAAATTTGCTCTTACAGGTTGATTTTTATTCCGAGGGGGGGACAACATTTTTTAATGCTAGTAAATTACGCTAAAAAACGTAAAGTTTACTGCTGGTTAAATAACCTTGCCCAAACACTACTGCAAGGACGTAGCTAAAGCAAAATAAAGTGGTTATTTATTAGTAACATTAGTAAACAGTCATTTTGTTCATTGTTCTGTTCTGACTGCATGACAAAAGTGAAAACGGCATCCAAAGCCATTGTATTTTTCCATCGCGTCACTATTTCCAAATTTTGTCAATTTTCAGTCTTTTCAGTACTTAACCAAAAATACAACTTTTTTCTAATTTAATAAAATTTCCTATCTGTTACCGTTTTCGAGATGTCAATTTTTGAAAAATTAAAATGGCCGCCATTAGCCGATGTTTTTAGTAATCTCCAGCATGAAAATAACTATAAAACAGCTAAACCAAACTCGCTGAAATGACATACCAAAAATGTTCACTGCCTCCCGGACTATTTACGACAATAAAAGCATGCGCAATTTTTACCAGGGATATGTAACTTACAAATTCATGGCACAAGAAGGAGAAATGAACCACACTAGATATGTAATGTAAAATTTATAATCACTTTATTGAAAAAAAGCTGAAAACAAAACAAAATACAATATACATATAATACAAAAAATATACAAAAGACTTGAAATCTCCAAATAATAAAAATGTACACTCATGTAATGAACCTTACACAAATGGTCACGTTTTCATATTTTTATAAACATTTTAACATCTTTTTATAATTTACTAGTTATATAAAACTTTGCTTAGAGTGGATAAAAAACTTCACTATTAAGCTTAAGCTTACCATAATGAAACACACTAACTGTTAAATAATCTAGGCAGTCTTACAAAAATTAAAAAATTACAAAGTGAGGGGCGATGTTGATTGATGCATTTCAAGCAGCGATAATAAACAAACATTGTAATACTGTGCAAGAAAAGCCGTCGCGGCTCCACAAATGCCAAAACTCCAAACTCCATTCTGTCCTGCGAGTATTCAAATCGATCAGAAATTCCATTAAACCCTTCTGATTCTATCACACGCGATTTATGAATTTTAGAAAAATATATCTTCCATCTTGAGCGTCAACTTAATAGAATTGAGCTAATACAAAAACACCAATCACAATCGATTACGCTTACGAAAATCTGGCAAGCTACCAATTAGCTTAACTACAATTTGATTTGGATGACCAAACTAACTATCGACTTGGTTTGTACTTAAATTAGAAGAAGTGGCCGTCGATTGAACATTATTTGTATAAACGGGTACAACAAAGGTACAATAAGTGACGGGTACAGGCGAACCTGGCAGATTCGGATATGTAGAGGGCGACTGGGAGTCTCCTTCATCTTCATTCTCAAGAATGGGCTCGGAGGTTTTTACTTTAAACAAGGAAGTGTTAAATTGGGGATATCGGATGCGGATGGCGTCCACCACGTCCAGTAGGTTTTTAGAGTCCATTGCGAGAACGTGGGCAGCACCCAACATGCCCCTGTAAATAGAACAATGGTAGAACGTACATCTACAATTATAGAGAAATAAATGTATAAAATATGCAACATTAAATGCTATCATATTCCACTTTTATTTTCAGTGTCAGATCATGAATCTTTCTTCTGTGATGGTAGTTCATACTCTTGGTCATTTAAAATTGTAATTTAACAATTTAACAGGCAAGCCATGAAAGCTCAACACGTGAAAACTCATGTGGCATTTTCGTCTGACAGTTCTGAGAGTATCTCTATAGGATTCGGTCGTTTAAAAAATTACAGGGACAAGCAAAGGCATTCCCTATAAAAGTGTGTGTTAATAGTAGTTTATAAGTTTATAACCCAAAGCGTAAAACCACTTTTTCGCAGTGGTTTATACAACATTTTTCTTCCTATGCCAGTTAAAAATAAATAATTAATTAATTTTGAAATTTGAGAACCCAAGTGACCCCAAGTGACCCAAGAAGATCTAGACGTCAAGTCCTACAATTTAAATTTGGCAAAATCGCGTGTGCTGTCTTCCGTCATACGGCAATCGCCGTCGCCATATTGTCCATTTTACACGCCTAGCCGTTAGTATAATTTTTACACGACTAGCCGTGAGAAGCGGTCCTTTCACAGCCCTTCTGAATCCCGAAAATCTCATTTTCAGTTAGTGTAGGAAGAAAAATATTTCGATCATTTTAAACAGTTTCGTGTGTTTCGAGGTACCTACCCTACAAGTGGATTAGACATTAATGAAGCCTACAATACTGAAAGTGCATTTAAAGACCATTTTGTTTTGGTGTATTCTGACGGATAGACAGATTGTCTTACATCGAGTTCGGTGTTATTCGGCCTATTTTCACTGTTTTCATTATGTATACTTGTTGTGTTGTTAATTTGAATAAATCTGAACACGCTGAAAGATCATTTTTATTTATTCGAAATGCAGTTTATTAAAGTAAGTAAGTTTGTGTCCTACAATTCGACATACAAATTGATAATCACTCAAAACTCTGCGTCCAATGGTAATTACAAAATGTTCAAAAACGATGCAAATGGTAAGCATCAAAACTATGAGAAAACAACCAGTTTTAAATATTATTCAGAAGATAAAATTCACATAATGACTAATCCACTTGTAGGCACCTCAAAACACAGTATGTAAGCAATTATTACTGAACTGAAACTGTTCAAAATATTAACACACACTCTTATGGGGCATGCAATTGCTTGTCCCAGTAAAATAATGCGACGTTGCCGTTTTTCTAAAGACCGATCCTTATTTCATTTATAAAATTACCCTCGAAATTACCTCAGAAAGTGGAAAAATACCGCAAATACTTCGATTCGCAGTACATTTATTTCCACCCTTTTTCCGCCTACTGAAAAATTATTTGAAAAGTGGCACTAATAATACTTGATGTCACTTAATAAACATTTGTACTGTTTCAGGTTGGTCTGGTGGTCAATTGTACCCAGCTGTACGTAGATAAACTATAAAGTAACGTATTTGATTCAGCTAAGAGGGCTCTGGTGTTAATTATAAAAGCTAACCGGGTGACGTCATAGAGAGAATACAGCCAATAGGGAATGCTCAAATGACATTTTTGGTGACATTGGACCAGTGAACATTAGACTATGGTCTGTCCGGGATCCACATGACCGGGATTCACCCTATTTCCATGGTGAATCATTGTTGTCAACAATGAATCGCCATGGAAATCGGGTGAATCTCGGTCATGTGGATCCCGGACAGAGTATAGTAGCAATTCCAACAGAACATTCCGTATCCCCCATCTGACATCACAAGAAACTAGTTTAAATCTCGAATGGATATATTACGTTTCTTGCGTATAATATAGCCCACATTATGCACCGGTTAAACCGGAAGTCCCAGAAAATTTTAAACTCATTTTTGAATTCCCTACATTTATTTAACCGTACCTTGGTAACAAATTTCAAACTAAAATCTTAAGAAATAACCCTGCTAACCCTGTTTAGAATAAACTTTAACTACGAACTAAGGAAACCTATGCTTACGCATGCAAATCTAAAACTGTGCGTAAAGAGCGAATATCGCAGTTTTCAATTGTGATTTATCAAATGTAATTTTTCACTCATTTTCGTTAAACTCGTAATTCTTCCCTTATTCATTCGGAAATTTTTAAAGCATATCGACAACTCTTCTTCCAGGATACAATTTGCAGTTCAACCGCAAAGTAAAATCCGAGGTAAAATCAATGAAAATCTTCTGTGCAAAAGTTAGGTTATACAGGTTGGGTAATTTTTGATGCTCACCATTGCTAATATCTTCCTAACGACTTTTAAATTAAACTTGGAACTTTTATATTTTTGACAGTTGTCAATTGAATGGCGTTGACAGAAATTCTCTAGGCCTTCTAGATTTTGAATAAAGACTGTCAACTTTTCTTTTTCTTATGGGCACCGTATTGAATTTTAACACCGCCTGATACACAGAAAAATTAGCTTCTTAAAAATGTAACCAACATGGACGTTTTTTAAAAAATATGTGAAAGCCCGAGACACGATCGCAAGACGTATTTTATTACTGTTGAATTCAATTGTTTTCACATGTTATAAGAGATTGAAGAAGTCGGCGTACTTTTTTGCAATTGTTTTTCATCTAAGTTTAGGCTGATTTTGCAAATTATTCCTACAAATTTTCAAATTCTGGCATCTGTCAAAAAAGTTCATGTTGAATACATTTTTGAAAAGCCTATTTTTTTGCGTATTTGAAGGTGTCAAAATTCAATATGGCGGCCATAAAAGAATAGAGGTTGACTGTCGTTGTTCAAAATCCAGAAGGCCTAGAAAATTTCTGTCGATGCCACTTAATTGACAGCTGTCATAAATATAAAAGTTTCAAGTTTCATTTAATTCATTTAAATAACATCAAGCGTTAAACCTCATTCACAACCACTTTACGTACGTGAAATAACAGAGTTTAACAATCGTCAACAATAGCTAGAAAAGTCAGAAGCTGTCATGAATAATTGTTGACCATTGTTAAAGTTTGTTACGTTACGTACGTAAAGTGGTTGTGAATAAGCTCTTAGGAAGTTATTAATTTTTCTTTAAATTGTCTATTGTCAGATTTTTTGTGATAACTCTGGAACGAATCAAAATATCGGCGAACTCTCTTCAGATTCGGTAAATTACGAAAAATATTAGTAAATTACGGTAATTTTACATAATTGCTTAATTAGCACTATTGGCATAACTTATAACTTTTACCGGTTTCAGGCGATTAAAGCGTTCTTAACATGCATAAAAATAGGCTGGTAAGCAGATCATAACGTTATCTAATGGTTTCTAGACAACAAGCCCATTAACCATTCATGACAACAATGACCCCATTCAAATGCTGTCATCTCGATTGTCAAAATGACGCGAATTCACGCAACATTTTTTTAATTTTGGCTTTAATCGCTTTAAACCGATAAACTATTGAACAAACCTCGGATGTTATGAATCATAACAGACTTAGATGTCTTAAAATCCTCGCTCTCCGAGCTCGGATTTCAATTGACATCTGCGTCTGTTATGATAGTCATAACATTCCTAGGTATGTTAATAGCTATTACTTGCGCCAGACCACTACCGTTAATCTTGAAGCTGCTGGTAGAGACTGGTTCTTTTGGAACTTTTGTAGTCACGGAAAATTCTCTTCCCAAGTTCATGCAGTGCTACGAATAACCGGGGGCCCAATCTAATCCGTAAAATTGAATCAAGCTAGCAATGTAACAAAAATTTCTTCAGACTTTCTTATTTTAGGAAATTTAAGAAGAATTTAGAAGAATTCTAGGAGGCAATCAACGTATTTTAGGAATTTAAGGAAGTGTGAAGCATGACATCAAGTTTATAAAATGAAAGTTTATCCACTCTTTCTATCAATTAGTTATAAAAATATGGTTGGTCACTTTTCATCAACAAATTAGATTGGCCATTAAAAGTGGCGTGCATTAATCACATGAGTGTGAAGAGGGTGACTTTCATACTAGTACGAACATTCCCAGGTGGCACATTATGTTGGTTGTAAAGGGGTGTTATATATCACCTATATATGTATAACGTTTCTATATAGACAATGTCTACTCGATATTGGTACGACATCGAATACAAAATTATGTAACTATATATTTTTCCCATTATAACTCCGATATAGGTGCTAAGTAGAAAAAACTACATTGATTCTTTGTTATTGGCCCAATAAAGGTTAGACATTTATAAATCTATGTTGATTATATCAATATGAGACCCATATCTATGAACTAGATACAATCAACATTAGCATTTCTCAGATTGATTCTATATAGAATAGACATGAACACTTTTATATTGATTTGGCCTGTATCATGCCTATAAATACAATCTATATCGATGGTAATATATAGGATCAATATCAAAATGTTCGAGGTATTTCATATAGGCTAGATCGGGGGCTATTTTATGGACAATTTAATATTGTACCATTGTCTCAATATATTTGGAATCGCCATGGAAAATTCCAGGATGGTGCTACATAGAATCAACTTGGAACTTATACCTATACTACAAGATATGAGTTTTTTGCCTGAACAAGTTAATTTTGCAAGAGATTGAAATATGTACAAGTGTCTCGAATGGGACTGTGGATAAACATTTGCCAGGTATTGGTGGAATAGTTTTCAAAGTTTCAAGCAAAAAAGGTCGGTACTACTTTTTCGGCGAAGGAACGCCATTGTGCCGTGCGCTGTGCGGTTGTCACTTGTTATTCCTACGCAGTACGTTTTCGCATCCCAAATAATCACGTTCCTTGAAGTACCGATTTCAAGAGAAAACTAAACTTGCAATAGTATCTGGAAATGTAAGAATAATATTCATTTTGAGAGTATAGGATCAGACATGCCATCACTTTCAAAGTTTCGAGCCAAAAATTTCGGCACTACTTTTTCAGCGAAGGGATGCCATTGTGGTTGCCGCTTGGTGTTCCTACGCTCCCTACGCGTCCCTGTGTTACCCTCTACTCAATTGCCTCGTCTTGTAGTTTTGATCAGAACGCGTTGTGCTATCTGGTGTGTGTTAATAAAATAAAATCAAATTTGTATTTTGGTTGGAGCTAGTCTAGTGTGGTGTTCTTTTCCGGCGTCCCTGTTACCTACCCTCTAGTCAATTGCCTTGTCTTGACTTGATTGAACTAGAGAAAAACGCATTGTACGGTCGTCTGGTGTGTGGTGTTAATAAAATCAAATCAAATTTGGATTTTGGAGCTAGTGTGGTGTTGTTTTATTTAATTGTACAAACAAAATAAATTAAATATTGATTCAATAAAAAGATTTAAGGTTAACAAGTATATATGTATTTTGCCCTATATCGGTCCTCTCTAGATTAAAATATAAATTCCATATTGATATCCACATTTACCCTATGTATTTTGCAATATGTTGCTTATATTGGTTTTCACATGGAAATGAGATAGATTCTACATGCATTCTATATAGAAGCCTATATGCATTCCATCTCTCAAAGCGTTAACATTTTATATCGATTTTATATTAAATAAATATATGGAATCTACATTTAATCAGTTTATAACCTACATCGGTTCTACATGGTGTGCTACCTGGGTTAGGTATAACTTCTCGATGGTGAGATAGAAAAAATAAATGCTCTACATACTTTCTGTATTCGTTGTCCAAAGTGGTGTTGCTGTAGTTTTGGGCCAGTCGCATGGCGTTGACTAATTCCGCCATGTCCTTGGAGAGTACTTTATGAGCCATCTCAACTTCTCTTTGCGCCGAAGACGAGAAATAAGTGACGATCTCATCGACACTCGCCAGTAAACACCGCAAATCTAAGCCAACTTTTCGCACTAAATCCAGATACTGATCGGCGTGAGATTGTTGAACTCCTTGAGAAAGAGACATCACAGCTTTTACAACCTGAGTGGTGCAGTCGTACACCTTGTCGTTGGTTCGGTCCAAATCGGCTGTTGGTGGCGCATTGACCTAAAATAAAAAGCAAAACGTTATAATAGGGTAAGTATTGCAATCAAAAGGAAAAAAAAATTGAAACCATAATTTTCGGAAAGTACGATAAAAAGTAGATAGTCTAACGCTATTAGAAGTATTCATTGGAATAATTATGGCAAAAAAGGTGAAAAACAAGTTTAAAATTTCGCCTTTCCTTGCCTTTTTGTGTAGGTACACTCAGAAGATAAAGTTATGACCAGAGACCGCTCACAATGTGGGTAGGTTCTCACAAGCTTTATCTAAAAAATTAAAATTGAACGTGAAAACATCTTTATTAAACGACCCGAGTGGGATACAAGCCTTCACAAACCCAGCTTGAGTGTCTTTTCTAAGAATCTGTCGACATTGTGAGCGGTCTCTGGCCATAACTTTAACTCCTGAGTGTACCTATAGTTGTCTTTAAACGTGTGTGGTTTATGTTGTGCAAATTCATCCGAAGTATTCTTCATACAAATTGCATTGGAGTTTCTACACGCGTGACTGGAGTAATCTTTAGCTTCTTCAATGTTCGTTTTTTGTGCGCAAGCGGCAAATCTCTTACAAGAAAAGTTTTAATGAATGCAGCAAAATGAAAGGTTAGATTTATGGCAATGACTATTATCTCATTATCTGGCCCTATTATTGGTTCGCCTGGCAACGACCTATTATTAGTTGTTTGGTGGCCAATCATACAAATTTACCCTCGGGGTATGACGTCATCTAAAACCAACTTTATGACCGGAAGTTCACGTTTATTAATTTTTTTCTCGAAAACGGTGCGGAAATCAGCGAAACAAATAAATACGACTTTTCTCATTTTAAAAGTAGCATCTAGCATCTATTCCAAAGTTTTAATTTTTGAGCTGCAATCTCTACAGGGTGACCGGGAGTAACGTCGCCATATTTTGGGGGCTGATTCTACACCTAAAAATAGGAACAAAAGTTCAAATGAACAAATGCCCGAAAGTGCCTCCAGGGGGCGCTACAGACTTTAGGTAGGTGTTTCTCAAAAACAGGCATTTATTAATTATTTTTGAAACGGTTGGAGCTCTAGAATAACAAGTTGTAGTCGTTAGTGACAAAAACTAACGACATTTGTGAAGCAAGCCAACTTGTTTTCTTGCATTTATAAAGGACGCACGATTTAAATGGAAAAGTGGTCTCGGTGGATTTGGCTGAATTTTTGATATGTTGTAGCCCATTCAATTCTGAACAAAAATCGCGATTTTTCGTCATTTTTCTCCTCGACATTCAGCCACATTTTTTGTTAGAGGCAATATTTGAAGTGTATACCAGCTTGTTTTCGGTTCTAAAGAGTAAGTTGAAGATATTTTGATGACCCCTGGGTGACTCGTCCGGGAGGGGCGCCGGATTTATTTTTATTTAGGATAAGTAGTTACCTACTTACCTACTTAGTATATTTTTCGGAGTGAAAAATTCGTTGGGAACGAGAATTCATACTTTCACTTATCGTCATAATATAGGGTGTTATTTTAAAGAAAAAATTGAATATCAAACCGACTCAATCCAAAATTAAAAATGCTATATCGTTTGAAAAAAAAATGTGTTGTTTAAAATGCTAAAGCTTCCTCGTTCACAGATTTTTATTCAAAGATTCCGGTTGCTTCTCTTTCTGTTCTCAATGCTGTCAAATGCCTTTGACACTGAACCGTCTCTTTCATGGTTTCGTAGTTATTTAAATAATAGGTCTCAGTGCGTGTTTTTCAAAAATACTATATCTAGCCCTATCAATGTTTCTTCTGGTGTTCCTCAAGGTTCGGTCCTTGGACCGACCCTTTTCTCAATTCACACTGCTGACTTGCCTAAGCACGTTACTAACTGTACCATATACATGTTTGCTGACGATATTCAAGTTACTCGTATCTTTTGCTCCACGTGATATAATTGATGCAACATCGATTATCAATAATGACTTGGATAACATTTCACAATGGTCGAAAAAAAATTGTTTGAAATTAAATCCTCAAAAAACGAAAACTATTCTTTTTGGAACTTCGCAGCGTCTAAATCGCTATGATGATGACCTTTCTCTGAACCTCACGGTTGATAATTTGCATGTTGAAGACTGCTCTAGCGTTACCATTTTAGGTGTTGTTTATGATAAAAACTTAAAATTCAATGTCCAAGTAAACTCTATGTAAAAAATCATTTTTGTCTTTTAAACAACTAGCACCCTTTCGTAATCTGTTGGATGCTTCCACCAAGGCACTGTTGTGCAATTCTTTAATTCTTTCTTATTTAAATTAGGGTGATGTTTCTTATCTAATTAAATTAAATTAAATTAAATATATGTCTACACAACCGTGGTTTTGACACTATTTATTATTTAACGACTAATGAGATATGTAATCATATCTAATCTCGCAATAATTATTCAAGGGGTGCTGTGGAAAAATTCTGCAATTGAAAAGTCAACAGTCGGTTTAGGTTTAATATTTAATTTTTTCTTAATAACACCCAGTATATTGACGTGAAGTGAAAGTCTGGATTCTCATTTCTAACAACTTTTTCAGTCCGGTAAATACAGGTACTATCCTTACCTTCCGGCGCCCCTCCTAAACGAGCCATCCATGGGTCAACAAGATATCTTCAACTGACTCTTTAGAATCGACGACAAGCTGGTATACACTTTAAAGATTGTCTCTAATAAAAAGTGTAAGTGAAAGTCGAGGAGGAAAATACCGAAAAATCGCGATCTTGGCGACCTCCAACGGAAAAACTGATCATAGAATATGATTTGGCCTTAACATTTTTTGTTCAGAATTGAATGGGCTACAACATATCAAAAATTCTGCCAAATCCACCGAGACCACTTTTCCATGACATGCTTTAATCGCGTTTTTCTTGAAAACGGTTGATCCTATGACTTAATTTCAAGAGTACCTTTTTTATGTAGAATCGTCTGGAGAATTGTTATCTGAAGTTAAAAATTCAAGAAAGCTGGAGAAAAAAAAGTTGCGGGATTTTTTTTCCTAAGCCCCCCGTTTCGCACGCCTATGGTCATCAATCACCTGTCTTGTTCCCACCAGATAATTTGCCACCCCAAAATTACCTCAGAACCCAAATTTCATCATTCTAGCTCCAACCGTTTCAAAAATAATTAATAAAAACCAGTTTTTGAAAGACACCTTCTAAGCCCTGTAGCGCCCCCAGGAGGCCCCTTCGGACATCCGTTCATATGAACTTTTCTTCATATTTTTAGCTCTGGAATCACCTCCCAAAATATGGCGACGTTATTCCCGGACACCCTGTATTGACTGACATTACCGAAAATTTGTTTTTGCATTACTACTAAACCCAAAAATAGAACGTTCTTTGAGCATAAGAGACCTACCTTAGACCTGTCCGTATCACCAGACTCAGACCCACTGTTAGGTGTATCACTCCTTTCAAGTTTACTCGTTAAAGTCAGAGTGCTCGTGATCGAACCGGCGGGTGAGTGACTTTTGCTGCTGGACTGAGACCCGGTACTGCTTTGCAATCCGTTTCCGCTGAAAGACATGCTCGCCAGGCTACTTGACAACTGCTGAGAGCTGGCGTAATTCGGACTCGTGGGAAGTGAACTCAAAGATTGTGAACTGCTGTGAAGAGTTGTTATGGTATCTGTGTCAGAACCTGGAGGCAAAATGCTGAGTCGCTTCTGTTTGAAGAAAGAAAAAGTCAGCTTAAGTCATGACGGAGTGCCGGATTTGGTAACAGTTAGATTTAGCCCCATCTTCTCAAATAGCAATTTTTCACATAAATTGTTATGAAATCATGTTAAATGAGTTAAACTAAGCAAGCATTTATCGTCGGAGGACCAGTTTTATTTCGATTTATTGTATTATTCATGATTCTTTTGTTGGATTTATTTTTAACATAGTAAATCCCTATGAAATAAACAAAAAAAGAGAAGGGTTAGATATATGTATATCTAAAAAACACACCTTACTTGACAAAAACCTGAATCGTCATTTAAATACACGGAGATACGCCTTTTCGGGTTGTTTTATAACGAAAAGACCTGACCTGAAAAAATCTTTGAGGAGGAGGGTGAATAGTTGACAAAAGTTTGTTATTACAGAGAGAGACCTTACCTGACCTTTTGGGACCTGAATGGAAAAGTGAAAAAGCGACTGATTCTACTAGAAAAAATGAAAAAATCATTTAGAGGAAGGGTAAATAGTTGAGAAACGTTTGTTATTAGAGACCTTACCTGACTTTTTGAGACCTGAATGGAAAAGTGAGAAAACGACTGATTCTGCTAAAACAAATCCTTGAGGAGGAGCGTCAATAGTTGAGAAACGTTTGTTATTAGATAGAGACCTTACCTGACCTTTTGAGACCTGAATTGAAAAGTGAGAAAACAACTGATTCTACTAGAAAAAATCCTTGAGGGGTGTAAATAGTTGAGAAACATTTATTAATAGAGAGAGAGACCTTTCCTGACTTTTTGGGACCTGAATGAAAAAGTGGAAATACTACTGATGGTTGTTAAAAAACATATCGTTAAAACAGAAGGGTAAATACTTGAGACCATTTTATTTCGCAAATAAAAAAAGTTGCTTGATATAATAACAGATGCGTTTTATTGCAATTCCGTCGAAACCATTCTCTTCTTTTGTATAATTCAAAAGGATACTATGCTAAAGATAAACCCAACAAAAAAAATCTACGAATTATACAATAAATCGAAATAAAACTGGTCCTCCGACGTTAAATTCTTGCTTAGTTCAACTCATTTGACACGATTGCAAACAACTTCTTCAAAAAATTAATAATTGAGAAGATGGGGCTATATCTAATAATTACGGCGGATTTTACCAGGTTCGTTTCAGATTCCGCCAACCATCGGGAGTCTTCCTCTGATTCTCTTTGCTGTTGCCGCAGTCTTTGCTCCAACACGTGGTGGTTGAAGTTGGGGTGGTTGGCAAATCGCGGCTTCTCCAAGAGGGCATCACCGTAGATAGATTGTTGCGGCGACGATGCGGACTGGAGATATCGTGACAATTGGTAAAAAAAATTTTCACTGCATGCAGAAGATTGTGAAAGCAAACACCACGAAAATATTTTTTTTCTCTAATTAGCGTTTTATGATCTTCACTTGTTACAACACATTGCATAATTATTAATTACACTGCTAAAAATAATACAGGGTGTCCCAGCAATGCAACGAAGTCTGTGTAAGTTTATCCATGGGCCGAAATCATAAATTATAGGTGATCGTAAGACTATTGCCTATATTTTAATTGGGTATCGGATGGTAAAATAATTTCAAGTTTATTCGATTTGAAACTTTTGAGATTTCGTTTGTTCAATTTTTTTGTGAATTTAAAATTTTATGTCTAAAGGGTACTGTCGATGTTGCGACTTTATTTAAAGGGTTGACCTTTTAAAATCAAATATTTCAAATACTAGAAAAACTTAAAATTTTTAAAGAGATTCTGATTCGTAATCTGTAGAAAATGAAATTGAAATTTTCATATAGGGAAGGGGTTCTTAGGTTAACCAAACGTTAAAAGGACCCAAATTCAAAAGCCGGGAAAGGGTCCTTTTCTTCGATGAACTCCACAAAAATTGAAGTAGGTTGATCAAACGCCCCACTAAGTAAATTTTTTGCTTTCAAAATACAGGGTGGTTTCTTTTTCACTGCTTACTATTGGCATCTTATAAACGGTAAGAGATAGGGAGTCGGTTAAACCCGCGATATTCTTTGATTCGTTTCAGAATCATTTCGAAAAGCCTGAAAATTTATATCTCGATCCCTAACGGTTTATGGTGTTTAATTAAAGGAAACTTAAAATTTTTATGTTTTTGACAACTCTGTCAATAGAATGGCATTCACTGAAATTTTATAGGCCTTCTAGATTTTGAGCAATGAATGACTGTCAACTTTTGATTCTCTTATGGTCGCCGTATTGAATTTTGACATCATGGGATACAGAAAAAAATGATCTTTTCAAAAATGTAATCAATATGCACTTTTTTGAAATATCTTCACCATTCTAAAATTTGTATGAATAGTTTTATAAAATGAGTCTAGAACTTTTTGAAAAAAAAGTATAAAATAGTACACCAATTGTTTTCATTCCTTTTGACGTTTAAAAACAATGGAATTGAAAATTCAACCAAATAGATTTTGAAGTTGACTGACTCAAATTGTTGACGTTCTTTCAAAAAAGCAGTTGACGTTTAAAAACAATGGAATAGGCATCTTGCATCAATTTAGTTTTTGATGTTAAATTGAAGTTCGGGATATATTTAATCCTTCCAGATACCTTAAGTTCCAATATCTTGTCCGTGGAGCTCAAAAAAAAATGAGAAAGTAGCATTTTCAAACTTCGCGCCAAAAAAACCCCACAGCCATTCGAACTCAATTTTCTTACATGTGACAACATCGCTGTCTAACCTGACCCGACGTCTTTCATTCATAAATCTTAAATATTTTATAATAGTCACAAGTACTCTTTGCCAGTGGGTACAAAGGTACAAGATGCCAACCCAAGCGACTAATAACATTCTACTTACCGCCTTTTTCAACGTTAGAGGTTACTTTTGACCCCTCTTTTTGCCAACTGTCAAGGTTGACTTTTCAAATTAATTATTAAACGTCACCCTCAAATAAACTGTTGTCAGATTGCATCGGCTGTACGATTTATGACGTCACAAGTCGTACAACGGCGATTCTGAATTATTTATTTATTTACAAATAAGCAAACGTTTTTAAAATAAAATTGATGTTCGCGGACGATTCCTTGTATCTTTATTGATGTATTTACATTAAAATAACCCGAAATTAGGAAATGTGCAAGTAGCCTATTGAAAATTCAATAAAATATATTTTGAAGTTGACTGACTCAAATTTTTGACGTTCTTTCAAAAAAGCAGTTGGTTACATTTTTGAAAAACTAATTTTTTGCTGCATCCCATGGTGTCAAAATTCAATAATATGGCGGCCATAACAGAATCAAAAGTTGATTGTCATTGCTCAAAATCTAGAAGGCCTAGAAAATTTCTGTGGATGCCATTCGATTGACAGCTATCAAAAATACAAGATTTCCAAGTTTTCTTCAAATAGCATCAACCGTTGGGGAGATATTAATTTTTATTTGAAATCGCAATTTTCAGATTTTTCGGAATAACTCAGGAAACAATCAAAATATCACGGAGTTCTCTTGAGATTCGTAATCAGTAATCACAATTAATTCGTTCTAATATAAACATAGATGGGCATTGTTGGGACGGCCAGTATAATGAATATGAAGCCACTCAGTGTATTATTTTTGTTGAACCCACTTTATAAAAATATGTTTCTGTACCTTCGGATGCAAATTTTCTTATTGAATATTTTAGTGAGAATTTCAAATACAGTGAGGACCTAAAGTCCGCCCCCCCCCCCTCTGTATCTTTGGAACCGCTCTAGCACGAGCTTTGAAATTCGGAATAGGGCTATTAGTTGAGAAATGATGCGGATTACCACTTACACAAAGTGCCGTGACCTTGAAATGTCAAAGTTATGACATACAAGTCAAAAATTTTAAAAAGCACCTGTCACCCCTCATTTGAAAGCTAAGTTGATTCTCCATACGATGTGAAAGTTTGGAGAAGATTGGAGTCAAAAAAAATTGAGTTAAACTAAAATTTTGTCTTAATAGAAATCGATTTAAAACGGAATTTGCAATTTAAGGGCTAAATTTGCGAGAAATCAAATAAAGTAAGCACATGCAATACACTTCTTGAACAAAATACATTGAAATGTTAACAATTATTTATCGTTAAAAAGCACTTCTTGCTATGTATTATACATTAAGTATTGAACCAATCCAAAGGTAGATTTTGTTCACAGTAACCTAGCAACCTCTAGATTACAGTGATAAGACGACAGTCGTAGTCAAATCAACTGGTAATCCTACGACATTTAACACAACTGTCTTATTAAAAATTGGCAAAAGTAAAAATATACTCAAAGTAAACATTTAATCAGATTTAGAAAAAGATACGGTTACCAGATTTGTACAGAAAATTGTTGGGTAATTTTAAACTGTGTGGTATCTTGTTATAATTACAACAAACTACAAAGTCACTCGCCGGAATGTAAATTTGTAGCACTTTATGACATTCTCCTAAAACTCACGAGCCAACAACAGGAACTTAACATTATTTTAAACACTGGATATGAGCAGGTCCTCCTCTTTTTGAACTATTAGTTATTTTTTCAATTTATCAAATCTCTTCTAATAAACTCTCCCCGGTGTCCTTCGGTCTTCCTGTGTCGCGTCTAATTGGTCTTTTTGACCTAAAAAAAATCTACCATTTTGACTCGTAGTTCAACCATTCGGACGTCAAAGCCGCGGCAATCAAGAGACGACTTATCATATTAATGAGAATACGACCAAATACGTAGCACATTTTCCTGATTTTTTGTCATTCTACATCGATAATTAATTTTTTAATTTAATCGTTGCACGGATATTCAAATTTGCTTCCAAATAAGGGGTCACATGACACCTGGTGCCATTTAAGATTTTTGACTTGTATGTCATAACTCTGACATTTCAAGGTCACGGCACATTTTGTAATTGGCAATCGGCATCATTTCTCAACTAATAGCCATTCCGAATTTCAAAGCTCTAGCTAAAGCGTTTTCTAAAGATACAGGGGGGGGGAGGACACGAACTTTTGGTCCTCATTGTATACTTACTTACATATTAAAATAGTATATTTAAAAACACGTTTCATATTTGGTCAATTGTTATCGCACGAGGATGTTTGGACGAGGGCGAAAAGCCCGAGTTTTACAAAATCCGAGTGCGATAAGAGCTTTATGAAACACGTTTTTTGTACAATTTTTTCTATTTCGGATACACAACTTGTTAAGATTTTTATAAAAAAAACAGGTCAATGTTCGCTCAACAGTTGGCGATTGCTGGACACACAATCGTTGACTAGGTTACGATGTAAACAAAAGCCGTGCGCTAAAAGAGCACATTAGAGAACTCATTTTGGGTGCGATGTGTTCATTAGGAAATCGAAATAGAAAAAAATGTAACATGGACTTGAACCGAAATGTTACTCAAAAGAAAACTTCATCAAAACCAAAATTTGCGTCAAAAATCAAAAAGTTGCAACATGCCAAAATACTAACCAAACAATAAAATAAAAACAAAAATTACGACAACCGTGCACAATAAAAAAAATGTATCATGCTCTCATGCCGTTCTTATTAGTCAATTAACCACAAAAGACAAGCTCAACTAAAGTTTAACACACAAATCATTCGAAATCAAGCCATGCTTGACTCGAACCTGTTTCTGATCTTGCAGCTTGGTTTCGACTGCCTTTTGCATGAAGAACGGCTGTTTATGGGCGCAGCTTTTAACGTCCGCCCCACCAAAATCATAAATACTCTCTTCGAACTGTTGCATCTCTTTGGGTTTATCAGAAAATTGATAGACAGTGGGCTCGGGATGATAGTTGGGGATAGATTCGGGATCATACACCACTTGGGTCGGTTTCATGCGTTCCAACGAACCCATTTTGGGCGAGAACGCAGCCGTGTGGCTATTGGTACGCTCCAGAGAACCCATTTTTGGCGAGCTAGTTCTAGATTTTCGTTCCAGCGAACCCAACTTCGGGCTAAACATACCGGATTTTTCCAAACTGCTGTGCGAACTGTGACTCAAGTTGACGCTTCGTTCTAACGAGTTCACGTTCGAGCCACTGTCAATACTGCCGCTGATTTTGCGTTCCAAAGAGCCCATCCTGGGGGTGGTACTCCCGGTACTGGTTCTCGACGGAGTTCGCTCGAGCGTACCCAATTTTTTCACGTAAGGTGACTCGGGGGCGGTTTCGGGGACTTCGGGGTCTAGTTTTTTTAAGCTTTGGACTGGGATGGGGCAGGTTTTTAGGACGGGTTCGGGGGTATCCACTGCCTTTTCGAAATCTACAGTTACAGTGTTAAATACCGAGGCTGGCGTTGTGTAGGCTGCTGGACTCAATCCTCTCGTCTCGTTTTCTTTCATCAAGTGGGCCAGTACTTCAGGATTTTGGGCCACAATGTAAGTCTGTGGGGTTGCAATTTCTAGCGAGGCTAACGAGGTGGAATCTACCGCTGCAAATAATAATTTAATCTCATCATACAAGGGTACGATAAAAGCCGAACAACAGGAAAAATATGAAAAAAAGTCCCTATGGACATATGTCGAAAAATAAGTCCTAATGAAAAGTTTTTTTTATAAATAAATCTCCTCAAAACGGTTAAAGATAGCAACGTGAAATTTGGTATCTTTACTAGGTTTTTGATGCTAAATTTACTACTCTGGAGAAAATTTTAAAATTTTGATCATAAGCGTCTCGTACATGAGGGGCTTAGGACTAAATTTACTCAAACATTTTTGTAACCAGTTCTTTCTCAAATTTTATTCCAGAATCTGAAGATACGAGGTTTTTAAGTAAAAATGGTACTGTTGTTTGACATCGATAGAATGCGCCCTTTTCGAAAAAAATTACTTTTCATTGGTTCAGGGCTCCAAAATTTGTGACAGGAAGACATCAAAATATCGTAAACAGGTTCATGGGACGGTTCCTTACTTCATTCTAGAAAGAAAAGTTCTTATGGGTATATGGGTCGAAAAATGCTTCCTAAGGGAGCTAGAGTCCTTCAAACAATATTATGCTTTCCTAGACCCCATTTGAAAGGCCATAGCTCCCTTAGGAAGTATTTTTCGACCCATGTCTATAAGAAATGTTCTGTCTAGAATGAAGTAAGGAACCGTCCCATGAACTTGTTTACGATATTTTGAAGTATTCTGTCACAAATTTTGGCGCCCTGGACCAATGAAAGGAAATGTTTTTCGAAAAGGGCGCATTTAATCAAAAAAACCTCAAATTTTCAGATTCTAGAATCAAATTTCAGAAAAAACTACTTACAAAAATGTTTGAGTAAATTTAGTCCTAACCCCCTCCTGTGCGAGACGCTTATGATCAAAATTTTAAAATTTTCTAAACAGTAGCAAATTCAGCATCAAAAACTTAGTAAAAATAGGAAAAATACCAAATTTCACGTTCCTATCTTTAACCGTTTTGAAAAATATGTAGAAAAAACACTTTCAAAGTGGCCCATTTAAGGGGCCTTAGCTCCCTTTAGGACTTATTTTTCGACATATGTGCATAGAGGTTTTTTTATACACTGCCGATCAATTGAAGTGATGCACCCGAAAATTTGAGTCGAATTCAAAATGCCATAACTCTCTAAGGAGTCGAAGGACTTGAATGTGCTTTTTTTACCGGATAGCATATTTCATTGGCTATTACTTAGTATGTTGTACGTTTTACCCAAACCCCCTTTATGAGATATAGAGGGCGTCAGATCCAGGCACTAAAAACTGGCCGAACTTTAGACCACACCCAATTCTTGGAAAAAAATGTCAGATTTTTTTTGACTTGTTTGCAGAACGCATCAGGTCCATCCCTCGAGACCTTTTTTTCAATTCTCCTCTATTCTCTTTAATTGGGGCGCAGTGACAAAAAATTTGTTTTTCCGTGGACGGCTAATAACGCTCTTTCTGTATGGCAAATTTTAAATTTGTTGAGGGCATTGTAACCCAAAAACTTCACTCTCGAATACTATGACTTCGAAATTGACCTAAGTCAGGATGTCCCAGAAGATGAGGTCGACTGAAATGGAGGCAAATTTATTCTGCCTACCAAATGATCTGGAATTGACGACGCACTTAAGTTGACATAATGCCTTCATAGGCCTACTCATCCTGATCATGTTAGAATTTTCCCCGCTTTAATCGAATTACAATTAGCTTTGCTGATACCATTTCTTTGATTGACGGTTTTCCGTTAAAATGTGTCGCCTTAAATTCATGAAACCAAGGTGACGAAAATTCAAACACGGAGGTAACTATTCTTTAGGCCAAGTGACAGTTTTGTCAAAATTTACGTTGCCTTGGTTTCATGAAAATACAGGCGTGCAAAATGGCTTCATTTTGTCCGAAAACCGTCAACCAAAGAACAGATATCAGCATCGATAATTTTAATCGGATCCAAGCAGAGTGAATCTTAAAATAATTAGGATGAATGGCTCTATGAATGCATAGTGTCAACTTAAATTTGCTTTCAATTGGTAGGCAGAATAAATTTGCCTCCATTTCAGTGAGCCCCCTTTTCTGGGACATCCTGACTTAGGTCAATTTCGAAGTCATGGTATTCAAGAGTGAAGTTTTTGGGTTACAATA
Source organism: Pycnomerus fuliginosus (assembly GCA_963924575.1). NCBI lineage: Eukaryota > Metazoa > Arthropoda > Insecta > Coleoptera > Zopheridae > Pycnomerus > Pycnomerus fuliginosus. The sequence goes on along the minus strand of OZ004617.1, from coordinate 15,078,237 downwards.
CCCTCAACAAATTTAAAATTTGCCATAAGGAAACAGCGTTATTAGCGGTCCACGGAAAAACGAATTTTTTGTCACTGCGCCCCAATTGAAAAGAATAGAGGAGAATTGAAAAAAAGGTCTCGAGGCATGGACCTGGTGCGTTCTGTAAACAAGTCAAAAAAAATCTGAATTTTTTTTCCAAGAATCGGGAGTGGTCTAAACTTCCGCCAGTTTTTAGTGCCTACATCTGACGCCCTGTATATCACATAAAGGGAGTTTGGGTGAAACGTACAACATACTGAGTAATAACCAATGAAATATGCTATCCGGTAAAAAAAGCCCATTTAAATCCATCGAGTCCTTACGGAGGTATTGCATTTTGAATTCGACTCAAATTTTCGGGTGCATCACTTCAATTGATCGGCAGTGTATTTTTCATAGAAGAATCTACTGGTAAATTTTTGACCACTAATTTCGGGACACTCTGTATAGGAGGGTTAGTCAAATTTATGGACACAACCGATTATTTTCCAAACTATTCACTTTATCAAATAAGAGTTGAATGGTTTTAGAGGCACGTTTTGGGTTAATCAATTTTTTTTTGACATTGACATTACCAAGTAATGCCACGTCATCGAATTTTTTTTTTAATGTAAAGATATGTAGTATCATTGGAAAGGTAATTTCTTTCTCTTTACAACGGTGTGAAAAAATCATGCTCTTACATAATGCAAATTTCGAAAAAATGTCAATTATCTTTGCAAAAATATGGATTTGGTCGTCTATTTCACAAACTATGCACTTTATCAAAAAATTGTTGCAATAAAAGTTCAACGACCTTAGGCGCATATTTTGATGCGATTCATTGTCATTAGAAAAATGGGAATGACGTAATACTCAGTGAAGCAGATGTCAAAAAAAGTGAATCGCATCAAAAAGATGAGCCTGAATTTGCTTTTCAGCTTTTATTGGAAGAGTTTTTGATAAACTGCATGAATAGTTCGTGAAATAGACGGCCAAATCCATATTTTTCAAAACACATTGACCATTTTCTCGAAACTTCCATTATGTAAGAGCATGCTTTTTTCACGCCGCTGTAAAGAGAAAAAAATTACCTTTCCAATGATACTGCTCTTGACATATCTTCTCATTAAAAAAAATCGATGACGTAATTACTTGGCAATGTCAATGTCAAAAAAAAATTAATTAACCCAAAACGTGGGCCTAAATTTACCATTCAACTCTTATTTGAAGAATTGTTTGATACAGTGAATAGTTATAATCGGCTGTTTCCATCCATTTGACTAACCCTGTATTTTATAGATCCACACATATATGGCTTTTCACAATATTTACAAGAGTGGTGACAAGACGAGTTGATTAACCCTAACTTGTAGGCTTTTTTGCGATTTGAATTTAAAATTCGCACCTTGAATCTAGCGACAACCTGATCATATGGTTAGTTCACGATCTGTACGTTTACAAATTCTTATGAAAAAGTAGAAGATTCTACCGTCTCTCGAGACGAGATTGACAATTTTTAAAAGTGACACCTAGAATTTTCTCGACTGATTTTGATAGATACATGGTTGTCTTTTCAGCCATATAAAAATTTTAACAAACAACACCGATTACGTGATATGTTTGACGTGAGTGAAGCTGAAGGCTTAAAAATGACGTCAAAAGTTCCACAATAATTTAAATCAATTTGACCTTTGAAGAATTGCAGAGTTATTGCGAATGTTCCATACTTCATCACCATCCTGTATGTACTATGTATTATATAATTATTAAATAAAGTTTTCGGTACTGTGGAGTGTTTATATTATAGTGATCACTTCTCATTTTATCAAAAAAGGGTAGCAGACGTACCTTGCATGGGGTACCTTGAAGGCTTCGGAGGCGGCGGAAAATCGTCACTAGGCCCCCAAGACATAGCCGCAACTCTTCGATTCTCGCGCCTCATTGTCTCTTGCAGTGCGGACCTCTCCTCCAATAATATCTCGCTAAAGAAAAACATCAATAAAAACTTGGAATATTTTTGCAACGGTTTGTTTACTCACTGTAATATCTCTCTGATTTCTTTAAAACTGGGCCTCTTGCTCGGTTCATAGGACCAACACTGAGACATCAAGGAGTACAGTCGAGGGGGGCAGTCTTGAGGCAGCGCCAGCCTTTCGCCGTTTTCGATTTTAGTGATAACTTCATTGTTCTTCACCCCTTGGAATGGTTTGACACCTAACATTAAGATTTCCCACATGCACACACCTGAAATCGGGTTATTATTATTATTTGGTTTAGAAAAACAAACATATTTCAATACTAACAAGATCAATAATTGCCAAAATCAAAAAACAACAAATTAGACTTAAGTTCAGAAAAGATGGCATTTCATGTATTGACAAAATCGAGGACAAAATTTTATAACGTACAAACTTCACTTGGAACAATAACTTTTAATGAATATTCTGCGTTTGAAGAAAAAATAGCATATGGTTACTTCCTATTCTTATTCGGAGTAAAGTGCCTTTGTGTGGCTCAGCTTCATGTGTCTGACTCGCTTCGTTCGTCAGACAAACATCCAGCTTTGCCACACAAGGTATCACTTTTACTCCTAATAACATAATATTGTATTTCTGTAGCTGTAGAAATATTTGTCAAAATGATAGCAGTGAAGGCACTTTGAGTAAGCAAGTTACCATGTCAAACCGGCCGCATGGTAATTTTTGCTGTCACTGGTGGAAGATGGCTATACAGAGGCGATAAAAAACAAACAATGGGAAGTTAGACAAGTTTCACGGATGATGTCACGGGCCACCTCAGTTTCGGGTCCCACCCGTTTTTGTTACTTGGGTTCGAAGCCGAGTTCAGATTATTTCTCAAATTCACTTTTTTTCAACTTCCATCCAGGTCTCAGGAAAAACATGATTTTAATTTAAACACTCAAATAAATTCTGCACGCGCTGCACTAGTTAAAGAACCTGAACCCTTTTTCTTTCTAACTTTGCAAACAGATTTCAACAGTACTCAGATTCATCACTTTGGCATCGCGCTTTAATTTCAACTTAAAAAATGAATGCCATCAACTTACCGAACATCCAGACATCACTCGCCGTCGTAAATCGTCTAAAATTAATACTCTCCGGGCTCATCCACTTAATGGGCAGCTTTCCCTTCGACGCCTTGTAATAACTCTGATCATCACTCATCGACCTCGACAGACCGAAATCCGCCAACTTGACGCAATTGTGGGAACTAACCAGCACGTTCCTAGCTGCTATGTCTCTATGTACAAACTTCTTAGATTCTAAATAACTTAAAGCTGTTGACAGCTGGAATGCGTAAAGTAAAAGCGTAGCCAGATCCAGACGCTCCTTGTTGTTCTGCAGGTAAGCCCTCAACTCGCCCAGTTTCGCCAACTCCATCACGATCCACACGGGCGCATCCGAACACACACCCATCAGCTTGATGATGTGCTGATGGTCGAATTTTTGCATTATATCTACAAAAAGTTGAAAATATTCGACAACCGCAAAATAAAAGGTGTCCCAGAAAAAACCGAACGATTTATTTTTGGCTATAGCTTGGTTATTATTGAACCGATTTTGCCCAATTTTGTACCGAACGTAGTCAAAAGATGAGGCTTTTAGAGACAGCCATCATTTTCCAGAGGGCGCCATTAACAAATTTTTGTGTTGGTATTTATTACAAGGCCATTTTTTGATTCTCTGGAGTTAATGCATCTGTGAACCGTTCAAAATAAAAATAGTGTGAGGTTAAAGCTGATGCTTTTCTCTTTTCTTTTTCTCTTTCAAAAAATGGCATTGTAAAAAACCGCAAAAGATTTTCTGTAGTGGCGCCATCTGGAAAATGATTGTCAATTCTTAAAGCCTCATCTTTTGTCTACGTCCTGTGCAAAATATAGGAAAATCGGTGAAATAATAAAGTTATAGCGAGAAATAAACAGTTCCGTTTTTTTGGGACACCGGTTAGTAAAATATTTACAGGCTTCCTCCAAAAACTTCTCCGTCGTGCTGAGATCGGCCTCTTTCTTACAGGTTTTCACAGCCACAGGAACGAGATTCCCGTCTTTGTTCTTCATCGTTCCTTTGTGTACATCGCCGAATTGCCCCTCGCCCAAAATCTCCCCCAACTCGATCTGGCCACGTACCAGCTCGTAACTCTTTGCTGCAATAATAAATTGCAAAGTCGACAATCGTTCGTGATTTCTGAATAAGTTCGTTACTTACTCGCAGGCGTGGAGTAATCGCCCTCGTCGTCTACGATTTCGGCGTAGTCTTCTGAAAGCATAGTTCCGGTTGTGTTATCAGAATCCCTAACCGATTTGTGTTTTGAAGGGTGAGAATCTGAAATCGAACAGAAAAAAAACTATATAAGTCATCAAGAAATACATAGCAGTGTATGTACAGCTTAGAAACATGAAGATGCCCACCCAGAGCTGAATATTTACCTGGTCGCATGGACCAGGCCACGACAGAGACCGTGCAGAAGTTAGTTACCCCTACCTAACTGCTATTCGAATGCTAGGCGATCAACTAAATATTCAGCTCTGGGTGGGCATGTTCATATTTCTAAGCTGTACCTAAGCGGGAAAGTGAATGTTTTCCGGGTCGAAAGAAAATAAGAAATTAACTAGTTTTACGCTGCGGTCCATGCAACATTTTTCTTCCTTTACCAGAAAAGTAACTTTTATGGTAAAAAATAAACGCTTTTGCGAGGAGTTAAATTCGACAAAAACCTGATGCGAATTTCACATTAATGAAAATGGGGCTTTAAGCATATAGAGAATATTCAACGTCAGTTATAGGCATGCGCGAGCCATTTTGAGAGTTGAATTGCGCTGCCACATAATACCAACACATAAACTCATATTCCCCTGACTACTACTAACTTTTAGGTTATCTTTTTGACGATCAGGCGGTATGAGCTCTCCCTCACTTGCACTCTACTGCCTTTTGGTTTGATGCAATAACGCTACTCGAAAATTGACGTGCAACATGTAAAACAAAAGTGACATTTGACAGGTGACAGTTTACATTCTGTTAAGCCAACCCAAGATTATAGCCGTTTTCTGGCGGTGACTATGTTTTCAAATACAAACTTGCATTTGGAAGCATAGGATAAACTCTTGTTTTGAATTAATATACTGTCACTTTGTTGATAGTTTCAAATGCATCTCGGAAATGTATTCAAAACTGACATTATTTTGACATTGTTTTAATACAAAATAGGCGTTCGCCTTATGTTTTCAAATGCAAAGTTTGTATTCAAAAATATAGCGACCGCCAGAAAACGGCTTATGCGGAATACAACTTACACTTAACCTAACTGATCATAGATGGCGTTGACCTTGTGAATATTATCTATTGTCTATTTTAAAGCATATTCTCAACTGCGCTATTTTTAAACTGCATTCACGCCTGTCAGGTAATTTAATTGTTTCTGTATAACCTGTATAACCTGTTAACGTTAGTTATTGCTGTATTTATAAATTCTGTGAAAAAGTAAAAGATTTCCGTCTTCGAGATTGCCAATTTTTTTATTTGACTACTCCGTAAATAACTTGTGCTGTGTGAAAACTGCATATCATTTCCTGATGTTCAAAATAGTGTTCTACAAAGTATAATGTTTTTTATTCGATTTTGACGTTTTATTGACTTCATAGGAACAGCCATAAATAGTCGCCTTTATTCACTATTCACAGTAAACACACCACTACACCGAAAAACTCAATTTGCATAGGTATAACGCGCTTTCGAACACAAAGTGCTCCTTATCTTATCACTAGTTGGCTTTGGGTGTTTCTGGTGCATTTTTCAAACCAACGCATTAGACTCATTGCTTTTTGATTTGCAATCAATCCTTTATCTCGCGCAAAAATTATAAAAAATATTAATAAACCACTTAAGGGGCTGATTCTAACGTCACGACATAAGTCGGCTTATGTACACAAATCATGAGAAGGCACTAACAATACTTAAGATTTTTGCAGAATTCTGCATTATTACCATCTCACTATTGAGGACTTTCAAGCTGAAACGTCGTGTCCTCGGTAATGCGTGACGCGTAACTTTAATCACCGCGGGCTGCCTGTCGCGTGGGTGTAATGTGTGGATACCTACATTTTCTCGTGTTTTTCGTTAATTTCTCAGAGATCAAGTTTTTTTTTAGTTTAATACATAAATAAACACAGGTATTATTGTGACATACGATTTCCTTGAAACGCTGTTCGCTAATTTCATTAATCGTTCGGGGCACTCTGGATAACGAAACGTCTTGCCATTGTTTATCACTTGAATCTTCGAATAAATAAGCTGCAAAGTCCGCTGAGGAAATTATTTTGGCGCTTAGAAACTATTTCTTGTTAGCCTACCTGCGGTGTTTAATAGCTATTTACGATAAAAGTGTTAAAAATGGTATTTTATTTTGTGAGAAGGGAAGTTTGAGACACGACGCGCAGCGGAGTGGCCCATCCCTTCGAACAAAATAAAATCACTTTTATATATACATATCATACACTATTTTTTCTACAAACAGGATTAAAAGCAAAAGGTTTCATATTATTAGTTGAAAACGTCCATGTAATTCGCTGTAACCTGTAACTAAGGTATAGTGACAATTTGTTGCCGGAGCTTGTTTAATTTAACATAAATGTTAAAAGTAAAGTCCCGTCGCATATTAACGAAAGTAGGGGTTGTGTGTCTCAGGCTTTTTTTCTGTTGGTTTGTAAACGGGATTTCACATCCGTTAAAACTCCCGTCACTCACTGTCAGTGTCAATAAACCGTAACAATGGAGATTGAAAGGCGTCTTTGTTGTCAATTATTGTCCATGACAGGAATTTTGACAGAACTGAAATCCCGTTTACAAACCAACAGAAAAAAGCCTGAGACACACAACCCCCACTTTCGTTAATATGCGACGGGACTTTAAATGACTTTTAATACTGATATCATAAAATGTCATTTTTAACAATTGTCAACAAACGTTAAAACAACTGTTTTTCATAGTGTTTGTAGAAAAAATACTTTTCGAATTCTGCCCTTTTGGCCAAAAAATAGTGCCGTAAAAAAACCTGTGCATAACTGTATATTTTTATTACCGGATTTGAAAGCTGATTTTTTTCAAGCCGAAAACCGTAGTGCCATTTTTTTGAAAAATGTCATTTTAGTGGCGAAAGGGCACTTGTTTCAATTTATTTTACAAAAAAGCATGTTCTTAGAGGGACAAAAAGGCCCCTTTTTGAATTTTTCTTAGCAAAAGAGCATATTATCATTATCGAATTCGATAGCTGTTGCATTGCCGGATCTTAGTGCCATTTTTTCGAAAAATGTCATTTTAGGGGTGAGAAACTGCCAATTTTTTAGCAAAAAGCTAAACTATACGACGTTGAAGATGTTAAGAGCGCAGAAAGAAAAACTGTCTGAACCGGATTTTACAACGCTTCTTCGGTACAAAATAATAACTTTAAAATTTAATAGTGATGTAAAATAGCGTGTTATTTATTTGTTTATTGCTAAAATAATGTTTAACTTCAATCACCATCAACGACACTTTTGTCACTTTCCGAGCAATGTGGTACCAAATACGTCAATATTTATTCTATATTTTTTATTTTAGTTTTTTGGTAATTTTCACTATATTTTACAATTTTTCTGCAGAAGCGGTTGGAAGAGAACCTCGAAGAGAACATCAAAATGTTCTAAATTATTTTGGACTGCGGTCGCATTCCGTTAAATGATATTTTTCCATTTGGTTCGAATTTTCCAAGAACTATATTTCTGGTGTGTTTCTTATATTTTCTGAAATGCTTACCTCCGAAATCTTTTTTGCAACCCATAAGATATTAATTTGAAAGGCATTTCTTCTTATGATAGTAATCAAAATTTACAACTTTCTTCTCACTTGTTAGGTTATGTTACTCGAACTAATAGTGAAATGCTAAATGTCTACTATAAATGATAAATATACAGGGTGGTCGTTTTTTCTTGAGACTGGCAAATATCTCGAAAAGGAAGCATTTTAGAAAAAAATGTTTTGTATAAAAGTTTTATGACTTCGAGGGGGAAAATAGATGGCATCATCGCCATTTTGATTCAAGGTCATTTTCAAGGTCAAATGAAGGTCAACTTGATTTTTTTTAATGGAAACCTAATTTTTTATTACAGATTCTTATTCCCCATAAAAGAACAAACAACTCTCATCTAAACTATTTTTGAATCCGATGGATGTAAATTTTAACCTTTTTCGAAATCCCTAGACACTCCCTAGTAACAGCGGCAAGACAAAACAAATGAACAACCGTTGTAACTTAGCAACGATGAATTCTAGATAAATCAACCACAAAAATTGTTGTAGATTTTGTTTTTGCCATGCCGCTGTTGCTAGGGAAGGCAATGGATTTCGAAGAAGATTAAAATTTTGATTTAAATATCTGACAAACTATCCATCGGATCCAAAAATGATTTAGAGGAGAGTTGTTTGTTCTTTTACGGGGAATAAGAATTTGTAATAAAAAATGTAAGTTTCCATTAAAAAAATGAAGTTGACTTTCATTTGACCTTGAAAATGACCTTGGATCAAAATGGCGTCGAAGTCATCTATTTTCCCCCTCGAAGTCATAAAACTTTTATACAAAAGATTTGTTTCTAAAATGCTTCCTTTCCGAGATATTTGCCAGTCTCAAGATAAAACGTCCACCCTGTATAGCAGATAAATATCAAAATGCGATATGCATCATTTTGCTAAATATAATCATTCACAACACTAAAATTTAACATTCGCAATTTGAAGTTATTTCATACGCTTCCTATCAATATTTAACAAGTGCACGTTACGTTTCGAAATCTATGATAATAAAAAAAGGAAAACATCACTGTCGTACTTAAGAATACACTACAACACTCAACTGATCTACAACTAACTATACTAACCTTTACAAGGACAAGGAAACTGTTTCCAAACAGTAGCTTGCAAATAAAATAACACTTATAAACAAGATAGAAAGCTATCAATACAAACTAAATCAATACTATACCTGACGGCCCATCATTTAATTAATTGGTAATGGTACTTCCCTTATAATAACATGTATTTGACAATAATTATTGAACATTACGGTCGGGGGAAAAACTATTTCCAGCGTTATCTGATTGGCTGACCATTTTCGCGTCATGTTTAGGTGGAGCGACATCATTATGTGTAATATACAGGGTGGTCCAAATGTATTAATACAGGGCTCTCACGGCGAAACGGTAAGATAAATGAGTAAAATAAAAAATCCAGGGTAAATTAGAATTAAATACTTACCTTTATTTTGTCGCAATTTGGAACTCCCCATCTTATTGTATAATTTAGCAATAAACAATGAATACATTTTTTTAAATGGCACCATGCATGTTTCAATTTTTTTTTGGATTCCCTTTGATCCCCTCTTTATGGGGATGATTTTATTTTTTTGACAAATTGAGCAGTGAACGTAGAAATTTTTGTTGATTCAAATTTCGCGCGGTGATCCGGCAACAATGCGTGAAGCGCATGTCTCCCCACTACAGGATAGTTGGACTGTGTACACGCCCTCTGGAAGAATCTGATTGGGCCTAATAATAAATAGCCTGTTTACTTCATTGTGTACACAGTACAACCAGTGGGAGTGGGAGACATACGGTGAGATGAGGGTGGTTCCATCGACGTAATGGTGAAGCGCATTGTTGCCGGATCACCGCGCGAAATTTGAATCAACAAAAATTTCTACGTTTACTGTTCAATTTATCAAAAAAATAAAAACACCCCAATAAAGAGAGCATCAAAAGGAATCCAAAAAAAAATAGAAACATGCATGGTGCCATTTAAAAAAATGTACTCTTATTTATTGCTAAATTATACAATAAGATGGGGAGTTCCAAAATGGCGACAAAATAAAGGTATTTAATTCTAATTTACCCCGGATTTTTTATTTTACTCATTTATCTTACCGTTTGGCCGTGAGAGCCCTGTATTAATACATTTGGACCACCCTGTATTGTTCAACACACAAAGAAAAAAAAACAAATTCAATCACCAACAAAGTAAAAACAGCGGCTTCTGAGTATAGTGGAACGTCAATTAATTGGTGCAAAAGTGGCGCGCCAGTGAAGTGAGATAACTTGATTGTGCCTGCTTTTCCCATGATACAGAGTGAGACAGTTGATTGAAATTAGATTTTAGCATAAGGTTCAAACGTTATGGTCCTGGCTAGTCTAACTATGTAGAATCATCCTACTTACGGTGCAAGAAATAATAAGAGTATTGATAGGTGAGTCATCAATAAATCGAATAAAAATAACAACCAGTACCTATTTCAAACAAAATGAGTGACAAAATTTTAAATAATGACTCACATGGACTGATGTGACATGGAAACGAAATTCGATAAAGGCCCTTCAACATAATTTTTGGAGAATGCCAATGTCTCTACCCCAATACACTACAAACTACTAAATATTTAACTTCCAAGTCCTTTCTAAACCTGTTACAGCAAGCTTATCTCACCGATTAGATTTTGTCATTATTTGCTTACCTTTTTTATTCCAAACGGAAGCGGACGTTCCCGAATGCAACCTGCAGTACCCATCGATCAGATCGGCAAGACTTTCGGCAGTTTCTAAATTAGGACAAGTGAAGAACAGTATCTCCTGCGCCCCGGCGACTTTCAGTTGCAACGTGGCCTTGTTGTGGTCCTCACAATCACTGACTAGAGTTTGAATGGCTTGAATGTTCTCGAAATTGGCAATGTTCACCAAACTGGACGTCTGAACGTTAGTATACGAAATGCCCAGGTCGGGGCCTATCACTAATTCCACAGGAACTGACCAACTGCTACCCAACTCGACCCGGAACCTCTCCTGGTCGAACTTGTAGTACAACTTTAAAGTTTCTAAAAATTTGAACATGCATTCGATGTCGTTCATGTGCACGTATTTTTTGAACTGGCTCTGGATGCTCTTCCGCAGCGACTTTGGTTTCATGGTATCGAGGATGCTGTGCGGTACGAACCTGTGCATGCCGATCTCCCTTTCCAGGTACTCGAAATTGGACTTTTTGTCGAGGGAGTTCGACGTGTCTTTGAAATATCTGCGAATTTCTAGGCAGCACAACTGGACTACTACGTCTTGGTCTATCCGGATGTGCGAGTTCGATAGATAGTCGTTCTTCACCTGCAAAACGATAAATAAACGAAATTAAGGCAAATTATGTAGTGCGGTTCAAAAAATGAGCAATTCCATTTCAAGCGGACCACCAAAATTCTACTTTTAGACAAAACTGCATATGCAGATACTACAAGTCAATTGTATACTTGAGTGCATATTTAAAGTTCTGGTAAACTCATTCCTTACAATATGCAGGGTGCCAGATTTCACTTATGGGCCGGCGCACCACTTTAGAATATAATTATTATATTCATATTTAAACTTTAAACTTGTTTGAAAACATACGATTAGGTAACTAGAGTAGCCACCTTTGTATGCTGTTAATATGATATGTATTTAAATTCAAACGGTGACCTTGAAAATTGTGATTGAAACAATAAATTGAAATTTCCGTACAATATGACAGTTTTTTTTTAACTTTGATGGACACAAAATGTGCCCTATAGTGTCCCCTTGAACACCTAAAAAAATTTAAATGGGCCGAGACTTCGTTTAAAAGTTATGGATTTTTTTGTATCCTCGGAACACCCTTATTAAACTCTCCATATGTCATCTCACGTTATATGTACCATGTACACTTACTCGCAAAAAAATCGGGACACTCAATTTTCTCTATGTCCATTTTTTGAGTTTAGGGGCTGAAAGGGATGAGTTTTGGGGTTGAATTTTTTTTCGGTTGTCCCGATTTTTTTGCGAGTAAGTGTACATAGTACATCAATGTTTTGACTTGACAGTTGAAAACTGATTGCTGGACGGATATGACACCACTGTTTCCCCGAAAAAAACGACTTAACTATACCGGGTCGTCGTTTTATCTTGAGACTGACAAGACTGGCAATCAGAAAGGAATCATTTTAGAAAAAAATGTTTTGTATAAAAGTTTTATGACTTCGAGGGGGAAAATAGATGGCATCATTACCATTTTGATTCAAGGTCATTTTCAAGGTCAAGTGAAGGTCAACTTCATTTTTTTAATGGAAATCTATCCATGGGATCCAAAAATTGTTTACATGAGACTTGTTTGTTCTTTTACGGGGAATAAGAATTATTAACAGCATAAAAAGGTGGCTACTCTAGTTACCTAATCGTATCTTTTCAAAAAAGTTTAAAATTTAAATATGAAAATAATTATGTTCTAGAGGTGGTGCGCTGGCCCATAAAGTGAAATTTGGCACCCTGTATTTTGAAAGGAATAAGTTTACCAGAACTTTAAATATGCGCTCAAGTATACAATTGATTTGTAGCATCTGCATATGCAGTTTTGTCAAAAAGTGGAATTTTGGTGGTCCGCTTGAAATGGAATTGCTCAAATATGTGATAACGGGTGGCTATGGAAACAAATAAGTCGCGATGTGTCATTTTTCGAGACTTTACTGATCGTCACATTAGTTACACCTCACTAACAAAATTTCACGTGATCAGCTTTATATCTTTCACCGCTTCCACTAGTGTTAGTGAGATGTAATTAAGTGAGTATCAGTAAAGTCTCGAATAGAGGTGCCTTTAAAATTTCATGGCTCTTTTGATCTCAAATTTTGTTGTTCAAATGGTATTTTCTAAATAGCACAATTCTGTACTTACGAATAGTATTCGGAGGACAATTCGCCGAATTAATATAAAAATTGCAACATTTCAAGGAAATTGTGACAGCTATCAAAATAAATTTCAGCGGATATTTGGACTAGTACAAAAATGCCGCTGAAAGACAGGTGCAAATTGTTGTAGTTGGTCAGAAATTCGTCATTTGCTCGCTGTCATTGGTCAATTTCAAATGAGTCGAATTGTCAATGAAAAACTAAGCAATACATCGCTGCATGAACTAATCAAACCAAGCGCGCTTTTGTTTTCAGAGCCAACCTCTGATATAAAATTTAAATGATCAGATCAGATCAGGCAACCTACTCATCGCAAGGAATCTGTTATACTATTTTCTCTGATTGCGCAGTCATTATTTTTTGATAAAAATCAGTGACTTGTAGCGAAACCGAAAAGAACCGCCATCGAAACCAACCGATACCGGAATCGAAGCCTTTATTTTGTCAATAATTAAATTAATAAAGGGCGATTCAGGCTTTTTACTGGCACCGAAAACTTTTTACGGTTCGGAGCCGGAACCGGAACCCTTTCAAGAAGCGTTCATCATTTCATAGGAACTGAAACTTAGATTTTGAATTGGTCCAAAAGTCCTGATGGTCCCTGATAAAAATAGTTAGATGCCAATTTCTAGTTACAGAAAATAGTTAGGTTTGTGACAGGGAATTACAGTAATTTACTGTGTGTGTATGCATTTCCGTTTGACAGTTGTTTTGTGTATGTATTTAATTCGGGCATCCCAATCCGGGAAGAACTAATATCAATATAAAAAGTGTGCTAAAATGATATCAATAATAATAATAATAATAATTTTAAGCTGAATTTAACTAAACTCAATCGTGCACGCCTCATTCATTTTAATTTTAGCCTATTACTGCTCATTTCCCCTTACACATACTGGGTAATTGACCTGTCAGCGCAATATGTGCGATGTTCTTTAGTTATTATAAGTATGTCGATTATTGCTCATTTAGGAAACATTTAGGCACTGAAATTTCAACATCTGACCTTCAATTTAGTAAACAAATGTTGTTGACCTTCGCCAACTATGCGACCCAATCTATGTTACGGAATCAAATTATAAAATTAAACATGCAAGTGAAAAGCCATAAATTTTGATAAACTGACCTCTAGTGTTCACTTATAGAATAATAGCGAAATCGTTTCATTAACACTAACTAACAGTAGCCTTTTTTCCCTTTGATTTTATCAAATATTCAGAGCTTTTAAAAATGTTCTTGTAAATTTTACCCAAAGGCGAGAGAAATTGTTGGAGTGGCGGCCATAAGCATTGTTTACATTACAGTTCCCTTGGCGATGTCAATGGGATACATGCATGAATTCTGAAATGAGGAACTAAATATATTTTCTGGTTCACTAATTCCCACAAGTGCTAAAGAGAAATTGAACAATGACATTTTAATAAATAAGCGTAAAAAAAATTGAATAAGTGACGTCACCATAGGCGGTACTATGGAAGCCCTAAAGTGCCATTGCACATTTTTAAAAATGGGGCAATTGCGACTTTATAACTTACAATTGCGACTTCACAACTCGCAATTTCGAGAAGCAAATTGGTTTACTCCTAACGAGGGAGTGAGGCACTCACTGGAAGGAAAGAGACACAAGAAATGAGTATAGGAGAGTGGGGTATTGCGGTTGCCTAAGCCTTTTCACTAGTTGTGACGTTAACATTTAAGTTTGAGTAATGCAAAGCCAGTGAATCTCTCCAAATATTGAAAATTACTGAGAAAATTTTTGGAAAAAATATTTTAAAACGGGTGTTGGCTGCCATTACGCTTCACTTATGGGGACCAGCATAAGAGAAATGGTCTGTCCGGCATTACACATATATATGACCGCCATTCTACCACTCTCCCCTAGTGCAAGGTCAAGTTACAAAGCGACTATTGCCAGATACAAAATCGCAATTGCGAGTTATTAAGTCGCAATTGCCAGTTATCAAGTTGCAATTGTCCCATTTTTAAAAAATGTTTAATGGCACTTCAGGGCTCCCGTACGTTTCATTTTTTTTATTATTATATTTTAATTATTTTCTCCAAAATCGCCGTCATGAATTAAATCCTAGCTATTTTGGTGTCCTCTTCCTTTACCCGTAATAAAAAAATTATTCATGTTGTTACCCATTCAATCACTCAATATTCTTCACAAATCAATTGACGTTGAAGCAAGTCCCAATCATCACTTGCTAGAAATGTTTATAGATTTACGGAAAACATTGATATATCTCCTCAAGACAATAGTTACATCCCGCCAATGCAGTTCTCTCAATTATTGATTTCAATGTGGACTAAATTCAACAAATCACAGGATAAGGTCAAATGCTTTATTATGTAACACGTGGGAAAACAACATTATTTCCCTCGGTGTGTGTGCTTATTGCCGAACGAGTTGGAGCTGAGTCTATAAGCACGTAGCAAGGAAGAAAATAATTTTTTAGCACTACTTGCATTGTAAGATCTCCATTAGTGTCAAAATTCACTTACAGTAAGTGGATCTTACGATACATTACCAGTTGCTATGTCGTTTCTATGCTTACGCACAGTAGGGTTGTAATATTTACTTACGGTCCATGGGCTGTAAGTGTTACAGTGCAAGATGCGTGCAGCATTTACTGTTACTGTTCGCACCTCGTAATGCAGTTTATTTTTGTCATCTCGAATGCTTAGGAGGAACCTCGGCCCTATGGGCCTCGATTTCCTAAACTGCATTCCTCGACCACAAAAATTACACTTAAATTCCTTGGTACGTAATATACTATTTCAAATGTGCATAAAAATTTTTTCACAAACCCGTTTGAAGAATACAAAAACTACGTTTGGCGGATTACTGGAATATTTTTTTCATAACGTGCATCACGCGGATCGTGGCATAAGCTAAATTTTGTTTAAAGTAACTTTTTTCCCAAAATAATGCACTTTTCGCACTAGTGCGGAAATATCATGCATTTTCTAACTGCAATTAATGGGTGCAATAACATTGTTCGGACAGGATTATGAGAAATATTGTATGTAACACTTGCTGTGCGCCTACAGAAGTCGGCTTCGCCTCCTTCTCTACAATGAGCGCTTTATTCCCACTATTGTTACATAAATAGCTGTTCTGTTGTTCGACAGCTTTTTATCAAAATGTTATCGATTAACGATTTTGTGGGTGTGAGGGTTTTTCTAGAAAATTAGGTTTTTGTTATTAGAATTCAAAGAAGGGAGAGAAACAAAAAAAGCACGTAAAATAACAATATACATAAAACGGTGTTAATAATGGTCCTAACACACGAACTGTTAGCCAATTGTCGGTGTGAAGTTTGCTTTGCAGGCAGGAAATGATTTTCGATTCCAACGAGCTTTTTCGAATTGAACTGATAATGCTACCAAAAGAATTACAAATACATGTATCTATACGGACACTTTTACAAGTAGTCCTGCTATCACTTTTGTAATGAGTAAGATGGACTGAGAGGGGATTTTTTTTGTAATTTCTCTGCAACTTGTTTTTGTTATTTTGCTTAGCCTTTCCTTTTTTAACTTTTACGCATATTTTAACTACTTTTTTGTGATATTTTTGAAGAGAAGTGCTTGAGTTCTCGTACATTCAAGGGCGATCGATTGACTCCTCGCCCTGGGTAATACTATTTTGATCTGCACTGTTTTGTGTAGATTACGAGCCGTTGTTATTACGCAAATAACGATAATGACCTTTCAGGCGAAATGTGAAAATGTTAATAAAAATTCAATTACAGATATGAGTGTATAACTTCTTCTGCCATTTCTACGCAACAATTATTACGGCAATAACACAAACAAGAAAAGTGCAAGGCCAGTCTTGATCTCGACTAGGAAGAAAACGTGGACTTTATTAATTAACGTACGATCACGCTCGAGTAATTAATAGACATGAAACGGTTTCCACAAGTGATAAAAATTCGAAACAATAATAATTTATGTTTCACTCACCTGGTCGTAATAATAATGAAAGGTGACCTTGTCTTTGTCGCAGAGATCTTGAAGACTAGTCGGCAAATACCGTATCCTGAGTTCGTACCGCCACTCTGAATTGGGATGTTTCGACAGATATTTTTCTTGCACTTGCTTCATGGTTAGATCCTGGTGCAGCCAATAAACCTGGGAAGAAGAAAATTTAGGGTCCTCCACGAAACGGGAAGGTATAACCACCTCTCCGGAGGACGGTCTTAGTCTCATCGCGTAAAGTCCAGTGTAGTATCTCTCTCCTATAGACGACAACCTATCCGTGACTGTTGAAATGATCCCTTTGACGTCGATGGAGTCCCCGTATTTGATTACGTTACAGCCTCCGTTGGGGAAGTGGACTTTCACAATAGACCTGTCCGCGGAGACAGGACTACTGCGAGGAGACTTCTTAGGGCTGTCCATGTTATTGCGGACGCACCGGATCGGTGAGCCCTGACTCACGGGGGGTGTTGGTGGAACATCACTGAAAAAAAACCACTGTATTAGATCATTTTTGTAAGTCCCTTTTTCTCTTTGACATCAGAATCTGAACATTTGCAGTTTTTTACGTAAAAATTATGCTCTTGTTCGAAATCGCTAGGACGCACCGTTTTCGAATAAATTAACCCTAGCCGATTTAGTGGGCAAAAATCTGCGGCAAAAAATTTTAGTTTATTTATCAAATTATCAAAAATGAGTTCAGGGTCTGATTCCTTGCGTGATTTTAAGAAAGCATACAGGGTGGGTAATTTTTCGATGCTCACCATTGGGATCTCCTAAACGGTAAAAGATACGGGGTCGATTAAATTACAGAAAAGTTGCGCTATTTATTGATGATTAAGAATCTGAAGAGAATTTTCCGATATTTTGATTCGTTCCTGAGTTATCACAAAAAATCTGAAAATTGCCAATTTAAAGAAAAATTAACATCTTCCTAATGATTGATGTTATTTAAATGAAATTTGGAACTTTTATATTTTTGACAGCTGTCAATTGAATGGCATTGACAAAAATTTTCTAGGACTTCTAGATTTTGAATAACGAAACTCAACTTTTGATTCTTTTATGGCCGCCATATTGAATTTTGACACCATCAAATTCACAAAAAAATTGGCTTTTCAAAAATGTACTCAACATGAACTTTTTTGACAATGTCAGAATTTGAAAATTGGTAGGAATAATTTGCAAAATCAACCTAAACTTAGATGAAAAACAATTGCAAAAATGTACGCCGACTTCTTCAATCTCTTATAACATGTGAAAACAATTGAATTCAACAGTAATAAAATACGTCTTGCGGTCGTGTAACTCGGGCTTTCACATATTTTTTTTAAAAACGTCCATGTTGGCTATATTTTTGAAAAGATATTTTTTCTGTGTATCCGGTGGTGTTAAAATTCAATATGGCGCCCATAAGAAAAAGAAAAGTTGACTGTCTTTATTCAAAATCTAGAAAGCCTAGAAAATTTCTGTCAATGTCATTCAATGGACAGCTGTCAGAAATATAAAAGTTCCATGTTTCATTTAAATAACATCAATCGTTAGGAAGATATTAATTTTTCTCTAAATTGGCAATTTTCAGATTTTTTGTGATAACTCAGGAACAAATCACAATATCGGGTAATTCTCTTCAGATTCTTAATCGCCAAGAAATAGCGGAACTTTTCTGTAATTTAACCGACCCCGTATCTTTTACCGTTTAGGAGATCCCAATGGTGGGCATCGAAAAATTACCCACCCTGTATACGTTCCTTTGAAGCGATTTCCCTCATATGTGACCAAACGAATTTTTCTTCCTAAAATACTGCACGGAATCAACCCCTGAACTAATTTTTTATAATTTGGCAAATAAAATCCGCGACAAATCTTCGCGCTCTAAAACTCTCTCTAAAACAACTCTCGCACTTGTTAACAATAGGGATAACTCAGCAGCAGAAGACGATTTGATTGCGGAATCATCAGATTCGGAAGAAGACACTTATTCCATCAAATATTCTTGCAAACAAACAATATCAATAAATATACAATACCTAATAATAGGTATTATTTGTTTTCAAAACCATTTAATGGAGTATTTTCAATTATTTGTCAATCATGCAATATAACTACATATTTAGCTGTAACTAGCTTATATCTGGACATCAAAGCCCTACAGTACTAAGGCACGATTTTAAAAATATTATGGAGTAATTTCTAGATCTTAGACTTATAGACTTCGAAAAAAGCGGAAAAAAATATTATGTACAGCAATTTTCCGTGAAATATTGACTGAAATGGCTATTTTATTTGTACCCACAGCTTTCTATTTTATCAACAACCGCCAAATCAATGAATAATGATTTTTCCCTTGGTTTTTTGTTTATTTTACGAGGATTGCTGACATAGAGTTAGAACTACATATATATTTTTTATATTTTTACTGTTTTGAATAGAAATTATAAAATCAACTCGAGGAAACTTCAACCATATAAAAATCGGACAAAAAAAATTCGCTCGCAACCATACACTGTTCGAATTCGGGACGGCACTCGCTCGAACTTACTCGTTTCTCATTAGTATCCCTTTAATATTAAGCGAACTTAGGCTTAATAACTTGTGTAAAGCATTTTATTTATATTATATATCACACATAAGAGTGATGTCAATCGTAACGTAACCTTAACTTCTTGCGATTCTGACTAAAGATCCCTCCTACGTTAACTTTAGAGTTAGAACAGTAGAAGCTAATGGAGCAGTCTATAAGATCCATCCATAAAGAAACCCAAAAGTTGTCAGTTGTTACTTTGGTATAAATTGTGAACTTACCTTCAGACTGAAACTTATGTAAGTCAAAAGAAGGTACGGAACCAAATTTTTCATGGCTACACCCAGAGTTTCAAGCGGTCGGAAAAAACCGGAAAATTTGGAAAAAAACGGAAAAAACAAACGTTTTTTTATTTCTTAGAAAAGGTAAGTGAAACCCCAAATGTATTCCTGTAATAATTCCCATAATACTATGTATGTACTTCAGAGTTTAGAGCCTATGACCCTATTGCTGAACATAGGTACATAGTACCCCTGTAATGAAGAGTGCAGCTTTAACAATAAACGGCAACGGTTTTATTTTGACATAAGCTTACCATACAAGAAAGCTAACGTAACTTAATAAAAAACAGTCGGATTAAGTACACAAAACAAACAAATAATTCTTACAGCACCTTTTACAACACTGAAATAATTTCCTCAAGTTCAGATGATTTTTTTCATTTTGGCACAGCTTCAGGCGGCATCCAAAATTACAATATCTAATAATAAGCTTCAAGATTACTCATGTAATTTTACGTGGTATACAATGAACCCCAGGCGTTACAGATGCTCTTATACAACACTTAGTGTAATGACCCTTTATTTACAAGCGACAAAAACTGTAATATACGAGAGAACTTTTTTAATCATGGTCGTACTGAAACACGCTTGTAATTGATAAACTTGTCCGGGGCGCGACGATAATGTTTGTTACGACAGAACTACAGAAGAAAATCCTCGGGGGGAGTCAACAATCAATTTTAAATCATAAAACACGGATCATCGGGGCAATAAAGGGAATTAACTGAATGGACGGGTGATGTAACGCGAAAAAATAAGTTTCGTTTATTGATCCATTCAATTACATTGTAGGTATAAGATCAAACTGCGTGGCTTGAAGACTAATTCGAAGGAAATTGGAGCCACCTAAATAATAAAATAATCATTTTAACTTCAGCAAGTTCATAAAATCGATCGAAAAATGGAATCGCCAAAAACATCAAATCTTTACGTTTTAAGGTCCTAGGAATCCGAAAAAGTGGTTTTTGAAAAATGTCTGTGTGTCTTTTATCATGCTGCTGCTCAAACTATTGAACGTATCAAGATAAAATTTGGCCCACAAATTCAGTGGGGAATTTGTAGGTGCTGATTTTGGGCCACATGGGTTCACGGAAAGTGCCTTTTTGGCACATCAACTTTAAAATTTTAAATTCAAACCCCCATTTTTAGCGTCACCATATGAAAGCTCTTCGAATTCTGCTTCTGAAACTGTATTCACACTTAGTGCCCTTTAGACCAAAAAAGGTGCCGGGAAAAAACCTATGTATATACTGCTGTAAAATTTTTATTACCGGATGTGATAGCTGATTTTTTTTAAGTGGAAAACCTAGGTGCCATTTTTTCGAAAAATTTTATGTTAGTGGCAAAATGGGCCTTTCTTGAATTTATTTTACAAAAATGCATATTCTTACTATCGGGTTTCGATAGTTGCATTGCCGGACCTTAGTACTATTTTTTCGAAAATTGCCATTTTGGAGGCAAAAAGGCCCCTTTGTGAGTTTTTCTTAGCAAAAGAGCAATTATCATTATCGGATTCGATAGCTGCTGCATTACCGGATCGAAAACCTTAGAGACATTTAAAAAAAAATCATTTTAGGGGTGAATAACATTTGTTTTTTAGATTTTTGTAAATGAGCACCGGGCGCAATGCGCACGACAGCATCAGCGATCGACAACCGCTCGCTCGCCCGACCTCTGACTCGCAGATTCTGACTTGGTTAAGTTAAATGCTACATTTTTACAAGTTCTGTGAAAAAGTAAAAAATTTGCGAGTATGCAATATCCCAAAAGTAAACCTGAATGTTATGGAATGTTTGGATCAGTCTGTGATTTGAGCAATTCGCTGCCGAGAAATTGTTTTAGGTTCACTCGACAGCAAAAAAGGTGAGAACATGGAGGCAAGCAAGTCAGGATATGATTAAGAAACACTACAAAATACAAAGAACGTGACAGCTGGAAACATTCGAATCTCACATTTAATGAGGGGCATGTACTGGGTCTTAACGACTTGAATAAAATATTTTGGATTCCTACATAATGCGACAACAAAATTGGTAAATGCCAGAGACGTAACGCTCCAGTAGCACATAAATAACGAGCCGTTTCAATGTAATTCTGCAAAATTTTTCACCACAGTAATAATTATGGTATCCTGTCAACCTTAACCTAAAGCAGCAGTCTGATTGTATTTAGTCTCGATAGCTTTCTCATTACAATTAATTACAATTGAGACTATACTATACAATAAAATGGAAAATTAGTTTTCTCAAAATGTAATTAACACAGATCATACTTTCATTGTGTGAAAACTAAAACCTTTATCTAAAAACTTGCCGCGAATAAAATGAAAGACCCACAATAATTAATTGGTACATTACCAGAGTTAACAAAACATTTTTGAAATCTCCTTTTAAATCACTTCATTCACTTACGAGCTCCCAAAGTCGACTACCTACACGGATTTAATCATTATGAGCTCATTACTATTTACCTTATCTTATCTGACGTCACACGACCAAATTATAAACAATTGCAGCCTTAAGCTGATTTGATTTGTCATTGGATACACGATTCAAATATAATTGGTGAGTCAGGTCAGTGTTCGGAAGCCTAACTAAATATTTGTATTCTCGTTTTTATTACTTCACAGCGAGGACCATTATTTCACCAAATTGCTATGGATTCAAATGCTAACAATAATTAAATCCCAGCCTAATTACCCTGATTATTATTTGTTCTTTTAATAACGGCTTTACCAACGATATTTACAAGGTTTGTTAAAACAATACTGAAGCAAACAAGTAAATTCAGATATTGATTCCAAGCTTTTACTAAATCGAAGGCTACGAAAGCTGCAATAAAAAAATTGGCAGCTACGGAAGCGGCTGGAACCTCCCCACTTGGTCAATAATCCAATCCAACTTCCTTTAAATTTCAATCCACCATATCAGTCTTTAAAAGTATTTCTGGAGTTTCTGGAGTCATAAACTTTCATATTATGCTGATAGAAACAAATGGTAGTCATCTTTCAAGTTTCACAGTTGACACGTTAAAAAGGCACTTGTAGTGGGCCGATTGCCACCAAAATCAAGTCAGCAGTTATGACATTTCTGCGACAGAATCATTCAAATTTCATAGTTAGGTACATATGGGGGGCAAACCGCTGCACAGTGGTTCAATTATTCAATTTTGTGGCCAAAAATCATAAAAACCAAATTAACTGAGTAGTCTTAAATATCGCATAGTTTAATAATGAAGCATTCATAGCTCTGAAAAAATAAAGCAAACCGCAGAAACACCGGTCTGTCATAGTTACTAGTGTCAATTGTGACGTCTTTAAAAAAGTCATTAGTTCTAGACTGCAAATTATAATAATCATTTTTTCAAATCGAAGAGTTAGTGCAGCGTAAATTCTTTCAAATATCAATTTTGTGCACCTTTATCTGTAACTTACGTATATTTTTGAACATTAATCAATATTCATTTGGTCCCCGTACATCAAAATTAACGTTTTATTATGAAACCAATTTTTACCTTGACTTTTCACCAAGTGCGCAGGGTTTCCGCATGAAAATTTTAGGCTCTGATGATAGCCCTAATTGAGTACTTGAATCCAGAGTTGAGATTTGGTGCCCCCTTTTGCCCCTAAGCCCGATAGACTATTTTAAAATAAACAAGTACGAACAATTTCAGGAGACACAAAGTTTTATTCCCTCCCCTTAACATCCCCCAGGCCGACTCGATTTTTTTCAATGTTTTTTACGTATTTGTCGTCATCTAATTGACAAAATCTCCAATTTCCATAATTTTAGGAGACACATGGTTTTTACACCTCCTTCTTGGAATGCACCCCCCAGACCGATTTGATTTTTTTTGATATTTTTTCCGGTCTTCTCGTAACGTAATTGACATACATTCCAATTTTCATAATTTTAGGAGACAAAAAGTTTTTTCGTCCCATTTAATTGGCCCCCCAGATCGACCTAATTTTTTTCAATATTTTTCCCGTTTATGTCGTCATCTAATTGTCAAAACTTCCAAGTTTCATAATTTTCGGAGACAAAAAGTGTTTTCGCGCCCCCTAATTCGCCCCCCTAATCGATTTAATTTTTTAAATATTTTTCCCGTTATTGCCAACATACTTCCGTTCAACATTGAAAGTTTCTAATTTTTGGCCATATTTCGGGGATTCTGAACCACTGTGCGCTGGGGATGATGACTTTCGTTCAAAATCGTGAAAACTACAAAATATCAAAAATTCAGACAATTTCACCCATCAAAGCCACTTTTCAGAAGAACTGCGCGATGTGCGTGCTACAAAGATTTACCTTTTGTCCCTCAAGAAAATTGGGACTTGAAATTCTTGTTTACATTTCAGTTTCTCCCTTGTTCCTACGAACTTTACTTACAAATGGTCTTTTTATGTCAATACCTATTGAAAATAATGGTTTCTCATAAGTTTTAGTGTCATTCCATTCTTTCTACACTACATTTATCGCATATTGATGCTCAAAACCATATTATTTGCATAACGCAAAAACAAAGCAAATTCAATTAACAATAATTATTCAAATCCACTAAATAGGCCGCATTCCATTCAGTTGAAACACAAGTAAGTATAACATATTTTGCTTAAATACTGCTCAGGACCTGCAAACAATGAATATGCGGAAAGGTTAAAATTTTCATTTGAATTTAGCTCCATTAGACATCAAAAGAATTTTAAAAATAAATATGCAACGATTATCCCGTAAATTTAACGGCTGGATGTGTGTAATAAAAATTAATGATGATAATAATGCTGGGGTCAGCTTGTAAATGATAAGGATATTTATGTCGACAATTAGCAAATGCAACGGCAAATGCGGGAATGATGGTTATAGCATAAACAAGAGTTGCATGCATCTTGCATCTTTGAATGTGTCGAAGGACTGACTGTTGCGACTGTTACGAGGGGTCATCCACTGCTCGCAATACGGCCATACTGACAATCGGTCTTATTCTGGATGACATTGAAAACCTTTCAATATTGAGAACTTTTAAGACATCCGATTGGCTAGTTATCAATTCTTACAGGTGTTGGTCATGGGAAACTGAAAATTAATGTCCAATTCAATTGAAAATCACGGCAACAGTTAAAAGTTGTTGCTTGAGTTTTCAATTGAAATCGTTGTTTTATTAAGAACCGAAAAAATCACCAATCGGATTGATAGCAACGGGAAAGATCACCAATCGAATATCTTAGAAGTTTTCAATATTGATAGTTTTCAATGTCATCCAGAATAAGACCGAATACTTGCCAATACAGTGTCAATAGATTGTCAATAATCAGTGGCGTAGGTATACTGGGGGAGGCCAGGGGGGGGCCGTCCCACTATATTTTCAAAGAAAAGAGGAAAAAGATTTGCCGGAACTATTTTTCATCTAACAGGTAGATTCATTTTTGATAACACCCAAGCGTTAATGTCGGGCACACTTATACTGAGAGCCAGATTTTAGCGGAAAGCGACATAGCTGCATTTTTCATGCCAATTTCCAGTTCTTCCAGCCTTAATAATACTAATAGATGACTGGGTAAAAAATTTCCGCACCCTCCCTTCCCTTTCTGTTTTCTGTTCGGGCCTGGCTTATTGATGGTTTTAATAATTTTGGGGCGCTACTTTCATCTTATGACATTTGACGACAGATTAGTTATTTGATAGTATTATTTGTCATTGCAGTGTCACAGCAATCTCAAAACTGACAAAACCGATAAATCATCAATATGTAGTGCAATACTGGGCCCTCCCACTTTTTGGAGTCAGCATACGCCAGTGTCAATACATTGTCAATAGGTATCAATATATTGTCAATACATGTTGATTGTCGATACCTCGCAATACTCCTCAATACTTGATCAATACTTTGTCAATACAGGTACACGATTTTGACCACTGGTTGACCCCTCGGACTGATATTAGTTAAATGAAAAAGGCTGAGCCAAATGTCAAAGTAGTACCTAATACAAGATCGCATTTTGTCTCTAATTATAGTTATCAAAAAATTTGGTATCAATGGCATTCAGATTTGTGTTGAGCGTGTTCCTATTACTTAATTGAGCTGCAATTTTGAGGAGAATACATTTGGATAGTTGAATTTTCGTAACTGGAGAATTACTGCACCCTGCACTTGGTGAATGATCCATTCCTACTTCATATTTTCAATCCGCCCCATCGGCCTTTAAATTTTTTCGAGTTTTAAAAAAAATCAGTTTTTTGCCAAAAAGGATACTAAGTTTGAATACATTTTTGGAAACAGAATTCGAAGACCCTTCATCTGCTGATAAAAACAAATGTTAGTCGTCTTTCAAATTTCAGAGTTGACATGCCAAAAATGCACTTGTCGTTGGCCAATTGCCAATCAAGTGAACTCTTCGGTGGGTTATGACATCGTTACGTACCGAATTTCAGCCAAATCGACCTAGTAGTTTGGGTGGTAGCCTATTATTTAACGTTCCTTCAAAATCTCCAATTTTTCGATTCTATGCCTAAAGGGGCTAGGAGGTGTATATTTTGGGAAAAAGAATTTGAAGGCTTTTCATTTACTGATAGAAAAAATTGAAGTAATATTTCAAATTGAGACCGGATTTTTGGATTTTTGGCTATTTGTGGGCATTACAGGCACCTTACCGAGACTCAAATATAAGTACGTTTTGAGAAAAATGAAGCCGTTTGACACCTATTTCTTATTGCCTAAAATGCCTATTTTAACATTATACAACCTAAACGACTAATTTCGGACTAATCGATCAATTTTAGATGCCTAAAATAGATTTTTCTGCATATTTTGCATATATCTTGACGTAAAGTCGCTCAAAAAAACGAAAAATCTCACCGACAACCAAAAAATTTCAAAAAAGGTCCGTTAACTTCTGCTCCAAGTCTCAAAATCGCATCATTTATGTTTTTTTGGAAAATAAAAAAAAATTATTTTATTTTTCAATGGATTATACTTAATACTCAAATAATAACTTTAATTCAAAATTAAGCATCCTAAAGTAATGTTTTTGTCGAGGGTTTTGTGACCTATCTGCTTGTTTTAACGACCTATTTTAGGCACTTATTTCCAATTTTTAACGACCTAAAAAATTCGGTCTCTGCTAATAAGTATAGAAAATAACTATTTTGAGATCCAAGGACGTCGAAACGTTAAAGATCTGATGATGTTATTTCAATTTCGATTATCCGAGTTAATATAAGAAAAGAAATGGAAAGAAAACTTCGAAAATTGCACACTCACACCCTTAACTGGATCATCCATAGCAGGAACATTAACAATATTATTCAGAATTCAGAACTAGAACAACTGCCCGATCCAGACACTTCGTTTCCTATTATTATTACTGAGTTCTATCACGTGTCCATCCCGTTTGTGCGAATTTGCGGTGCTTTTGTCTGAAAGCGATACAAAGGATCGCTTAAACAGGAAAATGTTCCTTTGTCAACTTTCGAACAATAAAATTGCGGACGGATGTGGTGTGGATAATATACAGTGCAAAGCGGGCAGTAAAAATGGTGGATGCGCCGGGTCAAATTCTAACTGGGAAGGATTTGGATTACAACAAACATTTTCTGGCTTCAATAATAAAGCGCTTATAACTAGGAAAAAAATTATCTACAATATTTCTACAATTTTCGTTCTCTCTGGTTTCCATCATCAACTGTTCTATTTACGGTAAAGATTAAACATTATTTTAAACACCACTTTCTGTATTTCCCAGAAGACTTCAATCTGGCTCGGTTTATCCCAAAAACATTATTTACTATGCAAAAAAAGATTAGCAAGTAAGTTCAAAGCATGCGTAAACAAATTTACCTGCCACACTCGACATTCGATCGTTATAAACACCCATTTCATAATATTGAACACGTGCTCAATTCGACGCAATACCTAATAAATACCTGACATCATATTTTCTAGTTATAAAAATAGTTTCTCCTATGATTGAGATGTGAGGAAAATAACAACGTAAGACTGTGAATGTTAAACTTGACAACCTGTGAAGCTATCCAAGCACGATATGGTGTTGTCTTACAGGAAACAAAACTGCCTCCTTTTGGATACCATATCTAGCTGAGTAAAGCCGTTCTAATTTAATCCGGAGATCTGTTTGCAATCATTCAAAAAAGTTACTCAAGACGCTGCCAGTTTCTAAATAGTGTCTAATGATGAGTTCAGTTTAGAATGCCACAAATAAGCTTGAGGACATTTAGACGGTTGGGTTAGTAAACGGAAACTTAGGGCTAATTTTAAAAAATATGACTCATTAATAAATTTAGTGACGCTCATACCAGTAGGTCCGACAACAGGGGCAGGTTTTACAGCAAATCCTATCAATCATATACTTCATCGGAACTGAAAACCACTTGCAGACATCCTGTCGTCGAATTATTCAATCGAACGTCCGTCAGATAGCGCACGTTCATCAACGACCGCAGTGAATGTGAATGAATTCGCGCGAGCTCGACTTTCCTCTGCCGTGTTTTCGAACAGACAATAAGACGAGGCTATCATGTAGGTGTAACCATGACATCATCCACGAATATCGAGCCAAGCCAGGTATTTTGCATCTCCGCTCTTTGTTTTTATCGCAAATGCGGAAATGTATTTTCCTAGTCAAAAATTGACAACTTTGGGCCGAAGTTGCTGCGCATTTTCCCTGCCTTCCGACTGCTGGGCAGCGTGATTAACGGAGTGCAAAAACGTGCATCCGCCTGCATTTCAGAATTAAATCAAGCGTCAACACTATCTGCATAATAATTTCATGACCAACGAAAAAACTATTTCCGCCTCGCCGGTGCTGATACGAAAAAAATTCACATGGGAAACGCCGGACTAAATATGAAGCGAACCTACGCAAAATCCGCAATGCAGGAGTCAATGAGTTGAAACTTGTTTGTTAGATGTTTGTTTGGCTCTGCAGCGTTTATTTGTTTATCTAAATATTTATCGCTTGGCTACAAACCGAATGCCACAATGAAAGTGGGTCATTTTCTTCCTTATCTTGAAGGGGAACACAAATAACATTGATAGCAGAATAGCTAACTCAGCACATATGCGGGTGTCCATCCCTTCGGACGGTTAAAAGCAGTTTCAAAACAATAAATTTCTCAAATAATCGTTCCAATCAGAAATGGAGTGACCAAAATCATTTTATAAAGGGTCAACCACCCGAGCAAACTTCAGAAAATGTCCTAAAGATATTGCTGTTGATAGGACAATTTATGGAGATATAATCTCTACATCTACACTCTCTGTTAAATATAATGGGGCTCAGGGCTCAACACATCTTGTAACCAGAGTCGCCTGTTAGTGCAATACTTTAAATCTGATGGAAATCTTGGTGAAATATTGTTCCAGCGATGGAATAAGACAAAAACTACACAGTTGCGTTACATTAAAATTGAATGTGTTTTGTATCCGGCGATGAAGACGAAAAGCCAAAACGATAGATAAACTCTGCTGTGTCGTTTGAATATTTTGTGCAACTTCGAGAGTTCGGGAAGAAATCCAATAACATTGCATCTCATTTCTGCAAACTTGGTTTAGCAATTTTATAGTTAGGTATTTTTACTCTCGCGAGACAGAGGCCAATGGCAGCCATTTTAATTTATCAAAAATTAACATCTCGCAAGCGGTAAAAAATACGAAATTTTATTAAATTAGAAAAGGTAGTGTGTTTCAGTGTAGATTAAGAATGTGAAGAGAAATCAAAGATACTTGGATTGGTTCCTGAAATATTCTGAAAAAAACAAAAATGTCTTAAGAATAAAAATTCTCAAAGTCTTGCCACGTTATGTATTAAAAGTAGTAGTGGCAAGACTTTGAGAATTTTTATTCTTATTATCTAACCAAGCCACTTCGAGAAAATGTTGGAATTTTACTTCTTTGAAAAATGTCTTAATCTAGAACGTCTAGAAAACTATTGAATCAAATATAATGATCTGTTGAATAGGAACCAGGAACCAATTCAAAACATATTGTTTAATTAATTATAGAATGTCAATTTTGACTTTTCAGCCTATTCAAAATATTTTGGAAACCAATACGAATGTCTTGGATTTCTTTTCCGATTCTTAAAATACACTGAAAAATTAACTTCCCCTTACTTAATGGATATAGTATTATAAAAAAAGATTACCTACTGCAATCATTGAAATTTTCGAATTGGAGATAACACCAGTCCAATTTGGGATGATATTTGTTATGTAGTATCAGTACAGGGTAGCCGTATCTGGAGAACTCTGTTTCTAGCATCGTCATGAAAATTTGTACACAGGGGTTCAATCAAATTTTAATCGACGTAAAATATTTTCATCAATGGCGCACGTCCGGTTATACCGGAAATAGGTATTAATATCCTTATTTGAAATAGAACACCCTGTATATTATTATATTTTTGCGCACTTCCGGTTATACCGGAAATAGGTACTAATATCCTTATTTGAAATAGAACACCTGTATATTATTATATTTTTGGATTCTACGTTTAATTCTATGTGAACTTTTACTAAGAATTGCTATGCCAAAAATCAACCGTTTTTGAGAAAATCAAGAATTTTGCTTTTCTATGTCAAGTGCAGGCCTAACTTCAAGAAGCTGTAACATCCTTACAGTATGAAATCAGAAAACTATGGACTATTGAAAAAATGGAGTTTTTGAGCAATAAAGTTGATGATGTTTAAAAATTTGCAGAGAACACCCTGTGTATATTTGACAAAATTTTAGTCGTTTTCTCATTTCATACTGTAAGGATGTTACAGCTTCTTGAAGTTAGACCTGCACTTGACATAAAAAAGCAAAATTCTTGATTTTCTCAAAAACGGTTGATTTTTGGCATAGCAATTCTTAGTAAAAGTTGGCTACAATTAAACGTAGAATCCAAAAAATCATAGTACCGTCCGTTTCATTCCAGGCGC
Organism: Pycnomerus fuliginosus; assembly: GCA_963924575.1. Lineage (NCBI taxonomy): Eukaryota > Metazoa > Arthropoda > Insecta > Coleoptera > Zopheridae > Pycnomerus > Pycnomerus fuliginosus. The sequence continues at coordinate 15,047,665 of OZ004617.1, read as the reverse complement.
CGTATAGGGAAATAACACGGGAAAAGTGTTTTTATTTTTTGTTTGCTCCTGAAACTGGTTCCGGCCAAATCTGAGTAATACGGTCAATGGGCCTCAGTGTCCTGTACGCATGAAAAAAAAATGGCCCTGAAATGCCCCCTTGTTAAAACGGGAGGACCGGTTGAAAATTGGAATTTTAAATTTCGCGGGCGTCAATTCAGCGCTGTTTGACATCTCCGAAAACTAAACTTCCAGGGGCGGCTTTCACAATTTCTTGAGTTTTCGCTAACGTCATTTACTTACTTTTTTGGAATTTCTACAAATTATTGAGTGAATTCTGAGACGAAATAAACCGGCGCATTTTTGCAATAGTCCCAGAGAGTCTTGGTGTCAGAAACTTTACTAAAGAAAAGACACTATGAGGGTAACCTCACAAAAATTTTGTCTTTGGTTCCTTCGCTAGAACCAGACCGCATTTATTAACATTTTAATTCTCGAGGCAAGTCTCTGTTTATAGTTAAATCTGTCTTAATCGTTGTTTTGCTTCAGTTATGAATATTTTCACTGGAAGCACAGACTACGAGAAGGGTTGGTCGAATGAGGAAATGGCCAATATTTATGAACATTTTGCAACCTACCACCGTCCCCTTAATTATGTTTTGCTATATTTGTTTTGTAAATTGAATCCTCGCGAGGAACTTTATTACTTTCTCACCTTACAGTCTAGTTTAATAACAAATAAAATAAATAGTAAGTAAATAATAAAATTTTTGCTGCTTATATTTTTGATGTGTTTATCTTCAAGAGATATTGTAGTGACAATAATTATCTAAGTTATATTGTTTCATTTATATGAGCAGTCGGTACAGCATATAGCGGTCATAAAATCGCTAATTTGATTATTCAAGAATTTATTCAAAATTTCAACATTAAATTGTGAATTATCAACTAAAATATCTAGAAAATAAGGCCCATAAGACCTAGGTATGCTATTATTAATACCATATATTAATTATTAACATTTTTAGAATAAAACAATTAAAATTTGGCAAGCCAGTTACATATCTTCGTCCACACTCCAAACACGCACTCCGCGGTTAAATAACTGTTGGGGCAAAGGCACATCTTGTCCCAGGGGACAAGCAGGGCATGGTAACTCCTGCAACAGATTCCTCGGCACAGCCGAAGCCACTAGTCTAGGCAAGGCCATCACCACCAGCTTCCAGGCCTTGGAATGGAGACTGCAGGTGCCTTTTCCATCAGCCTTACAGGTGCTTGGTAAGGCGTATCCACCCTAAATATCAGAACCATCCTTGTCTTCGCTGTGACTCGTAAGGTCTATCGACACACCAATTTTTAAGCAAGACCTTCGCCTTACCTTCTGTTCTACCTAGCCTTTAGTGGCTCTCCATATTGTTATTCTTTAACAGAATTTGGTACCAGGTTCATGGTAACTGAATGTTGGCCATTTCCTCATTCAACCAACCCTTCTCGTAGTCTGTGATATTCCAGTGAAAATATTCATAACTGAAGCAAAACAACGATTAAGACAGTTTTAACTATAAACAGAGACTTACCTCGAGAATTAAAATGTTAATAAATGCGGCCTGGTTGTAGCGAAGAAAGACAAATTTTTGTGAGGTTACCTTCATAGTGTCTTTTCTTTAGTAAAGTTTCTGACACCAAGACTCTCTGGGACTATTCCAAAAATGCGCCGGTTTATTTCGTCTCAGAATTCACTCAATAATTTGTAGAAATTCCAAAAAAGTAACTAAATGACGTTAGCGAAAACTCAAGAAATTGTGAAAGCCGCCACTGGAAGTTTAGTTTTCGGAGATGTCAAACAGCGCTGAATTGACGCCCGCGAAATTTAAAATTCCAATTTTCAACCGGTCCTCCCGTTTTAAGAAGGGGGCATTTCAGGTCCATTTTTTTTTTCATGCGTAGAGGACACTGAGGCCCATTGACCGTATTACTCAGATTTGGCCGGAACCAGTTTCAGGAGCAAACAAAAAATAAAAACACTTTTCCCGTGTTATTTCCCTATACGGCGCCTGGAATGAAACGGACGGTATAACCGGAAATGCGCCATTGAAGAAAATATTTTACGTCGATTCAAAATTTATTGAAAAAGTTTTCCAGATACGGCTAACTGACGCTCGTCGAGGGATATCCTGTAAGGCCGGGTTACACGAAGCCAGTAGAGAAGTAAGTCAAGTGAGCAAGTGACTTGACTTGAAATTATCACCAGCAGTGTCAAAGCAAGTGCCAGCTCATAAATGGGCAAGTATTTGAAGCAAGTTCAGTAAGGTTTCTGTAATGCGCCAGTGTGATTGGTAGATCGGTAATAAATTGGTAGAAGGGGAAAGCAAGTCGGCAAGTAAATAGAACCTGGTTCTATTCACTTGACTGTCTTATCAGCTTGCCTGCCGTACTTGCCTTACCTGAAATATGAGGTAAGTAGATGTTTACACGGAGCAAGTAACATGTAGCAAGTCACTTGCTCACTTGACTTGCTTCTCTACTGGCTTCGTGTAAACCGGCCTGTACAGTGCAGTTAGGATTTGACCTGGGCATTCAAAAAATCAAGATGAAACCTTCTCTAGAATGATCAGGACATTCTATTTAACAAGTCATAGAAAATCTCAAACCCGCGACCGGTTCAGCCGTAATGGCCAAAAAACCGCTTAGGCTATGAAAATTTTCAAATTTAGACAATTTAACCAACAAATTGGCGTACAATGTTGGTTTTCTTTTGCAGTTAGCTCATTAGGAACATTGTAAGACATATTTAACTTAGATTTCACAAAAAAGTTTGACGTGGAATGCGCCCGAGCGACCGACCGATCGAAAACCTTCTTCACTATCACTTTCCAAGGAGTCGACCGATTTTGATGAAGTTGATCCCTACTGCGCTCTGGAGGCCTCAAGAAAAACTGAAAGTACCCGAAAATGCAGAAATGTCAAAAACTGTTTTGCAAATATCTCAGTTTGTTATTCGACTTAAGCCAAAATATGCCTAGAACTACGCTTAATAAAAGCAGTATTTTTAATTTAATTAATTTTTATTAAACGATACAAAAAATCTTGTGTATCAATCAGTGTATCACACGTCCAGAAACTGCCTTTTGTACAGGCTTTCCTCGCACTATTACAAAGTATAAGTTTCTGTACAAATTATTTTTAAAACAGTGAATAACAAAAGTGACAGTCAATGACAGTGGTAAAAAATGTCGCGGTTTAACCTTAAAATATCAGGAAAAGGTGTCAAACGTGACATGCTTTATTTTTCAGAATACAACAGTTATTCGGCCATCAGTTCCACTGTTATTTTTTGTGATAATTTTTTTACCTGGAGACGCCTGGATGACGTTTGTGGTACCAGTCATAGGCGACTGCCATAAATCATCCGAGGGAGCAATAATCATTACACACGAATAGAATACTATGCTTTATCCACGGGTTTTAAAGCGAAAAAATGAGTCCATTCTGCAAAACCCGTGGATAAAGAAATTGTATTTCTGGTTCTAGTGTATTATGTTTAGAGTTGTGGGTAGTAAGTAACCTTGAAAGCCCTGTCGAAATGTCGAAAATTTCAACCTGAAATTGAATTCAAAATCCTAGGTACCTACATACCTTACATACTTATAGAACTGGATTGACTAAGTATCTTCCCCAGCAGCACACTTTTATTGGCCCAACATATTTCTCAAATATTGGGGCAACATGCAAACGTCAGATTTTTTTTTAACGGCCCTATATTTAAAGGAATATTGGCCCAACATGAATTTGTTTTATAGGGAAAACATTGTTTAATAATCATTAGCCAATATTTCTTTTAAATATTCGCCCCAGATTGGTTTCTTTCATAGGAGCAATGTAATAAGAAATCATTAGAAATATATTACTAATTACTATTATTAATTTGTATAAAAAAACATTACAAATATTTGATTTTTATCGCTCCCCCATTCCTCCTTCACGGTCTTTAGATCCCGCCAGGTAAGTACAGGGAAATTGATCGTTGCACCTCGACCTCTGTAGCCTCCGGGCACCTCTTTCTAACGGCACCTAGAACGAAAAATCAGCAACTGTCAAGTAGATTTGCAAAAAATTAACTTACGTAGTATGGCCCCACGGCATCGCAAATTTTTGAATGGCAACTTCCCACTTTTTTTACCTTGCCCGGAATACAATGATGACACTTTTCTGCAAGATTTTTCTCATTTGGTAAAAGACAGCCTTATGGACAGTGTCATCTCCACAAAGGTAAAGATGATTCACCTGAAAACACATTATTGAAGAATTTTGCAAAACAATATCTCATCGTTACCAATGTATTCATCTTTTCTGCCGCCATCTTGAAAATATTTGACTTCGATTCGTCATGATCGATTATGGTCGCATACCAAATTCGAAGATCCTCATCACGTCATCGGTTAGGAAGTCAAACAGTTTCCAACGAATCCGTTCAAAATCACCCTGTATATAAAAGAGTAATCAAAAAGTACGTAAATGGCATGTACTTTTATGTACATACAGTAATTAGATATCCTAATAAAGCAGCTTCACAATATTTAAAGCACTGAATGGCAAAATAGCCTTTAAATAGCTGATAACTGGCACAACTCTAACCCAACAAAATTACATGCTGTCTGGCTTAAAACATCGTTATTTAAGAGTTACTTACCCCACAAAAGATTCAACACCACAAGCACTAAAACCAGACAAATGCACTTAATGCACCCCCCGGCTTTTAGGTTAGCGGAATTTTTTCCTGTCTGGACTGGACTGGTGTCCGACCAGGCAGGAGGTCACGTACACCTTCTGCGACTGCGACTGCGCACACAGCATCGTCCAAGAATGGCCAATGCAGGCCCTAACAAATATTTTATAATTTAGGTATAATGAAATCAAATATTTATTGTACATAGGTATCGAACAAATTTTATTAATAAACTGCATCCTGCTTCTAACCTCCCGATCCCCATATCCGTAATTCATCTTTATTATCAAATAAAATTTTAATAAATATATAATATGTATTGCATTCGGTAATTTTCATGTGCATGTATTATGGTACCTATTCATTTTCTGAGTAATTAAATTAGTGCATTAATTACTATTTATGAAATAATATTCTACCACATTCTACCCATATTGGGGGCATGTTTATGATTTCAACATGCAAAGATACTATGGGTCCTACATTGGTCAAACATGGATTATATATATTGGCAAACATTTTTCCACCAATGCACAGCCAATATTGGCTAAAAGTCTGAAATATTGGGCCACGATTAATATATTGGCCCAATGTAGGCTCTACGTTGGCCCCATATTTGGTGCTGCTGGGGTTACGTTATAAAAAGTAGCGTGTCTTTCCAAATATTTATTCATTATTATTTTATGTTTTATGTTTTTAAAACTTTCTCATGCAATCGACAATCGATACCTTGGAGACCCACAGAATAAGTGACTCAATCATTTTCTAATCATGTTCTAATAGTTTAAGGAGATCGAAGAAGTTACAGTGACAGCAAGCGACCTTCCTCGCTCCTCAAAATTTGGCTATGGCATCAGCTGACGTCAAAAAAAAAACACAAACCCAGATGAACCAACAAAAACCTGACCCACACTGTCCCTGTGTAGATTAGTATGACTTTACTTTATCCCCAAGTTTTCCTGCGACGGGCTGGCGCAAAGTAGAAATTAAGTATTAGATACCATGCGATGACTTTCTTATTTGGCAGCAATAACTAACGGTTCATTTATTTTATCTTAGTGACAGGATGAGTTTCCAGGAAGATATTTTTTATAGAGAAAAGTTTATTACTCCAGAAAACGTTAACTCATAAATGAACAAGCAGATAAAGGAATCTGCATACATAACCAAACCAACATAAAACTAGATTCACATGGTCATGAAACTCTACTATTATTTTTAGCTTTCTACCAACGTGTGGGAAACAACCACATATAAAACCAATTTTGCTCCAGTTTATCAAAAAGATCTATAGCAAGCACCTGCCGCATTGTAATTCTCACTAAAAGCGTATGGCAAAGGTTCAACAATTTAATAAAAATCCTTCGACATATTTTAACGCTTCCTCGACTATTTATACATTATTTTGAATTAAGTTTTTCGAAAATAATTCGGTTAGCGCTGTCAAAATAAGACACCCACATGTAAATCCAAAGTGTACAAATGCCGAGGTAATCTGATAGTAGCCGCAGGCATGTTTGGAGTGGAGACTGAAATAAGTTGCCGTGTTATTTATGTTTACAGAAATGCTAAGAAGAAAAGGGCCTATTAAAGACGAGTGCCGACAATGTTTGCCAATTGTAAAAGCATTAACACTAAAATACAGCCATAAAATCCCATTCAAAAAAACGAGCAAATTGGACAGGGCCATAAAACAATTAATTGGGTGTCAAGTGCTCGTTTCTGAAGAGCCGGCACTTTCAAAAACGCAACTTATACATTTTCACAACCTTTCAAACGTTGGGTTATAGACGTAACGTTTTTTCTTATTATTGATGTTCTAAATTTAACCGGACACGAACCGTATCCTAGAGTCTGTATTAACTATTTTTAACTCATCAAGGTATTTGAACTTTCTTTATAAAATCGGTTTAGAGGTAGAGAAAAACAGGATCATAAGTCACTGTTTGGTGGTTATGGGCACGCAGGTGCATTTTAATGAATGAGAACCATTAGTGAAGAAATTTGATAACGATTTCATTATACAGCGTTAACGGTAAAATTTGTATAAATAAATTATTACCTGAAGGACTTCGGTCTAGGCCTGTGAAATTTCCAAGTGTTACTCTGTTGCTGTATGCTGTTGGTATAAACATCTTCTGAGTTCCCAGCGCATAATAAGCTCCTTGGCCTTATATTTATATTGGGTTTAACACTTTTCTCCCGTTTTCGTACAAATTGGGCGTTGTACATAGTTGGACCACCGACCAAACTCGCTCTCTTTACCAGTTCCAACATACTACAAAGTTTTGACAACTATTACTTATTATGGTGGATGATGAACCAAAGAATGTCCCAGAGTGGGTTGCTCAAATATTTTCGATAATCGCACACTGCACAAAGTGGTCTCAAGTCTTCAAACATTAAATCTTTAGTATTCCGTTTAAGTAAAACAATAATGACGAGGTTAAAAAATGAATAAAATAAGTAACGTCACGTCGGCTGGTGGGTGTGAAGTTAGTCACGGTGTCGTTGAAAAATAGCCACAAAAGTCGTTAAACTCTAGGTATGAGGGGGACAAGGTGGAAAAATCTATTTGGTTGTTTAATTCGCAATTTCTTCACTTGGTCTCCCAAGAGTTGCTTCCTTTTCTTGCAATTAAATTGGTCATTGCAAAGATGTATTTGTCTTTGATTAATTATTCAAACCCTACTTGAGTAAATAATAACGTCAACACGTTTTAAATAGTAGGTACAAGTTATGAAATAACATTCCTCATACATATAATCTTGATTTTTAACTTCCACACAGATCTGAAATGAAGTTAGCGGACGACCTCGAGCAAAAAGGTCCTGCTTTTGTTATCGGGTCCTGCTTAAATCCTGCCGGAATCACGAAATCATATAGTTTAAAAAAAAGAAAAAAAAATTACAAAATATTTCACCAAGTTCCTGCTTGAGGATAACCACGAGCAGGAACGTTCCATTATGCCTCATTATGTTCTGCTTCAGGATAACATATTTATAATCAGTGAATTTACCAAAAATGAAATGGAAACACAAAGCGAGATAAAAAACAAGCCGAAAAAGAGATGGAAAAAGAAAAGGAATTAAAATAGAAGGGAAAACTAAAAGTGGTAGAGAAAAGGATAACCACAGGCCGAAATATTTCAAAAAACAAGCAATAAAAAATAGGACGCTGACAACGAAGACGACACAGGCAAAGAAAATGTTCAAGAACAAACAGAAAAACTAAACAGAAAACAAGGACAAGCACAATAAAAACTAAAACTAAAAACAAAACGGAACCTGGAACATAAAAAGTATGACAAGAAAGGAAGAGATGTCGAAGATAAAATGGATTACGTAAAAAATAGAGTAATTATCCCGGGAGACCTAAACGAAAGAGTAGGATACAAGAATGAGAGAATAAGAAAGGTGTTTAGGTAAGAACGGAGAAGACGCCAAGAACGAAAACGAACGAATTATTAAAAATAGGAAATACCGAGGGGTACGCTTCCTTGGAATTCTATGTACAAAACTTTTGAAAATCCTGGAATTCCTTTTAAAGTCTCTGAAATTCTTTAGAAGTCTCTGGAATTCCTTGGAAATCTCTGCAATTACGAATCTGTATTTCCTTGGTACTCTCTGGCATTCTTTGGAATTCCTTGGAAGTCTCTGGAATTCTCTGGAATTATTTGGAAGCCTCCTGGAATTCCGAATCTGGAATTCGTTGGAAGTCACCGGAATTATTTGACAGTTTCTAGAATACTTTGGAAGTGTGGAATTCCTTGGAAGTTTCTGGAATTCTCTGGAATTCTTGTGTACACCAAATTTTAGGAAATTTTATGGAGACCTACCCCTCGGCAAATGCGCAATAATTGATCATTTTTTGATAAGCAATGAAATATGGAGAAGCGTAAAAGACATTAAGGTACGGAAAGACCCACAGATAGGAAGTGACTACTTTAACCTCGAAATGCGGCTAAAGAAGGATAAAACACCAAAAAATGAGAATAAGAGAAAAATGATAGGTGTTACCTACAAGCTAAGAGGTTAAGATATTAGAGAAAAGTTCCAAATAACTTTAGTAGAAACGTTTAGGAAGAACTAGCGGAAAAGGATTATTGAAGACCAAAGGCGGGACTAACAGGCAGTGAAAGAAAAGGAAATGGAAGAAATATCTACAAACCAAGGAACTGGCAGATTATAAAGTTTACAAGGAGCAAAGAAGACAAGTCAAAAAAATAGTAAAGGAGGAGAAAGAAAAATCATGGAAGATCTGTGGCGAAAGAATGAAGGGCGCATACCTAGAAAATCAGAAAACTATTGTTCAGTAAAAGAAACTCGTATGACACGAAGATAATATGATAAGCGTAGAGGAAATTAAGGAAGCAATCAAGAAAACCAAAAGAGGAAAAATGCCTAGACAAGATGATAACGGCAGATATGCCAGACAACAGAAAATGTAATTTTTGAAGGTTATGATCCACAGAAAATGTAATTGCAAAGATGAATTCGCCTCAAAAAAATTGACTCGGGGGAGGCCTCCGAATCCGTTGAGAAAAAACTATAATTCCAATTGAAAAAACAAAGTTGAGGTAATTTTCGGTTAATCCAGAAGTGGAAAAAATTCCCTCAAAATACGCGCAGGTGTCCCCCCTCCGTACTGGGACGACCAGGGTTTATTTCAATTCAATATCTTTTTTACGTCCAAGGATATGCAAGGTGGGCAGCTTAAAAAAAACACCCAGTACATATAATTAATAGTTATTATACATGGCCAAGGACGAAAAAACGCTAAACAAAAACATGGAAGCCTTAAAAGATAACTAGAAACAAGATGTGAGGAAAAGACCATGATGCTGGTAATAAATAAGCAGCAGGATACTCAAACCAAACTGGCAAATACCGAACTGAGTCAAGTACAGAAGTTCGGGTATTCGGTGGCAGTAATACAGGGCTATTCAGAAAATATGCGATAATGGGAGGCCATGGAAAGAAGTGAATCGCAATTTGTCGAAAGGAGGTTTGTCTGAAGTTAGTTCGCACAGTCCCCAGATAAAATGACAGATGTCATGACTCATGACTCATGTCCCCAAACAAGTCCTTGGTAAAATGACATATGACATGTCCCGTACGATCTAGCCTTAGACAAACGTTCTTTCGACAGATTACGATTCATTTGTTTATCAGAGGCATCTGAGAATGGAAAATGTAACAGGACAGAAAGAAATACTACAAGACAAAAGAGTGCATTGCATGTCTTTAACAAGGTAGTAACTCCCACAATCACACATGGTGCAGCAGGTTGTTCGAAGCAAAAGTTTCCAAAAAGAAAGCAAGAGAACGACCAAGGAGGAACTGGATTGAGGAGTGAGAAACACTGGGGGTTGAAAAGATAAACAACTTGAGAGGACCAGGATTAATTTCTTGCTTCATTCTTTCTTCCTACCGCAGGACACCTACAGTAGAAAAATGTTCTATTTGTGGTCATTATTTCAGGCTTCATCCTGCAGCAAGATTTACTTTTAGTCCGTGGACTATCGGTTTCGTAGGTAGGTATGTATGCAGTTCAGCCTCTAATTTTACTAAAAAACCACCATTTGAGGTAGGTACAGGGCAGTATGGCCTCGGGGGGCAGTGTGGAAACCACCAAGGGCTAGAAGGAGATCTATTGCATTATTGCACCTATTCAACTTTGACGCACTCATGTGCAATAACTTTTACACAACTGTCTACAGTTCACATTTCGCATAATTAAGAAGTATTCTTTCCCCCTATCCCAGATAATTATTAAAGAATGCGTTGTTTCATCGTGGCAATGATTCACTCATTTAGCATAGCAGTTAAACGATAAAATACAATGCAATTTTTTTATTGTCCAAACTTCTGTGGCTATTTTTCAATCTGAACGGCATTAAAAGGATTGCTAACCACCGCAATCTAATGAAGAAAAGTCTACTAATTTCCATCAAACCACACTTTCTACGGCGAATAGTTTAAAACTTTAGTGTAGGCGAAAACCGTTGCGAAACAATGATGTAAACTAAGGCGCGAACCCGTTTAAGTAATAAACTAATTACTTACATCAAGATGCGAAGTCAACTCGAATAAAACTGTTAACAAGTTGATTCTCTGACCAAAATACGGCAATATTTCGAGGTATTTACCAGTTATCAAAGCATAATCTCGTTGCCATTCCCTGGCTATCTCTCTAAATAAACAGCCAAGCATCTTCAGACAAATACAATTAATGTAATAATTAGCGTTTCGTGACGATAACTTACGAGGTATGCGCCTTTATGACTAACCCAGCAACTCCCGAAATTTGCATGCAGCCATATAAAGGCAATGTTTAGTAGGTACTTTTAATGAACAATAAAGTTTAATAGAATAGCAGCCACTCCTGTGTGCGATCATCGAACGAGACTAAACATGAACTACCCACAACGGCAGGATTTTTTGAAAATCTTACATAACGGCCGATGGTCAGCGAGCCCTGGAACTTTCGAGCTTTCGACCAGTTCTTGTTTACTAAACTCACGTGTAGCACTTAACGCTGCTTAAAACACACTAGAACAAAAGTGAAATTCTCACTATACCTTCTTGTATCTATTTATATTATTACGCGCATGGATTCACGTGGTTTTTCCGGGGTAATTAAACATAGAATCAAAAACTTTTAATACACGAAACTGGCAAAATAAATCATTTTCTTGTACTAAGGCTGCACTTTCAATCCGATTGAGAAAGACGCAACCGAGCAACTGACATCGAAAACTAATTAAGACCATAATCTCCAGAAAGCGACGTGATTTCGCACAGACACTGGAAAGGACTCGACGCGACCGCTTCATATAAATATCAACATTCAGTACATTACAGGATTTACACAATTACTAAATAAAACTCCTTCCACGATACCAGAAGCAGCAGGTGAGAGAAGGACAGGATCGATGAACTGTGCAGGAAAAACAACAACACTCAGAGGTACACCAAATAAGGATAATGGCATTTCAAAAGTATAGTTTACTTCACGTCAACCAAACGATTGGACTAAATTGCCCAGATAATGCGTTGTTATCGTACTTTGATTTTACAAAATTTTATTGGCCATCATAAAGTCCGATTACATTCCCTGGATATATGCATGGATGGTTCAAATTGCGCCAATGAATGAATTCGCCCACCGAAACTAGTAAAACCTGGATCTTTACGACAAAGGTAGAGCCATCAAAGAATACGTACTTTGTCCTGCAGAAAAACGACGCAAAAGCCCGCCCGATCCTGCGAAATGACTTTACGGCACTCTCCTGCACAAATCTAATAAAGGCACTGAACAAATGTGGACGGTTTTTCATTTTGCGCGGTCATGGAGAAAAATGCGAAAATTTGGACTCGGAGTCTAGCACGGAACTAAGCTCGGTAGGTGGAAGCTCACCTACTTAAAGCATAAATTAGGAAGAAACACGAAAATTATAATGCGAACCAAAACAACAGTAGTGACCTCATAGAGAAAATAAACACGTTTGAAAATCGCTTAATGCCAATTACCGTGGTTTGATCGAACAACCACCGAAGACAGAAATCGAATTCCAAGTGGTGGGCTTCAAGTTCTCGAGACCAAATTCCCTGAAAAGAGTACCTATTTGTTATCAACTAACGTGGTGTTAACGATTTCAAGATTTCTCTTTTCAGGTAAGCTGGGATCCATGATCCATTGAACTTGATAAACCGTGAAATATAATAAAAAACGAATTAGTGTTGTCCGCTATGTTGTCTCCATCCCTTTGAGTTGCAGGAATTTAATTGGAGTGTTCAATAATTTGTTAAAATTTATAAATTGTACTTTCCGTAGCTCAATAAACTTTATTATTATTACTTTGGCTAAACTGAGAGAGACGGTCATGTGACGGTATAAATAATTTCAATCTGTAGCTTATTGACAACGAAGCCACATTAAATCATCAGTTTAGCCAACATAACCGATTATTCCATGGCCCACTCTAATTCGTTTTTTATTAGACCTCACCGAAGAATTATTTATGAACCAAATAGATACCTATCGAATTTCCAGAGCTATCCGCGAAAGGTTAATCCATTATAACGCGGGTTCCAAAAAGGTTCGCGCAAATAATTTTAGTCATAACCTCGCCTCGGTCATAACTCATACTTATTTCGTTGCTCACCATTATATGGGATCTCAGATACGATCGCTTAGATTAGAAAAAAGTTGCGCTTTTTGAAACTGATTAAAATAATATGTCGAAGCACCTCGAAAGACATACAGGGTGCGAGATTAAAACTCCAGAACGCTATTCGCGATTCTAGCTAAGGAGAACGCCCTCTGGTGTGTGACGTCACACATGGGGAATTGTGGGAACCCAACCAATGAGGATCACTGAAATACAATGACAGTCATTTTTGGTGACATTTGATTGGACGCTTTCAACAAAATATTCCTATGTGTGACGTCACAAAGTTAATTTGAATCGCGAATAACTTTGTTATTTGTGGTCCGATTTTAGTGAACTAAAAACCAAATGAAATTGCCCATAAAACGCTACAAACTCAAGATGGTTTTGATTTTTATCTACTTCAACTTGAATGTCAACTGGATGTCAACTTTTCATTTTCAAATGGACATACCCATTTTTTTTACTCATTCTAATAGCAAATTTTTTCTGCGTCTTTTGATATACAATAAGTTATGTTTGGTTTATAATTGGATCTGCAAATAATTATAATTTTTTGTCAAAATTTGAATATTTTTTACTAAAAATTTTCGATTGTCCTGTGGATCTGATAGAAACTCGAGTAGAAACTTAAAAGAGGATTCAACTCAAGAAATCGATGTTGAGGTTATGGTTGATTCTAGTAAGAAAGGAGCGTCCAATGGTGTTACCACAATTTAAAAATTCTTTACTAGGAAAAAACAGCGGGAAATCTTTCCACGATTTCTTGCTCATCTTGAGGATATTTCCAGACGTCGGCTGAGTATCTGGAAATACCCTCAAGATGGCCAAGAAATCGTGGAAAGATGACGTCATCTTTCCCGCTGTTTTTTAACAAAACATTTAAAATAAGTTAGTTCCTAACCAGTAAAGGCATTTGACAACAATTTTAATTATTTTCAAAATTTGCTATAAACCAAACTCAACTTATTGTACATCAGAAGAAAAAATTAGATATTAAACTGAGTAAAATAAAAAGTTGACTTCCAGTTGACATTCAATAAGTTGAAGTTGATGAACATCGAAACCATCTTGAGTTTGTAGCGTTTTATGAGCAATTTAATTTGGTTTTTAGTTCATTAAAATCGGACCAGAAATAACAAAGTGATAGAGTTCTGGAGTTTTAATCTCCCACCCTGTATTCCTGTATACAACTGGGGGAGGGTTAAATTTTTTGCCCTTCGCGAATTAGCGAAAGTTTTCAGTTGCTAGGACATCATAACCAATCACAGAACCTGTATCATAGCAACTGCGAGTATTCGCTAATTTTCTAAGGGTCGAGAATCAAGGGTCAGTTCGATTTATAGAAGTTCAATTTGTAACTATTTTAGCTTTGTTATATTTTCTTATCGTATGTACCTAAGTAATGCGCGGGCCTTATCTGGTTTACATACCTATCATAACTTATTAACCCTTACCGTACATTCCTGAAAATTTTATTCAAATGCGTTATCTTGACAATTAAATCTACAATTTACAATTACGCAAATCTAACATTATTATTGCAAATAACAACAATTACTATAAATTAATAACATATTTCACATAAAAGGTTCAATTAAATCCCCATAATTTAAACATGTAACAAATCAATTTTTAAAGAAAAATTTTCAGTCAATCAATGGTTCAGATACCTGCCTTAGTTTTATTTATTTTAGCCATTCGCTTTGCGATAACACATCAGTATATTAAGTTATTTTTCCTGCAATCGCCCCCACAGCACAGGAATCGGTCGAAAAAACGCGTCCTTGTGAACAAAGTTGAGAAATCATAATTGACAATAACTACTCAGAACTCACATCCATTGTCTAACTAAGTCGTGACTGTCGGTTAAATACGTCCACGTGCCAGAATGCATACCCAAACCGATTCAAAGTGAAACAAATCCAAAACCAAAGAAGAAAGTTTAAATTTGTAAACAATGGTGAAGAGACTTTTCCCATCACCTTTCCTTCCCTTTTTTCGAGTCGGCTTTCAATGTAAATAAATCCCTACAGTATCAAGCTTGCGGTAGTGGCTGCGGCAACGACAATTTGCATTAATTAGTCGTTAGTATGTTTAGCGTTTTTGTTAGTAAATTGCAGGTGCAATAAATTACGCCATGTTTCAAACAGTATAGCCTGTCTGCCTGTGATTGAATAAGTTAATAAAACGACACCTTGACTCTTGACTAATTACCGTTTTGCTCCATGGCTAGTTCTAAATATAGACCAACGATAACAATTTTACAAAATGAATCATATCGACAACCAGTCTGCTCCTTCTTGGTGCAATGACAGTTTATTTAGATAAAATACTTCCTCTGTGATACCAGAATGTTTTGCCTTGAGTGTGGTCCACATTTGGCATTCTGTATACAAAACTAACAACTTAAAATTGGAATAATATCCTTCCATGGTATATCAAAATTAAATGTGTTACGTCCCTATTTAATGAATTGAAATTGAAAACTTACTTGTCGAATCCATCCAGCCGAAGATTCTTTTTGAATTATACCTATACACTTTTTGTGAAAATTCAACAATCCATTATGATTACTAAAGGGTACTAAATGCGAATAAATTTTGTTTCATTTAAAACCAGAATTTGAAGACCTTTCTAATGGTGACAATAAATCTTTGAAAAACTTGTTTTGGATAGGTAAATGAGAGAATACATAAATGACAGTGGGGGGTGAATACATCCTTGGAAGCAGAATCTGCAGGCCTTTCTTAATGAGACGTGAAAAATGGGGGTTTAATTTAAAATTTAAAAGTTGATGTGCCAAAATGGCATTTCCGGTTGCACGCAATCGTGCTCCAAAAGCTTTTCAGATCTAAGTTGGGTTATCACATGCATATGTACTAAATTTCAGCCAAATCGGTCGAGTAGTTTGGGCTGTGGCGTGTTTACGAACGAACGAACATACGAACGTACGTACGTACATACATACATACAGACACATTTTAAATTATCTCGAATTCGAAAACTTTAGTGATTGCAGTAACCTCCCTTTTTTTAAAAGGTGAAGTGGAGTGGGGAGGTTAAAATATAGGTATCTTTTTTGTTTAATGTAGAATGATATTCATTAATAAAAACAAAATCGCTGTAAGAATCGCTGCATAGACCCATTACGTAGTACAGAGTAGAAATATGAAAATGCTCATCCAGAGCTGCATATTTTACTGACCGCCTAGCGTCCGAAAAGTAGGTAGGTAGGGGTAATTAACTCCTGCACGGACTACGTTATCGTCTGACCCATCCGACCAGCATTTTCATATTTCTAAGCTGTAGGTAACTAAGTAGGTTTCTAAGCTTATGTAACAATAATTTTTGTAAATTTAAAAAACAGGAAACATGATGTATTGCAAAAAAGAAAGATTGGGGAATAAACTCGTTACCAAAAATAATTAACTAATTACCTAATTAACGAATATTTCCTCATTAACTTTTATAATGTTTCCGTTCAGTGATTAACCTGCTCTTATGTAACCATAAAAAAGAAGTTGTTATTTACAAAGAATCAACAAATCTTTTCCATTGAAGGTTTGAGAAGAATAAATTAAAAATAACAGTGTGAATATTTAAAACATTGGCGTTCTAACCATCACCCGGGTTTGTGGGGCAGATTTTTTTTAACACAACAAACGACTTAATTTAATAACAAAGTAAATACGGCCGAAATCCGAGTTCTAAGTTGAATTTAAACATCAAGATTCTCATTGCTTGAGGGAACTAAACAGAACTATCAACTAAGATACAGCAGTATCTTCCAACATGTAAATGCACTTCCCAAGAAATTGAATACATTTTTGAAAACTAAACGGGTCGCAGCTATCCCAAAAGAAGAGGCGCCCTTCGAAAAAAGCCGAAGTTTGATTAATGATATCGTTGGTCAATATTATGACAGGATTTTAGTTTAACAAATATTAACGCCACTGGGAGGAGAGCGAATAACATTGTCCAAAGATTAGCTTATTCTTTCTCTTATAAAAGTTCTAAAATATGAAACAACCTCGGAAACAACTATGAACGCAATAGCGCATTCTCCGCAAAATTTGTGAAATATTTATAGTGCAAAAAATAAATCTTTCCTGGATACTATTTAACCGCACCACAAAAAATGGTAAAAACATAAGATTCTGTAAAGTTATTTAGCTCTCATCCTACACTAATTTCAGTTAGATCGGTTCACAATAATGATTGAACTCCCGAAAATCAAAAAGGGGCCTTGTAAAAAAAATGGCCATAAAAAATTTATTATGGGCGCCATCTGGAAAATGGTTGACGATTCTAATTGCAAAACTGAAGAAGATTGGTCCAATAATAATAAAGTTATAAACAATAACAAATCGTTTGTTTTTTTTGGGACACCTTTACCACATTCCTAATCAGACTTATCAAACCTTACTGAGGCTATCACTTGAATTTATTAATTAAATTGAAACAGACGACGAGTTCCATGATGGCTTACAGTTTTCAATTGGCTCTGTTGGCGGCAATTTATTCATTGCTCTTAATGTGGCTATTAAAAGCTCATATTTGACGAATGAGTTTTAAATTTTGTGTACTTTGTCAATACAGATCCCGTATTTATTGACAAGTTGTTATGTCTCAAGCTATGTTTAACTTTTAAACTTCAATAAATCCTGAAAGTGAATAATGACAGCACATAGAGATAAGAAAGCAAATAAACAAGACACAATGAGAAGAAGGACTTGCAAATAAAAAGAAAATTTATTGGAATTGGCTCGGTCCCTTTACTCTACTTGACCAGTGAGCTATAATACGTACGTATACCTACCGCTCGATAACAAAAGGAAGACAGTGAAATGCATTTAATTTCCGGTTCCGGAAGTTCGGGAGCATAGCAGAAATCAAGATAAGAGAGTGTTCAAAAGTTTCATACATGCTGTTTAACTTGAAAGAAAAACAGTTCGATGGGATTCTTTGCGGAAGGATATTGTCCCAGTTTTTACGGCTTTTAATCAGGAAGAGCTTCGTGTTTATTAGCGGGGAATATGGTTTGTTGATAAATGGGACGGCGTCGTCCCCAACCTAGACACCGATATTGATTTCGCCGGCGGGTGTGGTGTTGCTGATGACGGTGGCGACGCCTCCTTCCTTCTCGCTCCCGTACTTCCTGGATCCTTCGGGATGCTGAAGCTGAATGTCGCCCGCCTTGCACTCAATTTCGTGAATTTACATTTGCGGATGAACCTTAGCAATGTGTTCCGGATTGCAAACCTGACAAATTCGATTACTGAATCACTTATATGCCAAATTAGCTCTGAATACTTGATCACACAATTACCAACCAAATCGGATCTGTTAAGGAAGTTAACTCCTTAATGAAATCAAGTTTGGACAAGCAAATGCACTGTTTCAATAAATTATCCATTCATTAGGCTATATAGGCTAGACTTTTATAAATCTGGCAAATTGATCTTTCTCTGTAACTACAAAAGATATTGCAAATCGCTCGAACAGGTCAACCTTTAGTTCGTGGAGGACACCTAAATCCGTGCATGCTGAAATTTTACAACTCACCCCCGCCAACCCGAACTACAAAATTTCAAATGACAACCCAACTTGTGATAAATCAATTGAAAACTAATTTCATTACCAATCTAATATAGGCGCTTTCCTTTTGCACATTTATCTCAGGACTCTGGATTGGCTCATTTGAATTCAGTAAAAAAATTTGATATTTATTCAACTCCTGAGCCCTCTGTGGTCAAATTTGAAATTAAGTTATGACCCCTTGCGATAGGAACATCATTTCAAAGGGTCTGCAACTCTCTGTAAGCCGACGCAAATGGGCCTTGAAATCCTTCAAGTTTTATGCTGTAACTTTTGAAAAAGTGGATGGATTTTTGCATAGGCTGACATACATAGATAGCACGGGATTACGTGACCCCTGTTTCAGCGATTTTCTACATACTTTGTAGTTCTAGGAAAATATACAACAGCGATTTTCTACATATACTTTGTAGTTCTAGGAAAATATACAATTGCAGCTTTTCAAAAAGTCACCCTGTATAGCTGCAGGATTCGCAAATGCTAGACTAAATGGCAACTCTGCACAAAAACATAGGGTATTTTTAAACAACCAATAAAACTGACACTGTCGTTTCGCCCAAAATTCAAGTAACTTCAAAAAGTAGTGTCGTCCAGGGTCATTGTGCCCATCCTTCCGCTGTATTAGTGCCGTATTGCAAGCAACGTTGCCATTTCACTTAGCGGTCATTCGTTTATGACGGTTGATGACCACCCGATGCTATACTGAGATAAAAAGTTTTACAAAAATAGGTGAAAAAAAACAAAGTTCTTAATTAGTTAATGAAAATTTGTCGTTAAAGTACGAGTTAAAGTATAACACAAATTGAAGTTTGTGCGAAAACACATGGACAACCCGACATCGTGCTTATGTTAAAATAAAGCCAACCGAGTGGATGTCGTACAATATAGGGTGTTTCAGAAACATGTGTACAAATTACTACCGTAGATTCCCCAAATAAAAACAAGTCAAAAAAGGCAGCAGAGGAGCGGCTGGAACCTCCCCATCGCGTGGATATATGATATAAAAAAGTTGATATAGGCAGTCTCGTAACGGAAGGTCAAAACATCATTTTTTCAATGCATGAGTTCACATTTTTATTGATTGCACAAAATCGATCGATTTCGAAATTTTGCAGTAATAAAAGTTTGTTTAAGAAACGCTCTACGTCTAAAACTAAGTAAATAATGTTTCAGGAGCTATTGAGGTAGATTTTGCATTAAAAATACCACATGCACATGTCGGTAATTAAATGTTCTCCTTTATCAAATTTAACGAAATTCCGCACATAAACCACGCTCAAATATCGTAAGTAGAGATGTGAGCTTGAAAAGTTTCAGTTGAAAAGTTTCAAAAACTTTTCATTTGATTGAAAAGTTTCAACCTATGTTGAAACTTTTCACTTTTTCCTGAAAAGTTGTTGAAAGTATCAATGCGGTAATAATAAACTTCAGCCGACAGCGCCGCTAATTCTAGTCATTCTAAGTAGTATCAATGAAGTGAAATACTACTTAAAAGATGGAAACAACGATGAATTTTAATGTTTAATGCTTTTATTTTGACTTATTAACTTGTTGACCTAACATTTACTATTTTTGTCATTTAATATTATATTATGTTCCCTATTCAGCTGTTGTAGATTTATTTAATTCTCCAGAATACTTTATACTACCGTAGAACAACTTTTCATTTTTTTTTGAAACTTTTCAAAATTTTATGAAAGGTTTCAACAAATATACTTTTCATGAAAACTCACATCTCTAATCGTGAGTTAAGCGGTTTTCAAGACAATTTAAAAAAAACGTTGTCAGCCTCCCTTCCGAAACGGCCAGTTCGGGGCAAAATCGGACCCACGTTCACAGGAACTTTTGACTTGTTTTTATTTGGGGAATCTACGTTTCTGAAACACCCTGTATATGCTGCAATTTATTGGTCTGGGCAGAGTTCATACGTGACGTAAAATGTTCGGGAAGCGAGGTGCAACTTCTAGACCCTTTTTAAAGGTTTTATTTGTCAATTTTTTCCCGGTTCTGTAACGTTCTCGGGAAAACAAAAAAATTTTTTTTTTAAATTGAAACTGTTGAAGCTTCACATTTCAAAAAAATTCTTGCATTTCAAGTGAAAATTTGACAATAGGGGGTGCTGTGAGTGAAGGCCGGATAGGAAAAATCGAGGGAAAAATTTTTAAAAATTGAATTGCCAATGAATTCGCTTTAAAACGGTATATCACAAGAAGACAAGAAGTGAGGGGTGAAGTTGCGGTTGGTGGGGGCTAGGGGGCGAGTTGTGAAATGTCACCTAGCATCCCTTGAAATAAAGTCGACCAGTTTGGGCGAATTTTCATATTTCATTTCGTTTATACGAAGTTTTCGCGCAGACAGCCTGTAGGTCATTCCGTTATGAATCAGCTCAGAGAATCTAATCCCTATAAACCGCTGGGAACCACAAACGTGGTTTTTCAAAAATGACTCTGGGTCTGTAAAAGTGCTACAGAATAGCATTGTTTCACAAAGGGAACCCGGGACCCCGATAGGCTAGAACAACATAGAAAGTAGTGCTTTCAACTTTGACTGTTGTTACCAATCAAAATCTCCATTGTTGATGATTTATACGAAAATAGTTTTATAGTTTCTTCATTCGACGACCTGCCCTCCTCGTCTGGGTGTTATCGCTTCTAACCCCTACACATAATAGGCTCTAAACGTTAAAACTGTCAACACTATTCTCACACGTAATAAATCAAAACGGCATTTAACAGCCGTTTTATTTCGGGGTTGCTTGTGGCCCGTAACACCATTACACAATCATTTTTTTCATTATCTGCTGCTCAGCCCAATTTATATTATTTTTACCACGGTCGTTAGCTACGATCATAATTCTTGACTTTGTTTAAGTAGGAAGAAGAGCAGATGCTGAGGAGAGCATGTTGTTATTTTTTCCTTATCTTGTTTGTGGACGCGACGACGTTGTTATTAAAATACGGTCGTGTTACAAGGAGCGGTTTGTTGCTTGGATAAAATAACCTCTTGGACAGGTGAGGGTAGATTGCAAGAAAAATCCTAATCAACTTGTCAGGTATTAATGGAATTCAGTTTTCGCGCATATTCTATGACGTAACGTGAGAAATTGGCTTCAAGGGAGGAATTTAATATGCACCCCTTGCATTCCCCCTTCGCGTTTAAACGATTACTAACCCACATTCGCACAGAGTCACACTTACCAACATTTTGCTCACAAACCCATTATTAAAATGTTACGTTAGGGAGGAACACCCCATTTAGGTCTAGGTGAATCATGGACCAGTTTTTTTTCACCGGCATTTTTCTGTTTTGACCCCATGCGGCTCTAACATAGGGTTTGATGACGCATTTACTGTGATTCATGTAGGGCTGTTTCGCTAGATATCGAGTTACCGTAGTTGAAGTCGTTGGTCTGACATCTTTATTGAGTGAAATCAAGCGTGACCTTTCGTCTATTACGCTATAACTTCGTCCTATCATACTTGGCGTTTGTTATCTGATGAAGAATGCCTAATCAAGCTTATCAACTTCCTTGACAAGAATAATAATCATTGTTAGACCAGACCATCAGTAAAAAAATAAAAAGACAAATTGCTAGAATTATGTAAATGATCAACAAACAAATTTTGGATTTGTATTGGATGATGTTCATTTGCATCACCTCCGGCGGTTAAATTTACTCAACAACGGT
Source organism: Pycnomerus fuliginosus (assembly GCA_963924575.1). Classification (NCBI taxonomy): domain Eukaryota; kingdom Metazoa; phylum Arthropoda; class Insecta; order Coleoptera; family Zopheridae; genus Pycnomerus; species Pycnomerus fuliginosus. The sequence goes on along the minus strand of OZ004617.1, from coordinate 15,025,495 downwards.
TAGATTTAATCAACAACGGTTAAATATCCCATCCCTTACCCTTTTCTGGGTTGTTCAGTTGTTTGGTTACACATATTTGGTATAATTTTCATAGATACAATTCTTGCAACAATGATGAGTATCCGCGGCAATTATTCTGTTGTTAGCTAACCATGGACTGAACAACCGGTCTTAAAGGGGTACTAAAGAGAAATTACGTCAGAAACACTATGTTCAGCAATCAGCCTTATTCTGTATGCCATTGGATCTTCCAATTGGATTGGAGTTTTCAATTGAAAACAATAAGAATACGATTGAGAAGTCATACAGGATACGAACCAGCTGTCACATTATGACAGAATTAACTAGAATCAGACTGAATACGGGCAAAACGGGCAAAATAGTATCATTGAAAAGCTCATGATTTTTTTAATCGCAAGACAGTAGTATACGAGAGAATCGAGGAGAGAATGTATTTGCAGCGACATTTACAGTTTTACTTGTCATTGTTTCAAAATAAAATAAAATGTGTTCGCGAATCTTTTAGCAGAATTCCTACCATTGATTCCTTATGTAAAGAGAAGTTAAAAAGTTCCTATAGTTGAACCCCAGGTATCAACTACCCTAGATCAGTGAAATCATAAAAAAAAATCTCTATCGATCAGTACAAAAATATACAGTGTCCCATTTAAAAAATGCAAGTTGCATCCACATGGCTTAAGATCCGACGGTAATCGCTAAGAGTAAGGTGCAGAACAAAACTTGGAAGTACGGTCTACTATCCTGTTTTTAGTTCAGGCGAATATCTCAAGTGATAAAGATGATATTCCAATTTAAATGTGGGACAACCATTAAAAAAAACCTTGTACGCGTACAAGTCGAATGTCGAAGAAATATGTGGCAATGTCGGAAATGTATCGGAAATGCTTGGCAATAGGCGAGCAATAGGGGGAGTGCTCCGGAAATACACGGGAATTTTAGGAATGTTTCTGAAATGTACGGCAATTTGGGGAATGTTCCGGAAATACTAGTACTAGGGCGTTCAATCACTTGCCACCTTATTTGAAGGAAATTAATAATTTTAAAATCTTTAAAACAAAATTAAAAACCGTTTTAACCGACAATGCCCTTTACAATCACTCCCAGTATTTCAACTTGTTTTAATTTGTTTGTCCAAATAAGTCAAATTCAATATCTATTTCTTTTGTTTATTTGTTTTGTCTCACATTTGTAACATAATGACGCATCCTATGTTTCTAAAGAAATCAATGGAAAAAAGATTATTATTATTATTATTATTATTAAATACACGGGGAATTTTGGGAATATTTCGAAAATGTTCGGCAATTTCTGAAATGCTCCAGAAATACTCGGAAATTTTAGGAATGCTTCGGAAATGAGCAGCAATTTCGGGAATGTTGCGGAATGGACGGCAATGTTAGGCCGCGTCCTACCGCCCTCCACTAATAATAATGCAGTATCTTGTGCAATCCTGTGTGAAACATTATAGGGGATTTACTCCGTACACATTTATTAATTTTTTTGTTAAATATGTATTTTTCTATTTTTCTTTGGTTCACTTATTATAATAGCTAAAAGTTATATTAAACGTGTTATGCTTAAAGGCATAGCGAGAGGTACAGTCTCGAGAAAAAAGTAAGTTCCACCACGGATCCGAACCGGAAATGTCAGTTCAGGGAATTCTTTTTTCCGATTACCATTTGTCTAAAGTATCGTGTATGCAAATTGCACAAATAAAATGATCATTTTCTGTAAAAATGCTGTCAAAACCCGCATTTTTATTTTATTTCTCAAAAACGGTAAGCAAAATCGGCAATGTTTTCTCATCTTACGATGATACTACTTTCGACCCATTTGCCGAATGTAATTTTAAGGAAAAAGCACCGGACTATGCCTTTAAGTAACCGAGTAACGTATACCGATGTATAATATAGGCATTTAGTGACAATTGCAAGTAACTAAAATCCCTGAAATTCACAAAGAAATGCGGGAATATGGAAATGTACATCAGTTGTGTCCTCGGTTGTGTCAGAATTCGGTCGGAATTAATTGTAGGAAATGCGGGAAATATATTTAAGTCGAGATTTAAGTATACATATGTAGTTGCAATGATGTGGAAATGCGGGAATATACATTAGGAAATACGGGAATGGAAGTAGGAAATGAAGGAATGCCGGTAGGAAATATGATCTAGGAAATATACGGGAATGATACGGAAATGCGGGAATATATTTAAGGAATGCGGGAATGAAGATGGGAAATGCGGAATGTGACGGCAATGCGGCAATTATATACTAAACATTCCCGAAATCGGCAAAGGTGTACAAAATTTAGGGAAGTGGATAGCCCCTCGTGTCCCAGTAAATGTGATTGCGCAATTGAATTTGCATCAAGAAAATAAAGCTGAAATACATATTTTTGTTATTTTTCAAAAACCTTGTTTTTTCACCGATTTCTTACATATTTTTAAAAATTTAGGGTGGCCGTGACTGCACTTCCGGTTAAGTATAATAATACGAGGTATGGTATAATGTGTTAAAAAAATTCGTAGATTCTGAATCCGTTGAGAAAAATGTAGGTTTCCATTTGAAAAAACAAAATTAGGGTCGTTTCCGGTTTAAACCGCAAACGTAAATAAATTCCTAGAAATATTTTTGAATTCCCTGCTTTCAACTGGGCATCGGCCCAAGTTTCAAAGTAAAATCTTGAGAAATAACCCTGAAATAACGAAGAAAACAGAGATCGTTCCGGGACATTATAACCCTGTTTATTTGCAGAAAGTTTTCCTCGAGGTTTCCCTTGGTTTGGCTTTATCTTCGAGCGAGCCTACAAGTTTCTTGTTTATTTTACGAAGATTATTGGCATAAAGCTGGAACTTGGAATTCTTTATTTTACTGTTTTAAATAGAAATTATCTCGGAAATTATAAAATCTAGCAAAAATTAAATTCCCTTACACTAGGTAGATAATACCTATACCGACCTATACTTTCAGTATACTCACGCTGAGCTTCGTGCTTAGCTCTCCGCTTATACACTTTTTGAGGCAAGCTTTAGAAAAATGCGAGGTAAAATGCCAAAAACTTTCTTTTGAAATACAATTACCGTAGCAAAATCCAATTAAAAGAAAAACATCTCGGAAATCACGTACCTAATTTTAATTACGGAAATGAGATCCGAAATTTGTTTAGCGCCCTGAGAAATAACCCCATGGGGTGGTTTTATTGGTGCCACGAGCAGCTACTGTAGCCTCGACTGTAGCAGAACGATCGCTCCAATATTTGCAGTTACATGCAATATGCAAATAAGCAGGGCTCGATTTTATCTTGGAAATAACGACACTGCGACCAGTGCCTTATATCGATCAAACATCAACGTAGAATCCGTAATTCTGCATAAAATACATCTGCGTGCTCGCCCGTCATCATGCAGGACGATAGCTGACTGCAAATTGCTATCATCCAGCTTCCTCTTCCTTTCTCCTACTGCCACAGAATTGTAATCAAAATAATGGTTCCGAAAACATCAAAATTTATCGCTGAAGAATCTCAAGGGTGAATTCCACATTAATCATTCATTATCGAGTAACCTTCCCTATTTACAACGCAAACCGTGCAATTGTGGCGCCATTTGAGCTGCGTTTGCAAAAAAATTCGAGTCGGAAGAAAATTTGAATTATCACTTACGTTTCCAGATACTGAAAAACTCTGTAGACTGGCTTCCGGTACATTAGAAATCCTTCCACTTTTTCCACCATCATTCTAACACATCAACCCCGAACCATAATTCAAAAAATAATTGATAAAAAATCAAAGAGTGGCACTTGGGAGTCAAGTCACATTCTTCCAGTTTTGCACCTAATTACCCAAGCAGGCTTCTATTTTTACGGAAACTTTGTGGGGGAGTACGTCGTGAATTTATCCACTCACACAATCACATAACACGGGTCAGGGAACGTTCGTGTTGATATCACGAGCGAATACGCGAGACTTACAGCAGACTGATAGTTAAACACACCGTGGGCGCCGTGAAAGCGCACGCGCTCTTCTTCTCACCCCCTAATCGTTAACTAACCACCCTTAATCACAAAAAGTCAACAATGTCGGTTCAATGCAATTATTATCTTGTTTACTGATGAACTCAACTAAAATAGATACACGCTCCGTTGAAGCGCTCCATCAGCATGAGCTATTTATTCCTCTGTGGGAACCAAATTCTGAGAAAGATCTCGTGATGCATAATTTGATATTTCGAATTTTTCAACTGATCACACGCTGGGAACTCCGATGAGAAAAATACGGGATTACGCAATGGGAATTGGACCAGATCTTTCCTCTAATCCTATAAGAACCTGTAAACATTCGGGATTCACATAAACGAGCTCTGGAAGTGGTGTAAACTAAACGAGATCAGGAGATGAAAGCGCTCAACACCTGGTGCATACATTCTAATTAATTGACGTAAGAGTTTTGATAAAACCAGTGCTATTTTTGTACAAAATTATGGTCTGTCAAACACACCGCATTCCAAGCTGCGATAATTTAATGACGGTTAAAACTTAGGTGGAGACAATTCGTTAAAAATTCAAATTATCAACAAACATAAAAACGCTGTCACAGTAATTTGAGGTGATTATAAAAAAGCTTCCGTGCCACACGCATCGCCCCAAATGCAAACTTACACAACTTGTTTGTTTTTTGGCAGAAACACAAAGTGGTTTAAAACCGAACGGTTTCAATTTTCAGTACCAATAATTTGTGCTGCTTATTTGCATCTGATGAAATATTTCAGGAGGAACGAACTAAACCCAGTAATTTACGCAATTATTGGCCAAGTCGTTGAAACTGTTTAACCCTGTCAGAATTTCAGGTCTGCGCTTACGAAGGAGAATATACAGGGTGTACCCCTAAATAACTCCCGGAGCGGTGACTTGAAAGACTTGGAAGAACGCTCACAGGGCCGTGCGGTGCTATGAGGCGGAGAGGCGGCCGCATCAGGCGCCACTCTAAGGGGGCGCCATTTCACCATTTTCAAAAAGTAGTAAATTAAAAGATAAATAACTTTGTAAAAAATATTTATCCTATCACAAGTCTGACTGGAAAACTAAGTATGAAAGTACAATTCGTTTCTGTACACAAAATTTTCTCTTTTTTCTCATAGGTTTTGTCAGTCAAAATTTTGCTGGATGTCAAATTTACTTCGGTCGGGTGCGAGTTGGCAGTCAAAAACGGGCGCATGTTTTCTCGAAGTTGAACCCGGTGGACTTGACTTTCTTTGACTAGGAATCACTCTTTTTATAAAAATAAGCGCCAAATCGGTAAAAAAATTTGCCTTACTAAAGTTAAGTTTTTCCTTTTCTTATTCTGAAGTGCTGGCAAAATGAGTGACCTTGAAATTATCAAAAAAATTTGCCTGCGGCGCTACATTGACTTTTCACTTTTCAGCTGGAAAATTCGATTGTTTTCAGTTAAACAATGTTTGTGCACCCCCTACAGGGAGCTACGGCCCTGCCTGGAAGGGCGCCATTTCGGAGAGTGGCATCACCTGAAAAAAATCTACCACACGGCCCTGAACGCTCAAACAGGTCGAATTCTATTTGGAGGGAGCCACTTAAATCCGTACTTGGCGAAATTTTCTAACGCACCCCCTACCCCCCACCAACCTTCACTTCAAAATTTCAAATGGCAACCCTCCATTTGTGATACATTATCTGAAAGCTAATTTTGTTGCGGATTCAACTGTGAAAAAAATTTTGATATGCGTTTACTTCAAGCGCCCTCTATGGTCTATGAAAACTGCATTAGGGCCCTTTGTGATGTTACACCATTTGAGAGGTTACAAAATCCTCTATAAAACTGATGCAAATATTTTTGAAATTCATTGACTCCTTCAAAAGTTACAGCATAAACTAGATGGATTTCTAGGTTCAGATCCAGCTCATATTCTTTAGTGTAACTTTTAAAGGAGTCGACGGATTTAAAAAATCTTTTGCATCGGTTTACAGAGAATCTTATAGCCTTTCAAATGATGTAAGTATCACAAGCGCCTCTAATGCAATTTTCAAAGGTCAGCGAATATCAAAATTTTTTTCAAAGTTAAATTCGCAACAAAATTAGCTTTCAGATAATGTATCACAAATGGAGGGTTGCTATTTGAAATTTTGAAGTGGGGGTCGGTGGAGGGTAGGGCGTGTATTGGGAAATTTCATTTAGATGTCCCCCTCCAAATAAAAATCAACCTGTTTCAGCGTTCTTCCCTCAAATCGCCGTTCCAGGAGTTATTTAGGGTCTTTCGTTTTAAACGGTATACCGTGTATAATACAACTTATTATAGCGATGAAATTCTAGTAAGTGCCTCAGGCTTAGGCAATTAGCATCCCGCTGATACTATCCTATATGGACAGGGTTGGACGTGCTGAATTGTTGTTCTGATTTCAAGGGACAAAACAAGTACAGTATTATTATTAGGTATTATTATTTCAACCTTCCAAATACTTTAATATAGTATATTACGATATTAGGTTGGTAAGTACAGTATAACAGAATCGAGGAAAGGTTTGCAAAAACGAGTCGAAGACGAGTTTTTCAATTTCCGAGATTATGTTAGATGTACTTAACAACCGTGTATCGTATATGATTTTTCGCACAATCGAAATTAGCTTATTGAACATTTTTCGTCAGCCATTAAAAAAATCCTGTTTGACATATCGCCGAATTTTCGAAATGCTCTCGATACCTTTGGCAGTTCAATTGTTTCACTTACCATGCCTGTGTCAGATATGCGTGCTGTTATGAATTCATAACAGCACTGTTATTTTTCGTTGCCTGGGAAACCAAACCGTGCTTGGTAAGTTGAACTTACACCTTATTTTAACTACGTCGGTAAGATAGTTATAACATACGATTGTGCGAAAATATTTATGATTAACACGATTTTGATGTAACTAGTGACGGAAGTGCATTTTTACGAGTCTCTAGTACATCATTCGGGGACTTTTAAAATGCCCAGCCCACCGCAACGGCTCGCTTGGTTGACTGCATGGCTGAAATTCCTTTGATGTCCCCGGACTGTACCTGCTGCAGAAAATTATTAATAATAATAATACTTCGTATGACTAAGAAGCAATCGCCTCTACTTTTAGGGCGGCCCTGTGTCTTACCGGGCTGGTGTGGGGTTGTAAATAATATTCTTAATGCTGCTATGAAATTAAACGGAACCCGCTGTGAAGCTAACAATCCGAAATCAGGTCAGTTTACTATAATTTGGCTGCTGCAACCAGACCTTCTAGGATAATATCAATGGCGGTCGGTGTGATAAGTACCCGTTAAATGAATGTCCAGGTGGATGCGGCACAAGACTTGAAACACTTTAATCACTGATTACATTCCACTGCAAACGATTGTTTTAGTAATAACATTGCATCCAAAGGGGTGTCAATATCAGGCACAATGCTTTAAAGCATGTGGCAAATTCATGATAACGTTACACATAATAATATATGTATTTTGTATTTATTCAGTTCTCTTTCCTTATACGAAAAATTAAAAAGTTGTAAGTATCATTTATGTGCCAAAGCAAATATCGTCCGTTCTTCATCAAAAGCTTTTCACCTCATTAGGGGCCACCACTATACCTTCTGTCCTTTATTCAGACAAATCATTTCGGAAGTTTCAACGGGATCTTGTTTACATCGAGATTTACATACGACTACAAAAGTATATAGGCGTTACTTTTTTGGTATTCTCCTGACCCGAAAACGTAAGATCTGCATTTATCTCGATTTTTGATTTTGTAACAATTGCAGTAACCAACCTTTTTTTTGGGGTCCTGGGAACCCAAAATAGTATATTAAAAAAAATGCAGCAGAGAAGCGGCTGGAACCTCCCCAACGCATGGGTCTTTGATTTCCGTCACTTATTGTGTTTAAGATTTTAAAGTTGATATGCCTAAATGGCACTTCCCGTGGACCAATTGCTCCCAAAATCCTTTCAGCTCTTCAATGGGTTACCTAACCTCCATGTACCAAATTTCGGACAAATTGATCCAGTAGTTTGGGCTATAACGTGGTTTCAGTGTTATTACAAAATTTCGATTTTTCTACCCAAAGGGTACTAAATGCGAATAAATTTTATACCATTTAAAACCAGAATTTGAAGACCTTTCTGATGATAACAATAAATCTTTCAAAAAGTTGTTTTTGATGGGTGAATGAGAGAATTTTTAAGTTTCGAAATTGGTGTGCCAAAACGGCACTTTCCGTGGGCCGATTGAATCCAAAATTTGTTCAGCTCTTCGACGTGTAATACAATCCCCATGTGCAAAATTTCAGCCAAATCGGTTGAGGGGCTTGGGCTGTACCGCGATTTTAAAGTCCGATAAAAATCAATTTTTTTTTAATTGTTGGTCAAAAGGGCACTAAGAATGAATACATTTTTAGACGCAGAATTTGAAGGTCTTTCTTATGGTGACGTGAAAAATGGGGGTTTACATTTAAAATTTAAAAGTTGATGTGCCAAAATGGCACTTCTGGTTGCACGATTGGCTCCAAAAGCTTTTCAGATCTAAGTTGGGTTTTCACATGCACACGTACCAAATTTCAGCCAAATCGGTCTAGTAGTTTGGGCTGTGGCGTGTTTACGAAACGTACGTACGTACGTACGCACGTACGTACGAACGTACGTTCATACATACAGACACATTTTAAAAACCACTTTTTTGGGTTCCTGAGACCTCAAAACGTATAGATCCGGTCTTATCTCGAATTCGAAAATTTTAGTGATTGCAGTAACCTCCCTTTTTTTTAAATGGTGAAGTGGAGTGGGGAGGTTAAAAAGTGGTTTTTGAATAAGTCTGTCTGTCTGTGGACACGCTACAGTCCAAACAACTGGACCGATTTGGCTGAAATTTGAAATCTGGACATCATGTGGCGTTTGTAAGAGCTGATCAGGTTTTGGGACAAATCGGTCCAAAGAATGTCTCTTTTTAGCACATCAACTTTAAAATTTTAAATACAAAAGTACAAAACCCTATTTTTCACGTCACCATCGGAAATCCCTAAAAATTCTGCTTAAAATCGGTGACGTGAAAAAAACATACACAATAGCTGTATATTTTATTATTGTATTTCAGGGCTGATGTTTTGCTTGGTCAAAAACTTCAATTGCCATTTTTTTTAAAAATGTCATTTTAGGGTCTTGAAGGCCCTTTTTTGAATTTATTAATTTAAGTAAAGCGCATTATTATCGGATTTCATAGCTATTGCTGGATTGAAAATAGCTCAATTGTTTCGAAAAATGTCATTTTAATGACGAAAAGTCCCTTTTCAAATATATTTTAAGGGGCGTCGAGCGCCACGCCACGGCAATAATGCAAACATCAGTTTTTTATTTCTCCGCTCGTTGTTATTCCTTCATTTACGCCGTATTAGATTAATAAGGCTACATTTTTAACCTCCCCAACTCCATCACAATTTAAAAAAAAATGGCAGCAGAGAAGCGGCTGGAACCTCCCCAACGCGTGGGTCTTTGATTTCAGGGACTTCTGTTTAAGATTCTAAAGTTGATATGCCTAAATGGCACGTCCCGTTGACCAATTGCTCCCAAAAGCCTTTCAGCTCTTCAACGGGTCACCTCACCTCCATTTACCAAATTTCGGGCAAATCGATCCACTAGTTTGGGCTATAAAGTGGTTTCAGTGTTATTACAAAATTTCGATTTTTCTACCCAAAGGGTTCTAAATGCGAATCAATTTTGTCTCATTTAAAACCAGAAATTGAAGACCTTTATGATGGTGACCTCGATAGTGACAATGAATCTTTCAAAAACTTGTTTTGGATGGGTAAATTAGAGAATAATTTTGAATTTCGAAATTGGTGTGCCAAAACGGCACTTTCCGTGGGCCGATTGAATCCAAAATTTGTTCACCTCTTCGACGTGTAATACAATCCCCTTGTGCAAAATTTCAGCCAAATCGGTTCAGGGGCTTGGGCTGTACCGCGATTTTAAAGTCCGATAAAAATCAATTTTTTTTTTATTTTTGGTCAAAAAGGCACTAAGAATGAATGCATTTTTAGAAGCAGAATTTGAAGGCCTTTCCTATCGTGACGTGAAAAATGGGGGTTTGCATTTAAAATTTAAAAGTTGATGTGCCAAAATGGCATTTCTGGTTGCACGATTGGCTCCAAAAGCTTTTCAGATCTAAGTTGGGTTATCACATGCACACGTACCAAATTTCAGCTAAATCTGTCGAGTAGTTTGGGCTGTGGCGTGTTTACGAACGTACGTACGAACGTACGTACGAACGTACGTACATACATACAGACACATTTTAAAAACCACTTTTTTGGGCTCCTGAGACCTCAAAACGTATAGATCCGGTCTTATCTCGAATTCGAAAATTTTAGTGATTGCAGTAACCTCCCTTTTTTTTTAAATGGTGGAGTGGAGTGGGGAGGTTAAAAAAATGGGAGGTTACTGCAATCACTAAAATTTTCGAATTTGAGATAGCACCAGATCTTCACGTTTTGAGGTCTCAGGAACCCAAAAAAGGGGTTTTTAAAATGTGTCTGTGTGTATGTACGTACGTTTGTACGTTCGTACGTTCGTACGTACGTACGTACGTTCGTTTGTAATCACGCCACAGCCAAAACTACTAGACCGATTTGGCTGAAATTTGGAGCATAGGCATCCCGTAACCTAACTTAGATCTGAAAAGCTTTTGGAGGCAATCGTGCAAGCGGAAATGCCATTTTGGCACATCAACTTTTAAATTTTAAATGCAAACCCCCATTTTTCACGTCACCATAAGGAAGAACTTCAAATTCTGCTTCTAAAAGTGTATTCATTCTTAGTGCCCTTTTGACCAAAAATAAAAAAAAAATTGATTTTTATCGGACTTTAAAATCGCGGCACAGCCCAAGCCCCTGAACCGATTTGGCCGAAATTTTTCACATGGGGATTGTATTACACGTCGAAGAGCTGAACAAATTTTGAATTCAATCGACTCACGGAAAGTGCCGTTTTGGCATACCAATTTCCAAATTTAAAATTATTCTCTCATTTGACCATTAAAAACAGGTTTTTGAAAGATTTATTGTCACCATCAGAAAGGTCTTCAAATTCTGGTTTTAAATAGGACAAAATTAATTCGCATTTAGCGCTGTTTGGTTCAAAAAATCGAAATTTTATAATAACAGTAAAAATACATTATAGCCCAAATTACTGAATCGATTTGGCTGAAATTTGGTACATGGAGGTTGGGTAACCCGTTGAAGACCTGAAAAGCTTTCGAAAGCAATTGGCCCACGGGAAGTCCCATTTAAGCATATCAACTTAAAATTTTAAATACAAGACCTCCTTCTTTATGTCGCCATTAGAAAGGCGATAAAATTCTGGTTCTAAAAATGTGTTCACAGTTTCTGCCATCTCAGTGGAAAATAGAGAAAAAACTCTTTCTCATTAAAAGGGAGCGGGCTGACAGTGGATGACATAAAGTGGCAGTTATTGTCAAAAAGGTGGCAAAAGATTAACCTTAAAAGGAACATATTGTCAAACGTGATGGGTGATGTCCGAGGTGACGTCGGTATTTGTCAGAGAATTGCGAAATTAGTCAAGGATTAAAAAAGTTCTGTTGAATTGACTACTATCTACACAGAATATAAAGATCCACGCGATGGGGAGGTTCCAGCCGCTTCTCTGCTGCATTTTTTATTATTGAATTCGATAGTTGTTATCTTTCAGGGTCGAAAAACGAAAAAATGTTACAGAAATGTAATTTTTGAGATCTGAATTTAAACTTGGCGCCTAGATTCATTAGTACATATCTTTAGCCATAACCACCAACCTGATCATATCGTTAGTTGCAAATTGCTATTTACAATAGTTACAAATCCTGTAAAAAAGTAGAAATTTCGACCGTCTCCAAGGTTGCCATTTTTAGTGCCGTATTTTTAATATGAAGGGGGGAGGTATTCTCGTCTTACCAGTACCTACGGTCAGTTACATAATATTGACCTTTTAATAGCAGGAACAAAGAAAGAAGAAGATCCAAACTAAGTTTTAAATGTGTTCTACATTGAAAAACTATTTCCATAATCCATTACTAAGCGAAGTGCGGAAAGCTAACATTTCAAATCATCTCTTCACTTCAAGCAAGACTTCAAATAAGGACTAACAAGAAATGCAAATAAAACACAATCCATGAAAGTAAGATTTAAATGACTTAATTAAATTTCCTAGGGAAGGTGCTAATCCGCTGAATAATTATTGAACGAATATAAACGCAAGGTCGTTACAAATCTAATAACAAATTCACTTCAGTTTCAATAAATTACTATTGTTCCATGACTACTTTAATCGGTGACTAAAAAAGCAGTTGTTGAAATCTACTTTTATTATTAGACCTATAGTACAGTCAATTTAGAGATTTTCATGGAAGTAATTCGTAACAAGCATTTTTTTGCTGTAATGTACTCGTCTTTCCATTCTCTTTGACAGAAAAAAAGTTCAATTACCTTCGATGAGCGGAAGACCAAAAAAAATGGCCGCCATTTTGAAAATTTCAGTTTTTTCTAATTTATAGAAAAACCGTAAGGAATATCAATGACAGTGTTCTTACAAAAAAGGTGCCGAATGAAAACACCTATCCACTGATGTGCATAACATAATACTTCGATGAGCGGAAGACCAAAAAAAATGGTCGTTATTTTCAAAATTTCAGTTTTTTCCAATTTATAGAAAAACCATAAGAGATATCAACTACAGTGTTCTTACGATGAATATGCAGAATGAAAAGACCTATTCATCGATGTGTATAACAGAATGATTCGATGGAAAAAAAATGGCCGCCATTTTGAATCTTCAGTTTCTTCGAATTTACAAGCAAACCTTAACAGATATAAATAATAGTGTTCTTACAAAAGAAGTGCAGAATGAAAAGACCTCCATTGATGTGTATAACATAACACTTTGATGATAAAAAAATGGCCCTCAATTTTGAAAATTTCAGTTTTTTCGAATTTACAGGCAAATCTTAACAGATATCAATAATAGTGTTCTTTTCTTACAAAAGAGATGCAGAACGAAAAGACCTAATCCACTGATGTATAACACATAATAATTATTAGTTTGCCTCTTAAAATTTATCACATATTTATACATACCCATGCATTATAGGCATGGCGTGATAGTCAATCTGGACATGAAAGGGCTCAATCTCAATTTTAGATAGTTACGACAATCCACTAGGTACGAAAAGCGAAGAACAAAGACGAAGATCCAAACAAGCTCCTGTTATTTTCTTTCAAAACAGTATGTATGTAGTGTCCACTCAGGTTGAATTTTTGGGAAACAATGAAAATAAAATATCTTTCACTATGGAAACACTGGACAACTTCGGTGGAAAAATGCACTATTACTAGAAACACCCAAAGCTTCGGCTTTGATAATGAGCACATTGTGTTCGAAACGCGTCAGCAGTGAAAATCAAGAGTTTCGGTGTAGTGGGGTGTTTCTAGTGATAGTATAAAATATTTTTTTATTTACAAACGTCACATAACAATTATTTAAATGACTGTTGTCATTTCTATGACACCAATATTAGCGGAGTGTTAAACTCCGGAGGAGTTTAAATTCATCATTATTTGCAATTTTGCAAAGTGTCAAAGTGACGCACAACAGACGTGAGTAGAAAAATTTCGATTTTTTCGTTTGAAAATAAATTATTGTATTTATTCGGAGTTTAAGCGACATTATGTGACTCGTCTGGATAAACTTCCATACTCGGTCACATAATGTCTTACTTAAACTCCTAATAAAATAAATATCTAATATGTTTACGACCTGGAAAAGCTGCAAAACCGGACAGAGTCACAGATATTAAAAATTTGAGGTACAAATTATCAGATTTAGCCAGCATATTGCCTTTCATTCATGCACTATTAGGTTGTGACACAACCTCATCATGTTTTAAAAAAGGTAAGAAATCGGTTCTGAACCTTTTTAAGCAAAATACTAGCCCCCGAAGAAATTCTAAATTTAATTTTTTGTAAGTGCAGAAACTCTAATTGTGCCAAAGCTTGTTACTGCAGAAGATTTGGCATGGAGTGTTCGGTAATGTGCACCTATTGTGATGGAACATTGTGTCTAAATGCTTACAAACAAGAACAAGAATATAATCAAGATGTCGAGTGAGACACTGATTTTGTCAAATACCTGCAATAATTTAAACTTAATTATTTTTCACATTTTGTAGTTACAATGGTTATTTGTTTAATAAGGCAAAATTGCAGATTTACTGCCGCAGCGATAGCCGAGGCTAGGAATCTAGCCAAGGCAGTAAATCTGTTTTTTTGCCGTGTTGAACACATAATTTTTTTGCCGATTGTCATTAAAAAATCGACTTTTACTGCCGCAAAAGAGGCAGTAAAAATGCACTTTTCATTTTAATTTTTTTTGAGAAAATTTCTTAGCAATCAGCAACTGTAATTAAAAAAAACGCAAAACTGCATCGTCACTGCAGGTCTTTTCATTCTGTACTTCTTTTGTAAGAACACTACTATTGATATCTGTTATGTTATACACAGCAATGGATAGGTCTTTTCATTCTGCATATTCTTTGTAAGAACACTGTTGTTGATATCTCTTACGGTTTTTCTATAACTTATTGGAAAAAACTGAAATTTTCAAAATAACGGCCATTTTATTAGTCTTCCGCTCATCGAAGTATTATGTTATACACATCGGTGGATAGGTCTTTTCATTGCGCACGTTTTTTGTAAAAACATTGTCATTGATATTCCTTACGGTTTTTCTATAAATTAGAAAAAACTGAAATTTTCAAAATGGCGGCCATTTTTTTTGGTCTTCCGCTCATCGAAGGTAATTGAACTTTTTTTCTGTTAAAGAGAATGGGAAGACGAACACATTACAACAAAAAAATGCTTGTTACAAATTAGTTCCATGTTTGGGTCTTTTTCAAGCTAATTTGACCGTACTACTATTCAGCGTGACAATTTGAAAAGTTGCATCGAAAGGTTATTATGTCATAGTAAAAATTGCGATCAAAAACTCTTCCGATCTAGCAACCCGTGCATGTTGTACCCTTGCCGTGGGAGACGTAGGGCGTACACTGCGGAAATTACATGACAACAAACGCCTCAGTTAATCTCAGCAATTTGATTGGTGAATATTCAAATGAACCAATCAAATTGCTGAGATTAACTGGCAGATTTCGTTTTGATTGATAATTACAACAGTTCACGCCCTACATCGAAAAGGGCTGCTAGATCGGAAAAGTTTTTGATCACACCAGGCTCACCCCCCTTTTTCCGCTATGACCCCTCAAAAACTAATCTAGAGTCATCAAATACCTCCAAAACTTATTCTAGGCTTCTGCTTCTATCTGTCACTTATCCTGATTTGTTTGAAAGAATGCAAAGCAGTTTTTTCCAAATCACTATTTTTTTTCAAATGGATGGTGGCTCATAGTTTTCTGTAATGTAGATTTTTTTTTATTCGCTTATAATACCACAAGTGCATGCTATTTAATCGGTTAAATTTTGAAAATGATTACGAAAGCTTGTTGCCGGTGGTAAAATAATGAGAACTAAATTGTCATTTATTATCTGATTAAAGCCCGAGAGCTTTAGCTCGAGGGCTTTAATCTTTGGTAATAAATGGCAATTTAGTTCGAATTGTTTTACCTATACGGCAACAAAGCTTGAGTAATTATTTCTAAAATTTAACCGATTGAAATAGCGATGCACGAGTGGTATTCGGTAAGATTATTTTACAAATTAAACTTTTTGTTTTGATAAAATTATGATTTTTTTGGCCGGGGTTGCCTATACTCAAAAGCCCAATATGATGTTGCGAACGAGCCTTTATAGATCATTGACGTTAATGACGTTTGAGGTTTTGAGGTTAGGAAACGTGCAAACAAAATGTTATTGAATTTTTAGGATATATCCAGAAGAAATCAACGTTCTTTATGTCCAAAAACACCTAAAATATGGTTTGTGGAAAGACTTGTGTTGAGTGGTCGTATTTGTGGACCTTTATTTTCTATAATTTTGTTTAAGTGGTGATTTTCAGCAGTGAACAAATTGTTTAAAATCAAGTGGTCATCGGAAACGATTAAATGACTCGTGCAGACTCCGATAAAATGCATTAATCACCCTTAAATGAACTTGATTGGATGGAAATTTAAAAATGAGTCTAATTGATTGGTTTAAAAGGAGATTTGAAAATAATCTGTTTTAATCCACAGGTTCTTCTTGATGCATTAGAAAAAAGTTAATAATTTGGAAATTGTGACTAATACCTATAATGAGAGGTCATCAAGTTTAGGTTGATTTTACTAATTTGTACCAATTTTCAAATTTTGACAATCTGTCTACATTTCTGAAAAGCTAGTTTTTTTGTGTACTTAGGAGTGTTAAAATTTAATATGGCAGTCACAAGAAAAAGAAAAGTTGACTGCCGTTGCTCAAAATCTAGAAAGCCTAGATTTCTGCCGATGCCATTTAATTGACAGCTGTCAAAAACATAAGTCCCAAGTTTCAGGCAAATTGCATCATTCGGTAAGAAGATATAAATTTTTCTTTAAAATAGCAATTTTCTGATTTTAGCGGGATATAGCTCAGGAACGAATCGAGATATCGGGGAATTCTCTGCAGATTCTTAATAACCAAGAAATGGCGCAACTTTTTTCTAATTTAACCGGCTCCGTATCTTTTAGCGTTTAGGAGATGCCAATGGTGAGCAGTGAAAAAGGAACCGCCCTGTATGCCGTGCGAGTGAAGTCTGGCATAAAATTCCTTAAATTTTTGGCCATAATTTCCGACAAAAACCCTGGGACAGGCCGATTTTATTTTTTTAATGCGGATTTGATGGTGTAGTAAATTATCGTTTTCCGCTTCCGGTTTAACCGGAAGTGACCCTAATTTGGTTTTTCAAGTGGAATCAAACTTTTTTCTCAACGGATTCGGAATTACGAATTTTTTTCATATATGAACATTGAACATGTATGATACTTTTTTCCAAAAACATCGAAGAAATCGGTCAAATAACAATAATTTTCATAATGGCGAATACACTTCAACCTTATTTTAACCTCCACTTCACAATTTAAAAAAATGGGAGACTTTTTGCCAAAAAAGCACTAAGCTTGATTACATTTTTGGAAACAGAATTTCATGTATTGATAAAATAATTAAATGGTGGTCATATTTCCAATTTCACAGTTGACATGCAAAAAGGCACTTATATCGTTGGCCAGTGGCCAGTTGTTCTTTGGGAAATATCCACCCGTTCCTCAACAATTTAACAATTTCGACTCCATCTCCAACAACATCGAGTTTGCAATTTGCATCAAAATTTTGAGTCTACCCCAGAAATAAGTTTTCTCCAAGTCACGTTGCTTGAGGATGGCCTTATGCGACTGAAACAGGTAGCTCAATAAATTAATGTTCATTTTGCTGGGGTTGAGCATATACTTCCCAATATCCAGTATTAAATGTTCCTACTTCCTATACCTAAATGAAACTCCTCCAATCTTAAACCGTTTTCTGCAATTTTTCAAAATTTTACTATCCTTTACCAAAAGGACACTCTTCGACAAGTTGCGACATCTCTACCTATACCAAATTTCAGCAAAATGGATCCCGTAGTTTGGGTTGTAGCCTGTTTCCTTGAAATTTCGAATTTTTTGATTTTATGCCGAAAGACGCTAAGTTTGAATACATTTTTAGGCACGTAATTTGAAGACCTTTCATGTGCTGATAAGAAAAATTGGTGTTCTTCATTCGAATTTCATAGTTGATATGCCAAAACGGCGCTAGATGTTTAAATCGTGCTCACATGCGTACGTACGACGCACATACAGAGACATTTTCTTAAAACCACTTTTTCGTGATCCTGGGACCTCGATTGCAGTAACCTTCCATTTTTTTATATTTGTTGCGGGGAGGTTAAAATTTACAAATGAAATCAAGAATAACTGAAATAACTAATTTACATGATAGATTTTTCATTCTTTCCAGATGAACGTTTCCCTAGATTTACCGGAGACATATACATATACCTATATATTTTGAATGAAAATGTCGACTGGTGGACAACTACAGTAAAGTTGAATAAGCAGCAAGAGACTGACAAGTACCTAGATATCTATTATAAACTATACATATAAAGAACCAACTTGACGTAAATTCAAACTCCAAAAATACGGATATCAGAACAATATAATTTAATGACGATCAACGTTCACATTAAGCATTTGATAACTAGCATTTTCAGCAGTTTATTTTATTTACTTCCTGCTATCTTTCAAAAACAACTCAAACATGGTAAAAGGCAAGAGTTTGACATAAAACCACATTCATGCACGCTTGTCAATCATTTTAGCCATGCAAGCTGCCGACTGATTGAGAATTTAGCGAAGGATCGGCAATTATCGCAATTATCACGTCTAATACACTGAAAGGACTAACTGAAAAAAGTATTGCGGCAAATTTACATCAACTGCAAAATTGCGGTACCATATACAGTGTTGTCAATTAAATTTCGCAACACGACACTGCCTGCCATTTGACGCATCAGATCCGCACCACATTTGGCCACAAAAAGAATCGAACTGAAATTACCGCCGCTGCATTAATTAAGCGGTCATCAACTGAATAATGTCAACATCATGGACGGCACGCGAACTCCTAAAGGGTTCGTAAAATTTTTAATTCCCGCTGTGACATTGGCATTGCATGGTGTCACATAATTCCAGGCAGGAAATGGCATTTTCTTACCATCGACAAAGCACGCCAAACACCTGCAGGGAAATATTTATTAATTAATTTCCGATCGCCTCGTTGTAATGGGACATCTTCAAGAAGTATCCAACAATCGCACCAGGAAAGGAATTACATCATATACCTCTATCACGTAGAAGTGACTGATTTCCGGTGACACAATCGCACGATGGGCATTATTATCACCGTATTATCCGCCCATTAGCAAAAGTTAATCATTTTCTAATCTTAAGTTGGCAATTAACCGTCTGAGCCCAGGTCTGGGCACCGAGCAGTATCGTCGCGTCGCCTGCTAAGAACGTCGATGGTAATTCCGTTGGATCAATTAGTGGAATAATTATTCGTCCAATTATGTCTTGTTTCAGGATAATAAGAGGCAGGTGCTTGCTGAACTTGCAACTTGCTCGGTCATGCAAGAGGACGCTTCTTTGTTAACTACAATAATGGGGTTATTTATCGAGGGGGTTATTTTCAAAATTGTATGACATGCCAGGATAGCCCTGTATTTACTCAACATTTAAATCATATGATGGATCCGAGGATGGATCCAACCAAATCTCTGACAAAATTTAGCATCAAGTACGAGGGGTAGTTCACCTTTGAAATCAGGTGTACACGGGAGCTGAAATCACTTGAAATCACGTGAAATCATTCGAAAATCCTTTTGAAACAACATGAAAACTAAGATGAAATCATAGTAAAATCACCGAAACCTCGCCCAGACGCGGCCATTTTCCAACATGGCGCCGTTTAAAAAAATCTTATTGGTGACGACGCTGAAGACGTTGTGGACGCAAATAAACGAATAGACCCTGCTTTTTCATATCATATCATATTTAAAATGGCGGCAGTAGCAATGCATAAGAACATGGAGTTTGGCAGTACGTACCTACGTACTTCAGTTACTTGTTAGGACTTTTTTCTAAAGGCGTTAATAAAATCTAGTTGGCTGGTGCAAACGAGTTAGATACTTGTAAGGTGCGTTTTAAGCTTAACATTTCTTCCTCTATCCAAATCTACCGAGGGGTTAACCACTTAGCGATTTTGGTGTACATTTCTCTGGAATTTCGGCAATTTTCTAACAATTTTGGCGATTTTTAGCGATTTTGGCCATTTTCTAGCGATTTTGGCGATTTTCTAGCGATTCTGGCGATTTTCTAGCCATTTTGGCAATTTTCAAGCAAGTTTCCGGCGATTTTCAAACAAATTTCCAGCGATTTTGTAACAATTTTGGCGATTTTCGCAAATTTTTTTGGCGACTTGAAAATTTTCTAACAATTTCGGCGATTCTTAAGCTCCTTCTGTGGTCTTTAATGTTTCATTTTTTAGATTCAAAAACCCTGTACTGATTTTGGACAAACTTTACAAATACAATTTAAACGATATTTTGGCGATTTTAGCGATTTTGGCGATTTTCTTACAATTTGCGATTTTGTGTACACAAACTTACCATGTAGTTAACCCCACGTAATCTACAGTGAAAAACGGGGGTATTGTCAAGTCATAACTGTACGTACCAATACTGTTCCATATTCCCAATTATACATCAGGGTGGTTAATTTTTCTCTGCTCACCATTGTCATCTCTTAAACAGTAAGAGATACTGAGTCGGTTAAATTAGCGAAAAGTTGCGCTATTTCTTTGTGATTAAGAATCTGAAGAGATATATTAATTCGCTCCTGAGTTATTCCGAAAAATCTAAAAATGAAACTTGCAACTTTTGTATTTATGACAGCTGTCAATCGAATGATATCCACAAAAATTTTCTAGACCTTCTAGATTTTGAGTAATGACAGTAAACTTTTGATCCTCTTATGGCCGCCATATTGAATTTTGACATCATGGGATACAGAAAAAAATGGACTTTTTAAATATATAATTAACATGGACTTTTTTGAAAAATCGTCAAAATTCTAAAATTGGTTTGAATAATTTGTACTGTAAAATTTTTTGAAGAAAAGTAAAAATAGTACACTAACTTTTCTAATCCGTTTTAACGTTTAAAATTATTGAATAGAGTATTATACTAATTAAACCAATGTGTTAAAAATGGGTGGATATGATAGTACTCAATTTGGTATGAAACTTAGCGACGCTATTTGTTGCAAAATAATTATTGTGTAATAAATATTAGTAGTCAAAGGTTGCGAAAATCAAGTTTGCGCCAAAACGCTTGGGTAACCTTGGGGGTCCCTACGTCACTACTCAACCTTCGAGTTACGCGCTACGTCTTCAAGCCACAGTTCAAGTTCAAAGCAATGAAAGCATACCAACCATTGTCACAGTACAAGTACAGCTACTAATTATTAACCTAACCTAGATTCTGTCTGTTGCGCACGTGTTTTGTAAAGTTTTCAGTTGTATCGTTTTTGTGTTTTTTTAAATTAATAATGGAAGAAGGGTACGAAAGAGCCTGGTCTGATAATTTGCCAGAAATTCTGCCAGAAATGTTGGCTAGGTTTTTCTCCAGCAACCCGGACTTTGTAGGTGCTGAAATGTCTGGTACCAAAACTACGAGGTAAATTTTGAACCCTTTTGTAATCAATTATATAACTATTATTGAAATTCTAGGGCTACTCAAGCAGTTTATGGTGAAGAAGCCTCCGGTTTTGTCCAGTTGAAAAGGCAGGGGGAAACTTGTATAATCAAGGCACGAGTTACCCCAGAACATAAGCTCCGTAATCCGGACTATAGGGTGACAATTGTTATAAATGAAACACAAAGAACGATTCTTAGTGCAGAGTGCACTGGATGTGTGGCTTGCAAAGGTAACGATGACTTAGAAAAAATATTTTTCCTCAAGTATAAATTTTAGGTGGATGTAAACATTCAGTGGCCTTCATTTTCTGGCTTTACAGAAGAAGTTGTGAACCAGCAGTAACATCGAAGGAGTGTTACTGGAAATCTTCTCGGCTCTCTAGAATTGCCCGTGGTAAAAGTTTTGTAAAAGCAGCAGAGTTAGGTAAAAAGACACCACCAACGTTACCTAATGTACCAGATTTCAAATCTCAAGTTGTGAGCGTGTTGACAGAGAAAAACTCGCAGGCCATGATTTGTAACATACCTTTGCGAGACAATGTGTTACTGAACTCTTCAATGTATTATTTAGGCTTAACGTTCGAGGACGTCCTTGATGCAGATGGTAGTTCAGGATCACCTGAGTTTTTTTTAAATTTTTGTCGTGCCAACATGACTACTGAAATGTGCAAGGCAATTGAGATAAGTACTAGGAACCAAGCAGATTCTTCTTTATGGTTTGAAATGCGATTTGGTCGAATAACAGCATCTAGAGCATACAACTGTTCCGTGTCCCATACATATGATGGCTCACTTGTCGAAATCATAATGGGTGCTGGGCTGCCACTTAAATTAGCTGCCCTATCGAGAGGCAAAGATTTGGAGCCAAAAGTCCTGGCAGTAGTAGCGGCCCAGATGGATGTGAAGATTGAAAAGTGTGGGTTTTTCATGGTTCCGGAAATTCCCATATTTGGGGCCTCTCCAGATGGTGTAACAGATGAACTGTGTTTTGAGGTAAAGTGCCCATCAAAGGAATCGACAGTGACACACTACATAAAGGATGGTGAAGTTACGAAAGCGCCATATGCTCAAATGCAACTTCAAATGCATTTGTCAAAGAGAAAAAAATGTATATTTTGTGTAGCTTCGCCAAACTTCGAAACTAACAATTTAGTTACATTAAAGGAAGTTCATTATGATGCTGAGTACTGTTCAGAATTGATTAAAAAGTGCCAAGATTTTTGGAATGTAGCCATATTCAGTAAAATTTGTAAGCAATAGAATAAATCTTGTTTTTTGTTAGACTTCTTTTTTACACCACTTCTTTTTTAAAAACCACAAAGAATTCTGTTCACCTTAACTAAAGTTTAAAAAAAAACCAAGAACTGTCCAACATAATTTATTTTTTACATTAAAGAGTGATTATTAATTTACAAAATAATTTTAATTTTTCTAACAAGCCTGCATTCACTTGATTAAACGATGATGTACATTTAAAATTCCGCATACAATCACAATAATATAATCCATTAAGTAAATAAGATTATGATCAATGTGGGAGTAAGGTACCAACATTTGAAACTCTCTCAATCGTCCAATCACTCTTTCAATGTGAATTCTTAGGGCTGCAATTTGCTTGCCAGCTTTTACATCCAGTTTGGATAAGGGCTGCTTTCCTTCTACACTGGGAGGTCTTACCAGCTGACAACCTTTCTGCGTTAAAACACTTGCAACGTGCTTAAACCCCCTATCTGCCATGACCGTGTAGTTATCTGGCAGAACATTTAGAAAATCGCTTTTCTCCACAATCGTTTTGTCTGATGTTCTCCCCCCAAACCCAATTGATACAAAATTTATTATTCCATTTGGGGTGGAGGAGATTAAATACTTTATAGTATTTGCTTTGTAATATTCAGACCAAGTTAATGACTGGTTAATTGGGTCTGTTGGTTTTTCAATTGCAATTTCAAAACAGTCAACAATAGTCTTTACGTTAAAATATTTAGACCTAAAGGCAATTGGTAATGACCACCTAATTTCGTCACTGGAAGGCCAGAAAACTAACTGTTTTAAGAGAGCACATAACACAGGCACTGTTTTTGTAAAAATTTTTCCTGCATACGATACACTAACACCAAAGTCATCGGCCAATCTGACATATTCATCGTCAGTTCTGATTTTTTTTAAGGTCAATAAAATATGCATTTTTGGTATGGGTCCATTCTTTTCACATAAATTTACTATTACGTAGGCATCTTCTGGAAGCCCCAAATATTTTTGACTTCTACGCTGTAATAGTCTCAAGTGATATCTTTTGTGACCTTCCAAATCTTGTCTGTGTTCGCTATCAGAACTTACACTTAAACTGTCCTTATCAGAATCACTGCTCGTATCACTTTCACATGAGGGTTCATATTCACTGTCTGATGAGATTATGTCATTACCTCGGTCACTCCCATTTGTTGAACCATTGCTCTCTAAAATCTCGCTGTCTGTTGCTAAAACTGATGTCTTTGTAGAAGTTCCTACAGATTGCACTTTTACAACAGCATTCACATAAGCACTTCGTACTGATGGCCTATAGTGAAATTGAACAGCCTTGTTCACTGTTGAAATCTTATCTGTTTGTACACCTTTTGATGAAAATGAAAGGGACTTTTCTATAGTTTCCTCTACTGCAACCACTTCTTCAAGATCCTCAAAACCTTCTACTGCTTGTTCACAAGTTGAAGTTGATGGAATAGGTTCTCTGCTTTCATGAATTGTTCGAGGAAGTGAAGCTTGAACCCCGAGCTCTTCTTTAAACAACATTCGTCTTGTCGAGCTTGAACTTGCCACCGTTTCAAGTGCAACACGTTTCCTTTTCTTGGCTGAAGATGAAAATTGACTTTCCCTTGGCGACCTCCTCTTTGATGGTGTCAAAAACTGGTGGGGAACAACATCAGCCCTAATCCTGAGTACTGTGCCGAGGGTTTTAAAATACTGCCAATTTTCAGCATCTTCTTCCAACTAAAATAATTTTAAGTAAAAAAACCAAATGTGCTACTTTTATTAATAAAACAACTTACATTAAAATGGTCTTCACAGCAGTATCTACCAGTGTGGGCCACTTGCTTTACATTTACAGCTTGAAACCACTTTTCACGAACAGTTTTAGTTGTAGGTACTGCAATAAACAGCTTACTGGGCGTTGATCTGTTATTATTTCTACAGCCTGGTACAAAACACGTTTTATAATATCCAGACATCTTTTTATAATACTTATGGAGGAATACTGCTATTTTTACAAAGTCAGGTTAAGTTCTCTTGTTTTGACGCGAATTTGACACTTTGGATGAAGAACGCTAAGACAAACGTCGAGTTGAGTCGTGACGTAATGTAGCAAGAAAACATGGCGGGGAATCTGAAGCGTTTTGAACGATTTCAACTAATTTAATTTTTTTCTGTCTTCCTGTAACGTTTCTACTAAAATAAAAAAATACGACCTAATTTTTTTTATTCAAATTGTTGATACAAGCATTTTCATATTTTGAGTATAATACTCTATTGACAATTTCATAAAATAGATTTTGATGTCGTGTGATGCAAACTTTTCACATGTTTTTTTCAATGAAGTTCTTGCTGGTTGCATTTTGAGAAACTAATTTTTTTGTGTGTCGGATGGAGGCAAAATTCAACATCGCGGCCATAAAAGAATCAAAAGTTAATCGTCATTGCTCAAAATCTAGAAGGCCTAGAAAAATTGTTTCGATGCCATTTCATTGGCAGCTGTCGAAAATATCAAAGTACCAAGTTTCCTTAAATAGCATCAATCGTTAGGGAGATATTAATTTTAATTTAAAATCCAAATTTTCAGATTTTTCGGAATAACTCAGGAACGAATCAAGATATAGAGAAGTTCTCTTCAGATTCTTAATCACCAAAAAATAGCGTAACTTTTCTTAAATTTAACCGACTCAGTAACTCTTACCATTTAAGAGATGCCAATGGTGAGCAGTGAAAAAGCAACCAACCTGTATATAAGATGTCTGATCGAAAACTTCTTCATACAGGGTGTCCCGGTAATGCTTTACACTATTTTAACCTGAGATTCCCTATTGAAAATGGTACAAAAATTTGTAGGACGAAGTCGCTTCCTAAGGGAGCCCACTGCTCCTCAAAGGTGCGTCATCCAGCCAAGGCAGTAAATCTGTTTTTTGACGTGTTAAACACATAATTTTTTCGCCGATTGTCATTAAAAGTCGAGAAAAAAGTGCACATATACAGTGTGTCTCATTTTAACTGGAACCAGACAAATATTTCGGTTAATTTTAACCGTATCAATGCGTTCTTTTTTTCTACATGTAGAGCTCCAAAATCTGCACCTGTGTAATACTCAACTTTTTTTATAAACCGAAACCCCAGCCTACTGCGATTTAATAAAAAGGCCAAAAATTACGAAATCGTATTAGGCATTTTTTTGTCGAAAAATTTTATAAAGAAAAGTTGCTCAGGATCGCTCCAAATGGCTAAATCCGAAGTTTCAGGAAAAAATAAAAATGTTGAATTTCTTGAGGAAGAATCATAAAATAACGAAAACGTCAATATTTTTGCAACATAACGGGTGATGTGAAATAAAAAAACAATGGAAGCGCATAAATTTGCTGTTTGTGCCACATTGCAACGGATTAGTTGGGGTGTCCCTTGAAATTGTTAAGAAAAACGAAAATCTTACACTATCTTAATAATTTCAACTTTTTCTGCGATTGTTAAGTTTTATCCATCCACAGCCGATAGCAAATGTCAAATCAATTCATTTCAATAGTTTTTTTATTTCACAGCACCCATTATGTTGCAAAAATATTGAACTTTTCGTTATTTTGTGATCCTTCCTCAAGAAATTCAACATTTATATTTTATCCTGAAATTTCGGATTTGGCCATTTGGAGCCATCCTGAGCAACTTTTTGTATAAAATTTTTCGATAAAAAAATGCCTAATACGATTTCGTCATTTTTGGCCTCTTTATTAAATCGCATTGATTCGGTTAAAATTAATGAGACACACTGTATAAGCTGAAAAAGAGAAATTACCCGGGTAAAACCCAATCTATGGGTAAAACCCAACCAAAGTCATATCAACGTCATATCAATTGAGAGAAAAATTGATCGTCATCTAAACTCTGCTGATTTTAGCACAGCCTTCTGAGAAAGGAAAGACAAGGGAATAATTCAATTATTTGGAAACATTTTTATTTCAATTTTTTGTCACTCTACGTTTACTAAATCCTTAACGTAGACTTATGATTTATTGCAGTTTGTACTTACAGGGTTGTTAAATAGGTAGGTATAAGTAGGTACAATTGATGGTTTATTTTGACATTTAATTCATGCAGCCGTAATTGCCTTAAATGTCAGTTATCTTGTTTTAAAGCCACCTACGATGGGTAGCAATTAAAAACACATACATATTTTAAAAAAAAATTGGATTGGCAGAGGCCAAGGACTGGCGCCTCCACCAAAAATACAGACAACAGAAGCAAGAAAGAAGATCTAACCTAAAATGTAAATACCCCATTAACATGCAAACTGCTTACTTAAATTCCATAAACAGAGGATAAATCAGGTCAGATGAAACCAAATAAACTATAAAACAGTAATAACTATAGCACAAGAGTGCCCAAAATAGCCAATATAAAACAATAGCAAATTATTGGCACAAAATTCGCGTTCAGCCCGGTGATCTCGTTACTGAATATGACTGAATAACATATCAATTAACTACTTACAATTCTAAGCATTCTGATGTGCAACTTCCTTAACTTTTCACGGTAGGACACACTTATTATTCAACAAAACAAGCACCCGAAACCTAAATTGTCAAATTCGCCATGATTCTATCGCTTTGAAAAAGGTACACGTCAGATCTTGTTATCTTTATCCGATACACGATGATTTATAGCTTTCTCTTTGTCATTACCATTATTGCAGGTGGTTCTCATCTTAATCCCTGCTTTTTGGGATAGATGGCGACACTTTTCCCAATTCGATTTAGTGGAAGGGTGGGTTAAATTGATTTTTTCCTTTTTAGTTCCCCTTGTTACAATTACATACTCAAATAATTGGTATTGCGGGAATTTATTTTATTTACAAACAAAATCATTATAGCTTCCTAGCCTTCCTTGGTCGAGGGGGATCCCATGAAACAGGAGTGCTATCTGTTATAGAAATTATATCCAAACCAGACATCTGCAGACCCTTAATTGCTGACTGAAATAGTTGAAAATTAATGTTGGTTTTAAAAAGTGATAGTAGATACCATTCGGCCAGGACCTAAACCTTTCACACGGACTCGAACTGTTCTAATTCCCCTTTCAAGAATTTTCTGCAATATCAAATTAAAAATAAAGCTATAAATATTGAATACACTGGAAACCTACTGTTCCTAATGTAATTGCAGTAGTTTGTGCAGCAATATTAGTGCCCTTTCTTGTATTTTTAAAGCCCTCTATACCACAAGACCGAATCAACTTCACATAACCTTTATAGTCTGACAAGGTAATGATGGTGTTGTTAGAAGAACTTCTCACATTCACTATTGGTAATTCTTTAAATGGTGTTCCATTGAAGAGTCGGTTCGGTGTGTTTTCATCTGGAAACAAGTCCACCTTTCTACAATGACATAATAAGAAACACTTTATATATAAAAAGAAAATGAGGATTACTCAGAGTGAATTACAGAATCGACGTCGAAAGCCTTTTCACCAAAAGAGCCATCGTCCACCTTAGGGACAGACTTTAGCATTTCCTTACGATCAAGTATTTCTCTGAATTTTTTACTTGTAGTAGATATGCCACATGTGTTCTTATAATTAGCACTAATGCTTGTGATTGCATAGTTTTTAAATAATGAAATAATGCGCTTGCTAAACATTTTGCCTTGCAAGAAGCGAACTTAAGGTTATGTCTATCCGTCACTTTTGTGTCATGTGGCTGTCACATCACAGCCACTGTCACGTTTCGACTGCCACAACTGTCGCTGTCATTTATGTGGTCTAAACCAGCTTTACGGCCAGTTGTATGTTGAATTGCCTAGGCTTTCATCTTCATCCGAATTACTTTCAAAATTTTGTCTTTACCACAGGCGTACATTCCGGGAGGGGCTTTAGCTACACGTTAATCAATGTTGACATGAACCAGTGGCGGATTTAGAAGGAGGGCGAGGGGGCGATCGCCCCCCACGAGATCCGTGCCGAGTCATAAACTTCGTACATTTCACAAAATTCGTCTGTCGTCCAGTCAGGGCCCGCTCTACACGGTGGGCTATGTAGGCGGCCGCCTGGGGCGGCAAAATTTTAGGGCGGCAGTTTGGTTTTCCAAAAAGTTTTTGGGGCGTCACAGTTACACAGTGTCTGTAACTGTACCTACCAATTTGATTGAGCATTTCTTATAATAATTATTCAGACATGAGGTTTTAAAATAAAATGTAGGTATACTTAAGCAAGGGCGGCACCTAGGATGTCTTAGGGGGAGTAGAGTTAGTCGCTATGATTCAAAAATTTCATGCAGAAATGTCCTATTTGACTCTTTTTGTAAGAAATGCGATCTCGATAAAAAATTCTCCTTATGGGACTTAAGTTTTTCAAATAATGTCACTAACATTCTGAAGTGCTTAGAAAATGCGTGACCTTGAAATTTTGTAAAATTTTCGCCTGCGGCGCATTTTTTGCCATTACTGTCTAACAAATTATTCCCCCATTCAACGAGTCCCACTATTGGGGCGGCATAATTCTACTTCGCCTAGGGCGGCAAAACTTCCTAAGCGGCCCCTGCGTCCACTGGTTTAAAATTATGGTTTCCCATCAATTCGCCCCCCGCGAGATTGTTTTCTGGATCCGCCACTGACATGAACTGAGAGCACAAATACAATATTTTTCAAGTCAATTGGCATGGAGGCTCAAAATAATGTTGACTTTCAAGAAAACATTGATAGGTAGGGGAGAGTGGGGCAATAGGGCTTTAATGTCAAGTTTAAAATTTTCGGTGCAATTTAGGCAGTGGTGTAGACAGTTCTGTAGTTTTTGTGGAGATTTTGCTTAAATAACTTCGCGCGGAACTGAATTATTTTTGACGTATATATGTATATCATCCTTTTGGTGCATGAAATTTTGTTGATGAATCTTTTTTGTTCCTATGTACCTATTAGTCCCGTAGCAAAATGCGAAGCACTCTTCTTTTAGCTTATTTGTCCGCTCGCTCGCTGGTCGTATCGCTCCTCACTCTGTCCGAGCGGTCACTTGAGAACGGATTGAGATATCGGGCTGAAACTTGGTATACGGCTTTGTCTCCCGAAACGTAAGGCCTTTGAGCCATATCGGCCCAAGGGGGTGGGAGCTAGGGGTGAAAAACCGAAAAACTATTAATTGCAATAACTCGAGAACTAGTGGAGGTATCCTTCTCAAACTTGGTATGCACGTTCGACCTTCAAGTCTGTTGAAAGTGAGGGGGTGCCAATTTCGGGGGATGAAATTTAGGGGATGAAAGCCACAAAAAATATGACAACTCCGCAACGGTTGATTTTTCATCCCCTTTCGCAATTTTTAATCCCCGAGTGTTAATTTTTCTAAATTCGCCAAATTTTGTTTTCATTCCGGCAACTCTTTTCATTTACCTACTCATTCCTGTTCATTTTCTACTTTTTAATTCTGTAACAACAATTTTTGAACATTTCGCCTTTTTGACACATCTGTGCGTTTGCGGAGGCTCTACTACTAGGTGCAGATTGATAAAATCCATCAGTAAGACCATAAACATCTACATGGACACAAATCGCATCTTCCGAGGGTTTTTATTTTAAATGAAACCTACAATATTTACGGATCATACCATTCACAGAATCTGAAAATAATTTCCCGTTTTCATAGCATCCGTCAAGATTTAATTCTTTAGCAATGTCCAGTTAAAGCCTGATGACGCACGCAACCGCGTTTGCTAGAAAACGTATGGGGACTTTATAGGAGACCTATTAATTTTAGTTTCAATCGGTAGTGGTCTAGTCATGGTTTTTCGTAGTTTAAATATGTTTGTATCTTATCAAATAATTAGCACAATTTGAGAAACATGACGCGGAAATTATACCATTTACACCATGGCAGTGCCGAATTAAGAACTGGGTACCAGTAGGCACGTGCCTATAGGGGCCTCGAGGGTTGGGGCCGCCCCGCCAAGGGCCACGCCCGCAACGCAAGATTACTTATAAATACACTGAGAAAAAATTTACGTAAATTCTAATTGCAGTAAATAGACAGTTATATTAAAAAAGGGCCGGCAACGGTGTTTTGTTGGGGCGACTAAATTGGGAATCCTGGCGTTCAACAGTTCTCGTTATTAACAGCGCATATAAAAATGTATTGTCCTAAATGAGCAGTTACTTAGACCCTAATAAACGGTTCTGTTACTGCCAACACCATTGGTTTAGTAACCTTTAGAATACGTATCTTTTGCAGTAGTAATAAAAAACTCTGGCCACAGCAGTTCTTCCGTATTAATAGCAAATAGAATTCTCTAATAACCACACTACATATTTATTATTTATTTGTGGTAGCAGTTGCAGTTGTTAGTACCAAATAATTCGTTTAATACCAATTATAATAAATGTTTGTTCGACCAGTGTTTCAGTTCAGTTTCAACAAATGAAATATTCGCCTCAAAAAAACTAACTTGACGTGTTTTTGCGTTTTTTGAAAGTGTCAGTTTATTAACCGATTTCTTCGATGTTTTTGAAAATCTATTGTAACCGTGACTCCACTTGCTGTCAAGTGGTCAAATGGAGTCACCTTCCGGTCAAGTGTGATACTTGTTTCTGACTCAGAAAAAATCGTAGATTCCGAACCCTTTGAGAGAAAACTATAATTATATTTAAAAAAACAACGTTAAGGTCATTTCCGGTTAAAGCGGAAGTGGAAAAAATTCCCTCAATATATGCGCAGGGCTGGGGCGACCAGGGTTTATTTCATTAAATCAATATATTTTTTACGTCCAAAGATATTCAAGGTGAGAAGTTTTAAAAAAAACACCGTGTATGCTATTATGTAGGTGCCTCCTCCCGTTGAGGAAATAATTTGCTAAGTGTGAGTAGCTACTTGTCATTGGGTTATTATTACCTTTATCGAAGCATCTTAAGTTCTCGAGAGGAACATTATGTAATCTCATTGAAGATTTAAAAAAATATAAAAATACTTTGTTGTAAGCAGTTTTGACTATGTTCAGATTGCTCATATGTTGCTAGAAATCAAGCGGGTTTTATTCGTTATCAGCTTTTTTGAACAGGTGCTTTAAATCTTCCTTGGTGCTCAGATTTCAGATTGAATCAATTTAGATACAAGAAACTTTTAACAGAAGAATAAGCGGCTTGATATTTTTGAAGCAACTACTACCCGTTAATTTAGTCAGGCAAGAGTTTCTACTGAGTTATTAACGACAGAGACAACCATGAAGTTGCAACTCGCAAGTATCAGCGCATAAATGTCACTCAAATTATATGTTACAATAATAATAATTATTTATCGCAGTGACTACACACAAATTTTCAATTTTTGGGATATATATATAGGTGTACTCAAACCCTCTGTCAGTATCTACCGATAGTTCCTTGAACTACATACATGAGTATGAGTGTCGCCATGAAGCTAGTGATAACCGCTCTTGTGGTCGCTCAGGTAATTTGCAGCATTACCGCTGATTATCCTCCACTTGACCTAAACGCCTATTGGGGACCTGGAAGTCCTACTCCCGACGATACAACAATTGTGCCGTTTCAAATCAACGTAACCGATGCGGTAAGTCTATTGTGTTTTCTTAATCAACATTATCAGATGATGTTTTTGCTTAGGCTTTGGCTGATTTGCAAAGCAGACTCGTTAATGCCCGACCATATGTACCTCCATTAGAAGATGTGGCACAAAATTATGGAATCAACACCATCCTGCTTAAAAATATTACGGATTATTGGATAAACCAGTACAACTGGAGGGAACGCGAAACTTTCTTGAATCAATATCCTCAGTTCCAAACTAGAATTCAAGGCTTGCTCATCCATTACATTCACGTAACACCCGCCAGCGTCCCACAAGGTGCTAAAGTTATCCCACTGCTCCTCTTACACGGATGGCCAGGATCAGTCAGAGAATTTTACGGAACTATCCCTTACTTAACCGCTCAAAATAGTAACGATTTCGTCTTTGAATTGGTCATCGCCTCTTTGCCAGGATTTGGATTCTCTGAAGGTGCGTCGAAACCAGGATTGGGGGCACGTGAAACCGCCGTTATTTTCAAAAACTTGATGGCACGTTTGGGCCATGACACGTATTACGTCCAAGGAGGTGACATGGGCTCAATTGTCAACACCAACATGGCCATCGATTTCCCCGAAACAGTAAAGGGAGTTCACTTAAATCTTTGCGTATCTTCTAGCGTTCTATCTGTTGTGAAAATTGCCATAGGAAGTATATTCCCCAGGCTAGTTGTGGACGAAAAGAACGAACCCCGCTTGTATCCACTCATTAATACTTTGGAACATGGTCTGCTAGAGT
Organism: Pycnomerus fuliginosus; assembly: GCA_963924575.1. Taxonomy (NCBI): domain Eukaryota; kingdom Metazoa; phylum Arthropoda; class Insecta; order Coleoptera; family Zopheridae; genus Pycnomerus; species Pycnomerus fuliginosus. Next base: position 14,992,610 of record OZ004617.1, on the reverse strand, counting down.
CAGGATTTTTCCACCTTCAAGCCACAAAACCCGATACAGTTGGTAATCAAAACTTGTGAACAAAAATTTTGAGTAGAAAACATTAACTTTATACTTGCAGGAGTTGGTCTACATGATTCGCCAGTTGGTTTGGCGGCGTACATTATTGAGAAATTTATTGGTGGTACCAATAACGATTACATTCAGCGCTTAGATGGTGGCTTACTTGATGTATTCACTTACGACACTCTCTTGGACAACGTTATGTTGTATTGGGTGCCCGGCTCCATCACCACTTCAATGCGCTTTTATGCAGAGAGTGTCAATAAAAGGGAAGATGTTTTATTGGACAGGTAATGCGTGAACACCACAGAAAGCGAAGATAACAAAAGTGTTTTAGCCGCCCTGTTAAGGTGCCCACAGCCTGCGCTTATTTTGATCATGAAGTTATTTACATGCCTCCATCCATTGCCAAGGATAAATATAATAAAATAATTCAAGCCAATGAATACCCGGGTGGACATTTCGCTGCTCTTCAGAATCCAGAAGGTCTTTCTACTGATGTATGGCTCGCCGTGGCTGCAATTGAAACACTGTAATTTAACTGTAATATAATAATTTAGCATAAAGCTTTGTTTAAGTTCACTTACAAATTGAGGAATTTCCAGAATCGATCCTTTTTTGAGGGTTTCAGTTCAGTTCATTTCAAAATGATATAGAACGTTTCTTAAAAGCAAGAACGTTCTGTGAACGTTTCGCCAAATCTTTAGAGCAGTTAAAAGTTAAACGCTTCTAATTACAGAAAGGAATTAAGGAATGGTTACATTTAAAATAACTTAAACCCATTTGTATTACTATTTTTTTCTTGTATATCGCTTCATATACAACTATAAGATCTTTTGGAAAAACAGTTAAATGGTTTTCTTGTACTTTTTGAGGAAAAATTTGAGTCGTTAACGGCCCCCTGGGCACGATCTATTATATCTCTCTTCAGGTACGATTTCGTACAGTCGACACCACTTTAGACTTAGAAAACAAACATTTTATTGAAATTATGTAATATACATATTTAAAGTATCGGGTGTCCCAAAAAAAACCGGACAAGATATTTTTGGGAATAAGTCTGCCATTTCTTAACCGATTTGGATGAACGTGGTCTTAAATTAAAGCCAAAGAATCAGGCTTTCGACTGTATGAGAAACTACGGCAGATGGCGCTGCCGTAGTAGTCCTATTGATACTTGCTTTAAAGGTTTATTTTAGCTGCATGGGGATTGGTCAGTCAACGACCAATCGGTATGACACTCGAAAAGCTTTGAAGATATTTCTTTTTTGTTCAAAAATCCTTTTTCAGAAGTCGACTTGGTTTAAGCATTAATTTTCTGTATTAAAAAAAAAATGTGTTTTTGAGTATTTTCGCGCATTAATGGCCATGACCAAAGAATATAAATCTTAATTTTCAGTTATAAATGAACGAATATGGTGAAAACAGTGGCGCGGATGCCCGTGGGAGGCAACTGAAAAGTTATTATTGAAAATGAAGCCCTATGTGCATCAATGTTACTTTAGTCATGGTTATGGAAGCATGAAAATACGCAAAAATATTTTTTTTTGAAAAATCACAGAAAATTAATGCTTACGCCAAATGGACTTCTGAAAAAAGATTTTTGAAGAAAAAATAAAGAACTTCAAGGCTATTTGGGTCTCATAACCATTGGTTGTTGTCCGACCAATCCCCACGCACCTAAAATAAGACAAGTATCAATAAGGCTGCTACAGCAGCGCCATCTGTCGACGTTTCTTGTAAAGTTCGAAAGCCTGATTCTTTAGCTTTAATGTAAGACCAAAGTCGATCCAAATCGGTTAAGAAATGGCTGACTTATTTCAAAGACTATTTTGTCCGGTTTTTTTTTGGGACACACGATAGGTTATAATCAAGTTATAATAATAATTGTTTAAACAACATGTAATGAAGGTAAATGTCATAAAAAAATGTACAATTCTCTGATATTTTGCGAGTGATACTCCAAAAAACATTTATCGTGCAATGCCACATTGCATTTGGCGCAAGATTTTGCAGTTTGGTTTTTGCAAATTATACATCTTCTTCTGGGCTGTTTTGTCAAAATCATATGGTGCGCAGAATTCCTGACGGCTACTGGAATTTTTACTGCAGAAGTCGGTCCCAAACGACTGGAAGGTTTACCAAATATATGGAGCTATAATATATGGACATATAAATCGTCTGGTGGGGTTATTACTATGTCCAGATTGTTATATTCGTCGTTGTCGAGATTTTCAGCTTCAGCCAAGAGCTCGTCAATGGTCAACGGCCTTTTCCTACATATCAAATGAAGGTAAATTGGAACCATTATTTCATTGAAAAAACTTGCCAAAAATGCTTATCTTTCTTTGCGTTATTCATCACATCACTGTCGGGTGAGGTAAACCATCAGCAATAACAAATGAAGCTCTTATCTCAAAATAATTTCACGTTTGGTACGTATACACAAGAAGAAAGCCAACTTGCAAATAAAAGTGTTTGGAAATTTGTCTGTTTATATATAGGTATAAAATAAGTAGGTAGAGGTATTACGGACTAATCGTGCTCAGCGGGTCGTTAACGACCCATACAAATTTGTTGAAACATATGTGTTGGTTTATAAGCAATAAAAATATATTCACATTTACATTAGTAAAAAATAATAAAATTGTTAAGTGCGCGTCGTCCATAAAATGCGCGGAAGCAAAAATTTAAATGTCTCAAGGTATATCAGTTTTATATACACTGCCACAATTGTAACGTCTCAGGACTACATTGGAACAAAAAAAATTGTCAAATCATTATTAATAACTTTAAATATTGACAAAAATCTTGGTGGGTCGTTAACGACCCACTGGGTTTAAATGGGTTTTAAACGATATTCCTACATAATGCAATTCTAGCCTGGCGCATCCATCAGAATTGAGAATACAGATACGAGATGGATGACTGCAGTTCATTGAATTGAAATCGCCACGTTTTACGTTTTGGTAAAATTGTGTAGTACGCAAGTAAAAAAAATTATTGGTTCATATAATTATAAAAAAGCTAATTTTGGCATGTTTGCTAACTTTTTGTTAGTTCCGGTTTCACCGCAAGTGACGAACTTTGTTATTCTAAATAGCAAGGTGACGGTTTTTTTAGGCGATTCGAATGACATTTTCATTTTCTTTACAATAGTATCAAAAAATTTTACCATAAGTTTCAAAGACGTCTGCCAGAAGGCCGAAATTTTCTTAGGCAAGTTGACTGCGATTTTTGTCATTTTAAGTTAAAGTCACTATTCAGATCAATATAGGAGTCCTCTCGAATGCGCATATTGTCTAAATAATAAACATTTTCATAAATTTTCTGATGCAAAGTTGTTCGTTTTTTGGAAAAAGTGTAGAAATATCGGATTTTCAGAGGTTGTTAAATTCTCAATTAAGAAGACTTCCCGTTTGGTATATCCTGTTTATTGGCATCCATTAGGGAAAGCAAGAACCAAATTTTTGGTTTAGCGTAAAGAACATGTACCTTTCTATTTAAAATTAAGGTAAAATTTTACGTAGAAAATCAACGTTTCAGCGAAAATAGAGAGTTAACAAAATTAAAGAACGAACTGTGATCGCAAATACCTACATAAAGTGAGGAATTAGCTCCAAAATTATTCGAACAATAAAAGACATGTATAATAAGGGCAAGGCAGTAATCGATCTTGATGGCGTGCAAATAACTATTTCCAAAGGAGTCCTGATAGTAGATAACCTGAGTCCCTTACTCTTTGCCATATACGTTGCAAACATAGAGTCTTACTTTAAATGAAGGAATAATAAAGTAGATTTAAATAAACCTACATATTAAGGGGGCTTCGGCCTTCTGAAGATGGCTCCTAAAATTATGTCTTTATTGAATAAATCAGGAGCTGTTTGAGCTATAGCGACGAATTTTTGCAGATTATCTGACATCAGTAAGAACCATCAGATTATGGTCTCTATCAAAAGTAGATTCAACCAGGGGCGTGAGAAATGGGGAGGCTTAAACTTTCCCCATCCAAATTTTTTATGTGTCATTTTTTTGTCAATTGGTTACCGGAATATGGTTCCCTGACTAAAATTGCATAAAAAGCCTCTTCTTATAACACCGTTGGATCAACCGTTTTCGAGAAAATTAGATTTAAAGATCCATTTGCATTTCCCTACACTTATCAATTAATTTCTATTAAACTACAAAACTGAACGCATTCTAAAAATTAGTAACTAAAGTAATAAAATGCTGCTTGTTGATGTCAGGATAGAATGCAAAAACTTAATAATTTAATTTCAAATGCTTCAAAAATTTGCCAAATTATTCATCTCCATCTTCGATCCTTTTCACCTAAAGCGATTTATTGCGCAGATTCGCAACAAAAATTCCTGGCCTGCTATTACAAATTTGCCTGCTTCTGTAGCATCAGGTAGCCCTGATCTTACTTTAGGATGTGAGACATGTTTGTAAGAGAAAAACTTGGAGGCTTCGAAAATACTAATTTTTAATTGAAGACTTGTTTCAATTTTTCAACCCCTTTCATGATATGTGAATCCTCAAAGAGCAAAATTTACCCAGACCGCTTCTTTTTCCTGTGATTTTCGCTAGTTCTACTTAACTACAGTACATTTTCATCCCTTTTGATTTTTCTTCCCCCTTTTTGTCTTTTTTCGGTAATAAATTTTACCGAATTTTACTCATATGGACTGTTCTTGCCTTTTTCACTTTTTCGACCCCTTCGCAATGTTTCAATCCCCAAAAATCAAATTTGCACAATTGGCTTATTTTCGTGTTATTTTCTGTAATTCTACTTAATTACGATAAATTCTCATCCCTTTTAACTTTTCATCCCCCTTTACAATCTTTCAACCCCCTAAGTGTTTATTTTGCAAAATTCACGTAATTTAGTTTTCCTTCGGTAATAAATTGAACTCATTTGGATTATGCTTATCTTTTTCACTTTTCCAACCCCCTTCGCAACATTTCAACCCCCAAAAGCTAAATTTGCATAATTGGTTTACTTTCGTGTTATTTTCTGTAATTCTGCTTAATTACGATTAATTCTCATCCACTTTGACGTTTCATCCCCCTTTACAATTTATCAACCCCCTAGGTGTTAATTTTGCCAAATTCGGATATTTTCGTTTTTCTTCTGTAATAAATTAAACCCATTTGGATGATGATTAAATTTTTCACTTTTTTCATCCCCCTTCGCAATGTTTCAACTCTTCAAATGCTAAATTTACATAATTGGGTTTTGGTGTTATTTTCCGTAATTTTACTTAGCCACGGTTAATCCTCATACCTTTTGATTTTTCATCCACCTTTACGATTTTTCAACCCCCTAAGTGCTAATTTTGCAAAATTCGCATAATTTCGTTTTTCGTCGGTCATAAAATTTAAGATTCAGTTTACCTTTTACAATTTTTCAGTTTCCTTCGCAATAGGTAGGTATAAGTGCGTATTTCAACCCCCACAAATGTTTTAATTGCATAATTTGGTTATTTTCGTGTTTTATTTCGTAATTCTACCTGATCACACTTAATTTTCATTCCTCTTGACTTTTCATCCCCTTTCACAATTTTTCAACCCCGATTGTCAATTTTTCAAAATTCGCCAAATTTTGTTTTAATTCCGGTAATTATTTTCATTTACTCATTCCTGTTCATTTTGTATTTTAGTGCCGTAGCAGAATGCGGAGGTACTCTTGTCTTAGCTTATTCGCTCGCTCGCTCGCTCGCTCCTCAGTCTGTCCGTCGGATAACTTGAGAACGGATTGAGATATCGAGCTGAAACTTGGTAGGCAGCTTCGTCTCCCGAAAAGTAAGGCGGGGATTGCTTTTGGGCCATATCGGACCAAGGGGGTGGGAGCTAGGGGTGAAAAACCGAAAAACTACTAATTGCAATAACTCGAGAACTAGTGGAGATATCTTGCTGAAAATTAGTATGCACGTTCGACCTTCAAGTCTGTTGAAAGTGAGGGGGTGCCAATTTCGGGGGATGAAATTTAGGGGATGAAAACCACAAAAAATATGATAACTCCGCAAGGGTTGCACGCAGCTGTCGGAAACTCAACGTACACACATATATCGGTGAAATCTTGTGGGGGATGCGTTTTTTCGTAAAACCGAACAAATGGGGTGGAAATTAGGGGTAGCAACTCGAAATTCCGCTTAATAAGTACTAGTCGAAATTGCCGTCATTCGATAGCTTTCCATTAATTATTCAAAAAAGGTGTCATTCATATTTTGCGAAAAACCACCCTTATAGGCGCTACAACCCCTAACATGCAGAAACACAAAAATACGAGAACTCAAAAACTACTCAACGTATCAAGGCAGAATTTGGTTTGTGAATTTCCAGTGACATTATAGGTGGATGGACAAATTTTCAAAAATATCTAACAAAGGGGATGAAATTTAAGGGTTGAAACTTGAAATTTCTTCAAGTAAATGGTAGCCTAAAATTACGGGGTTCGATAGATTTCGGTCAACTATTGAAAAAAGGTCTTATGAGTTTTCAATCTAAAACCAACCCCTGGGCCATTAACCACCCCTAACTCTTTGCAAGTCGATAATTATATTTTATTTATTTTTTCTGAAACCCTATTGGTTTATTTATGAACAACTGAAGTCAGTAAATACGCAAGGAGTTATGTCACACCGGAAAAATAAACTCACCCCTGTAAATCATAAAGGGGTGAAATCATGAGGTGTTGAAAACATGAATCTACAAATTACCTTAATTTTTAAACGAATTGGGTTAGGGTGGTGAAATTGAAAACACAACTTCCTTTAGGGCATGTGGGGGTGGTGAAATAGGGGGTTGGAGTTTAGGGGTTGAAACGTCCATAAAGCCCTGTAATTTGACACAGAGAAGCAATATCTTCTGCGAAACTGTGACATCTTACACACTGCATCTTCGAGAAGGGAAGATCGAATTTTAGGAGAAAATTATCGAAGGGGATGAAAGTTAGGGGTGGAAACTCGAATTTTCAATGAAGAATGTATAGTTGAAAATATTACCATTCGATAGCTTTCTATTGATGGTACAAAAAAGGTCTTATTCATCATTCGCGAAAAACGACCCTTAAAGGCGGTACAACCCCCTAACATGCCGAAACAAAAAAATGCGAGAACTCAAAAACTGCTCAACGTATCAGGGCTAAATTTGATGTGGTAATTTACAGCGCCACTGTAGGCGGATGGGCAAATTTTCATTAATATCTAACAAGGGGGATGAAATTTAAGGGTTGAAACTGGAAATTTTTTCATGTAAGTGGTGGAATAAAATTATGGGGTTCAATAGATTTCGGTCAACCATTGAAAAAAGTCTTATGAGTCTTCATCCTAAAACCAACCCCTGCGCTACTAACAACCCCTAAGCCCTAGCAAGCGGAGTAAATATATTTCATTTATTTTTTTTTGCTTTCTTCTAATTTGTTATTAATTTAAAGTGATTTTCATTAATTTTTGACCCATCCACAATTTTTCAACCCCTTTCATGATATGTGAACCCTCAAAGAGCAAAATTTACCCAGACCGCTTCTTTTTCGGGTGATTTCCGCTGGTTAATTTTGTAAAATTCGCGCAGTTTTGCCTTATGAATTGTTCTTGCCTTTTTCACTTTTTCGACCCCTTCGCAATGTTTCAACCCCCAAAAGTCAAATTTGCATAATTGGCTTATTTTCGTGTTATTTTCTGTAATTCTACTTAATTACGATAAATTCTCATCCCTTTTAACTTTTCATCCCCCTTTACAATTTTTCAACCCCCTAAGTGTTTATTTTGCAAAATTCACATAATTTAGTTTTCCTTCGGTAACAAATTGAACTCAATTGGATTATGTTTATCTTTTCACTTTTCCAACCCCCTTCGCAACATTTCGACCCCCAAAATCTAAATTTGCATAATTGGTTTACTTTCGTGTTATTTTCTGTAATTCTGCTTAATTACGATTAATTCTCATCCACTTTGACGTTTCATCCCCCTTTACAATTTTTCAACCCCCTAGGTGTTAGTTTTGCCAAATTCGGATATTTTCGTTTTTCTTCTGTAATAAATTGAACCCATTTGGATGATGATTAAATTTTTCACTTTTTTCATCCCCCTTCGCAATGTTTCAAGTCTTCAAATGCTAAATTTACATAATTGGGTTAATTTGGTGTTATTTTCCGTAATTTTACTTAGCCACGGTTAATCCTGATACCTTTTGATTTTTCATCCACCTTTACGATTTTTCAACCCCCTAAGTGCAAATTTTGCAAAATTCGCATAATTCCGTTTTTCGACGGTTATAAAATTGAACGCATTTGGGATTCAGTTTACCTTTTACAATTTTTCAGTTTCCTTCGCAATAGGTAGGTATAAGTGCTTATTTCAACCCCCACAAAAGTTTTAATTGCATAATTTGGTTATTTTAGTGTTTTATTTCGTAATTCTACTTAATCCACACTTCATTTTCATTCCTCTTGACTTTTAACACCACTGTGCGTCTGCGGAGGCACTACTACTAGGTGCAGATTTATAAAATCTGCACCCGACTCCACCAGTAAATTCAGCTCGCCCCTACATACACATTAACAAGGTAAACATCTACAGGGACACACATCGCATTGATACACATCTTTCGTTGGCTTTTTAAACAATTTTTTAACATTTCGCCTTTTAGTGCCGTCGTAGAATGTAGTGTTAGTGAAATCGCTCGCTCGGCGGCTCGTCCGTCTACTCTGTCCGTCGCATAACTTGAGAACGAAAGCAGATATCGAGTTGAAATCTTGTACACAGGTGCATACCCCGAAAATCTCGGCGGGGATTGTTTTTGGGCCATATCGAACCACAGCAGTCGAAGTTACGGATGAAAAACCGAAAGAAATTGCTATTTTCGACATTTGATCGCGAACGCTGCCTCAACGCTTGAAGATAGATCAAAAGTTTGAAAGGAGAAATTGTCGGCATTGAAAGGATCTACAAAAAAGTCCGCGACGGCCTATAGGTATCTACGATGGGTAGCACACCGTGATCGTTTTTGTGTTTTAATTTTTGACGAAAATGGCTTCGGTCGCTTATTGTCGGCTATCCGTAACAGATATTTATATGCTGTCGCGGACTTTTTTGTAGGTCTATTCCTTGTCGACATTTCTTCCTTATACGATTTTAATCCATCTTCAAGCGTTTAGGCAGCGTTCGAAGTAGAATCGCGAGAAGCTGCGTTTTCTTCTCGGGAGCGAAAAATAATTTATTGTAATAACTCGAGAACGAGTGGAGGTATCTTACTGAAACTTGGTTTTCGAGTTCTACCATCAAGTCTGCTGAAGGTGAAGGGGTGCCAATTTTAGGGGACGAAATTTAGGTGTTGAAAATCACAAAAATACGAAAATCACTCAAATATGTTGCACGTGGAGGTCTGGAACCCGACACACAGTTAGAAATAAACTCACCCCTGCAATTCAGTGGTGAAGTAATGAGGGGGTGAAAAGATGAATCTCTAAATTACCGCAATTTTTCAATGAATTGGATTAGGGTATGGTGAAATTGAAACCACATCTTTCTTTAGAGCATGCGAAGATGGTAAAATAAGGGGTTGGAGCTTAGGGGTTGAAATGTTCATGAAGCTTTGTAACTTCACACAGAGAAACAATATCTGATGTGAAACTGTGAAATCTTACACACTGTATCGTCGAGAAAAGAGGAGTTAATTTGAGTACAAATTTATTGAAGGGGATGAAAGTTAAGGGTGGAAACTCAAGTGTTCAGCGAATAATGTAGATTTGAAATTAATACAATTTCAAAATTCGCCAAACTTTCTTTTAATTCTCGCAATTCTTGTCACTTGCTCATTTGGTTTATATTGTCATCCTTTTTACTTTTCAACCCTCTAAATTTTTGTATTTTTTCTTTTCATTTTCTACTTTTTAAATCTGTAACAACAATTTTTAACATTTCGCCTTTTTGACACATCTGTGCGTCTGCGGAGGCACTACTACTAGGTGCAGATTGATAAAATCTGCACCCGATTCCACCAGTAAGACCAGCCGCCCCTACATACACATTAACTTGACAAACATCTACAGGGATATACGTCGCATTCATATACATCTTCCGTTGGCTTTTTTGTAGATCTTTTCATTGCCGACAATTCCTCCTTACAAACTTTTGCTCTAGCTTCAAGCGTTGAGGCAGCTTTCGCGATCAAACGTCAAAAATTGTAATTTCTTTCAGTTTTTCACCCCTAACTCCCACCCCCCTGGTCCGATATGTCAAAAAAACAATAGCTGCTGAAATTTTCGGGGCATACATCTGTGTACAAAATTTCAGCTCGATATCTGCTTTTGTTCTCAAGTTATGCGATGGACAGAGTAGACGGACGGCCGGTCGAGCGAGCGAGCCAGCGAGCGAATTCATTAAAACTACAGTGCCTCGCATTTTGCTCCGGCACTAAAAAGAGCTTTCAGTGGTCATACGCACGGGCGATTACTGATTAGGTTCTTGTGTGGTCATTAACAATACATCTACAATATTGGAAGATTTATTGATAGATGCAAATGAATGATAGGTATCAACGAGCTTATTAAGTTATTGGCCACTAGATGCTTTTGTCTAAGAAGACTGAGGGATTTTGTCAGCATTGAAACCTTGCTCACATATTATCATAGCTGCGTAAGTGCTCATTTGCAGTATGGCATCATTTGCTGGGGTCACTCATGTCATGTTGGGAAGCTCTTGGTAATGCAAAAAAGAATTATTAGAACAATCTTTTCCTTGGGATATAATCACTCGTGCCGCAAAATTTTTGTGAGATTTGGAGTTTTAACAGTGTTCAGCTTATATGTTTTTAGATGCGTTTGCTATGTGTTTAAACATTTAGCCGAATATGTGCGTCGTAGTGAGGTCAGCAGCTACCCAACTCGTGGAAAGGGTCGACTTGAAATTCCTAGAATCAGGTCTTCCCAGTTTGAGAATGGACCCCTTGTGTCGTCAATACGGTTATTCAATCACTTGCCAGATGAATTGAAAGAATAAATGACTAAATTTCCTATTTTTAAACAAAATGTTAAAAAAATATTGGTTGAGGCTGCCTTATATTCAATTGATAAATTTTTCTTACTAAAGTTTTAATTAAACTTGTTTGTCGTTGACCAAATTGTGTTGTGTTTTTTACTTCTATGTGTTATTTGACAATGTCTCAATTGTACGCCAAATTGTACTCTAGTAGACAATATATTGATCATGTTAGGAACCGGAATAAAGTACGGCCGCTTCTGCTCATATTGTAAAGGACTGGTATTTCGCTTTGGGCAGGATGGATTGTTAAATCTGATGTAGCAAGAAAGCTGCCATCTGTACAATTACTGCGACGAAGATTATCTTCAAGACAGTGGTGTCCAACGATTTCGCAGCGCTGGATTTCGCAGACTTGGCGTCTGCTGACCTATGCCCTGGCCTGGACTCATCATAGTTGTTGCAAAGACTCGTCGTACATTCGTTACACTCCAATACTGACATTTCTGACATGTCCTTAAGCGAACTCTTCACATTGCTGCACGAAAGACATCCTTTATTAGGAAGCCGCTCACCAGACATCATCACAGATGCTGAATAGCAAATTTGAGTAGGACAGCTAACTTTTTTTTCTTTCTCGCATTCCAAAACCGAAATTGGGCAATCGTAACACTGGAATGAGTTTCTCTTGACACCTCGACTGTTTCTTGCAGCGGCACTAATCGAAACATTCAAAGGCAGCGCAAGAGAAGACAGTATAACGCCAGAAAGGATCAGAATGAAACTATTCATTTTGGAATTTTGAAATTAAAACTGACAAATTGTTTTACGTTCACGTCAAAACCGACATGGCCTGCTTTTTAGACCCGAGCTTTTATATTAGTCTGGGGACTATTGCTGTGTATCCCAATAGCCCAGTCAAATTAGACAAAAAAGTGGCGATCGAGTGAAAAAAATCCCGGAGTTTTGAAATTTGGCATGGTTGTTCGCTAGTATCTACAGAACATCATACTAAAAGTACCCGAGGGTGGGGGCTGAGCGCGGGGTAGGGGAGCTGATTGAATGTGCCTTTTCTGCGTTTTCCGTAACTACCAATCCTAGCGAAAATTATTTTATATACAAAATTAAAGCAGACTAAATTTCCTATCAAAACGGTTCTATTCGTTTTTGTCGTAGGATTCATACTTTAAATGTTATAAGCTTGATAAGTTCTCATATTTACTTGGGATGCCTCCAGCCAAGGAGTTTAAGGTTTTGACTCGCATAAAAATAAAGTAGTGCTGAAAATTGGCACTTATGCTCTACTGGCAGTCCTGAATGACGTGTCAAAAGTTCCGGAGCCTGCGGTGCCGGCGTTCTATTTTTTTGGTACCGGAAGGCCTTAAGTGATAGTCATACATTATTTTTCGCATAACATGATTATTTATGAACCGATTTGATCGGGATTGGTTTCAAAATGACCACAACGACCTAATTAATACTGATTCTATGGATGGACCCCTGAAATTTTGAGATGAAACATCCTTTTTCTTTCTTGGAGAAATCGTGCTCCAGAATCGGCTTCGTGCTGCTTTTTTGAGATTATTTCTGCAACGGCTTATCGGACGACAAAAATGTATAAAATCTTTTCGTTGCAAACTTTATCCTGAACATTTCAGTTCCTACACATTTTTGTCGTTAGATAAACCATTGAGGAGATAATAGGAAAAAAGCAGCGCGAAGTTCTTCTTCGGAGAAATCGTACTTCAGTACCGACTTCGCGCTGTTTTCTTACGATTATCTCCTCAATGGCTTATCTAACCACAAAAATGTGTAGGAACTGAAATGTTCAGGATAAAATTTGCAACGAAAAGATCCTATACATTTTTGTCGTCCGATAAGCCGTTGGAGAAATAATCTCAAAAAAGCAACACGAATCCGATTCTGGAGCACGATTTCTCCAAGAAAAAAAAGGAAGTTTTATCTCAAAATTTCAGAAGTTTATCAGCAGTATCAGTATTGATTGGGTCGTTGTGGTCATTTTGAGACCAATCCCGATCAAGTCGGTTCATAAATAATCATGTTATGCGGAAAATAATGTATGACTATCACTTAAGGCCTTCCGGTACCAAAAAAATAGGACGCCGGCACCGCAGGCTTAGGAACTTTTGACACGTCATTCAGGACTGCCAGTAGAGCATAAATGCCAATTTTCAGCACTACTTTATTTTTATGCGAGTCAAAACCTTGGCTGGAGCCATCCCAAGTAAATATGAGAATTTATCAAGCTTATAACATTTAAAGTATGAATCCTACGACAAAAACGAATAGGACCGTTTTGATAGGAAATTTAGTCTGCTTTAATTTTGTATATAGAATAATTTTCGCTAGGGTTGGTAGTTACGGAGATATGTACGAAAAACGCAGAAAACGCACATTCAATCAACTCCCCCCCCCCCCTCGCGCTCACCCCCCCACCGTCGGGTACTTTTATGGTCTGGTATAGTATGATGTTCTGTAGATACTAGCGAACAACCATGCCAAATTTCAAAACTCCGGGATTTTTTTCACTCGATTTGTCTAATTTGACTGGGCTACAAGGCCGTTTTGCTCGCTCGCTCAGCCCTCCAATCCCGATAACTTTTGAACGCTTTGATTCTCTAATTCCATCCTCTCATGTTCTCTTCGGCCTTCCCTTTCTGTTTTTGCCCGACACTCGCGTTTGGTACACTTTTTTTGTAAGTTCGATTTGCAGGTTTCGACGAAAAGTTTCGTTTTAGTGCCGTAGCAGAATGCGGAGGTACTCTTGTATTTGATTATTCGCTCGCTCGCTCGCATATCGAACCAAGGGGGTGGGAGTTAGGGGTGAAGAACCGAAAAATTATTAATTGCAATAACTCGAGAACTAGTGGACTTATCTTTCTGAAACTTGGTATGTATACGTTCGACCCTCAAGTTTGTTAAAGGTGAGGGGGTGCTAATTTCGAAGGATGAAATTTAGGGGATGAAAACCACAAAAAATATGATAACTCCGCAAGGGTTGCACGCAGCTGTCGGAAACTCAACGTACACACATATATCGGTGAAATCTTGGGGGGGGTTGGGTTTTTTCGTAAAATCGAACGCATGGGGTGGAAATTAGGGGTTGCAACTCGAAATTCCGCTTAATAAGTATTGGTCGAAATTGGCGTCATTCGATAGCTTTCCATTAATGATTCAAAAAAGGTATCATTCATATTTTGAGAGAAACCACCCTTATAGGCGCTACAACCCGTAACATGCAAAAACACAAAAATACGAGAACTCAAAAACTACTTAACGTATCAAGGCTGAATTTGGTGTATGAATTTCCAGTGGCATTGTAGGCGGATGGACAAATTTTCAATAATATATAACAAGGAGGATGAAATTTAAGGGTTGAAAATTTCTTCAAGTAAATGGTAGCCTAAAATTACGGTGTTCGATAGATTTCGGTCAACTATTGAAAAAAGGTCTGGTTGAAAGCTTGGTCCATTTTTCAAAGAGGAACTGATGTTTGATTAAACAAGGTAGTTTCACAGTCTCGTTCCACAAAATTTACTTACTGTTTAAGACGCGTTTCGGAGTGTTACTCCATCTTCAGCTATAAAAGAAATTAACACAAAATACAAAACAGTTGGCTGGAAAAGTAAATTTTGTGGAACGAGACTGTGAAACTACCTTGTGTAATCGAAAAAAGGTCTTATGAGTTTTCAATCTAAAACCAACCCCTAGGCCATTACCCACCCCTAACTCTTTGCAAGCGGATAATTATATTTTATTTATTTTTTCTGAAACCCTATTGATTTATTTATGAACAACTGAAGTCAGTAAATACGCAAGGAGTTATGTAACACCGGAAAAATCAACTCGCCCCTGTAAATCATGAGGGGTTGAAAACATGAATCCACAAATCACCGGAATTTTTCAACGAATTGGGTTAGGGTGGTGAAATTGAAAACACAGCTTCCTTTAGGGCATGTGGGGGTGGTGAAATAGGGGGTTGGAGTTTAGGGGTGAAACGTCCATAAAACCCTGTAATTTGACACAGGGAAGCAATATCTTCTGCGAAACTGTGACATCTTACACACTGCATCTTCGAGAAGGGAAGAGTGAATTTTAGGAGAGAATTATCGAGGGGAATGAAAGTTAGGGGTGGAAACTCGAATTTTCACCGAATAATGTAGAGTTGAAGATAATACCATTCGATAGGTTTCTATTGATGGTACAAAAAAGGTTTTATTCATCATTAGCGAAAAACGACCCTTAAAGGCGGTACAACCCCTTAACATGCCGAAACACAAAAATGCGAGAACTCAAAAACTGCTCAATGTATCAGGGCTGAATTTGATGTGGTAATTTACAGCGCCACTGTAGGCGGATAGGCAAATTTTCATTAATCTCTAACAAGGGGGATGAAATTTAAGGGTTGAAACTGGAAATTTTTTCATGTAAGTGGTGGAATAAAATTATGGGGTTCGATAGATTTCGGTGGTCAACCATTGAAAAAAGTCTTATGAGTCTTCAACCTAAAACCAATCCCTACGCTACTAACAACCCCTAAGCCCTAGCAAGCGGAGTACTTAAATACATTTAATTTTTTTTTGCTTTCTTCTGATTTGTTAATAAGTCAAAGTCATTTTCGTTAATTTTTAAAATTCGCATAATTTCGTTTTTCGTCGGTCATAAAATATATAGGTAGGTATAAGTGCGTATTTCAACCCCCACAAAAGTTTTAATTGCATAATTTGGTTATTTTTGTGTTTTATTTTGTAATTCTACTTAATCACACTTCATTCCTCTTGACTTTTCATCCCCTTTCACAATTTTTCAGCCCCGAGTGTTAACTTTTCAAAATTCCGGTAATTCTTTTCATTTACTCATTCCTGTTCATTTTCTATTTTTAAAATCTGTAACAACAATTTTTAACATTTCGCCTTTTTGGCACATCTGTGCGTCTGCGGAGGCACTACTGCTAGGTGCAGATTGATAAAATCTGCACCCGATTCCACCAGTAAGACCAGTCGCCCCTATATACACATTAACTTGATAAAGATCTACAGAGATAAACATCGCATTGATATGCATCTTCCGTTGGCTTTTTTCTAATTACTGAATCAGATTGTGCTAGCTTAGATTCAAGAAATTTTCGTCAGAAGCAACAGCTTTGATGTTTTCTAAGCAATTATGGCCCGCTAATTTTGTCGGGCATCAAGGCTTTTTGTTGAGTTATTAGTGACAAAGACCATCATGAACTTGCAACTTGCAAGTACCTATCGCCGCGGTATCAGCGCATAAATGTCAAAATCAAATTATACGTTACCATTATTTATCGCAGTGACTTTACATAAATACCTAATTTTTATAATATATATATAAGCGGACGGAAGCCCCTGTCAGTATCTACCGGCAGTTCCTTGGTCACCATGAAACTAGTAGCCGCTCTTGTGGTCGCTCAGGTGATTTGCAGCGTTACCGCTGATTATCCTCCTCTTGACCTAAACGCCTATTGGGGACCTGGAAGTCCTACTCCCGAAGACACAACAATTGTGCCATTTCAAATCAACGTAACCGATGCGGTAAGTCTATTGTGTTTTCTTAATCAACATTATCAGATGATGTTTTTGCTTAGGCTTTGGCTGATTTGCAAAGCAGACTCGTTAATGCCCGACCATATGTACCTCCATTAGAAGATGTGGCACAAAATTATGGAATCAACACCATCCTGCTTAAAAATATTACGGATTATTGGATAAACCAGTACAACTGGAGGGAACGCGAAACTTTCTTGAATCAATATCCTCAGTTCCAAACTAGAATTCAAGGCTTGCTCATCCATTACATTCACGTAACACCCGCCAGCGTCCCACAAGGTGCTAAAGTTATCCCACTGCTCCTCTTACACGGATGGCCAGGATCAGTGAGAGAATTTTACGGAACTATCCCTTACTTAACCGCTCAAAATAGTAACGATTTCGTCTTTGAATTGATCATCCCCTCTTTGCCAGGATTTGGATTCTCTGAAGGTGCTTCGAAACCGGGATTGGGGGCACGTGAAACCGCCGTTATTTTCAAAAACTTGATGGCACGTCTGGGACATGACACTTATTACGTCCAAGGAGGTGACATGGGCTCAATTGTAAACACCAACATGGCCATCGATTTCCCCGAAACAGTAAAGGGGGTTCACTTAAATCTTTGCGTATCTTCTAGCGTTCTATCTGTTGTGAAAATTGCCATAGGAAGTATATTCCCCAGGCTAGTTGTGGACGAAAAGAACGAACCCCGCTTGTATCCACTCATTAATACTTTGGAACATGGTCTGCTAGAGTCAGGATTTTTCCACATTCAAGCCACAAAACCCGATACAGTTGGTAATCAAAACTTGAGATCAAAAAATTTGAGTTAAAAACATTAACTTTATGCTTGCAGGAGTTGGTCTACATGATTCGCCAGCTGGTTTGGCTGCATACATTATTGAGAAATTTATTGGTGGTACCAATAACGATTACATTCAGCGCTTAGATGGTGGCTTACTTGATGTATTCACTTACGACACTCTCTTGGACAACGTTATGTTCTATTGGGTGCCCGGCTCCATCACCACTTCAATGCGCTTTTATGCAGAGAGTGTCAATAAAAGGGAAGATGTTTTATTGGACAGGTAATGCGTGAACGCCATAGAAAGCGAAGATAACAAAAGTGTTTTAGCCGCCCTGTTAAGGTGCCCACAGCCTGTGCATATTTTGATCATGAAGTTATTTACATGCCTCCATCCATTGCCAAGGATAAATATAATAAAATAATTCAAGCCAATGAATACCCGGGTGGACATTTCGCTGCTCTCCAAAATCCAGAAGGTCTTTCTACTGATGTATGGCTCGCCGTGGCTGCAATTGAAACACTGTAATTAAGTTGTTTCAATACATGGGAATAAAAGCATAAATTCGGGTTTTAGTTCTTTTTAAGAAAGGACAACCACCGTTTTTCCCTTGTTGCTTTAACTTTCTTGTCCTTCCTACACCCTGTCTCTAATCTTCTTTTGCGAGATGCCTGCCACTTGAACAAGCATAGCAGCTCACCTACTCGCAAGACAACGAAGATTAATAAGGTATCCGGTAAATTCACCGCTAACAATTCACCGCCAACAACTCACCACCGACAATTCACTGCCAAATACTTAGTCGCCCATCAATTCACCACCGAAAAGTTCACCGCCGATTGAGCAAAGCGAATAGGCATTTTGCATCAATTTCGTTTTTGACGTTAAATTGAAGTTTGCGATATACAATTTAATCCTCCCAGACATCTTAACTTCCAATATCTTGTCCGTGGGGCTCAAAAAAAATGAGAAAGTAGCATTATTCTCAAACTTCGCGCCAAAAAATCTCGGCGGTCATTCAAACTCAATTTTCTAACATGTGACAACGTCGCTGTCTAACCCGACCCTACGTCTTTCATTCATAAGTCTTAAATATTTTATAGTGGTCACCAGTACTCTTTGCCAGACAAAGGTACAAGCAACTAATAACATTCTACTTAAGCTACTTACCACCTTTTTCAACGTTGGAAGATACTTTTGATCCCTCTTATTGTCAACTGTCAAGGTTGACGTTTCAAATTAATTATTAAACGTCACTCTCAAATAAACTGTTGCCAGATCGCATCGGCTGTCCGATCTGTGACGGCACAGGTCACACAACGGCGTTTCCGAATTATTTATTTATTTACAAATAAGCAAACGTTTTTAAAATAAAATTGATGTTAGCGGATGATTCCTTGTATCTTTATTGATGCATTTACATTAAAACAACCCGAAATTAGCAAATGTGCAAGATGCCTATTGAGCGTTCATTAATTTATTTTAAAGATAATTTGACAATTTAAAGAGGTTTGCGAAGGTCGTGGTAGGCCTGCGACTTTTATTTGATATATCGATATATCGAATATCGATATAAATAAATAAATAAATGTATTTGCCAAAAAGTAGTTAATACAAAAGAGCTAACCAAACGGCACGTCACATACAACATATTCACACAAAACAAACAAAAATCAGACCACAACGACAAGACAAATGCTTTAAAATTGGTCTCTAGAGTAATACTCATCAACACTGTAAAAACTCTTGTCGATGAGAAATTTGTAAACCAAGTTTTTGAATTTACTGCTATTAGTTTCAGACTTAATATTCTCATCGAACAGATTGTAGATCTTAACTCCTTGATAATAAGGTCCTTTCTGAGCAATTGAAAGCCTATTAGTAGGGACGCTCTTGGGTTTTACCCTGCACTTTATGATTAAGCGATGGTACTTTGCACACTTCTTACCTAGATGCCAAAGATCACTTTTTGAGGTGTTGCCAAGTTTGAAGCCTATGCGGCCACTTGCTGTGGCAGGTTGCCTATCTCCGGGGCCGATACTTTTCGGAATTTTAATTTAAAATGCAAACCCCCATTTTGCACGTCATAAGAAAGGCCTTCAAATTCTGCTTCTAAAAATGTATTCACCCTTTAGTGCCTTTTTGACAAAAAATCAAATATTCGAGATTTTTTAACGTATTTTTAAAAACGCGATAGAGCCGAAATCTCAGGACCGATTTAGCTGAAATTTTGCATATGGAGGTTATTGTATTACCCGTATTACAGCTGAAATTTTTTTGAAGGCAATCGATACACGGAAAGTGCCGTTTTCGCACATCAATTTTCAAATCTAAACATACTCTCATTTTACTAACTTAACAAGTTTTTGAAAATTTTATTGTCACCATCAGAAAGGTCTTCAAATTCTGGTTTTGAATAAGACAAAATTCATTCGCATTAAGTGCCCTTTGGATTAAAAAATCTAAATTTTGTAACAACATTAAAAATACATTATAGCCCAAACTACTGAATCGATTTGGCTGAAATTTGGTACATGGAGATTGGGTGACCCGTTGAAGAGCCTTGACAGCGAAAAAGCTGAAAAAATAGGCGATTCCGGGAAGTGCGCCCTAGACATAGGCAACCCGCCAAGGCAAGTGGCCGCATAGAATTCAAACTTGGCAACACCTCAAAAAGTGATCTTTGGCATCTAGGTAAGAACTGTGCAAAGTACCAGCCCTTAATCATAAAGTGCCCCCCGATTTTCCCAAGAGCGTCCGTACTATATGAAAAGGCAGATCGAGTGAATTTTTATTTCTCGTACAGTATCCATGAACATCGCTACGCCTCTCCAGAGAGATCATCTTCTGTCTAACAAAAATCAATGAATTAAAAATATAAAGTGAGGTCAGCGTCAGGAATTCGTACTGTCGAAAAAGTGGACGACAATGAGTGCGGTTGCTCACACCAGCCATGCATCGAAGAATACGTTTTTGAACAATAAATGCCTCGTTCATATGTGATGAAGAGCCCCAGAAAATTATCCCATAAGACAATAGTGACTAGCAAAGACCAAAGTATAAGGATTTGAGAACAGATACAGGAACCTTTATGCGTAAACACTTTATTAAATAGCAAGTCGCACTAAGACGACGGCACATTTGACCTATGTGTTGTTCAAAAGTCAATTTTTTGAATCTAGGGTCATTCCAAAAAACTTGGAGAATGAGACATGATTAATAGTTTGACCATCCAATTTGATCAAATTACAAACTTCCCGAGTAACATATTTTGGCAAGAATTTCATTAAGTAAGCTTTCCCAATATTTAAAACCAAATTGTTTTCTTTGCACCATTGACTCAGTCTATCAGATACTGCATTGCAGTTGCATTAAATGTAGGAGTAGGTATTCGGCCTGATTCAGTCATTTGTTGACAACTGGCTAACGTTAAAATGAATTGACAAAATTGAGGAATCTTTGCGTATACGTCTTGGAGATATCAATATTTTCGTGGAGTGTATAAACAATTAGTATATACAGGCTGGTCGAAATGTGTTAATACAGGGCCCTCACGACCAAACCAAAAAATTAGTAAAATAAAAAATCCAGGGTAAATTAGAATTAAATACCTTTATTTTGTCGCCATTTTGGAACTCCCCATCTTATTGTATAATTTAGCAATAAATAAGAGTACATTTTTTTAAATGTTGAACAGTAAACGTAGAAATTTTTGTTGATTCAAATTTCGGGCGGTGATCCGGCAACAATGCGCTTCACCATTACTTCGATGGAACCACCCTCATCTCACCGTATGTCTCCCACTCCCACTAGTTGTACTGTGTACACAATGAAGTAAACAGGCTATTTATTATTAGGCCCAATCAGATTCTTCCAGAGGGCGTGTACACAGTACAACTACCCTGTAGTGGGGAGACATTCGGTGAGATGAGGGTGGTTTCATCGAAGTACTGGTGAAGCGCATTGTTGCCGGATCACCGCGCGAAATTTGAATCAACAAAAATTTCTACGTTCACTGCTCAATTTGTCAAAAAAATAAAATCACTCCCATAAAGAGAATCAAAGGGAATCCAAAAAAAAATTGAAACATGCATGATGCCATTTAAAAAAATGTATTCATTGTTTATTGCTAAATTATACAATAAGATGGGGAGTTCCAAATTGCGACAAAATCAAGGTATTTAATTCTAATTTACCCTGGATTTTTTATTTTACTCATTTATCTTACCGTTTCGCCGTGAGAGCCCTGTATTAATACATGTGGACCACCCTGTATAAACAATTTAAACAAGTGATGGTAGGAATTACTATACTTATTTAAACGACTTGTAGAAAATTCGACATCGCAACTGATAACTGTTGTTTTTCAAAGCACCCTTGGGCACCCTCGTTTATTTCGAATCCCACGTTATTTTCCAGGGCACAATCGATTCAATCAATAATTGATTTCAATATTATTAACTAACTAACATCAAGAAACCACAGAAAAAGGTCTGTTACCTATTCATACCTATCTAGCTCTTAAAACTAAGATGTTACTCGATTACAGATATAATACCACAGTAACGATATCGATACAATAGCACCGATAAATCGGTATATTTATAGTTATCGGTATATCGGTATATCGATATATCGATAAATCGGTGTATCGGTATATCGATAAATCGGTGTATCGGTATATCGATATATCGATATATCGATACATCGGTATATCGATATATCGGTATATCGATACAATTTTAAATATCGATAATCGATATTGAAATTCAGATATCGCACATCAGCCCTAGTCGTGGCCATTCGTTTACGTTTCTCAAGTAGGTATTTAACGATATGTTTTTTAGCAGCCAGTGGTTTTTCCACTTTTCCATTCGGGTCTCAAAAGGTCAGGTAAGGTCTCTCTTTAATTAATAACAAACAACTATTTACCCCTCCTCAACGATTTTTTGTAGCAGAATCAGTCGTTTTCTCACTTTTCGAATCAGGTCTCAAAAGGTCTCTCTCAATAACTTAGGTTCGGCAGTGAACTTTCCGGCGGTGAATTGTTGGGCGATGAATTGGCGGTGGAAATTGTTGGCGGTGAATTTTCCTAAACCCGATTAATAAAGGACAATCTGGATTATTTATTAATATTTTATTATCTAGTTTTGTAAAATGTTAACATCTCATTAAATAAATAAAAACACAGCTCGGCTATTAATGCAATGATAAATAAAAAATACTGGATGCTATTAAATAAGATGAATACGTCACATAAATCTACCCTAAATTGGCAATTGGCACAATTTCATTAAACCTAAATAAATAAGTTTTAAATAACGAAATAATTTTTACACAGGCAAGAATTCATGAACACCTACTAGGGCTCACTCAAGAACCTTTAACGATTCAAAACCAGCTTTCATACCTACAAATTTCGCTCAGTACAAATAGTTTTTCGGAATCTCGTTAATTGGCTCAGCACACGTCCCCATATGTCTCATTGTAACGGCAGATTTGGATCTACAATTTTCTATTTCTAGGAAGCAAGTGTTGCTGTACGTCATGTTATCCGTTCCGCATACGGGATCGTAGTAAGGCGGGCAGATTTTTTGACATCCTCTGAACAAGAAACCAGATAGACATCTTTTCATTGGTACTACAAATATGTGTTTCCTGCGAAATTATTATGTTGTACTGATGCATCTTTACGACCCAGGGAAGGTCTTACCCGCAATTATCTCGCTTCATTTCACATTCGCTTCTGTAGATTTTATTGTCCGAGCCGCAGACGAAGTTCCTGTCGTCCGGGCACTTCTCGTTGCAGAGTGCTGTTGTTCGGCAGTGGTGCAGGGGCACTTCGGTGACCAGTTGTCCGCACGTGTCCTTTTTCAGATTACAAAGCGACCTAAGCCAAGTTTTGCAAGTTATTATGTCATAGAACTAGCAAGAAATTAGGCAAAATGCAACCAAATTCTTGTTCAAAAGTTAAGGATATAGATATAGCCTAGCTTTCAATTGCAGCGGTAAAATGAATCTTCGCATTTAAGCCACTAGAAACAATTATATTGCGACAATGTGGATTTTTTCCATGTCAGAAATTTTGGAATTTCATTGTAGAATTAATATTGTGAAAAAAAAAACAAAATTTCTGATTTTTGGCAAAAAAAAATGTAGGGGCTTAAAGTGAAGATTGCAAATTGGGGGTTTTGGGCTATATCTCTGACTTTTGAACATGAGTTTATTTACTATTCAGGGTGGGGAAAGGAACTGTGTTTCAGGAGTTTATAATAGTACCTATTATTTAGTATCAAGGGACTGAAGTGAATAATTTTATCAATGGCATACACATACAGTGCTTAATTTTTAGATGCTCACTATTATTAGTATTTCGGAAACCATAATAGATGGAGAGTACTTGGTTTAAATTGGAGAAAAATTACGCTTAGCGATCAAGAATGTGAAGGGAATTCTCCGATATTTTAATTTGTTCCTGAGTTATCGCAAAAAATCTTAAACTTGGCAATTTAAAGAAAAATTAATATCTTCCTAACGATTGATGTTATTTAAATGAAACTTAGAATTTTCATGTTTTTGACAGCTGCCAATTGAATGGCATTGACAGAGATTTTCTAGGCCTTCTAGATTTTGAATAACGACAGTCAACTTTTGATTCTTTCATGGCCGCCATATTGAATTTTGTCACCATCAAATACCAACAAACTTGGCTTTTCAAAAATGTAAACAAGAACTTTTTTGACAGATGTCAGAACTTGAAAATTGGTATGAATAATTTGTAAAATCAGCCTTAACTTAGATGAAAACCAATTGCAAAAAGTAAATAAATTCAACAGTAATTAACTGAATACATCCTGCGGCCGTGTGACTCAGCCTTTAACCTATTCTTTCAAAAACGTCCATGTTGGTTAGGTACATTTTCGAGAAGCTAATTTTTCTGTGTATTCGGCGGTATTAAAAATCAATATGGCACCCATAAGAAAAAGAAAAGTTGACTGCCTTTATTCAAAATCTAGAAGGTCTACAAAATTTCTGTCAATGCCACTCAATTCTAGTGGTGAAAAAATATTCTCTCCATTAATGGTTCAAATAAGATTTAAGCATAATTTGTTAAAAACCACCCTTAAAGGCGCTACAACCCTCAAAGTGGAGGAACACGAAATTCATAAACTGTTCAACGTATCAATCAGGCGAGGCGTCCCTAAATACGTAAGAATTTATGTAACACCACAGAAATAAAACCAGCCCTGTAAATCATAAAGGGGTTGTTTAATTAGGGATTGAAAACATAACTTTATTTTTTAACCTCCCCACTCCACTTCACCATTTCAAAAAAAAGGGAGGTTACTACAATCACTAAAATTTTCGAATTCGAGATAAGACCGGATCTGTACGTTTTGAGGTCTCAGGAACCCAAAAAAGTGGTTTTTAAAATGTGTACGTTCGTTCGTACGTACGTACGTTCGTTCGTTCGTTCGTTCGTAAACGCGCCACAGCCCAAACTACTCGACCGATTTGGCTGAAATTTGGTACGTGTGCATGTGATAACCCAACTTAGATCTGAAAAGCTTTTGGAGCCAATCGTGCAGCCAGAAATGCCATTTTGGCACATCAACTTTTAAATTTTAAATGTAAACTCCCATTTTCAGCCCAAGCCCCTGAACCGATTTGGCTAAAATTTTGCACATGGGGATTGTATTACACGTCGAAGAGCTGAACAAATGTTGGATTCAATCGACCCACGGAAAGTGCCGTTTTGGCACACCAATTTCCAAATTTAAAGTTATTCTCTCATTTACCCATCCAAAACAAATTTTTGAAAGATTTATTGTCACCATCAGAAGGGTCTTCAAATTCTGGTTTTAAGTGAGATAAAATTTATTCGCATTTATTACCCTTTGGGTAGAAAAATCGAAATTTTGTAGTAACACTGAAACCACGTTATAGCCCAAAATACTGGATGGATTTGTCTGAAATTTTGTACATGGACGTCAGGTGACCCGTTGAAGAGCTGAAAGGCTTTTGGGAGCAAATGGGTGCCATTTAGGCATATTAACTTTAAAATCTTAAACACAAGTCACGGAAATCAAAGACCCACGCGTTGGGGAGGTTCCAGCCGCTTCTCTGCTGCCTCTTTTTAACGCAATGGATGAAATCGAAAGCACAATTTTCTTTTGAACATGTAGGGGTGGTGAAATAGGGGGTTGCAAATTAGGAGTTCAAAAAATTCTCGGCCTTTTTGTCTTTTTCAGCAATTCGAATCATTTGGATTTTCCGTAGAGTGTAAAACCTACTTTCTAATGAGGGAATAGAAAAAATTAATTTTCAGATTATGTAAGTATTGTCACAATTGTTTCCCTAGGACAAAACTGTAGCTTAACATTAAAAGGAACCGGCGCAAGTGGGAGTTAA
Source organism: Pycnomerus fuliginosus (assembly GCA_963924575.1). Taxonomy (NCBI): domain Eukaryota; kingdom Metazoa; phylum Arthropoda; class Insecta; order Coleoptera; family Zopheridae; genus Pycnomerus; species Pycnomerus fuliginosus. The sequence goes on along the minus strand of OZ004617.1, from coordinate 14,966,792 downwards.
TCATTTGGGCTTTTTCAAAAAAATTAGTCCCCGGGGATTAAATGCTACCCTGTAGTCAATAAAATATGGCAGTATCTAAAGTAGGACTTTTAATGTCGGGGGTGCAAAATAGGCATGTATTTATTTTATCCGGGGTATAAGAGGGGTAAAAAGTACAGGTTAACGTGTGCTATCAAATAAACGCTAATTTGTTTTATTTATTGGTTATCTTAATATCTTTATAGGAAGGTAGTTTGGCATAACTGTAGCTCTTTATAATTACTTTAAAACTAACGGGTGTCCTAAAAAAAACCGAACAAAATATTTTTGGGAATAACTCGACCATTTCTTAACCGATTTGAATGAACCTGTTCTTAAATTATAAATAAAGAATTATGCTTTCGAGGAGTGTAAGCAGTGACGGTAGATAGCGCTGCCGTAGTTGCGATATTGATACTTGTTTTTAGGGCTTAATTCAGGTGCGTGGGGATTGGTTAGACAACATCCAATCGTTATGAAGCTCAAGTAGCATTAAAGATCGTTCTTTTCTCTTTAAGAATCTTTTTTCAGAAGTCGATTTGTTTTACGCATTAATTTTCTGTGATTTTTCAAAGAAATATCTTTTTACCTCTTAATGACTTATGAGTAAAGTTTGTGATGCAAAAACAGCGTAATTTTCAGTTATAAATCATCGAATTTGATAAAAACATAGGTGACTGCCAGTGCGGGACAAATTGGAAAAAAAACGAGTTAAAGCATTACTTTATTAGACATTTAGATATGGTTCAGCGTGACCGCCCTGTAATTCGATGCATTTTCGCAAACGACGTTTAAAGTTTCCAATTGCGCTATTAATGTGCATTTGAGGAAAATCATTCCAACACTGTACGATTCTTCCTCGCAGTTGGTTCACTGTTTCTATAACAACACCTTGGTGGACCGTATCTTCTAAGGTGCTCCAGATGGAATAATCTACGGGGTTTAAATCTGGGCTCTTAGAAGGCCACTCTTCGGGCATCAAAAAATCAGGACAATGCTGTTGTAAGTAATTTATCGTAAAAAAAATATGGCATCGTGCACCATCTTGCATATATGTGTAGTTTAGGTCAAAATCCTCAATAACAGGCAACATAACGTCCAAAACTTGCTCACAGTATTGTTCTGAATTCAAATTTCCCCGAGTGAAAATCGGTTCTGTTTTACCCAGCATTGAAACTCCCAAAGAAACCATTACTCCTTGTCCGTATTTATCCCTCTCTTTCACAAGTCTTCGCGCCTCTACATCGCATTTCCTTCTTGCTTGATCAAAAATCCTGGTATTTTGCGAGTTCTTCGGTGGGTTAATGTTGAACATTTTTTCGTCAGCAAACCAAGCCCGTCTTAAAGATTCGTTTGTGTGAAATCTGTCAAGCAAATGACGAGCCCTATGGAATCTTAAGTTTCTTACTCTTGGTGGTAGTTTTTGCAAATAATTTCGTCTAAATGTGTTGAGGTTTAAATCCTTTTTAATAGCAAGATGTATTGAATTCCGTGATAGTGGCAAAATTTGTGACATTTTTCTTAAACTGCTGCTTGTGCCTGGCCTTCCTTCAGGACTTCGTGTTAAATTTCGAATTAACTCAATATTTTCAGCCGTCCTTGCCGTCCTAGGTCTTCCACTTCCAATTCTTCTGTCAATATTTCCAGTTTCAATGTAATTTTTCAAAAAATCGTGCATCGTAGTTTTCTTCCAATTCCGATTCGGATACTCTCTAATAATTTTAGAAGCACTTAGCCCTTTTTCGTCGTGAAGACTTTTAATTAGTATTTTATCTTCATTCGATAAACCCATTATTTTTTGCGGGTATTTTAATTATTTACTTTTTTGAGACACGTTTCCATGGAAACAAGCATCTTGACTCTAGATTCTGCACCTGGAATTTTGGCTGGAATTGCACTTTATTTCCTTCAGTCTTTTGTGATCAAAGTCAACACTACCAATTTTAAAGCATGTAGTGATACCAACCTCGGATTTTATCAAATTCGATGTTTAATTACTACAAAGTAGGCTGTATGTGCATTAGAGTCATTTTACTCAATCATTAAGGCGTTAAAATTTGCGAAAATACATCTTTAAGAAAAAGAACGATCTTCAAGACTACTTGAGTTTGATAACGATTGGTTGTTGTCTGACCAATCCCCACGCACCTGAAATAAGCCCTAAAAACAAGTATCAATATCGCCACTACGGCAGCGCCATCTACCATCGCTGCTTGCGTACCTCGAAAGCCTAATTCTTTAGCTATAATTTAACACCTGGCTCGTTCAAATCGGTTAAGAAATGGCCGAATTATTCCCAAAAATATTTCGTTCGGTTTTTTTAGGACACCCGTTAGATAGGTGGTCCTTCACTTCATAAAAAAAAACAATTTAATAATTTGGAAGAAACAGGAAGGGCAAAAATCAACAATAAGAAGAAAGCTAAACCACCAAAAGTTGATCATCAAACAAAATGTCCGGATTCAGAATGAAAGCCGTTAATTAGTGCTGAAAAAGGTAATTAATTTATTGGTGGCACCAATAACAACACGAACCAAATTCAGCACAGACTGTTTTACATAATTACTTTTCAGATAACGATCTCCGTAAAAATGCAAGCAGGAAACGCGTAATCCATCTTTATTAAATTGAAATCAAGCCAGGCTACAGTAGTGAAATGAATACGTTCTTAATTTGAGCAAAACATGGACAAAACCTCATTTTTACCTGTAGACATTGCCGTCAGATCCACAGACTGGTTCTTCATTCTCATTATCACAGTTTGTAGGGCAAGGAACTTGTTCTTTGAGAGCCGTACAGTTTCCGACATGGGCGAATTGCACTCCCTTCAAGCACGTTGCCAAATTTAACTGGCACTGATTTGTGTAAGTCCTGGCGTCTGTCCCGCAAACAGGATCTTCGTCGCTGGGACACTTCATTTTCAGGCACTTGCCCAGCCTTGGTCGGCATTTCTCCAAGTCCACTTTCGTCACTCTCCTGTGTGATCTAGAAAGAGAAATTGGCGTTATTGATGTTTCCTCTTTTTGATGTATCGCCCTGACCCGCAATTCAAGAGTTTCATTTCGCATTCGTGTCCGTAAATATAACCATCTGACCCACAAATTGGTTTCTCTATCTCGTTGCCGCATCCCAAAGGACATGCGATGCTGTGAGACGTCCTTTCTTGACTAGCACAATATGCCATCGGCACTTCAAACACATGTTTCCTGTAATGAATTGCCGGTTTAACGTCGACTGACTTCACAATTGATGGACTTTACCCGCAATTCTTCGACTTCATTCTGCAAACGTTCGCGTAAATCTTCCCATCGGATCCGCACGTCGGTCGGGCGTTCCTCCAGCATGACTCGCGGCAATGTCGCGTCGTTTGGCAATATTTCTTGTTCGTTCTCACTACGCCCTGACTGAAAACAATTCCATTACAACAACAACGCAATTTTTATCCAATAACTGCGAACGTAAATTGCCGACTTCTCACGTAATTCAAAGTCCGCAATCTACTTGCGCCCTACTTAGAAGACCATACCCACAGGTCAAGAGCTTCATTTGGCAAGTGTTTTTGTAGACATTGCCGTCGCTGCCGCAAACAGGACCATCTTGAGGAGCTTGCTTGCAATCAACGGGACAATTTTCCCTGTGAGCGCTGTTGTTGTTGCAGGATCCCAAATGGGACAGGCTTACCCCCAATCTAAAAACGGAAACTTTATTACTTTAAATAAAACCGTCGTAAAAGTTAATTTGTGGCACGACCGAAATATGTTAATCACCTCGAGATTTATGGCCGATAACGCGAACGTAAAACTAATTTATAATGGATTCTAAATTATGTCGTCAACAACAACGAAAACGTACCCAGAAGTATTCACAATTAGGTAAATTTTTAAAAAACTGTAAATATATTTCCCATTTTAATCTCCCCACAACCAATTTAAAAATGGGAGGTTACGGCGATCACTCCAAATTCGAAATTGAGATAACACCAGATCTTTACGTTTCAAGCTACCTTCAAGAATGATCACGAAAAAGTGTTTTTTAAAAAATGTCTGTGCGTACGTACCTACGTACGTATGTGAGCACGATTTTTCGGAAACTATATACCGAACGGATTTTAATAAAATTTGGTATGGAGGTTCGCGTTAGCCTTCTGGTTAGCCCAGTTAATTTTGTTGTGAATCCGCTGACGCCAAGTGCCTTTTTGGCATATCAACTTTGAAATTTGAATAATTTCTTTATCAGCCCATGAAAAGTCTTCAAATTTTGTTTTCAAAAATGTATTGAAGCTTAGTGCCCTTTTGGCAAAATATCGTAAAATTTAGAAAAATCGCAGAAAACACCTTATGTTTGGGCGAGTAAAACTTAAATATAGTCTTGGTATAGTAAATAGTAAAATTTACTTGATATTGGTGATAGGATGGGATCATTCATCAAATGGGGAGGTTCCAGCCGCTTCCGTAGCTGCCCATTTTTTACTTTATAAAATGGGCATCTAGTTTCCCGCTCCTTGTTATAGATACATATCTGCCAGCAATAAACTGTTCTGCCTAGTGACTTAAGTAATACTAATAATATAGTAATAATACACTTTATTGGCGAAATAATACACATTACACCAAAGGGTGACAGAACAGTTTAAAACTGATTATTCTGTATCCGAGAGATACTAATAAGCAGCGCAAAGGAAGTTAACAATTCAAAAAAATATATAAGTCGTCCTCAATCCTCAATATTGATTCAGATTCAGGTTTCACTTGATGTAAAAGAAAAAGGCCATAAATTATTTAGCTAAAGTTATTCGAGTGCAGAAGGTGAAAGATATTCACATTATCTAAATTGCTATTCGTTTTTATTATCCAAAAAGAGTTCGAAACACACTTTTTGTTCTAATTTAAAAGATAGGGAACATTCTATCACAGCATACGTACCTATAAGTACACAGACAGAGCTGTCACAAATCAAAAAAAGATTTAAATCAAGAATCATAAATACTTTTCATTCTATGAAATGATTGGGGGGGATTTCACAGTCGGCAGTGGTGTACAAATTTTCGGCAGTGTTAGTGGGAAATTTTAGGCAGTGGTTGCAAAAATTGGGCAGTGGTTGCAAAAATTGAGCAAATTCGCCAGTCGGGGGACTGGACAGTCGGCAGTGGTGTACAAATTTACGGCAGTGCCCTGAAAATTCGGTAGTGGTGTACAAATTTTTGGGGTGTGAAATGCCCCCCAGAAATGATTTAAATCAAAAATCGTTTTTTTATAAAAAAGGATTTAAATCAAAAATTAATTGAGATTTAAATCTTTTTACCAAAGATTTAAAATACTTTTACCGATTTAAATCTTTTACCAAAGATTTAAAATACTTTAACTGATTTAAATCTTTTTACCAAAGAGTTAAAATTCATTCTTGTCGATTTAAATCAACTCGGTGCTTTAATTTTCTCTACTAAAACTTACTTCAAAATTCTACTTTAAATAACCTTTAAGGCCGCCTGACAAAGTAGCACGTTTGCTAGCAAAATTGGGATGACTGGAATTTTGATATAGTGTCGCTTGCAGCAATGTTTGAAAATTTTTACTACCAATACAGAAAATGTTGACAAATTGTTAGAAGCAAAATATTTGTTTTATTGAAATCATTTTGTGATTTTAAATCTTTTGTAAGTGATTTAAATCTTTTGAATGTGATTTAAATCCTTTTTGTGCGATTTAAATCATTTTTAAGTATTTAAATACTTAGCAAAAATTTAAATCTCTTTGTTTCTTTAGAAAAATTAAGATCTTTTCAAAAAGATTTAAATCATAAATCAAAAATCTTTAACCATAAAAAAGATTTAAAATCAAAAGATTTAAATCAAAATAAAAAGATTTAAATCAAAAAAAGAGTTAAATCTTCGTTAAAGTTTCAGTTCTGTAACACAGATTCTGTTCTACCACAGACCGCGGCACTTTACATCTGTCTATTTTTAAGTACCTACAGGATGTTTCAGTAGCGATGTAAAATTACTGGTAATTCGCCTGTAATATTACGTCACATTGTAACATTGGTACATAATTTTGATAATTTACAAAAAAAGTTTTTTGAACCCTCGCTGTAACAACCCAAAAAGTAGGCACAATTCATGGGTTAGCCATGAACTACATAATAGCAAAAGAGTAAGGACATTTTGAAGCCATCAGTTAAAATCTTCTTTCCAATATCGACCGATTTCCTTTGATTCTATTATACAGGGTGTTTTTTTTTTAAACTTCGCACCTTGAATATCTTTGGACGAAAAAAAGCCAAAGTTATTCAATTCCCAGCACAGAGGGGGACACCTGCTCTTATACTGAGAGAATTTTTTCCAGATCCGGTTTAAACGGAAATGACTTTAACTTTGTTTTTTCAAATAGAATTGTAGCTTTTTCTCAACGGATTCTGAATCTACGATTTTTTCTGAGTTAGGAACAAGTATCATACTTGACCGGAAGTGTAGTCACGGCCACCCTAGATTTTCAAAAACATCGGAGAAATCGGTGAAAAACTGAGGTTTTCAAAAACCGCAAAAACACGTCAAGTTAGTTTTTTTGAGGCGAAAACATCTGTGCAATTACATTTTCTTTTATGTCTTTATTTCATTAGTTTATAAGACACGAGATCTAAGGGAGGTTTCAATTTCCGGTTAAACCGGAAGCTGCAAACAAATATCAGACTATACGATTTATTTCGATTTAATATCTTTTTTACGTCCAAAGATATTCAAGGTGGGAAGTTAAAAAAAAACAATCTGTATGTTTTTGTACCTTAAAATTTTATTTTACCTCCCTCCACCAAAATCGGGGGGTAAGATTTTTTTTCCAATATCGGCCCATTTTCTTTGATTTTAGTATGCTAAAACTTGATTTTAATCTCCCACTACCAAAAATTCTTAATCCCTTCAGGGATTAATAGTTATTTATTTAACAAGGCAAAAAAATTGCAGATTGCAGATAGTAAATCAGGTTTTTTGCTGTGTTAAAAAGTGTATTTTACTGCCGTATTTTTACTAGCGCCGGCAGTAAAAAATCGACTTTTGCTGCCTAGGCAGTATTGAAAAAAATAGCATACTTATATTCAAGTGTCCTGTAAAGTGAATCAACGTTATTAATGAAATGATGAGTACTGATGCAAGTCGAGCGCTTACGTTTGACGCTACGCACGCCATAACCAAGCCAATCAGTTCACAGAAAAGTTCTTCTACCCCCAGGGGCAGGAGTAAGAATTTCTACCCCTTGTGGCAAAATGTGACGTGACAGGAGGTAGAATAGTTATTTATTATACAGGGTGTTTCACGACGAGCGACAGTTAGCTGTATCATGTGAAGCTTTGGTATCTCGGTCGCAAAAATTGGTGGAAAGGGGTTAGAGCAAATTCTGAATCGAATGAAAGTATTTTTAAGATGGCGTCACTTCCGTTATTTTAAATGGGCTTTCCCCATTTTTGATTTACAGTCTGAATCTGCATCTAATTCTGAGTATTTTGATATGACATACCCTGTAGCTAAATATTAAAGATTTGGAGCACAGAAGAAAAAAAGGTCCTCCTTTAAAATTCATATCTTCGGTACCAAAAAGAGTGGAACTTAGAAATTTTCCCAGTAGTAAGAGGTCGTTTTGGGACATCTGCTGGTGGCATCAGAATCAGAAAATTCCTTTACGGGGAGATCTACAATCAGTGGCGTTCGTCAGATTAGAAAAACAATTGAAACTGAATTTTTTCAAATGGAACGACCATTTTTTTACTGCCCCATTCCGTAGCAAATCCGATTCCCTATCTATCCATGTCTGGTCTTCCTCTACTTAAATCTTCTAGTTTTGGAGTTATTATGGTCTGTCCGGGATCCACACGACCGAGATTCACCCGATTTCCATGGCGATTCATTGTTGAATCTCGGTCGTGTGGATCCCGGACAGACCATAGTATTTGTTTACTTTTTTCGTGAATACTGATGGCCATCTAAATAAATTTATAATTTTGTACCTGATTAATTTAAGCAAAAGAATTTTGATTTTAAGTTTATTCATTATTCATTTCGTGCACTGCAGAGGTTCATATTGTAACATTGGCGGAAATGCAAAGCTTTGTATTTTGTTCTGAATTTCCACCAGTGCAATGATGAACGTATTGTGAATCTTCCAGAATTCCAATGAGACAGTAGTAGATTCGTAAAATCGCAGTCAATGTTAGAAGCCGATAGCAGTTGAATTAGAATTTAAGTAGATCGACTTTTTCCTATGTGAAAATGAAAAATATTTGTTTGCCCCAAAACGTTAACATTTAGCTATGTTACATCAAAATACTCAGAATGTAAATTAAAAATGGGGCTGTCCCATTTAAAATAACGAAGATTGTGTCGACTTCCGTTATAACCGGAAGTGACACCATCATAAAAATATTTTCCTTCAATTCAGAATTTACTCTGACCTCTGTCAACAAATCTTCACCGCCGAGATACCAAAGCTTCTCAAGATACGGCCCGTCGTGAAACCCCTGTATAAGAGGGAGAAACTACGGATTCTAGCGTGAGGTGTGAAGTTGTCCCCCGACGCGCAGCGGAACGCTAAAAGAGGCTTCTCCCCCGTGTATAATATAATATTTTTTTCTATAACCGCTGTGAAACATTAAAAATTATAATTGTAATGGTGGAAAAAGTGTAAAGAAGGTCCATAATGACTAACGGTTGGGAATATATTAAATCCAGTCCTTCTTAAAAAGGAGGAGAAGGAGTGGATTTAATATATTCCCAACCGTTAGTCATTAAAAATTATCATTAGTAATATGATAAGTCGTCTCTTGATTGCCGCGGGTTTGACGTCCGAATGGTTGAACTACGAGTCAAAATGGTAGATTTTTTTTAGGTCAAAAAGACGCCGAGAGCTTGCTCGAGTCGTCTTTGGCCGAAAAAAAATCTACCATTGACGAGTAGTGAATCCATGAGGACTCAACAAGGCAATCAAGAGACGACGAATCATATTTTACAGATTATTTTATAAATTAAAAGTATTGAAGTAGTTCCAAAGACGTTCGAATCTAGGTAGTGTAAAAATGTTGGATCATCGCTGTCAGTTGTCAGTCACTTGTCAACTGAGTGTCACGTCACAAAATAGAAGTGAAATTATTTGTTTTCAACAAGATTTAAACATTTATGTTTACCTACGACTGATTACGGCGATTGAATTTTATTTTAACCGCATTATAACATTCTTGGTATGAAATTTGGTAGAATACCTAAAACTTTACAATGGAGTACTTATTACGTGAACTCTTGTTCGGGGGCATCTACCTACTATGAAAAGAATGGACGAAACAAAACTGGTACGAAGGATATAGGAAGCGAAGACCAATTAGACGCGACACAGGAAGACCGAAGGACACCGGGGAGAGTTTATTAGAAGAGATTTGCATTTCAAAAGTTGATAAATTGAAAAAATAACTAATAGCTCAAAAAGAGGAGGACCTGCTCATATGCAGTGTTTAAAATAATGTTAAGTTCCTGTTGTTGGCTCGTGAGTTTTAGGAGAATGTTATAAAGTGCTACAAATTTACATTCCGGCGAGTGACTTTGGTGTAATTATAACAAGATACCACACAGTTTAAAATTACCCAACAATTTTCTGTACAAATCTGGTAACCGTATCTTTTTCTAAATCTGATTAAATGTTTACTTTGAGTATATTTTTACTTTTGCCATTTTTCAATGACAGTTGTGTTAAATGTCGTAGGATTACCAGTTGATTTGAACTACGACTGTCGTCTTATCACTGTAATCTAGAGGTTGCTAGGTTACTGTGAACAAAATCTAGCTTTGGATTGGTTCAATACTTAATGTATAAAATAATCTTATTAATTTGTATAAATAGCAGGTTCCGCCAGGTTTTAGCATTTTAATTTCAGATCCGTTGCCTTGGCGATAGAATAAGAGTGACTACTAGATTGTCAAATCCGCGTGGGAGAAATAAGTATGCATTTCTACCCCAAGGGAAATAATAATTTACTTCTAAAGTCAATTTACTTCTAAAGTCCCGTCGCATATTAACGAAAGCGGGGGTTGTGTGTCTCAGGCTTTTTTTCTGTTGGTTTGTAAAAGGATTTCAGTTCTGTCAAAATTAACAACAAATACCCCTTTCAATCTCCATTGTTACTGTTTATTGACACTGACAGTGAGTGACGGGAGTTTTGACGGATGTGAAATCCCGTTTACAAACCAACAAAAAAAATGCCTGAAACACACAACCCCCGCTTTCGTTAATATGCGACGGGACTTTACCTCAGAGGCTAAAATGTGACGTTTCAGTAGCTGTCAACAGGTAGAAAATGTCAACATTTCATACAGATTATAAAAAAATATATAATAATTTTATAACTGGCACGTGTGTTACATTGTTAAAAACCGCAACTGATTTTATCTAGAGAACCATATTTCTTGAAAAAGAATAATTATTATATTGTTCGCTTTTACATTTCCCAGGATTACTTTCAAATCGCAACGATAGTGAAGGTGTACATGATCATTGTGAAGGTTAAGTAATTAAGAAAATGGATTAACCGAATGACTTGTACTCCACCTGAGGCACATCCAGATCACACATTTGCGAAGAAGGAAGCTAACTACTATATAATCACCGTCAAACAGCACGAAATGAGAAATGTTAGCAATACAACTCCTCTGTGTGGTCCTTGCATTTTCTAATTCTTCATTATGTCCACATGTCTAAGCCTCTAGCTAATAGGAGGATTTGTTGAATTTACAAGTGCAAAGTGGCATTCGCTTATAAACCGGTAAAAATCGCGAGTGATAGTAAAAGTTAATTCACCGTAAATCTCGTTACTCCGGTCTTTGTGTGGATTTAAGGTGTACAGTTGGTTTAATTGTTGGCCTGTTAACCATTTCGAATCACCTGCATATTTCCACCTGCAGCATGCACCGATTGAGATAAGTCCTTCCGTCAGTCCCACAAACTGGATCTTTTTCACTTCCGCATTTGTGTTCACACTTTGATCCCGCTGATCTCTGACAGAGGGTGGGATCCGGTGAAATTTTCACCCCTTTCCCGCAAGTTTTCTTCTTCAGTTCGCAAATATTCGGGTAGATAAACCCATCCGAGCCGCAAACTGGATCACCGTAACCGTGTGTGTTGCAAATTCTGGGGCAAGAAGAGTCACGAAGTGGAGTAATTACTGCAAAATAAGAGAAACACAATTAATGATATACTTTATTTATTATGTTGATATGGATTCTGTGCTACCGAGATCGTCACAAAGCAGAACCAGTTCGTCTCTTTCATGAATTAAAACCACTTTACATCTTTTATCGTTCAATTATGCTGCAATATCAGGATTTTAATCAATTTATTAAGCTATTCTGCTAAGTTTATTGAGTTAAGGAGTTTAATTAGCAACATCGGTCTTGGAAAGTCCCGTCCGATCCACTGGATGTGCATAAAATTAATTATTACTGACCCGTCCACAACATTCTGTCTTGACCTATCTCTCCTTCACATCTAGATAAAGAGATGGCTAATGAATGTTTTATTCACGACAAATGTGCCTTATCAGCCTTAGTACAATTTTTATGGGCGTCAGATGACATGCAATTAAAGTGTATAGGTATGCATTATGCAAAGCTCACGGAGAAACAATTGCGTGCTTTAGGTACAATGTAAAGAGCTTTTTGTACGTTCCGTGCTTTCGTGACGTGGAAACTAAACATAGCAATACTTTGTAGTTTATGAACTATAAGCCTTAAATTGAATGTTTCTGGGTACAAAGAAATAATCATGGATAGTCGAGGCGCAGCCGAGCCTGCCATTTCTTGAGGTCCGGAAAAATATTTTCACGCTATGATTCATATGACATTTTTCTTCTTACATACCAGAAAGCTAAAGAATTAATAATTATGAACTATTATGAACTTATTTCTTGGCTAGTCGGAAGAATTTCTATCTAGCTCTTACTTTTTTGCATAATATATGAAACGCTATAAGGGTCTTTACATTACGGGGGAATAGGTGTGAAGAACGAGCGGCGAAGGAGCGAGTAATGTAGAAACTCAATAACGTTACGTGTATAGGTCACGGGAACCCAAGATGGCGGATCTGAGATGGGAATTGTCGACTATACATTATCCACAAATATCACCACAATGTTTCACTAATAAAATATTCGCATAATGCACTGATTTACCATCAATTGGACAAATATCTGATGCATGTAGGTTTTGGAATTAATTAAGATTCTTGTGAATAAACCTAAGAATCATCTGGCACTAACAGAATTTGCAGACGTCAAATGATGATTACAGAGAATTTGTGTAAGTATTTTCGTAATGCTGTTGCCATAATTAACCTCCCCACAACCATATAAAAATGGGAGGTTACTGCAATCACTCCAAAATTCGAAATTGAGATAACACCAGATCTTTACGTTTCAAGGTCCCAGGATCACAAAAAAATGGTTTTTAAAAAATGTCTGTGTGTATGTACGGATGTACGTATGTACGTATGTATGTACGTATGTGAGCAAGATTCCTCGAAAACTACCGAACAGATTTTCACGAAATTTGGTATGGAGATTAGTGTTGGCTTTCTGGTGAGCCCAGTTAATTTTGTTGCCAATCTACAAACGCCAAGTGCCTTTTTGGCGTATCAACTAAGAAATTTGACTGATGAACACCAATTTTTCTTATAAGCATGTGAAAGGTCTTCAAATTCTGTGTCTAAAAATGTATTCACACTTGGCGCCTTTTTGGCATAAAATCGAAAAATTCGAAATTTTGAAGCAACATTAGATAATACGCTACAGCCCAAACTGCTTAATCGATTTGGCTGAAATTTGGTAGGTAGGGACACACAGTACCCCCCTAAGAGCTGATTTAATTTTGGTGGTCATCGGCCAACGGCAAGTGCCAATTTGGCACATCAACTTTGAAATTTGACTAATAAACTCCCATTTTCTTTATCAGAACATGAAATGTCTTCAAATCTCGTTTCGAAAAATGTCCTCAAACTTAGTGCCCTTTTGTCAAAAAATCATAAAATTTTGAAAAATACCAGTAGTAATATTTAGGTACAGCAAGTAAGAAAATTTGCTTAATTTTGGTGGCAAACGACCAATAACAAGTGCCTTTTAGCATGGCGTCTATGAAATTTGAGATATGACCACCATTTGTTTTATCAGCACATGAAAAGTCTTCGAATTTTGTTTTCAAAAATTCAATTAAATTTAGTTCCCTTTTGGCAATAAGTAATAAAAAATTTTAAAAATTACCAAACACAGGTAGAAACTGAATTGAAATTTATGGGTGGTAGGATTGAATCATTCACCAAGTGGGGAGGTTCTAGCCGCTTCCGTAGCTGCCCATTTTTTTTTTTGTTACTGTGTTGCCATATCGGGTGCCAAAGTGACGAAATGCTCCTGCGGCATATTGTCACACGCTCTATTTTATACGAAATATTTTTAAAAAATGTGAAAAATTACTAAAGTCGAAAATGGATACGATCCAGTATCCCAGGGACTTAATTAATTTACCATTAAACATTACCATAAAAAAATCATAGCATAAAATTAAAAGGAGATCCTAACATAAGGCTGAAAAGCCAAGATAATAAGCTACTTTTTAAGACCAATCAAGTCGAAAAAAAGTGTCATGTTTTTTGAAAATTGGATTTTTTTGAGTTGGCTGTAATTTTGATGCAGAAACAGAAACTGTACCTTGGGCCGATTGCGGATGGCATGGTCTGAGAGAGCATTAAATTTTCAGAGTTTTCAAAATCGGTGTGCACGTTAAAGTTTACTAGGTGAGGCTATAAAATTATAGCCAATTAGACCCGGAATTAGATGAGAATCGCGAATTTTGGACGATATTCAAAATGGCCTAAAATCTGTATAGTATCAAAATTAAACAAAAATAAGATAGCCATTACTCATAGAAAATAAGTATCTACCTCATGCCCAAATTTCAATGGAATCGGTTTCTATCGGGTCAGCTGATTTGACATGGAATCCCCCCAATGTTAAAGTGACATTTCTGTGCCATGGCAATGAAGTAATATACTCCGGGGGCAGAAAAAAAATTTTTCAGAGTAATTCTGTGAGTCTTCCTTTCATACCACTTTGTGAATTTTCGGTAACGGCATCCCATAATAAAACAAACTAAGCTTATTCCTAAAAATTTGTGTAATAATTTAATCAAAAATATCCACTTTTAATGAATTTTCTGCATTTGAAGAAAAAATAGCATAATTATGTTATTTCGAATAAAAGTGACTTTGTGTGGCTCAGCTGGATTTGCCCTATTTTTTACTGTAGAATCACCCCTGAAATATTGGAACGTTATTATGAAACACCCTGATGTATAGCTACTATTATCGTCCGCATAAGATTTTATTATATTTTATAGCAAAATGTTAAGTATAATTTTTAACTTTTTTTCGTGAGTTGGATTTTGTGTTCGCCTCCTTTTCTATTATAATAAACTGAAGAGGTAAGTGGATATCGGTGTTATGTAGCAAAAAGTTAGTTTCGAGATATTCAGGTATAAAATGAAAACTTTGTTAAACGTCTTATGGATTATGACATATTTTTTCTTTTGACCACCTTACACGTCCAATACAAAAGGGTCTAATAACATTAAAGTTATTACTTATTAGGTACCAAAAATAAATTGTTCGAAATTTTTTGGGACACTCTTTATAAAACAAAAAAAATAGATTTTCGGATCTCATACGGGTAGCTGTGAGAAATTGTACCTTCACAGTTAACCGTGTAAAATTATTTTATTTATAGCAACCTTATCGTTACCTGAAAATTTGGTTGTTAAAGCAACGCTTTAACAAATAAGGATAGATAAAATAAACATTTTAACAGCAAGGATTGACAAAATAACATTAGATAAGTATAACATTAAGAGTATAGACAAGGTGAACATATTATTTTAGCAGCAACTATGGTAGATAAAGTGACTTAATCACCGCCGGAGTAAAAATAATGTACTTCATTGCCATTGCAAAGAAATGGCATTTTAATATTGTCAAAAATGTCATTGAAGTGCAGTTTTTTGACGTTTGAAGAAAAAATACATTTAAATATTAAAAAATTCATGTTTGGCAACTCCACAAAAAAGATCTAAAATACAGAACTTAAAAAGTTATATAATGAAAAACAATTCGTTTCGGGTTTTTTTGTGCGACACCTTTATATTTCTTGATGATGCGAATCTTAACTGTTACCACAAGCAAGCGCCTCCACCATTTTATTTGCGCGTTTTAACAGTGGTTGTATCATCTTTCAGTAGAGTAAGGCGGGGGCGGAATGCTGGCTTGTCATTTTGGTAACCAACATAAGTCATAAACCTTCAAGACAGATTTTCAAGGATCCTTCATATCTCATCTCAAAAACGAATAAAACCATAAACCATAATCTCATACAATACATATGCACATAGCTATACAATGGAGTCAAAGAACTATTAATTACAAACAAAGATAGAGTTCAGATACACTTTCTGTTGAATCGCTTTGTACCTATATCTACCTAAGTCAATAGTTAATTGAATGGGAGTCGAAAGTTATCGATTAATCGAAGCGATTTTTGCCTATAAACAGAGCTTGCAAACGGCCACTTTATTACCTTTTACGATTCTCTGTGCAATAAAGTTAATTAAATTAATCTTCCATAACCACTTTTAACAGTTATAAGGGTCTATTTAAAAGGAATGCATAACTAATTCAACAGCGGTGCTTTTATTTCCTTTACGTGAACGTTAAATTTTCGGGTCATGAGTCAACTGCCCGTTACGAAATAATCACCGCGTGGTGAATTCAAGATAATTATTTAAAGCACTTGCAAAAAGGACAGCTATTTTGTATTATTGCCGATGGACGTTCATATAATTGGAGAGAATGAGCAAAACTTGTCAACGCTCACGCACTTGCTCACGAGCCGAGGCTTGTTTGCAGCTGACACCTAATTTCTGCCCAATTTACATACGAACGTGCATAATTTTGTTGGGAGTAATAATTATAATCAAAACACGGATTCCTGTCTCTTAACTGATGGTGTTTACACGTTAATAACACTTCCTGAGCAGTGTTTGAAATTGAATACATTAGACCAGATAGTTTTTACGTAAACTATGTTCGGGAAATGGGGAACCGTTATTAATACAAGCGGGAGACTTCAATGCCAGATCAGGCGACAAAAAGCAGTTAATTTTCTTTATGTTTCTGAAGACATTGACCATAAAGCAACATAGGTCAATGATATATTGAGATTAATCTTAAAAAAATTGGGATCGATAAAACTGCAGGGATTCAACTCCCGCGACATCAAAGCGAATTTCAAAGTGCATGAGATGCAGAACGTAGGCCTCTGATAGAGATTTATGACCCTCACGTCGGAAACGAAGAAAGCAGTCATCGAGAATGCGATAGTAAATTTTTTGCTTCTTGTGCTACAAGTCAAAGACACAATTAAATGCTCGTGCCCGTCCTTTAACGTTAACTACAATTAGCGTCTTAAGGTAATGAACGTCATTCATTTAATTGCTCAGTCTTTCTTTAGCATCAAACAATAATTGTCCGGCGGTAAATTAGGGAGAAATTAACTATGAAGGTTTTGAGGAAAATCCGTTTAGTCTCGTGCTGCTCAATTAAGACGATCAACAGTGTGTGAATACAGTTGTTTGGAAGTGGGCTTCCATTGCAGTAGCCGACATAATGGGACACATACCAGTTTTAATTTTTTCTTTTTTTTTGGTTTAACATGTTGCGGTTTCGAAGGTGGTTGTTAGGTTTTTCAGACAATTCAAATCAGATCAATTAGATTCTCGTTCGTTGATTACAAGGTAGATCCGCTGCCAAATTTCGAAACTGATAATGGGACGGCAAAAAAAGTTAAAAATAATAAAGAGACAAGGATGGCAAGGGCGCCTTCCTTGCAACCGCGATTCAAGTAGATCTCGTAATAACCATGTTAAATAATTTTACGCATCGTTGGACAAATTGTATAAATATAATTTACAGGAAAAAGAAAGGGATTTTTTCGTCCGGCGGCGGATTTGGATCTTATAACGTCATAACGATCATGGGAACGCGGTTTCTTTGAGTTTTTCTCGCCTCTGCAGATTCTCCGAGGCATCTCGACCGATCAACGTTAAACTGCTGCTAATTATAGCTATAACAAGGAGCAGATTTGTTATCTTAATTGTTGTAAAATCGCTTCCTATTGTTTCACATGTACTGTTATACCACCGCTGCAGCAAAGAAACGGAAGTGCAAATCCAGCTTAACGACCACCTATTAGAACACAGTTAATCTGTGGGGTTTAATTTTTCACTACCGCCGAATGTAATTTACGTTGCATTATTGTGGAATTCCCATTTCGTTCTGCAGCAGCCTTCTACAATCATAAACTGCTAACACCGTTCGCAAGTGCAAGAACTATTTTTGAGATCGTATAACGATGTCAAATTGACCCATTCACCTACTTATCGCGAATATTGTTTATTTTACCGACTATCTCTTACTGAAAATACTAATCACTCTTCCGATTATGGTAATTAGATGTTGCAAGGCATAAAATTATCTCTCGGTAATAGCGTGATCCTCTAATGAGAGCTATAATGTAATTTCACTTTAATGGTACGATAATATCTTGAACATTGACATACCCTGTGTTTTTCTGGGACTTACTTGAGAAGAGTTAGAAATAGTTTATTGTAAGTAAGTAGCTATTCGTTTTTTTAGTTATCGATGATGGTGTAGCAATGAGATTCAGAAATTCCTTATTTTTTTTACCTATAGCTCATACCTGAGAGGCTTTATAGTTTAACGCATCAGGTATAAAACATTCACCAAGAGAAATAACAGTTCAGCTCTCATTGTTCTAGGTCTCCTCGACTGTCCCCGTTTTGATCTTCCAGTACCTAATTGTATACTGTCATTGTTTCAAACTCGTTTTTTGTGGCCGTAGGCAAGGATCATATCGCGAATGATCCTTATTGGCACATTTGGCTTACTTTAATCAATTACAAATAAAATCCATGAAAAAAAGTTCAAGAATTAAAATGTGAGTATGTTAAATATGAGTACCTTATAGTCGAATCTATTCGGATATAATAAAGACTATACAGGCTGTTTTTTTTAAACTTCCCACCTGGAATACAGGTATCTTTGGACGTAAGAAAAATATTGAATTTAAATAGACTCTGGTCGTCACCCTCGGAGGACACCTGCGCGTATATTGCGGGAATTATTTTTCCCCTTCCAGTTTAACCGGAAATGACCTTAACTTTGTTTTTTCAAATGGAATTATCGTTTTTTCTCAACGGATTCTGAAGCTACGATTTTTTCTGAGTTAGAAACAAGTAAAGTATCATACTTCACCGGAAGTACAGTCACGGCCACCCCAGATTTTCAAAAATATCGAAGAAATCGGTGAAAAATTAAGACACCCTGAAGTGTAATTTTATAACAACCAGTGGATTTCGAATCTTTGTTTTTTTTGTCACTAGGAATCGAAATATAGCTATTAGGACAACAAGTGTTTTATATGCCTATTATATTTTCGCTCCTAACGTCGCTCAAATAATATAAACTACGGCCTCGATTTTTAAACTATAAAACACGTTTTGTCACTTATTGTTTTCATGATTTTTTCTAATACTAACCATATTGACACGACCTTTTCTTGTCAATTCAAGTGATAAATTTATACCAAAAGAGCACCAAATGTGGACAGGTACAGTTTTGGAAAAAGAATTTGAAGATGTTTATTCTTCACTTGCTAATAAGAAAATAGGAGTTTATCTTTAAAATTTAAAAGTTGAAGTGCCAAAAATAGGCACTAGCCGTTTGCCGATTGTCACCAAAATATAATCAGATCACCAACTGGTAATCACCTAACCCCTTGAAAATTTTCGTGAAAATACGTTCCGGAGTTTAAGGGGAATCGTAACTACATATAGCACACAAGCATTTTTTAAAAACAATTTTCGTGATTCTAGGGCTTCGAAACTTAAACCCATTTGAAACCTCGAATTAGTTAATTAACAGCGACAGTGCCAGTGGTACACACACCCCTAAATGACGCCATTTATCAGACAACCGGTGAATATAAATAAATTAATGAGGAAATGTTTGGGTATAAGTATATTTTCTCCAATTTTTCCTAAAATAAATAATAAAAATAATAAAATATTATTTAAATAAAATCGCCGAGTGAAGTTAAGACTAATAAAACCCTTTAAAGGAGACAGTGACAGAATGTGTAGTGCACGCGCAAGGCTATCAGTCAGAAAGGTCTGAAGTTAGAGTAGGACTAAGGCAGGGAGATGCTCTCTCTACCGTAATATTTAACCTCATACTAGAGGCAGTAATTAGGAGAATCCAGTTAGAGACAGAAGGTATAGGATTTTCCATAAGTCCACCCGAATTGTAGCGTTCACGGATGACGTAATATTGTTAATACTAATACTTATTAATTTTTAAGACAATACAGTTAACATGAAGGAATATGACGAACATAGTTCTCGAATTCACTTATTGCATACAAACAATATTGTCTATAACTCTATAAGAAAGTCATTTAAGCGTTTCTTGAATGTCGTTATGCTATTTATACTCTTGAATTCAGGAGGTAGAATGTTGTACAGATTAGATGCCAAATGATGCGGTGATTTTTTATACAGGACGTTCGCACCGAAATAGGAAAATTTGCCCGGACAGGTCGATTTTATATAAAGGGGGGACACTTTTTGTGATTGATAAAATTTCACGATGCACCGATGCACCCGCTAACTCATGCCAACCACCACTTCAAAATTTGAAGTAGCAACCCCCACTTGTCATACGTCACTTGAAAGCTAATTTCATTACGAGTTCAACCGTGTAAAACTTTTTGATATCCGTTGATCTCAAGCGGACAAATTTTAAATTGCATTAGGGTCATTTGTGATACATCATCTGAAGGTGTTTGAAGTTCTCTCTAAACTGATGCAAAATTTTTTGAGATCCATTCATCGTTCAAAAGTTACACAAGCACGATCGAGTTCTGGGCCTACAAATCCTTTAAAATTTATGCTTTTACGTTTGAGTAGCTGATGTTTTTCAGAAATTTTTGCATCGGTTTACAGAGGATTTCAAACCCTTTCAAATGATGTATCACAAAGAGCTCTACCATTGAATTCGCAATGAAACTAGCTTTCAAATGATGTATCACAAGTGGAGGGTTGCCATTTAAAATTATGAAGTGGGGGTTGGTGTGAGTCATGGGGTGTTTCGTGAAATTTTACCTATCACAGATTCAAGTATCCCCCTTCATATAAAAATTGACCTGTTCGAGCAAAGTTTCATTTTTTTTGCATGCATGTAGCAGAGAACATTTTTGAGATAAATTGAAGTGACAGTTAAAAAGCGATATTTGGTAAAAATGATAGCCAGAAACCGAAAGAGTTTCAAGGAAATGTTTGGGGGTTAGTTTGGGGGAAAGCCTAGAACAGGAAACTGTCAACATCAACACCGCTAAAACGAAATGTAAGTATGAAACTAAGGTTACCAAAGTCTAGGGAAGCTTTAGGATAAAATATCAGAATACGAGAACATTACGTTCAAAATGGTAAAGCAATTTATATAATATTTATAGGTTCACTAGTCGCAGAGGACGACATAAAGGAAGAAATAAATAGAAGCATATTATTTGCCTATTACGCAGTATTACCGACTCTAACATCTAAGGTTGTATATCAGCCAAAAAAGTTAAATTACGTAAAAAATTTACTAATAAATAATACAGTTAAAACCCGATCTGTAAATCCTCAAATGTTTGTCAAAAGATCTGTTTTTTTTGTATAAAGTAGTTTGACAGGTGAAAATTAGGAGCTTGTCATATTAGGGGCTAATTCTAAATTGATTTATGTCATTACGTCATAACATAAGTCTGATTAGGTGTGTAACTCAGGAGATGGCGCTAGCAGTAAGATTTCAGGCAACATCATCTATCAACATCAGCTATCGCGAGGAAATTCATGCTGAAACGAGGTGTCTTAATTAAAGCGTACCGAGGACACTATTTCAGCATTTTTATGCTAAATTTTTTTAGCATTTTATGCTATAATGAGACTCAATGCAGCAGATGGCTGCAGAAGCCTACAAAATCCTACTACAGAAGTCATCTGCTGACTTACGCGCCTTATCAGACTCAAGTCATGACGTAATGACATAAATCAACTTAGAATTAGATCCTTAGAAGTTTTATAGATCTGGTTTTAATTATACGATTTGTCACTAGATGGGGCAGAAACCTGGCCCATAACAAAAAAGGAGGAAGGAAAGCTGTTAACATTGATTCAACACAAAGCCCTAAGGAGCATTATGGCCCTTGCAAAGAACTAACGGAACCTTCAGAATTAAGTACAACGAGGAATTAAAGGAGACATTAAACCAGAGCACAATCCTGGGTATGACGAGAAAATCAATATTATTGTGAACATGAGAACGGATGAAGAGAGAATTGTCAAATGATAATAGACAGAAAGATGATCGGAGGTAAAAGTTGGAGGAGCCTTAAGCAAAGATGGGAGGATCGGTTGAGGAGGTCAAAAATTGGAAGAGTCTAGCTTTGGATAGAAAAAAATTGATGTACCGACACTTCTAACTTACTAAGGCAAGAAATTCCAATTTTTGCGAGTTTGTTTGACGGCCACCGTTAATCCACATTATGCCGGTTTAATAATAGACGCAGCTTTAATTCGATAGCCGTGAATGAAGTGCTTTTTGCAAGTCTGCCATTCGCGTTTTCGGAGATCTCATTATCCCGCCGTAAACTCAATAAATTTGATGAGATAATACCCGCCGCGGGTTGAGTGGACGTTATTAATTCAATAATTACTGGTGTTGGCGGTGGTCGAAAAAAGCGCGACCTTGCCGGCCACATCACGTACGGAGCCGAAAATTGAGGAAATCTATTATTGAACCAGTTTTTGTGATTTTTAGAGGTGTACGTTGCATGTATCTAGTTTAAAGGCTGTCGAACTCTGGAATCTGTGAAGTGTGACCAACTATCCGCGATTCACTTTTAGTTAAACATACATTCCGTGAGTTTCGTTTCTGGAATAAAGATAACAGATCCCGTCATAGAAAATGTCTTGTACCTAATTTTTATCCTTCCATTCTTCCATATTTATGACATGTTTAGTAAGATCTGCTGTGTGATCGCAGCATTTTTCCCATTCTTAACTGTACAGTTTCGACGTAAAAAATAATAAAATGTCGGAATATCCTTTGGAATAACTTAACATTTCTTTGCGGAGCCGGCTCTCTATCTACATCATCATAATCTGCAAACTGTATGTTTCCAGCATATTTGGTATGATATACGAGCTTTACTAGTGGCGTGTGCAGCTCATGAAACTTACGATACCAGGGTATGGAAACAATACAAGAGTTAAGGTGCGGTTCTGCTTTATAATGTCTTTATCTAAAATTAGATTGCGCTGGAGCGTACATATTAAAATCGCTTCAGTGGTAATCGCCCTGCTACTTAGGAGGATAGAAATGGGAGGTTCGAAAAATACCAGGCCGCATTTTACAGCCCCATCTTGCACTCCACCTCGATAATCAACTGAAGTGCATACTCGTACTCGTACCACACAAATAATGTTATTGGTGTTTTACTTCCTCTTGAGTTGTTGATTAAATAGGTATTGGTCTTCCGGTTTCCGGTGCTCTATGTAACTGGTCTCAGACCTCTCATATACAGGCCGTTTCAAAAACATGGTGCCTTAGGTGAAAATTAGAGGAAAAGTAAGTATACATTTTAGTCCTATAAACAAGATTCTCTAAGAACTACGCCTTCACGAAAGGGTAGGGGAGACAGGGGCAAAGAGAACCACCGGGGCAATATTATTTATAGAGAATCCGAAGTTTCTAAACATATTGGTAAAGTTTTCAATTGTAGCTTTTCTATTAGCGTCACACTAGATATAATCAGCTATCATTGTTTTATAAAAATTGTCGCATCGGTGGAGGTGTTAAATTTTTTTTTCTAAATCATGTCCTACCATCGGGGCAAACGGGACCAAATGTTTTGGGGTAAGGAGGACTGGAATAGGGTATGTAAAGGAAATAAGTCTATTGTGAAAAATGGGTCCTCTAGTAAACGTAGTTAGCAGCGACAGACCATTTAACCTAAAATTAGTGGCGACAGCGACAGTTAATATGAAGAAGCGCAATGTATTTTTTGCACTATAGGGGTGGAAAAGGCTGAATATTATGCCAGTCATGCAGAAAATGGAGACAATAGGATTGTGCAGGCGTTCATGAATCACAAGTTTTTTTGTGATTTTTATGGTGAAGAAGTACTGGTCCTCTTTGCCCCATTTATGGGGCATATAGGACCAATGACAGAAGTTGATTTATGATTTTTTTTTAATGGAAAACTGTTATTTTTTGACAAGTTTTATTATGTCAATTATTAAAAAACACTTTATTTTTTAGCATTTTCTTAATTTAGAACAGATATTTGAATTGCAAGCTTAAGCGGACTCCTCTGACCCGGTCTCCCTTACCCCAAAAATCAGTTTTTTAGATTTGCGCATAAACTACCACAAGTACGACTTTGAAATTTGGAACATAGTTTACTCACGTAACCGTCTTTATTTTGTATTTTTTTCTTATTTTTCATGTCATTAGAGTAGCGCGTTTTTAGGGGGGGGGGCTTAGACATTTTTCGCATATTGTTTCTTGAAGCAGGTTTTTTTACAAAACAAGAATATGATTGTCACTAGCACTGCTTGGGACACCAAAAAGTATTCGTGCTGAATTTTGCTGAGACATGATTTTCGAGTTAAATTTTGTTCATTAATTTAGTGCAGGAAATTAAAAAAATAATGGAATTAATGATTTAATTACTCTACGTTGAATATAACTTTCTGATAATGTAGTAACATCTTAAAGTTTATTATAAGTCATTATAACTTCTTAAGCGGCTTCTTATGGAGTTTAGCTTAATTTTAACAAACTTAAAAACAGTTAAGGGTTTGGATCTGAAGCATCGTAATAAATTCTGATCGACAGTTTAAGGTAAGGTAAGGGTATTTCACCTCATCTAAGCTCGATTTCAAGTCGAGAAATTAGACAAATTTAAAAATAGTATATTGTATATTTAGAGCCGAAAGTGTAAGATTTCCGCACGACTCGTGGATATTACCGCCCGAGGCCGAAGGCCGAGGGTGGTAACCACGAGAGTGCGGAAATCGCACTTTCGGCTCGAAATATACATACTATTTTTCCTATTTTTGTGCAAAAAAGCCATAATAGAGGCTCTTGTAGTCTTATTTTGAATGAATCTGCATTAATTCAGAAGGAATCAGCTTGCTGTGCAATCTGATGATGGCATGGTAACGTAATTGTAAGATAAACAAAAACGTCAACTTTTTGCAAAATTTAATTTTTGCGCTCAAATATGAATGAAACTTTGGAAGAAATGGCCTGCCCATCTGAAATAGAAGAAGAAGCTGCAGCAGCAACCATGGATTTATTGCCAGTTAAGTCGCGGGAAAGGTACGAACTGGCGTACACCCAGTTCAGTGAATGGTGCAGAGCGAAGAAGGTTATGATCCTCAACGAAAAGGTATTTTTGGCATATTTTTCCGAAAAGTCAAAAACCAAGAAGTCTTCCACACTTTGGTGCACCTACTCAATGTTGAAGGCAACTTTAAACGTGAAAGAAAACTGCGATATTAGCAAATATAATAGGTTAATCGCATTTTTGAAACGTCAAAGCGATGGTTACAGACCAACGAAGTCGAAGATTTTTTCCAAAGAAGATTTGGACACATTTCTTAAAGATGCCCCAGATGAGCAGTATCTTATGATGAAGATGAGGGCAACACCATTTTTAAAGAAATATTCATTAATTTTATTAATTTAAGGTTGTTTTTATTATGGGAATTGCCGGGGCTCTTCGCCGAGACGAATTGAAAAAAATGAGAGTAGACGACATTGAAGACCTGGGGGCCCTTTTAATAGTGAAAATTCCAGAAACTAAAACAAAAATTCAACGCACATTCACGATTACGCAAAATTCTCAGGCCGACATAAATATGTTAGAAATTTACAGGAAATATGCTTCTCTTCGTCCATCCAAAATGAATGATCGCAGCTTTTTCATTAATTTTCGAGAGGGAAAATGCACCTGCCAAGTTGTTGGGATAAATACCATTGGGAAAATTCCAAGTCAAATTGCCGCTTTTCTCCAATTACCAGAGGCAGCCAGCTATACGGGTCATTGTTTCCGCCGATCTTCGGCAACACTGTTGGTGAATAATGGAGGAGATTTATTGAGTTTGAAGCGACATGGGGGGTGGAAGTCATCAGCGGTGGCCGAAGGTTATCTAGCCGATTCTATTGAAAATAAGAAGACAATTTCCAACCAGATTCTTTACAAGGGTGCTCCTGAAACGGCGGTAGTTCCTTCTTCGAGCAAACAGGAAACAGCAACCATCCCAGAAGCCACTGCAGCACCTAAAGCTCCAATATTGTCTGGGAATCAGGACATTTCAGTGTTGACCAATTTAAATAACACTCTAACTAATAATTGTGCTAATATTTCCTTACCATCTGGAATTAGTATTAGCAACTGTACAAATTCTTGTATTACTTTAAATATTGTTCTTAAATAGTTTGCATATTTTAAAATTAAAAGAAAATGAAAATAAATTGTTTTCATAAAGTGTGCGGAAAAATGAATTTCCGCACGCTTTTAATTTTTCCGCACCTTTATGTTATTTTCCCACCCGTGAGTGGAAATTGCCTACTTTCGGCACACATTTTAGTGCCGAAAACAGTCTTTTTTGCACAAAAATAGGAAAAATATTTTTCTACACTAAATTAATTAGAAGCGTTTAACTCGAAAACCAACGCGTCTTAGCGAAATCCAACAAAGGTACATTTTGGTGTCACAATGAATTCCCATGACACTTTCACTGTTTCTTTGGGCAAAAACGGGCTTAGAGAAAAAATATGCAGAAAATGTTAAAGCTCCCCCCATAGAAACTTGAAAAAAAATACAATGAAACCGGTTATTATAGGAATCTACGTTGCAAATTTCAAAATCAAATCTGCAATAGTTTTTGAGTATGTATACTTAAAAAAATGCAGCAGTGAAGCGGCTGGAACCTCCCCATCGCGTGGATCTTTGCCTTGGGTTTCTAGTCGAATTAGCAAAGAAAATGTATGACTGGTTTCCATAATGGTTTTAGAACTTTTTTAGAACATACAAATTGAAACATTCATTAGAGAAAAGTAGGTATAAGTAAGTCCTTTTTAGGCAGTTCTAAAACCGTCGTTGAAACCAGTCTTATACAATTTCTGTGCTAATTCGGCTAGAAACACAAGTCAAAGATCCACGCGATGGGGAGGTTCCAGCCGCTTCACTGCTGCATTTTTTTTGAAACCAGAATTTGAAGACCTTTCTGATGGTGACAATAAATCTTTCAAAAACTTGTTTTGGGTGGTTAAATAAGTGAATAATTTAAAGTTGGACATTGGTGTGCCAAAACGGCACTTTCCGTGGGCCGATTGAATCCAAAATTTGTTCAGCTCTTTGACGTGCAATACAATCCCCATGTGCAAAATTTCAGCTAAATCGGTTCAGGGGCTTGGGCTGTACCGCGATTTTAAAGTCCGATAAAAATCAATTTTTTTTTAATTTTTGGTCAAAAGGGCACTGAGAGTGAATACATTTTTAGAAGCAGAATTTGAAGGCCTTTCCTATCGTGACGTGAAAAATGGGGGTTTGCATTTAAAATTAAAAAGTTGATGTGCCAAAATGGCATTTCTAGTTGCGCGATTGGCTCCAAAAGCTTTTCAGATCTAAGTTGGGTTATGAGATGCCTACGCACCAAATTTCAGCTAAATCGGTCTAGTAGTTTTGGCTGTGGCGTGTTTACAAACGTACGTTGAAATATCCTGTATACAAGTAACAAATAAAACACAAATCGCATTAATACAAATGCAAGTTAACGCCTCCAATCTAATTATAATTACTAATCACATTTAGTAAAAATGTCGATAACTGTAAATAGGCATATACAACTTGCTGAATCTACTGTCTGAAATGAGTGAAACAGTTTGCTCACTGCAAAATAGGAAAGGTTGTTGCATGTATGTTGGTATAAGTAGTACATAACTGCTGTAAGGGTGTAATTCGAAAAGGTAAAATTTTGAACTAATGTTTACTTTTGAACTTTTCGTTGTATCTAGTCGTAAATTTTACAACTGAGCGTTTAAGTGACTTCAATTTGTGAACAATGAAACCCTAATATTTAACAGTAAACAGAAGGATACTAGTGCCTCCAGGATCGTACTAGCCAAACTCGACCTAAACCTTGAAATATTAATTTATGAATTATGAAAATTGTAAGAAATTATAATAATAAGTATGAGGCGCAGTGACGATACTAAGCTGAAATCGGTATGCGCACACATTTTCGACAAAATTACCCACAGATTCTGGTTTACTACACGTTGTAATGTTTTCTTTCCTGAATACGTCCCTTAGTATTCGCCGGCTCGGTCCTACCTTAATAATTGTTTTACGATACAGGTATTAATACCTGCTGAGTCTGACCCTTCTAATGCTGTCGTAAAATTTATGACTAGATACAACGAAAAGTCCACTACTAATATCTGTCCGGGATCCACACGACCGAGATTCACCCGATTTCCATGGCGATTCATTGTTGACAACAACGATTCACCATGGAAATAGGGTGAATCCCGGTCGTGTGGATCCCGGACAGACCATATATAATCTTTTTCTCAGATACAGGGGTAGTGTGAGTCAGGAGTCAGGCGTTTTCTGTTGCGTTTCAATGTACGTCAAAAGCTCTATCAGTGTCAAAATACAAAAGCAAAAGCAGAAACAATGATGAATAACAATAAACAATTTCATTTTTATGAAACTGACAGCCCGTTTAACACCACCCCACGTTATATTGCCTAAAGTAGGTAATAATCATCCTATCCTCTAATTGATTCTCAATTCTGATTAAATTACAAAGCACCTGAAATAGGCTCTGACGATCGATTCGTGTACTGGGAGGTAGGTATATTGTCGGCTGTTGATATTAATCAGGCGATTAAACACAGACAAGCAGTCTGCTACAATGTTTTTATAAACGTACATCTAGATAAGTGGAACACACACCACACACGGTTTGCTTTAATTTACACAATATTCCGAAGGAGTAGCTGGAAAAGAGAACAAAACAGACTTTTATGCTGGACGAGCCGCAGGTTTTTCCGCATTATTCTAGGCATGTAATATAATACGTGATACATAGGTAGTTTGGTCGTTAATTTCTTGGTCACTGAGTCAATTACAATTTTCATCCGAGGCGGAAGCAAATATTTCAATTGGATGTTTTGGTATCGTAAACCTTTCAGTTTCAGCCGTTTGAGGTCGTTTACTTCAATCTGCAGGAAGTAACATGCGAGGTAACATCCTTTGATTTAATATGTGGCGATCAAACGTTAATTTATGATCCAATGATTACGTGAATAGTTATTTATGTAACAAGTGAGCAAAATGCAACTTTTTTTCACGAGAAGGAATGTTACCAAAATAATACATTATGATAGTATGATTCATAAGGAACAATTTGAGATCGGGACCCACTTGAAATTTCCCTTAGGATCAAAGATGGGGGCCCCTTTTGGAAATCCCGTTCAAAAATGGGATTATCGTGAAAATACGAAGTAAAATCACGCGTGATTGGGATTTCTTGTACTTTCGGCTCGAAATAAGCCGAACAGAAAGAGTAACGTTTTGCGCTAAAATGACTCCTAAAGGAAGATACGCCCCTTCGCCGAAGTACATAAAATTTACTCAAAAAATACAGTTGACACGAATCTGAAATTTTGAACATTGATGCAAAAAGGGCTTTCTTGTGAATTTTTTTTGAATTTTTATTTTCATCAGATTCGGAGGCGTACGTTCCTGGGGGGCTTTAGGTATTCATTTGTCTCCCAAAACAATACGAAAATCATGATTAGGTAGCCATTGCACACAAAAAGGTGCTCTTGATCAAAGTCGGTAGGACGCACCGTTTTCGAATAAAATGGATCTAATTTCTTCCGAGCGCGAAACATTTTTAGAAAAAATTTCGTCTTATCCACCTAACTATGATTCTCGTGTAGTTTTGGGAGAAAAACGTTTACAGAACAAACTATGTAAAAATTGAATAAAGCCCCCCCCCCCCAGGAACGCAGGAACGTAAAAAAGACGCACCTTAAAATGGAAGAAGTTTGTTTTTTTAATGGACTTAAAAAAACTACTACATAATGAAATAGTTATCATGTCTATCAAGTAATAAGTTGCTGTGTAAGTAAGTAGCCTCTTACAGATAAGATTTCTCACAATTGCTGGTATTAATAAACGGTAACCGAGCTTTTGCTTATAGTTCTATGCTTATTTTATCCAAAAAAAACTTGGATTTTTATCCTTTGTTAATGCTAGTTTGAACATCTTGTAACACTTTATTCATTTCACCCCTTGAAATGACAAAATTTGAAACACCTTTGGAAGCATTTGAACGAGAAATTTTAAATTTGTGTTGCTGGATTCCGTGTATGCCTTCAGTTTTGCTAAATTGACTCCGGTTTTTGATCCAAACATATACCTCTTTAGGAAAACAAATTAATATAGTTAAATGTAACGATTGATTGATTTTAGTATAAATACAGATCATTTGGAAAGGGTTTAGGAAAACTAATAACTCAAATCTGACCAAATAGGGTATACTTTCGATTAATTGTAAACCCTTATTAATTAATTTACGTAGTCTCATATCCTGGATTACAGAGGTTTTATAGTAAGGCTTCCAACATTTGATAAAGTATTAGTACTACTATTATTTTCAATTTTTGCTTTTTTCTGGCTCATGCGACCGTTTTTACTGGGTATCAGTTTTGAAGTAGAGTACTTACATCGGTTAAGTGAGAAAATTCGATATTTGGCGATCCATTAGCTACAAATTCAGAGCTAATTTGGCAAAACCGAAAATAATATTTTGATTCGGCACCCCTAAAAACTCTAAAGTCGTTGAAATATATTTGGTCCCGAAAAGAAAATGTTTTTTGTTGGCCAGTGTAATATTGCAAAAAATATAGCAAAAAGAGATGTGGACTCTTAATTTTGAACCAAACTGATAATTAAATTAACAATTAAGAACACAAATTCCGGAAAGAACGAAAACATTCAAAGCTTCGAAAATCAGAGAAATTGAATAAGTTCCTAAAGGGCATAAATAATCAAGGAATAAAATAATGAGATTGAAGATCTAAGTGCTTAGTTGGATCTCGCATTGCATTAAAGATTCAGGTGGCGACCGACGTTGCAGGAGATCGCAAAGAGATAACTTTTAATCTTTATGAAGTGGCTTAAAAATTTGAGATTTTTTGCAACTCAAAAAAATTTGCACACAAACAACCCCTACTTTACAAACTCCTTACCATTCCTTTTGGTAATCACTAATCGTCGATGCCACCCTTCTTCCGATCGCCAACGATGATAAGGAAAGAGTTTGTCAAGGCAGATTTTTCAAGGGAAAATTTCACCCCACACATTTTTTTCTACTATTAACACCCTGTATACAGGGTATCTCAAAACGCTCGCACTTAATAATATATTCGGGATCAAATCCTGAGACGACCATCACATCTTTTCCAAGTTCTCATGTTAAGTTAACCCAATGAGATTTCAGTTCTGAGTTACTTCTAAATTTCGTCATTGTTTCCTAGGCAACAATGTACTGTCAATATAAAATTTGTATGGTTGTCTCCGAGGGCGCATGTAATTAAGAACTAAAATTTGATTGATCCATGTAAGTCTCTTATATAGCTCTTTTGGGTCAATCCATTGATATTCAACAAATCCGGATGGCTCATAATTTTAAATTCTCACCATATTCACACAAAACATTCCTTTTTACGTTAGATTTACGAATTCGGGCTTGATTTACCAATTTCTTGCCCCATTTGTTAATAAAAAATTTTAAATCGAGTGATTTACTTTAATATAAGGCTTTAGCAATTTAATTATTGTTCATACCTTTGCTGATGGAACTACATTTAATTATATATCATTCGAAAGCTGAGACAATAAGGACTACAATCGGTCTTTTACCACTGATCGAAATCTACGGGTACCTCTCTTAAAGGAAATTGAACCAACTGTTTTTAAACTGAATTTTTCATGATTTTAATTTTTTTTTAAATCGCTAAAGCCCGAAATATTGGGGCCATTTTTTTTTAGTGAAAGTAAAGAAGACTCTTATTTCATAGCCACAGTTTTATACGCGGAGTCGCTTAGTTACGTCCCCAAAAAATATCACGAACTTGGCTCATTTCGCAATTTTACCACTATTTGAATTCTTATATCTCCGGTGGGGGACCAGATAAAAATATGAAATTTTGACACAAAAGAGCCTTCAACCGATTTAGTTAGATGCCGTAATCTCATCTTTGAGATTCATCTATAAGTATTTTTTTTGCGGCCTTAAAAATCGTCTAAATCGGTGTGTTCAATATCATTTTGTGACGAAACAAATGGCCGTTTCTATAGCAAAAAGTTACCATTAAGTTGAATATTTTTGACAAGTAGTTCTAGTCCTCATATATTTTAAGAGTTGTGACACGTCTACGTTTACACTTAATTGAAATTTGCTCAAATTTGTCAGCGAAGGACGTAACATCTCATCCGGAGTCAAGATATGGTTATCCATTGGATATTGTAGACCTGCTCTTTGTATTAATCGTTTCACGGTTCCTCCAACGCCATCGCAGTCACCCTTACCATGTAATGTAGCGAAAAAGTTCCATTCAACATCCATGCCAATATTTTCGAAGGCTCACGACTTTTTTTAAATTTTTGTATTGTCCATCCAACAACACTCCCAAGTGTTATATTACGTCCTTCGCTGACAAATTTGCGCAAATTTCGATTAAGTGTAAACGTAGACGTGTCACAAGTCAAATAACAATATACAGACCTTCATTATTTCTATTATGAGGAATTCTTTATTTATTTGTTTATAATTCTTGCGAACAAAACTCTTAAAATATATGACAACTATAACTACTTGACAAAAATATTCGACTTAATAACTTTTTGCTATAGAAACGACCATTTGTTTCGTGTCAAAATGATATTGAACACGTCGATTTAGACGATTTTTAAGGCCGCAAAAAAAATACTTATAGATGAATCTCAAAGATGAGATTTCGGTATTTAACTAAATCGGTTGAAGGCTCTTTTGTGTCAAAATTTCATATATTTATCTGGTCCCCCACCGGAGATATGACAATTCAAATAGTGGTAAAATTGCGAAATGAGCCAAGTTAGTGATTTTTTTTTGGGACGTAACTAAGCGACTACACGTATGAAACTGTGGCTATGAAATAAGAGCCTTCTTCACTTTCACCAAAAAAAAAATGGCCCTAATATTTCGGGCTTTAGCGATAAAAAAAAAATAAAATCATTGAAAAATTCAGTTTAAAAACAGGAGTTTCAATTTCCTTTAAGAGAGGTACCCGCAGATTTCGATCAGTGGTAAAAGACTGATTGAAGTCCTTATTGTTTCAGCTTTCGAACGATATATAATTAAATGTAGTTCCATCAGCAAAGGTATGAAAAATAATTAAATTGCTAAAGCCTTATATTAAAGCAAATCACTCGATTTAAATTTTTTTATTAACAAATGAGGCAAAAAATTGGTAAATCAAGCCCGAATTCGTAAATCTAACGTAAAAAGGAAAGTTTTGTGTGAATATGGTGAGAATTTAAAATTATGAGCCATCCGGATTTGTTGAATATCAATGGATTGACCCTTTTGTAAAAGAGGTTTCATCTCAGAAGTTGATGCCGAATTTAAAAGAGGGCATTCTGAGACACCCTGTATAGTTTCTTAGATCTCTTATCTTTGTAACAGAGCAATGTAAAAGACAGAAGGTGAAAGCTCGGAATCCTGAATCCGTACCAGTTAACTGTTGTAGGTATATTCTTTACTTCAGATCATACTGAACCAATTTTTCTTTAATTGAAGTTGTCAAGATACTTTCAAGAGATCCCTATCACTATTGCATATTTTAAGGTTAAGCATCTGGCTTCCTGTCAATTTCTCTCAAAGCAGAACAAATGAAGGGAAAGCGTTGACAATATTTGAAAAATGTAGGTCTTTGGTGCATCTGTGGTAGAATCTTATTCAGGTCTCTCATACGTATAATTTTTCTTATATTGCTTATAGAATATTATAGTGAATCCTCGGGTAGCTTACTTAATCCCAGAAATAAAGTTGGCACTTTACGTATCTTCCTTTTTGGAGAATGTAATTTACGTTCTGAAATATACTTGTAACTTCAGATTTCGACATTAAATCCTCTTCATTTTAACGCAAGGCTGATCAGAATTTAATGCTGATTTATCTTTTAATCCATTGCCTGGCGAAATCAATGAAACAAAGCTTCTTAACGACAGAATAAATTACCTCTTCAACAACGAAATTATACCGAACTATTATAAATATTCATGAAGGATTATAAAATAATGAAATTCTCATTTTTACAACAACTGAACGTGTTCCATTATCAATATCAATATATTATCCAAAGTGCCTATATTATACTAATTATTTCGAAATAAATCTTAAGTATCCAAAAAAGTGTACGTCTTAATCAGAGTAAATTACAAGTTTCCAACGAGCTTTTTTCGCGAAATGAAGACATTTACGATAATCAGGATTTCATGAATGCTGTAAAAAATCTTGATGACATAATTTAGATAATTCTTAAGTACTGTTAGTGTAAAAATAACGATCCGAAAAAACATCACGATCGCGCCTTAACGAAAAATTAATTATGTTTTATGAAAAAAACGTGAGGCATCTAAAGCCCGAGTTTAAGATAGAAATAAGTAGAAAACAAGAATTCTTTCCATACCAGTTGGTTGCAACAAGACAACCATATATTGTGGCATTATTCGTTAAACTCGTTTTGTTTTATTTTATGGGTCATAATGATACAGTTTTACGGACACGATTACATTTTCTTGTGTTAATTCCAGCGGGTACTTTTTACGAAATTAATCGGAAGGCTGCACGCTTTAAACCACAATTAACATCAAATAGTTTTCCCGGAATCGCCCAATTGTTGGTGGCAAAAGTCTTTGGAAAAAATCGGACGGGATTCTTTTAATAATGACTTTACAAGTTTCAAATTAAACTCTGAATTATGGTTACCGTTAAAAATTCTATAATAAAAATTTCATAATTATACGGGGGGCAAAAAGCCGTCGCAAATTGGGAGAAAAAGGCCGAATTAACGAATGTGAATTTTTTTGTCAATTAAAGAATGGTGCATTGTCCGACTACAAAGCGAATAATTTGATTGAGCCGACAATAAGAGTAGTTAATAATGCCCGTATGGTGAAAAATGAGGGTGTTTAATTTTTTTATCCTGACCTGGGAGGGTGGCGACTAGGATCACAGATACACAGAGAACTCGAAGATCCATCATCGGAGTCCGTAGAAGAAGACACTGAACACTCTGCGACAGTAACTGCACACTAGTGAAACCAGCGCGGTCTGCAGAGGAAACACAGACTGGCCTATATTGGGCCACCTCTTCTACATATAACCGGAGTGTTCCAGTGCCACTCAGTTGAGCCTTCTTATTTTTGATAAGAGAGTTCTGCACAGATATCTCGAATGTCAAGATTTTACTACTCATTGTCTTCGACAATTGACACGATTTTTGATATCATCTTCTCTTCCTCTTCGAGCTTCCTGCTATAAATTTCTATAAACAGTTAGTTGGAGCCATTGACTCGCTCCAGAATAAATAAGTAAATTATCTATGCTAAACATTTCCAGTTTGCATTCAATATGAGATTTTTTTGATTTCCTCTCTTGACTCTCACTCACGAATACCTCGACACAGTTCTTCTATTCTGCCTCAAAAAACCGAACCTGTAATTTTTATGCGATTATGCGGAAAATAATGACTTCGACTGCGGCCTCTGAAAGTTCAGGGTTAATATGGGAGCGCTTTCCGATGGAAATGATTCATCGAGACAGAATTGGAGCGTTTTCCTTTGAAAGTTAATTGAAAAAGAGATGAAAGTGGCCCAAATCATGACCTAACGTGATTAAGAAAAATATTTGTGTAATTTTCAAATGAAACCAGTACAGCAGGAAAGATATTGTTTTATTAGTAAATGCAGATTTTATGTTAGCTCTTTGACCATATTTGCCGTTCATGTACCACGTACCACATGGCTAGTGGCGATTTATGCACTTTAATCACATCATAAACGTTCTAAACTGTTACGCACATGAGCTTTGATAAAATGGTTTCGGGGCGTAAAATGCAATAAAAATAATGTGTAATTATACGATTCTTTTTGATGAGACGACTGGATGCTCACTGATGGTACCTAACTGTATAAACAAATTATTTAATGCTTTTAAACAATTTTGCTTAAATCAGTTTATATAGTTATAGTTCAATTTAAGCCACTTTTCTTGTCAAGTGACGAAGACTATTAGTACTAGATTGCAGTAGATCTCGCCGTTGGTCGTCGGGTCAGTGGCTAAACTCAAAATCCGTTTGGTTACTTTCATTTTCGACAAGTTTTCTGCCTTGTGTTATTCTTCGAAACCCCAACTGCCTATCTCCTATTATTGTTTCCATTGTGTCCATTGGTTTTATATTAGGTGTTATGGCTGCACGTTCCTAACTTTTTGTCTCTTGTTATTTCTTCTGCCCATTTGCGCAACATTATCTACATTGTCTACATAGACATATTTTTTAACATTTGATTTATTTAACCCTTTATGTTTGGAGGTACTACTTAGGTACTTACTTAGTCCGGAACCTTCCTACCTTTCGATTAGATTTAGATTTAAATTAAAGCGAGAGAACATCACATCGACTTCATTTCCTGACGAACCGCGCCTTTTACAAGTGGAACCAACTCAACCCCGAAATTGCTGAATCCACCAACGTATGCACATTCAAAAATCGCCTGGACAACCAACCAGTCACTTAATAATCTTATTTTCACATCTTTCTTTGTAAAGGGATGTCCCAGAAAAAACCGAACGAGTTATTTTTGGCTATAGCTTTGTTATTATTGAACCGATTTTGCCCAATTTTGTACCGGACTTAGTCAAAAGATGAGGCTTTTAGAGTCAACCGTCATTTTCCAGATGGCGCCAGCAACAAATTTTTTGTTGGTATTTATTCCAAGGCCATTTTTGATTGGCTGGAGTTGAGTGAACCGTTCAAAATGAAAATAGTGTAAGGTTAGAGCTGCTGCTTTTCTCTTCCAAAGCAATTTTACAAAATTTTATCCTGAACGTTCTTGATTAATTTACAAATTTTTTTGAGATGCTCTGAAACATGGATTTTTAAAATTTATTATTTATTTCTGTACCGATCTTTGCAAAATTTTCCGGATCTTTAGTGGTATTATAAATCTTTCACAAGATAACGTTGCATTACAGGTATTTAACTCAAGTGCTGTAGTTACGAAGTATTAAAAATAACTTTTTTCCAAGATTGGTAGCAACCCCAGTAGCGAGTAGCAACATAAAAAATAGACTTTATAACATTCGTGTTCAAAAAAATAAAGAAAGTCTTGAATATGATTTTATAAAGGTCTTTTCGAAGAGGGAAGCATTGGCTTTCATCCTACACAAATTTCATTTTGATATCGGTACACAAATGATTGAACTCCAGCCAATCAAAAAATGGCTTGGAAAAAACCGCAAAAAAAAATTATTAGTGGCGCCATCTGGAAAATGATTGCCAATTCTAAAAGCCTCATCTTTTGTCTACGTCCTGTGCAAAATTTGGGAAAATCGGTTAAGTAATAATAAAGCTATGACCAAAAATAAATCGTTCGGTTTTTTTTTGGACACCCGTTAGTTTATAATTTAGTTTACTTGCGTTTCTGCAAACTTAAAAAATTTTGTTTGTGTGCATAATAGCATATTTTATACTCTGCCTTTATATTTTGTAATAATAATAATAATAATTAGATTTTAGAATTATTCGTTCAATCGTGCCTATTCGTGCCATTATCTCTTCTTCATTTAATAGAACGTTCCCATTTTTAACCTCCCCACTCCACTTCACCATTTTTTACCTTTAATTTTTGGAACTCCTCATTTATTTAAAAGCTCCATAAAAGAAGAATACTCAAAAATTATTACTTTTTCACAGCAAGTGACTATAATTTTTCCTAAACCCAAATCCGATTATTTTGAAGATGTACACTTGAAAATCTATTGAGAAGATTCTGAGTGACGTCGTTAAAAAACATTTCCTAGGTCTTCAATCAGGGTCAAGTGGTTGCGGTTTTATGAAAGCTATACACTAATAATAATAACATCACTACAAAATTCCAATTTTTTATACCCCAGCGGGACGCTGGAATATACACCGTTGCTTTCAAAAAAGAAGTTTAAGCCACGGATGTCACAAATTATGATTTGAACCGTCTTATTAATTAAGCTATTTAGACGTGACGCGTGGGGTCCTTGCAAGGCCGCGATCCAAATAATAACCAATCGATGATAATTGGTGAAAAATTTCAATAATTTATTTTTAAAATTGCGTTTCCTCTTTTTCAATTAGTACTTGTTGAACTCGCTTCTCATTACCAGGCACCTAATTGGCCAATTTGAGGTTTAAGTAAACTGTAAAGATTGCATGCAAAGTTTTCTTTAGAGGTGGCAATTTTTTTAATTATGAAATAATCAAATGTCTGTCCAGCACTCGAAGCATAACCATAAGCATCCTCTGGTAGTAACAATCTCAATGACTTCATTTACATTAAAGAGGATCTATTTGCTATTATTCGCTAGCATCTAGCAGTAACTTCGGTTTCGTGATGAATTGTGAATCAGGTCAACAACAGCAACAATTACAGCTGTTGCGAACAACGAAAAGCAACCATCAACCTACGTTATCTAGCAAATAAAATGGCTATAAATTATTAATTTATTTTATGGACGCCATAAAGTAGTTGGGACGAAAGCTGAATGCAAGACGGAAACTCTTTGCGCTGTACAAATATTCATTTTCGCTTGTTTGCCCATTATACTTACATATATTAGAGCTCATGCCTACATATTACACGTTTCATTCAAATGAATTATCGTTCTTGTATTTAACAGACCGTAGGGTAATAAATTAATAAAACAATTAAGAAAATGAACCCAAAACGAAGAATAAAATATAATTACATTTTTGGTAGCGAACTAATTTACGTTTTCATTGTAATAATTATTGACACATTACATAGGTACTCTTGTTAGTGCCGTAGCAGAACGCTTTTTCGCTCGCTCGCTCGCTCGTCTACTCTGTCCGAGTGATAACTTGAGAACGGATCGACCTGAAACATGATGTACAGTTGCGCATCCTGAAATACTCGGCGGGGATTGCTTTTGGGCCACATAGGACCAAGGGGCTGGGAGTTAGAGGTGAACAACCGAAAAATTATTAATTGCAATAACTCGAGAACTAGTGGAGGTATCTTGCTGAAACTTGGTATGTGGTATGTACGTGCGAACTTCAAGTCTACTGAAGGTGAAGGGGTGCCAATTTCGGGGGATGAAATTTAGGGAATGAAAACCACAAAAACTCCGCAAGAGTTGCACGCAGCTATTTGAAACTAAACGTACACATTATATATCGTTGTTATCTTGTGGGGGATGCATTTAGTTGTTGCAAATCGAAATTCTGTTTAATAAGTATCGGTCGAACTGGCAACATTCGATAGCTTTCCATTAATATATCAAATAAAGTGTCATTCATATTTTGCGAAAAACTACCCTTAAAGGCGGTAGCAACTCCTAACATGCAGAAACACAAAATTCAAAAACTACTCAACGTATTTGGTGTGTTAATTTCCAGTGACACTGTAGAGGCGAATAGACGAATTTTCACTAAGAACTGGCAAGGAGGATGAAATTTAAGGGTTGAAACTGGAAACTTCTTCAAGTAAATGGTGGAATAAAATTACGGGATTTGATAGATTTCCATAGACTGCTAACAACCCCTAACTCTTTGCAAGTGGATAAAATAAATTGTATTTATTTTTTCTCAAATCCTATTGAGTTATTTATGAACAACCGAAGTCAGTAAATACGCAAGGAGTTATGTATAACACTGGGAAAATAAATTCACCCCTGTAAATCACAAAAGGGTGAAATCATGAGGGGTTGAAAACATGAACCAATAACTCGCCGCAATTTTTAACGAATCGGATTAGGGTGGTAAAATTTAAAACACAACTTTCTTTAGGGCATGTGGGTGGTGAAATAGAGGGTTGGAGTTTAGGGGTTAAAACGTTAATGAAGCCGTGTAATTTGACACAGAGAAGCAATATCTTCTGTAAAACTGTGAGGAAGAGTGAATAGGACTGAAATTAATACCATTCGATAGCTTTCTTTTGATGGTACAAAAAAGGTCTTAATCATCATTCGCGAAAAGCGACCCCTAACATGCCGAAACACAGAAATGGGGTTCGATAGATTTAATTTAAACCCATACACGATTTTTCAAGCCCTTTCATGATACGTGAACCCTCAAAAAGCAAAATTTACGCAGACCGCTTCATTTTTGCGTAATTTTCACTAGTTTTACTTAACTACAGTTAATTTTCACCCCTCTTGACTTTTCTACATTCTTCACAATTTTTCAACCCCCCGAGGGTTATTTTGTAAAATTCGCGAAATGTTGCCTTTTTTCGGTAATAAATTTTGCTCGTATGGATTGTTTACAGCCTTTTTCACTATTAATTTCGACCCCCTTCGCAATTTTTCAACACCCTAATTTTGCAAAATTCGCGTAATTTCGTTTTTCTTGGGTAATAAAATGAACTCATTTGGATTCCAGTTCACCTTTCATAATTTTCCAGTCTCCTGTGCAATAGGTAAGCACATATTTTAATCCCCACAAAAGTCTAAATTGCAATATTGGCTTATTTTCGTGTTATATTTTAAATTATATTTTTAATTTCCCCAAATATTCACGCATTTCTTCAATGTTTGAGCGTCTCTCGATGAATTTACAGTGCGACTCAAAATTTGTTATTTTTCTTTGACCCAAATGTTTTTTCGTTTTCCAGGCAAGTGTTTTGTATTTTGTGTTAATTTATTTTCTAGTTGAAGATGGAGTAACACTCCGAAACGCGTCCTAAACAGTAAGCACAATTTGTGGAATAAGATTTTGAACCTACCCTGTGTACTCAAACATCAGTTCCTCTTTGAAAAATGGACCAAGCTTTCAACAAACTTATATTTTGTAATGCTAGTTAATCAGACTTAAACTTCACCCCTCTTGACTTTTCATTTTCGTTATTTTTCAACCCACTGAGGCTCATTTTAAAAAATTCGCCGAATTTTGTTTTTTTTTTCCACAATCCGCAATCTTTTTGTTCATTTTCTTCTGCAAACACTGTAAAGGACTATTTCAGGTTTCTCATCCCAATTCACAATTTTTTGTAATATTGTATTTTTCAACAATTCGCCTTTTTGGCACATCTGTGCGTCTGCGGAGGCACTAGTATACTATAGGCGCATGCAGATTGATAAAATCTGCATTTGATTCCACTAGTACACATCGCATTGATGTACATCTTCCGGTGGCTTTTAACTTCTACGCTCAAGGCGGAGCAGTATATAAAATCGATCAAAAATTCGAAATTGAACTGACATCAAATCTTTACGTTTCGGGGTCCCAGGAACCCAAAAAACCTATTTTTGAAAAATGTGTGTCTGTGTGTCTGTGTGTGTCTGTCCGTGTGTCTGTCCGTATGTCTGTGGACACGCTACAGCCGAAACTACTGAACTGATTTTGATGAAATTTGGCACACATATTCAGTGGGAGATTTGTAGGTGCTGATTAGAATCTGGGCTACACCGGCTCACGGAAAGTGCCTTTTTGGCACATCAACTTTAAAAATTTAAATGCAAACCCCCATTTTTCGCATTACCATATGAATGCTCTTCAAATTCTGCTTCTAAAAATGTATTCACACTTGGGCCCTTTTGACCAAAAAATGGTGCCGTGAAAAAAAACTATGCATAAATGTATATTTTTATTACCGGATTTGATAACTGATTTTTTTTCAAGCCGAAAACCTTAGTGCCATTTTTTCGAAAAATGTCATTTTAGTGGCAATTTATTTTATTGTCTGTGCGGGAGAGGAGCTGATTAGATTTTGAAGCCGATCAGTCAACCCGAAGTGCCCTTTTGGCATAGCAACTTTCTTATTTTAAATATTTAAAAATTTAATAAATGCTGCTGTTATTAATCCAATGCAGTGCGGCGTAGAAGTTCCTGCCGTCTCCGAGACCGCCTTTTTAACCTCCCCAACCCCATCACAATTTTAAAAAAATGGGAGGTTACTGCAATCACTAAAATTTTCGAATTTGAGATAGCACCAGATCTCCACGTTTTGAGGTCTCAGGAACCCAGAAAAGTGGTTTATAAAATGTGTCTGTGTGTATGTTCGTACGTACGTTCGTACGTACGTACGTACGTTTGTAAACACGCCACAGCCAAAACTACTGGGCCGATTTGGCTGCAATTTGGTACGTAGGCATCTCATAACCCAACTTAGATCTGAAAAGCTTTTGGAGCCAATCGTGCAACCGGAAATGCCATTTTGGCACATCAACTTTTAAATTTTAAATGCAAACCCCCATTTTTCACGTCACCATAAGAAAGACCTTCAAATTCTGCTTCTAAAAATGTATTCATTCTTAGTGCCCTTTTGACCAAAAATTTAAAAAAAAATTGATTTTTATCAAACTTTAAAATCGCGGTACAGCCCAAGCCCCTGAATCGATTTCTCTGAAATTTTGCACATAGGGATTGTATTACACCTCGAAAAGCTGAACAAATTTTGAATTCCATCGACTCACGGAAAGTGTCCTTTTGGCACACCAATTTCCAAATTTAAAATTATTCAATCATTAAACCATTAAAAACAAGTTTTTGAAAGATTTATTGTCACCATCAGAAGGGTCTTCAAATCTTGGTTTTAAAT
This sequence comes from Pycnomerus fuliginosus, assembly GCA_963924575.1. Taxonomy (NCBI): domain Eukaryota; kingdom Metazoa; phylum Arthropoda; class Insecta; order Coleoptera; family Zopheridae; genus Pycnomerus; species Pycnomerus fuliginosus. The sequence goes on along the minus strand of OZ004617.1, from coordinate 14,924,642 downwards.
AGGACAAAATTAATTCACATTTAGCGCTGTTTGGTTCAAAAAATCGAAATTTTATAATAACAGTAAAAACACATTATAGCCCAAATTACTGAATCGATTTGGCTGAAATTTGGTACATGGAGATTAGGTGACCCGTTGAAGACCTGAAAGGCTTTTGGGAGCAATTGGCCCACGCGAACTGCCATTTAAGCATATCAACTTAAAATTTTAAATACAAGGCCTCTTTTTTATGTCGCCATTAGAAAGACGATCAAATTCTGGTTCTAAAAATGTATTCACAGTTTCTGCCATTTCAGTGGAAAATATTGAAAAAATTCTTTCTCATTAAAAGGGAGCAGGCTGACAGTGGATGACATAAAGTGGCAGTTATTGTCAAAAAGTTGGCAAAAGATTAACCTTAAAAGGAACATATTGTCAAATGTGATGGGTGATGTACGAGGTGTAGTGCAGTGCATTTAGACGAAAAAATGCCGAAACCCGGGCATAAAAAAAAAAAAGGTAAAACATTTTCTAACATGATCGGGACACTCTATTTAACATGTCATAAAAAGTCCCAAAGAATCCCGCGTCGGGTTTGGCCGTAATGGCCGAGGAACCGGTTCAACAGTAAAAATTCTCAAATTTTAGGCTATTTATCCCACCAATTGTGTTTTAATCTTGATATGCCTTTGCAGTTAGCTTGTCAGGAACATTGTGAAACATACTTCATGTAGCTGTGGCAAAAAAAAATGACGGGGCACGCGCCCGAGCGTTCACGCGGTCCAATAGACGCTTCACGCGAACTGTCCAGGGAGTCGACCGATTTTGATGAAACTTTCAGCGTCGAGGCAGATCGATGTGAGGTTGAAGCCTATTGTTTTTCGCTGCGATCGAACGACCGGACTACCGGAAAAATGCAGATACGGTAAAAACATTGAATTGCAAATATCTCAGATTTTGTCGGTCTTATGCCAAAATATGTCTTATTCAATGTTGTGGGAAATTTAATTCTCTACAAAAAAGCACATAATCATTTTTTTCATACGACCAATGGTTTACGCGCTACGGTCGGAGGAAGTTCAGCACTCAACTTAATCTGTCCGGGATCCACACGATCGGGATTCACCCTATTTCCATGGCGAATCATTGTTGTCAACAATGAATCGCCATGGAAATCGGGTGATTCATTGTTGACAACAATGATTCGCCATGGAAATAGGGTGAATCCCGGTGCTTTTTTGTAGAGAATTAAATTTCCCACAACATTGAATAAGACATATTTTGGCATAAGACCGACAAAATCTGAGATATTTGCAATTCAATGTTTTTACCGTATCTGCATTTTTCCGGTAGTCCGGTCGTTCGATCGCAGCGAAAAACAATAGGCTTCAACTTCACATCGATCTGCCTCGACGCTGAAAGTTTCATCAAAATCGGTCGACTCCCTGGACAGTTCGCGTGAAGCGTCTATTGGACCGCGCGAACGCTCGGGCGCGTGCCCCGTCATTTTTTTTTGCCACAGCTAAATAAAGTATGTTTCACAATGTTCCTGACAAGCTAACTGCAAAGGCATATCAAGATTAAAACACAATTGGTGGGATAAATAGCCTAAAATTTGAGAATTTTTACTGTTGAACCGGTTCCTCGGCCATTACGGCCAAACCCGACGCGGGATTCTTTGGGACTTTTTATGACATGTTAAATAGAGTGTCCCGATCATGCTAGAAAAGGTTTTACCTTTTTTTTTTATGCCGGGGTCAAATCTTAATTGCCCTGGACTAGTGATGTCGGTATTTGTCAGAAAATTGCGAAATTAGTCACAGACGTCAGACGATAAGGATAAAAAAAAATCTGTTGAATTGACTACTATCTGCACAGAATACAAAGATCCACGCGATGGGGAGGTTCCAGCCGCTTCTCTGCTGCATTTTTTAATTTTATGCCGCGAAGTGGCGATGTTTAAGCCCGTTGAGGGCCATAATACACCTATGTACATTTCAATTTTATTATAAATAGAAAATAGACAATATATTCAAAGATTTAGGAAGAATAATGTGAAACCTGCAAAGCCCGTGCGAAACCTCTTAATTTATTAATCTTTGATCCCGGAATAAGGCGCTCAATTAGAAAGCCACCGATCTCAGTATCTAAGATTTAATTTCCTATAATAGCTCGTTTTAAAGTATCAATTGTACCAATTAAGCGTGTGTAAAAAATGCGAACTCCTAACCCAAATTTGTGGAATAATAATTAGACTCAAATAAAGCAATTTATAAAAATCCCGCATCGTCGGTGATTGATACGGTGCGGTGATTAGAAATTATTTGTGAATTTCACACCTTTCCATCACCGACATGATCTTGGACCTATTAGCATAATGAAAATTTCCTGCAGTGGTATTTGTGTTAGAATTATAAAGACCACCACTCCGCGTATCCACCCATAACCCAGCGAACACGACGATCTATTTACTTCACCATAAAAATGATAGGTGTGCATGACTTTAACATGGCACTCAGGTCGTAAAAGGAAGTAGAGTTGACCTTGATCGAGGTTACTGCAGTGACCTGGAGCTGCATTTTGCCTACTTATCGACAGCTGACATATATGTTACCTATACCTACCTATTTTATCTTAAAGCACAAACAAAGCACCATTCATCACATTATAGAAAATTGCGGCACCTACACCCATTGTGTCGCAAAACCACCGTTACAGTTTTATCGACAAATGATTAAATGAACAAAACCCATTGTGTGGTCGGCGACTGCCAATTTCATTATTCAAACCGGCAAAAAATTCGCCGATTGTAAAATCGAAAATGTGTTAATGTGAAGGATTAACAAGATGAGATTGTCAATATTACAGCCTAATTACATGTAGTGGCGTTCTGGATTAGAAAGGTATGTAATTAGATTTTTTGTGCGAGGTAATCACAATATCGATCTCGAGCTGATTTTTTTGCATTAATCAACGCAAGTGATTGGTTAATTAATGTTGCGTAAGACGGTGAATCTCTGAAAAAAATTAAACAAACATGATAAGGCATAAAGCTGTCTGCCCACGTTCCTGAGCTAGAAATTTATAGTTGCTATTTATTCTTAAGGGGATATCCATGAATCACTATTTTATACGCGTGCAGATATAAAAATCACTTTTACTACGATGAAAAATGCGATAATATTGATTTACGCCGCTTTATAAGGTTTCTAAAATAGAATTTCAGCAACTGAAATTTTGTTCAGTCAAACCTATTTTGCTTCACATTCCAAATTTTGCAAAAAACGTAATAGGTACCTTATCTATCTTGGACGGTCTCGAGAGTTTAATACATAAAAAGCAGTCTGTGCCAGTTAGCCTTAGTACAATTCTGATCATGTAGTGCTAGATTGTAAAATATGTAATCCAATAATCTTAGTCATCGTAGTTGTACCGTATCTTCTGTAATGTGTCACTTAGCGGACTGAAGCAAGTCCGGTAGGTAAATAGGCGGTACAGTATGAATAAGAACTGTGAAGTAAAATGCTTATTTAGCGGACTTACCTACTTGCTATGCGTAATACTGATAGTAGGTACTTATAGTTACAGTAACAATAATGTTATACAGAAGGATGAATTAATGGCTGTACCTGTAACATTACTTGGGAAAGTAGTGTCCTAATGTTTAAATTTTATTTCACCGAGTTGTCTTCAATATATTGAATACCTATATAAATGACCATCAGTTCCAACGATGATTGCTTCAAATCTTTGGACTGGAACAAAAATTCAGGATGAATTTTCACATTATTAACCTACCCGCAACCAATTTACTGCAATCACTACAAAATTCGAACTTGAAATAACACCAGAACTTTACGTTTTGAGGTCCCAGGATCACGAAAAAGTGGTTTGTAGAAAATGTCTGTATGTATATGTACTTAGGTAGGTGAGTAAGATTTGCCTTTTTGAAGCAACATTAAAGAACACGCTACAGCCCAAACTACTGGATCGATTTGGCTGAAATCCCAGAAAATGCTTTAGGTAGGAAAATTTACTTAATTTTGGTGGAAATCGGCCAATAACAAGTGCCTTTTTGTCATCTATGAAATTTTAAAGTCGACCATATTTGTTTTATCAGCGCATAAAAGGTTTTCAAATTCTGTTTTCAAAAATGCAATCAAACTTATTACCTATTTTTGGCAATGAAAATTTTAAAAAACTCCCGAAACACTTCGAGACTGTGAATTGAAATTTATAGGTGATAGGATTGGACTACATGGGGAGGTTTTAGCCGCTTCCGTAGCTGTCCATTTTTTCTTGATTATGAATCCGGTTTAGTCGGAAAATAAGAATTTTCAAAAATGGCAATTGTCAGTTGGAGGCGGCAATAATTGTCACTTAGAGGAGACAATCGGCCTGATTCTGTAATTGGTTAACTCGTCAATATTGAAATCAACTGCGAAAACTGATTGGAGGTATGGTGTAAGCATTGTTTACGGGTTTACGCTGCTTGCTTGGAGATATCAATTTTTATATCAATATTTTTCACAAGTAAATTACGGTTTCCAATTAAAAGAGATATGTAGACAACTTCGAGGCAAAATTTGACAAAGCCCAGTATGCAAAAGCAATGCAAAGGTCTGTCATTGTCAAATTTTGCCTCCATATTACGTCACGAAATAGAGAGACCTACAAGTTGGGAAACCTTCATTGAAATTTAAACAAGTCCCAAAACCACTTGCTCAAAATGTTTGGAAAATATTGATATCTCCAGGACAACAGCGTAAACAATAGTCACATTGGCCAATCAGTTATCTCAATTAATTTCAATGTTGACTAGTTATCAACAAATTACAGAATTATTGAATAATTGCCTATTGAAGCTGACAATTTTGAAAAGAAAAAAGATACTCTGATGGCCTCTCCACTCTACACCTTCCTATTGAGGTCAAATGTAAAAACGCGCGCGTTGTGTGAGTCAGGCTTTTTTCTGTAGGTTTAGTAGTGTCTATCAGCGATCAGCTTTATAGGGGAGCTGTTCCCCAAAAAGTAAATTTCTTGAAAGTTTCTCCAAAAATATACCTAAACAAAGTACTATAGACATGACAGAACGTCAATATTAGAATTTTAAGTTGGTATGAGGAAATTTTTCAAGAGATTTTACTAACAGGTGAATTGGTATTCGCGAAAATCAGCAAAGTGTCTGACATCTGGTGGCAATACTTTAACTACACTGAGAGACAGGATACGGAAATACTTTTAAACGTCCGTCATCATAATTTCGGCTTACGTCAGTCAGTTGTCAGTTGCGAGGTTAGGTAGTAGTTTTGTTAGGAGACATCCTCTCGCTGACTCGAAATTTTGTGAATAATTCTGTGGAATTTTACGTTTTGTGTACTTAAGTGGAACATTGTAAATCCAGGAAAAACTTGGCTTTTAAAAAATCCAAGTGTCGATGTCACTGATGTCACCAACTGACACTGTCAGGCACGTCACGCTAGAATTCTCACTTCCGGCTCCCCAATGGGGTGAGACCGCCATTTTGTGGTTAACAATGCCATCTATTAGCAGCTGATTTTCGCGAATAGAAGCGATTTGAATGCGATACGTCAGACAACTTGAAAAATGTCAAAATTTTGAAATTACTCTGAATTGTCCCAAAATAGCCTTTGTGTGCGTCCAGTTTTGAGTGGGTTTTGAGCACGGTACAGAGAAAAATATTCGCAAAAAAAGCCTCAGATACGTTTATCTTTGACACTGCTGCTAACAATAAAAAGAAACCCTAGAAGCTTTGGTTTGTCATGTTTTTGCTTTCCGATCAAATTGTCAAAGGCAAAGGTACACTCCCTTATAAATTAGGGTTGTACAGTTCCAGAAAAATTTTAGTTCTGCCTAATAAGATTTTGAACTTTGGAGCAAAATTGTCAAAAAGGGCTTTCTGTAATTTTTAATAACATCAGAGGCGTGCTTTCTTGGGGGGGAGCTTTTTTGCCTTTTCTTTTCTTGTGGGCATTTTTCTCGACAAATTATAGTAGAATGGTAATCTGCGGTTGATTCCTCCTAGAAAAGATGCCCCTTTTGAAGGTTGCTAAGACGTTTTCGATCAAAATGACTTGAATTTGTTGAGAGCACGAAAATTTCTGATGGACGATTTATTTTTCCAATCTAATTACCTATGGTCTGTCCGGGATCCACACGACCGGGATTCACCCTATTTCCATGGCGAATCATTGTTGTCAACAATGAATCGCCATGGAAATCGGGTGAATCTCGGTCGTGTGGATCCCGGACAGATTATAGTGCAAATAAGCACAGAATAGGTTTCCTTGCATCATTATTAAAAGGAAAGTTCGTATGGATACGTGGCGGTAAATAATTCGTAAGGGGACTATGGTCCTTCGAATGTTTTCCAAGACCCGCCCATTCGAAGGACCACAGCTCCCTTAGGAACCATTTTCTGACGTATGTCAATATGAACTATTCTTCCTAAAATTATGCAAGAAATCACCCTCCGCCCTTATTTTCACTAATAAAAAAATGGTAGTCGCACAAAATTTTCGCACCATAAACCAATTCAAATCATTTTATTCGAAAACCGTACGTCCTAGCTACATTCAGTAAGAGCACCTTTTTCGTGTGGAATAGAATACGGATTAAGATTTTGTTACCATTTAGCGTGGGAAACTCTCGGCAACTGAAAAACTTGCAAAGAAGTGTAGCCCCCCCTATAGGAGCACATTCCTCTGACTTTATTAAAAACCTGAAAAAAAAATCAACAGAAAGCCCTTTATAACACTAAAACCAATTTTCCAAATTTTAGTACCCTATTTACAATAATTTTCAAGAAATTTTCGGAAAACTGAAATTTTGATTTTGAAGGGGCTTCCATATGAAGCATTTCCGGGCGTATTTTCATAGGAACTTTTCTTCCTAGAATGGATGCAAGTAATAACGTCCGGAGTTAGGTTAAGACTATGAATTTAGGAACACCTGTACAACCTATATTAAGGTTTAAGTATCTTTTATTATTCACAAAGCAAAACAAAGTAAAGCAAGGAAGATCGAAAGTCTTACACTAGTGTCCTGATTTAGATATCATCAGCATCCAAGAAATTGCAAAAACTATCCCGCGTGTAGGTCAGTCATTGTTTTAGCGTGATTGAGATTTTTTCGAAATCCTGAATATGCAAGTTTTTAGACAGCTCGTGGCTTTCGTTTACTAGGTCAGGCAAAATGATAAAAGAAGACTTTCTATAGCATGCGTTTACCTATCGGATAATGAGATGTAATATAGTACGACCGACGAAACCGCACGGTTTATTAAATTCGAAGCATGTTATCGTTTAATGCAAAGCTCGATCCGTTCCTCAATAACCTTAAAACGTCAAAATAAATTGCTAATATTTTAGTCTTCTCAAGATTTTATCACCGATCCTCCTTAACGCGACTGCTTCACCACTTTTACTCGTAAAGAATACGGCTAGTCGTTTCAATTTTAGGATGCGCATGACTGATTTTAGATTTCCTACTAAAAATCTATTGAAATATATCGCTTTATCCATTAAATTTTATTATTCCACCGGCAGACCGTTATGCTTCCAGTAACTATTTTTGAAAAACAAATCATTTCGAGACTGTTAATAGCCCCATTAATTTTTTTCGCTTCACAAAACCACCGCTGGAGGAATAATTCTACAAATATGCGTGCACCTTATTGGAATTTCGCCGCATGACCACTTATAACTCTCTTGCCGGCTTTGTGCAAGATCATTATGTGAAGACACAGCTTATTAGTTAAGGAACGACATAAATTTTGTCGTGATCACAAATTATGAATAAAACGCTTGAGTTAAATGCACTAAGTTAAAAAAATGCATCGCTGGCTCAAAGAAACTGTTATAATGGTCAAAATTTCGTAATTTAGATAAAATATTAGACGGAAGCAAAACTTGGGCCCGAATTCCTTCTTGTCGCAGCCAATTAATGACATTTAAAGAAATTCCAACAAAGGCAGTAAAAATGCTTTCCTGCGTGCGGGAATAACAGAATCTTGGCAACATTCCTGTTAGATACCTGAACGAGCAATTACAAAACTTAACAATAATTAGTGTTGCAGCTCGTCAATTAGTTTTTCTGCATGCGACGTGTTATTATTGTGCTCAACATTTCCGCATTTACGAACCATCAAGTTCGAGTTTTTGTTGGTAAAACACGCACCATTTGAAGAGAAGCGTTGTTATGTAAACCGCCGAAGAAGAGGCGAAGAGCACAGCGGACGTGATCTGGGACGAATTAACCTGAAGTTTAAGAGTGGAGTGGGCTGCAAACTTGAGGAAATATGGGTTAAGCTGAACATTCTTGGATCTATTATTTGTTTATCGAAACCGTGTTAGCTCGCTTTCCTCGACGTGTACCTACATCCAGGACAAAAGTGCCAATTTATTTAATTGCACATCATTCCGGTTTGACGATCCCACACCGCCATTTTTCAGCACAAAAACGCAAGGCAAAAATATTGTTACACGATGAACGCGATTTTCATTACGTTTATAAATTGCTGACGGCGAACACCAAAAATAATCGATGTGCACCTGGTGCATTATTTTTACAAATGGATTTTTTTCGGAGAGACGCACCGAATTTAATTCGCTGCTCTTCAGCTTCCATCACGAACTGCGTATGATTGATGTCTGAAACTGAAATGAACTAATGCGATGAGCTTATTCCTACTATTTGGGCCACAAAAAATTCTTAATGCACCTAAAATAATAATTAAATTATTTCCACTCTCACCGCACTTTAATTATGCTTTCTGAGCTTTTTTACTGCAATTTAGCAAATCCATTCACAAGCGGTCAGAGCGGCTCCTCGGGTAGAGGGTAAGTATAAAAGCACCAAAAGAGCGCCAAAGTGTTTTATAAGTAGCAACTTTTTTCTTTATTACTTTATTACATATTATTATTCCTAATAATTATAAAGTGCCAACAGCGATACAACAAGTTCTTTAAATGCACAATAAATACACGGTGGTCTTTTTTTCGTTGCCATAAGAGTCAGAAAATTGGTTAAGAAATTGCATTTTTGAAGGAGATTATAAAATAGTTATTAACCTCACCGCAACCAACCTCCCCAACGTGTGGGTCTTTGATTTCCGTGACTTGTGTTTAAGATTTTATGTGCCAAATTTCGAACAAATCGATCCAGTAATTTGGGCTATAACGTTGGTTTCAGTGTTATTACAAAATTTCGACTTTTCTACCCGAAGGGAACTAATTGCGAATAAATGTTGTCTTATTTAAAACCAGAATTTGAAGACCTTTCTAATGGTGACAATAAATCTTTCAAAAACTTGTTTTGGATAATGGTTAAATGAGAATCATTTTATATTTGGAAATTTGTGTGCCAAAACGTCACTTTCCGTGGGTCAATTGAATCCAAAAAATGTTCAGCTCTTCGACGTGTAATACAATCCCCATGTGCAAAATTTCAGCCAAATCGGTTCAGGGGCTTGTGCTGTTCCACGATTTTAAACTCCGATAACAATCTCTATTTTTGTAGGTTTTGGTTAAAAGGGCACTGACAGTGAATACATCTTTAGAAGCAGAATCTGAAGGCCCTTTCTTATGGTGACGTGCATTTAAAATTTAAAAGTTGATGTGCCAAAGTAGCATTGCACGATTGTCTCCAAAAGCTTTTCAGATCTAAGTTAGGTTAACACATGCACACGTACCAAATTTCAGCCAAATCGGTCGAAGCAAGTTAATAAAATCGATCGAAAAATCGAATCGCCAAAAACATCAAATCTTTACGTTTCAGGGTCCTGGGAATCCGGAAAAGTGGTTTTTGAAAAATGTCTGTGAGTGTCTGGCTGTCTGGCTGTGATCATGCTGCAGCTCAAACTACTGAACGTATCGAGATGAAATTTGGCACACATATTCATCAGTGGGAGATTTGTAGCTGCTGATTATAATTTGGGCCACATCGATTCACGGAAAGTGCCTTTTTGGCACATCAACTTTAAAAATTTAAATGCAAACCTCCATTTTTCGCGTTCCCATATAAATGCTCTTCGAATTCTACTTCGAAAAATGTATTCACACTTGTGCCCTTTTAGCCAAAAAATGGTGCCGTAAAAAAAACCTATGCATAACTGTACATTTTTATTACCGGATTTGACAGCTGATTGTTTCTCAAGCCGAAAACCTTGGTGACATGTTTTCTAAAAATTTCATTTTAGTGGCAAAAGGGGAAAAGGGCCCTTGTTTCAATTTATTTTACAAAAAAGCTTATTCTTACTATCGGATTCGACAGCTGTTGTATTGCCGGATCAAAAACGTTGGTGCAATTTTTTAGAAAATTTTCATTTAAATACAAAAAGGCCCCTTTTGAAATTTTTCTTAGAGAAAGGGCACCTTATCATTATCGAGTTCGATAGCTTTTGCAATGCCGGATCGAAAACCTTAGTGCCATTTTTTCCAAAAAATGTCATTTTAGGGGTGAAAAACATTTGTATTTTAGATTTTAGTATACATGAGCGCCGGGCGCATTAGCCAGCGACGCCCGACTTTGGTTAAATAAAGTTAAATGCTACATTTACAAATTCTGTGAAAAAGTAGAAGTTTCTACCGCCTCCAAGACTGCCAATTTTTTCAATCGCGGTGCAAAATGTTGTAAAAGAGCCCCCCGAGAATGGTCCTATTTGAGAGGTCGCAGTAGGCAGGGTCAGGGTTTACAACTAACATTCGAGTTGAGTAGATAGGTACCTTAAAAGGTGCATCTAATAAGAGGTTTATGACAGAGCAAATATTTATATTCGTACTCCTGAAAGTAAAAAAGATAGGGCAGTCTTAATTTTAAGTGGGACACACACTCTGTATACCTACATTATAATATGATTGTAGGTATAATATAATAACAGATTAATGTAGGTAAGATATGCAACACAATATACAAGCAGGTTGATAAAATCTGCACAAGATTCCTACCGGTCTCAACAGAGACATCAACGCAACGTGATAAACATCTAAAGGGCTACACATCGCTTTGATGTACATCTTAGGTTGGCTTTTTAACTTCTACGCAGCGAGAAGCAGTTACTGATCTAGCGGAAAATTCAAAAAAATCGAATCGCCAAAAACGTAAAATCTTCACGTTTTAGGGTCCTGGGAACCCAAAAAAGTGGTTTTTAAAAAAATGTCTGTCTGAGTGTCTGACTGTCTGAGTGTCTGTCGGCCTGTAATCACGTTGGAACTTAAACTACTGAACGTATCGAGATGAAATTTGGCACACATATTCAGTGGGCAATTTGTAGGTGCTGATTAGATTTTGGGCCACATCGGTCCACGGAAAGTGCCTTTTTGGCACACCGGATTTGAAAGCAGATTTTTTTTCAAGCCGAAAACCTTAGGGACTGCCATTTTTTCGAAAAATGTTGTTTTATTGGCAAACGGGCCCTTGTTTCAATTTATTTTGCAAAAAAGCATGTTCTTACTATCGGATTCGACAGCTGTTGTATTGCCGGATCAAAAACCTTATTAGTGCAACTTTTTAGAGAATTTCCATTTAAGGGACAAAAAAGCGCCTTTTTGAATTTTTCTTAGCAAGAGGGCATATTATCATCATCGGATTCGATAGCTCTTGTATTGCCGGATCGAAAACCTTAGTGCCATTTTTTCGAAAAATGGCATTTTAGGCGTGAAAAACATTTGAATTTTAGATTTTAGTAAATGAGCGCCAGGCGCATCAGTCATCGACAACCGCCGGCACGCCCGACCTTGGTTAAATAAAGTTAAATGCGACATTTACAAATTTTGTGAAAAAGTAAAAGTTTCTACCGTCTCCGAGACTGCCAATTTTTTTCTTTACTATAGTTCGAAAATGGAGCGATTTTAGGCCTTTTGTAGGAACTTTCCTTCTTCCTTCAACAAAGACACCTTCTAACCTCACAACGAAGAAATATCTAAACTTCATCACAAAAAAGTTAGGTACTAAGAAAGTCACTGTCCGACTGTTAAAAAGCGCACTTCAAAAAACCAAGGTACGCAGTATATTGTATATTGTAGGTATAGGTATACACTGGCAATCATGGCCGTACAATTGTCATACATAGAAAAAATACTTATACCGGGTGATTCAATTTGGTATTCGCCCCCCTGTAACTATTTTATTGCAACAGGAAAATATATAAAACCATATATATTTGTAAATTGCATGACAAACTCCATGAAGTGACGTCAATAAATCGTCAATATGATGACATTATGTCAAAATGACGATTGTCAACTTTTTTTCTTCAAATGACATGCTGTATATTTCTTAGCGGATTCTTGTAGACGTTTTTTTTCTACATTTAATTATGTAAAAAAAGTTCACAGTTTCACTAGAAAAATTCCGAAAAAAAATTTATTTTATTAGGCATAATTCGAAAGTTTCTTGTCAATAAACGTAGTGAGCCGTGGAAAAAATTGAATTATGGTGTTGCCTAATGTCGCCCTCACACGAAGGGTCCTGTTTTTCAAAAATTATAATTGATTTACCTGTTAAATCGTTAATAGTAATAATGTTATTGTTATTCACTAGTTATAAGGTAAATGGGGTATTATTGTTATTAAAAGGGTAAGTAATAATAATTCTTTGAGAAACTACGGTCCTTGCGATGTGAGTGACTTAGACTACACTATAATTCAATTTTTTCCATGGCTAACTACTTTTATTGACAAGATACTTTCAAATTATGCCTAATCAAATCAATTTTTTTTTCGGAATTTTTCTAGTAAAAGTGTAGACCTTTTTTACATAATTGAATGTAGAAAACAAATGTCTACAAGATTCCGCTAAGAAATATACAGCATGTCATTTGGAGAAAAAAAATTGACTATCGTCATTTTGACATATGTCATCATATTGAAGATTTAATTACGTCATTTAATAGAGTTTGTCATGCGATTAACAAATATATATGGTTTTATAAATTTTTCTGTTGAAATAAAAAAGTTACAGGATGGCGAATACCAAACTGAATCACCCGGTATACTAACAAAAAACAGAAAAGTAAGAAACAAACGAGGAAAACAACACAAAAGGGAAGAAAAAAAAAGTACAAGTTATGCAATATGGTGGTTTAAGAATTCTTCTACACTGTAGAATGTTCCCTGCATTAAAATTTTCTTGGTTTCGTTTTCGAATTTTGACTTGGGTAGGGATCTTAGTGCTTGCGGCATCCTATTGTAGAATTTGGGGCCCCAGTAGTCCACATATCGCTGAGTGACTCCCAGACGGTGGTAGGGGACAACAAATGATTGTGCTCTTCTTGTGTTGCGCCCATGATAGCTGGCATTGGTTTTAAAACTGTCAATATTGTTGTGCACGTATTTCAGGCATTGGAATATAAAAATCGAAGGAATGGTGAGTATTGCTTCCTTTTTAAAAGCCTCTCTGCAGCTTTCTCCATATTTTAGGTTGCAGAGGACTCGCACTGCTTTCTTTTGAAGAATGAAGATTTTCGTTGCTTCCGAGGATGACCCCCACAGGAGGTTTCCATACGTTGCTCTACTTTCGAAGTTCGCAAAATACGCAATTTTTGCAGCGTGTTGAGTGGCAATTGATTTTACCTTGCGTATGCTGAATAAAGCAGATGACAATTTTGAGCACAGGACTTCAATATGCTTGTTCCAGGTGGCTCCACTGCTGAAATGCAAACCCAGAAATTTCACTGTATCTCCATCCTTTGCCCTTACTGAGAAGGTAAGCTTCAACCATATGGTTGATTCTTCTAATGCTGCCTCTAATTTATGTTGTTTCTTGGTAGGTACTGCCCTTGACGACCAGGGCGGTATCATCTGCATATAGTGATGTTGTAGCTTGTAGAATGTTTAGAGGTAAATCGTTTATGTAAATTATGAATAAAAGGGGGCCAAGAATGGATCCTTGTGGAACCCCATAGCGAACAGGCAGCTGCTGAGAGCGTTCCCGCTGCCACTCGACAATTTGCGTTCTGTTTTGTTAGATATGATTTTAATAATTCATTGGGAGCTCCTCTTATTCCATAGAAATTTAACTTTTCTAGCAGAATTTTGTGCACCAACCAACGCCAATAACAATTGCTAAATGAAAACACAGTAATGAAAAGGAGTAGGTATTCGCAGATTTTGGGGGTGTTCCAGGCTAGGACGCAGAGCGAAGTTTTACTTGGACCTATTTTTTTTGTGGCTCTAAAATCTAACTAAATATTCCAGCAAAAAACTTCTTTTTAATTTTTTCCATTTTTCTGGCGATATTTCGATCCGCCGCCTGAGGCACTTGAAGGTCATTATATAGTCTAATATGGGTGGATGATCGTAATATTGAACAGCTTCCATACTGACCACATTATTGAAAAGCCAAATTTTTTTGTGCATTTGATGGTGTCAAAATTCAATTTGACGGCCATAAAAGAATCAAAAGTTGAGTTTCATTATTCAAAATCTAGGACTAGAAAATTTCTGTCAAGGCAGTTCATTTGACACTTGTCAAAAATATAAAAGTTCCAAGTCTTTCTTTAAATTGGCAGAGACAACTGAGACGACTCTCTCCATTTGGAAATCTATCCGCTATTAATTAATAGTTGTATCTCTTTCTTTGACAAAGATCTTGCTATGTGTCTGTCTTTATTGCATCAAGTGTAAAACGAGGGCAGATGGCGCAGCGTCCGTATAACTTGTTCCCAGGCAACTAGTTTTGTGGAAGTTTTTAATTTTTAAAATTGTCATTGTTTTGTCAGAAATCGGAAAACAGTTCGTGTTTTGTGATCGTGATTGTGGTTTAGTATTTGTGACTTGTTGACTGTTGGTGGATGTCTCAGCTACCATTCTACTCATCAGGCCGGTGGCAAACGAACGAGGGCGGTCAAAGAGGAAGTTTTTTCATGAACCGGGTACCTACTTGTATTTCATTAATCATTACAATAAAGAAATTACCCATCCTTCAACTTTAGATAAATTTTTCTTCTCGTAGCTAGTGAGTTTGGTGGTATTGGCATTGGTATTTGAAAAACTAAAGTTATAAAGAATAAAATAAAGCAGTTGAAAATAATTCGATTTAAATTTTGCCGCCATGCGACATTGGCGCCATCTGCTCTCGTTTAACATTACAGTAGTCCAATTCGTTATTCCGGATTAATATTTACCACGTACTTGCGCGTCTCAAGTTGTCTCTGAAATTGGTAATTTTCAACTTGTTTGTGATAACTCAGGAACCAATCAAAATATCGTAGAATTCTCTTCATATCACCAAGAAATATCGCAACTTTTCAGCAATTTAAACTACTCTATTATGATTTTCGAGATGTTAGACTCCGATTACTGTAAAAAAGGAAGGATCCCGGACAGACAATATATGTGTCATCTGAATCTGACGGCCAGCTGTCCCTCTTTTACAGTGATCGGAGTCTAATAGTGAGCATGGAAAAATTAACTAACCTGTATACTACATTATGTGATTCTGTTAGCATGCAGGTAGGTAGGTACGCATTCATAAAAACTTCAAGAGCATAACGGCAAAATGCGTTTTTCTTAGAAGATAGACATGTATGAAACACAAAACGTAAAAAATATAAGTAGTCTTACCATTAAAATTACATAAAATAAATCTGTACATTACTGAAATAACAATTTTAACTCTTGCAGTGTTAGTTTGTTTGAGATCACTTTCTTGGAACCAGTAAGCATTGCTTCAGCAACGTCTAATTTCTTGTCTTGAAGAGCTTTGATTCTTTCCTCTATTGTATTAGACGCCATAAATCTACAAAAAGTTAATTAACACAAACACAACATCGAAAATCCATACTTGTAGACAAAAATCGGTTTCGTTTGTCCCATCCTGTAGATTCTGTCCTGTGCCTGATTCTCGAGCTGGGGATTCCAGTGAAGATCCAGCAAAAACAAATGGTTCGCTCCGACAAGATTGAGGCCGACTCCTCCAGCAGTCAGGGATAACAGTAAAACTCTACAGTCGTCTTTAGGGTCGTTAATTTTATCAACAATTGGCATTCTGTTGTTGACGGCAATCGAACCGTCCAATTGCAGGAATTTGATGTCATCTCGTTTCAGATGGATCGCGACTAAATTAAGAAGACTGCGCCACTGGGAGACAATTATTGCCTTATCCCCGGTTGATATTTTTTCAACAACCAAATTCAACACGTGATCGATTTTGCTGCTGCGGTGGTCTTCAGCAAACACAGGATTGGAGGGATTCAGGAATCCTTTTGAAGCTTCCTCTAACGCTACAGGCTCAGCATTTAAATTGTCGATATCAGGTTCACCATTAAGGGTAAGGTTGTTGAGCATTTCCATCAAATTCGTTGTTGCAGCGTCCTCTTCACCGTCAGTTTCCCCTAAATCTTCATTACCTTCAAGCATCTGTGACCAAAATCAACACAAGTTTAGAGATGTGAGCGTGAAAAGTTTCAGCCTACGTTGAAACTTTTCAGTTTTTCTTGAAAATAAGTTGTTGAAAGTATCAATGCGGCTATCTACGTGTATATTAATAATAGTCCTAGGGCTACACAAAAAAAACGTTGCATTTGATGATACAAGCAAACCACTTGGCACACTTGTTACTTGGACCATTTAGATCGATTTTATGTTATGTGCAAATTTTTTTATCAGAGGTGAACACAATAGTATATTACATAACGAGCTACGAAAGTGGCTTATATCACACGAGTGGGGAATTTCTCACACGAAGCGCTAGCCGAGTGTGAAAACCCCACGAGTGCATCGTAGAGACACTTTCGTGCGAGTTGTGTACAGTATTTTTCCTACGAACCACAACAAAAAATCATTTCTTCGTAAATTTCTCTTTTTTTATCATCGTTGTCAACAAAACAGCAAGTGTCGAAATTTATTAAATTTTGAAATCCAACCTGCTATGATAATGTGATTGATGCGTGTTGCCACGCGATGTGGGCGGAACTGTGCGATATTATATCGCACAGCACTAACAAACGCGTGTGTTAGTGTCAACTTTTGCGCCTACTTAATTGTGCGATATTTGCAACTTGGTCGTAGGAAAACGTTTTTTATGTCTATTTTGTGTAAATGGAATACGATGATGTCAATTATCCCGTTAGATTGACTTCACAGAAATTGTTTTAAAGCCGAATTTATCATAGTGAGGCGTTATTTCTAAAATAGCCCATTGACAATTTGTGAACAATTTATTTTTGTTACCATGTCAAAAAGTGACATTTTCATTGTTAGTATTAATAATTGTTGGCTTAATTTTGGCAATAAAATATTAGGAGTATGTTAATTATTAATTGTTGTTATTATTGATAGGAGTGGGTATTATGCAAGATGTGTTGAATATATTTTGTTTCTTTTCACAAAAGGCCCACTCTTCGAACTAAAAAATAAATTCACCATCGGATTCAAACAATCAATAAATCTTCATAATCTATTAGCTAAGTACCTGGTACATTCGACGTGAACTCGGCCACCTTTTGGCAGCCAATTTTACTTTCTGTCCGATTGTGATCAGCATGGCATACATATTGTATGCGTTTTGGAATGACCAAATGACATATTTTCACCCTTCGTAACTTAATTGATGGTAATATACAGGCTGGATTTTTTTGAAACATTGGTTACGAATGACATTTTTTTTCAAAAATTTTCAAAATAAAGGAAAAATCTTTTTCATAATCCCGATCGAGGCATTCAAAAACTATAATTGGCGAAGCACTGAAAAAGATTTGGTGTTTTTTCATAACTTGCATGAAATGTCTAGTGATCACGTGAATCGTGCTGATAGAAAAAAATTATATTAACATAATTACTTTTCGCACTAGTGCGGAAATGAATTCACTTTTCGCACTAGTGCGGAAATATGATGCATTTCCTAACTGAAATTAGTGGGGAAAAATAACATTTTTCGCACGGGATTATGAAAAATCTTGTATGTGGGAAAATGCATCATTTCCTTACTTGCGTGCTTACAGAACTCGGCGTCGCCTCGTTCTGCAATAAGCACCCGCGTACTTTTCCCGCTTGTTGCATAAATAGCTATTAAGTGATTCTTATAAAAGAATAGATTCTCTATTCGACTAGTGTAAACATTTTTTAGTAACTATTTGAATGATACTTGAAAATGTTGTTTTTTTCAATTATTGCGATTTTTCACAAAGTACGTCGTTTTTTATTCGATTTAAAAATTCCTCAAAATGAAGCTTATTTTATCTAAATTTAACCCCCTATTGCTTTACTTTGGGCAAACATTTCATAAGAGAGCTGCAATTTTTTTCTATTGTCATGTTATACTGGTTTTTAAGAAGATCGAGAAATAACAACAATAACAACTTTTGGAAAATTGGGAATGCCTAACCATGCAGGACTATACTCAACCAAGGGCGTATGCACCCTTACATTTGATTTCCGGGGGAGATATAGGTATTTATGTTCCTAACAGTAGAATTTCAAAGAGTTAAACTCCCCAGCACGAGACTTTTCAGCGGTAGTCACCTATGGAATTTATATTCCAAAAGCGACTAGCGCTGCAAAGTATTGTGGGACGCTGTTTTAGTATTATTTACCTTGGAGATGAGGCAAGGGTGGCAACATATCTGCCTTAACCTCAAAAGCAGGACTAAAATGTGATGTTGACTGATCTCCTTCACTCCGTTCATCTTGAGAAGGCGGTTACGCATTTTGGTATATTCGCCATTTGGATCGGCTGGAAAGACGCAAATTAACGTTACGAAGTTAAGCAGGTATTACATTACGCGAGTCTCATGCGAGTCCTCGTAAAAGTTGTGTAAGAGATCGATATGAAGATGTTTACAAGACCTAATGTTTGCGAGAATTCGTAAGAGAATTTTCAAATTAGAACTGCATCTAAACTCTGTTCATTTATTAAAGAACCACCACTAGAAGGGCTAGGTTGACCAAGTAAGAAAAGCCTCTAACTATATTTTCGAGTTTTCGTGTTACCCATACTGCATACTTCAAAATTTGAAAAGTGCTTTCAAAATTTGCAAAATCTAATTGACAAGTCTTTGCAACGAATGTTAACGAATGCTGTTTCTCCCTTATTATGGACAGAAAGGAGAGAAATTTATTAACAGCAGAGACAAAAATGTCTTTGGTAAGGGCAGAATTGTATTAGGCATTGCCAGGAACTGATTAGAGGTGACTGGGCCAAAGCAATGAGTAGTTGCAGTGTGCAAGACATTCCTGCAATAATAATAAACCTGGCAGAGCCAGATTCGTCTGATGATGATATATGTTCCAATTTGAGTATCATCAGTGAAGAGGAATTTGCTGAACCGGAGTACGTAGGATGTTTAAAAAGATTATTGTTCTCTCTTGGTTTTGAGTTTTTAGAAGTTTATGATAAAATCGCTTTTATAACGAACACACTTTTGAGGTACTTTGTAGGTACTTACATAGAATGCAACTGTGCTAATTCAGCAATAATATGAACAGCCAGGTATAAGTCTTCCTAGAGATGATTTCCCCGCGCGAACTTGTCAAATTTGGGTGATATAACCTTTAAATTATATCGTACGTCAAGGTATATCCCTAAAGTTACTAAAGCGGCGTTGTTGGTTGTATTTACCGCTGATGTTGCCATATCGGTGGTTCTTTGCTTTGCGAATGAATTGTATCTTCCATACGAGTTTCTGTACGATTTGAGCTTTGAGCATGCGCAGTTAATTTTGTATGACAGCTGATAAGAGTGGTTGGCCGGCTCCTTGTAGGTCAGGTTCTTGATCTTTTCACGTTCTTGTGGATATTGGGCAGTATGAGCCCTAATAAAAAAAAGTAAGTTACTTTATAAAAAAGTAATCCAAAATTTTTGAGTGGAGTAAGGATTTAACCGAGAATTTATTAACAACTTTGAAACTCTTTCGTTGTTTGTATGACTGTAAAAGTAAGTTTTACAGCAATCACCATGCAAGGGTGCAGGCCCTGCAGGAAATTCGGGACAATTTGCGAAACTCGACTATCTCGCGTTGCTGTATGTAAAGAGGATCATACGAGAACTCGCATAATGTAATACCTGCTTTAGCAAAACGCACTTACGTGGAGGTTGCCCGAAGTTATAATTGTAGGCGTCATTATTTTTTTCAGCTCGCTGATGTAGGAATTGTGCGAACAAGGTCTTGGAGAATAACATGACCCGCTGGTAGACGTCCATCTCCAACTCATTTAAAGTGATTGGAATCAGCTCCCACTTACGTTCCGGCAACGAACGCAAGTTGCCGTTTCCCATCAGCTCAGTTTTCGTGCGTCGCAACATCAGAGAGGAGATTACGGCGTGTAAACGGTCCCCTCCACCAGTGCCTTTGTCGCCCACCCAGTGTTTCCAGACCTAAAATTTGTCATACAGTTTTAGCTTATTCGCTCGCTCTCTCCTCAAGTCTGTCCGTCGGATAACTTGAGAACGAAAGCAGATATCGAGCTGAAATTTTGTACACTGATGTATACCCGGAAAATCTCGGCGGAGATAGCTTTTGGGCCATATCGGACGACGGGGGTGGGAGTTAGGGGTGAAAAACCGAAAAACTATTAATTGCAATAACTCGAGAACTAGTGGACGTATCTTTCTGAAACTTCGTATGTACGTTCGATCCTCAAGTCTGTTGAAGGTGAGGGGGCGCTCATTTCGGTACAAAATTTCAGAATCCTGCGATACAGCATTCGGAAGATATAAAAAAAAACGATTAAAAATGAAGAACTTTGGCGGCTTATAACATAAAGAGGAATCACAATTGACCTAAAAATTTGCACCAAACCTCATCATTTGAACAGTAGATTATGTGGTATGAAGGATGTGGTGTCGCTCAGACTCACCCTGTATTTTTTTTTTTTTTTGAAACCCTATTGATTTATTTATGAACAGCTGATGTCAGTAAATACGCAAGGAGTTATGTAACACCGAAAAAATAAACTCACCCCTGTAAATCAGAAAGAGGTGAAATCATGAGGGGTTGAAAACATGAATCTACAAATCACCGGAATTTTACAAAACAAGACACGCCACTGAAAACGGACTTTTACTTCTTCGACAGTTCTAAATTGTTTAGTAATTGTACTATAGAACCGTTGTATGAATAAGATTTTTTTTCACTTTCTCAGCTTTCTGCAACAAGTTTCATACAAGGTGAGTCTGAAAGACTCCACATCCTTTATACCACAGAATCTACTGTTCAAATGATGAAGCTTGGTGCAAAAATTATTGGTCAATTGTGATTCCTCTTGATGTTATAAGCCGCCAAAGATCTTCATTTTTAAATGTTCTTTTTAAATATCTTTCGAAAGGTGTATCGTAGGATTTTGAATTTTTGCACAGCATTGTTACAGACCAACATGCAACTACTGATGGTACTTAAGACATTATCTAAAATGCCGATCCCTGTTATATAGGGCGGCCATGTTATTTGCCCTTGAACTTTTTTATGTTTGAAAATATTGCTAATTTGCCTATGCGGCCGTATTCCCCGTTCAATTCTAAAATTTTTTTGGTTCTTCAAATTTTTCGAAAAAACTAACCACTCACGAGGAAAATTGAAAAAACCGAAAACATGATCATCGTGATAAATCTACAATTTCAATAAAAATCAAAGTGTACGTTGACCCGCATCACATTTCAACTGTTTTTTTTGCATTGAAGGTGTTGTCCTACATCTGTGTCCAGAACCATTGCTCACAACTGAAGAAAAAACATTGATGGTAATTTCACTCATCATTGGTTTTAAGGTGATTACCTGCATCATGTTTTCGGTTTTTTCAATTTTTCTCGTGAGTGGTTAGTTTTTCGAAAAATTCTAAGAGCCAAAAAAGTTTTAGAATTGAACGGACATTACGGGCCGCATAGGCAAATTAGCAATATTTTCAAACATAAAAAAGTTCAAGGGCAAATAACACCGGGGCCACCCTGTATAACAAAGATCCGCTTTTTAGATAATGTCTTAAGTACCATCAGCAGTTGCTTCTTGGTCTGTAACAATCCTAGGCAAAAATCCTACGATATACCTTTCGAAAGATATTTAAAAAGAATGTTTAAAAACGAAGATTTTTGGCGGGTTATAACATCAAGAGGAATCACAATTGACCAATAATTTTTGCACCAAGCTTCATCATTTGAACAGTAGATTCTGTGGTATAAAGTATGTGGAGTCTTTCAGACTCACCCTGTATAAGAGAGGAAATACCGGTTTTTCTTCTCTTTCTAATTTCTATAATAAATTTTATGTAACCAAACGTGTTTTGTTACAGTGTGGATCCAGTTAAAGGAGGATCCAACTCAAGAAATCGATGTTGAGGTTTTGTAGTGAGAAAGGAGCCCGTCTGAGTCTAATGGTGTTATCAGAATTTAAAAATTCTTTACCGTCTTGAAGATATTCACAAAAAAACAGCGGAAAAGATTATGTCATCTTTCCACGATTTCTTGCCCATCTTGAGGATATTTCCAGTGGAAACAATATTTGGGAGACCCTAAAAGTCGCCTCATTACGAGGCTTCTAATTGTGACAATGACGCCCCGCTGCGTGGACAAACTCAGACGTTTGGCTTTACCCGAGGCTCGTGGATATTTTAAAATTCCCAAGGTGGACAGGATTTGCGAATTTTCATTATCTAACAAGCACAAATCGATTGATTATAGATAATGAAATACCACTAAAATCAGTGCATAGGCACCCAAGCAACTCATACAAGAATTCTTGCTACTCGTCTTGCTATTTCATTTCTTTTCGATTAATGTTGGCTAAATCGTTCTGTCTCTATGCTAATGACAATGATAATGAGATTTTGCCAGTAGCGGGTCGTGTGCAATTATCGAAATAGCCCCTATTTAATGGAGAGTTCATGGATTTACACTTCAGTCTTATCTTACACTGTTTAGGGCATTGTTCGTGGCTAGTGTAGTTAGTTAGTTTAAAATCATGTGGAGACCTTGGCTGAATCCTGAATCAGATATAGTGGCAGTCCAGAATGTGGAGATCCAAATTGTTTATCTTTCTAGTATGTTCTCGAATTTTGTAATAATGTGTTGGTGGGCTTTAAAACTAAAATTGTGCCCGTGGGAATAAATTTAAAATACCCACTAGTTAGTAGGTACACCAGACAGCTGTGTTTGTCCACGCAGCGGGGCATCATTGTCACAGTTATAACAGTCGTAATGAGGCGGCTTTTACGTTCTCCCAAATATTGTTTCCACCAGCTATAAGCTAAACTTATCAAGCCCGTATTACAAAGGTGAACTGAATACCTTAACTCGACTTTGTCGTGCTATTAAAAATGGGCCAATCGCGTTGCCTTTCGTTACCTTTTCATCGTCAAATGGAGAACATCGCAAGAACTTCAATAAGGCATACATGTCCAACTCCTTGTTGTGCACAGGTGTACCGGTCAACGCCCACCTTGATTTTGCTGACAATCCGCAAACGGCAGTCGCTGTCAACGATTTATGGTTGCGAATTTGATGGGCTTCATCGAGAATGATCCTGCGCCAGCGCACGCCAAACAAAGTTCGCCTTCTTTCAGCCTCGTTCTGAACAAGGCCATAGGTGGTGATCACAACGTCGTTTTTCGCTAATCTATTGAAAATGTTTCGCTTAAAACGCCATCGAAACCAACTAAAACTCACCTTTTGGCGATCGTCTCGCGTTTAGGGCCGTGATGAATTTCGAAGGAGAGCATTCCTCGTTTCAATTTTTGTTCTATTTCACCGGACCACTGGTTTATGAGGCTGGCAGGACAGACTACCAGAGTCCCACCGGGGTACTTGTCCCTCACTTTCTCTCTGTTTTCTTCATCGCCCTCTTCCGCTTTAAGTGATTCGATCACGAGGCAAATCATAGTCAAAGTCTTTCCAAGGCCCATGTCGTCCGCCAAAATGCCCCCAGAGGGTTTTTGATTTTCGCGCCACTGCAGCCAAGCCAAAGCCTGCTTTTGGTGGACCATCAATTCGACTTTGACACCCCGCGGGGTTTCGATTACGTCGTTTTCAGTTGGCCGTGTTTTTAGGGAATTGTGCAATTGGTCCAGTTTTTCCAAGGTCATGTGTTTCTCTGCATTGAAGTTGGCCAAACCTATCAAGATTTGTGGGTAAATGTTTAGTATTTTCAGACAAACGTGAGCATATTAAGATGGCTTATGGCACAGTTTTGAAATCTAGCAAACGCATTTCAATTAGGGTTTTCAATCCCGGGATCCCGGACGATTTTCGATCCCGAAAATCCCGGCATTTTAGAAGAATTTTAGAATTTTAGAAGGCAACACGAAAATAGGTTTACTTCCTTTTTTTAATTACTTTGTTTATCACTGACACTATTCATCCTTTTTTTCATGCAATAAATAGATAATAGATATTTATCCAAACTAAATCTAAAAAAAAGTATATTGCGGCTGAATTTTTATAATTTGTAATTTAATCCCGGGATCCCGAAAATCCCGGGACTGAAATGTTGTAATCCCGAAAATCCCGTGAGGCCAATCCCGATCCGGGATTGAAAACCCTAATTTCAATATTTTCAAAATCATTTTCACTTTTTCCTGAAACTTTGGATTCATTCATTTGAAGTCAAGACTGAGCAGCTTCACTTCATACAATTTTTCTATAAAAAATGCCTAATGCCTAAATACGATTTCGCCAATTGACCTTCCTTCCAAATTGCGTACAACGCAAAGTTTACACCTCTGACCTCTTCGAGCTAATTTTTATATTTCCCTCCGTTCACGAGATATTCGGGGTGGAAACTTTTCGTTGGACCACCCTGTATTTCCAAAGAAAATTGATTGTTCATTGATACATTTGCTTCGGTTGTATCGAAAAAGTCTGCTCCTCAATTTTTAGTTATTTTGATTCATAGAATCCGCTTTGTACGTTACTAGCAGAATTTTAAACTCCCCAATCACATCACAATTTAAAAAATGGGAGGTTACTACAATCAAAAACTTCAAAACAGTCTGCAAAGTGTTGTGTGTCAATAGAGAACAAGTTGTGAAATCTCTACGTTGTCTTAGTATTTTTTTTATTTTGGATGGGTGCATTTGAACAAGTTAAGTAATTAGAGTAGTGAACAAAAAATGTTATCCAATAAGGTACATGTCGGGCATAAGCGCGGGCATAAACTGGACATTTCGGTGGGTTTATTGGATTAAATATAAGTATAAGTAATTAGGTAATTTAAACGTGTTATTGTATTATAACACGTTAATACATTAACCTCCCCACAACCATATAAAAATGGGAGGTTACTGCAATCACTCCAAAATTCAAGGTTTCAAGGTCCCAGGATCACAAAAAAGTGGTTTTTAAAAAATGTCTGTGTATGTACGTACGTATGTGAGCAAGATTCCTCGAAAAGTACAGAACACATTTTCATGAAATTTTCTTGCCGATCCACGAACGCCAAGCGCCTTTTTGGCGCATCAGCTATGAAATTTGACTGTGAACACCAATTTTTCTTATCAATGCATGAAAGGTCTTCAAATTCTGTATCTAGAAATGTATTCACACTTAGCGCCTTTTTGGCACAATATCAAAAAATTCGAAATTTCGAAGAATCGTTAAATAACACGCTGCAGGCCAAACTACTGGATCGATTTGGCTGAAATTTGATAGGCAGGGATACCATTGCTAGCCGAAGAGCTGATTTGATTTTGGTGACAATCGGCAAACAGCAAGTGCCATTTAACGTATCAACTTTGAAATTTGAATAATAAACTCCCATTTTCTTTATCAGCACATGAAATGTCTTCAAATGTCGTTTCCAAAAATTTCCTACATCTTAGTGCCCTTTCGGCA
Organism: Pycnomerus fuliginosus; assembly: GCA_963924575.1. NCBI lineage: Eukaryota > Metazoa > Arthropoda > Insecta > Coleoptera > Zopheridae > Pycnomerus > Pycnomerus fuliginosus. The sequence continues at coordinate 14,898,887 of OZ004617.1, read as the reverse complement.
AAAAATCGTAAAATTTTGAAAAATTCCAGGAAACGTATTAAGGTTGGAGTAAAATTTAGGTATAGCAGGTAAGAAAATTTACCTAATTTTAGTGGCAATCGGCCAATAATAAGCGCCTTTTTGGCATGTCATCTATGAAATTTGAAAGATGACCGCCCGTGACCACCATTTGTTTTATCAGCGCATGAAAGGTCTTCAAATTCTATTTACAAAAATGCAATTATTCATGGTGCCCTTTTGGCAATAAATAATACAAATTTTGAAAAACTACCGAAACACTAAGAGACTGATGTGATGTGGATTGAAATTTATAGATGATTAGTACTGGATATTGGATTGTTTCTTATTGCTAGGGGTAGAATCATCAATGATGTGAGGATTTTGAAAATTATCAAATTTTTGTTAGCAAAGGATTCAAATCACGTTGCCACCACGTGACAACCAAAAACGTGTTATAGGCTTTGTGTGGTATGTTTTGACACCCTGACACCCATAACACCCTTTGACATGTCTAACTATAACTATTTAATATTTTAACTCAAAACTTTTACGGAAATGCCCGAGTGACGTCACTCTTGCGGAGTCTATTATGGTAATACAGCCATCTACGCCCTATGTCTCACAGATGGGCTACTAGACTGGAAGTTTTTGACTACCCATTACTATTTTTGTCTACTGACGTCATAAGATATACCTTTTTTTCCAAATGTGCGAGGAATGACAGCCCCAACCCCCGACTCCAGCTGCTCCCATCCAACATTAGCCTTCAGATTGGCCACGGCCCCAACTTCCATATTTGCCAAAAGATGCTGGGCATTTTCCAAAAGCTCCTTCAGTGCTGCACGTTTTTTAAGCAACAGACGACCCTTATCAGGCAAGGCATTTAAATTGACAGATACTATTGCTTGCTGAAACGAAATTAATTGTAAAAAATGGACACACTAAAAGAAACAAAAGACCTGAGTCTGAGCAAATTCTCTTCTTAAATGATCGATTTGTGATTTTTGTTTATCAAATTCTTCCTGAGAAACTATCATTTTGATGTCTTGGTTAGATTCGCTCAGCACAGTTGCAATTGGTGATTTGCTTGATGATGCCACCCCATTAGCAGAAATAGCCTTAGGGGCTGCAACCTCATTGGGAGAATTGGATGGTAGAACATGAGGCAAGTTGCCAGAGGTGCTTTGTTTCAATACACCCTTGTTTGAAGGGATAGATTCTTCTCCACTACTACTAGAATTGGATGATAGAACAGAAGGCAAGTTGCCGAAGGTACTTTGTTTCAATACACCCTTGTTTGAAGGGATGGAGTCTTCTCCACTACTACTAGAATTAGATGGTAGAACAAGAGGCAAGTTGCCGGAGGTGCTTCGTTTCAATACACCCTTGTTTGAAGGGATGAAGTCTTCTCCACTACTACTAGAATTGGATGATAGAACAGGAGGCAAGTTGCCGGAGGTGCTTTGTTTCAATACACCCTTGTTTGAAGGGATGAAGTCTTCTCCACTACTACTAGAATTGGATGATAGAGGAGGCAAGTTGCCGGAGGTGCTTTGTATCAATACACTGTTGTTTGAAGGGATGGAGTCTTCTCCACTACTACTAAGTTCTACAATATCATCTTCGGATTCTGCTTCTGATTCACTTATTATAACGTTCGCCGGACCTGCATACATCTTAGAATTATCAGCTTCGGTATCATTGTCTTCAAAAATATCTTCTTCGTCTGATGAATCACTAACTATTACATTTTTTCTGGTTTGGTTCTTGAAACCTGGAAAGGAAAAATAAAAACGTTTTTAGGTAGTATACAAAATGTTGATTTTCTGTAACAATGAACTGATATTTAAGCCTATGCAATGTTAATAGTGCATTAAATTTAGAAGATTGACTATTCGACATTTGCTTTCACATTCACTAGGACAAAATTAGGCTTGGTTTGATTTAGGTGCTATTTTTTACCCCTATTACGTCCGTAGCTTCCAAAGGAGTCTTGCTCTTCCTCGCTGGAGCTGTCTGACATATTCAAAGGTAGATTAAAAAGACACTTTCACTTCGTCACAGAAAAAACTGCAGGCCACCCGCACCCTGCTGCACCTTGCCACCTTATCAGCAAAACACCAGGAACGCAGTACAACAATCGAAAACCGTTGAACAAATTTTAAACAAAATTCTGCTGACACTAATGACAGTTCAGCTTAGTACCTAGTACGACAACCACACAGATCAAATTCCCCTAGACCGAAGCGGTCTAGTGCAGGCAACCCGTAAATATGAGCTGCAAGCTTGGCTGCGTTACACACTTGAGGAATGGTGACGTGACGACCGCCAGTTTTGTTGAGTCTATGGTCGGGGTTCACTTTCCAAACAAAGATTTGTAGTCAAATAACTAGAACGAGACAGTAACCACTTAACAGACCATTAAAAATTCTTCTTCGTTTTTTGTTGGCCTCAGGTGTCCTAGTAGTAGCGAAGGGAAAGGGGTCAATTTCCTCCAAATCAATTATTTGTGTTCGAGGGTTGAAGGTTGTGGGTTTCGGGAGTACAATTTTTTGCGTTCAAAATAGTCTACCTGATGTGATAATGAGTGGTCCAAGGGCGTGAGTTTTCGGGCCGCAGTTTTTCTGCTCAATTGATATCAACTTTTTGTGTTCTGGGATTGAAAGGGGTGGTTTTCGGGGGTGCAATTTTTTGCGTTCAATTAGTTTCCTCTGGTGGTACAAGCGTATTACATTTTCTCTGTGAATTTTTTATGTTTCAAGGTTGAAGGGGTTGAGTTTTAGAGGTGCAATTTTTTTCTCTTCCGGTCGTAGTAGGTCGTCTAAGGGCTAAATAGATGCTCAAAACTTTTTCTGGGCCATAGATGAATAGTTATCGAAATGGGTTGAATTTCAAGCACTGACTGGCACATACTTACGGCATCAACTTGTCATTTAACGGAACCGGTGCACAATATGGGGGAAGTGAAATAGGTACTTATTAAACAAAAACAATGGCTCATTTACTTGTTTTCAGCTTTTAATGCTGCCATTTTACGGACCAATAATTTTATTTTCTATTTTATAACCTCTGCAAAACAATACAATACATATACCTATATAAAGTACCTATATATATATGCTGATGCTCTTGCACCATTAATTATTTTTTAATATAGCTATTTAGGTACATCATTAATTGATTAATGCAGTTTGTAACTTTAATAATAATTGTTATAGTACCTACCTATTTTATTTCCATATGAAAAAAACACAAATTATATTAACTAATCGCAAGAGGACGTGGCAATAAAAAGATTTAACGATGATGTAAAGCGCGGATTTTATGCTAAATGCATATTGCATGTATATTTTACATTTTGGTCATTTTTTGTAATTTTCGCTTATGTATTTGGAGAAAAATCGCATATTTATGCTTATTTCGAAGGATTTCTGTTAATACCACCTTTAAAAATTGCAGCGGTTCTTCAAAAAAACTGATTTCATGAATTTACCTACCCATTTATTACCTGCATCCCTTTCCTGTCCTGCTTATAAGGCAACTCGGGTCAGATAGACGGTCAACCTGTATTCATTGCTAATGACAGGGTTTTGTCCTATTTACAGGTGTATACTATAGTAATGTAAAGAGGGAAGGTGTTATAGGGTTGATTTTTGCACTTATTTTAAGTGAATTACTCTTAGTTCTTATCAGCCATGCCTAAGGACAAGAGTGCCCTCATTTCAAAAGCAATTCTGAGTAAAATTTTGGCAGATGTTTTTTTTTTCTATAATGATAACTCGCGTGTGCTTATTTAGAATTTTACCTGCTTATTTCGCTATTTTTTGGGGCATAAATATGCCCCTATTTGGCGAAAAAATTTCGCATATAAATCCGTCCTCTAATGATGAGGGTTATAAATTCTTGGTAAGTATTTATTTATCGATAATAATAAGGACATCAATTTTTAAGTGTGGAGAGCAGGTTTCTTGCGAATTACCTATAGATATAGGTACTCATTAGGTCTGCCTACATACATTTGAATTATTGAAGAAATCGATTGACTCTTGAACAAACATATATTATGAATCACGTACCTCAAACAATTCGATTATTGGACATGATAGCCCAATTTACTATCTTACAATTTGAACAAAAAGTATATACCGGGTGTTTCAGAATGTGTGTCGCGGCCTGGTATCTTGAAAAGTATGAGTTACCGATTTCAAATTTTTCAGACGTCAGTGGCAGGCAAATACCGATTTACGGAAGGTAATAAAATATTCTTTCTACTTCCGGTTTAACCGGAAATTAGCCTAATTTATTTTTTTTAAATAGGAACCTATATTTTTCTAAACGGATTCAGAATCTACAAATTTTTCTGAGGCACTGGAATGTATCCCTTTAGACTTTCAAAAACAACAAAGAAATCTGTGAAAAATGAAGATTTTTGAAAAACGCAAAAACAAGTCAGCCCTGATTTTTCGTTGCAAATTCAACTGTGCAATTACATTTTCCTTACTTCATTTTTCGATTTTCACAAATTATGGGAAATCTAAAGAAAAATAAATGAAAAGTATTATTGCGCAGTTGCATTTGTATCAAAAAAATACGTGCTTTTGCATTTTTCGGAAATTTAATTTTTCAGGGATTTGTTCGATGTTTTTGAAAACCTAGGGTGGCCGTGGCTGCATTTCCGGTCAAGTGTGACACGTGTTCCCGACTCAGAAAAAATCGTAGAATCCGAATCCGTTGAAAAAAATATAGGTTTCTATTTTTTGAAAACAATACGGTAGGGTCATTTCCGGTTAAACCGGAAGTGGAAAAAATCATCTACTAACTTCCCTAAATCGGTATTTACCTGACATTGACGTCAGCAAAATTTCAAATCGGTGACTTTAGTACTTTTCAGGACATCAGGCCGCGACACTCATTCTGAAACATATCTAACATTCATATAATAATTAGGACGACTGACCCTGTTTTGGAAAATTGTATAAGTTCATATATAAAACTCAAGACAATGACGGCAAATTTTATTCATTATAAACTTACAATATATGGGTTATAAATTTACAAACTTCAAAATTCAACTTGAAAATTCCAAATTGTGCATTTATGATTAATAATAATTATATTCATAATCGAAGTGTTTACAAATACAGTACAGAGCTAAATTCCCATTATCATTAAATTGGAAACAAATAACCGGATATGAAGAGCTAGCGAAACAATCGTGTCCTATACGATTTTCTAATAATTTTACCCGGTTGTCCGAACATTATAAACGATGGAAAAGCCTTCCCATCAACAAAACGTATTGCGCTAACACCTAAAATAAAATAATCGACATTCAACGAATCAAAAGTTTGGCACCCATCCGTAACGAAACGACGAATTTCTTATACTGTTAGCAGCTAACATCAAACATGTTTTTCTCAAAAATGGAAGATACCATACGGCTATAAATTCAAAAGACATTAATTATTACTCTCAACTAACATTAACAAATACTGATATTGTTCAATTAACATTTAGATGGATATGGAACGTTATTATTAATTCTTGAAAAATCAGTCCTAGAACTTCCTCTAACCCAAGCCTATGACAAGGCACAAATAAAATTGGTCACATTTTTTTGATTAAGAAATCCGAACCTAACGATTTTTGAGCTATGTGATGGTGTCTGTTCGATGATGTGTAAAAGTATTTTCGCTCTAGCGGCTTAATTGCGGATCACGAATGCAAATTTGTTCGCCAACTATGATCGTTAAAGTTTTACGATTACGAATCAAAATTTTACTCGAAATTTTATCATTTGCATATTTCCCATTTTGTGCGCGAACGAGATTACGATTACGCCCTAATAAAGATACCTTTACACATGGTCTCTGATAAATACACAAACACACCTAAGTGCCGATTACATCTAGATTTTAAAAATTTTACAAACTTCATAAAAATATTATTTTATATACACAATTTTAAAGCTAAGTGTATATAAGAAACGCTATTTTGATCAATAAGGGATAAATTATAGGACACCCTGTGTTAGGACTAGGATGATTGTTTCTGGTCTCTGGTGGCTAAAGATTAACGTGGAAGGCTACTTTTCCTGCTTTATAATTTGGACGGTGCACATCGCACATAGAATTAGAAGCGCCGCAGTAGAATCACTCAATAATTTCTAAAGCGAGTGGTTTTTATTTGATTTTATTATTAGTACATCTTCAAAGTTTTTGAATTAGATTAAGTATTTGCTTTGCTTTTTTGATAATAAGACCGATTCAATATAGTTTCTGGCAAATAATAATTATATGCCTACCTTATCAATTTTCTTGAAACCGGCTTGAGCTATCGAGTTTCAACAAGAGCACTTTTTTTATGTAAACATGTACAAGGAATTCTTTGTGTTCATAATTAATCCGAGATGTACAAAAAAGTTAAATACAAAAACGTCCGCGGCCTCTTCACTCACGCACGTCCCTGAAACTTTTGCCAAAAACCATTACATTAGTGTTATTCGGCACAAAAATTTACGGCAAAGTTCAAAATTTCCAGACTCTATCATAAGTCGTTCCTCAGAACATTTTTTTGTTACCCCGTTTGAGGGGACCTAGCTTACTTAAGACACATTTTTCGACCTATGTTTATTAAAACTTTTCTTCATATTTGTGATCGTAGAATACGCCCTTAATATATTATCCTTGGTTTAACTGAGCTCAGCTCAATTTTTTAGCAACCGGTGCTCTCATTGGCTGTTAGCAACTGAACCTAGCTCAAGTGAACCTCCACTGAACTCGAATTGTAATTCTCGGGCTAAGGGCTGATTTTTTAACAATCGATGGTTTACCAGCGGTTATGTTTTTTATCCAATCAAATTATCGGAAATTTTAAAGTGAATGTATCTCATTGGATACCTGACATAACCGCTGGTTAACCATCAGTTTTAAAATTGGCCCTTAGCCCTAATTCCACCGCTCTCCCTTAACTTTAAGTGACCCTTAAAACCTTGCAAACAATTATTGAGAGAATCCTTTCCACAGTTTTTAAGGGTCACTTAAAGTTAAGGGAGAGCGGTACAATTAGGGCTAGTGTTGCCTTGAAGTCGTGTATTTTTTGATTTTCAGATTTTCGGCTATACCTACCTAGTAATAAATTAATGAATGCTTCCTCTTCTTGTTTTTTTCCGTTGCCCTTTATCTAATGTTATAATATCTTCTGATTTCTGTCTTCAATCATGTTCTTTTTCATTTTCTTGCTATTTCAGCCTTATTACTACTATACATATTCTATTCAAATGTAGCCCCATACTGCTTTGGGTTCCATCATTCAATTTACGTCTTGATCTTCCTTTTGTTTTATTTTTTACTTCTTCGGCTTTCCATACTTGCTGTATAGTTTAGGGGTAAGTTCCAACTCTCATTTAAAATTGTCGTAGGCAGTTACCTAACATTTTTGGTGTCATTTTAGCGAACTTGATTTAGCAATTTTCTAGTCATTACTTATTTTCGTGCTCCAGTGCATATTACTGAAACTGAAGTCTGCCGTAAATCTTGCGGGACAGGGGCTAATGGCAGCCATTTTAATTTCTCAAAAATTGACTACTCGGATACCGTAAAAGATACGAAATTTTATTACATTAGAAAAAACTTGTATTTTTCAGTGTAGATTAAGAATCTGGAAAGAAATTGAAGATATCTGGTTTGGTTCCTGAAATATACTGAAAAAACTGAAAAATGTCATATTTGAATCTAGAAGTTTTCGTCACCTCATTTTATTCTTCGTGCAAGGTAATGTAATTGAAGCAAATTTCATAATGATCTGCCGATTAGTAACCAAGTTATAACACGTTGTCAATTTTCAGTCTTTTCAGTATATTTCAGTAACCAATCTAGATATCTTAGATTTCTTTTGAGACTTTACACTGAAAAATACAACTTTTTTCTAATCTAATAAAATTTCGTATCTGTTACCGTTTTAGAGATGTCAATTTTTGAAAAATTTATATGGCCGCCATTAACCACTGTCCCATAAGATTTATGGCAGACTTCCGTTTTAGTAATCTCTAGCATGAAAATAACTATAAAAGTGCTAAACCAAACTCGCTGAAATAACGTACTAAAAATGTTCACTGCCTCCCTGACTAGTACTTACCTATGCCCCTTTGTCACTAAATATTGAAAAATCTTAAAAAAAATAAATCGATAACCTATTTGCCTTGGTAAATTGAAAATAATTTTCAATTGGATTAAAATCATAATAGTTACTCGACAGTTAATGTCTACTTATTACGGTACAATAAATTTCGCCCAGAATTGATATTTTTTAAAGAATCGTGATTTTATTCTCTTTAGAATGGAAGTGCAAAACAGCCTCCAACATTTCGCCTGATATTACACCAGAGACCGGGACAAAGGGCATTATAGTATTAATTTCATTTAAAGCTCCACCTTGCTCAGTAAATTACAATTATTCAAAATTATACTAAATTACCTACCCTAATATAGACAAGTTTCTACAATAATTATATTACACTTATCGGACTAATTAATTGCTAAATTATGGACCCAAGTTGATTGCAAAACCACAAAAAAGAAATAAACGTGAAGCGATTATGCCAAATCGTCCCAAATCCGGACAGTTTGACTGCAAAATTTGGTGTTTTGCTTAAAGTTCATGGACCCATAAATTCTCCGGGCGATATCCGATATGTTAATAACGCAAGACTGTTAAAATAACAACTGTGGTTATTAAAAAACAATTGTATTTTGTATAAAATAAACAATATAAAAAACTACAACTAAGCTGAACGCCGTATAAGTCCTAAATAATAGAAAAAATCACATTTGGAATAAAATTGTACTTGCAGCTATCAATTGACGCTGGTGAGTTTACAAGACGTGGAGGTTCTCGCAAGACTTTGATTTGCTGTCCCTGGCCCAAACTTTGCCCAGGAGGTTCCGGACTTTCAAGCTGGCCGATGTGCGAGACCCTCTATACTTTATCGGCGAATTTTGTGCACTGCCTGAGGTGGGAGTTCCGGTTCCGGAGGCTGGTGACCGATTCCTGTTGAGGCTCTTCTTCGATGAGCTCCTCTTGCGAAATAAATCTCTAGTTTTCTCTGGATTTTCTAGTTTAAGACGGATTTGGCTCAGGATCCCTACGAGGAGTTCGTCTACGTTGTGATTGATACCGACAGATGTCTCTATGTATTTGCAGTCGTAAGATGTGGCCATCGATTTTCCTTCTGCAACAAAAACAATACCTTCCGTCATAAAATGTTGCTTTTTTAAGAACGATTGAATTATTCATGTAATAAAATGTATTTTATCGCCATATGCAAGCTGATGCGGTTTATGTCTGATCTCGGATTGTGGAAAAATTCTTCTTTTTACTGTTGGCAAATTGTTGCAAAATCTCTCATAATTGCCCGATTTAATCTTTGATTCATCATTGTACGAAATTCTGAGTACGAAGTTATTATTAAACTGCGGAGGTGAGAGATACTTAACGTATAAATATTAAAATGAATACTAAATTCTACATCCAAGTTATTTCGCTGCAAAATTAGGAGAGATCACGATTAAGATGAGATGAAAAATCAAACTTGCATATTTCCGGACTAATCATGCAGAACCAACTTGCTCATTAAGAGCAACGGGCTTTTTACGCTCCCTTTTGAAGCGGTTCGCAGGCGGCTGAGTTTACCTCAAAACCGTACGAGCTTTTAGGTTTAATGAAGCTAACTGTATCAGTGATTTGAAATGATTTTTTTTTATTAAAAGCTGGAAATGTACACCTCGGAAAAGAATTGTTAATAAAAAATTTAATTTCATTACCTGGATTCAATTGTTTCAAATAAATTGAGATTGTGGATGAAATGGAAGAGGTAAAGAAACAATTTTAAGCTAAATCTATAAATAATCTCCCACAAGGGACTAATAAAGGTCATGGTATATGCCGATTGGTCATTGTATAGTGTATTTTTACACTTTTGCGGCAGTAAAATGCCACTTTTACTGCTTAGGCAGTAAACAACAACAATCGCATGATGGGGAAACAAAATTATTAAAAAGAAATCACTTTAAATGATAATAAATTTTAAACGATGGGCAAAAAATTTTAACGCAAAATAAATCGGACTAAACTGGACTGAATTCACTAAGCTCTTCACTAAATCGGACTAAACTGGACTAAATCGGACTAACGGACTAAAAGCGGCCTAAATCGAACTAAAACCGGACTAAACCGAAGGTTGTACCGCGGACTAACGCAGTAGTTGCACACACTTTTAATGTCAAATTGGGGCTCATTCGGTAGCTACATTTCGAGTAAATTAACAAAACACCCCTTTAGTTTGAAGGAACATGAAACATGATAGAAATTCCGTTTAAACTTGCTCTTTTCAATCGAAAAAATCATGGCTGAATGCGGGATGATAATTTGATGTAAAAAACTGACACTTGAAAACGAAACACATGGTGAATGATGCCGGGAATGGATTGCGGGTAGTGACGTCACACCAATAGAAGAAAGGCAAGGAAAGGCGACATTTTAAGCTTGTTTTTCACTTGTTTGCCATAATTAGTCACAATGAATACTTCTAATAACGTTAGACTAACTACTTTATATCCTACTTTCCGAAAATTATGGTTTTAAAATTTTTTTTCTTCGACTGCAATACTCTATTATGTAGATATAGAATTATTCGATAAAAATCTTTTCTCTCTGAAACGAATTCACAGAACTTGACAGGCATAAACGTTTTTTAATAAAAACGGCGCCCTTTTAACATAAAAAACTTTGCGACTAAATTAAATTTTATGTAAATTCGACTTCGTTAGCAGATTTATTAATCGTAAAATCTTATAAAACTTTCTCTAAAATACAGTGAAAAAAAATCCTGTTAACAATTGTGTCATCTTCAGGAGACATGACAAGGGAATAATTTGTAATAAACGCTTGTGTTTGACTTCTCGGGAATAAAATACATAAATCAGGCCGGGATATGTCAGGAACGTTTTGAATGTCTCGTAATATCATTTTTCCCAACGACGGATGATAATAAATATATTTTGCTTTAACATGACGGATTCGTTGAACCATGTAGGATCTGCCTATTAAGGGAAATCGAGTTTACGGCTTCTGGAATTAGTTCGTTCTTACATTCTGTAAAACAATTAGCAAAGCATGCGATGCGAGACTTGCTGAATGTTGAATTATTCACCGGCTATGAATTATTAATAGAAAAATGTTGGATGCAAATTATTTGCTCTTCTAATAGATGGAAATTTATTTCTCTTCCAATTACAATTCGAATCGGGATCAAAAAAGCTCCTACCTTCAAACAGATTGCAAATTACTGAATCCGCATTAGTTAAACGGAACGTTTCATAAATCTTTTTTATTGAACAAAAGATATACTCAGGGAATGACGTGCTTTGCACACTCAGCTAACCCACCTCTCGTTACCTTTATTTTTTTATCACAACAAACATAAAGGAAAATGGTCAATTTTAAAATTAGAAACTAAAGTAAACATTTTAATTTTTAAGCTGTCGAGATTTCGCCACGTAATAGAATAATATGAGTACGTTCTTATGTTCAACTGGCTTGATCACGAAAAACCTACAGAACTTATAAAAAATGTACGTAAAGAGAAGTTTCCGTGTGAGTAGTGTCATACAATGTAAAGTAGTGCCTAAATATTTAAATAAATGTTTTATTTAAACCGAAAGACATCACGCTAAAGATCAATATAAAAGTAAAGTGAAAACGAAGCAGAAATTTCTCTGAAACCCTCTTGTCTCGCACATAAATTATTTTTGAAACAACAAATGAAGTCCCCTCAACTTAAGGATAACTCCTTCCTTTGGAAAGGGAAGTAGCTCACGGAGGCACTAGTAAGGATAAATTAGCCGCCATATAATCCGTCCTGCCAAGTTAAAAACTTTTAAATGCGTTTTTCCAGACCAAATAAGAGGACACGGAAGTATTTAAAACTTTATGTCGTTAAACTTCTAACAGAGTTCTCGCGTTATTTGGTTTTGTGTCGAGGACAAATTATTTCAAAACGCAGTTTTGCCGGTACAGCAATTAATTTATTTAAATGGCGGAATTACGTGCGAATGTTTTAAAACGCGTGTTTTTGCTCATTAGCAATAATTAAAAGCGATGTGGTCGATAGTTTCATTTTCTGCAAATAACATTTTCCTACAGAGAGATAAAACCTAATCAGTCTACCTGGCACAGTAGCTATGTATGAAACACCAAAATCACGAAATAATGTTCAATTTAAAATCACAAAACATTACTAATACGAAACTTGTAAAAGGGCTGTAGCAGTTTTAGCAGTTTTGTCAATCTGTCTCTATACAGAAGATGCACTTCATATTAAGCACCTGACTCTGCTTTTACGCTCTTGGGAACTCTGCTCTCTTACGCGAAATTAATTAACATCTTATTAAAAAAGTAAAAAAAAAACGTTTTGCACTCCATCAATTTTAAGTTTAAATTTAATTTTTAATTACTCAAAATAATTGTAATTCTTAACTCCAGGAGTTTTATTATACCGGGTGTCAGCGAAACCAGGCTCACCCCTCTCTTTTCCGTGTTTATTAAAATATTCGAATTACAATTGGCATTTAGAAAGATTTTGAGTCACTTCCGGATTCAGTGGAAATAGTCCCTACTTATATCTAATATTTTCCAGTTCTGTATTATTTTTTTTTTTCGAAATTTAAATTTCGTGTTTTCAAAAAACTTGATCTTTATTTCTTGATGTAGAAAGCTATGACCCTATATAAACTATAATCTAGATAAACAATTTCCAAATTACTCATTTTTCAGATGGCCCAAGTGCCTGTGGATTAAAACAGTATCAAAATAGGTGGCAATTGTTTTTATTTTACAATATACGTTTTAGACCTAGAGTGGTCGTTAAATCTAAAAAACAAGGAAAACAAGATCTTTCCTTCTTTATCCATTGGTCCATTTAAAAAAAACATCATAAATTTGGTGTATTGCATTCTTTCAAACAAATCAGGACAAGTGACAGATAAGCTGAAGTCTACAAAAATTGATGAGGTGTTTGATGACTCTAGATTAGTTTTTGAGGGGCCATTGCACACTAGATGAATAGAAATTTGAAAAAATATTTCTTCATCCTACTCAGAATAAAATACAGAACTCGAAAACATTAAGATATACAGGGTGTCCCATTTAAAAGTTCAATGACAGATCCATTTCCGCTGATACCGCAAGTGATTGAACATCTAACCCTAAATGTCAAAAAATGCAGTTTATCATCTATGCCAAATTTCATTAGAATACATTAATAAATGCGAAAAAAAGGGGTGAGCCTGGTTTCGTTGACACCCGGTATGTCCGGAAATGCTTCATGGGGGAGCAAAAAATGTGTGGCTCCCCTTCAAGAACGCACGCTTCTGTTTTTATAACAAATTTGAAAAAAAATCAAAAGAAAATCATTTGTAACACTAACCATTGCACCAAATTTCAAAATTCTAAAATTCTATAACTTTACTAAATGTGACTTTTTGGGTACCCCTATGAAGGATTTACGGACGTATCTGAATAGGAGCTTTTCTTCCTAGAATAATGTAGTGAATAACACAGACTTAGAAGGCTATGGATTTAGGAACACTCTGTATAAGTATCAGCAAAATTTAAAAAAGAAAGTGCCCCATTTTAGAATTTATTGACCAAACTTTTTATTATACTTTTTACTGAATTCTTACACTTTTGGAAGAATGGTGTGTGGAAATTTCACCGGCGTCAATTCATCGCTACCATTTCATCACCATCATCAATTCATCCACAACCATCAATTCAATGCCCGAAATACAAATTTACCAGTGAGTCCAAATCAATTTGATTTCATAATAATAATAATATATACGTAAGTATATGTATAAGGTATAATGGCATTCCTTCACTTCATCAGTGACGATATATGTATGCTCATATATTAAGAAGGAGAACAGTGTTGGCGAGGTAAGCTGGACTTGATTCATCTTGCCTTCTTTGAAATTCCTCATAAACAAATCCTTTAAAGAGTTGGATTTTTGCCAACTGTCGCCTTTGAAGGGTAATTGTGTCTATCTCGAATTTGTTTCAACCCCAGGTTTCTGAGGCAGAAAACAATCATTTCTTCGAAAAATATTGGCTATATTTGAATTCAATCATCTTTTGGTGCTGTGAAATTGTATGGCGGTGAATTGAATGCGATAAATTGATTTGGCGATGAATTCATAGTGGTGAGTTTTTCTAAATCCATAAAAATTTTTAATTCTTGATTAAATTCAAGTATACTCTGTCCGGGATCCACATGACCAAGATTCACCCAATTTCCATGGCGACTCATTGTTGACAACAATAATTCGCCATGGAAATAGGGTGAATCCTGGTCATGTGGATTCCGGACAGACCAAAGTATTGTAGTTTTGAAATAGATTCAAACAATTCGAAGTTCGAAGTACTTACTTCTGTGCAAATTCACAGCCGGTGGATAATAGACTGGTAGTTACAAGTTTGTAGAATTGTAGAACATTTTGAGTAAAGAAATCTGAGTTATTAGATTAGATTAGAAAACTTTATTACCACCTTTCGGTCTGTAATGAGCCCTGGAGGCATTTTTCGACCCATGTCCATATGAACTTTTCGTTCTAGAATGAAGTTAGGAACCGTTACATGAACTTGTTTATATTATTTTGACGTCTTCCATCACAAATTTTGGAGCCCTGAACCAATGAAAAGCCATTTTTTTGGAAAACGGTGTATTCTAGCGACGTTCAACAAGAGCACATTTTTGATGAGGAATAGACCAGAGATTATGATTTCATTACTATCTCATAAAACTAACACTAAAAGCAAAATAATAGAGAAAAAATGTGTTGTCTCCCAAGAACGCCTCTGACTAAACTAAAAATTTGAAAAAATTTCAAAAGAAAGCCCTTGATGACACTAACCTATGCTCCAAATTTCAAAATCCTGCTATTTACAATATTCGCGTAATTTGAAGGAAACAGACTTTTCGAGTACCCCTTTGAAGGGCTGTAGCTCCCTTAGGAGGCATTTTTGGACTTTACACTGAAACTTCTAGCCTTATTTTTAATCGTAGAAGGCACTAGTAAAATACTGTAGCCTAATTTAAGGGCTATATGTAGCAAGTGGAAAAAACATCGTTCCCTGCCGCGTTCTATAAGCACACAAGATTTTTCTTAATCCTGATCGAAAAATTCAAAAACTATATTTGGCGAAGCATTGAAAAAAGTTTAGTGTCTTTTCATAGCCCGCATGAAAGGTTTAGTAATCATGCGATGGTGGTGAAAAAAGGACCCCGCACGTTTTATATGGAAAAGTGGCTTTCGGTGAAATTGTCTGAATTTTCGATATGTTGTAGTTTTCATGATTCTGAACAAAAGTTATCATTGCACCAACCTCCTGACATGGAGAGTTTTTGCTACAAAAAATCCCAAAGATAGATTTTTGCCATAAGGTTTATACACATTTTTGGGCCCGCCGTTTCCTACTCTTCCCGACATAACATTCAAATACGCCCAAAAGGCTTCCATAGACGCATGTTAGCAATATGGCTAAGAAAGGTCCCTCTGAACTTATCATGCGGAATTATGATGGCAAAACGGCCGATTCCATTTTCACTACATGTAGTTCTTATGGGAAAAGTTCTATCTTCGGGATTTTTTGTAGCAAAAACTGTCTGTCAGGAGGTTGGAGCAATGATAACTTTTGTTCAAAATCATGAAAACTATGGTCTGTCCGGGATCCACACGACCGGGATTCACCCTATTTCCATGGTGAATCATTGTTGTCAACAATGAATCGCCATGGAAATCGGGTGAATCTCGGTCGTGTGGATCCCGGACAGATTATACAACATATCAAAAATTCAGACAATTTCACCGAAAGCCACTTTCCATAATAATCGTGCGGGGTCCTTTCAGGAAATTTTCTCTAGATTAAATTGATTCACTTTTTGCACTGAAATTTATGGGAGAAATACAATTTTTCGCATGGGATCATGATTCATGAAAATTCGATTAAAAAAATACCTAAATTATTCTTGACTCGCTTTTCTAAACTTTTAACATGATGAACAAGTAATTAATAGTTGCCTGCTTTCTGTATGGTAGTAGGTAGCGTCCTCATTTGAACATTGAAACTATGTCAAAAAACGCCGGCAGGAAGTTTATCGTGCAATAATTCCTGACATCTCTGCGCTCAGGAAAAGTTGTTTTAACAAGCTGCATGTACAGGCTCTGGTACAGGGCAATTACTGGCGTCATTATACCTTTACCCCACATACATCCGTGGCTGGCTGCTGTACCGTCACTCAATCAGCGTCGGAAATCCGACTGAAAACTCGCTCGCAGCGTTCCGATAGCAAATTATCCTTGCAGGTTGCAGGACAACACCGCGAGGTTTAAAGTGGGGTTTAAAGCCATCGAGTTTTTACGCGTCCAACTTTAAGCGGTTCTTCGTGTTATGAATTTTCCAAGCTCGTTAGGTTTCAGAGGTTCGGAATTAATCACAGTTGTTGTTCTCACCAGTCTCACCACCACACGTATGGCAAATCAATGATGGTGCGCCTCGCTGAAAATGGGTCATGAATAAGGTATTTTGCTCCGTGTTCAGGCTTCTTTTTATCCAGTCTTAATTAATGACTTACACTGATTTTCATAATGCCCCTTTGTTGTGATTGGAGGTTTATGCAGAGGGGTTGAAAGGCTTTTTATGATAAGGTCGTTGCCACGCACCCTCGTTTCATCAGGCATGATGTGTATGTATCGTCTTAATGTTTTTGCTTTGCTTATACGAGCCTGTTCAAACGGAGGAGTTTCCACGTAAATTGTGGACGATTTCCAGGAAAGCTCCACTTTAATAACAACCGCATTGCAGTTATCATACACGCTTTTATTGCACATTAGAGTTAATTTGCATTTCACTTGCGGTACGCTCAAATTGGAATATTATAAATTGGGCATTTGCCGTTTAATTCCATTACATTAATACCTTATTCCCTCGTGTAAAAGCAACAAAGTAAGCATAGATCAAAGTAAGTCGGCTGTTACTTTTGACTTTCATCAGGCTTTGACGTTAGGCTTTTCGCAAATACACCACGGTCAAACTGATATTTGGTAACACTAGAAGCAATAATCATACACAAGCAAAAATAAATAAAGAGTTATACTCGGTCCGGGATCCACATGACCGAGATTCACCCGATTTCCATGGCGATTCATTGTTGACAACAATGATTCACCATGGAAATAGGGTGAATCCCGGTCATGTGGATCCCGGACAGACCATAGTATGTTCATTCCAAACTCTCTTTCTCTTGCTGTTCTAGCATTAAAGGCTGTTTATACACTACATGATTTTTCATATGATTTTGGAGTCATGGTGATTTCAAGTCATACAGAAAATTATATGAAAAATCATGTAATGTATGTAAACAGCCTTTTAGAAGTTCGACTATCAAAATGCCCATCTCACTGCCCTTAGTTTAAATTCGATCGAGTAACTTTTGTATTTGACCATGGCGGAATTTTGCAAAGCTAACGTCAAAAACCTGACAAAAATGTTAAAAGTAGCAGCCTACTTACTTTGACGATTTTACAGGGGGGAATACGGTAGTTATTTGTTATACAGGATGTCTTATGAATAAGGAACATTATTGATATCCTGGACTATCCTGGAATACAGTTGGAAGATTTGGCAGTTACAGAAACTGACACATCCAGAATCTATTAAAATTACTCGCACTTCCGGTTATACCGGAAGTAGGGTCCAACTTTGAAATTTTAAATAGCACTCTCTATTTTTCATTGCAAATTTGGATAGAGGAAGAAAAACTAGGCCTAAAACATCTAACATGTAACTCGCTTACACTAAAGAAATTAACAAAAAATACAAAACAGTTGCCTGGAAAACGAAAAAACATTAGGTGTTTTAGGCTTCATTTTTCTTCCTCTATCCGAATCGGCAATGAAAAACGCGGGGTTGATATTTAAATTTTCAATGTTGGACCCTACTTCCGGTATAATCAGAAGTGCCCTATAGTCGTCAATAATTTCAATAGATCCCAGATGCGTCAGTTTCTGTAAGAGAGAAAATCTTATAACTGTACTTCGCTTAAGTCCATAGATACTAAAGAACGATTTATAACTCGATCGTAATCGGAATCGCAATTTTAGTCCCAATTTTATCGTAAGAAATTTGTTTGTCCTATTTTATAACTTATCGCAAGGATTTTAAGCAACAACGCACTGCCAATGGAAAGCTTCGGCAATCTTCGCCCGACTCGGCTTTTTCCTCAATGCTCATTGGTGATCGTAAGGATCGGATCGTAAGAGATGAAAGTTGGCCATCTTCTTAAAATCGTATACGATTTTATACGGTCGGCATGCGATTGCGATTGAGTTATAGGTAAAAGCGAACACGCAAATCGTATGTTCGAAGTTTCTTAAAATTACGACTAAAATTACGATTCCGATTGCAATCGAGTTATAAATTGGCCTTAATACTGTTCCATGTTTGTAAGACACCCTGTATAAGGGGGAGAAGTTACAGATTTTAGCGTGAGGCGTGAAGTTGTCTCTCGACGCGTAGCGGAGGGAAACAATCATGCCGAAGGAGCGACTTCTTCCTCGTGTATAATACACTAATTTTTTCTATAACCGCTGTGAAACGTTAAAAATTGTATTGATTTGTATAAATAGCAGGTTCCACCATGTTTTAGCAGTTTAATTTGAGAACCCTTGCGTTGGTGATAAATTAAGAGTGACTACTAGATTGTCAAATCTGCGGAGGAGAAGTACACATTTCTACCCCTAGGGGAAATAACAATTTACTTCAACCTCAAAGGGTAAAATGTGACGTTTCAGCAACTGTCAGGAGGTAGAAAATGTCAACATTTCGTATGGGATATGGAAAAATAGTATTATTATTATGCATAGAGGACCTAAAGTCCAGCCCCCCCCTGTATCTCTGGAACCGCACTTGTTAGAGCCTTGAAATTTGGAATGGAACTATTAGTTGAGAAATGATAGCGAATGCCAATTACACAATGTGCCGTGACCTTCAAATGTCAAAGTTATGAGATAAGTTAAAAATTTTAGAATGCAAAAGGGATCACGTGACCCCTCGTTTGAAAGCTATTTTAATTCTCTATATCTGTACGATGGTGAAAGTTTGAAAGAAACTGGTCGGCTAAACAAAAATTATCAATTTTAATTAAAATTTGTTATTGTCTATTTTATCTCAGAAGATGTTCATGATGGGCTCCTTGCATTTCCTGACACAAAAAAATTACATTAAAGTTAAAAGCAAATTAACTGCGCAAAACTGAGAAATAATCCCCAAAAAGTCCTTTTGCAAACTCTTTCCCGTCTTTATCTAATGTTAGGAAGTCCAAGGAGCTCATTGAAGATGTCCTTGGGCAAAAAAATTAAAATAAAAATTTGCAATAAAATTCATATTTTTTTGAGCCAACCAATTTCTTTGAAAGTTTCACCATCGTCATAACACGACACATTGTCTAATTGGCAATCGGCATCATTTCTCAACTAATAGCTCCATTCCAAATTTCCAAGCTCTACCTATCGCGGTTCCAGAGATACAGGGGGGGGGGCGCACTTTACGTCCTCACTGTATGAGCGATTATGATAGCCATTATTTAGTGGCGCAAGTCATCCGAGTGAGTATTGGCTATAATCGCGAGTGCTTTTTCTACTCTAAATAAATATTTGCAACTTATTTTTCTTGATTAGAACACTTGTCATTTTGACAATTCAGTCAACTCGTGTCAAATGTCCGCCACAGAAGTAGCGATGAGTTCTATTTGAAATTTAATTGGCCAAAAGAAGAATGAATTATGGATTTTTGATTGTATGATTGGCTGAGAGCAGTGAATTATGGATTCATAATAATTCACTCTCGGGAATTATGAGTACCATTATTATTTGAAAAAGCTATAATAATCCCAATATAATTCAATAGGAGTCAATGTCAGTATCTGCACATTATTTCTCTCGAGAAATAATACTTTTGCCAAAGATTACAAAAAATCCATCAACACGACACTCTCATGTATCCCCTGGTGCTACAATTACGTTATTTTTGCTTTCAGCAACAAAGTTGCTCTTTCACTCCGTTACTCCAAAATATCATTATTAGAAAATACACTTGCCGCCAGAGTGCGCCTCTTTAAACTTCTCATCTTGACAAAATTTAATCCCCAGCAAAATTCAAAGCATACTGAAACTTCGCTAATAAAATTATTCACTTTTTTATAGTCCACAACCTTGAGTTAATTTAAAAGTCAACGTCGAGCCCCGTGCAGGTGAGATAACTGGAGCAGATTTATAGCCCTAACAGTTTTTATGATCCACGCTATTATTGAACTTACTAACCTTCTGTGGAGACGACTTTGGACCTCACCAAATCGGCCTTGTTAGCGACAAGGATAACGGCCTTCGTGCTAATAGTATCCAACGTCCACAGCTTTTGGAGGATTTTTTCCGCACAAGCGAGGCTGGAGCGGTCCGCACTCGACAATACAACACAATAAGCGTGGGGATCCGTGTACTTATTTATACAACTGTCAGGCTGAAAGGAAAAACGTTAGAGTGAAAACGTGACTGCAATTTTCGCCGGTTAATGATAGAAAACTCACCGACAAATCTGCTGTGGCGAAATCTATAAAAGTCAGTTCGGATTCCTCGCCGGCTAGGAGAACGGACACGGATTTCTCGCCGCTCTCGTCATCTGCAACAAAGAGATTGAACGCTAACGAAGGAAACGTCTGCGGGGCAATTATTAAATCTTTCTTGCTGCCAGAAATATATCATTGCTGTGTTCTCATTTCGGACAATGGTCACGAAAGTGAGATTTCAAGCCTTGTTGTGTGCTTTTATCACGATGGGATCTGAGATTAGTGCGCGTAATTCAACACCAGGCATTAGTTGGGGTTTTCTTATGGACCATTATGGATCAGTGGCGTAACATCCTTAAAAACGCGTTATTATTGTCTTATTTTTAAAAAATTTGCTCCCTAAAGAGATTGAAAAAAATACTGATCTACAGGGTGGTGAATTTTTCGTTGCCCACCATTAGGGGGAACTCGGAAATCATCATAAGAGCTCGAGAGTGGGTTAAATTAGAGAAAAGTTGCGCTTCTTCAAGGCGATCAAGAATCTGAAAAGAATTTCCCGATATCTTAATTTGTCCCTGAATTACCGCGAAAAAACTGAAAATTGCGATTTTAAGGGGAGGCACGAAACGGTTTTAGGCAACTTTACATACACTTTTTACGGAAACTTGACTACAGGCTTTATTGTTTTACGATACGATCTGAAATTTTTGTGGCATATCCAGAATTACATTCTGCGCAACATGAGGTCAATTGCTTTATAAAGAAACACCAACTTACCAAGACAAAAATTAATTTAATGTTCTGACATTGGAATCCATTTGTAAATTATGCTGCCTACACTCAGAAATTTGGCATTTAAATTTTGTCCGTTAGTTCAGCCTCTGCAATGCAGATGACAGTGCCCAAATTGTAGTTTATTTGATTTATCTTGAAATATAAATGTCAACTCAACATTTAATTAGATTTCCGCTTAATAAATATCTTGGAAGAAATAATTTGAGGTGCACGTCTTCGAAATTTTGTTGTTGCTGTTTCTTGAGATCAACATCTGTATACAATGAAAGATATAAACCGTAGCTGAGCGGCAAATTTGTTTTTCTCCCATTCTTCGACTTTCGTACATGGGTTCAAATCTTGAAAATTGACCTATAATTTTTTTGTTTTTTAACCTCCCCACTCCACTTCACCATTTAAAAAAAAAGGGAGGTTACTGCAATCACTAAAATTTTCGAATTCGAGATAAGACCGGATCTGTACGTTTTGAGGTCTCAGGAACCCAAAAAAGTGGTTTTTAAAATGTGTCTGTATGTATGTACGTACGTACGTTCGTACGTACGTTCGTTCGTTCGTTCGTTCGTTCGTTCGTTCGTAAACACGCCACAGCCCAAACTACTCGACCGATTTGGCTGAAATTTGGTACGTGTGCATGTGATAACCCAACTTAGATCTGAAAAGCTTTTGGAGCCAATCGTGCAACCAGAAATGCCGTTTTGGCACATCAACTTTTAAATTTTAAATGTAAACCCCCATTTTTCACGTCACAATAAGAAAGGCCTTCAGATTCTGCTTCCAAAGATGTATCCACTGTCAGTGCCCTTTTGACCAAAAACTAAAAATATCGAGATTTTTATCGGACTTTAAAATCGCGGTACAGCCCAAGCCCCTGAACCGATTTGGCTAAAATTTTGCACATGGGGATTGTATTACACGTCGAAGAGCTGAACAAATGTTGGATTCAATCGACCCACGGAAAGTGCCGTTTTGGCACACCAATTTCCAAATTTAAAGTATTCTCTCATTTACCCATCCAAAACAAATTTTTGAAAGATTTATTGCCACCATTAGAAGGGTCTTCGAATTCTGGTTTTAAATGAGATAAAATTTATTCGCATTTATTACCCTTTGGGTAGAAAAATCGAAATTTTGAAATAACACTGAAACCACGTTATAGCCCAAACTACTGGAAGGATTTGTCTGAAATTTGGTACATGGAGGTCAGTTGAAGATCTGAAAGGCTTTTGGGAGCAATTGGTTAACGGGAAGTGCCATTTAGGCATATTAACTTCAAAATCTTAAACACAAGTCACGGAAATCAAAGACCCACGCGTTGGGGAGGTTCCAGCCGCTTCTCTGCTGCCTTTTTTTTATTCTCCAAATCATTATTGATTATTGACGAGAATTATAGCACTTAAATTAAAGATAAAGGCATATTATTAAACAATGGCGATAAATAACTGCAATATATTTTATTTTCTCAAGGGGTGCGGCGCGGCGATGCAGTGGCGGCTTTCCTCAGGCGGCACGTAAGAATAAGATCAAACAGTAAGACTATTATGCCACATCATAATGTGATACCGGGTGTATCACAGACCCCGCCGTATAGGGAATTAACATGGGAAAATGAATTTTATTTTTTTCCTGCTCCGGAGGATTTTCTCGAAAAGTTTTATCGTGTTTGGAGGATAGTCCATACTATATATACTATATATAGTCTGATACCTCTTGAGATTTTTTTCGTTCGTCAGCTCCTGTTAGGTACTTAACAATGATTTTTTGAAAATTGAAATTTCGACGAAAACGAAAAAATTTTTCGTGCCCAATCGACCCGCTTCAAATGTTTACTTAGTTTGCTGTCTTTGTGGATAGCAACACAATACGAAATAAATGGATGCTTCGAAACGGGTCGATTGTGCACGAAAAAATGTTCCGTAGAAGCAAGACGCAACATTTTTTCGTGCACAATCGACCCGTTTCGAAGTATCCATTTATTTTGCGTTGTGTTGCAATCCACAAAGGCAGCAAACTAAGTAAACATTCGAAGCGGGTCGATTGGGCACGAAAAATTTTTTCGTTTTCGTCGAAAATTCAATTTTCAAAAAATCATTGTTATGTACCTAAGAGGAGCTGACGAACGAAAAAAAAATCTCAAGAGGTACAGACTAGTATGGACTATCCTCCAAACACGATAAAACTTTTCGAGAAAATCCTCCGGAGCAGGAAAAAAATAAAATTCATTTTCCCATGTTAATTCCCTATACGGCGGGGTCTGTGATACACCCGGTGTATGCCATAAATAATTTTTCGTCTAATGATGGCCGGGAGGGAGGCAGAAGGGGTGGTTCAAAATGTGATTTTAGGCGAACTTGAGCAACCAAAAAAATTTAGAAATTTTTTCTTAAGAATCGGGGGTGCACTATCTCTATCACTAGTGATAGTGCATTTTTCCACCGAAGTTGTCCAGTGTTTTTATAGTGAATCGGGGGTGGTTTAAATTTTCGCCACTTTGCAGTACCCGACTCTGACGCCCTGTATATCAAATAAGGGGGGGGACCTGCTTAAAACGCCAATGAAATGGGCTTTCCGTGGAAAAAAGGCTCCTTCAAATCGATCAACTCTTTGAGGAGTTACGGCATTTTAAATTCGACTCAAATTTCCGGGTGGACCAATTAAATTGTTGGGCAGTTTATTTGTATTCAATCTTGTAAGAACACTTTATTAAATACATACCTCCACGCTAAAAATCAAAGTTTAGTGTCGCCTAGATCCTGATTTTCAATTTATTTCCTGGGCCACTATCGTATAGGATCCTTTAGTGTTTGAATCTAAATGATTTCAAATTATTATAACGAAGAAAAACAAAATTACGCAAATTGTGCCAAATTAACACTTAGGGGGTTAAAAGATCGTAAAGGGGGACGAAAAATCCAAGGGAATGAAAATTTATCGTAATTAAGCAGAATTACAGTAAATGACACGAAATAAGCCAATTATGCAAATTTGGCTTTTGGGGGTGTTAAATTACAGGGCTTCATGAAAGTTTCAACCCCTAAACTCCAACCCCCTATTTCGCCACCCCCACATGCTTTAAAGAGACTTGTGTTTTCAATTTGACCACCCAGATCCATTTCGTTAAAAAATTGCGGCGATTTATTTATTATGGTTTACAGGGATGAGTTTATTTCTCCGGTGTTATATAAATAAGTCCTTGCTGATTTACTGACTTCGGTTGTTCATAGATAAATCAATAGGATCTCAGAAAAAATAAAAATAAAATGTATGTATTTATCCGCTAGCTAACGGTTAGGGGTTATTAGTGGCCTAGGTTTTGGTTTTATATTGAAGACTCATAAGACTTTTTTTAATGGTTTACCGAAACCTATCGAACCCCCGTAGTTTTATGCCACCATTTAGGTACTTGAAGAAATTTCCAATTTCAACCCTTAAATTTCATCCCCTTTGTGAAATCTCAGCGAAATTTTGTCCATCCGTCTACAATGTCACTGGAAATTACCACACCAAATTCTGCCTTGATATGTTGAGTAGTTTTTGAGTTCTTGTATTTTTGTGCTTCTACATGTTAAGGGTTGTAGCGCCTTTAAGGGTGGCTTTTCGCAAAATATGAATGACCCCTTTATAATGGAAAGCTAGCGAACGACGCCAATATCGACTAGTACTTATTAAGAGGAATTTCGAGTTGCAACCCCTAATTTTCATCCCATAATTCCCATATGTCCGAGTTTGGAGAAAATGCATACCCCATACAAGACTTCATCGAAATATGTGTGAGTTGGGTTTCAAATAGCTGCGTGCAACCCTTGCGGAGTTATTATATTTTTTGTTGATTTCATCCCCCGAAATTGACACCTCTTCATCTTCAACAGACTTGAAAGTCGAACGTACATAGGTACCAAGTTTCAGAAGGATGCCTCCACTTGTTCTCGAGTTATTGCAATTAATAGTTTTTCGGTTTTTCCCCCCAACTCCCACCCCCTGGGTCCGATATGGCCCAAGAGCAATCCCCGCCTTTCTTTTCGGGAGCCAAAGCTGCATTCCAAATTTTAGCTCGATATCTCAATGCGTTCTCAAATTATGCGACGGACAGACTCGACGAGCGAGTGAATAATCAAAGACAAATCAGGTTGCGTATTAATAAAGAGCGACTCCATACTCTAATTTTTGTGGATTTATGTTACGCCACCCTTATTAACTATTTATTATCCGACTCGCCTTTACGGAACGAAATTTCGTCAGAAAATCTCGGACCTCCCTCTTTCCGATCAATTCTATTTTTAGAAAGCCCCATCCTGTGCCCCATCTATAACTAAGGTGCAAAATTAAGATCAGTTTTGTTCGCAACCTGCTGCAAGCGAATCTTATGTTTCAAAACCGACTTTTATGCCTCGCCTTAAAGAAAAATTTATATCTCTCTAAAAGTGTGTTTACACTACATGATTTTTCATATGATTTTCGCTTTGATAAATCATTTGGTAATAATACAAAATGCGAAAAGTCATGCGGTTTGCATAAATGTGTTTACACTGCTATGACTGGCTTATGATTTTGCACTTGACTCTACTGGCAAATGTACATAACCTAAAAGCGAAGTAAAATCACCTAAAATGCAGTACAGCGTGAATTTCTGTGATCAAGGTTAGTTATTTATTTCAAATGCACTTTTTTGTAACAACGTAGGTCGTTTGTTAATGTGCTAAATTTTTTATATAATCAAAAAATAATGCGCTATAAGCATTGAACACGCTTCAATGAAAAAATAAGTAAATAAAGTCACAATAGGGTTGCCTCTGCACACCAGGGGAAATAAATTTGCGAGAAATGGCAGGCGATTCAAGAAAATCATATGAATTATCATGGCGAAATAGACACCGTCCTATTCCCTAATTTTCATAATATTTGCTATTATTGATGCTTTGATTTACTTATGACTGGAGTAATAGCAAAAATAATGCAATGTAAACACAAAAATATTACCTTATGACTTTTCATTTGCAAAATCAATTGACAAATCATGTAGTGTAAACACACTTTTGGTATTCAAATGAAACTTGGAACTTTTATATTTTTTACAGTTGCCAATTCAATGGCATTGACAGAAAATTTTTAGGCCATCCATATTTTGAACAACGACAGTCAACTTTTCTTTTTCTTATGGGCGCCATATTGGATTTTAACACCACTGGTTGCACGAAAAAATTAGCATTTCAAAAATATAATCAATATGGAAAACATGTCAACGTTTGAGTCGCACCTTGCCAAGGCGTATTTTATTGGATTCAATTGTTTTCACGTCATAAGAGATTGAAAAAATAGGTTTACTGTTTTGCAATTGGTTTTCATCTAAGTTTACGCTGATTTTACAAACTATTCATAGCAATTTTCAAAATTTGACGATCTGTCAAAAAATTCCATGTCGGGTACATTTTTGAACAGCTAATTTTTTTGTGCATTTAATGCTGTTAAAATCTAATATGGCGGCCATAAGAAAAAGAAAAATTGACTGTCTTTGCCCAAAATCTAGAAGGCATAGAAAATATCTGTCAATGTTGTTGAGTTGACAAGTGTCAAAAATATAAAAATTCCAAGTTTCATTTAATTACCACCAATCGTTAGAAAGATTCGATTTTTTCTTTAAAATCGCGATTCGAGATAACTCAGGAACGAATCAAGATAAGGGAGAATTCTTTACAGATACTTAAAACGCAAACGCAACTTTTTTCTAATTTAAGCTACTCTCAATCTCTTATGATTTCCGAGTTCCCAATGATGGGCAACGAAAAACATGCGTTAAGCATACAATTTTCAAAATTTCAGTAGGCATGTAATGTGAATAAAATAATTTTGACAAATATAAAGCGACATTCTTATCACTAAAATTTCTCATTTTTTCCTTGTAGCAATTTTATGAATGAAAAAATTTGACAACTTGTGTTCAAAAGATTATAAAGCCCTCGAGCTTAAAGCTCTCGGAGTCTAAATCAGAGCATAAGTCTCCAAATTTTTATCATAAAATCGCTTCATAAAACTTTCGGTAAAAAATCTGAAATTTTATCGATACAAATTTAAGGTTTTGTTATATTACGATTGAAAATTATTCGTCTACGGACGGCTCGACGTAAAATTCTGGCGATAAGATAAAGGCGGAGAAAACCTATCCAAGAGACTTCCCTGCAGTATTTAAATAAAGGTAAAAAGTACGTGGGAGAGCAAAGAAAATTTAATTTCAACTTAATTCTGAATATTTATGTTATGATGTCACCGAAATGAAATTCTAAAAGGTGGTGCAGCATGCATTGGCGTTGAGTATGTACATACCCACATTTTTTGCAGTCATCTGCGCTTATTGTCGTGACATTCATTTAGGTGGGCCAGCAATTAGCTAACTGTTAAAATCCCAACGATTCTGCTGCAAAAAAGCTCGACCAATTCAATTTTCAATTAATGTCCATATTTTTCTCTCTTTTCCAAACAATAAAATGACGTTCCGTCCTATACACCAGATACATAATCACTGATATTTATTCAAATAGCTTTTCGCAAAGCCAATTAAAATTCACATTGCTTTCCGATGAATAATGAAATAGTCTAATATTTCCAAATATAGAGATAAAACAAATGGTATTGTCCATAAAAAACTAAATAATAGGTATTCCTCGCAGTTTTAATAGATCTCTGGAAGGTTCACCTGGTAGATAAATTATTTCAGGCGAAATTAAGATGGCATGATTGATCGGTGCTGTTATTGTTAAACTTCCGCAAGACGCTCTTTGTAACGAAACTTTATTTAGATTAAGTTTCTGAATCCCAGAAACAAATCTTTTGTGAAATTACACCGTAGATCGAACCAACCGGGCGTTTAGACTAATTCATTTCAGTGTAATTGGAATGGTTGGGTGGCATTATTTGAGTTGAACAAAGCATTTCGTACATTTTACCAAAGAATTAGCCTCTGGGTTAGATTTCTCAGAAATTTTGCAAAACATTTGTTTTGATCTTTATTATTATTGCAATTTTTCAGCCCCCTAGTTTATAACGCTGCCAAAAAATAAAATGAGCCGTGAATTTGAGTTTCTGTTGTTATCTCCTTTCAGTTATAAAGCTCAAAGCGTCAATTGTTTTAAACCACTTGACAGCATGTCTTCTAAGCTATGAGACCAGGAATTGCAATAATAAAGAACAAAATATTTACCACAAAAAACCTGCAAAGAAAAATCGGACACGAAAAGACATTTTCGTTAGTAAAAAGTGATTTATCGAAACGATTTCGTTTTTTCAGGCAATTTCTGATAAATCCAGTTCGGGAGTGTTCCTCCCCACGGATTCTGTCAGATTGTCTCGCAAATATTTGCCAAAATAAGTAGGTGTGCTTAAATAATGGTTCAACCACTATCTTTAAACTAAGTATCTCCACTGTAGGGGCTCCATTCTTTATTAAGATTGTCTGCTGTTTACAGAATAGCCTAAATAAACTTTCACACGTTCAGGAGTGTCGCTTTGGGAGTTTCTTTAATAAAATGCCAACTTATCTCCTTGACTGGAGGTTTACGGTTTCTGGGATTCTCTCCTTTTTCTATTCTATCGGCGAATTGATTCCAACATTATTGCTATTTAGAGTGAAATTTGTATAGTACGCTTTTCCTCACGACGCTTTCTCAGTTAAGTTTCGCTTAATGAGGGGGAGGTATACTTGATTCTACATTAACTTTAATGGCGGCTTAATTATCAACAACTGTTCTGAAGTACAGTGTTAATGTTACAAACATTTTCGCTTGAAGTGCTTCTCGTTTATGAATATTTTCTACACGCACTGCTGGATGACGAAATGGTATTGTACTTTCGCTTTTCTTTTGCCGTTGAATTTACTTCACCAGATGTAGATTTTCATTACATAATAATTTTAAGATAATGGTTTTAAGCTTAGAATACCGCTTAGGGCTTAGTTGTTTAATACAAAAATTATTTTACGAGTGGTGTATGTACGTAAAATAAAAGTTAAGGCGACAAAAAAGCCGATGAGGAATAAATACTTACTACAGAATTTTAAATCAATTTACGATAAAATCTACGCCGTTTTAAAGTTTTATTTATAAAAAGTATAGAGAATAAACTTTCTACAATAACATTGCAGAAGTTTGCTTATTTTAGTAGAATGAGTGAACATTGAAATTATCACCATTAAAATGCGTTTTACTTTGCATATCTAAACTAAAAATGCGCGTGTACGAATAAACAGATTGCATTCATTACTGTTTACTGAACACCCGACTTTTTTCATTTTCACATATATAAACTGAGCCCTTATTCAACGCATCCTCGGGAGTAATATCAAAATTCTATCTTGGAATCCTCCTCCGGGATGTAATATGACGTAATTATATTACATTTTATTACAGCATTAGTTCTGCGACTTTGTCGCTCATATAACTCCATAGCGACTTCACTATTGCCCTAGTATAGGTGATATAAGATATATGCGAAATTTATTTGCTATCGTTACGGACAAGACACGCGGCCCCATAAATTGTAACACATTTTCTGCGGGATAGTTCCATCAAAATACAAACGCCGGTGATGTCGGGATGCTTAACTAGCACGTGACGAGTTTTCTCAGAATATGAAAATGCGGAGAGAATATTTTAACAAGGTAGGTTGGGTATGTATATGATATCGAGTTTACTTCTATGCACAAAGTAGCGGAAGTGGAAGCAAGTAATCTTTGAAATATTTGACATGCAAGAGAGGTTTGCATGCTTTTGGTTGGATAAATATTTATTGTGTCTTGGTTGCAAATTCCAACATCTAAAATTGCAGTGACGGACGGCTCGTCAGTTCAAGAGTAACATGTTGAATATTTTTAAATCATTCTGCGGTTGAAACTGGATTGCTGGTGGTTTCCAAAATTAAGATGGGCTGCATACGTCCGTGGGTGTATTCAAAAATTAGAAAAGTTTGGAATAACATCAAACAGTTTCAGTTCGAAGATCAAGATCTACTGACGACCATTTTTTTGGAAAGCGTGAGAATAACCTTAAAACGGATAGAACGAGTGCATCAAGCAGAAATATCGGTTAACAAAGACGTCATGAAACTAAAAAAAAAAAATGTTCCTCCAAAGTATTTTGTTAACTTGACCATATTGCAGGCAACAAAATGCTGGAAATGTTTTAATCGCAAAATCAAAGTTAAAGGGTTTATTGGCTGAGACAATATGCTGAGCACATTTTCAAAGATTCCTCGTCAAAGCAAATATGAAGACATTATCTTTTGTTCAATAATAATAATAGATACCTAACACCAGTCATATTAGACAAGAAAAGGATTTCACTCCGGGACTAAAACCTAACAGGTTGAGAACACGCTAGACGGGTCACAAATAGGTTCTAATATTTGGGAAACATTTTTGTACCAATTTTGTGCCTCGGAGCACGAAAAGTTATTGGCAATTTTAAGAACAAAGCATTCTCGTTTTTCCGCTTTTTCGCAAATATGCAAATATCTCGAAAACAAAGCAAGATATGACAACAGAGTATACGTACACCCTTTATAGCGCACCAAAAGTCAGTTGTTTGGCCAGTAGGAGCCCTTCGGAAACGTTTAAATTCGTTTTCAGCCATTTGTATAAATAGTTCTAAGAATTTGAAAAAAATCGTTCATCATCTGAAGACCTTGAAGAATGTTTATTTTGCGAGTGCGTGAACAGGTAAATTAAATTTTTTTCGATGTGATCTTTGCTGTAAAGGTTTATAAAATTCACTCGAGACAAATTTAATCAAGTTCATCCTAATCTCTACGAAATTTACAGCAAAAAAGACTCATTTGCATTTTTGTCCAACAAAGAACGTTACACCAATACACCATTATAATAACTTCACGCTTCAATAACAATAGTTTATGTTGAATGAACGAAAAAAGTCCTTCATTCTTGCAAATTTCGTAATTAATACGATTAGTTTCATTAAATTAGTTTCAAGTGAATTTTATAAACCTTCGCAGCAATGCAAGTTACTTCTTTATTTTGCGGTGTGGTTAACGTAAGTATCTGCAAAACAAATAAAAAACTTTTGAGATTGATTAAGTTGCGAAACACATTTTTCAGGTGCGATCTTTTTTTATTTTTCTGCTGCTACACATTTGACGTTTCCATATACCGGATTCCAAACTTGAATAGTTCGAACACACCAAACGACTGATTTGTTGGTTTGAGCTGTCGAGACCATTCTTGTAGAGAATTTAATGCGCTCTATAAAATGGTAAGTATACCTTATTGGCCTATCTTGCTTGGCTCTCGAAAATGGAAGAAAGCGAGTTCTTCGCTCCTAAAATTGCCAATAACTTTTCGTGCCCAAAGGTACAAACTGATAAAAAGGTTTTTTAAGCTATTAGAGTCTAACTATTTTTCGACATATCGTTTCAAAATTTTAAGTCTGTTTTGTCAATTTTTTTAGTGATTTTAACGATTCTTGAAATACGATTAAGATTACGGTTATTTAAATCGTAATAGTACGATCACGATTACGTTAAATTACGAAAAAAATATAACACTGCTCCCCAAATTTAACCCAAAATTGTGAGGAATCGCGTGCTAGGGTCAGCTTCATGTTAAACTGTCATTAAGGGAGAAGAGCTTTAATACACATCTTTTAATGGTAATCGGTCTTCATAACTTTACACACATCATCCAGTAGTTGTTATAATTACGGATGGGCAAATATGCCATAAAAATAGAGCATATAAGCAAATTCAGTATATGTATGCCGTAAAAAAGTCATTTTTATGGAGGCAAATATGCGGCAAAACCGTCAAATATGCTCTCTTTTCGCAAACGGCGTTTTAAATCGGCTCACTTTTTGAACTATACAGGATGGTTTCTTTTTCACTGCTCACCATTAGCATCTCTTAAACGTTAAGAGATACGGAGTCGGTTAAATTCACGAAAAGTTGCGTTATTTCTTTGTGATTAAGAATCTGAAGAGAAATTCACGATACGTTAATTCGCTCCTGAGTTATTCCGAAAAATCTGAGAACTGGAATTTCAAATTAAAATTAATATCTCCCTAACGATTGATGCTATTTAAAGTGAAACTTGTAAGTTTCGTATTTATGACAGCTGTCCATGGAATTATATCAACAGAATTTTTCTAGGCTTTCTAGATTTTGAGTAATAACAGTCAACTTTTGACTCTCTTATGCCCACCATATTGAACTTTGACACCGTGGGATACAGAAAAAAATTGAATTTTTAAAAATGTAATTAATACAGACTTTTTTGAAAAATCGTCAAAATTGTAAAATTGGTATGAATAATTTGCATTTGTGTAAAACTTCTTGAAAAAAAGTAAACATAGTAAACTGACTTTTTTAATCCTTTTTTACGTTTATAATAATTGAATTGAGAATTCAATAAAATAAATTTTGATGTCATGTGATTTAAACTTTTCACATGTTTTTTCAATAAAGTTCTTGCTGGTTACATTCTTGAAAAATTAATTCTTTGGTGTGTCGGATGGTGCCAAAATTCAACATGGCGGCCATAAGAGAATCAAAAGTTGACCGTCATTGCTCAAAATCTAGAACGCCTAGAAAATTTTTTTCGATGCCATTTCATTGACAGCCGTCAAAAATATCAAAGTGTCAAGTTTCAACTTTCGTATTTTGCGTTAATTTTGGAGCCCAGTGTATTTGATATAAATATAAAGAAATAACCCAGAACAAATTAAAGCTAAACAAAGGCTTGTAGATTGTAGATGCAACAAATAAACTGAAATACTACATACCGGAATTAATACATAAAATTAGGTCAGCGAGGAACAGGCGCAAATAATAATGGTAATCGTCAGAATAATCGTACCAATAATCGACGTTTAACCGTAAAATCCCGGATAATCGCCGATTATAAATCGTGATTGTTGCACCACTAATTTCTTCACCAAGCTGAGGTTGTCCCTTACGACTTCCGTCAATTTCCATAATTATATTCTACAGGGACATGCTTAACGTCGTTTCGGCAATAACGATTCACTTTAGGCAGATATCAAAATGATAATCGATATAAAAACTGTAGATAACCCGGCAAAAACTTCCGCCTTTAGTCTCAAACCAAGACATTAGGACAACAAAATTGAGAGCACTCAGGAAAAATTGAGAGCTTTCCACTGCTTAAATGTGGTAAATCGAAAATAACAATCTAATCGCCAATAAAGCTCAGGACATTCTAGCATTTTAGAGTCGCGTTATGTCGACTGACGAGCCGTCGCTGTTTCTAATTGCGAAAAAATTGCGGGCGATAACAAAGCTCTGCAAAAATAATTAAAAGCTGACCACATGGATTTCCCGACAAATTAGTTTCCGAAACGTAAATTTAAATGTGAGGCTTAATGGCCTTGTACATTATTGCGCGGGGATTTTTAGCTAATTTAAAAAACGACAGTTTGATTGCTTCTCGAATAGATGCGTTCAGTTCGCCCGGAAATTGATGATGGAAATTTTTTGGGTCATCCAGGAAGCGCGCCATTAAATGGGTATGTGCAAGGAGTTTGTTGACCTTTGTACGTACCATCCTTGTTAACCCCATCAGATACGAGTTCGATCCTTAGAGCTATTCCGTGGCTGTTCTGGCTATCTGATAATTAAAACATTTAGTTAGCAGAGGATTCCGATTACGATCTTTTCAGGCCCAGCTACAATTTCATGAATAAGAGAGAGGGGTGAAAAACAATTCAATTTCCAAGGTCTTGTTAACAAGGATGTAAAGCAGTGCCAATTTGTCTAGGGTTACAAGCGAAAAATGACCTAATTTTCGACGGAATTGCGGGACTCTCACCTATGCTGGTATCGTAAGCGTGGAGGTATTCGGAAGTCATAAACTGCGAAACTAAAGAGGATTTCCCGACGGCGGGGCCTCCCAGCATCAGGACTTTGTACGGAGTGGGTCCGGGGGCGCTCGTCGACGACTCCCTCGAGGATGCTAAGCTGCAGGAAGCAGAAGTACGTGCTGATCCCGCGGCAGAAGACACCGCGACGGGCAGTTGCTCGGTACTGAAATTAAAAAATAGAATTACAATTATGCAAATTTGCCTTTTGGGGGTTGAAATATTGCGAAGGGGGTCGGAAAAGTAAAAAAGGCAAACAGAATCCATATGAGTAAAATGTGTTACCGAAAAAAGTCAAAATTGGGCGAATTTTACAAAATTAACGCTCGAGGATTGAAAAATTATGAAGTCAAGAGGTGTGAAAATGAAATGTAGTTAAGTATAACTAGCGAAATATACACGAAAAAGAAGCGATCTGCATGAATTTTGCTTTTTGAGGGGTTGAAAAATTGGGGATGGGTTAAAATTAATGAAAATGACTTCGAGTTATCAAAAGAATCACAAAAAGGCCCGAGAAAATAAATAAAATGTATTTAGTGCGCTTGCTATGGGTTAGGGGTTGATAGTAGTCTAGGAGTTGGTTTTAGGTTGAAGACTCATAAAGCGTTTTTTCAATGGTTAACCGAAAGCTATCGAACCCCGTAATTTTATACCACCATTTTTGAAGAAATTTCCAGTTGCAACCCTTACATTTCATCCCCCTTGTTAAATCTTAGTGAAAATTTGTTCATCCGCCTACAGTGTCACTGGAAATTACCTTACCAAATTCTGTCTTGATCCGCTAAGTAGTTTTTGAGTTATCGTGTTATTGTGATTCTGCATGTTATTGTTTCTAGCGCCTTTAAGGATGGTTGTTCGCAAAATACTAATAACACTTTTTTTAAATCATTAACGGACAGCTATCGAATGACGCTTTTTTCTATCAATAGTTATTAAGCGGAATTGAGTTACAACCCCTAATTTCCACCCCATCTCTCCGACTTTATTGAAAATGCATCCCCTTTAAGATTTCATCGAAAAATGTGTGTATGTTGAGTTTGAAATAGCTGCGTGCAACACTTGCGAAGTTATTACATTTTTTGGGGTTTTCATCCGCTAA
This sequence comes from Pycnomerus fuliginosus, assembly GCA_963924575.1. Taxonomy (NCBI): domain Eukaryota; kingdom Metazoa; phylum Arthropoda; class Insecta; order Coleoptera; family Zopheridae; genus Pycnomerus; species Pycnomerus fuliginosus. The sequence continues at coordinate 14,863,447 of OZ004617.1, read as the reverse complement.
ATTTCATCCCCCGAAATTGGCACACCCTCACTTTCAACAGACTTGAAGGTCGAACGTGCATACCAAGTTTCAGTAAAATACCTCAAGTATTTCTCGAGTTATTGCAATTAATAGTTTCTCGATTTTTCACCCCTAGCTCCCTTGGTCCGATATCGCCCAAAAGCAATCCCCGCCTTACTTTTCGGGAGACAAAGCCGTATACCAAGTTTCAGCCCGATATCTCAATCCGTTCTCAAGTTATGCGACGGACAGACATGAGGAGCGAGCGAGCGAGCGAATAAGCTAAAACAAGAGTGCCTCGCATATTGCTACGGCCCTAAAAAAATTAAATGGCACCGATTTACAAAGGATTAGTCGTCCTGGACACAACTCCCGCTTACAATAACACGCAAGGATCATGATCATAAACCAGTATGTTATGTGGAATTTTACGGCCGCTTATTCTTATTTTATGAATTTCTTTGTCGGGGGAGAAGAGAACGTAATTTACTTTCCGGAGGGATAAAAGAACAGATGCCAAAAGGGTGCCTCACGCGTTTCTTGTCCTCGTCTTCGTTATTATCGATCCGTATTGGAGATACCAAGAAATTTATTTTTGGGGCTTTGGGAACGGATACACGCAAATCTGCATAATAAAATAAACTTTCGATGGTTGGGTTGGAGGTGGAAAATAAAATCCAAAATCGCTTCTTTACAAAGGCGAGGCGTGATAACGATGTCGGGAAGTATATCTGGCCATTTTTCTAATATGTTTCCAGTTCAGTAGTTTTTTGGTTGGTTGGGCCTACTACCTAAATTCTACTTAACAGAAATGTGAAAAAACAGGAATAAAAGTCAAATTTGATTGTGTTTTAAAACCAAAAACGCGCTGAACGTGCCTCTACAATCGGGTAAAGTTTCAGCCTAAAATTTAAATTTACTTTTTTCACATTTGACTGCAGATTTTAGACTAACCCGCCACGCTAAGCGATATTAAACTTGAAAATATTCAGGAACACGCGTTTAATATGAATGGTGGATGCGCCGGGATAGAATAGCAGGTCGCGTTGAGTTTAATCGAATATTAATATGTGACGCCCCTTTTTTTAGTGCCGAAGCATATGCGCAGGCACTATAGAGTTAGTGAAATCGCTCGCTCGGTCGCTCGTCGTCTACTCTGCTCGTCGCATAACTTGAGAACGAAAGCAGATATCGAGCTGAAGTTTTGTACACAAGTGCACACCCTGAAAATCTTGGCGGGGATTGTTTTTGGGCCATATCGGGATGTAGGAGTCGGAGTTACGGGTAAAAAACTGAAAGAAATTACAATTTTCGATGTTTGATCGCGAACGCCGCCTCAACGCTTGTAAATAGATCAAAAGTTTTGAAGGAGGAATTATTGTCGGCAATGAAAAGATCTACAAAAGATCTACACAAAAATTCTACACCCAAAACCCACAGCCTCCAACCCTCGAACAAAAATAATTGACTTGGAGGAAATTGAGCTCTTGGGCTATCTACAACAGAAACAGACTAACTGAACGCAAAATGTTGCAACCCCGAAAACCACCCCCTTCAACCTCTAAATACGAAAAATTGATAAATATAAATAATTGAGTCGGTGGAAATTTAACCCTCAGACTACTTGTTACTGGAAGATGTGTACTAATTGAGCGCAAATAAATTTAACATTTGGACCACTGTTATTGGAGGAGAGATAAAAAATTATTTATTTGTTTCTTTATTTGTTATAAAAAATAATTGAACGGAAAAAATTGCACCCCCTTCAACCCCCAACACAATAAATTGGCTTGGTGGAAATTTGATGCTTGAACTATACTTACAACCGGAAGATACTAATTGAACGCAAAAAATTCATCACCTGCTGATACACCCTCGCGATTCCTTTATCATGAGCTTATGCTTCGGCACTACTACTAGGTGCAGATTATATAAATCATGCACGGTGAATAAACATCCACAGGGATACACATCGCATTGATATACATCTTCCGTTGGCTTTTTTTAACAAAACACTATTTATATCGCAAGAGACATAGCTTTAGTTTAAACTGTGTTAGACTGTGTGGATAGTGACTTATTGCTGCCGAGAATAAAGAAGCAAATATCACTCCGAGGCACAGATTTTTTAAACTATTGTCATAGTCTAGTCCTGACTCCTGAGTGATGCGCTCAGCAATTTACGCCCTACCTCTCGCACAGCAAGGGCTAATAGATAAGAAGAGTTTTTGAATCATACGTTATAATCCGCTATCCTTTATAATTAACGCATTTGTTAATTAAATAACTATATTAACAATTAGCTAATTTAATAATGAGCTGTACGTACAATTATAATAAGCTGCCGCGAAGATTAGACAACGGACGCGACGTTAAGCTTGTGAACACTTACATAAGCGGTAACAGTAATAGAAATGGTGGATGCGCCGGGATAGCTCGCTGTATCTCACTGAGTTGAGTCAACTATTATTAAGGTGATCTTTTTATTTATTTTATAAATCAATTCGAATTCGAATGCGAATTGACACTGTTTTGGTACATGATCATTTTATCAAATAAGACTTCTGATAAGAGGAATTTATTCATATTCCTTTTTCATGGCGAGGTCGATATTCTAATACTTTCTTAAGTCCGGCGAGGTGCGTTAACAAAATCATTTCAGTCATTAATTTACGCTACGTTTCTAAAATCGTGGATTAAATAGAAAAAATCTACAGTGGCGACTTTAAAAAACATGATAAATTTATTAGTGGGGCTGACGTTTCATAGCCGAGGCAAAGACGCCGCTATGAAACCTGCCAAGGCAGTAAATCTGTTTTTGCCGTGTTGAACCTATAATTTTTTCGCCGATCGTTTACAAAATTAACATTTCAATAATTTCTTTCTCATTAATTTCAGTTAGGAAATGCATCATTTCTGCACTAGTGCGAAAAGTGAACTAGTGGGAAAATCAATTAATCTAAAGATAATTTAGTCATTTTTTTTCAATCATCCCGAATGATGAATGAACCTTTTGAACATTTTTTGCACTGTATTATGAAAACAGATATGATTGCTTTCAGCTTCAGCTTCTTATTTAGATTTGAGGTACCAAAAAATAAATTGGCGTGCAGTCGTGCACGATATAATCTTGTTAAAGAGGAATTAGCCGGCGTTTCTTTTAAATTAAAGAGTGCCACTTCTATGAAAATACATTTCTAATATTTTTATTGCCGTGACGGTTCTCCGCTTCTAACGTTAATTGAATTTTGCTCAAAAGTATAGCTTTCGAAGTGGAGCTCTTAACAGACAAAACTCCAGAAGTTGCGCGATAAATTAGTTCGAGTGATAAGTGAATAGATTCCCCTCGCCCTTACAGAACTTCTCGCCCTGAGAAAACGTTTCATTTCAAGGAAACAACCTGCTTAAAAATTTATTAAACGTAGTTTTAGCCTTGGATGAACATTAAAAGAAAGGCAATAAATAAAATTAGACAAAATTACGGCAAAATCGGTCCCAAAGCTAAGAATCGAGAAAAACCCGGAAGCTTTCCTCCCCGGAAACTCCGGTTCTTCTTCGGACAATTTCGCCGCGAATTTTTCTCATTCAGTGCTTTTCATTTCCTTTGGATCCCATTTTTTCTCATTTCCCACATATATTGCCCCTTTATGTTCTCGCTTCGATTGCAAATTCACGGGGGTCGTCCATAAAAAAAACTATTTACGATTGCAATAAACAAATTCTGCAAACGGAAGGGGTTAACGTTTTCTTTCAAGGATCGTTAATACGAAATGGCGAGCACGAAGGCCTCCACTAATTTGAAACCAATCCTTTAAGAATTCGTTAACGTCAGCAGGCTGCCTTTACGTCAACTGCCGGTGGTTTCAACCCCCGCCTGCCGATTCGAAGTATGGTTGCGTCACAAACATGAATTTTCCACTAATATAACCACGGGTAGGCGGTTTCCGATTTGTTAAAGCGATTTTTAGATAAGCCGCCAAGTAGGGAATTTACATTTTCTGTCCAACACGGAGGCGGCATTGTCATGAATATTCCAGAATGACAAAAAATTTTGTAAACTTTAACTTGTTGAAAGAAAGTGAGCGGAGCACGCGGCGTTGAATAAAATATGTGGACTTACGAGTGTGCATAGCAAATGATTTAGCTTTATTGAAAATTGTATGTAGGTGTTAAGAAATTTTTGTGCATCGTCGGAGTTAATCACCAGTTTTATTTAAAAAAATGCAGCAGAGAAGCGGCTGGAACCTCCCCATCGCGTGGATCTTTGTATTCTGTGTAGATAGTAGTCAATTCAACAGAATTTTTTTAATCCTTGACTAATTTCGCAATTTTCTGACAAATACCGACGTCACCTCGGACATCACCCATCACGTTTGACAATATGTTCTTTTTAAGGTTAATCTTTTGACACCTTTTTCACAATAACTGCCACTTTATGTCATCCACTGTCAGTCCGCTCCCTTTTAATGAGAAAGAATTTTAACCTCCCCACTCCACTTCACCATTTAAAAAAAAGGGAGGTTACTGCAATCACTAAAATTTTCGAATTCGAGATAAGACCGGATCTATACGTTTTGAGGTCTCAGGAACCCAAAAAAGTGGTTTTTAAAATGTGTCTGTATGTATGTACGTACGTTCGTACGTACGTAAACACGCCACAGCCCAAACTACTCGACCGATTTGGCTGAAATTTGGTACGTGTGCATGTGATAACCCAACTTAGATCTGAAAAGCTTTTGGAGCCAATCGTGCAACCAGAAGTGCCATTTTGGCACATCAACTTTTAAATTTTAAATGTAAACCCCCATTTTTCACGTCACCATAAGAAAGACCTTCAAATTCTGCGTCTAAAAATGTATTCATTCTTAGTGCCCTTTTGACCAAAAATAAAAAAAAATTGATTTTTATCGGACTTTAAAATCGCGGTACAGCCCAAGCCCCTCAACCGATTGGTCTGAAATTTTGCACATGGGGATTGTATTACACGTCGAAGAGTTGAACAAATTTTGGATTCAATCGGCCCACGGAAAGTGCCGTTTTGGCACACCAATTTCGAAACTTAAAATTATTCTCTCATTCACCCATCAAAAACAACTTTTTGAAAGATTTATTGTTATCATCAGAAAGGTCTTCAAATTCTGGTTTTAAATGAGATAAAATTTATTCGCATTTAGTACCCTTTGGGTAGAAAAATCGAAATTTTGTAATAACACTGAAACCACGTTATAGCCCAAACTACTGGATCGATTTGTCCGAAATTTGGTACATGGAGGTTAGGTAACCCATTGAAGAGCTGAAAGGCTTTTGGGAGCAATTGGTCCACGGGAAGTGCCATTTAGGCATATCAACCTTAAAATCTTAAACACAAGTCACGGAAATCAAAGACCCATGCGTTGGGGAGGTTCCAGCCGCTTCTCTGCTGCATTTTCTCTATTTTCCACTAAAATGGCAGAAACTGTGAACACATTTTTAGAACCAGAATTTGATCGCCTTTCTAATGGCGACATAAAAAAGGAGGCCTTGTGTTCAAAATTTAAAGTTGATATGCTTAAATGGCACTTCCTTTGGACGAATTGCTTCCAAAAGCCTTTCAGGTCTTCAACGGGTCACCTAATCTCCAGGTACCAAATTTCAGCCAAATCGATTCAGTAATTTGGGCTATAATGTATTTTTACTGTTATGATAAAATTTCGATTTTTTCAACCAAACAGCGCTAAATGCGAATTAATTTTGTCCTATTTAAAACCGGAATTTGAAGACCTTTCTGATGGTGACAATAAATCTTTCAACAACTTGTTTTTAATGGTCAAATGAGAGAATAATTTTAAATTTAGAAAGTGTGGCAAAACGGCACTTTCCGTGAGTCGATTGAATTCAAAATTTGTTCAGCTCTTCGACGTATAATACAATCACCATGTGCAAAATTTCAGCCAAATCGGTTCAGGGACTCGGGCTGTACCGCGATTTTAAAGTCCGATAAAAATCAATTTTTTTTAAATTTTTGGTCAAAAGGGCACTAAGAATGAATACACTTTTAGAAGCAGAATTTGAAGGTCTTCCTTATGGTGACGTGAAAAATGGGGGTTTGCATTTAAAATTTAAAAGTTGATGTGCCAAAATGGCATTTCCGGTTGCACGATTGGCTCCAAAAGCTTTTCAGATCTAAGTTAGGTTACGAGATGCCTAAGTTCCAAATTTCAGCCAAATCGGTCTAGTAGTTTTGGCTGTGGCGTGATTACAAACGAACGTACGTACAAACGTACGTACGTACATACACACAGACACATTTTAAAAACCCCTTTTTTGGGTTCCTGAGACCTCAAAACGTGAAGATCTGGTGCTATCTCAAATTCGAAAATTTTAGTGATTGCAGTAACCTCCCATTTTTTTTAAATTATGATGGTGTTGGGGAGGTTAAAATGGACATTTTGAAAATAAAATTGCTATTAAAATTTATAGGCAGTTTAAAAATCGAGGCCATAGTTTATATTTGAGCGACGTTAGGAGCGAAAATATAATAGGCATTTTTGTCGTACAATGAACGTAAAACATCCTTATTCAGGTGCAAATGTGTCGTTTTTCTGTACCGCACCCGCATTTACAAGAAGCCTTTTCCCATCCTTTTTCGTTGCACATTTCGGAGTAAATACGAATCATTTTTAGAAGTTAATTTTTAATTTTACTGTTCAATTATTTATCCTGCAAAATAAACAAAAAAACTTTTGAAATATTAATTGAGTCATGAAAAACATTCTTCAAAATCCTCAGATGATGTATGATTTTTAACTTCTACGCTCGCGAAGCAGTTACTGAAATCGATCGGAAAATTCAAAAAAATCGAATCGCCAAAAACATGAAATCTTTACGTTTCAGGGTCCTGGGAACCCAAAAACGTGTTTTTGAAAAAATGTCTGTGTGTCTGTCTGTCTGTGTGTCTGTGATCACGCTGCAGCTCAAACTACTGAACGTATCGAGATGAAATTTGGCACACATATTCAGTGGGAGATTTGTAGGTGCTGATTAGAATCTGGGCCACATCGGTTCACGGAAAGTGCCTTTTTGGCACATCAACTTTAAGAATTTAAAACAAACCACCATTTTTCGCGTTACCATATGAATGCTCTTCGAATTCTGCTTCTAAAAATGTATTCGCACTTGTGCCTTTTTGGCCAAAGAATAGTGCCGTGAAAAAAAACCTATGCATAACTGTACATTTTTATTACCGGATTTTATAGCTGATTTTCTTTCAAGCCGAAAACCTTCGTGCCATTTTTTCGAAAAATGTCATTTTAGTGGCAAAATGGCCCTTGTTTCAATTTACTTTACAAAAAAAAATTCTTACTATCGGATTCGACAGCTGTTATATTGCCGGATCAAAAACCTTAGTGCAATTTTTTCGAAAATTTTTCTTAGAAAAAGGGCATATTATCATTATCGAATTCGATAGCTGTTGCATTGCCGGCTCGAAAACCTTAGTGCCATTTTTTCGAAAAATGTCCATTTTAGGAGTGAAAAACATTTGTATTTAAGATTTTAGTATAAATCAGCGCCGGGTGCATCAGCTATCCAAACGCTCTGCATGCGGACCTTGGTTAAATAAGGTTTAATGCTACATTTACAAATTCTGTGAAAAAGTAGAAGTTTCTACCGTCTCCGAGACTGCCAATTTTTTCAAATTGTTACTGCTACTACAAATGGTTGAAAACGAAATTTGACCCGGATGTCAAATATTAATGGCTCGTTCAGACCAAACGATTGATTTGACTGCTGAGACCACTCTTATAGAGAATTTAATGCTCTATAAACAAATAAATATACCTTGTTTGTCTATCTTGCTTAGTTTTCGAGATATTTGAGAAAAAATGGAAGAAAGCGAGTTCGTTCGCTCTTAAAATTGCTAATAACTTTTCTTCCCAGAGGTACAAAGTTTATCCCTGACATTAGAGCCTATGTGTGGTCAAAATGCTTACGGTTTTTAAAATAAAATTGATAAGGTTTTTCAAAAAAGATAAGACGCTTATTAAAGAGGACAGGAAAAGGACAAGAAACAAAAAATTCGTAACATTTCAAGAAATTTGCTGAAGTATTGTTTATTTCTAAATTATGCAATAACATAAATAAAATGGGAAGTTCGTAATTGCAAAGAAGAAAAAATGCTAAGTACTTATTCATAAATATAAAGAGACACAAAGATCTTTCCCTTGGCTCCAATTCAATTTTGACCAATTTACGTTTGTCATATCGCGTGTTAAAAATCCGTTTAGCCGACATAAATAGCGTTAAACTACGCTGTACTGGTAATAAATTGCTGTACTTATCAACGAAATCACACTCTACAACATACTTCAACTTATTTGTTGGGGCGGCACATAATTTAAGAAATTAGTTACGCCCGGAAAATTGTTTATGCCGAAATTTTCAAGCATGGGGTGTCGGTAATAACTTGCAGAGGGTGAATTCTTGCGGCATTTTATCTTCAACGCTAACATTAATTTTATTCCCAGATGACGTGAGCATAAATATTAACGAAATTGCATGCACGAAGAAACTAAGTTGTTTCACAAATGCAAGCTGTCCATAAAAAAGCGAATTGTTAACTGCTATTTAGATGTTAAACGTTTATCGATTAACAAGTAGGTAAAGTGTCTAATCCAGTTCGGGTTGCATTGCGATTTATAAAAATTCCATTCGAGTCTTGCTTTTGTGTGGCGAGCCGTATAATGCAGCGATTTTCGGAATAACGACCCCTCTAAAAGCTTCGAGGGTGTAAAGATCGTCGAGTTCGTGTAAAGAAAGTCTTGAAAATGCTACAGCGAGTTACAGAAGTTAATGAAAGGTGGGTAGTGTGAGAATCGATAGCTTATTGCTAAATGACCTACTGATGTAAATGGTAACAAGTGACATATCCAAAATTTTTAAACATCCCTTTTAAATGTGGCGACCTTTTCTTTTTCACATACTGAGTTGCTCCATTAGTTCGTCTTGTTTTCGTAATTAAAATTTGTCCTAGAGAGGGACGGATTTGTCAACAAAGTGCAATTAGCAGTCGTTTTAATAAACATTTAATAATGTGACTGTTTGAAAAGCGAATTTGTGCTAGCTGCAGATTAATTAATAATTATGCTCCTGCTAATATAAATATTGCGTTTTTGTATAAACAAGGATTATTGTGACATTTCAAAGTAGGTAATTGAAAAATAAAATAAGGTACATATTAACCCGTCTACTCTGTCCGTTGCATAACTTGAGAACGAAAGCATATCCCAAAAATTTCGGCGGGGATTGTTTTTTACCATATCGGAGCGGACGTAGGAGTCGGAGTTAGGGGTGAAAAACTGAAAGAAATTGCAATTTTCCACGTTTGGTCGCGAACGCTGCCTCAACGCCTGAAGATAGATCAAAAGTTTGAATGGAGGAATTGTCGGCCATGAAAAGATCTACAAAAAAGTCTGCGACGGCATATAGCTATCTACGATGGGTAGCCCACCGTGATCGTTTTTGTGTCGGCAATCCGTAACAGATATTTATATGCTGTCGGGGACTTTTTTGTAGATTTATTCGTTGCCGATATTTCTTCCTTATACGATTTTAATCCATCTTCAAGCGTTTAGGCAGCGTTCGCAGTAGAAGCGCGAGAATGTGCGGTTTTTTTCGGGACCGAAAAGTAATTAATTGTAATAACTCGAGAACCAGTGGAGATATCTTACTGAAACTTTATATGCGCTTTTGACGTACAAGTCTGTTGAAGGCGAGGGGGTGTCAATTTTGGGGAGGATAATAATTGAACGGTAAAAATTGCACCCCCTTCAACCCCCAGCACAAAAAATTGACGGTGGAAATTTTATGCTTGACCTATACAACCGGAAGATGCTAATTGAACGCAAAAAAATTCATCACCTGCTGATACACCCTCACGATAACTTCATCATGAGTTGTATGCTTCGGCACTACTACTAGGTGCAGATTACAAAACCACCAAGTCCAACTCAATATATAAATCATTCACGGTGAATAAATATCTACAGGGGTACACATCGCATTGATATACATCTTCCGTTGGCTTTTTTATAATTAGAGGAGGTTATAATTTGGTTGATAACGGTAAATGTCATTGCCTCATTACCATTTGGACTGCTTGAAAAATGAACAGGTGTACCAACTTTAATACTTGATTGGCGGTTTTGATTCTGGAAAAAAATGTCTAATTTGGTGCAATCACTTTCCTTCGCTCGTTTACTATAGCAATAATTAATTTTACAGATATAAATTAACTTCAACTATATTTTAACTAAATATTAGGTAAATTAAGTATGGCTTTCCTTTGAGAATTATCTACCCTGAAACCCCATCACGTTTCGTTTTAGCCCCCTTTAAATCAGCTTGTGGGTGTATTTATACACTATCGATTATCTGTTATTTATAGAGAGGCTACAAAATGATATTAGCATCACGATGACTATGGCCCATATTTGTAGGGTAAGTCAGCCATAAAGTAGCAGTGTGAGCCGCTCGGGGCGTTTTCACATACTGCAGACAGATCGATAGCCTGTCTTCTATTCTCTCGAGTCCTATTGTTAAAAAATTGCCGCACAAATTATAATGTTCGCCAGACGCATTTTATTATTATAATTGAGGGGGCTAAACTGTTGAAAAATAATTTGCTCAGCGATGGAAATTTAATGTGGGCCTCCAAATTAACGACTTTTTAACCGAAAGTAATGAGGGCTGGGGGAAAAGGGATCATTTTTTACCACGCAAATTGCGATGATTCAGAACTTCTCTCATTAATAATGTAAATGTTTTGTTTTCTAGATAATACTGAGGCGATATTTGAATATTATTTGTTGATAGTTAAATATATTATGCATGTGTGTCCACATTGTTATCGATGGATAAATCTTGAACCATACTGGTGTTTGTCATGGATTAAGTTTTATGCAGATACCTGCAGATATGGAAATAAAACAATTCGCCGTCTAGGTCAGATTTTATGGTCTAAAGGAATATCTATCAGCAATTTATTGATTGAGGTCGCTAATTTATATACGCCATAGTCGTGCTATTTATGTCACCACCTCAAATGACGTAGCTTCTTTTGGAGGGGACTTGCGATGTGATTGGTTGTACATTCGCTACGTCACTACACTTCCTGCTAATTGAAACTTTTAAAGCTTAAGCAGATATGAAGTAAGTGAGACTTCAGTCGGTAGAGAGCGTCGAAAAGAATTTCACCTCTTGGCTATTGTTATTTGATTCCTCAATAATGACAAATCGGATTTCCGGCTTAAAGGTCAAAAAACGTGTTAAATTGTTTATAGGCCTTGCTACGAATACTTTGTCTTTTTTTAATTAATTGACTGCGGTTGTGGCCTCGGGCCGGTAGGGTTCCTTTACGCTCTTGCTACTTACGATAAAATTGGGGTTTAAGAATTTAATCACGAAAAGACAGGTCACCTTTAGCTTTTTTCGTTGGACCAAGTGAATAGATTAATGAAATAGCAGATGTTTCAGCACTCGAAATGCTCGGTGTAATTGATTTCCGATTAGTTTTACTTTACTGAATCACGTCTATTGCAATAGTCTCTTGAAAAAATTGATGGGTCATTCCCCCTTTATTGAGTAACCACTATTTGTGTTGGCAGAATTGAATTTATGTGGCTGTGGATTTGGTATTAACTGCAAAAGCAGGATTTGTGGACCTACCTAGAATTGCTGGAAGCCACCGAATTATTAGACCTCGATCTGCGGCTTTTCAGACTGTCTCCCCTATTGACGACGCCTTTTCCAGTAATTGAGAAATGTCGTAGGCGATAATACTCCTCCTCGACTCCAGTGTTGGGCATTGAAGCCACTCGGGATCTTTGCTGTGGTAAACAGAGATAATTCGGCCTGCCAGAGGAGCGACCCGGGGTCTTCACCGACTGTGATCGATTATGATGCGGACTGCCGTACCTAAAAACGAAAAGTTTAATCAAGATTAAACGTTTCGATAAATTCATTAAATATTACTAAATTACGATTCAGGGGGTCAAGGAAAGCGGCAAAAAGGATCAATAGACCGGTGAAAAACTCAGCCTTACCGGGTTATTCTTCCGCACGATAAGACACGGTTTTTGCAAAATCGATCCAAAACTGCTACTCGTCGCCTAGTCATTGTGAGCTTTTAATAACTCGACTGTTTCCTTATCTACAAAGCCGTTAAGTTCCGGAATTCCTAAATTTGAATGTTTTTATTTTCCGAAGCACGGCCGTTTTCGCTCTAATCGCCTTCATAAAATTAATATCCTACTTTCAGTCCGTGAGTATTCAAATGAAGCCGGCGACAACAATGTACTTTAAGGGATACGACTTTAATTAGTTGTAAACAGTGGAACCGACTAACCGAGACGAGTTTATTTTCCCACCCGTCTTCATCTATTAGATTTATTCAATCTCTTTAAAATTCTTTTATTTCATTTGCTTTAATGCCATCACAATTGCGACGTAATTCTTCAAAGTATTAACGCACCCCAGCTTGGCAGTCGCCGTTGATTAATTCATTTGGTTCATCTCATTAAAATGAAACACTGAAATGCAAATTCGGCGATGAAAGCAAACAGGATTATAATTTTGCAATTATCTGGTTTAGTGACTATTGCAAGCGCTTGATCCTCGCTTCGATCGCAAGTAAACCAGTTATTTGTTTATTTAAACTACAAAAATTTATTTTTTCTTCAAACGGTAAAAAAAACCGCGCTTTCATGACATTTTTGACAATGTTAAAGTGACATTTCTATGCCATGGAAAATGGCAATGAAGTACATTATTTTTACTTCGGCGACGGCAAAAATGTTTTCAGCCGCCGGAGTAAGTAGTGACGTTCTGAATCGTCGGTAAGCGCACAGGAGTAAAAGTGTCCTTGCATGGCTCAGCTTTGCCACACAAAGTATCACTGTTACTCATAATAACATAGCAGGGGAGACCAAAGATTGCCGCCGAACAAAATAGCATTTTCCAGCCTCTTATAGGTAAATATTACGATTTTCGACGACTATTACCTAATTGAGTGTTATACAATCACGGCGCCCTCTAAGGTCAAATTATAATTTGCATTAAGGCATTAAGAGCATGAAATGAAATTTTCTGTAAACCGAAGCAAACATTTTTGAAACCAGTTTACTCCTTCGAAACTATCTAACAGCGAAATAATTCATATTTTTCAGAGTAAGTTTTGAAGGTGTGAACGGATCTCAAAGCACAAAAAGTGTCCCCCTCGAAATCACAATCGACCTATACAAGCGAATTTTCATATTTTATTTGGTTTACGATATATTCAGGGACCTGTAGGTACACCAATAAAAGGGAAAATTTGTTTTATTTATTATAAAATTAACAAAGAATTCTAGTGATTCAAAATTATTCTAGTGTGGTAAAATATCAATTATGTAATGCATTTGGTACAGTTATTTTAATGGCGCCACGGAAGTTTGAACGGAATTTGTTGTCGATTCACTATAAGAAAGCTCTTGTTGTCCTGTGTAAATATATGTATTATTATTATTATTACAACGTTTAGACTATACAGGGTTGTTACAAACGATTGTACCATCGCATCATCGTGGCTTTAATTAGAAACAAAAGAATTGACGTTTAACGCATTTATGGCTGCAGAAATGAAATGTCAAAACGTACCATCAAACCCACCTACTTATAGTAATGGTACAATCATTTGCAACAACCCTGTAGAATGATCTCCGATTATACAATTGCGGACTTTAAGACCGTCGGAAAATTTTGTATAGATACTACCATTCTTTCAAGTTTTAAGTCTACGGCAAACTTCTTAATAATCTCAAGTTTCTTTTGTTATGAGTAAATTATGCTACAGTGCGTGACGCAATTTACATTGATCGCAAAAGAGAATTCATCTCGTTATTTCCACGGGAGCGAATGCTTCCCTCGCATATTATAATATCGAAGCAAAGACAAGCAACTCCTTTTTAGAATATTTAACGGGGTTACTGTTCGCTAAATTATTTTGAGGCATCTTTGAGGGGAAATCTGAAGGAGGATGTGGGGAACCATGTTTGCAACCGAGGTGATTATTTCGTTCCTTCTGGGTAATGTGCTGGAAAAATTGCTGATATCTGGAGCTTCTTGTACATTTGAAGTGTATTCGTAAATATAAAACTTTAATGCTGATTCACCTTCTCAAAAGCTTGTTCAAAAGACTATTTGCCAATAATGTTTGTGAATTAATCGAAGTACAGAGATTTCATAGTTATGAAAATCATGTAAATATAGTCTTTTTAGTGCCCTTGAAAACCATGAAAACGATGATGATGTATAAATAAGTAGCTTTTGTGTTACATAGCCTAAAAGTGCCATTTTTGCCGCGAAGCCGACAACCATGCGATGCAGTAATGATATAACGAGTGATCAAAAACTCTTCCGATGAGTAGCCCTTGCTTGACATGTGAGACGTAGGGCGTAGACTACGGAAATTATATGATAACACCACTGTCAGATTTCACGTTGAATGATAATCAATTTAATGTTAAATTTTCCAGAAAAACAATTGTTGTCACAATGGAAACTAGGGTGATAAACTTCATGTTAAAGTTAGCATGAGATGGAAAAACCGGCCTTTAAGTAGTCTACGCCGTACGTCTCTCACGGCAAGGGATATTATTAGATTGGAAAAGTTTTTGTTAACACGTTATTAAAAACACATTCGGAAGTAAAATAATTATTATCGCACGAGGATGTTTGGAAAACGATAGCGAGAAGCCCGAATTTTACAAAATTCGAGTGCGATAAGAGCCAATATGCTATTTTTTCCAATTCGGATGTTTCAAAAAAATTTGGATTCATATTTTCAAAGAGATGTCCAATGTCTAGGTTACGATGTTAAAAGGGCATATTAGAGAACTCATTTGTGTGCTATAAAGTGTTTATTAGTAAATCTAAATAGAAAATAGTATATTAAAAACCACGCTTCATATGACCAATTATTATTAGGTATCGCACGAGGATGTTTGGACAACGAGCTTTATGAAACACGTTTTTTATACATTATTTTCTATTTCAGATACCCAACTTGTTAATATTTTTAGAAAAAATTGGTTTTCGATTTTCAGAGACAGGTCAAAGTTCGCTTGACACATGTGGACACACAATTCATTCAACATCACACAATCGTTGTCTAGGTTACGATGTAAATAAAAACCGTGCCCTAAAAGAGCACATTAAAGAACTCATTTGGGTGCTATAAAGTGTTCATTAGGAAACCGAAATAGAAAAAGCACTTTTAGGCCGTGTAACACACATGATTTTTCTCCGACTACATGCGAATAAATAAAAAACAAGAATTCTGTTATTTTGTCATTTGCGTCATTTATCTCAAGAGCCTGAGTTAATCTCAGCAAATTGATTGGTCAAAATTGAAATGAGCCAATCAAATTGCTAAGATTAAGTAAGATTTATAAGGCGGCAATAAATAACAATTTCGGATACTTAACGGAAAATGACCATATTTCTTTATAACAAATCCTAAAGAAAAGTATCATGCACAAGATGTTTCAAAAACACGAATCGTCTCAAAATTTAATCCTGAATACTCCATTAAAATATGGTGCGAGCTTTCTGAAACACCCAGTATGTAAAATTAGCTGAATATGACACAAATTTGACAAGGGAAGTATCGCCTCAAGTATTCGCCAAAATAACGTGTTTTACGTATTTAAAGAAAATAACTAAATAGATATTTTTTCTGTCTGTCAAAATACTACTCTTTTTTTGTACGTTGGGCCTAATGTGTGCAATTTCTGAGGCTCAAAATATTGCAATTTTTTTGGGGAGGTGTAATTACGGTTATTGGTACGCAAATATGGTAATTTCAATATAGCATTATTTGAAGCTGGTACTACAATATTTGAGCATAAGTACATACCTACCTATGATTAAGCTTTATAGTAAAAAGTTATGGTAGAAAATAGTAAGTCTTGACTCACTTGTTTCATAAATGGTTATTAATTAGTGAATTAACGAACGCATTTTCAGCCTTTATGGCTGGTATCAGGAAACAACGAACTCAACTGGAAACCTTGTTGTCGTTTTGGCATTATTAGGTACGGAGAATGAAAATCGAACGCTAACCAAAATAAGCTTCAAATTAAAATAAATATTTTGTGTTAGTTTTTGGGTTAACTTATGTTAACATTGTAATCAATGTTACATTATCTAGTGTGAATAAACGGTAACCAAGCTTTTGCTTATAGTTTTATCTTTTTCTTTTGTAATAAAAACTTGTATTTTTGTGCTTTATTAATTCAAGATCAAACATCTTGTATTGTAACACTTTATTCACACCGTCCAATGGGTGGAACGAATAAAGTGTTACAAGATGCTCAAATTTGAATTAATAAATACAGGGTGTCCCAGAACTCGCGTATAACCTGTTAACGGCAGACTCCTGAGCCTAAACTCAGGCGAATTTTCCCTTGCGAAAATTGCAAGTGTTCAATAGTTTTCAAATGGGAAGCAATTCAAATTTGCCAATCAGAATGAATCTCTAAATTAGGTAGGGAGGTAAAATAAGAGGATGTACAGATGTTGCTAGGATTCAGAAAAAAACAATAAAGCTTTATAAATAAAGCGTCATAATGTTCATAACAACTTTTTGGGTATCCCAGCAATATCTGAACATCCTCTTATTTTCACTTCCTACCCGATTTACATATTCATTCTGATTGGCGGACCTGTATTGCTTCCCATTTGAAAACTATCGAATCCTCTCAATTTTTTCAAAGGAAAATTCGTCTCAGATTGGGCTCAGGAGTGTGCCATTAACAGGTTATACGCGAGATCTGGGACACCCTGTATAAGCAAAACTCGGTTACCGTTTATTCATATCAGCAAATACTTATAAGTGCATTTAATACAGATAACGTGACTATGAAGATTACGCCAAATAATCGAGCAGTGCCAAGCCAAGAAGTATCAATTTTGACAACTTTGTGAAAAAGTTCAAAGTTACTTAAATTAGCAATTCGCACACGGAGGACTCCTTAATTGACTTTTCCTAGTTCTCACTTCCGTCCGTTTCTTTGAAGTCTCATCCAGTTCACGAAAATAAATCACACAATGCACTTATTTTGACAGCCCTAATTTTCACTTTCTATCAATGAACTCATAAAAATGCCTTCTGTTTAAATCCGTGTTTATGACGTCATAGTTAAACTTAGAGAGCGATATGACGTCAAAGTGCATCGAGAACGACTTAATTTGTGAGTGAACGATTAAAGAATGATCCGCCAATTTTTTTTAGAACAATTGCTATTGTGTTAGTAGAACTGGGTTGTTAGTATTTTTTCAGAAAAGGCCTCGACCTAAAAATCAATTCGCTTCTATTTCGAATAACCCTTTTATTGTCGTGACGTTAAATTTAGGTTTGTTTTTCTAAATATACTTTGGTGAATAAATAGAACGTATTAATATCAACATTACAACTATTTATAGCGTGTTAGGTCTATTTAGATACGTTGCATCTACAATGTAAATCCATTGCCGAGATTTATTTTGCATTCTAAGGATCTCCTTCGCAATTGATGGTAATTCGATTTGATCCGAGATAAATTTCAGGATTTGAAAGTAAGATGCTTCGCAAAGGCGAAAATTGATTTGAAATTAAAATGCTAAAGCCTACCTCATTTCGAAGTCGTGTATCTCTTCGAGCGTGAGATTGTTAGCAACGTCGAGGAGTTGCTTCATGTTCTCTTCTTTTTGTCTCTTGAAACTGGACAATTTATTGCCGGCACTTTCCACGTTAGACACAAATTCACTTCCGCTTTTCAGAAGGATCGTTGACACGTTCGAGTGATCCAAACTAAGTGAAGGTTGTTGAACGACAATGGTAGCTTGCGGAGCTTTTCGTCCTCCAAAATGCACTGAATTTTCCAAAGGATTAGTGGTAACATTTATAGGTGAGGTGGCGGATGCTTCAAGCTGAGCCCCCACTTCTCGTAAACATTTGTTCAGACAAACGCTACCGCGCTTTTCAGCAGAAACTCGCATCAGATCTGTTTGGCAACCATCCACCGGTTCGTTGAAGAAGTCTACGCGGAGGTCTGGTAAAGGTGGAGTCATTCGCGCTCTTTCCCGATATTTAGCAATGTGTTTTTCGTCGTATGTAAACTTCTCTCGGCTCTTGCTTGGCGAGTGATGTCTTCTACTAGTTTTCTTGTGTCTATGTTTAGGCTTTGGAGAATCGTCGTTGGTCTCTGGCGAAGAATTCAAGGGTCGCTCTGCTCGTCGTTTTGGAGACGTCCTCTCTGGCTTCTCCTTTCCTTCGGCATCAAGTTTTTTACGAAAGCTTCTTCTGGTCTCTTTGGGGCTAGTCCTGGGGCTAGTCTTGTCCACCATGATTTGATCAAAATCAATTTGGGCTGCAGCCTTATAACTATTCCGTCTTCTGGCCTCCATTTTTAGAGCCTCTATCTGTTCATCCATTAACTTTTCCACTGTTTTCCTTTCCTCAGCTTTGGCCAAATTCATTGTTGCAAAATCAAATTTTTTGTCTTCCCTATGAATTGCGGTTTTAGGGGGGTCTAAATCAAAGTTGAATTTTGTTTCTTGTTTGGCTGTGGGAGGTGTCTGCTGTTTGGCTGTTGCTGGAGTCTTAGGAGTTACTGGTATCGGTTGAAGGATTTTGTTAACATCACTTGCCATATTCTCTGAATTCAGGATATCTATGGATTCAGTTATATCGAGGCTATCTTCAGTATTGGAACCGTCAGTTGCGGTCACGTTGGTTACAATAGTGTTAGAGCTGTCGGTGCTGGTATTGAGAGTAGTTTCAGAAGCGGTGCTAGATCCCATAACTATCACCTTGGGGACGGGTTGTGCCTGGAAAAAATAATTAAATGAATATGGAGAGCTTCCTTTTAATTCTTTGCCTGTAATCGCCTCGTTTTAATGTGCGACTTGTAATCGTGAGAACTCTTTGGGGAGTCTTGAAAGTTGAGATCGATTGAGTTAAACGACACCCATTTAATTAAGATAGAGGGAAGGACCGGACGCTTTTAATTACCTGTTGTTTAGCAGCGCTCTTCGTGGCGTTCCTTCCAGTTTTGAAATGCAGGCGTCTAAGGGCAGAGGTGGCAGTGCTAATGAGGTCGTCAGGGGGTCGGGGGGATCTGGGGCCCGACTGCGAATTGACGGTCATCCTAGGGCGCGGGCTGGAAGGACAGTGGCTGCTGATGGTGCTGCCGGAGGAACAGCTCTCTGGGGCTACACACTGCAACGAAAGTTATGAACGTTAATTTAACTCTTGAAAATCGTTTTCAAGCTGAACTTTTACTTCGCTTGGCCCAAATTGCCGACGAGTAAAAAATCGAATTAAGATTTTCGTTTTGAGTCTGAAATTCGTATTTATCTTTAAGCTGTCGTGAATTGAGGTAAAAGAGCAGAAACTTCCGTTGAATATTGAAAAGCGCTTCCCAGAACCTTTAATTAGAACAAGTTTAAAGAAAAAAATTGGCAGTCTCGGAGACGGTAGAAACTTCTACTTTTCCACAGGATTTGTAAATTGTTATTGTTCAAGAATTGTCGAAGAATATTCATGAGAATTATAATAAACACATGGACTACGTAAAACATCCCCACTCGGAGAGACAATACGCATCGCTGTCCGAACCATGTGGACGAGGATGGAATGCCGTAAATACAAAATACAGCATCACATACAAATTTTTCCCAGTCGGTTAAAGAAAGTGGTCCAGTCGTATTAGAATTTTTTTATGCAAATGTGGAAATAATAATAATACTAATAATTTTTGAGCTAATATGTTCTATTTTATGTACTGTTTAACATATTAAAAGTCCTGATAAATCCTGCGTGTGCATTAGCCGCAATTTTCAACAAATGGTGGAGGACGTGGGTCCCACTGACGTTTTAACCTCCCCAACCCCATCAAAATTTAAAAAAATGGGAGGTTACTGCATTCACTAAAATTTTCGAAATCGAGATAAGACCGGATCTATACGTTTTGAGGTCTCAGGAACCCAGAAAAGTAGTTTTTAAAATCTGTCTGTATGTATGTACGTACGTACATGCGTTTGTAAACGCTCTACAGCCGAAACTACTGGAGCGATTTGGCTGAAATTTGGTACATAGGCATCTCATAGCCAATCGTGCAACCGGAAATACCATTTTGGCACATCAACTTTTAAATTTTAAATGCAAACCCCCATTTTTCACGTCACCATAAGAAAGACCTTCAAATTCTGCGTATAAAAATGTATTCATTCTTAGTGCCCTTTTGACCAAAAATTAAAAAAAAAAGATTTTTATCGGACTTTAAAATCGCGGTACAGCCCAAGCCCGTCAACCGATTTGTCTGAAATTTTGCACATGGGGATTGTATTACACGTCGAAGAGCTGAACGAATTTTGGATTCAATCGGCCCACGGGAAGTGCCGTTTTGGCACACCAATTTCCAAATTTAAAATTGTTCTCTCGTTTAACCATTAAAAACAAGTTTTTGAAACATTTACTGACACCATCAGAAAGGTCTTCAAATTCTGGTTTTAAGTAAGACAAAATTAATTCGCATTTAGTGCTGTTTGGTTCAAAAAATCGAAATTTTATAATAACACTAAAAATACATTATAGCCCAAATTAATGAATCGATTTGGCTGAAATTTGGTACATAAAGATTGGGTGACCCGTTGAAGACCTGAAGGGCTTTTGGAAGCAATTCGTCCAAAGGAAGTGTCATTTAAGCATATCAACTTAAAATTTTAAATACAAGGCCTCCTTTTTTATGTCGCCATTAGAAAGGCGATCAAATTCTGGTTCTAAAAATGTATTCACAGTTTCTGCCATTTCAGTGGAAAATAGAGAAAAAAATCTTTTACATTAAAAGCGAGCAGGCTGACAGTGGATGACATAAAGTATCAGTTATTGTCAAAAGGGTGGCAAACTGTTAACCTTAAAAGGAACATATTGTCAAACGTGATGGGTGATGTCCGAGGTGACGTCGGTATTTGTCAGAAAATTGCGAAATCAGTCAAGGATTAAAAAAATTCTGTTGAATTGACTACTATCTACACAGAATACAAAGATCCACGCGATGGGGAGGTTCCAGCCGCTTCTCTGCTGCATTTTTTCCTTTATATCTCAAAAACCGTTGATCGTACGTGAACTTTTCACGTGACCAAACTGAAAGAGAATATTTGCAACAGAATGAGTATATACTTGCATTCATGGCTTCTTCTGTTTTGCAGAAAAAAAATGTAAATTGAAAAATTTGATGCGTATTAGAATTTTTTTTATGCAAATGTGGAAATAATTAGAAGAGAGAGATGTTCTACTTTATGTGCTGTTTAACATACTAAAGGTCCTGGCAAATCCTGTGTGGGTTAGCCGCAATCTTTAAAAAAATGGTGGAGGATGTGGGTTGGGTGCTTCCGAGGTTTTTCCTTTATATCTCGAAAACCGTTGATCCTACGTGAATTTCTCACGTGACTAACCTGGTCGACAGTTTTAAAACAAACAGTGATCAAAATTTGTGTTTTAATGATTTCTAATTATTTTGAAAGTGTTAATTTATGACGTAACCCGGCAAATAGTATTCATACCTTAGTAAAAAGTGCTCTTGCACATCTTGCGCATTATAAAGCTCGCCTTCGGCTTGGTTTATAAACTTTGTCAACGGTCTACAAGAGAGCACTTTCTTATGTTTGAAATACTTATGCTATTTTCACTCCTAAAACAACATTTTTCTGCAATAGCTATCGAATTCGATAATAATAATTTTTGCTAAGAAAAATTCCAAAAGTTGCCTAAAATATGAATTTTTGAAAAAATTATACTAATTTTTTTGGTCCGACAAACAGCGGCTATCGAATCCGATAGTAGCAATTGCTCTTTTGCTAAAATAAATTTAAAAAAGGGCCATTTTGCCATTAAAATGACATTTTTCGAAAAAATGGCACTAAGGTAAAAATATACAGTTATGCATTTTTTTTTCCACCGCACCATTTTTTGGGTAAAAGGGCACAAATGTCAATACATTTTTAGAAGCAGATTTCGAAAAGCTTTCATATGGTAACGCGAAAAATGGGGGTTTACATTTATTTTTAAAGTTGATGTGCCAAAAAGCACTTTTCCTGAGCCGATGTGGCCCAAACCCTAATCACCACCTACAAATTGCACAGTGAATATGTGTGCCAAATTTCCTCATCTATACGTTCAGTAGTTTGAGCTGCAACGTGATTACAGACATAGACAGAAATTTTTCAAAAGCCACTTTTTCGGATTCTCAGGATCCTAAAACGTAAAGATTTGATGTTTTTGGCGATTCGATTTTTCGATCGATTTTAATAACTGCTCCGCGAAGCGTAGAAGTTAATATAACTTGAGTTTTTGAAATTATTAAGCAGACACCCTCAATGAAGGAAATCGCTTATGCAAACAAATCTTTAGTTAAGTTTAACTCAATTAGTTTTTTCCACTTTATTTTTCAAGTTCTAGAGCATCTACCTCTCGAATGATTTAATACAATTTGCCTTGCATTAAAGGCCTGACGCCTGAAAGGAACGAATTTTTCCTTGAGTTTTTCTCGCGTGCGCCTGCCTGGAAAGGGTTGAAATATCTGCAATTCTGAAAATTCTCCACTTTGTTAAATTTAATTATTATTTTCCCTTGTTATGGCGAAGCTGTTCGTAAAGAAAATCCTCCAATTATCGAAGAATAAGGACAACAAGGGCGTTACAGTTGTGTTTATGATTCAATTATACGGCGAAGTCACCTTTACAATGATTTTAAGGCTCGCAAATTTACTTTGCTTTGAGCGCTAATTGCAAATTATTGTGACAAAATAAAGTTAAATTTTGTTTACAGGGGATCTGGCGCGTCGAATATGATATCCAGGAACGAACAGGCCTTACGGTAAAATGTAAAATGCGATGGATAAAATTGCAAAATCGTTCCAGATATTCCTGCGCTTCGTGACTTTCCACAACATTACCGAATGTGTTAGGTGAAATTGACTTCGCAAACTTATTTTTCGGATATGCAGTGACATTCTTTCTCACACTTCGTACCAATAAGTTTAAAAGGCTTTTTCACTTTTCTTGGAGAATGGTGGTGTTGGTAATTTGCATTGTAAGATAAGGTATATTACAAGTACAATTATTAAACATTTCAGTCAATGGAATAAATCTTTTTTCTGTACTTAATACTTAAATGTTGATCAAAAAATTAAAAAAAATAAATACTGAATTCCACACTGTTTTGGTGAAAAACTATCAAATGTCCAAAGGTGAACTTCTATGCAAAAAGTTGGTTTTATGTGACGTCACAATCCGGGGGATATTTTTATGATTTTTATGAACTAAAACAACAAGCTGTCGGTGCTAGACCAACCAATAATAGGCTAGTTTTGAGGTTAGCCACTTGTTAGAAGCAAATCGGATAACATTAGTTAAAAAAATCTATGTATGTATAACTATATTTTTATCGGCGGATTTGATAGCTGATTTTTTTTCAAGCCGAAAACCTTAGTGCCATTTTTCCAAAAAATGTAATTTTAGTGTCAAAAGGGCAGTTTTTTGAATTTTTCTCAGCAAAAAGCATTTTTTCGTCGATCGTAGTGAAAACGGCCTAGGCCGGAAAAATATTCCTGTACTTTTAAAAAATAGTTCCAAACATTATTTCTGTCTTGTTGCGCGATCGACGAAAAAATAGTATGTGCAACACGAAGGAAAATATATATTCTGGAACTCTGATGGTTGCTGGACTCGGCTGCGCCTCGTCCATCAATTCTCCATCATCATCCCGGAATATAATATTTTTCCTACTAGTTACACAATATACTATTCTTACTGTTGTATTCGAATGATAAGACAGCTGTTGCATTGACGCGGATCAAAAACCTTAGTGCCATTTTTTCTAAAATTGACATTTTAGGGGCAGAAGTTCCCGGTTTTGAGTGTTTCCTTGCAAAAGGGCATATGTACTATTATTATCGATTTCGATAGCCGTTCCATATTGCCGGATTGAAAAAATTAGTGCCATTTTTTCGAAAAATGTTATTTTAGGGTCGAAAAACATTTGTATTTCTGTGAAAAAGTAGAAGTTTCTATGCCGTTTCCGAGACTGCCAATTTTTTATCGTACTTAATGGTTTCAAAAATTTTTTTCTTTCTCTCAATTCAGTCAAATACACATATTTCTAATGCCATAGGTACTTCAGTCGTGATGCCCGCGCATCGCATTTATTTATCAAAACAGAAAAGTTCATCCTTTTATGATGAACGATGAATGGCCAATATGATGGAGGCATAACCATATGAGACAATCAAAAAGACTCCAAACAATGTTGTTCATTATGCTACTCTACTTCTATTAGTAAGTATAGGCATAAACATTTACATAATTATTATTATCTAACTTTATGTTGGCTAATGGAATAATCCAGCTGAACATAATTATTGTAGATTGTACAAAGTACACATAGTTTATTACCAATTAGAAAGGGAGTTCCAGGACTTCCATCATCCACAGATTGTTCAAGTTTTAATAATCCAAACTTTTTAAAACTTGCCAAGATATTATGTAAACATAACTTAATGATCAGATTTTAATGCAAGTAAAAGATTCTTTAAATTTTTATGTGAGGGCCAGATAACAAAAGGCCTCGTCATGAAGGCATGCAAAAACAGTAATATTCAAATACATACCTTCATGTTTCATAAATAAAATCAGAAATGGCTCTTAAATAATGCACATACCTGCATGAAGAAATAAACTCGAAACCACGA
This sequence comes from Pycnomerus fuliginosus, assembly GCA_963924575.1. Taxonomy (NCBI): domain Eukaryota; kingdom Metazoa; phylum Arthropoda; class Insecta; order Coleoptera; family Zopheridae; genus Pycnomerus; species Pycnomerus fuliginosus. The sequence goes on along the minus strand of OZ004617.1, from coordinate 14,838,641 downwards.
ACTAATAATAACTTTTCGGTTTATTTACGGATCATAATAGAGCGCAATCTTGAGCCGCTAAAAACACTGTTTGTATTTTTATCGTTTTTGTGAACTAAATCGATAGTGGCGATTGTTTATGTGAATTAAGACGTGTTACCATTTAAATGAGGTGAAGGATTCTGGTTCGCCTCCTACCTATTTAACGGCAATCCCACCGTGTTAATGCAGCATGTTTCCCTAAGGAGACTTTTGATTTCGGGGTAGATGGAGTAATTATTATTAATCTATTTGAAAATAGTTAATAATAGCTTTAGATCTAAATTTTTCCACACAATGTGGGGAAAAAGGATTACCGGCAAAATGAAATTCCTGGTTTGTGGTTGAGTGGTGAACTTGACATCTTTCGTAACGTTTTATGTTGTACATTCTACAAAAATCTGATATATTTAGATATGTATTATGTAGGTATTTTAATTTTAAAATTTGAAGTCTTTCAGCTTCAGAATATTTCCGGAAATACCTTTGTTTTACTATTAGTTCCTTGATAGAATGTAGGAAATATCAATAGTTTTTCTTTAGGGGATAGGAAATAAAATGAAATGAAGATTATTCCCGCCCAAGCATTGTCGTAGGTTTTTAGATTGAAGATTGTTCTCCTCTAACAGCAGTTCTCGTAATCCTAAATACGTTGGATCTTCATAAACATCGCCGTTGGCCCATAATATTCAGTAAATATTCGAATTAATCATAGAATTAGATTGTTCCGACTGTGCCGAGTTCCGACAAGGAACACGTACAGCAATAATGTTGGACGTCTTATTGCAAGAGAAACACATCGGCCTCAAGGCAAATACAGCGACGTCAACCATTGAATTACAAAGTGGGCCCGAGGGGGATTTGTCCAACATCCGTCACACAATTGACGCGGTTTATGGATATCTGTTGAATCGAATATTAAACAAGACACAATAATTAATGCTTGATGTAGAATTGCCGCAGCCAGAATTGTGTAAAATGAAATCTTGCCGGCTCGGCTGCGGCTTTGTTTGACGCACAACAATATTATTGGTTGCTACACAAAATTCGCTTAATTTATTAGTTGTTGTGAAAACTCTCTTTTCAGTTTTGAGTCGAAAACAATACCAATAATTATTATTGTTAACTGATCGGTTTATAATTGACTGGAAAAGTTTTAATATTAATAGTAGGATCTCACAGCGATCCGAGGCAGCATTTTCTCTCTAGAACTTTGTAAAATGTGCACGGTTACAACTCATCGGAAATGAGCTTATACTGATTAATCCGCCGACAATTTCATGAAGTTTTTAATTAAGCAAGTTCAAAAAACTTAAGCGTCTTTGACAACAATAATAATTGCAACGCAGAGCAGTATTTTGGGCGTTGGCCGGTACGGAAAGTTTTAATAGCGTCATTTACAAAGGTTCTGTTTGGGAAGGGAGGTGTGAAACTTAAATATGTGTAGGCTGAAGTTATTGAATATGTAATTAGAATGGGTTCATTTGCCTTAGGAGTTATACTTGAAGTTGTACTTTGCTTTTTCGAATTGAAAAGTCGAGGTGGAACTCACTACGCGAATTGTGTAGTTTACTCATATTACTCCAGGAATTACTAACATTACTTTAGAAATTACTCGCAATACTGTTTAAATTCTTGATATTACTTCGAGGATTACGACCCGACGTATACTTTTCGAATTACTCGTATTACTTCCAGAATTTCTCGTATTACGCTAGTTGTTAGTCGGTAATTGCTCGTATACAATGTATATTCTCGAACCACCCGTATTTCTTCTCGAATTACACGCGCGTATTCCTTCTCGGTTCACTCGTCTGTCACATGACAATTTCTTAATATTGTATTAATCCTTCACTAAATTTTCAAAATTTCAACTCAAATTGTTCAATAATGACTTAATTTTAATTTAACCTCAAAGATTTTTTTCTCAAAAATTTTCTACCGTGATATTGTACCTGATGATGGCTACACGTAGCCGAAACATGTTTGTACTGACTTCAATTTTAATTTTAATATATTTATCGGTGGCAAGAGCCTTAACCCTTATTTAATTATTTGGTGCCACTTTGTGATGATGGACTACTACCTTTATTTATTTATACATTTCCACAAACACAACAACAACAACAACAACAACAACAACAACAACAAAATATAAAGAAAATGGTCATTTTCAAACTATATTTGACTATGCAGACCTTTCTTTGGAAGAGCAGAGAGTTGCGGTTCCCTAGCGTCTTATTCACAACATAGTCCAGAACAAAAAAGCTTATCCTGCATTATTCACGTACGGGGTCTTGCAAATGTTTCACGAGTCAAAATTTAAAAAGTAGCTATTTTCAGGCGATTTTCGAAATTTATCCGCAAAATTTCAATCGCTGTATCTTCGAAAATGTTAGAAGTAGAGAATTGTGGTTGACCCCACTCTTTGATCCAATGATCCAATCCTACCACCTATAAATTTCGGAAGTGTTTCCGGAGTTTCCCATAATTTTTATTTTTAATTGCCAAAAGTGCACTAAATTTGATTGCATGCAATAAATGGTGGTCATCTTTCAAATTTCATGGATGACAAGCCAAAAAGGCACTTGTTTGCAAGATCTAAATTTTACTGCACCAACCTTAAAGCGGTTTCTGGGATTTTTCTAAATTTTAAGATTTTTTGCCAAAAGGGCACTAAGTTTGAATACATTCTTGGAAATGACATTTGACGGCATTTCATGTGCTGATAAAGAAAAATTGAGTTTATTATTCAAATTTCAAAGTTGACCGACTGCCACCAAAATTAAATCAGCTCGTGGGTATTGGTATCTCTACCCATCAAATTTCAGCCAAATTGATCCAGTAGTTTGGGCTGTAACGTGTTATTTAATGTTGCTTCGAAATTTCGAATTTATTGATTTTATGCGAAAAAGGCGCTAAGTGTAAATACATTTTTGGACACATAATTTGAAGACCTTTCATATGCTGATGAGGAAAGAGAAGAAAAAGAGTCCAGAGATATCAATACTGTTCCATATTCGTAAGACACCCTATATAGTTTAAGAAAGCGATTTTACATAGAAAGAGACGTCTTCTAAACCACCGAATAAAATGAGTATGAAGCTCACAACTCAGGTATAAATAACATCAGGTAACAGGTCAGATAGGTAACAGACACAAGGGCAGTGTGAGTCAGTCGTTTCTTTTCATAAGGCGTTAAAGGGGCTTTCAGTTTGGTCAAGTATCAGACAAACCATAATGATTCCATTGGCACTAACAGAAATTTTGACTTAACCAAAAATCTGTTTAACAGTAGAAGTGCTGGCTCACACTGCCCCTGTGTCCTTTAGAATACTATTACCTACCATATAATTTATTTCTGAAGTATTTTTTAGTATTCTCATTCTCAATATCTGTTTCACTTCCTAGAGACTTAATTTGGAATAAAAGGACCTTGAGGCTTATTTGAAATCATATAGGTTTGCCAAAGAGGAAATCAAATTCTCGATATGGATCGTTGGCACTTCGTCGCGTCGTAAGACATTAACACTTAGACTTTTATCTTTAAGTATGCAATGAACTTGGTTTTAATTATGACCAAAATAGCTCTAGGAAGTGCGAGTCCATAGTCATAATCCTATTTAATAATAAAGCTTAAAAGCACAGCATTGCGCAGTAGTTACCCAATTTTACACTGTACGTAAGCATTCAGTTCAAACTTGCATCTTGTTTCTCTCCGGTTTTAGCGTTTATATTGAAATGTTGCAATGTTATAACTGTAAAATCCACGAGTCAATTGCGGAATCCCACAGCACATCGTGATCTGCATTTAAATTGACTGATTCAACCGAGCTAAAACGGTTTATTTTACCTAAGCGTTCTAAATTACAGATTCAATTTATCGGGCTGAAAAGAAATATTTAACGAGCCCTAAAAAGGACCTTCATACATTAATTAGAGGGGATTGGAGATTGGCTCTTAAATTTACATGCCGCCAAATGAAAGACCTTATTAAATAAAACCTGCAGAGATAAAATTTTATTATGTTTGATGAAGATGTAGAACAATACGCTCCACTCATAACTTATACGAGAATGGATATAATAAAATCAAGAGGATGCGAGATTTCTCTTAATTAGTTTGCAGTTTAAAAGGAGGAAACTTGTCAAAATTAGCGACTTTGTTGTTGTCCGGTTGAAAAGAGCAGATGAGATATAGTGACAGGATTGAAACTGACGTCAATTAAAGTCCGAGCAAAGTGGAATTATTGGAAACTACCGCTGAGCAAAACATGGTCAGAAATTTTTATGCTTTACTGACAACCAACGTAATCTACTCCCAGTTTCAAAGGCTTAAAATGTTTTGGTTTAGTTAAATAAAGGGGTATTTCTAGTCGAACAATTTCAAAAGCTGCTTAATTTATTCATAATTTCCCCAATTTTTTCGTAGTTCAATCAACTAGGTGCCAAACTCATTTCAAATCGATGGAATGAACCCATCGGCTGGAATCTATGAATTACTAAATCTGGAAGTTTATTTAATTCGAATCCAATCATTTTTTCTCGCATCAGTAACTTTTTTCATAATAATGTCTGTTATTTCAGACCGATTGGATATAACAGATTTTTGTACGAGTCGGAAACCTGGAGAGAATAATCGCACTCCTCTATACACAAACCGCCGACCCTCTTCGATACCGGAAATAATAGAGCTGTTTGCTTTCTGTGGCCAAGAAAATCTGAACTAATATTGGAAGTCTGGAGGTTGGCTGGAGCGAGCTTGCACGTCTGTGTTATTGTTTCAAAGTTTGTCTTTTCTCGGGATTTAATGATATAAATTAGGTAGGTATTATTTGTCGTAGGTATATTGGTGTTAAATTCGAAAACTTTAATATAAAGAATTGCCAAGCTCGGAGACGGTAGAAGAAACTTCTTTCACACAAATGCAAAAATACGCGGCTATTATAACAACTAAAAATAAATGGATTGAATAATATAAATCCGGGTATAAATCCAAATGTCCGGTCCTTTTATTTCAATCTGCTAAATAAACAACGCCGACCGGTGCGGTGCGCCCGGCCACAGTACTGGTTTTGCATTGCCGTGATGGTTCACTCTGCGCTATTGTGGCGTGGCACTCGCGCTCCTTTACTCAAATAAATTTAAAAAGCGGGTTTTCACCCCCAAAATGACATTTTTCGAAAAATCACACTAAGGTTTTCAACCCCGTAAAACATCGAATCCATTAACAGGCCAGTTGCATGACATTGACAGAAATTTTCTAGGCCTTCTAGATTTTAAGCAACGGCAGTCAACTCTTCTTTCTCTTATGTTAACCGTATTGAATTTTAACACAATGGGATGCACAAAAAAATTGGCATTTCAAAAATATAATCAACATTGATTTTTTTTTAAACATGTCAAAGTCTACAAGACCTATTTTATTGTCGTTTAATTCAGATGTTTTTCGCATGCTATAAACGATTGAAAATGTTGCTGTACTTTTTTTTTGATATTCGTTCTCCCCCAGCGCCCTCTGTGGTCGAATTTTAAATTACATTAGGGCTCTTGGTGATACTTCATTTTTGGAAGGATATAATATTTTTTCTATTTCGGTTTCTGCATTTTTCTTGAAAATATTAACAAGTTAGTTATCCGAAAAACGTGTTTCATAAATCATAAGGCTCTTATGGCACTCGGATTTTGTAAAACTCGAACTTTTCGCCCTCGTTGTCCAAACATCCTCGTGCGATAATAATTGGCCTTATGAAACGTGTTTTTAATATACTATTGTAAACTGGTTCTGGGATTAGAAATCCTCTAAGTTTATGCTGTAACTTTTGAACGAGTCGATGGATTTCGAAAATTTTCGCATCAGCTTACAGAGAATTTTATACCCCTTCAAATGATGTGTCGCAAAGGGCACTAATGTTGAGGGTGGAGGGATGAACGAGTATCAAAAATTTTTACAAAATTGAATTCGTAATGAAATTAGCTTTCAAATGATCATCACACGTTGGGGATTGTCATCTGAAATTTCGAAGTGGGAGTTGGTGAGAGCTGTCCGAACGAATTTTCATATTTTATTTGGTTTACCAAATTGGGGTGGCTCCTTTTCATTGGAACGCTTTGTATATTTTAACTCTTCTTTAAAAATGCCAATTTTCAGATTTTTTGGGATAACTCGGGAACGAATCAAAATATTGGGGAATTGTCTTCACAGCATCGAAATATTAACTACCCTCTATAGTTTTTTTAAAATTGTTTTACTGCTTTTAATCCTCTACGGATATAGCAGTTTGACTGTTTACTTGATTACATATTCATTTTTTACATTACATTGTAATTATCATATCGTAAAGTAGTGAAAAGACGAACACAAAAACACAAAAATTAACTACCCTGTATAGTTCCGATTAGGTAAAAGGGTCAATTCATTTACTATCGTGATGTTGTTTGCAAGTAATTCATTTTCTACAATTAGATCTATTACTTGTTTGAAATTAAATAGGTGACTTTTTCGGTCATTAAGGCAAGTTAGGTTAAGGGTTTTTCGACTTTTGTTTGACTTTGTACGCGTACCAAAGATCATTGCCATCATTTGCCATCATCGCTCAATGCCACAAATCCAAAGTTGTAAATTATTCTGCGCGTTCAAAATGGCCATGCCTTTGTGATGTTTTCAAGCGTGAAGCAAGTTGACTCCATACTCAAACAAATCCTCTCTTCGCCAGGAACAACAAATAATAATTTTCACATATGTACGTATGTACCTAACTTTGTCGCCCAATGTTTAATGTTCGTTAACACAACCTTGCATTCGTAGAATCCTAAAATGTGATGTTTACAGGTATTTTTGATATTCCACGAAAACGGAACGACGGTATTTACCTACATTCAGGAAGTATGTAAATATAAAGTCTAGAATTTTCCCTTGTTCCAAAAAAATTCACATGATTAAAAGTACATATTGGAAGAATCATAAATTTTACCCTGCCAATTTTAAGGGGCGCGGAATATCTGATGATAACCTGCTAACAAATCCACGCCTCTTTAATACCCGAAATTACCCGACGATTTATCATTTCTGATATGTCACGATTATTTACGGAAACCCCAACTAATTGCTCCAACAATTAATGTACATAATATTTCCTTGGTGCGTCTATTTCGAGGACAACGAATGGATCCTTAAAATAAACCCACTTCAGTGCATTTATACTTTATAGAGCCAATATCGGGATTAATTAAATTGATAGAGGCAACTATTGATCAGCCTTCAATACCATCACAAGATCATTTATACGTGTGTAATGTAGGTATAGTACGCCCTTTGTTCATCCAAGCCTGAAAACTCCCTAGCACTAATTGTTTGTATGTTATTTTCCAGGCGAGTGTACATTGCTACCTTGTCAAACACAGAAGATAGACGCTCGAATGCCTTTGGCGCCAAACGATTATAACGTTCTTCCGTGATGGAGGAATAATTTTTTAAGACAATGCAGATCGCATTATTATTAATGCAAATATCTCGGGTTGGTCACATTCAAAGGTAATGGAACGCTAAATCCAGTACATCGCACACGTAGCCGTACGTAATTCAATTTAGTTGCGCTTACAATCAATTAGTGCCGGCCCTACTGGAATAGCTATGGTTTTAGCATAACATATTTAGTGCACCTCCTTTAGCAGAGCATAGATCTGCCTCTAGACAACTATTATTCTCCACCAGAGGAATTCCAACAGTGACTACAATAAACTTTCCGGCGCGGAAATTCAACTGCATATAAACTACAAATGCTAACAAATAAAAGAACCTATTCCCTTTAAAGTTACGGCTCTGAAAAGCGCAGCTCGATGCAGATTGTACTTTTCCATTATCATCAGGGTAATATAATATTAACGAATCAGCTCTAGCGCCGTTCTCAATACCTGAATTTACGCTGCTTGTGCTTTACATAATTTTCCTGTGGCTCCATACGTGAAAACAATGATCTTCTAGGAGCAAAAACATCGAAGGACCGGGCCTAATAAATTGGTCTTTGTGGATATTCAATTGTGTTTCTAGTTAGGAAGGGTCAGAATTAGAGACTGCCAAACCCCTCCAACCGTAACAATGATTGCTCGAGCCCATTGAATTAGCTGTCATGTATTCGTGAGGAAAAAATTGTTAAGTCTTTGTAACTATGTTCATTGTCGAGGCTGTTTGAGTAGATAATGTGCTTATCAGCTCAGCGTAGCTAAATGAGCTATACAACAACGGTGTCGGCCGTTTATTCAAGGTATTACTGTCAGCAACTTGTATTGTTGCGTGGGGCTAACATTGTCAGGTGATTCGTATTTTGCTCGTTAGGTTCCACGTGATAAATAATGATCCCTTGATTATCTTGTGTACGATTCATCATTTTTTATAGAGCTGCAGTTTTTCCTATTTCCGCTTTAATCGAGATATGAATTACTGATACTATACATGCTACATGTGTTTATGACTTGAAATCAATCACCAATCAATTTGAAATATTATACATACTTTCAAATTAAGACAACACTTAGAACAAACAACAACTTTATTTTTTAATTCAAAAATAACAATTTATAAATATTTTTACTGGGAAGTTCCCTAACAGTCATTATTCCAACCGACGAATATTGGGTACTTCCCTTAATAGGCAAGAAGTTATTCCTGACAAACCTTGGAGGGCAGAAGAGGCTCCATCAGTCACTCCGGCGAGCAATCCTAGTGGATTTTGAAGTATGTCAGAGGCGCATTTAGTAATAATTTCCTCAACCTTGCTTGGGCTACCGAGAATATTTTGCAAAAAATTTCTGAGCCTGTTCACGAATGACGGAAGATCAATTTGTCCACCTGGAGAAAGAAGGCCTAAGCTTTCATAAAGGCATCGAATAGTATAGAGGAGTCCTTCGTCATCGCTGTTCTCCCCATTAAGGAAATTCTGTAGGATTTCAGGCCTAACTCCGAATCTTCTGGCACATCTTCGAAGAATTGCATAAAAGTTGTTGGATTGCCCTTCGTCATCGCCGTTTCCTCCTTGGCCACCTCCGATGCCCCCAGGTCCCCCTTGACTGCCACCAATTCCACCAGAACCTTCTTGGCTTCCACCTGATCCAGCAGATCCACCTTGTCCACCGCCAATTCCCCCAGATGCTCCTTGGGAGCCTCCTGGTCTACCACTATTTCCACCAGACCCTCCCTGACTACCACCTTGTCCCCCACCAATTCCACCAGGAGCTCCTTGGTTACTTCCAGAACCTCCTTGACTGCCACGTTGCCCACTTCCCGTTCCATTTCCTTGTCCACCACCAATTCCACCAGGACCTCCTTGACTACTTCCAGAACCGCTAGATCCTCCTTGACTGCCGCTTTGCCCATTTCCTGTTCCATTTGTTCCTTGTGCACCACCAATTCCACCACGGCTTCCAGAGCCGCTGGATCCTCCCTGACTGCCACCTTGCCCACTTCCCGTTCCATTTCCTTGTCGACCACCAATTCCACCAGGACCTCCTTGACTACTTCCAGAACCGCTAGATCCTCCTTGACTGCCACCTTGCCCATTTCCTGTTCCATTTGTCCCTTGTGCACCACCAATTCCACCACGGCTTCCAGAGCCGCTGGATCCTCCTTGACTGCCACCTTGTCCACTTCCGGTTCCATTTCCTTGTCCACCACGAATTCCACCAGGACCTCCTTGGCTACCTCCAGAGCCGCCTTGACTACTACCTTGCCCACTTCCCGTTCCATTTGTTCCTTGCCCGCGACCAACTCCGCCAGATCCTCCTTGACTGCCCCCTGGTCTACCGCTATTTCCACCAGATGCTCCTTGACTGCCACCTTGTCCACCACCAATTCCACCAGAAGTTCCTTGGCTACCTCCAGATCCGTTAGACCCTCCTTGACTGCCACTTTGCCCACTTCCGGTGCCATTGGTCCCTTGTCCTCCACCAATTCCGCCAAGTCCCCCTTGGCTGCCGCCTTGTCCGCCACCAGTTCCACTCGAACCTCCAAGTCCTCCTTGGCCGCTTCCAGTACTATTTGATCCTTGGCCACCACCAATCCCGCTAGGTCCTCCTTGACTGCCACCAGCTCCAATAGATCCTCCTAGGCTGACGCCAGTACCGTTTGAACCTAGACTACCACCAATTCCACTACTGTTTGACCCTTGACCACCACCGATTTGTCCACTTCCAGTAACGTTTAATGGTTGACTGCCACCCTACACAAAAATGCAAAATTGAAAGTAATGCCCCACATTAATTTTCAAACATTTACTACCACCGCCACGGACAGTAGAAGAAATATTCCCCAAATCTTCATGATACTTGTGCACATCGATTCGAACTGACTTCCAGAGGGCTTTTGCAGGTATTTATACCAAATTGAAAATTTCTGAATTTCAAATGGCCAGCAAATTATTTTTCCACCATAATTTAAAAATTAATATTCATTCAAGATAGCTTTGCAAATTTGTATAAGTTGTGGATGTTTACCGTTTGTACATTCGATGGTCAGATGATATTTTCGAAGGAAAGTTACCAATAATTTATTAGTTTACTGTGTTTTAAGTGGGTATGTGGAGCAGATTTTATGAGAATATGATAATTACAAAACGAATAAAGATAAAGACGAAATAAAGATGCAGGTGTTTTGAAAAACTCATTTATGAATATGTATCAAAATGATTCGCGAACGTTATGCGGATTTATGTCTGTCAAGAAATTTTCCAGTTAATTAAGACTGTCAAATTCTTATTTTCTTCAAAGTTGTAAGTTAATCAGAAATGGAGAAAAAAAGAATTAAATAATGTGACCAGGAAAAGGTAATTTGGTGTTATGAGGAATAGAAACTTTTGAGAAAGCCTTGGGAAGATGGAAAAATTATTTTCTTAGAGCTGATTATTAACAAAGTTATAAAGATCACAATAGCTGTCTCCGAAAATTACAAGCTTATTACGAGCAAATGTTTCCTTAGCGATAAAAAGTGCTGAAACTTTCAATTCTTCGCCGTTTACACCCTCATAAATACCGTAATTCCGCTCAGTTGAAACTAATTAAACGGTTTCGGAATTTCCACCGCCGCTGGAATTTAAAACTCAGCAGATCGATAATCCTCAGATGCTTCAATTTCACAGTAATAAAACCGATGAGGTTGCTAAGTAGCTATTTTCTGCAGGAAATCCTTTTATGCGAGCTTTCTAGGCAGTAGCCGGCTCTGGTAATCCAACAAAAATTAATTAACTAATAATAATCCGCCGCGATGCGTGAGGACTGAGGAGTGAGGACATGAGGAAATTAGTTTATTGAAACGAAGTTAGCTTTTGATGTCGCTGTTAATAATTCAACCGGTTTTTGTAAATCAGCGACCCCCTCAGTATTTCAGCAATATTTTAAAGCCTGAGAACTCACGTTCGGAGCTCGGTCAAAGGCTCCAGGCTGTGTTGTTAAAGTCCAGTCCATATTAGCTCTAAAAATGGCGAATAGAAGAATGTATTTAAAATTTTCAGCTACGGACTCCTGATAGAATCTGAAATAAAGGGCCGAAAAGTTCCCACCGCCCATGTATAAACTTCATCCAATCATCCCTTATTTAAGAAAAACCCACCCCCAGTGGTGCTAGATTTTAGCATTTTTTTGACGAAATTATCTGTCTGCTAAAAGAATTACTGTAAAGGTGGTTCTCTGCTCGCGGCCGAAAATCAACATAGAGCCACTTAGCGAATTAATTAATTTTTGTTATTCATATTTTATTTGAGGCCGTGAATAAACCAGTAGTATAATAACAATTAGAAGAATATAAGTATCTACAGCGGAAAAAACACTTAAAAAAAGGCAGCAGAGAAGTGACCGAAACCTCCCCATCGCGTGTGTCTTCGATTTCTGTGTGGACCAATAAATTGGTTCCAAAAGCCTTTCAGTTCTTCAACCTCCATGTACCGAATTTCAGCCAAATCGATCCAGTAGTTTCAGCTATAATGTGTTTTAGCGTTATTACAACACTTTGATTTTTATTTAACCAAAGGAAACTAAATGTGAGTAAATTTTGTCTTACTTAAAACCAGAATTTGAAGTGCTTTCTGATGGTGACAATAAATTTTTCAAAAACTTGTTTTGTTTGTTGTGCCAAAAAAACGGCACTAACCGTGGGTCGATCGTCTCCATAAATTTTTCAGCTCTTCAACGTGTAATAGGTACAATCTCCACGTGCAAAATTTTAGCCAAATCGGTCTAAAACTTTAGGCTGTATCTTGTTACGTTAAAACTCTGGAATATTTGAGTTTTACTCAAAAAGGCACTAACTAACCTTGGAAGCAGAATTTGAAAGTCTTTCCTATGGTGGTCAAAATCGGTTTAGTAGTCTTGTAGTTTTGGCTGTGGCGTGTTTACAAACGTGCGCACGTACATCAAACGAATTTCAGGGATGCAGTCGACGCGACCGAGTGAACACTCGCGGTGGGGTGGGCATTTTCAAAGTCCCCGACTGTACGTACATACACACAGACACATTTTTAAAACCACTCTTTTGGGTTCCTTTCATTATTATTAATTTTAGTGATTGCAGTAACCTCCCTTTTTTAAGAGGTCAAGTGGAGTAGGGAGGTTAAAGCTACCTTCAATTTCGGACGAAATGATCAAAAGGACTTTTTAACGCAGAATTTCATAAGGAATTTTTGTGATGAGACGGTGAGAATAATTCTATTGTCAGAAAAATGCTGAAAAGTAAAAACTAGCGTCGTATGGCGTTTGGGGCTGGATTTTCGGTCCTTCATTTCAGGTCCTCTCAGGAGTCCGTCGCCGACTTCAAAAACTCACATTGTAGAAATCAATCCATATCATTCTGTTAAAAGCCTCAGAGAACACATTATAATCTACCTAGGCGTAATACGTAGGTAGTCCTTAAAAAGCTTCTGAAACAGAACTTGATAACCTGAGAGGCTTTAGCTACCATATCTAGAAAAGTTTCTAGAATCACTTCATTTAAAAATCTCCAATTTCACTCGGTCAGTCCCATTAAGAAGTTAATCCAACGTAAGTCGCGTAAGATTCACAAAATGTAGGACTGTATCATTGCGATTTTAAGCCCTTTAGAACGTCGCCTTGGCGCCTTTCAGCAATAAAATTGAAAACGATTTAAGAAATAACTAATTCCAAAGCCAATAAAATTACGTGCGAGTGGAATCGTCTGATGAGCTTTTTTTAGTTGCAATTTTCGACTTTTAATAAACAGTTTATGATAACGAGAATACGCTGCTCTGGGATTTCCATTTGAACCTCCCCCGTTCGGAAAATTGATGGGATTTAAAAGTTTTCTCAACGAATAGGTACGTAACAAAACATCGGAAACGTAAAATTGTACCTAAATAGAATCAGCAAACTTACTAAGTAGTTTTTCCGCCCGGTGAATCACGACTGTCTAGACTCTAGACTTAGAGCACGAAGAAAAAGGTGACCAAGATGATCCATCTAAATTTAAATCGAGTCTCATTTGATTTGACTCTTTTATCAAAAATATCTTTAAGGTGTTTAAAGAAAGGATCGATTAACCTTCATTCGTGATTTAAAACAAGTGGGTGATGGCAATAAACCTATATTAACAATTTGTGTCGGAGAAAAAGCCAATAAAAATATCCGGTTTCAGGAGTTCTGACCCACTCGAAAATTGGCAGGTGCTGAATTATTGGGTCAATGTCGATTTATAATTTTATAAAAATCATGTTTAAAGAATCGTTTGATGTGCGCGGTCTAGCTTGTTTACATCGAGTCTTCCTTTAACTAGCGTTATGTCAGTTTTTGGAACACAATATGGGGCAACGTTTCGTCAAGGATAATTTTAGTCCAGCTTCAGGTTAATTCAGTTATCGCGCGGAATTCTTAAAAACCCCGGGTCAAACCAGGTTAAATTGTGAAATGCACTCTTTCTATTTATATGCACAATATCTAATTCCGCCAAGTTGTGTCATGCAACCTGCTGTAGTATTTATAAATCTACTAACATGTGAATCGTTGCGGTGCGGTTGACTTGAATATAAGTTAAACATCTGTTAATTAAAGTGATGAATTTCATTCCAGAATAACACCAAACGACACTCCTTAAGTGTATCCTAATTTATTACATTTGTGGTGAAGAAATGGCTTTCTTCTTTGAATGGTGGTAATTTCCACGACTTGATCTCTCAGTTAATTAAACTGCGACAACAGGATCTAGAAAAATATTGTTCTGGGTAATTTATTTTAAAACTTCTAAGGCTCCTATAGAAATTGTTCTTATAAAATATACCTGAAGGTTATTTTAAGAGGGCTTCTGTGAATTTTGCGACGGAATGTACGTTTTACTACCAACTTTGATAATTTATTGGATTTGTCCCGCAGATGTTGTGCATTTCTGTGGTTTACTGGCGGAAAGAAAGATGGGTTTAATTATACCTGAAACCGCCTGTATATGCTGCCTTGGATTTACTGACACTGCGACTAAGATTTCAACTGTATGGAGACGCTGCCTCATTTTTGTCGATTTATTTCTCAGCGTCCTGTAGCTATTTATTTTTTTATTTTTTACCTATGTTTTGGTATAAAATTTCGCTTTGGCGGCTGAATGCGAAAAAAGAGAACAACGGTTTTTGACTTTGATTTAGGAATGCCGCATGTAAATTCGAGCCCGCTTTTAACACCATACTACATAAAAAGCCCCGGGAAGATGTACATCAATGCGATGTGTATCCCTGTAGATGTTAATGTAATAGGGGCGGCTGGTCTTACTGGTGGAATCGGGTGCAGATTTTATCAACCTGCACCGAGTAGTAGTGCCTCCGCAGAACGCACAGGTGTGTCAAAAAGGCGAAATGTTAAAAAATTGTTGTTACAGAATTAAAAAGTAGAAAATGAACAGAAAAAACACAAAAATTTTGAGGGTTGAAAAGTTAAAGAATGACAATGTAAACCAAATGAGTAAATGAAAAGGATTGCCGGAATTAAAACAAAATTTGGCGAATTTAGAAAAATGTAAACATCATCCAAATGAGTTGAAATTATTACCGAAGAAAAACGAAATTACGCATATCCAGTGGCGTAGTGTGGGGGTGTTCAGAGTGTTCCAAAGACACGGGCCCGGGCAGCTTTGGGGGCCCGGTGAGTGTTCAAAGTGCTTGGAAAATGCGTGACCTTGAAAGTTTTCAAAAATTTCGCCTGCGGCGCCATTTCCATTTTCTTTTTTAATAATTTTTCTTGTTTTTATTTTTGAAAATTGGCAACAGGGGCCCGTAAATGATTTGGAACACAGGCCCTCGCAGACCTCACTACGCCACTGCGCATATCTTTTGCCAAATTAGCACTTATGGGGTTAAAAAATCGTAAAGGGGGATGAAAAGTCAAAGGGAATGAAAATTAATCGTAATCAAGCAGAATTACAGAAAATAACAAATTTGACTTTTGAGGGTCGAAATATTGCGAATGTTGTCGAAAAAGTGAAAAAGGCAAGAACAATTCATATGAGTAAAATTTATTACCGAAAAAAGGCAAAACTGCGCGCGAATTTTACAAAACTAACGCTCGGGGAGTTGAAAAATAGTGAAGGGGGATGAAAAGTCAAGAGAGGTGAAAATGAACTGTAGTTAAGTAGAACTAGCGAAAATCACACGAAAAAGAAGCGGTCTGTTTAAATTTAGCTTTTTGAGTTTTCACACATCATGAAAGGGGTCGAAAAATTGTGGATGGTTTAAAAATTAATGAAAATAACTTGGAAAATCACAAGACAGCCCGAAAAAATAATAAAATGTATTTACTCCGCTTGCTAAGGGGGATGAAAAGTCAAGAGGGGTGAAAATGAACTGTAGTTAAGTAGAACTAGCGAAAATCACACGAGAAAGAGACGGCCTGGGTAATTTTTGCTTTTTGAGATATCAAAAAATTGTGGATGGGTAAAAATCAATGAAAATGACTTTGAATTATCGAAAAATCAGAAGAAAACCGATAAAAATAAATAAAATGTATTTACTCTGCTTGCTAGGGCTTATTCCACCACTAACATGAAAAAATTTCCAGTTTCAATCCTTAAATTTCATCCCCCTTGTTAGATCATAATGAAAATTTGCCCATCCGCCTACAGTGTCGCTGTAATTTACCACACCGAATCCGCCCTGATACGTTGAGTAGTTTTTGAGTTCTCGCATTTTTGTGTTTCTGCATGTTAGGGGGTTGTACCCCTTTTAAGGGTCGTTTTTCGCCAATGATGGATGACCTTTTTTGTACCATCAATAGAAAGCTATCGAATGGTATTAATTTCAACCCTACATTATTCAGTGAAAATTCGAGTTTCCACCCCTAACTTTCATTCTCTTTGATAAATTTCTCTTAAAATTCACCCTTCCTTTCTCGAAGATGCAGTGTGTAAGATCTCATAGTGTTGCAGAAGATATTCTTCTCTGTATCAAATTACAGGGCTTCATGGACGTTTCAACCTCTAAACTCCAACCCCCTATTTTAGCACCCCCACATGCTCTAAAAGTGTGTTTACACTACATGATTTGTCAATTGATTTTGCAAATGAAAAGTCATAAGGTAATATTTTTGTGTTTACACTGCATTATTTTTGCTATTACTCCAGTCATAAGTAAGTCAAAGCATCAATAATAGCAAAATATTATGAAAATTAGGGAATAGGACGGTGTCTATTTCGCCATGATAATTCATATGATTTTCTTGAATCGCCTGCGATTTCTCGCGAATTTATTTCCCCTGGTGTGCAGAGGCAACCCTGTTGTGACTTTATTTACTTATTTTTTCATTGAAGCGTGTTCTATGCTTATAGCGCATTATTTTTTGACTATATAAAAAATTTAGCACATTAACCTACGTAGTTAAAAAAAAGTGCATTTGAAATAAATAACTATAACCTTGACCACAGAAATTCACACTGTAACTGCAGTTTAGGTGATTTTACGTCGCTTTTAGGTTATGTACACCCACATTTGACACTAGAGTCAAGTGCAAAATCATAAGCCAGTCATAGCAGTGTAAACACATTTATACAAGCCGCATGACTTTTCACATTTTGTATTATTACCAAATGATTTATCAAAGCAAAAATCATATGAAAAATCATGTAGTGTAAACACACTTTAAAGGAAGTTGTGTTTTCAATTTCACCACCCTAATCCAATTCGTTTAAAAACTTGCGGTGATTTATAGATTCAAGTTTTCAAGCCCTCATGATTTCACCCCTTTTTGATTTACAGTTGTTCACAAATAAATCAATACGGTTTCAGAAGAAATAAATAAAATATAGGGATTCATCCGCTTGCATAGAGTTAGGGGTGGTTAATAGCCTAGGGGTTGGTTTTAGGTTGAAAACTCATAAGACCTTTTTTCAATAGTTGACCGAAATCTATCGAACCCCGTAATTATACGCAATTATTATATACGTAATTATACTTGAAAAAATTTCAAGTTTCAACTCTTAAATTTCATCTCCCTCGTTAGATCTTAGTGAGAATTTGGAGAATTTGGAAAGCTATCGAATGACGCCAATTTCGACCAATACTTTATTTCACCGCAAGATTTCACCGATATAAGCTGCGTGCAACCCTTGCGGTGTTATCATATTTTTGCGGTTTTCATTCCCTAAATTTTATCCCCCGAAATTAGCACCCCTTCACCTTCAACAGGCTTGCGGGTCGAACGTGCATACCAAGTTTCAGCAAGATACCTCTACTAGTTCTCGAGTTATTGCAATTAATAGTTTTTCGGTTTTTCACCCCCTTGGTCCGATATGGCTCAAAAGCAATCCCCACTGAGTATTTAGGGAAACACAATCGCACAGCAAGTTCTCTCAAGTTATCCGACGGACACACTAGAAAAGCGAGCGAGCTATAGAGCGAGTGAGCGAATAGTCAAAAACATAACTTACACTGTACGTGTGTTCGCTAGACTAGAATATATTTGTACTTTAGGCAATCATTGTTAATAATCGGGGCAACCAGTTACCATTGTTACTTCAAATGAATTTTTTAAAACCTTTGCCCACGGGCCACGGGCAAACCATTGCATCAAACTCTTTAGTTGCAATGTTTTTGGGGGTAGTTTTCAGTCTTCAGTCACAAATTGTTACGTGACTCTTCTACCGTTCAAATTTTATGCTGCTTGTTTCTTATTGCATTGAGCTGAAATGCGATTAATTACTACGAGCTTTACAGGGGATAAATAATGGAAAATCCCATTATCATCCAAAAGGCTCCGAAACCCTACAGGGCGGCTACGGAAATAAAACAAAACAAACAGTGGAACGTGGTTTCAGTAAACTCCCGTTCAACTTCAGAAGCTCACTTTTACTTTAGGCTACCCTTGTGTACATTCATCTTAAACTCAGTAATTCACCCTCTTCAGGTAAAGAGCTGAAACTATCCTCAACATATCCCTTCTGTAGAAACGGTAGACCACTGGGGCCTCCCAAATTAAATTTCATGCAAATTAGCGTGTGTCCCACTGGCGCTCACTTCTTTTTTTAAATAACCCAATCTTGCGAGATAAACTTCAAGGAAAAGTGGTTGACGTAAATTTTCTAATAACTGTAAGTTCTTCGAAACTCGGCCGTTATAACCTGACGTGTCGTAACGATGATTTAACACCTTTCGTTCGCCGAGGCGCCCATAAGAAAAATAGACAAGTGTTTATTTTTATATCAAAGAATACCTACACACTTTGCAAATTTCCCACAAGTCACGATTATGTACTATCGCTCTATTTTTATCGCGTTTTATGTGGTTTTCGGTATATTTTCCTGATTTGCAATGAAAATAAACTATCAGGAACTTTATTTCTGTTGATTTACTAGTGGAAATCTTTTTAACATCTCTGTTCTACTTGCCAACTGTGTGTAAGTAAACACAGATTACCTAATTGCTTCCGATTATCCGTGTTTTGAAATGACACCAACTATTTTTAGGTTTAGGATGTAAATAGTAAGTAATTTCAGATCATGAACATTTTTTTTATGAAATCGTTGTATGAGATGGTATAAAGTTTAGACCACTTTTTGTAAAATAGGTATGTAATTAATTTCTGTAAACTTCCTCAGGAAATCCCGAATTTTAAACGTTTCAAAATAACGGTAAATTATTTTTTAAATATTTAGGTTTCGGTAGCTCAGTATAGGTAGGAACTTCATTACTGCTATACTAAATCCGTTTGCCTCTAATAAAATAAGGCGTTTTTAAACCCTAGAGTCAAGACGCAAAATTTAGTGACAATAAGGTACAAGGGACGCATCATTTTTGTTCTTCCCTAAAATGAAACATGTATTACTTACTCAAATCCGTTTGCAGGTTATGAAAATAAGACACAACTCGGGCATTTAAGTGCATAAAATCTTGCCGATAATATTAACCTTTGAGTTACACCGGGAAAAAACCGTGCTGTATAGGTACAGTATGCCTACTCTAGTGATTTAGGTGGGGAATTTGATTTTATTTTTTTCATGGTTCTATAATTAATTTAATGGAAATTTTAGGCTATCAGGTTTTAGATATCGAAAGCCTCTACCTGGAATATGTTGCTACGGCAAATCAGATCACGTTACACAAATGTCCTTGACGACATATCAGCTCGAGATTTAACGAAGTTTCAATCGTGCTCGTTCGTCTGCGTAGGAAATTTAAATAGCGGACCGTTTTGCCTTCCGTTTATGAACTAGCACCGAAGAATTGTTTGCTCGGCATTTTTTCACAGATAGAGGCTATCCATGCTGTATATCTATTAGGCGCGTCAATTAAACAAAAAAAAACGGGAATTTTTGCCCCTAAAATGTAAATTTTCGAAAAAATGGCACTAAGGTTTTTGATCCACCAATGCAACAGCTATCGAATCCAATAATAAGAAAATGCCACTTGCTAAGAAAAATTCAAACAAGGGCCCCTCTGTCACTAAAATGACATTTTTAGAAAAAATGTCACTAAGGTTTTCGACTTGAAGGAAAATCAGCTATCAAATCCGGTAATAAAAATATAGAGTTATACATAGGTTTTTTCATGGCATCGATTTTTGACCAAAAGGAGGATTTGCTCTTTAATTTTTCAAGTTGATGTGCCAAAATGGCCCTATCCGTAAACCGATGTGGCCCAAAATCTAATCAGCACGTACAAATTTCCCCACTGAACATGTGCTCCAAATTTCATCTCGATACGTTCAGCAGTTTGAGCTGCAGCGTGATCACAGACAACCAGACAGACAGGCATTTTTTCAAAAACCAATTTTTTGGGTTCCCAGCACCCGAAAATGCAAAAAGATTTGATGCTTTTGGCGATTGTATTTTTTTGAATTTTTCGATCGATTCCAGTATGTAACTGCTCCAAGGAGCGTAGAAGTTAAAAAATTGGCAGTCTTGGTCTTGGAGACGGTAGAAACTTCTACCTTTTCACAGAATTTGAAAATGAAGCAGTAGAAATAAATTAACTTGTGTCGATATTTCTCAACCTTTAAAATGACATTTTTTGAAAAAAAATGGCTAAGGTTTTCGATCCGACAATGCAACAGCTATCGAATAATATGCCCTTTTGCTAGCAAAAATCCAAAATGGGGCAATTTTGCCACTAAAATGTCAATTTTCAAAAAAATAGTACTAATAAGGTTTTTGATCCGTCGTCAATACAATAGCCATCCAATTCTGTAGTAAGAAAATACAATTTTGCTAAGAGAAATTCAAAAGAGTCTTTTTGTCACTAAAATGACATTTTTCGAAAAAATGGAACTAAGATTTTCGACTTGAAAAAAAATCAGTTATTCTGTCCGGTAATGAAAATATACACAGGTTTTTTTCACGTCACCGATTTTTGGCCAAAAGTGCACCAAGAGTGAATACATTTTTAGAAGCAGAATTCGAAGTTTTCATATGGTAATGCGATAAATGGGGGTTTGCATTTAATTTTTTATTCATTCTCGTTGTACAATATACTAAAGTCGTGTCGAATATTAACGAACGCGGGGATTGTGTGTCTCAGGCTTTTTTTCTGTTGGTTTGTAAACGGGATGTCAGCTCTATCAAAATTCCTGTCACGGACATTAATTAACAACAAAGATCCCTTTCAACCTCCTTGTTACTGTTTATTGACACTGACAATGAGTGACGGCAAAGATGACGGAATTTTGACGGATGTGAAATCCCGTTTACAAACCTACAGACAAAAGCTTGAGACACGCAACCCCCGCGTTCGTTAATATGCGACGAGACTTCATAAGATTTCATCAGTTTTGAATATATTATTACTATCATTACGTATTTAGTGCTGCATACATTATGGGTAGGTATCGAGGTAGGTATATTATTCAACAGCAAACAAAACTTTTTTTTGTTGGCGGTTCCAACAAATAACGATAACTGTGTACTTAGTGTAATTAGAAAAATTATATGAATACTCACTAAGCACGCTGCAGATAACAAAGCAAATAGATTTCGTTATTTCAATATTGTCATGATGTATTCTTTAGGCTTATTGTAGTAATTTCGGCAGCTTTTATCTGAAAGCCCTAAAGCGTTCATAGGCCCGGCATTTATCACATCTCAATTTTATTGCCAGCGGCAATTTTATATCCCTTCAATCTGTGCACGTATGGCGTCTGTTATTTATTCTTGCACACGAGACATATTGCCGGGCATTAAACGTCCTTTAGTGAATTAAACTCGTCCAGGCCTAAATCATCCTAATCGCTTTCCAGAAACAAGAGTGTTGTCGCAATAAAACATCGGCCGGGTTACAAATCAGAAGAGCTTTGTCCGGAACTGCACGATCAAAGTTCAATTAAATTCTCTTGACTCCGCAGAAATTTTCTGAGATGATAACATGTATCGGGTAAACTTTCTGCAGCAATTATAGGGCAATATTGACGCTGACATTGTGGGGGGCTCGTAAAACTTGGGATAATCCATCAGGCAAACAAAATTACAGCTGGCGTGGTGATTAAATTAATATTGATATAAATAAGTGCGTCGGTTTACTTATCGAGACGTTGCTGACGCAAATCAATGTTTTTACAGTATCAGC
Source organism: Pycnomerus fuliginosus (assembly GCA_963924575.1). Classification (NCBI taxonomy): domain Eukaryota; kingdom Metazoa; phylum Arthropoda; class Insecta; order Coleoptera; family Zopheridae; genus Pycnomerus; species Pycnomerus fuliginosus. Next base: position 14,816,602 of record OZ004617.1, on the reverse strand, counting down.
ATTTCAGATTCTGTGTTTCTTTCGTTGAAGTACCTGCCAACAAGGTAAATGTAATAAATACGTTTGATACCTTCAATTATACGGTCAACAAGGGAAGTATTTTTGCTGAAAGCTCGAAATTCAATCAATTTCAGGATTTGTTGACAAGAAGGTGATGGTCTCAGTTTCTTATTGGTTTATATTTTGAGTCTATAACTGCGATCAACAAAATAAATAGCACAAAGAAATGTGGAGCGCCATAAGATAAAAATAATTATTGGCAAAACTATTGAGTCCTAGAGCAAAACATTGTGGTTTAGACAGGTCAGTACCGGAGAAAATGATAATTTGTTTAATAAAGTTCGCAGGATTTGCGTGTCAGTTTCAATTCGTCTAACTAAACAATGCGTGCACCTACTCGTATGTTCTCTGAAAGTGCGCTAAGAAATACAGTAATTTAATTTTCTCGTGAAGTGTTATGGTGGCAATCGTTTAGCTGCAGCGTGACAGCATATCATTTCTCAAACCTATGAGTTGTTTCGGGGAAAGAACAAAATAGTTTGCATTTTCCTGTTATAATGGCGCAGCCGCTTTAATTTGTTCAGTGAAAACAAAATAAGCAAGTTATAGTTATATAATTCGCGTGGTTAATTAATCCGATTTTTTGTAGTCATGTTTAGCCGCATTGCATTGCGGATTTCGATGGCGTATATTCTAACACCAAAACCTAGTGAAATTTTGGTTAATCCACATATTTACAACCAGCCTTTAGGTTTAAGAATGGTGGATGCGGAAAGCGAAAGGCGAGGTAATTACTGTGTTACAGGAAGAGGCGAGAGAAATAAATGTCACGATCGACTAACTTATTCATGAAATTGATTGTGACTACAACTATGTTATTCTCTTTTTCGTCTAAATGCTAATATTACTGAAGCTGCGAGATGAACAATTATTTAAAACCAGAATTTAAAGACCTTTCTGATGGTGACAATAAATCTTTCAAAAACTTGTTTTGGATGGTTAAATGAGAGAATAATTTTAAAGAAAATTAGGCATAGGCATTAGATATAGACATCTGTACTCATAGGCGCCGGAACCAGAGAAGCGAGGGGGGCGTTTGCCCCCCTCGAAAATTTGCAAAGGCGGCAGTGCCCCTAGCCACGAATTCAAAATTTGCCTGAAAATTTCTATATAAAGTCCGTTCATTTTCTATAGCAGAACTAAAATTTTTCTGGAACTGTACAACCCTAATTTGTAAGGGCGTGTACTTTTGACAATTTGATCGAAATTTAGCGCGAAAGCAAAAACATTACATAACCCAAAACTTCTAGGTTTTTGTTTCAATTGTCAGCAGCAGTGTCACAGATAAACGTACCTGAGCCTTTTTCTTTGCACTTTACTCAAAACTACACGCACACAAAGGTCATTTTGGGCCAATTCAGAGCAATTGCAAAATTTTGACATTTGTCATGTTTTCTGACGTATCGCATTGAACTCGCTTCTATAAACTCACCTGTTAGAAAATTCGTTCCAAATTTCCTCATACCAATCTAAAATTCAAATTTTGACGTTCTGTCACTTAGAAAATGAATGGAGAGTAACTATATATTTTTTAAACATATCTCACCCGGGGGCATTTTGCACCCCGATTAACATTTCAACTATACGTTAAACAGAATGAAGATGAATATTTCCAGAACGGCTCAAAGAAAATAACATGTTTTCTTTAACTTGCAATTTGTACCTTTCATATTTGTTTCTTATCTTCTTTGTTTATTGCACTCTTTTTAGGTTGAATTCGTCACAAATAGCTCACCTAGAAATCGGCAGGTTTATTATTTATTATTATTATTTATTATTAATATTATCCGTTTTGGAGCCGTGCGGCGTGCCCCCCACCCAATTTACAAGTTCCGGCGCCTATAACTGTACTGGCTCTTGGGACGTAAATCACAATTGTCAATTCATAATAAAATACAGATATATGACCAGATCCTGAAGCCAGTCTGGACATACGGCATTCAAATGTGGGGTTGTGCCAGTGATTATCATATTAAATGCATTCAAAGATTCCAGAATAAAGTACCTTCTGCGAAATATAGTGGACGCCCCCTGGTACCTACATACGTAACAGTGACCTGCACCGAGACCTTGGAATACCAGATATCACTAGTGAGATAAGAAAATTCGCAGCTAAACACGAATTACGTCTACACCAACACACCAAAGTGGAAGCAATCCAGCTTCTGAATAATGAAAACCTGACGAGAAGGCTCAAGAGGAAGAAACCTTTCGAGTTGGTGATTTAAGTTTGTGAGCATAATAACAGAAAGCAGAGCACCAGTGCCTGTGAGTGCGTGTGCGCCACAAAACGAAACTTTTGGACGCCACTGGGTGAACATTAGGTTAAGCACTGTAAGTTAAGAATTATTAAAATTAAATTAATGGTTGGTCTAACAGACCAGTTTTAATGTCATAAAAAAAAATTTTGGAAGGGCACTGGGAGTGAATACATTTTTAGGAGCAGAATTTTTCGTATTTTTGACGGTATAAAATGACGGAGATCTCGGAAATTAGATTTTTTTTTATTTTAAACCAATAATTTAACAAGAACGCAACAAGAGAAGTAGAAAAGACACCAAAAAAAAACCTAAACAGAAGAATGTAAACGAAAATAAGAAAATGCTAGTTTTCGACTTTTCGAGATCTCTTTTTATACAAAAAGTTATAATGAGAACAGCCAAAATGTTAGGTTCTAATACCCATAAAAGTATAACCTACTGAAAAGCATTTAATATTTGTTATTTAACGCCACCAAAATATACAGAGTGTCCCATTTAAAAATTCCGAAAAAAAAGAAACTTCGCAAAACCATGCACATTATTTATCAAAACTTTAACGCACCATCAAAGTACGCTGTTAAAGAAGATTTTAGATAACTTATGGGTATGGCGTATATTTCATTTCATACAGGTTCAAAACGTTTTGCGAAGTTTTATTTTTCTCGAGATTTTCAATTTTGTACAAAATGACAAAGAGATATCGGAAACTAGCGGTTCCTTATTTTCTTTTTGTTTAGGCTATTTTTGTTTTTTTCTACCTTTTTTGTCGCATTCTTGATAAATTATTGGTGTAAAATTTAAAAAATTAAGTTTCTCAGATCTGTCATTTTATACAATAAGTTATATTGAAAAAATTCTGCAGCCAAAATGGCAAGTTCTAAAAAGCACGTAAAATTTGTTATTTAACGGCATCAATAATAAGTGGAAAGTTAAATTTTGGTGCATTATTTGATGCGATTCACTTTATCTTGATATCTTCTTCACCGAGTCGCACTGAGTAATTACGTCATACGTATTTTTTTTACAAGATTATATCGAGTTAATCTTTAAAATAACAAAGTGTCATGTCGTTAGCCAATGAAATAAAAACATTTTGGAATCACTTGGTGCTATCGAAACGTCATATCACGTTACCAAAAATGGTTCGGATCGATAAAAAACGAACGAAGTTATGGACGGTGGCCCCTCCCGTTTAACTCACCCTGTATAGTATAACTGAATCTATATCCATTGCAGGCAAACAACTGTATTTTGCACCGAAATCAAAAAAACCGTTGCCTTTGTTCTCCACTTGACTTTTATGATTAAAAAACAATTTCGAGGAAATTCGTACCAACCCAAAGGAATCTTTGTAGTGCACTTTAATAATAATATTGCAGCCCGCGTTTTATACGCTTCTTACAAAACGAAAAGCAAAAAATCCCTTTATGAATTCTAGTAACTGGCAATCGATTAAAACCTATCCTGTAAACAAGATCATTGCATTTGGGAAAAATGCCAATTATTGTGATACATTTCAACCCCAACCATCTGTCCCTGGCAGGACTCACGACCGGTTTATGTCGCATTCGAGCAATTATAATCCATCCCGCAATAATATTTTAGTTTTGTTCTGGATTTCACCCCATTGAGGTTAATGACAAACATATCGACCGATTAGTAGGCCTCATCGATGCATAATTGTAATGCCTACGTAGGTATCATAAATCAGTTTACTCAAGCGAGACGCAACTTCGATAAATGTTGCATCTTGTGCCAACTCATTTACATGTGTCATTGATTCGAATCATCTGTCGTATCTCATAGACACGATCACACAAAACCAGAAGCAATTTATTCCACATTTTAACTCGAATTTCCAGATGTACGGCGGGGTTAATAAATCATAAAATTGACTAGAGCGATAGATGTCGAATCACCGGAATGTAGGCAAATATCTCACGGGAAATTCAAATGCAGGAATCTCACCTCATCCTGTATAGGTACTTGATCTTCAACAGCCACTGCAAACACTGAGGATTTATTATATTAACAATCGCACAAGTATGTAGCTATAATCTCGATAAATCACCGTAACTTTCAATAGTAAACTTAATAATGAAAATAAATTAAGATCGATATAAAGCAAGGTCAAAGAGGAAAAAAAGTTTCTACGTTTCCAACGGACAACAACTTTTGTAATTAAACCCTTTCATTTACGAAGGCGTAGAGGGGCCACATTTTTAACTTTTGCTTGTCCATCGGGTCGACAATTGATGGCCCGATCGGCAATAATTGTCGACCCGATCGACAATTGTCGAGTGGTCAATTGCCGATCGGGTCGACAATTGTCCAGTGCGAGTAGACAATTTCCATCTGGTCGACAATTGTCGAGTGCAAGTCGACAATTTTGGATTAAAAAGCAAATGTTAAACATGTGGCCCCTCTACGCCTTCGTATTAATTTCATCGTTTTTAAAGAGCGGATTTACAGCCGGTAATATTCGCCGATACAATTCATATCACACTTATTTTTGTTATGAAGTGCATTAGATTACAGGAGCTTCGAGCTTCATCCTTGTCAAAGCTCAGTGGAGCGTAATCCCAATCAACATGCTGTTTCTATATCGCTTGCGTTGCGTTTATTTTGTACACAATGCTGCACTGCTGTTTCAATCGTGTAGCAAAACAATGCCGGGTGTTAAAGTCAGATTATCTATTATTTAATAGGGTTGAGGGAAATAAATGATTTTTCAACTTCTAGTTTCATCGCAAATAGACCATTTTTCCTAAATAGAGCAATGCTTTTCTTAGCAAAAAAGTCGGGTGAAAACGGAAAAACCATTTCACTACATTTAAGTAACAATTTCACTATATTTTCTTAATCGGCATTTTTAACTAGCGACGTCTTTTGAAAATCTAAGGCCTGAGGGGCCTATTCCACTAACAATTTTTGCAACTTGTCTTTTGCACTTTGATGGTATTCAAATAATTCCCTTCCGCTCAACAGCAACGAACTGGATGGATGGGACTGAGGTGCCTACTGAAAAAGTAAAAACGACCACAAAATTGAAAGACTGGAAGTTGTAACTGAATTTTTAATTAAATTAATGGTCGCTCAAACTTTCATCTCGTTGAACTCACTTTCCAGATTATGTAAATCTCAAACTGAATTCGTGTTGAGGTCTCCAGGGTCTATAGCTCTGCGATACGCTAAACATTGTAGCATTCGCCACTTTGCCTGTAAAATAGAACTTTGTTTCGCGAAATTTGCAATAAACCAGCACCGGAGAAGCAGAAATTCTCCCCCTACCCCATCAGTCTGAAACTCTAACACAAACACAAATAAATAATTTATGAAAGAAATGCATGTAAACTCGCTACAGATCTTAAAAGCATAATAATAAAGCAAAGATTACCCCCTTCATCAAATGTTTCATAAAATATGAAGTAAGTATTTCATGATAAGAGCATCACGGAGGAATTTTGAATGCAAATATCTGGAAGTTGAGACCATAGATTCGCTCAATGGCTCATAATTAACACTACCCCGAGACTTATCATCGTCGAAAAAAAGCAGAAATTCTCCCCCTACCCCATCAGTCTGAAACTCTAACACAAGCACAAATAAATAATTTATGAAAGAAATGCATGTAAACTCGCTACAGATCTTAATAGCGGAATAATAAAGCAAATATTACCCCCTTCATCAAATGTTTCATAAAATATGAAGTAAGTATTTCATGATAAGAGCATCACGGAGGAATTTTGAATGCAAATATCTGGAAGTTGAGACCATAGATTCGCTCAATGGCTCATAATTAACACTACCCCGAGACTTATCATCGTCGACGGAGCCGCTAGTTTAACTTATGTAAGTCGCTGTAATTTTATGTGTGTTCCACTAATCAGAACAGAGGATTTGTACGAGGCGTGAAGGAACAATTTCAGCGTCACATGTGACAATGTCATAACCTGGAAGGTAATTGAATTGTGTGCTTCCAAAATGCTGGCGTGAGATGGTAACGACATTTAGGTATTTGTACAACATGAGCAAGTATTATATTCCAAGCACAAATAATCAAATGTTAAAAGTTTACTTTTAATTCCACAACTTACAAGGGGTGTTGGGAAAAATCAACAATCCGTTGTGTAATAGGTTATTACGTAACGAGAGTTGTAAGAAGCATATTACGCACGTTTGGAAGAAGTTGTACAAGAGCCGCGTAGCGGCAAGTGTATAATTCCACAGTGCGTAATTGCCTTACAACTCGAGTTGCGTACGATACTTTTTCTACGACCACACAATAGGTACTTAACTTTTCTCAACAGTAGGTAATAAATTGAAGAACTTCTTCGAGAGGAATATTTAGGAAATATCCTCGAACAAGTCAACATTATTTTCTTGATGTGAATCCAATTGTATCCTAATAAATAAGGGGAGAATAATGAATTTAACAATAAAATTGAGTGAAAAATGACACTTTTGAAATGACAATTGAAAACTGTGCGATTTTCACTTTCTCTTTACTTACAGTTTTAGATTTGCGTGCGTAAGGAACGGCTTACTTAGTTTGTACATTGTACAAAATTGGCTATTTACAATAGTGGTCGTGGCCGAGTGCGCAAATCAGACGAGTGAAAAAAGTTACTTTACTCATGAGTTTCCTACAAAATTTGTTTTACGCTCGTTCAGTTTAAATTCTGGGCAAATATCGGTTTCAAAGTCCACTCGCAGAAAATCCCCTAATGAGAAGCTCCGTGATAAATCTATAGCAACAATATCAACAAAACTAGCATCAGCCCTTTTTTAAAAAATAGCTATTTATGTAACAATTGGGAAAAGTACATAATTTCTTCACGCGGGTGCTTATTGCAGAACGAGGCGAAGCCGAGTTCTGTAAGCACGCAACTAAAGGAAATGATACATTTTCCCACGTGTTACCTGCAAGATTTTTCATAATCCCGATCGAGACATTCAAAAACTATAATTGGCGAAGCACTGAAAAAGATTTGGTGTTTTTTCATAACTTGCATGAAATGTTTAAGGCCGGGTTACATCACGAAGCCAGTAGAGAAGTAAGTCAAGTGAGCAAGTGACTTGACTTGAATTTATCATCAGCAGTGCCAAAGCAAGTGCCAGCTCATAAGTGGGCAAGTATTTGAAGCAAGTTCAGTAAGGTTTCTGTAATGCGCCAGTGTGATTGGTAGATCGGTAATAAATTGGTAGAAGGGGAAAGCAAGTCGGCAAGTAAATAGAACCTGGTTCTATTCACTTGACTGTCTTATCAGCTTGCCTGCTGTACTTGCCTTACCTAAAATATGAGGCAAGTAGATGTTTACACGGAGCAAGTAACATGTAGCAAGTCACTTGCTCACTTGACTTGCTTCTCTACTGGCTTCGTGTAACCCGGCCTTTAGTGATCGTGTGGATCGTGCTGATTGAAACAAATTAAAGAAATTATATTAATATAATTACATTTCGCACTAGTGCGGAAATGAATTCACTTTTCGCACTAGTGCGGAAATATGATGCATTTCCTAACTGAAATGAGTAGGAAAAACAACATTTTTTGCACGGGATTATTAAAACACACTTTAAGAACGCTTTTGAATGAAAAGAAGTGTGGTTTTTTTAATGGACGTAAAAAAAAATTGCTATTGGCTTTACATGTTTGACGTATGCTTTCCAAACAATCAGGGTAAATGCCCTAACAACGTGATTGGGTCTGAATCCATTACGTCACGAATTTCCGCTTCTCGGATTGTTTGATTATACTTCGATTTTTTCAAACTTTCAACAATTTTTTTATGAGGATTGAGGGGAAAATATGAGTAGGTATCCTTATTTCCAGTGTAGATTGATAATTATTCATTAATTAAAAATGGGCAACAGAGAAGCGGCTGGAACCTTCCCATCGCGTGGGTCTTTGATTTCCGTGTCGTGTGTTTAAAATTGTAAAATTGATAAGCCTAAATGGCATTTCCCGTGGACCAATTGCTCCCAAAAGCCATTAAGCTCTTTAACGGATCACATAATCTCCATTTACCAAATTTCAGTCAAATCGATTTAGTAGTTTGGGCTATAACGTGGTTTTAGTTTAAGTATTACAAGATTTTTCTACCCAAAGGGTATTAAATGCAAATGAGTTTTGTCTTATTTAAAACCAGGATTTGAAGACCTTTCTGATGGTGACAATAAATCTTTCAAAAACTTGCTTTGGAGAGAAGAATTTTAAATTTGGAAATTGGTGAGCCAAAACGGCACTTTCCGTAGGTCGATTGAATTTAAAAAAATGCAGCAGAGAAGCGGCTGGAACCTCCCCATCGCGTGGATCTTTGTATTCTGTGTAGATAGTAGTCAATTCAACAGAATTTTTTTATGCTTATCGACTGTGACTAATTTCGCAATTTTCTGACAAATACCGACATCACCCATCACAATTGACAATATGTTCCTTTTAAGGTTAACAGTTTGCCACCCTTTTGACAATAACTGATACTTAATGTCATCCACTGTCAGCCCGCTCCCTTTATGAAAAATATTTTTTTCTCTATTTGCCACTGAAATGGCAGAAACTGCGAATACATTTTTAGAACCAGAATTTGATCGTCTTTCTAATGGCGACATAAAAAAGGAAGCCTTGTATTTAAAATTTAAAGTTGATATGCTTAAATGGCACTTCCCGTGCACCAATTGCTTCCAAAAGCCTTTCAGGTCTTCAACGGGTCTAGTTCTAGTTCTAGTGTTATTAAAAAATTTGGATTTTTTGACCCAAAGAGCACTAAATGCGAACGAATTTTGTCTTATTTAAAACCAGAATTTGAAGACCTTTCTGATGGTGACAATAAATCTTTCAAAAACTTGTTTTGGATGGTTAAACGAGTGAATCATTTTAAAGTTGGAAATTGGTGTGCCAAAACGGCACTTTCCGTGGGCCGATTGAATCCAAAATTTGTTCAGCTCTTCGACGTGTAATACAATCCCCATGTGCAAAATTTGAGCCAAATCAGTTCAGGGGCTTGGGCTGTACCGCGATTATAAAGTCCGATAAAAATCAATTTTTTTTAAATTTTTGGTCAAAAGGGCACTAAGAATGAATACATTTTTAGAAGCAGAATTTGAAGGTCTTCCTTATGGTGACGTGAAAAATGGGGGTTTGTATTTAAAATTTAAAAGTTGATGTGCCAAAATGGCATTTCCGGTTGCACGATTGGCTCCAAAAGCTTTTCAGATCTAAGTTAGGTTACGAGATGCCTATTTTCCAAATTTCAGCCAAATCGGTCTAGTAGTTTTGGCTGTGGCGTGATTACAAACGAACGTACGTACGTACGTACGAACGTACGAACGTACGAACGTACGTACATACACACAGACACATTTTAAAAACCCCTTTTTTGGGTTCCTGAGACCTCAAAACGTGAAGATCTGGTGCTATCTCAAATTCGAAAATTTTAGTGATTGCAGTAACCTCCCATTTTTTTTAAATTGTGATGGGGTTGGGGAGGTTAAAAAATCAGATTTATATTTTTAAATAAATTTTTGACTTCTAGGCTTTTGTTTATAATTATTATTGTTATAACAGCTGCTTAAAGTTAATTGCTACATTTACTAGGTACTTCTGTGAAAAAGTAGAAGTTTCTACCGTCTCCGAACCTGCCAATTTTTTTAAAGTGGTGAAGTGGAGTGGGGAGATTAATAGGCTCATTTATGTTGCCTAAACAAGTTACCGCACTTGAAATAGATTATATCAGAATTATGGGGCGACTTCCTACAGATAAGGCTAGGTGGGTACCTAGCCATGGGGGTCCATGTCTTTGTGTGCACTCGCATATAAAAAGCCATAAAAGAGATCCCTTACAATGACAAATTTTATAAGGTGCTTGCGAAATGTTTAAGCAACTTCAAGTTCTTGCATAGCCGGCATAAAAACAGTAAGCACAGCTAATTAAGTCGGTAAACCTTCGTTATTGTCTGAACTTCCAGACAAAATCTTGCACCCACAATTAAACTGTTAATATGTGAGCTTGGGGCGGGATAATTCATCGTCACTTCAACTCTTGTTCTATTTTCTCAAGTCTTAATTACGTTCCAGGTAAGTTTTATTATAATTTGGCCTGAGCGAAATTTATGCAAAATTTTAAGTTGTTTAATGAGTTTCGCGATGTAAAACAATTATTTGCTGATATGTAGGTAAAAGTACTTCAACTTTCAATTGGAGTTATTTTGTTAAATAGCGGAGGAAAACTGTGTTAGCCGACATTTAAATTGCGCAGACTAGAAGCGTTTCAGACCCAATCAGGATGGTTTAATGAAGTTGTGACGGAAAAGTTCGAACAACGCTCAACTTTTGCCTTAATGTCCTTTGGGTTTTTCCGGGGAAATCACTGAATGGCTGGCTGGCCAATTGTGCGTAACTTTTTGTTTTTCGTCTGGGAGTCTGAAAAGTTATAAGTAATTTTGACAACAGGTGAATTACTAAAGTTGGTATTTGATACGTTGTAAGATGGTTGAAAACTGTTAACTTCTATATAAGGTAATTTATCTATTGTTAAAAAATAAGATTGTCCGGACAATTATTATTGTCATGTTTGCGTTTTTTCCGTGATGGAACGATGGAAATTGACGAATGTCTACGCAAAATTACAGGATAATAGACACTGGAACGTGCTATAGGAGGTACATTTCCACTTATCTCTTAAAGAGGCGGATTTCAATGTCCTCCTTATCTGTTTTCCATCAATCAAACTTATATTTATTATCTAACAAGAGCAGCTTCGAATCTTCCAATCGAATGAATACAGAACATGACAGGGGCAAATAAATAGCAAATAGATAAAATCTAATTCAACTTCGGATACAAGGCACTGTTCCTCACTTAGTTCAACTGGGAGTTGAACTTCAATGAACGTTAAGATTCAAGTTGGAAGTCGAAGTCAAAAGTAAATATAGAGCTAGTGTACTCAAGCGAATACCTCAACTTCTTTACCGAGTAGCAACTAGACCTAAAAGCATTTCTAGGAGTAATGCTATATAAGTTAATTTCACGAGTGAAAAGGCAGTCGCTGCACCTCCAGTTTATAATTTTATGAAAAATGGAAAACTATGCGAGTTTATTCAATTTTACCCTTTTGTAATTCCACTGCGTTTCCACTGGAAATCACTGTAGTCCTAAATCCTAACAACTTTATCATAACATATGGTGTTAAAATGAATTATTTTTTCGCATGCGTCGTCGTTAATTTACCGGAATTAATATCGGTTGCAATGAAATATTACGATACCAAGCTTTTGACACTGTAATTCATGAACAGCCGCCATCGAGTGAGAGTAATTGTTGTAACAATTAAAATGGACGCTCTGGAAACTATCCAATTGATAACAGGATAGTGCAAGTGCAGTCCATTTTTCATTCCACGGTTAACTCGTGATTGATGAATTTGTCAGTAGCCTCAGCTCAAGAAACCTATTTATAAGAGAGGTCTCCGAGCTAAAACGCGCAGGTAATTCTCATTCTCCAAGTCAACGCGCTGTTCGAATGAGAAATTGATTTGCGATTTTTTCCATTTTCACGTTAGAAATGTGCCAAATGAATGGTAGAACATAAAACACTACTTTCATTGCAGGATTCATTTCATTGGAAAAGTTCCAGAATTTTTATAAGCCGTGTTTTTTTAATTAAGGACAGTCGAGACTTTTTGAAAAGTTCCATTGAGGATTTTGAAAACCAGTGGAAATGAACCATCATTAGTCGCAGGTTTATATCGAGGACTCTAATTGCTGTCTTACGCCTGATGTGCATAATGGTGCAATTGAATTTAGATACAGCGGAATTATTTCTTTAAAAAATGTGAACATGATTTCTGCCTCACTGATGTTCGAGAATATTCTAAGAACCTCATAGTATATTGAAGAACCTCATAATTTAGAGGCTTCAAATCGGGAATAAAAGACTTCTTTAAACTCTCCAAGGACTCCGAAATCATTACTTTTGAAGAAGTATCCATAGAGGAACTGTATGATTTTTTTAAATCGGCGTGATTTCGAAATATCATGCACCACCAGTTGTAACTTAGTAAATAGAAAACCTAAGTCTTTTCATCTATAATATAACAACTGATAAGATATAATCGCTCATAATACCACAAGTGCTATTTAATCGGTTAAATTTTGAAAATGGTTACGAAAGCTTGTTGCCGGAAAATAATAACTAAATTGCCATTTATTATAATAATAATAATAAACACATTTATTGAGCTCAACTACATTATAGGTACCTACATAAAATGAAAACAATAATTCCAATATTAACATGGCGTAGCTCAACAGGACAAAAACAGCAAAGCTGATTATTATTTTGCCCTTAGGTTTAAGAACAATGATATAATTTAAAACGAAAAAATCAAAAGATGAAAAGCACGACTGCAAAAGTAAAAAGATAATTACTGACCATTACAAAACTAAAACAAACGAAGGTCAATATTTAATTCATCACCGCTAAGCAGTAACGCCTATCTGAGTAAAGTCGGAGAGTTTTCGCTCGAGGGCTTTAATCTTTGATAAATGATAATAAATGCCAATTTACTTCGAATTGTTTTACCTAAACGGCAACGAAGCTTGAGTAATTATTTCTGAAATTTAATCGATTACAATAGCGATGCACGAGTGGTATTCGGTAAGATTATTTCGCAAATTAAACTCTTTGTTTTCTTTATTGTCATAAAAGTATGAATTTTTAAACAGGAGTTGCCTATACTCAAGAGCCCAATAAGATGTTGTGAACGAGCCTTTATAATTCATTGACATTTGAGGTTAGGAAACGTCCAAACAAAATGTCATTGAATTTTGAGACTATATCCAGAAAAAATCAGCGCCCATTATGACTAAAGACACTTAAAATATGGTCTGAGGAAGGACGACATTACGTGCGCGTAGGATATGTGTCTGGTGGTCATATTTATGGACCTTTATTTTTCTTAATTTAGTTTACGCGGTTATTTTCAGCAGTGAAAAAATTGTGTTCAAGATCAAGTCGTCAAGGAAACGATTAGATGACGTGCAAACTGAGATAAAATACATTAATCGCTCTAAAATGAATTTGATTGGATAGAAATTTTAAAAGGAGTCTCATTGATTGGTTTAAAAGGTAATTTGGAAATAATCGCTGATAAATGGAACAGTAAGGTCAATTTGAATTATTATAATTGTGCTATTGGTTATGATTATTGTGATGGAAATAATCGTATAATATAACAAGTGATATGATTTTATCAATGATATTTTACGAATTGAAACCAAGTGCTAAATTTAACGAGTCCGTGGGACGAGTTAAATTTCAAGCACTACTTATTTGGTTTTTGTCAACAGGCCTCCAACGATTAACGCTCATTCTATAACGTTTTACATTCTAGAATTCCGTATGAAAATGGGAAAAGGTGGTGAAACACAAATCTACCGACTATCGTCAAAGTTGATAACCAATGACTCCATTAGCGACATAGTGATATTGCAATTGTTAGTTATTGTCGATGTGATAGCCTTCTACTACCACGTCTGAACAGTAGCTTTGTAAAAATAGTTAAATACTGTTTTAAGTAATTAAGAATTATCTGCTCTACCTGCCTCGGAGTTATTCTGAAACTTGAACATCAAGTATTACAGATATAATGAATGTTCGACAATTTATTAGGTAGGTACTACACACACAATTTACATCTAAATTACATTTTCCCATAGCATTTCGGATCAAAGTAACGAATCCCTGGTAAATGTCTCCGAACCCAAAAACTGTAAATGAGGGGGCCGCCCTGAGTTCAAAAGTTGATAGCGCTTTACCGCTGAAATTTAATTGCACTGTCAGAAACATCAAAAAGCGAATTGATTTGTAACTGGCTGCGTATGCCACTTGAAATTAATTACATAAATATGAAGAAACCTCGATTAGCTAGATCCATTAAGGGTCGTTTATGTATTTACCAATATTTGGGCTTTTACAGAATAGTCAACACTGAAAATCTCGACGTTTCAGAATTTAAATGAATGGAATTCAATTACATTTTAACATAGACGTGATTAAAGCTATTTGTATTTTTAATGGCGACGGGTCAATATGAATGGTAAAAGGTTGCCTCCAGCAGACATTTTACAGCTCGTCACTTTAAAGTAAAAAAAAACAGGCTGCCGCGTGAACGAATTAAATCTATCAATTAAAATAGGGGCTCCCGTGGGGATATTTGAAAATAATTATCTCGCCGTGTAATATGAAACTCGTCTTTCTATTTGTTTATTTTCTGTGCAATGGAATCGGTTATATAATCCTTCTTGGGATTAAGCAGGCTATCGATTTGGCGAAATTAAGTTCGGTATAAATGTGGCTCCAAATGGAAAACCAACCTAATCCAATATTGAATGGGTGGAATGATAAAATGTACTCTTGAAACTGGCCAGTAATTGATCTAATTTACAGTAATTGCAAATATTGATAATTCAGCAAATATTTAATTAATCCGAAGAAAGTTATAGCACTTGGAATGATGGAGCTTATTATTTCCACGAAAAGGCGTGAGTGTACCCAATCAATACTAAACTATATAAAAATAAAACATCTTCTGTCAGAGTGCCTATATGTTTTTATGGTAAAGGTAGAAAAATGGATACATATTCACTTTGATGGATTCTCAAGCAACAGAACGTAATGGATGAAAATTATGAATACGGAGAATAATTTTTCTCAAGTCACGGCAACTTTTAATAATGCAGTAATATATGATGCACCGAGATAATCGGCTTTCACTGCTTAGTTTCATTTACAGCAGCTTTTCATTCTGCAATGAAAAATCTCCCAGGTTTAGAACAATCCATTACGAGGCTGGCAGTGCTGCCACATGCAGTTGCCCTGCCCCGACTTTCTGTACCTTAGATCCATCATTTAATCACCGAAAAGTCTTTTAATTTAAACTTTACAATGGTAATTAAATGCAATGAATGGCTCGCAAATTAATGATGGGAACGTTGTTTAGAAGCTACTATACGCTCCCTCAAAGGAGACTAGTAGACTGGAAAAGCATACAACTGGATGATTTATGCAACGACGTTCAATGTTTCCTTACTTCAGGTGCATTACTGAGGCGAATTTCATTATCATCACAATGGACTCGCTGAATCCTTATCAATATTCTTCACATTCAAAATCTATAAACGGAGATGCATTGAATAATATTCTGTTTGGTTCGCAAAGATGTTAGATAAATTGCACGTACTCCGCCAACGAATCAACTCAACTGTATGCAGAGCGTCATTCCTGAGAGAATTAACTGCTCTCTGAGAAATGCACTTGATCTTCATAACTTTTACAAATTACAAATGTAATTCGGTAAAAGTTCATTCTTTTATTTGACGGTACAAGAAAATGTTTGCAAACAACTTGACATTGTGTTAAACAATGAATAAATAAATTAGTAGTTCGGTAACTCTGGAAAGTTTCGCGGCGCATCCACCAATCTTAATTATTCGGAGCGATAGAGATGGATGTATCAAGCACTACACACAATGTGATCAAGTTCAATATTGCGAGGGCTTTATACTCATTTGCTCTGTTTATTCTATTATTTCTCCATGGTTCTGATTTTTATAAGAAACACGCATTGCACTAATGTAGGATATTCCAAATAGAAAAATTGGCAGTCTCGGAGACGGTAGGAACTTCTACTTTTTCACAGAATTTGTAAACGTAAAGATCGTGAACCAACCATATGATCAGGTTATCGCTAAAGGTAGGTTCTATCGATTGAAAGCGCCAATTTATTAACAGAATAACCTACAAGGTCAAGCAAGCTTATCGCCATTAAAATAACATTTTTCGAAAAGATGGTATCTGCATCTAAGGTTTACATCGCTTTGGTTTTTAGTCGCTTTTTGCCACGACTATATACGACCGAAACTCTTTTGCCCTTGAGCCTCAGACTCACTCAGTCAGACCTCTTGACTACACAAGACGAGAACAGTGTTTTGTCACGTGTGTGTTTTAAAGCTTAAAGTACCATGGAATTTACTCGAATTTACTAGCTGGATTTTAACCACAATATTAAATTTAAATAAAAATAGAACAAAAGTCAACCATACTGACCCTATTTAAAACGTTTCACTTATTCGTTGCGTGCAAGTTCGCGAAAAAACCCCGCTTTAACAATTTAAAACGTGAACGCTGAGTAAACGGTTGAAGATATAACAAAATCATAAATAGAAGAATTGTTGGCTACGAAAAGATCTACCAAAAAGTCCGCGACAGCATATAGGTATCTATGAAGAATAGCCCACAACAAACAGTCAAACCGATTTTTACCAAAAATTAAAACACAAAAACAATTATGGGGGTTTGCATTTAATTTTTAAAGTTCATGTGCCAAAAAGGCACTTTCCGTAAACCGATGTGGCCCAAAGTCTAATCAGCGCCTACAAGTTGCCCACTGAGTATGTGTGCCAAATTTCATCTCGATACGTTCAGTAGTTTGAGCTGCAGCGTGCTTACAGGCAGACACACAAACAGACATTTTTTCAAAAACCATTTTTTTGGTTTCCCAGGACACTAAAACGTAAAGATTTCATGTTTTTGGCGATTCGATTTTTTTGAATTTTCCGACGGATTTCAGTGACTGCTTTCGCTCTGCATAGAAGTTAAAAAGTCAGTGCCCATCCGGCAGAAATATTCTGCACGTGACGTAAAAATTTCTTCCACAGTCGATATTCAAATGTCACCAACTTTGCCGGCGCATCCACCAAATTTAGTTTTTTAGCTTCGGCTTTGATAATGAGCACATTGCATTCGAAACGAGTCAGCAGTGAAAATCAAGTGTTCCGGTGTAGTGGGGGTTTCTAGTGATAGTGAAATTTCAAAGTGAATGTTAAAGCAAAACAAGTCTTAGATAAAACATGAATTCTGCTTAAAATATTATGGGGTTGAATTATACTAGTCTGAACTAGATTAAACGAGTATTGACTAGTTTAAATAGCTCAGATAAACCCTGTGTTCCTACGATAATCGAATTCGATCAGCCTTAATTGCCCTGCATAATTTATTCCCACCCCTATAATTCTGTCACTCCTTCAGGATTTATGAGTATATAACGCTGAATATTTTAAAATTAATTATTGCTACAATTTGTGTGGGAGTATCTACGCGATTACAAGATTTTTTTAACAGCAATATTCCTTGTACTGAATTGCAGGGAAAATCTGGCTTTTAACAGCATTGCAAAGTTCCCACGAGTGTTGTGATACTGCATTGTCATTGCAGTAAACCCGTAAAACTTTGTCAAAAATAAAAGAAGACAACTCCCTTTAAATGGAAGCGAGTTCGATAAAGCTCTTTAGTATTCATCCCCTAACCCCTATCACTGTCGAAATGCAACTGTCGGCCACAATAGCAAAGTATTGGTCGAATTATGGCTCTGCAGGATAAAAAGCAAAACCTAACTTTATAAAGACAAACATCAAAGAATAAAATAAAATACAAAGCGAAATGTTTCAAGCACGGTCATGCTGAAATTGCTGAAGGCGCTGAAAACCACCACCGAGTTTATAACCGTACTCCATCGGCACGTAAGAAAATCAAACACTATTACCTATTCGTCTTTATAAATCGGGTTTTAGGTCTCCTCGCATGACCGAAAAGGGTGGATTGGGAATAATTTGAATTCTGCAAATAGCAAAATCCATTTCGAAACAATTATTGTGGAAATGGGGTTAAATTAGCGTTCCCCAGCCTTCGTTAATAATAATATGGCCAGTTTATTTTCACTCTGTTTACTTTGAATTACAAAAAATTTGCTGACCTACAGGATACGAATCTGAAATATGAAAAATAAAAGGATATGCAGGATCATGAGATGATGTCGTTCCTCCTTTCGTTTCCTGTCGGTATCTATATTTTATGGTTCGGGGAATTTGTTACTTTAGAATGAATTTCAATCTCCGATGGAGCTGTAAGACGTTTAGACTCTCCCTAATAGTAAATCACGAAGGGATTATGTATCTCCGGAAGCCAGGGATCTGATTGGGATTGAATGTCTCTCTTTGAAGGCGAAATTAAAAATTCAGCGGCCGTGCTTTTGTGTTTTTTGTGCACTGCCTTTTTTAATTTGAATATTTATTTTAGTTCAGAAAATACAGATGATTATGAAAACGCCAGAAAACGAGGTGCACTAATTTTTTTCTAATTACATGAAATCCCGATAAAACAAACTTTTCTTTGTGGAAACTTTGAAATCATGAAATATTTATTTTATTTTCAACGTTTAAAAAAAAAGTTTGCAAGGCTTTTCCGTGTTGAAATACATAATCCAGTAAAACTTTGAAACTTTGGAAACAATGATGATGGATGGTATATAAATAATAAATTTAAATAAAGTGTGAATAAAAACTGCAATCACTTTTAGTTTTTCTACTGAATAAAATCGACAACTCGGCAAACGATAAGTGATTCAGTGCTGGTAGTTTTCAGGACAAACAATAATTTATTCCTATTTGATACAAGCAGTGCTCGAAAACACTGTATATTAACAGGAGATAAAGGTATTTGTATTCTCTATTTTATTGTTATACCCTTCTTTCTTTACGTTCCAAAAAATACATGTCACGCGATACATCAATTATTTATTTATAATTTCTGTTATCTAGACATTCTAACACGTTCAGTGTTGTTATTCTATTACTGTAAGGGTGAAAATGGATTGTTAGCGTTACATTGATCGAGGAGTAAAACCATTTGTGATGTTGTCAAGTGGGAAGCAATAAATTGTGTCCGAATCACGGAACATTTTGCACTCGATTGTGGATAAACGGGGATTAATTAATTAAAAGGGAATAATAATAATTATATTTGTAAATACGACACACCCGTGGTATAGGTATCGTTCATCATTAGTGCAAAAACAATAACTGAAACAAAATAATTATGTATTCCCATTGCTGTCATAATTGGTTGGTGTTCAGCTTTGTCACTCGGCTGTGCCTTGACTGTCCGCATGTGGGTCAAAGAACTTCAGACTGTTGTTAAAGAATCATTCTTTCAACGGATCAATGCGAACTGCATTATTTAGTTGTACAAAACTACTCTTATTTAACAACATCCAGAATTTATAAATCTGGTAAAAAATGCACGAAGTTCGTAGTCCAAGTTTGATAATGAAAAGTGAGAACAAGATTTTTGATTGATGAATTTACAGCTTCAATCGTTTTTTGTCTGTTTTCCTCTATTCTCTAAAACATGAAATTCTGAAACGTGCATGCTACAAATCAGTTTCGAATATACAAAAGCACGAATATACAGGGTGTTAATGATTCCACATAAATTTAGGAGGTGATTCTCCATCTTCCCCTCAAAGGGGTCCTCGAAAATTGAGTTTTTTTTTCAAATTATCCAAAAGAGATAAATGATACCGTTTTGAAATTCGAAGCAAAGGTTAGTGTTATAAAGGGCCTACTATTGAATTATTTTCAGATTTTTATTTTTTAACATCATAGCCGTGCGTTTTTCGGAGGGCTTTGAAAATTTTGTGCATATTTTTCTGTTATGGGCATTTTTCTCTGGAAACAATAATAAAATTTCAATCTGCGATCTATTCTACATAAAAAACCATGCTCTTGTTGAATGTTGCTAAGACACACTGTTTTCGAGTAAAATGAAATGGCCCTAATTGGATGAAAACCAGAAAATTTGTGAGAGAAGATTTTGTTTAATCTGCTTAATTGTTGGAAATAAGTACAGGGGATGATTCCTTGCATCATGTTAAGAAAAAGAGTTCATATGGGCGTATGGCGGAAAATCCTTCTTAAGGGAGCTTATACTGTGTGGATGACAAAAAATGCCCCGAGCTACAGCATCGTTACAAAAAATCGTGCAGCAATGTATGATACGTCGAACCTAATCATTTTAGAAAATTGAAAAAAAAAATTAGGCGTTCTTGATTATAGTAACGATATTCAAATTTTAAATGGGAACCTACCAATTTTTTCACTATTTAGAAAGTGTATTCTTTTCTGAGTTCAATGATGTATCACAAGCTCCAATTCACCAGAAATAAGCTGTCAAGTTGTTCATGGTGAAAAACAAAAGTAAAGTCAAAATTTCCGAGAAAAATTGAAAAACATAATTCTGAATTATTTTGGAAAACTTACTGTCTGGTTTTAATTGTCCTTCAGTGCCCCTCCCCGTATTATGTGGACACTGATTCATCATTAAAAAAAATGTTGTATAGGATAGATATTATTCACTGAGGATCGAGACAATAAGTCTCCGGAACCAGTTTGGAATTACATTGTTTTTCAATTTTTCGTGGGAATTTAGACTTTACCTTTATCTTTCAGCATTTACTTATTTAAGTACCTAATTATGCTGAATGTTATTTATAAATTATTATGAAGCGAGCTAGATTTTCAAAGGAATGTTTAAAGAATTTGTATATCCTTAAACTGGTGACTTTGTTAACACTTATTGGTAGGTATCCTAAAAGGAGAGGATGAGCCCGTGATCGCGTTTCTAATGAGTATAGAAAAATGTAAAGAATTTTAATTATGGATGTCTGAACTGGGAAGACTCGTACTGAGCTCGCCCTTTTCCCAGTTGCAGGATATCAAAACATCACATTGTTGAGATTAATCTCTCCGAGTTTTATATTGATATTTACAAAATTTCGCAAAAGTATAATTCACTACCGCATTGGTTGGGCTAATTGTCTTCTATTGGATGACTATAATTTGTGGATTGATTGATGGACTGCAGGACTGGATTTAATTATCAAATGTGATAGAGGAATTCGTGTTGCAATCGATTTAGTTGAAGTGATTGTTTTTCAATGAATAGAAATGTTTGACCCAGATGCCCAGAATCAATAAGGATTCATCATTTTCGAAAAAAATCCGAAATTATAATTTCGCAGGTTAATTTCTCGTCTTTTGTGTGACTTCACTAACAATATGTGACCTACAAAACCTTTCAGAGTGTTGGAAACTAATTTCCTATAGATGCTCGGTGTCAGCAACAGCAGTTTCTATATTCAAAGTTCAGTTCGATTCACTCTACAACTTTGATGTGAGTCAATCAACAATAAATGGAATTTATGTCACATCTCCATGAAATCTCGCAATGCGACGCATTATTATCAATTCAGTTGTAAGGATAAATTTTATTGTTCGATACTTTGTATAAATCGACTTACATTGGGAGGTTGGTGCAATGGGGACGTCTGACTACCGGGGGGTGTCGATCTCTGTCGCAGTCGGGCGAGGGCGGTTCTCAGCCCCTCCGTTATAGAGCTCTCTCCATCGCCGCTACAAAAGAAACACACAATCAAAATCAAACCCCAAAGTCATCGTAATCACAGGAAAGCCTCTCCGGTTCGCCGTTTCTAATCTCGTAATTGAAGCTTTCAGATCCAAAGTGCACACGATCAAATATTATTTGCTTCTACATTCCGAAAGTGAACCAGAAGGGGTGTCAAAAGAACAATGTGCTTTAGCTTTATTTGACCTTTCGATTGAGCTAACATTTCTCTGACACCTTCACGCCAAATTAATTATCTACCGATGAAGCCCTTTATTGGGAAATACATCTTGTAAAGGGCAACGTGTACAAGGACCTGATCAATTAAGATTTACACATAGGTAACACAATACAGCCCATCGATCTATCATCGCAATAAGGGTCACTGCACGTACGGCCATGTCAGCTCATATTTCCACAAGTCGGTTAAAGTTTACCCCGGACATGTCTCACGTGTATCGATTTAGTTTCAGAGTGGTTACAAATTAATAACATAAAGTGTAGTTGGACTCAGACTTCCTACAGGGTTAGAGGCATATTGTCATTTTTTGCCCTGGGCAAAACAATTTTTTTTAATGTGGAAAGTTTAAATTCGTTGATGGCGTTTTCGCTTGACCTGGTAGGTACTGGGAGTTTCTCTATTTCACTTCCCAAACTACCAACCCCTAATCGAAAAAGCCAACGAAAGATGTATATCAATGCGATGTGTGTCCCTGTAGATGTTTACCTTGTTAATGTGTATGTAGGGGCGAGCTGAATTTACTGGTGGAGTCGGGTGCAGATTTTATAAATCTGCACCTAGTAGTAGTGCCTCCGCAGACGCACAGTGGTGTTAAAAAGACGAAATTATGAAAATTGGCCGTACATAATTAAACAGTAGAGAGTTAACAAAAAAACATCATATTTGCGAAATAGATATGTAGAATTAGCACTAAGGGGGTTGAAAAAGGGAATGAGAAGTCCAAGGTAATGAAAAAAGGTGATGAAAAGTCAAGAGGAATGAAAACGAAGTGTGGATTAAGTAGAATTACGAAATAAAACACTAAAATAACCAAATTATGCAATAAAAACTTTTGTGGGGGTTGAAATAAGCACTTATACCTACCTATTGCGAAGGAAACTGAAAAATTGTAAAAGGTAAACTGAATTCCAAATGCGTTCAATTTTATAACCGTCGAAAAACGAAATTATGCGAATTTTGCAAAATTAGCACTTAGGGGGTTGAAAAATCGTAAAGGTGGATGAAAAATCAAAAGGTATCAGGATTAACCGTGGCTAAGTAAAATTACGGAAAATAACACCAAATTAACCCAATTATGTAAATTTAGCATTTGAAGACTTGAAACATTGCGAAGGGGGATGAAAAAAGTGAAAAATTTAATCATCATCCAAATGGGTTCAATTTATTACAGAAGAAAAACGAAAATATCCGAATTTGGCAAAACTAACACCTAGGGGGTTGAAAAATTGTAAAGGGGGATGAAACGTCAAAGTGGATGAGAATTAATCGTAATTAAGCAGAATTACAGAAAATAACACGAAAGTAAACCAATTATGCAAATTTAGATTTTGGGGGTTGAAATGTTGCGAAGGGGGTTGGAAAAGTGAAAAAGATAAACATAATCCAATTGAGTTCAATTTATTACCGAAGGAAAACTAAATTATGTGAATTTTGCAAAATAAACACTTAGGGGGTTGAAAAATTGTAAAGGGGGATGAAAAGTTAAAAGGGATGAGAATTAATCGTAATTAAGTAGAATTACAGAAAATAACACGAAAATAAGCCAATTATGCAAATTTGACTTTTGGGGGTTGAAACATTGCGAAGGGGTCGAAAAAGTGAAAAAGGCAAGAACAATTCATAAGGCAAAACTGCGCGAATTTTACAAAATTAACCAGCGGAAATCACCCGAAAAAGAAGCGGTCTGGGTAAATTTTGCTCTTTGAGGGTTCACATATCATGAAAGGGGTTGAAAAATTGTGGATGGGTCAAAAATTAATGAAAAGCACTTTAAATTAATAACAAATTAGAAGAAAGCAAAAAAAAATAAATGAAATATATTTACTCCGCTTGCTAGGGCTTAGGGGTTGTTAGTAGCGTAGGGGTTGGTTTTAGGATGAAGACTCATAAGACTTTTTTCAATGGTTGACCGAAATCTATTGAACCCCATAATTTTATTCCACCACTTACATGAAAAAATTTCCAGTTTCAACCCTTAAATTTCATCCCCCTTGTTAGATATTAATGAAAATTTGCCCATCCGCCTACAGTGGCGCTGTAAATTACCACATCAAATTTAGCCCTGATACGTTGAGCAGTTTTTGAGTTCTCGCATTTTTTTGTTTCGGCATGTTAGGGGGTTGTACCGCCTTTAAGGGTCGTTTTTCGCGAATGATGAATATGACCTTTTTTGTACCATCAATAGAAAGCTTTCGAATGGTAATATTTTCAACTATACATTCTTCATTGAAAATTCGAGTTTCCACCCCTAACTTTCATCCCCTTCGATAATTTTCTCCTAAAATTCGATCTTCCCTTCTCGAAGATGCAGTGTGTAAGATGTCACAGTTTCGCAGAAGATATTGCTTCTCTGTGTCAAATTACAGGGCTTTATGGACATTTCAACCCCTAAACTCCAACCCCCTATTTCACCACCCCCACATGCCCTAAAGGAAGTTGTGTTTTCAATTTCACCACCCTAACGCAATTCGTTTAAAAATTAAGGTAATTTGTAGATTCATGTTTTCAACACCTCATGATTTCACCCCTTTATGATTTACAGGGGTGAGTTTATTTTTCCGGTGTGACATAACTCCTTGCGTATTTACTGACTTCAGTTGTTCATAAATAAACCAATAGGGTTTCAGAAAAAATAAATAAAATATAATTATCGACTTGCAAAGAGTTAGGGGTGGTTAATGGCCCAGGGGTGGGTTTTAGATTGAAAACTCATAAGACCTTTTTTCAATAGTTGACCGAAATCTATCGAACCCCGTAATTTTAGGCTACCATTTACTTGAAGAAATTTCAAGTTTCAACCCTTAAATTTCATCCCCTTTGTTAGATATTTTTAAAAATTTGTCCATCCACCTATAATGTCACTGGAAATTCACAAACCAAATTCTGCCTTGATACGTTGAGTAGTTTTTGAGTTCTCGTATTTTTGTGTTTCTGCATGTTAGGGGTTGTAGCGCCTATAAGGGTGGTTTTTCGCAAAATATGAATGACACCTTTTTTGAATAATTAATGGAAAGCTATCGAATGACGCCAATTTCGACTAGTACTTATTAAGCGGAATTTCGAGTTGCTACCCCTAATTTCCACCCCATTTGTTCGATTTTACGAAAAAACGCATCCCCCACAAGATTTCACCGATATATGTGTGTACGTTAAGTTTCCGACAGCTGCGTGCAACCCTTGCGGAGTTATCATATTTTTTGTGGTTTTCATCCCCTAAATTTCATCCCCCGAAATTGGCACCCCCTCACTTTCAACAGACTTGAAGGTCGAACGTGCATACTAATTTTCAGCAAGATATCTCCACTAGTTCTCGAGTTATTGAAATTAGTAGTTTTTCGGTTTTTCAACCCTAGCTCCCACCCCCTTGGTCCGATATGGCCCAAAAGCAATCCCCGCCTTACTTTTCGGGAGACGAAGCTGCCTACCAAGTTTCAGCTCGATATCTCAATCCGTTCTCAAGTTATCCGACGGACAGACTGAGGAGCGATCGAGCGAGCGATAGAGCGAGCGAGCGAGCGAATAAGCTAAGACAAGAGTACCTCCGCATTCTGCTACGGCACTAAAAGGATGCAAATATACTTGCATTATCATGACTTGCATTGATTGCCAGTACCTTTTGCAGCTTCTAAAAATGTTCACACTTTTCTACGGCGACAGATATAATTTGAAATTGTGCCTTAGTTGCCTTTAATCTGATCCAGCGCCTTAGATTCATCAATGTGGCAACAGCGCCTATTGTTTCTGGCCAATCAGAGCTACCGACAGATACCTACGTCAGACTAGATACATCTGTCGACGGAGTGTCGAGGTTATGTTAATATAATTTGAGTTTTTACCCCTTTTCAAAGAAATATAGACCTAAAGTTCTGTGTGCGACCCAGACGGATAATGATAATAATGATACGAAATTCATATAAGTTGATAAAAAGTCGGAAACCCCCAAAGAAGAGGACGTAGCAAGATCCCCTTCATACCTGATAGCTCTAATCAATCGGTGGGTCTTTGATTTTAAAGTTGATACGCCAAAATGACACTTTCCGGGGACCAGTTGCTTTCAAGAGTCTTTCAGCTCTTCAGCGGGTCACATACTCCCCATGTACCAAATTTCATCCAAATCTATCGAGTAATTTTGGCTGTGTTTTTAATGTTTTTACAAAATTTCGATTTTCTTAGCCAAGAGGCACTAAACGTGACTGAATTTTGTCTTATTTAAAACTGAAGTTTGTGACCTTTCTTATGGTGATTATTTTATACATTAAGTATTGAATTGAACCAATCCAAAGCAGCATTTAGTATACCAATAAGCAATCAAATGGTGATTACAGTGATAATTCCACAAGAGCCTTTGATTATATTGATAATTCGACAAGAGCTTTTGATTATATTGAAAACACATCCCAAAGTGTCATAACATGACATTTATTTGACAGATGCGTGCTTGCTATATTCAAAATGAACTACTTGGGTGCCTAATAAATAAATTATTACTTACTGCAAAAATCAAGGCTCTTGTGGAATTATCTGCCGAATATAACTCGAAGGTGTTAGATTATCAATTTGTTAAACTCTCGAATTTTCTACTCCCGAAATAGTCGAAATGTTTTTAGCCAAAGACAACTCGACTTCGTCTCGTTGTCTTTAGAGCTACAAAACATTTAGACTATTCCGGTCGTAGTTCAATTCTCGAGTCAAACAAATGGATAATCAAACACCTTCTTGTTATATTATATATGATAATACTACAACGTCAACTTGACACTAGTTACTCAATACTTTAATTTATAAAATAATCTGCAAAATACGATTCGTAGTCTCTTGGTTGCCTTGTTGAGTCCTCATGGATGCACTACTTGTCAAATGGTAGATTTTTTTCGGCATTTTTTTAGCCTAAAAAACTCTACCATTTTGACTCGTAGTTGACAACCATTCGGACGTCAAAACCCGCGGCAATCAAGAGACTACTCGTCGTATTACTATTGACAATATTTTTCAAAAACTTGTTTCTGATGGTTAAATGGCTCTTCACGTGCAAAATTTAAACCAAATCGGTTCAGGAATTTGGGCTTTATCGTGTTTTAAAAGTACTTTAAAAAATCTCGAATTTTGAGCTTTTTGTCAAAAGGTCACTAGGAGTGAAGCAGAATTTGAAGGCATGTCTTATGGAGCCGTCAGAAATAGGAGTTTGTATTTAAGATTTCAAAGTTGATGTGCCAAGATTATATTTACATTTGTACGATTGGCTTCAAAAGCTTTTCAGATCTAAATTAGGTTATGAAATGTTTATGTACCAAATTTCAGCCAAATCGGTCCAGTAGTTTGGGCTGCGGCGTGTTTACAAACGTACGAACGCACGTACATTCACACAGACACCTTCTAAAAACGACTTTTCTCTGTCCCTGAGACCTCAAAATGTATACAGGGTGATTCAGTTTGGTATTCGCCGCCATGTAGCTTTTTTATTTTATGAGAAAAATATATGAATATATTTGTAAATCGCTTGACAAAATCTATTAGATGACGTCGTTAAATCGTCTATAAGATGACGTATGTCAACATTACGATAGTCAACAGACATTTATTTTCTACGTTCAAGTATGTAATAGTATATTAAAAAACACGTTTCATAAGGCCAATTATTATCGCACGAGGACGTTTGGACAACGAGGGCGAAAAGCCCGAGTTTTACAAAATCCGAGTGCGATAAGAGCCTTATGAAACACGTTTTTAATACAATTTTTTTTATTTCGGATACCCAACTTGTTAGAAAAAAATTGTATTTCTATTTTCAAAGACAGAGGTCAATGTTCGCTTGACAGTTGGCGATTGTTGGACACAATCGTTGTCTAGGTTACGATGTAAACAAAAGCCGTGCTCTAATAGAGCACATTAGAGAACGCGTTTGGGTGCTATAAAGTGTTCATTAGGACACCGAAATAGAAAAAGAAAGTTTATACTTTCATAATAAGAATTCCGAGAAAAAAAATTAATTTCGTAAAACAATTTGACAATCATGTTGTCAATAAACGTAGTTAGTCATGGAAAAGAAATTAATTATGGTATCGACTAACGTCACTCTCACTGTAAGGACCATAGTTCAAATTAAATATTCAAATGTGAACGTTTTACCCTAATGAAGGTTTCCAAACTTGTAGGTCTCTCTCTGACCGTAGTATGGAGGGAAAATTTGACAATGACAGACTTTTGCATCGCTTTCACATACGGGGCTTTATCAAATTTTGCCTCCATATTATATTGTCTTTCTCTTTTAATTGATTGGCGCGATGTTCAAGGAAATCGACTTCACACGCATTTTTTGAATACGAATATTAAATTTTACTATTAGAGATTACGGTATTTTAGATAAGGTATGTTATTACTTATTGGTAATAACTTTAGTACGTAGTTCAGTTTAAGTTAAGATAGCTTAAGTTGACAACTTTCTAATGGTGTTTCAAATTGGCAGCAATTCGATAGAGACACTTTAGCGGCGTTATAAGGGTATAAAGCGGCAGTTTAAGTCCAATTCTTTGAATTCAAATTGCTTGGGCCGTTCACGAGCTCACTTGAATGTGGACAGCAAAAATAATTGGACTACTCTATTTTAACGTTTTCAGAACCGTTTAATCGAAGTGCAAACCAGCAAATTTTATGTAATTACGTTAAAACTCTGAACCAATATTATCGTTACAGTAGGACGCAGTTAAGTATGGTACAGCCACTACATTATAACGAGCGTTAATGCGAATGTTCCATCAATGAATGAAAAAGGCCACAAAGGCGGAAAGCAAAAATGGTTAGGTAAATGTAGCAGTGGCAATCAACCCAAACAATTCACAGAATTGCCCCTGTGCCCTCTGCCCACTGAAACGGATCTGTAAATAATTTAACGTATAAACCGCACACGATATAAATCCCTGCCGACATTATTACATCGGCGCACACAAAGAACGTCCATTTATCTTTTCATATTGCAAATTCAATCACCAAAAGCGCCCACCTAATTAAATTTGCATTATCGGCAATGAAATGCCAATGAAATCGAACGACCTTAGCGGGCCATCTCGAACAGGGCACCGACCCTTGTGTGAATTAATGACGTAGGGCTGGAGAACTAAGGTGAATGCTCCACGTGCTTATAATTAATTTCAACACCTGAACTTGACAAGCTGTGAGGGATTAAAACGGATCGTGCGATTTCAATAAAAATAACTTCGCATTGCAGTAAAAAAGCTTGTCGCCATGTAGAGACACGGTTTTCTCGGCCCTAGGGACAAATTGAATGAGGGAAGATTCGTGGCGTCTCTTAAAGGATGTTTTTTGTCCTTTTAAGATTGAGACTTTGTCGACTTCTTTTGGTAGTTCTACTAAATTCTTATCACAAACGGTTCGCTGAGCTATATCCGACTTTTGTTTATTGGAAGTTATTGCCTTCAAAGGTGGTCCGTGCGAATTTAACGCCAGAAATGGGACATTTTAGTGGTTATGGACCCGAAGGGCAATTGGAAAATTTGTTTTGTTGCCCTTTTAGACAGAAACTACGTCTCGAGAATAGTAACGGTTACATAAGGATCACCATTTAAAATGTTTGCAGATACCAGGATTGTCATAAATTTTAGTCACAATGGAAGACACTGGAAAACTTCGGTGGAAAAATGCACTATAACTAGAAACACCCCACATACACCGACACACTTGATTTTCACTGCTGACGCGTTTCGTTATCAAAGCCGAAGCTAAACGTTTAGTGTAGGTATAAATAGTGTAACATTGTAGTGTGGCACTGATGGTCCGTTTTAGCATTTAATGATCATTAAAAGGGCTACTTTAGTATCTCTTTTAGGGACTCAATTAGGTATATCATTTAATATCCGGGGGACTTCATTTTTCAAAAATCCCAAGGGACTAAATACAAGAGATCTGGTGTTATCTCTATTTCGAATTTTGGAGTGATTGCAGTAACCTCCCATTTTTAAATTGGTTGTGAGGAGGTTCAAAATATAAAATTTTACCATAATTGCTAAAATTATAGTTATTAAAATACACATTTATGTACTGAAATACCTTAGGTACCTTATTGCAGCTGGTGCCAAATTAAATACCTAATCGATTTATTTCAGGGTCGGTAGGGCACCTTTTCTTATAGTAGGGTGCTCGCTAGACTTTATCTTTCAACCAAGGGGCACTTACGAGTGAAAATGTATGGAGTATAAATTTTGGTTTCTAATGCCCTCGGTATGCTACTGTCAAATTCGTCCAAGGGTCGTCCAGTGACAAAGGGCACAAATCTAAATTTTCCAACTAACGCCGCCACGTGAAAGTTCATGTGGAGAAGTAACTTTCCTGAAAAATTCATGGTGATGTCTGTGCGGATTGTATTTTTTATTAATTTTGAAAGAAAAATATCTCCATTGATCCATACGGGGCCACGGACCTTTGGAGGCGATTATCTCGGTTTGAGCATCGGCAAAAACGCATCATTTTTAGGGGCATATTTCCTTTCCAACACGATTACTCCAAATCGGGGCGGTTAATCGAAATTAATTATTCTTAATAAAAGATGTGCTATTTTATTTTGTCGACGATCGTCTTTACATAATATTTTTAGCGCAATCAATAAAGGAGTTAATTGTCTAAATCTGAGAGGAAGTAAAAAATTCATGCCACTGTAACGCTCGGGTTTCCGTGCCCCCACCACTACTTTCGCTGCGTCCCGCCACTCCGCAACCCCCTGAGACGTCCACATCTACAATCTTAGAGAATATCCTGTATTCCTGAAAATAATGAAAATAAGACTTGGAACTCTTGAAAAGCACTTTTTATTTCATGTAGGTAAGAAAAACAATAATTTTTAATTTGAAAATTCTTCGTCGTCCTTCTCGTTGATCGGGGAACCTCCGTGATCGGGGGTCTTCCCTCATTTGAATTTCCTTCATGTTATTTTTACAGGATCGGTTTTCCCATACCGTGGCATGAAAAAATGCAGGAAACCTTATTTTTATTGCAAATGCAACTCTTGCTTATGCATCAGTCTTTAAAAATAATTTTTGGACAAATTAGGACAATAATATCTGAAATGGTTTTTTGGGACGGCGGGCTATGTTTGAAGAGCTGGCCCAAGACTGTCACCCACGTCGTTTTTCCAATCTATAACCTTCAGGTGACGGAAAATTAGGTCGAGAATTTAATTAATTCAACCAAATTTTGGTCTGAAAGAATAGAACTCTCAAGCAATGCCGCTTCAAACTGTCTTCGGTTGGAGGCAGTTTTTCTAGCGACTTAGTTAACGCAAGTAGGGCCCGTTAAATCGTTGATAGATATTATTACTTCATCGTTGTTGGTTCAACACAAAAGTTTCCATATTTTTGAACGAGTTTTTGAATTTAATGTTGTCCAACTCTTGGTCTAACTTTTCGTCAAATCCTACATCGCCAAGTAATTCACATAAGTTTTTGTAAATTTTCCATCAATTTAGCGTCCCAACACCGCTGAACTAGCTTGTAGCATCACATTCTGTTAGGGCATGAAATATACATTTTTTGGAAGTTTTGCTTCCGGAATGTTTCTTTACTATTTCCAGTTCTCATCCAAATCTCTGTATATAAATTCTCTGTCGACTCGAGATACTGATACAGACTTGCCAGTTATTCTCGTGCATTTTAAAGAATATCTCCATCAGAATACTCCAGAGGTTTGAATAAGAACTGGAAATAGTATAAAGATACATTCCCGTTTAGAGATGTGAGTTTTCATGAAAAGTACATTTGTTGAAACTTTTCATGAAACCTTTCATGAAATTTTGAAGTTTCAAAAAAAATGAAAAGTTGTCCTACGGTAGTATAAAGTATTCTGGAGAATTAAATAAAGCTACAACAGCTGAATAGGGAACATAATATAATATTAAATGACAAAAATAGTAAGTGTATAGGTAAACAAGTTAATAAGTCAAAATAAAAGCATTAAACATTAAAATTCATCGTTGTTTCCGTCTTTTAAGTAGTATTTCACTTCATTTCACTGTTTCCAGTGCTCAATGGGTACTGATACTACTTAGAACGACTAAAATTCGCGGCGCTGTCGGTGGAAGTTTATTATTACCGCATTGATACTTTCAACAACTTTTCAAGAAAAAGTGAAAAGTTTCAACATAGGCTGAAACTTTTCAATGAAATGAAAAGTTTTTGAAACTTTTCAACTGAAACTTTTCAAGCTCACATCTCTATTCCCGTTCAACCCACAGTCCATCAAATTAATTTGAAAGAAAAACTACTAAGCGGTTTTGGAAAGTTAACTTGCTGGGCTGGAAAATTTACCAATAGGTACTTCCGTGAATTACCTACTTAACAGTCGGTGGTGGGATTTGAGGAAACATAAAACCGTTTCAGATACATCTATTATTGTATTAATTTGTCCATAGATTATTTTTAAAGACTGCATAAGCAACCATGCAATAAAAATAAGGTTTCCTGCATTTTTTCATGCCACGGTATGGGAAAACCGATCCTGTAAAAATAACATGAAGGAAATTCAAATGAGGGAAGACCCCCGATCACGGAGGTTCCCCGATCAACGAGAAGGACGACGAAGAATTTTCAAATTAAAAATTATTGTTTTTCTTACCTACATGAAATAAAAAGTGCTTTTCAAGAGTTCCAAGTCTTATTTTCATTATTTTCAGGAATACAGGATATTCTCTAAGATTGTAGATGTGGACGTCTCAGGGGGTTGCGGAGTGGCGGGACGCAGCGAAAGTAGTGGTGGGGGCACGGAAACCCGAGCGTTACAGTGGCATGAATTTTTTACTTCCTCTCAGATTTAGACAATTAACTCCTTTATTGATTGCGCTAAAAATATTATGTAAAGACGATCGTCGACAAAATAAAATAGCACATCTTTTATTAAGAATAATTAATTTCGATTAACCGCCCCGATTTGGAGTAATCGTGTTGGAAAGGAAATATGCCCCTAAAAATGATGCGTTTTTGCCGATGCTCAAACCGAGATAATCGCCTCCAAAGGTCCGTGGCCCCGTATGGATCAATGGAGATATTTTTCTTTCAAAATTAATAAAAAATACAATCCGCACAGACATCACCATGAATTTTTCAGGAAAGTTACTTCTCCACATGAACTTTCACGTGGCGGCGTTAGTTGGAAAATTTAGATTTGTGCCCTTTGTCACTGGACGACCCTTGGACGAATTTGACAGTAGCATACCGAGGGCATTAGAAACCAAAATTTATACTCCATACATTTTCACTCGTAAGTGCTCCATAATTCCTAAACTAAGCGACTTTTCTCCTCGCGAGCACCCTACTATTAGCTTTGATGCTCAAAAAATAACTAACAGATAAGATTGTTAACCTTCGATTGAAATTCCTGCCCTAAGCGTGTTTTTAATTATTAATTATTAATTATTTATAATAATTGCGTTTTTAATTTTTATATTAAATAATACATCGCTTGGTTCTTTCTAATCTGCATTAAATTGCCAATGTATGTATTATATTCGTTGCATAGTCATTGCATAGTCTCACCGACTACAATTCGACCGTTGGAAATGTATATTGTATTACCACAGTCCTATTACTTACGATAACACCATACTTATTGCATTATTTATCTGCCTAGACAAATCGAATTTCGTCGAATTCCTATGTAGATTTTGTGACAATAATCAAGACCTAACCTAATTACAGTTATGACTAAAAGAAAAAGTTTTTGTTGGTTAGATTGGCATTGTTGTTATTATAACCTTTGTTCAATTATTATAATTATACCAATAACTCAAATAATACATATCTAATTATATAGATATAATATGAGTTTCAATTAGATATTATTACTATGGTAGACAACGTTTATTTGATGATCATAATCTACTTTAAAAATTGTGGACAGCATATTATTCCATAGGTATATAGAGTTTTGCGTGTCGTGGATGGCATATTGATTGTGCCATCAACTGCACAGTAATTTACTTAATAATGATCTTCCGCCTTATAATTTGTTATATGGAAAAAGTTGTTGTGTTCTCCTATTAATCAAAAAGTTGAAATTATATTATACAGGTCACTATATTCCACTCTTTTTCTATATATGACTGGATTTTTTTGCGACCCGTTTTTCTTTGAATAGGCACTGTGCACCTTACAATATCATGGGCATCGGCATCGCTTTTTCAAATTTTAACAAATTACTTAATTTTTATTGACAATTTTTCTGGAATTTTACCTATTGTACCTAACTCAATAAATGCCGTGGCGTTTTCAAAACTTAAAGAAACGCAATCAGTTTTTTGGCAGAAACTACTTCACTTCCTTGTAGTCCTTGTATAGACAAAATAATTGAAACAGTCGATCAGTCAGACAGATGCAATGTGAAAAATTATTAGACAACTAAAAGAATAGTTTTTCTATTTTGCTTTCCTCCTATATTGAACACTTTATAGCACCCAAATGAGCTCTTTTAGCGCACGGCTTTTGTTTACTTCGTAACTGTCAAGTGAACATTGACCTGTTTTTGAAAATGGAAAACCAAATTTTTTCTAAGAATATTAACAAGTTGGGTATCCGAAATAGAAAAAATTGTACAAAAAACGTGTTTCATTAGAGTCTTATCGCACTCGGATTTTGTAAAACTCGGGCTTTTGCCCTCGTTGCCCAAACATCCTCGTGCAATAATAGTTGTCCTTATGAAACGTGTTTTTAAATAATATACTATTATAATTCTAAACATGCCCTCCTAGTCACATAGAAAAAGAATGAAATATAGTTAATTTGCCAGTCTGCAAAAGGAAAAGACCGAAAACTTCATGTCTATTTTTTGAATATTGACAATGAAAGTCGTCTTTTTTTATGAAAAATCCTGATGGAAGTACCGCTTTTAGTAACGAAAATTCGTAATGAAAGTATCACTTTCTTAACAACTTATTCTAATAAAAAAAATTATAAACAAGAACACAATATCATCGTCAAAGGAAGACAATCATTGCAAATAAAGATTCCCACTTTTTCGAATATGAGGCAGAATATACAATAATTAGTAAAAGTACACGCAATTTTTTATACCGGGTGTTTCACCGACCCCGCCGTATAGGGAATGAACATGGGAAAATGAATTTTATTTTTTTCCTGATCCGGAGGATTTTCTCGAAAAGTTTTATCGTGTATGGAGGATAGTCCATACTAGTCTGGTACCTCTTGAGATTTCTTTCGTTCGTCAGCTCCTCTTAGGTACTTAACAATGATTTTTTGAAAATTGAATTTTCGACGAAAACGAAAAAATTTTTCGTGCCCAATCGACCCGCTTCGAATGTTTACTTTGTGGATTGCAACACAACGCAAAATAAATGGATACTTCGCAACGGGTCGATTGTGCACGAAAAAATGTTCCGTAAAAGTAGAGACGCAACATTTTTTCGTACACAGTCGACCCGTTTCGAAGTATCCATTTATTTTGCGTTGTGTTGCAATCCACAAAGGCAGCAAACTAAGTAAACATTCGAAACGGGTCGATTGGGCATGAAAATTTTTTTCGTTTTCGTTGAAAATTCAATTTTCAAAAAATCATTGTTAAGTACCTAAGAGGAGCTGACGAATGAAAAAAAGCTCAAGAGGTACCAGACTAGTATAGACTATCCTCCACACACGATAAAACTTTTCGAAAAAATCCTCCGGAGCAGAAAAAAAATAAAATTCATTTTCCCATGTTAATTCCCTATACGGCGGGGTCGGTGAAATACCCGGTATATTCATTATTCATGTACATACGCCATGCGCAAAAAAGTGAAAAGGAATTTTTCAGCATCTGATGGAATTTCTAATTACAATAATTGGGAACACACTGGGTAGCCCTAGACTTCCTTTGATGATGAACCCCAAAGAGTTAAGATTTTATTCTAGTTTACAAAAAAAAATTATAAAATGGTTTAAAAAAGTGATACTTTCCTTACCATTTTAACCTCCCCAAACCCATCACAATTTTTAAAAAATGGGAGGTTACTGCAATCACTAAAATTTTCGAATTTGAGATAGCACCAGATCTCCACGTTTTGAGGTCTCAGGAACCCAGAAAAGTGGTTTTTAAAATGTGTCTGTGTGTATGTTCGTACGTACGTACGTTCGTACGTACGTTTGTAAACACGCCACAGCCAAAACTACTGGGCCGATTTGGCTGCAATTTGGTACGTAGGCATCTCATAACCCAACTTAGATCTGAAAAGCTTTTGGAGCCAATCGTGCAACCGGAAATGCCATTTTGGCACATCAACTTTTAAATTTTAAATGCAAACCCCCATTTTTCACGTCACCATAAGAAAGACCTTCAAATTCTGCTTCTAAAAATGTATTCATTCTTAGTGCCCTTTTGACCAAAAATTAAAAAAAAATTGATTTTTATCAGACTTTAAAATCGCGGTACAGCCCAAGCCCCTGAATCGATTTGACTGAAATTTTGCACATAGGGATTGTATTACACCTCGAAAAGCTGAACAAATTTTGAATTCCATCGACTCACGGAAAGTGTCCTTTTGGCACACCAATTTCCAAATTTAAAATTACTCAATCATTTAACCATTAAAAACAAGTTTTTGAAAGATTTATTGTCACCATCAGAAGGGTCTTCAAATTTTGGTTTTAAATAGGACAAAATTAATTCGCATTTAGCGCTGTTTGGTTCAAAAAATCGAAATTTTATAATAACAGTAAAAACACATTATAGCCCAAATTACTGAATCGATTTGGCTGAAATTTGGTACATGGAGATTAGGTGACCCGTTGAAGACCTGAAAGGCTTTTGGGAGCAATTGGCCCACGGGAACTGCCATTTAAGCATATCAACTTAAAATTTTAAATACAAGGCCTCCTTTTTTATGTCGCCTTTAGAAAGACGATCAAATTCTGGTTCTAAAAATGTACTTACAATTTCTGCCATTTCAATGGAAAATAGAGAAAAAATTCTTTCTCATTAAAAGGGAGCAGGCTGACAGTGGATGACATAAAGTGGCAGTTATTGTCAAAAATTTGGCAAAAGATTAACCTTAAAAGGAACATATTGTCAAATGTGATGGGTGATGTACGAGGTGATGTCGGTATTTGTCAGAAAATTGCGAAATTACAGACGATAAGGATAAAAAAAATTCTGTTGAATTGACTACTATCTACACAGAATACAAAGATCCACGCGATGGGGAGGTTCCAGCCGCTTCTCTGCTGCATTTTTTGATTTAAAAAGTAAAAATGGTACGTTCATCACAATGTTCGATTTAAAAAGGACGACTTTCATTGTCAATATGCAAAAACAATATAATTGCAAAAACTCGAAAACCAGAGATTCAGGTATTTTACTGAAACTGGGTATACAAGTTCGACCTTCAATTCTGTTAAAGGTGAACGGTGTCAATTTTTCTGGGGATGACAGCTATACAGAATATCATAACTGTAGAGGAATTGCACGCAGCGATTCGAAACCCGATATACACACAATCACACATATTTTCATGATATCTTGGAAAAAAAATGGAAATTGGGGGTTGCAACTAGAAATTCCGAATTCCGCGCCATTGCGCTGTGTGTACCTTTCAGGTCACCAGTATGTAATTATCATTATCATCTAATAAATGGGATGAAATTTTGCTGTTGAAAAGGGAAATCTCTTCAAGTAAATGATTTTTGAATACATACTAAAATTTGCTCAATAATTGGCTTAGTTTCGTGTTATTTTAATTCTCATTAATTATATTTAGCTATATACACGGACTTTTCACCCATCACCCCCTTTCATTTTTCATCCCCCTTCACAATTTTTCAACCAGTTGAGCGTTAATTTTGCTAGATTGGCGCAACTTTTTTCTTCAACAATAATTTTTTTAAATTTATTTTTTGTTTTATCTATAATATATAGTTAGAATAGTGCTTTATTTATAGTGCTTATAATTGGGAGAAGTTCTAAGTCAACTATCCTATCTAGCATTAAATTACCGCGTTAAATAAGCATATTTTTATCAAAGGTCGATCCCATCAAGTATGATGAGTGGGAGGGAGATAATAAATATGTTTCACATTAAGCCCAATCGATTATCTAATTACAGGTAGGCCGAAAATACAGTTACAAAATACACAAGATAAGGCTACGATACATTAATATCCGGTTCAGTCAAAATTTGTTCTTCGATCTTTCCCTGCGATAAATAATTTACGAAATTCATTCACAACTTAATTCTTTTAAATCTGTTAACGCCCGAGTGACGCAAACCGAATTAAATTAAATCCACTTCCGGACGCCCATTTGAACAAAATATTCAATCCCGACAAATGTAAGTATTATGAAAATCCGCTTCAAGGATCATACTGTCAGGGGATTTGGAGATTCTGAAAAAGTGTGGGCAAAACTGTCCGAATGGACAAGCCAACGTAGCCACGCTATTTGAATATTCTTCAACTGCCTCATTTAAAACTGTTCCTAATTTTTTTACATTAAAATTTATGACAGCGCAGCGTAACGAACGACCCAGAGCCACAATTTCCAGTAAAATCTACTTTTGAAAAATTTCCCTTGTTAATAACGTCTTTTGTACCCGGATTTTATTTCTGTTTCGGCGAATCGTTTAATTTAAGACACGTGGGAAATCAGGCTGTACAGTAAAATAATTAAAATTTCTTTCGCAAAACGCGTCGCTAAACAATTTCCCTCTATTAAGCGCCTAGTCTCTGGAGGGCTTCCATCGTTTTAAGCACGAAAAGCACAAACTTGGGAAGCTTAATAATTAGCTTGAAAGCAGGATTGAAAAAAGCTTTCTTCACTGACCAAACAAGTAATCGAGTTTGCTAGATCCGTTTAAACGAAATTTCCGCCCCTTTCAAGATGCTATAAAGATATTTACCCTGTCTGAACAACGATGAATTTTTTCTCCACATTGCTAGAACATTTCTTGATCTCGAACACTGTGTAGAACTTCGTTTTAAACAATTAATCTTAAGTCATTTGGGAAGAGTAAGCACATGCAAAAATTGCCAAAATTATCATCTATAACAAAAAATGAAAAAGTGTGCATAATTTTAAAGTCACATCTAGATATGATATATTTTCGAAAAAACGACTTGTGACGGAATTTCCCGTTGTCCCGCTAACGCCTAACCTTTTAGGCTTTCCCGCATACACTGAACTCCAGCTGGATGCATCGTGACACTTATACAAGGATAACGGGCGCATGCTTAGGAGCGTAAGGAAGCGTGGTCCGCAGGATTGTCGTTGGCTATCAAGCGGCAGCACACTTTCTACGTCATTATTGCAATAGACGCACCCCACCTGGGCTGACTAGAAAACCTGCCCCCTTTAATTGCTATTCGGAAAACGCGTTCCTGGAAGGAAAATTGAATAACAACAGAGCATGGGATTTAATCGCGAAAACACAACACCACCGTATTATCTTGGATAATACATCTTATGTCTTTCCGATTTTCAAATTCTAGATTTTTGGATCATTTATGGTATTTTTTATTTTTTCAACATACCTTTCTCTTCTTTTTGTGATTCCCGTACTTTTGTTCACAAATTGTCTACATCTTGAACAAATATGTACGGGGAGAGTAACTAAATCACAATATGCCGACCTCTTGAAAAAAATTGCAGTCTCGGAGAAGGTAGAAACTTCAACTTTTTCACAGAATTTGAAAACGTGCAGATCGTGGACCAACCATATCATCAGGGGCCTAATTCTCGAATCGTTCGAATCTGTTTCGTATGCGGTGTTGCTAGGCAGCCGCCAATCAGATTGCTCGTACCTTAGTGATTCCGCATACGAAACATTTCGTACGATTCGAGAATTGGACCCCGGTTATCGCTAAAGGTAGGTTCTATCGAATGAAGTCGCCAATTTATCGCAACAGACTAACTTACAAGGTCAAGGAAGCTTATCGCCATTAAAATGACATTTTTCGAAAAAAAGGTGTCTATATCGAAGGTTTTCGACCCTATTATTGACCTTGTCCCCATTATTACAAAGAAATTAAATGGCTTTTGTTTTTAGTCACTTTTTGCCACGACTGTATATACGCCCGAAACTTCCTCACGCCTTGCCCTCTCTTTTGGCCTTGAGCCCCAGACTCACTCAGTCAGACCTCTTGACTACACAAGACGAGAACAGTGTTTTGCCACGTTTGTGTTTTAAAGTTTAAAGTAGCATGGAACCGTCACAGCCATCTTGTTCTCAAATTTTGTTATTCAAATAGTATACCGGGTGACAACGACACCATGTACGCCCCAATAACTTTTCCAATTATTAAGATAAAAATCTGAAAAAATTCACGGTGAACGTACTCGCAGAACGTCACTTTTTGACATTCTTTCCAACTTTTCATCACTTTCGATTACACCGGAAATGGTTTGAATTTTGAATTTTTTAATTGGAAACCCGGTATATTTTTATATTTTTGGAATCTAGGGATCATCCTGAGTATTTCAGTATCATTTTCGTGAGTTTTTTCTTGTTTTTGGCGAAATTTTGTTGTCAATCTAGAGTGCTGCGATACACTTTTTTTGTCTTTTATGTACGTCGGTATTCTCATAAAATTAATAATATTTCGTTTCGGCTCATTTAAGCCTTATTCGGATGGCTTCAAAATATGGAAAAACGTTTTTCGCTGATATTTTTTTCTGCGTTAATGATACCACCAACTTGGCATTTTTGTCCACAAAAAATGAGTACCACCGGCCTAGATCCACAACTAAATTTCGCAAAACAAAAGAAAAGACTTTATAAAATGACACTACAAAACTCAAAATGACTCCTAGGTTCCAAAAATATAAAAATGTGCCCCATTTAAAAATTCAAAATTAAAGCCATTTCCGGCGTAACCGGAAGTGATAAAAAGTTCTAATGAATGTCAAAAAATGACGTTTGCTGGATACTATCACTGTGATTTTTTTCAGATTTTTATCATAATAATTAAAAAAGTTTTTGGAGCGTACATGGTCTCGTTGTCACCCGGTATACAACAGTTCAACAACTTCACAGTCCCCTTCTCCTATGTTTTTCAGCAACGTATAAAGAGTCTCTCACCTGATTCCTTGTACAGGGTTGTTACAAATGGTTGTGTAGCGTCGTAGGAGGTCGCTTTGATGTTTTTTTTTGACATTTAATTTCTACAGCCATAAATGCGTTCAACGTCAATTCTTTTATTTTTGAAGCCACTGTGACGGTTGAATCATTTATACCAACCCTGTATAATCTCGATAGGTATCCTCAAGCTTCAAAAGTCATCTAAAGACAGAATAAAACAAGGTTGCAAAAATCAGGCTATGCACCGTCTTTTATAAACATTGGTACTCCCAGCACGTTGAGTCATAATAAACATCGTAAAGGAAGAGAATAATGCGATGTGACATCAGCATTGCCAGTAATTTATTTAATTATCATCAGTCTCACATAAAATGCGAGTGGGTGAAAAGATTCATCATTGCCATTGAATTTCTTCCGTTCCTTGTCGACTCAAACTTGCGTCATTTAAGGGGCAATTTCCAAGTTTACGGAAGATGCCTGTACTTGACGTTAACTGCTGAGAAAACCGAAACTGTTCAGGTATTAAAGACACATTAATTCAATACAGACTTCGCCATGTCACTGTGTAAGTTTATTGCCATTAGAGGAAGGGGCGCATGTATAATGTAATTTTCTGAGAATAGTGGGGCTTAATTGAGATGCGGCGTTGTTGCACGGAGAATCGGGCCGTAATATTTCGTGATTGCAGCAAAATTAAGATCAACGGATTTATGGGTGGGAAATGCGTAAAATTTTCATCAACCTTTGATCCTTGTTCCTGATAAAGAACGTTTATAGTAATGAGTTTTTTAAGCTTCTTTGTAGATTGAAAAAGTTTGATGACTTAATGCTTTTGCAAAAATTAGATCTTACCTTAAAATTAGCCGAGCTATCTTTCCTAAGATCATGACCGCAATCTTGAAATACAGGGTGTTCCAATAAAAAGGAGCCATCCCAAATATTTCGTAAACCAAATCAAATATGAAAATTCGCTCGGACAGTTCGATTTTTATTTGGAGGAGCACTTGAATCCATGCTTGGCGAAATTTCCAAACTCACCCCTAACCCCCACTCAAAAATTTTAAATGGCAATGAACAAATATCAAAAATTGTTACAGCGTTAGATTGGCAATGGAATTAGCTTCCAAGTGATGTAAGTATCACAAGTGGAGGGTTGCCGTTTAAAATTTTGAAGTGGGGTTTGTTAAAGCATGGATTTAAGTGTCCCCCTCCAAATAAAAATCGACCTGTCCGCGCGATTTTTCATATTTTATTTGGTTTACGAAATATTTGGGGTAGCTCCTTTTCATTGGAACACCATGTATATCAAATCGTTGGTAAAGGGGAAATATGTATTCATATACCTACCTACAAGGATGATCGTCGTAATAATAAATTGTGTTCGCAATAATACTCACATAAGGAGCCGGCATGTTCACACCGTGTTCAAAAAAGAAATAAAACTTTCCGATTGTGATATTGCAATTACAACTCCTCAGCCACGTAGAATTCTGCAAATAGGGTGTTTATTGGAAATATCGTCGCTTGAGAATAAATACGAAACTCTTTATATCACGAGGTGGAGGTGGGTTTTTTCGTCGGAGGGTCCTTTTCCAACGAATTTGAAATAAATTGCATTTCATAACCTTGTCAGGATACCTATTGGATTAGAAAGGTTAGAAGTTCAAAGTGCGAATAGTAGGAAAAGAGCAAATTCAACTAGATCATCCTCCATTGTAGCTTTTGGTAATAATAACTAATTTTTGTTGGAAGTGTTTATGCTTCACAATGCTCCTTCTGGTTCATTATAATATTAATCGGTTTTGTGTTAACGTTTCGACGTATAATTAAATATACATCGTGTTTATCAG
Source organism: Pycnomerus fuliginosus (assembly GCA_963924575.1). Classification (NCBI taxonomy): domain Eukaryota; kingdom Metazoa; phylum Arthropoda; class Insecta; order Coleoptera; family Zopheridae; genus Pycnomerus; species Pycnomerus fuliginosus. The sequence goes on along the minus strand of OZ004617.1, from coordinate 14,773,836 downwards.
AATGGTAATTGAACTAGGATGCATAGGAAACTATACTTTCATTAAAATAGTTGTCGGAATTTTTGTTTAACAAAATACCTGGGTACAGCTTGAACCCCTAAATCACTACCTACTCCCATATCGTCAAGAGAAAGTTGGACATTGAATTTTGTCGCTAAACACTGCGAATTCCCCATTTCCAATATCGACCCACATCCTTTGATTTTAATCCCCCATTACCAAAATCAAGGAGGAATAGTTATTTACGTATCAAGGGAGTAAAGTGCAAGTTTAACCCCGAAGCTCGAGCGAGTGAAGCGAGCGAGGGCATTAATTAGCTAAGGGATTAACGAACTTTACTCCTGAGTTGCATACAATACTTTATTTCTACCAATACAGAAACATTACTTTGAAATTTGATATTATACTCTCTGATATTGAACATTTATCTTTTTTTGTTATTTTTCTTATTGTACAATAATTATTATATTTATGTATTTTTGTATTAATTTTTGGAATTTGTATCCATCATAGACAATTTTGTCTGTTGGAATAAACTATTATTATTATCACATTTAAACTAAGCACACCTGCGTTGTGTTCCTTCAAATCGGGCTTGTTAATTGAATACAAATAATTTTTCAAATGATATTGTCAAGGTCAACTCACTTTATTCCCTAGGGAAAGTTTGAATTCATTTACTCCCTGTGGGTAATAATAATTAATAATCAATAGTCAATTTCAACGGGCGCGAGTTCCCCCTTGTTGTTCGCCGCCAAGGGGATCCTTTAGGGCTTTCCCCCGCAATGGGGACTGGGGACTCCCTTCTTAGTGCATCGCCCCCCAAGAAGAGGCTCCCTCCCCTTCGTAAAGAAACTTTATCAACTCGCCCCTTCGTCGCTCGAGACTCAACACTCTTCATTCGTCGGATAAAATCTTAAGTAATCGATATGTGTTCTTGTGCTTTCACTAAAAATTATAGACATGGTTCTTGCTTGGCGGCAGTATAATAATAAATAACTATTAAGCTCGAAACATAATATTTTTTTTTACATTTTATTGCCTTGCAAGTTTTAACAAAAGAAAACATTGGCACCGTCAAAATAATATAGTTACATATTATAAAACACAATAAATAGAGATAAGAGACACAATGCATGGAACATATACAATAAGGACAAATATAGATTTTAGACCTAGTATAATAATACAATATTCTTGAAGGGTATAAAACACGTTCTCAACCAATTCGGTGGACTTGAACGAATCTGGTAACTTGTTATAAATTTGTATACACTTATACCGAGGACCCTTTTCAAATTCATTGCTCTTTCATTAATGGTAACTAATTTAAACAACACACTGTATTCCTTTCAACATCTAAATTTTGAAAATGGTTAAATTCTCCCTTTTTTTCTTTATTTATGAATCGATTTGAATGAGATTTGGTGGGCCAGAGTACAGAGTACTCAAATAATTTTCCGGTTTTACCGGAACTGCCCTGTGGATAAAAAATTCTAATAGGACACCCTGTATATGTTTAAATTTTTGGAATCTAAATAAAGGTATTCTGAGTCTAATGATATCACATTTTGATGAACTTTTTCCATTAGCACGTTAATTACGAATTAAAACTGTTGTATTTGATGTAGGTTGTAAATAACACTCCAGTTGTGAAACGTGAAACGTAACTGTTTTTATTCTCGTAATTAACAATTGCCTTATTTATTCGTTTCCTAACGACAAGCAAACCTGACAAAAGCCCTAATCTAATAATATCAATGCAACCACAAGAAAATCGGCTATTTAATCTGGCCAGTATGGTTGTATTTGAGAATAATGAGTTTACCCCAGGCCAAAAGCATAAGAATTAATTTGAAATTTTGCTGTTTGGTTGTTAAACGTTTCCAATTGTAGATTTTATTTTTATAAAATTCCTTGATATCAATGAAATTATTTTGGGGGTTCGCAGGAGACAGAAACAATTTATTTTTATATAAAAAAAAATTGAAGTCCTCAAAATGGTCAAAATGTGTTATTCAGGGTTTTATTTAGACTCCAAAAATATAAACACGGTGCCCCATTAAAAATTTTTGTGCACAAGGCAGTTCCGGTAAAACCGGACGTGATAAAAATTAACTAATCAATGCAAACATTGGTATTTATCACCTATTCTGATCCCACCGAATTCTACTGGAATCGATCTATAAATAAGGAAAAAAAAGGTCCGGTCTCGTTTGCACCAGGTATATAATACCAGGCACATTTTTGTATCAGTATATTATTATTATTATTATTATGATTTAAAAATTCAAAATTGTATTAATTTCTGACGAAGCTGCAAGTAATGAAAAGTCAAAAGTGATATAGCTTCATCATTTACTCCGAAATTTTCAGCTTTTTAACCCAATATATAAAGTTTTGTTGGAGCGTACATTGTATATCATATTGTCAGCATATTTTCAGTGCGTAAACGGAGCCTCCGACTATTTAAACACGTTTTTTAATTTCCTTTATTACGAAGATAATCCATTATTGAAAATGAATTATATGGGAAAGCACACATCGAAAACACCTGATTGCAGGTAAACAAATCTGTCTGGTCCTTGAAAATGTCTGCAATTCGCATTCGTTTGTTTAAATAGTCGTTATGCCGTCTAAAAATATCTTCAAAACAGGCGGGTGTCCGAGCGTCTGTACGCCGACGGCGACGCCTGCGCCAAGATAATCGATTCGGCGTCGTAGTCTGCACGGTTCGGTCGCTATCATGAAAATGTCAATTCCTTGTCACGAATATCGCAAAACAGATAAAGAAAATGTCAGATAGTAACTCGCCCTGTTACAGGGTAAGTTTCCTGAACGATTATAAATTCCTAATACAAAAGTCTTGCTAGCGTCGAGTCGTTTTGCTTGGACGCCACCTCAATCTGCAATTTGTATAATATCTGTGTGATTGTTACTGTAGAGTGCTGGTGTTTTTGTCTGTTTAGCACAATAGTGCCATTTAGACGCGATAATGCAATGCAAAACACAACCCCTTCTACTCATGTTTCACCCCTTTATGGGTCCGGAAGCTGCAAGCTCAAAAAACCGATTCAAGTCGTTTTAATAATTTAATTTCTAATTAAACTCAATTGCGTGTCCGTTGTTCTTTCTTTCAAGTCTTCCACGATTTGTTTGCGAAAAATTTTCTATACACCCCCGCTTTAATCAATAGGTGGTGAAATTAAAAGGCAAACATTTTCTGAGGCAATCCTGAAAATTGCATTCTTTCTGTTGCAGCTAAAAACATGGACGTTTTCAACTCGAAGCTGTGTTTCTTGACAAGAAACCCACGATTGACAACACATATCGAACTTTTTTGTACGTCCCGAATTTAACCTACAACCCCCTCAGCGTCATGGGCAGCACTTCGTCAAAATTCAAGAAATATTTACAGCATGGCGACGAATTCGCTGCCATGCAGATATATCAAAGTTCCCCAGAGCTTCGCAAAAATCTAGATCCAAATTTGAGTTACGGCGAAAACCATAACCACAACACAGCTTTGCATTACGCAGCCAAGCACGGTAAATCTACAATGAAACATTGAAAGTTCCGCTTAATTCTTAATTGTAGGTATGAAGCATCTCCTGAGAACATTCTTGAATGATCTTGGAGGTAATCCCAATAAGAAGAATGGGTTAAACGAATCCGTTTTGCACTGCGCTTGTCAGCTGAACCACACCAAGAGTTTCAGTGCTCAGGAAAGAAGAGCTGCTTGCGTTCAACTATTGCTGTATTGGAAAGGAGTACCTTTGGCTAATGGAGGTAGGGAAAGAATGGATCTTGGTTCGCAAGATAAGGAAGGTAACACTGCACTTCACTGGGCTGCTTCCACGGGGCTAAAACGCTGCGTTGAACTTCTACTGGCACATGGAGCGCCTCTTTTCATTGAGAACAACGATAAGTTTACGCCGTGTGATTTGGCCATGAGAGGATCCTATCACGATATTGCAAGACTTCTTGAAAGCCGTATGGTTTTCGTAAGTTTAAATGCTCACTTTTTAAATAATCCGAAATTATGGCGGTTTTGGGGGTATTTCGGTTTTTTCGATCCTCTATTTTTTCTAATTTATGGATGTTAGTCCAGCCTGGACATTATGCCTTTCGAAAGTGAAATTTAATAAAATTCACAAAGTGGTCAATATTAATAATTTAAACTTTAAGATTTAGGTATAATATAACTAGTGAGTCATGTCTTTGATTATTTTTCTTTTTTTGACATGCGACAATAACTTTCGAGATCATTTTGTAAAACTACGATATTTGAGAGAATCAGCTACTTACATGACTTTAAGTTCCAAAGCTATGTAGAAGTTTATGCTTTTTTGGATTGTTATAGGTATTGTTATATCATATCCAGCGATCCAAAACATACTTATTATGGTAGTCCTGAAATTATGCTGCAATATTTTACCAATTTTTCAAAGGGGTACTCGAAAAGTCGATTTTCTTTAAATTACCCAAATATTGCCAATAGCAGGATTTTGAAATTTGGAGCAGGTTAGTGTTGTCAAGGGCTTGCTTTTGCTTTTTTTTTATTTTTATTTTTGTCAGAGGCGTGTGTTGTTGGGGGAGCATCACACATTTTTTCTTTATCATTTTGCTGTAAGTGTTTATTTCATTTCATTCAAATGTTGTTGAACGTTGTTGAACGTTGTTGAACAAGAGCACATGTCTTTCATGAGGAATAGACCAGCGATTAATATTTCATTACTGAATTAAACACTAACAGCAAAATAATAAAGAAAAAATGTGTTATGCCCCCCACGAACGCACGCCTCTAACTAAAATAAAGTTTTGAAAAAAAGTGAGAAGAAAGTCCTTATGCTCCAAATTTCAAAATCCTGCATTTACAATATTCGATTAATTTTAAGAAAACCGACTTTTCGAGTACCTGTTTTGAAGGACTGTAGTCCCCTTAGGAGGCATTCTTCGACAAATGTTTACTGAAACTTTTAGCCTTATTTCTGATCGTAGAAGGCACTGGGAAAATATTGCAGCTTAATTTCTGGACACCATGTATGTATTGATATTTTGAAAATGCTTGAAGTACCTATTAAGTACTAGTACATGTACTGGATGAAAGTACTTTGAAAATTGCAGTTCAGTACTTTATTTGGGTATAAATGTCAAGTACCATAAGATCAGTACTTACTTATGAAACAATAAAATAAGATACTGATGGTCAGCAGCAGCAAGCGAAAGGTTAAAAGAGTCAAAATAAAATGGACTGCATTCCGTGAACGTAATTTATAGTTTCATTTCGTATTGTTTTGAAAAATTTTCAGGCTTCTACAGAAAAAAAAAATTAAATGCAACAGAGAAACGGCTGGAACCTTCCCATCGTGTTGGCCTTTGATTTCCGTGTCTTATGTTTAAAATTTTAAAGATGATATGATTGATATGCCTAAATGGCACTTCCCGTGGGCCAATTGCTCCCAATAGCCAAATCGATCCAGGAGTTTGGGCTATAACGTGGTCTTAGTGTTATTGCAAAATCTCGATTTTTCTACACAAAGGGCACTAAATGCCAATGAATTTTGTCTTATTTAAAACCGGAATTTGAAAAACTTTCTGATGGTGGCAATAAATCTTTGTAAAACTTTTTTTGGATAGTTAAATGAGGTGTGCCAAAACGGCACTTTCCGTGGGCCGATTGAATCCAAATTATGTTCAGCTCTTCGACGTGTAAAACAATCCCCATGTGCAAAATTTCAGCCAAATCGGTTCAGGGGCTTGGGCTATACCGCGATTTTAAAGTCCGATAAAAATCTATTTTTTTTTGATTTTTGGTCAAAAGTGCACTGAGAGTGAATACATTTTTATAAGCAAAATGTGAAGGCCTTTCCTGCGGTGACGTGAAAAATGGGGGTTAACATTTAAAATTTAAAAGTTGATGCGCCAAAATGACATTTCCAGTTGCACGACTGGCTTCAAACGCTTTTCAGATCTAAGTTAGGTTATGAGATGGCTACGTACCAAATTTCAGCCAAATGAGTCCTGTAGTTTTTGGCGTATTTACAAACGTACTAAACGTACACACACAGACACATTTTTGGGTTCGTGTGACCTCAAAACGTGAAGATCTGGTGTTATCTGATTCGAAAATTTTAGTGATTGCAGTAACGTCTCTTTTTTTTAAGTGGTAAAGTGGAGTGGGAAGTATAAAAAGCACAGGCGTTTTTATATTTACTTCATTATTTTACGTACCTATATTTACATACAGGATGTCCCAATGGTGGGTCAAAGTCCATTTATGTCCACGTCATCAATAATTTCGAATATCGGTGTAACCTACGTCAACCGTTAGTGACTGAAAATCTGCATAGTCTAGAAATATTGTGAACTCACATGGGCGGCTCCTGCAGGGGAAGCACAAAATTAAATTTTGTTAAATGAAACACCCCATATATCAATGCATTTTTGATTTCTATCTGTCATTGTGGGAAACTTTTGTCAGTTTTTGAGTTATTTAATAAAATGTGTAGAATTTATCGAAAACATCGATTTGCAGGGGTTATGCAAAAAAATAATATCTCCGAAATGGTTGAAGATCACGAAACTAGTCATGCAGCATTTTAATGTAGAAAGTCTGATCTATGTTGTGGTGGGGACCTAATTCATGCCGACTGCCTATTAATTTTTGAACATAATGAAAAAATCACGAATTACTCCATTTTTTCAAATGCAACTTTTTCAATTTTACTTGAATAAAATTAACTATTTTTAGTGAAATAAAATTGAAGTACAAGTTGCATTTGTTTTCGTCATGTTCAAAAATTAATAGGCAGCCTATTGTTGAGTCGGCAAGAATTGGATCCACACTAGCTCACATTTTCTACTTTTAGAGCGCTGCATGATTGGTTTTTTGATCTTTAACCATTTCGGAGATATTAATTTTTTTCGGAACCCCTGCAAATCAATTTTCCTGTAAACTTTTTGACATAAATCAAAAAATATGACAGTTAGTTTGACATAACTTAGGTCGAATGAACTCACAATTCAGTGGCGGTTCCAACTGTAAAAGAAAATAATGTCATTTTCATTTAAAATAATGAAAATGGCTTCCACTTCCGGTAAACCGGAAGTTATAGGTAGACGAAAATATTTTCACCTCACTCTACGTGGTCGATAATGGTAAGGCACCAAACCACAACGTTTTCGTAAAACTGGATAGGCAGTTATGGTCCGATCCCGCACTGTTGACTCGCACCCTGTATATTCATAGAACCTGCATTTGAGGACTTTTTTTGTGACCTCAAAACGTATCTCTGACATTACAAAAATATCGAAAATTTTAGCGATTGTAGTAAACTTTATTTTAAAAGTGATTTGGTAGGATTTTTAACAGCTTCATAGCGGCGTTCTATAATTAGTTAAAGTTCCGATAAAATTAATTTCTAGGCGGACAACGCAGATCTAGTGAATGAAGACGAAATAATCACCGAGCAGGAAGAAGTGTACAGCGGGCTCCGCAGCCAAGACCTCCAAGAAGCCAAGGATCAACTCCTCGTAGACACTTCAGACATGTTGAAGATTCCGTTATTCACCGCAGAAGCTCTTTTGAGAAACAATGGTAATAAGCCTTCCAACTGACAATGTACCGATTTTAAACTTCCAGAGTGGTCTCGAGAGCTGCTTCTCGAAAGATGGATGAAGGATCCTGTGGAATGTTGCCAAGCGGCAGGGGTGCAGGCTCCTTCTTCTGTTCTGAAACATGCGGGATCGTTGGAGTCGAGCATTTCTGCAGAGACCAGCGACGAAGGCAACGAAGTTATGGTGTGTATCATTTATAGTCGGGGAGGCAGCGACAGAAATATTCGGCTGATTTCATTAACATTCTTTTGCACATTATTTTCCGTGTCATAAATACAGAATTTGGTGGTCTGCCAGGGTACCTTCGGGACGGGGCCCCGCAATGGGCTTTAAGTATGGTAAAAAAGAGTGAAATCATTAACACTGAAATCCTTTTTATGAATTATAGACACCTCGAAGTGTCCAAAAAAACCGGTCTGCCACTTCGCCTGCGGGACAAAATGTGTCTGGCAACCACATTTCCTAGATATTTCATTAATAAAATTGTCAAGCTACTCCCAGCTTCAAATTATCTACTGTAGAAGGTGTAGAAAAGACAGATTGTTGCCTAACGACACTATTATGCCACCTGTTTTACACCTGCTACGGGTAGATAATTTAAATATGACAGTATAGTTTGACAATTTTATTAATCAAATTTCTAGGAAATGTGGTTGGCAGACACGTTTTGTCCCGCAGACGAAGTGGCAGACAGTTTTTTTTGGACACTTCGAGGTGTCCGTAATTCATATAAAAAATGGTAGCGTTAATGATTTCCATCAATGAGACTAGTTTTTTTGGCATACTTAAGCCGCCCCTGTGGAGCGTGGTCCCGCTACTTGCATGGCAGACTCGACTTTTTCGAATCACATCAACATACGCAATAGGAAAAATGACTTTAGATAGTTAATGAAATGAGTCAACCCAATCTGTCGCTACCTCCCGGACTATTATAAGAAATTTGAATATTTTTCTAATGTGGGAATAAATTGCAGTGTGAGATCTGTTTGTACGCGATATCGAACTGGGAGCAACCCGTGAAAATGTCCTGTAAACATGCCTTCTGTAAATCGTGCTGGGAAAGCTACCTCACAACGAAAATCCAGGACGGCGACGCCCATCATATTTTATGCCCATCTTATCAGTGCCATATTTTAGTGCCGGTAGAATTGATAGAGAAATTAGTGAGTCCAGATATGGCTCGGAGATACTTACAGTTCGATATAAAGGTACGGAATAGGGAAAACTCTCAAACTGGAATAATTTGGGTAATTTCAGGCTTTTGTGGAAAGCAATAAAAGCATTAAATGGTGTCCCATTGCGGGTTGTGGCAGGGCCGTTCGCTTGCCGGAAGCAGAACAAACGGGAAATAGGATCAATAACAAGTCCATCCCAATCACATCACACGCGGTGGACTGCGGAAACGCTCATTTCTTCTGCTGGGAGTGTTTAGGGGAGGCTCACGCGCCTTGCGGTTGCAAGCAGTGGCAAGAGTGGCAGATGAAGATAGCAGAAATCAAACCAGAAGAGCTTAAGGATTCTTGCAGTGGCAGTGAAGATGCCGCCAACTTCCTGTGGTTGGTCACCAATTCAAAGCCGTGCCCCAACTGCAAAAGTCCAATCCAGAAAAACGAAGGCTGTAACCACATGAAGTGTTCCAAAGTGAGTCGATTATCCCGGCGCATCCACCAATTTTAGTGTTGAAAGTTTGTGTAAATTGTGCGTTGCAAAAATTTTCTTCGGGGATTGTTTTGGGCTGTATTGGTCAAACGGGGTGACATTTAGGTGTTGCATTTTACTTACTTATAATGAGTAATTCGATAATAATAACCATCAACTTGCAGAAACGCGAAATCTCATACGAAATAATGAAAGCTATTTAAGATATTGTATTATTATGTTTAACTTGACCTGGTAATTTTTAAGGACGAGCCTTAGTCTTGAACGCAAAAAAATTTATCCCCGAAACTCACCCCTTCAACCCACCCTCGAGCACGAAAATTTGACACGGAGGAAAGTTAACCCTTGAACTGACTATGACCGGAAGAGACTAATTGAACGCAAAAAATTGCACCCTGATACTCACCCCTTTCAACCCCCAAATACAAAAAAAATACTTGTCCATGTCCTAAAGGTGTTCTGTGCGGAAAGCGAGGGCCTCAAATTTAGGTGCACCCGATACAACTACTAACAAATCTGGACCACCAGTGCATAAACATTTACGGTGATAAACTGCTAAAGGTACACACATCGCATTGATAAACATCTTCCGTTTGCTTTTAATAACAACATACTTACGTAAGCAACAAATCCAAAAATTAAACTCACGAATTAAATCCGTAATTCGTTTAATTTTAGTTAAACAGCGATAATGTCATGCAGTAAAAGACTGTTGAAGGTGAATTACTATTCTTTAGACATAGCTTTAGATAAATGCTACAGCATATCATTAATAATAATTTCAACGTTCAGAGTGCAGATATAAATTTTGCTACGATTGCACACCCAATGCATCCTAAATTAATTTATGAATGTCATACGCCCTTAAATTCGCAGTAAATTATAAAACTGTAGATCATTAGAGAGAGCCTTCTCCTTACTTAAGTGAAAGAAACTGGAAAAACAATAATTTCTCCAGGAAAAAGACCGAAGTTACTTATAGATCTTTGCTTGAATTTTCTTTAGCTCAGATCTTTATTCATGGGAATATTTTGACTGTTAATCTGCACTCAGTGTAATTTAATAGGGAAATACCGGGGTGGCCCATAAGTTTGCCCATACCTAAGTCGGTGAAAAAAATGGGCAGCTAGAATCTCCACTTGGTAAAATAATCCGACTTTCTAAAAATTTCACTTCATCAGTTTTAATGTTTTCTTGGGATTTTTGAAAAATTTTGAATCCTGCACCTAAAGGGCCCTAAGTATGAATTCATTTTTGGAAACAATGAAGGCCTTTCATTCATGTGCTGATCAATAAACAGGAGATTATCTTTCAAATTTCAAAAAAGGCACTTGCCGTTTGCCTAATTCCAACAACATTAACTTGCTCATACTTACATTGCGGCCATAAAGTCCGGCCCCCCCATTCGGTCACAAGTTTTAAATTTGGAATGTAATTATGAATATGTAAAAAATGCTGATCATCGTTTACATAATGCACTGTGACCTCCATAAATGTCAAACTTATGACACCAAGTTAAAAAAATTAAATGGCACAGGGGGTCAAGTGACTCCTCATTCGAAAGCTCATCCTGCATACAATATTTAAATTAAAAATGGGCAGAAAGGAAACGGCTGGAACCTCCCCACGGCGAGGATCTTTATTTTCCGCGTAGGTAGTAACGAATTGAACATTATTTCTAATTCTTAACACTGACAGGAATTTTGACAGAATTGAAACCACGTTTACAAACCAACAGAAAAAAAGTCCGACTTAAACACGTAGGTATTAATTTTCAAACCAGGGAAGTTCTTCCGCAGCTTTAATGGAATATCCCCACGAAAATTCAATATCCGTCATTTTTATGCCGAAAGGTTCGGACATATTCGGACGGAACCATACTCCGTAGGGCTCATTCTGACAATTTTTATTTTTTATTATTTGCCTAAGGAATAATTATTAAAAAATAATGTAGTTGTGAAAGCTCCTTTCCCCTCAGTGATAAGATTGATTATACCTAAGTATTATTCGCCGATTGTCATTATAAGTGCATTTTTACTGGCACTTTACTGCCTCGGCAGGTTTCATGCATGAAATACCTGCCGCGGCAGTAAATCTTTCATGTTTTTGCTTTGTGAAGCAAATAACTAACTATTTTAGTATTTTCAAACAAAATGATCGAAATACAATTGTTCGATTGGCAAATTGTTCGAAAGACAGTTGTTCGAAAGGTAAATGCTCGAAAATCAAAAATTAAAAATAAACCTGCCCTATTAGCTTCTCTCACTGCAAGACCGATATTTTGACGAGTTTTTGGTTTCGGCTCAGCCAAAAGCTCGCATTGAACTTTCAACGGGCAGAATTTGACTGTGTAATGGCGAAGACTGTACATTAATCTTATTTTCGAACAATTTACCTTTCGAACAATCGTCTTTCGAACAATTTACCTTAGGAACAATTACCTTTCGAACAATTTTCCTTTCGAATAATTGCTTTTCGACCAATTTACCATTCGAAGAATTTACCATTCGAACAATTGTTTTTTAAACATAGTATTCGAACAATTTCGTTCGAACAATCTTTCGGATACGATTAAAAGTACATTTTTACTATGGTCTGTCCGGAATCCACATGACCAGGATTCACCCTATTCCCATGGCGAATCATTGTTGTCAACAATGAGTCGCCATGGAAATTGGGTGAATCTTGGTCATGTGGATCCCGGACAGAGTATAACACTTTTTCGGCAGTAAAATCCCAGATTGCCGTGGTTGATTTATACATAAAACCTCTCAACAATCGCACCATAGTACGGTGAAGAAAATTATTGAAAATAATAATCATAATACTAATTTTAAACGTTCGGGCGAAAAAATCTGTTCAACACGACAAAAACAGTAGATTTACTCTCACATAAAATGCCTGCCGCGACAGTAAATCTGTCATGTTTTTGCCTTGTTAAACAAATAACTATATGCATTGACTGTCACTATAACTTCTATTGCTCTTTTCGCGCTTATTATCATTACGGGTGACGTGACAGTAAAAAATTTTCGGCACCACCGCTTGATGAAAATTAAGAAAATCTTCACCTATACGTAGAGGAAATGAAACATTCATCGTACATCACAACTAAAATAATTGCTACCGGTAATACAATTAATACCAGATGTTACCAGTAAAGGCTATCCGAAAGGTAATTTTTCGAACTATTTTTGTAGATATTCACATTGAACTCAAAATTCAAAACACGATAACGGGGAAATTTTTTCATTTGTGCGTAAGACGAAAGTTTCATTTCCATTAGGTATAAGAGCACATATCTGTAAAAGATCAGAATTAATGAAAATCTATATGTTGACCGCGTAAATAAAAATATCTCCGGGAGTTCAACTTCCGAGCTTTTGCCTGAAAACAAACTCATTAACGCAAACAATTGCAGTGTAAATTCGATTTTTGTTGGGTGTGCCAAGAGTCGTGGAAACGACACAGTTCAGCTACCGGTGGGTACTTCCGCTGCAACCGCTTCGAAGCTGTACATAAAGCCGACGAGAAACAAGGGACTTTAATTTCCGAGGCTTTAGACAAGAACAATCAAATGCAAGAAATGTCCCGTTTTCTCCACTTTTACACCCGCTACAAGAACCACGAAAACAGCCAAAAGCTCGAGGAGCCGCTTTTGACCAGTGTACGACAGAAAATGGAAGTCCTCGCCAGCTGTTTAGGACTAAAAAGCACTGAAGGTTCACATTTAAACGTTGTCCTCCACGTTTTAAAATTTTAAATTTTCAGATGCTGGTGAGAAGGGCACGAAATTTATAGAGGATGGAGTGCGAGAGTTGTTGAAAGCACGGAGAGTTTTATGTGGTTCTTACGTTTATGGTTATTACCTGGTTGATGATGGATATAATAAAACCATATTTGAATTCATGCAGGTTAGTGAAAGATTTCAGGTTGGTTTTATTTTGAAGTTTTTAGAACGAACTGGAGGAGGTGACCGAAAAACTGAGTGAAATGATCGCACGCCCCTATTTGCGTACCCCCAAGGCCGTAATCGTGCAAACCACGGTGTTAGCGAGGCGCAAACGTCACGAATTTGTCAGGGCCGTAGCTCAGGGGCTAATACCACCAGAAACACCGCCCAATCAAAGAAAACGGAAGCGGAAATATCTCGACGTAAGCAACAATAAATCTTGTAAAGTAATCATCGTTAACCTTTCAGACCGATCTAACGCAAACTAGCGCTTGGCTGCGTGACTGCGAATGGCCCGAGTACGACTCCGACGAAGATAATGAAATAAGTTTCAAGCAATTCTCGGGAGGGTCACCCAATCGGAAGGACCATCAATGTGGTTTTCTTTGCAGCCGACACGGATGCGGCCGTGAGTACGCTTGTTATAAGTTTCTGAAGCAATAACCGGAAAATCTAGGTTCGGACTACAACATGGAACTTATAATTGCCTTGGAAATGTCGAGACTGCAAATGATTGAAGATAGGATGAAACAAGCCCAGGCTAATGCAATCACTCCTGATCCCAGTTCGAGCATATCCAATAATAGTAACGAAAGTGGCGATGATCAATTGAAGTTGGCCATTCAGTTGAGCCTGCAGGAGTCCTCGACGGGTAAATTGGAAGATGGGAACTCCAATCAGTCCTATCCGAAGAGCAACGCCGATTTAACTGTTGATTATTTCCTTAAATCTCTGGCGAATCACAAGTTCGATCTGAAGAGTTTGGAGGTGAACAAGTTTGGCGCAGACAACGACAGGGAGATCTTTTTCCGGCCGTGCAGAGGCAACGAGGATGGGCGATTCCAAATTTCGGATATTCATGAAAAAGGTTTGTCAATGCTTCTGCAGCTTCCTCCACCATATTCTTCCACTCTTTCTCTGTTTCGCATCTTTCTTCAGCTTTTTATTCCCAGAAGTACTTTCCTTATCTTGGATTTTTTGGTCTGCACCTTTCTGTTCCTAACTTAGTGGTTGGAAGTAATTTCAAAGTGATAGAGAACTTTAACGGCTCGACTGGAAAAATCAGTCCAGTCGTATATTAGACTTTTTTATACAAATGTGGAAATAATTAGAAGGCAACGGTTTTTTTCGCAATGAGGTGTGCTCCTTTACGTATTGTTTAACATACTAAAAGTCCTGAAAAATCCTGCGTATGCATTAACCGCTATCTTCAAAAATGGTGGAGGAGCCGAGTTCCTCCGACGTTTTTTCTTCTCGAAAACCGTAGATCCTACGTAAATTTTCCTCATGACTTAACTCAAAGAGCATAAATTTGACATTTTTTTTAATAATTTATATATATAATTTAATAATTTGAAAACTTGAGTTTCGTGAAATGAAGAGTCAGCTTTATTTCGATTCTTTTATCTCAGAGAATGTAATGTTGTCACGAATCGGATAACAATATGGAACTGGACCATGATGAACACTTTATATGGAATCCAAAGAAGATTAATTTATTGATTACATTAGCCTTTTTCCACACCACCTCTTAACCTAGTACGTTCCAAGAATTAGGAAGGCAAGGCTACTGGCACGCTTTTTACGTGGTATTCACCCTTGCGTTCAGGTGGGTGGCAAAACATCTAACGTAACAATCACTAATCTTCTCTGTGTTCCATTATAGTACGTTGAAATTAAATAAAATAAGAGAGATAAATTATAAACTGTTGAAATTTTGGTGATACTTATTGGGGGGCTAGGTATAGAATAACAAAACTTCGCCATTGTGGGGAGTGAGTTTCCTCCGGGGCCCCCTTAAATCTGCACCGCGTTGAGGTTTTCTGCAATTTTGCTCAAAACAGCTAACTTTTCGAAGAAGGACGTGGTGAGGAGAAATATTTCCCATAAAATTCTTCATAAAAAAGGTTCTATGCACATTTCTGCCATGAGCGGCCGTCCTCGTGTAACGGACGTGGGTCCGATTTTGCCACCTAAGGGAACTAGGCCAAAGTCTCGTAAGGGAAGGTCGAAAACATGTTTTTTTTTTAATGCATGAGTTCACATTGTTATTGATTATAAAAAATCTATCGATTATTTCGAAGTTTTGCAAGAGTAATAAAATATTGTTTAAGAAATGCTTCATCTAAAACGAAGAAATAATCTTTCAGGAGCTATTGATGTAGATTTTGCATTGACAATTCAACTGGAAATTGCACTAGTGATATCTAAACGGAAATATCATTTGTCAGAGTGACAACGTCGTTCTCGTTGGAATTATCTAGCCAAATTCAACTCTTGATTTTACAATTTCAGGAAATTTTCTTCGTTCCGTGCTTGCACGTGTGGTCATTTTTGAATCCAATAAGCATTCATGTCTACAGCTCAGGTAAAACTGAAAACATCCATTATTATTATCTAATTCGACAGCTGTTTCATTATCGGATCGAAAACCTTAGTGCCATTTTTTCGAAAATTAATTGCTACATTTACAAATTCTGTGAAAAAGTAAAAGAGACTGCCAATTTTTATATTTAATCGCTTAATTATTGTTTTTATTAATTGATATTAATGTGTATGTAATGTTGCTTCATAGACGAAAACAATGGTTGATAGTATTCGGGTGGTCCTCCCGACAGCTGCTGACCGGTTTCTGCCTTGTTAAGCGTCATCCATCAGTAAAGCTTGACCAGGAAGGAGACTCGACCACGACTTATAGCAGAAACACGAGCATTAAACGATGTTGACTAGGGTCATTAGATTTCTATTACATGGCTACGGCAATTGACAAAGATAAACAGAGGTATTCCTTTTCAAAAGCTGGAGAAATTGACAGTGTATCTCACTTGCACTCATTGAAATTTATCTCCATCCTTTTCAAATTGGGGATGCCGTTTCCGGGAGGTGTCCTTACCTTCCTTCCTTCCTAAATAATATATGTATACATCGAGTGGCCTTAATGTTGACGATGCTGCCAACTTATTTTTGATGTTGATGTCTCGAAAATGTTTGGCACTATTTTAACGTGAGATTCCTCATTGAAAATGGGCTAAGAGGCTTGATTTGACGAGAAAGCATCATATTTATCCAATTTTACTTTAATAATAAAATTGGAAAATTTTAAAACAGACGAAACCTAGAAGTACTGGGTAGTTTTCATAAATTGTTGAAATACCAAACAGCTGGGTTTTAAACAAAGCAACTGGTGCTTATTAACGCAAAACCTCAATTATCTCTAAAACTACTGCTTAAATGAAAAATTAACAATAATCAGAAAAGGTGGTGTCCTGAAGAAGGCTTAAAACAATAAGGCCGAAACGTCGACTCTGAATTAATTTCTTTTTTACTTCTGACCTCCGAGTTACCTGTTGTGAACATATCTATTCAAAAATCATAAGAAAAGTTGCAGCATCAATTACTCTTTCTAACTAATACCGCCAGATTTAAAATTCGTGACCTTGAACCATGTTTAAGAAGAAACATCAAGGTCATAGCGGGTTTCTGAAGTTTGCGTTATCAGAATTCGATAAAATTCACAGCGTAGACGTAGATTCATACAGTGCTAATAGCCCCCAGAATTCATTAGGTAAGATCCGACAGTCCGTTCCTGAGATATATGAAAAAACTTCTCTCGATGGCGCACCTTTGAGGAGTTGTAGCTCCCTGAAAATCTCGGCAGGGATTGTTTTTAGAGGGGGTGGAAATTATGGGTTACAGTTCGCTCAACAAGTATTTGTCGAAATTCACCCCATTCGATAGCTTCCTCAAAAAAGGGCTTCTTTACCACTTGCATCTGCTTTAAGCCATGATTAAAATCAAGAAAAAACCTAATGTCTATGTTTCTATCAATTGTTAGCTGCATCAGATTTTAATTAACTTTTGCTCAGGTTTTGCCTTCGAGGATATGGACGACTACGAAGACTCCGACGTTCGATTGAAGAGATCCCACTCAACAGGCGACCTCTGCGTCCGAAGAAACGGCCGCGGGACCCGAGTGCGAATGAATGGCGAAGAGCCTCGCTACCATTTAGACTCCGACCACAGCAGCCAACATGACGATAAACCCGAAGACATAGCTCGTAAAATGTTGGTCCTACCTTCCACGTCGGTTCGCACAAAACAATTTCTCCTCCTCCACCACGCCTATCCCGAAGAAGAATCCTACCAGGGTCAGAGCTCAGTTGAAGACACAACAACTTCCGATTCAATCAACGCAGATATGGAAGTTTGCGGTATCTTGAACTCGGTCACCGACGAAGATTTGGGGAGGAGTTTCAGCCACGACGAAGAAATTAAAAAGACTCAAATACCAAAGGTTGTTGAATGCAAAAAGCAGACTCACAATCCATTTGCCTCGTTGAAGGCGAAACTGTGTTCAGCGCACCTGCCTAAAACTAGCTACTTGACGCGAATGGCTGTTAACAAAAGTATAGGATTGCTTAGTAGCGAGAATAAAGTAAAAAAGAGCTGTGATACCAAACATCTGGGTGGATGTAAAAGTGAGAAGCATAGCCCGAAGAGCATTAAACATCAGAAGTGTCGTGACGGTCGTTTCTCCAAATCGACAGGTTTTCTGCTGGAAGATCAGAAGAAAAATTGTAATTTGAGGATAAAGATCTGCAATAGTCCGGATAATAAATGCAGGAGAGGACATGCCCTCGAAACGGATAGTTCAAACGAATACGAATCTGAGACTGGAATTCCAAAATCACCCACATTGTTCATTTCGGGAGTGTCGATCTCCCGTACGCCAGAACCAAAATCGCCCGGAATGATTTTGCTGTCGGGAGGTAGACAATCGAGATCGTCTAGTTTAAGTGTACCTGTGCCTCTAACTTCGTGTTCTTTAAACATTTCTAGTACTAGTCTTAACAAAACTCCGCCGGAACCGTTTACGCCATCCTTGGTGCGATCGACAACCCCCGCCAACTCCCGGTCGAACATTCACAGCCCCCACTCGAGTCCCAAAAAGGAAAACGGCAAATCCAAAAGCGCCAGCGAACCAGAGCGGGAACGGGAAATGTTCAGGTTCCCGAAATCATCCACCGATGGTGCGCTTAGCTCGGTTTTGCACATCCAAGAGTCCAATTTGAGTTCGGACGACTTTCACGAAGCGCTCTTCCTGCTTGAGAGGTCGCCCAAAACTAGAGACTCAAAACGTAGGAAGAAGTCGAAAAAGAACAAGGACAAAGACGATAAGAAGGAAGATGTAAGTTCTGTTTTGTAACTCTGTAAGACTGTCTCGTTGTTATTGTTGTTAAACGTATCGAAATGCGTTTTTGTGATAAGTAGTCATGTAAGATTTTGTGCTAAATTTTTAAGTGACCAATACGACACTCGACGAATTCTTTAGTTTTGTCAACGGAACCGTCAGCGGAAGCCCCAACCAAGGTTTCCGCACGTACCTGCATTTCGGAAGTTTTTTTTCAAAATGTGGAAACTTTGCAGGGGCTCTCTTTATTTTTCGCTAATGATCATATCAAACAAGTAATCGAACAACAAATTCCTAAATTGTACTGTCGTTTGGCGTGACTCTTGTAAGGTTTTTTGTAGAAATTTTTATAACGTTTTATATGAACACATACTTTCCTAGATGTCGTTATGATTTTAGGGGGCAAGGCCTAATTTTTTTCGACTGAATTTTATAGTGTTCCACCATAGTGATCATTTTGATAAGATTTATATTACGAGGTGAGTCGGTTATTTTGTTCATTCTCACTGGAATTGTATACTAAATTCGAATTTTGTCCGTAAGAACATGGTATTGGGTGTTGTGCCCGTGTTGACTGATTTCGAAATCCTTATTATTTTTCTTGATTTGTAACTTCAAATTGTGGTTAAGAGTTATCTTATGCGAGATCTCATCTAGGAAAGCCAAAAATATATTTCATTCAACCAAATCATATTCTTATTTGTTCCATTTAAATATTCATATGCAAGCAGAAAGCTTTCATCCTCTAAGACGAAGTTTATAATTTTGCGCCAAACTGGTTCATTACTCTTTGCTTATGGAACTCACAAACTTTTTAGAGAAAACTGGTAAAGAGCCCACAAACTGTCTTTTTGAGGATTAATTTTGCGACCGTCCTTTTCACTGTTGATTACGAAAGGTATAAACTTGCTGAAGGGAATGAAAACAAATTTTTAATTGCGATGAGATAACTCTTAACCGCGATATTCCAGCAGACTTTTATAATAAGTACTTACATTTTATATGTACGCACAACAGTATCTAATCTGACTTTATAAAATTGCCAATTAACCTGAAAATATGAAACATCAATAAATCATTATACGGTTCTTTTATTCACTGGATTTAATTTTTACCAGCTTGAATCGAAAACAGTACTTGACTTTTGAAGAGCTTAATTCAAGCTGCCAAAAAAACTCGTCTGGAAAGGACGGGGTTTATTGTGTTTGATATTTTCGTAATAAAGAAAAGTGTAGAAGAATATAATAAAAATGTATTGTTGAATGTTCTATACCTACCTATAAAAGTAGTGAAACTTGTACTGATTGTGATTTTTTTAGGAATAAATCATTTCAGAAAAGGGTTGTTTCAATTTTTATTGTTGGAGTATTTCTTACAAGCCCCGCGTTGATATCGTGTAAATGTATTCACAATAATTTGTTAAAAACCTATAAAAATATTTAAACAACGAAGGCAGTATTGTTTAAATATTTTTAACATCAAACACTTGCTATGTTTATTTACAACATTTAAACGACGAACATCGAATTGATATTTTTAATTGAAGAAACGCGAAATTGTCTAAATTATATTTCTATGGCCAGCCATAAGAAACGTTTTGGACCCGGACTAGCAAATATGAATTACCTAAAAAACTTTTGGAAGCTTAACATCGACTAAACATTCGCTTACGATCTACACTGCAACGATCATTCTATATAAATTGTACGACATTTATTACATAGAAGCTTACAATATTCGTGTTTAATTTTTTACGAAACATCCAACATGAACAACTCATACGACCAGCGTAATGAAATCTGAACGAGGTTAAATCAAAGAACATAGGAAATAATACTTAAAGAAACTTAAACAAATAGCCAATGTTTTGCTTTAAATCTACTGCAGAGCTTGGTTCGCCTCAGTTCTTCGTGTTCTTCGACTGGGGTGATGCTTATGGCGATTTTCTGAAAATTAAATTGTCTGGTTTGACTTTTCTTTCTCTTCTGCCATTGCTTCTGTTTTAATTTTTTCCGACCACCAACGGCCACTATGACAATTCTAGACCGCTCTCAAGGTCACATCACGTATCTTACTTCCACCCGCTTAATCTACTGCTACTAAGTTACATGATTCTGGGTGAGGTCTCACATAATATAAAATATACTTACAGGACATTAGTGGTGAATTTTCTGATGCCCACCATTTCCCAGTGGTAGGCATCGGAAACAATAAGAGGTGGAGCGTAGGTTAAATTACAAAAATCTGCGCTTTTTCAAGCTGATTAGGAATCTCTAAAGAGTTCACCTTTATCTTGATTCGTTCCTAAGTTATTCCGAAAAAACTGAAGATTGCGATTTAACAAAAAAATCATATCTTCTCTAACGATTGGAGGTAATTACATGAAACTTGGAACTTTTATAATTTTGACCGCTACCAACGCACTAGCATTGCCAGAAAATTTCTAAGCCTTCTAGATTTTCAGCAACGAAACTCAACTTTTCTTTAAAATTAATTTTGAAATTTTAAAATTAGTTTTCAAAAATGTAGCCAACATGCCCTTTTTTGACAGATCGGCCAAATTTGAAAATTGGTATGAATGATTTGTAAAATCAACTTAGAATAATAGCTATTTATGATATAAGTGTTAAAAGTGGTATTTTATTTTGTAAGAAGGGAAGTTTGGGACACGACGCGCAGCGGAGTGGTCCATCCCTTCGAACAAAATAAAATCACTTTTAACACGCATATCATACACTATTTTTTCTACAAACACGATTGAAGCAGAAGTTTTCAAATTATTAATTGAAAACGTCCATGAAATTCGCCGTAACTAAGGTATAGTGACAATTTGTTGCCGCGGCTTGTTTAATTGTTGTTGCATTGTCACTTTTATCCCTGAGTGTTAAAAGTAAATCACTTTTAACATAAATGTTAAAAGTA
Organism: Pycnomerus fuliginosus; assembly: GCA_963924575.1. NCBI lineage: Eukaryota > Metazoa > Arthropoda > Insecta > Coleoptera > Zopheridae > Pycnomerus > Pycnomerus fuliginosus. The sequence goes on along the minus strand of OZ004617.1, from coordinate 14,752,492 downwards.
AATGACTTTTAATGCTGGTATCATAAAATGTCATTTTTAACAATTGTCAACAAACGTTAAAACAAGTGTTTTTAATAGTGGTCGTAGAAAAAAACAATTACACCGATTTTTTCAATATCTTATGACATGTGAAAACAATAATTGAATTCAACGGTATTAAGATACGTTGGCATGGTGTGACTCAAGCTTTGACATTATTTTTTCAAAAGAGTTCATATTGATTACATTTTTGTAAAACTAATTTTTTTGTGTACAATATAATATGGTGACCATAAAAAAGGAAAAGTTGTCCTCCCAGGTGCTCAAAAGATGCTGTCAAAAATACAAAAGGTGCAAGTTTCATTTAAATAGCAAAAAACGTGATATTTTTTTTTCAGTTATTAGTTATTTAAAATTTCTAATTGCAGTGAACAAGTTGACAGTCTTTGATACATGCACTAAATTGAAACGTACGTCATTCACAGCATGGCCAACTCTAAATAGAAATTTAAAAAATGTCGCATTATACAGGGCGTCTCGAAATTCTGGGGCCAAACTCTACCAGTAGTAAATTCCTTTACGAAAAATATGAAAAAAGTTCCTATGAACATATATCGCAAAATACCTCCTAACGGAGCTAGGGCCCCTAAAAGGGGCCACTGTGAAAGTGGTTTTCCAAATATTTTCGACATACGTTCGTAGCAACTTCTTTTCATATTTTTCATAGAAGAATCTTTGAAGAACGTTTGAGTAAGATATACATTTTTCGGTTGCGGCTCGCAGATCAATTTTTTGATCCATAGGACTGACATAATATGTCATTATGACATGTCAAAAACGGTGACAGGTAGGCAAAAAGTGGGTGTGATAAACTCACAATTAAGAGACGAATCTGTATCTAAAATCAAAAGTAGGGCTTCCCATTTAATATAACAAAGATGGCGGCCACTTCCGGTACAACAGGGGTTGGAAATATTTTATTTTTGGTGTGCGTAGTCGATTATGGTACAGTACCAAATTTCAAAAAAGTGGACCCCCAAAAGTTTCTAATGAACGATCTTCGTGAATCACCCTGTAGAGGTACAAGATTTAGACAGAAACTGTCCCATATCCGAAGTTTTGCAGGAGGCCACGAGCTGGCTATCGTTGTGACGTGGTGAAACAACCACATAAATTAAATAAAATAAAGATGTAAACTGTCCATACTTCATAGTGCCTAATTATATCTATCGAAGAACTAGAAAATAGACATAATATGGCATTTAGATTTTATGGGTCAACGAAATTATAGAACTTATTTTCAAATTCCTTCAAATCTTAAACGATAGTTTTGTCCCAAATCAGAATTCGTGATACTTACTGCTGAAATTATCGTTAGGCAAATTTGCAAAGAGTATAATGACTGCAGATTGTGTGCTGAAACGCTTGAATGGCTTTAATTCTTACCTCTTTAAGCGTTCCTTTGGTTTTAATTAACTGCAGTACAGCAACAAGTGGTATCATTAAAATTGATGAAAGCGCCAAAGACCATCCTACCCACTCAGCCCAGGCCGGATACTTATAATCGTTATACTGCAATGGTTGATGGTATAGCAGCCCAAACATCACCACCATCTAGAAATTTAAAATGGAAAAAAAAATTCATGTTATAGTACTGACAATGATAAACGTTGGACTGATAAACTTCCAGCAAATTCTCCAATAAAGTCCCGGTTTTCTCCCCAGCATCGCATCAACATCTTGAATGAATCTATCCAGGCCGTAGAACCATGAAACCGCGATCGCTTCGAACAGCGCGGAGCACAAAAGGGAAATTCCGGCCGAGTATGTGTCGAATAGATGAAACATATAAATGCCACCCTAAAAAATCCAGTTTAGCCCTTGTATACAATAGAGTAGAAAATTACAAACTGGGGTAACATTGATCAGAGCTATCGAAAACGAAACTATGATGACGCCGAATGTGAATATCTCCCTAGAATGTTTCCGGGTTTTAAAAAACGAGCTGAATTCGTCCATCAGGCCGGTTATTACACATTCCAGTCCACCCATCTGAAAAAGTTAAATCAGTAATCTCTTCGGTGGAGAGCGTTCAAGTTGTTACAGCGGAATCCAGTCCAAGCATAATCAGCATAAAGAAGAAGAGCATGGACCATATGTGTGAGCCGGGAAGAGTTGCCACAGCTTCTGGATATACCTGGAATACGAGTCCGGGGCCTGCAAAATTCCGAGATTCGTTGGTTGAATGCAAAAAAATGTCAATTTGTAGTGATTGCAATAATTTCAATTGCACTTTTAGCCTAACGGAGTGGAATTTGCAGCGCAGAGTTAAACACCAATTAGTTTTATGTTTATGGAGCTAATTCCCGACAATTACAACAACTAAACGCCACTTGTGACGGGTTTATAAACACGCTGCACTATGGGGCCAAATACCCCGGAATAGGACCAACAATCTGAAACTGTTTTGTTTTTTTGGGGCACTAAGGGCCGATTTCATAATAAAAGTTAAGGTCTTTTAAAGTTAATGTCGGCTTTGAGGGGCATTTTGACCAATCAGGAGCGGCCCTTTTGAAATGTTGCTAGGCAGATATTTAAAGGTCATTTTAATTTTGACTATTTTCTTATTTTATCAAAAAGGTGCATGCAAAAGAGCACAAGTTTGGTCTTCCAAAACCTAAATTGCTGTATCCCATTTTAACTGGAACCACCCAAACATTTCGGTTAACATTGAACAAATCAATTCGCTCTTTCTTTCTATATGTACTTCACCTTTTTCTTATCCCGAAATCTTTGCCTACTGCGATTAATTAAAGTGGACCAAAATAACAAAATCGTATTAGGCATTTTTTTATCGAAATATTTTATTAAGAATAAGATGCTGAGGATGACCCCAAATGGGAAATCCGAAGTTTCAGAGCAAAATAAAAATATTGAATTTATAGAGGAAAAAATCAAAAAGATTGAAAACTTCAACATTTTTGCAACAAAAGGGTTAATGTGTAATAAAAAAGCAATTGAAATGAGTTTGTTTAACATTTGCTGCTATGGCTGGGCAAAATTTAACAATCGGAGAAAAAGTTGAAATTATAAGCTGTCACACAAAATCTTAATAATTCAACTTTTTCTGCGATTGTTAGATTTTGCCCGACCCTAATCAATGTCAAACAAACTTATTTCAATTGATTTTTTAACCCTTTTTTTGCAAAAATATTTCGATATTTTTGATTTTTTTCCTCAAGAAATTCAGCATTTTTAATTTGGACTTTGATAAAAAAATGCCTAATACGATTTCATTATTTTTGGCCTCTTCAATTAATCGCAGTGAAGAATATTCAGAGCTCTTCTGTTATACAAAATAGTAATACAGGGTGGTCCACTGAAAAGGGACTTTCCAGATTTTCTCTGCTCTGAGTCTCTGACTTAATTCAGGTTTCCAATTAAAAGAGATAGACCGTGAGACAGAGAATATGAAGGCAAAATTTGACAGAACCCGGTATGTGCAAAAGTCTGCGTCATGAAAAAGCGAGAGACCTACAAGATTGGAAACCTTCACTGAAAAACTCCAACTTCAAAATTTCAAATGACAACTCCCTACTTATGATACATCATTTAAAAAATAATTTCATTACGAATGCAATGTCGTAAAGCTTTTTTACACTTTTTTATATTTTTTATATTGGTATTTGATTGTTGTTTGTTTTTCCTGCTAGGTGAAAATCTTAATTAACTGACCTGATAGCGCCATCTACTTCCAAACTTTAAATCATAATAGGCCGTTTCTGAAACAACATTTTGAAGGGTATGAAATGCTCTATAAACCTGTCCGAAATGTTCAAAAGTTACAGTGAAGAATGTGAATTTGTATACTCTGGTAAGTAATAGAAATAATTATAGTTATTGCTGTAACCAACATGGCTTCACTCCCAACCTGCGAGTGTTGGGCCAATCCCCTTTCGCTGCTTTGATAATGAGCACTTTGTATTCGAAACGCGTTGCGTTAGCTGTTTAAATAAAAATTTTCGGTGTAGTGGGATGTGCTGATAGTTTTTTTACCTACTTTATTAGTCACTTTAGGAGGATCCGAAATTGTTCATTGAATTAACTAAATTATTCGGTCGTGTTAGGTGTGAAATTGAAGGTGCAGGTCAAAAACGTGGCAAGCATTAAAGATTGATGTATGCGTGCCCCGTTAATTAAAAAAGCGTGTAAGGAAATTGCCAAAATTACACACTTTTTCTAAAATAGTTATTTGCGTACCTATCTATAAAAAAATGTCGAAGGCGCTGACAGCTAAACACATTTTGCGGCCAAAAAGTCTGCAGATTAAAAAACACTAAATTACTCATTTTTGTTTGGATAAAACATCCGCTTCAACAGACTAATGGTCATTTGCACTGGTTCTGTGATTTTAAACATAGATATTAGAGCGGTGCTATAATGTTAAATGACAGAAATGGCATGGTATATCTGTCACTTGTCGTTATGTATGACAGTGCTCTAACAACGATGTTAAAAGTTACGGAATCAAGGGGAAACAACTGTCAGTTAACTTTAAGTGGAACCGGTGCAAATGGGGGTATAGGGCCAGTTTTTCCATAGTTAAAAACATGAAGTTATTTCCATAGAAACAATTGTCGTTACAAGGGAAACTAAGGCGATAAACCTCAGGTGAGATGGAAAAACAGACCCTAAATACCCACTTGCACCACTTCTGGTTAACTTTAATTGGCAATTCGATTCCTTGGAAACCATTGTCTCAACAAACGTACCTACGGAATTTAAACGTCACTTATCTTTAAGGAATAACCCTTTAAAATCAAACGGCCATGAGGCAATTAGGGGAAAAATATCGCTAAACACATTTCGCGGTCGAGTTATATACAACGTTTTTTGGGCAACTGCAACGTTCGCAAATTAAAAAATTTTAGTGATTGCAGTAACCTCCCATTTTTTTAAAATTGTGATGGGGTTGGGGAGGTTAAAACATCAAAATTACGATTTTTTTGGAAAAGCATCCATGTTTGTCAAATATTACTAGATGTTGCGAACTAGATAAATAACAATTAACTCTACAATTAATTGTCATTTGCCAGCCGATATTAATAGCAACGGCCGTAGAGTTATTTCGCGGCCGCTACTACTAGCAACGGCCGCGAAATCTGACTCGGCGACCGGAATTGCGTCCGTAATCCTAAAAATTCGACAAAAAAGATAAAGACTAATAGTAACTGCCTGTAAAAGTGAAAAATATTTTATGTGAAAGAAAAAGTTGTCGACTCACCCTCGGTAGCGACCGTGCTAATAGGAACTCCCTGTTTGTGCGACATAAATCCCAAATAAGTGAATATGACGAATCCCGAGAAGAAGCTTGTAAAACAATTTACGGCTGTAGTGACTATGCAGTCTCTAAAATTCAGCCAGCGTTTAAGCCTGTTCATTATGGAAGGATTTACGCCTTACCTATAGCAGTTGTTATGAAACGTATTGTAGCTGGCATAGGAAAGATGTACTCCGAATCCAGCACCAACGGAGTAAAATATTTGCACAGCAGCATCCACCCAAACCTAAATTTACAATATTCGATATTTTTTTATAAAAAATTGATTACCTGGGTCTCTTTCAACTTCGATAACTCGGGCTTAAGGTAATAAGTTATACCCATTGCAGCTCCTGGTAACATTAGTCCTCGAATAAGGAGGATTGTCAGAACTACGTACGGCATTGTGGCAGTCACCCAAACAACTTTACCGGAAGACTTAACGCCCTTAAAGAGAGAAATGTAAAGCATCGTGTAGACGAGCATTAAGCACACGACAAGCTGCCATTTGGGGTAACCCATCGAGTTTAATCCGTCGCTCCATTGCATTTCTAGAACAGCGCGACTAAAATTCTTTTAGTAAATTTCAAAAAACGACATTAAGGATATTACTGGAAAAATTCTGAAGCTGGAGTGTGTCTGTTTGTTGGAGTGGAATCATTGAAAAATGCTAATTTTCTTGTGGTGTTGTCACTTAACATGCTCTCCCAACATTTGTCCGTATTCCAGGAGTTATTACAGTGCAACCACGGCAAATTCGGGGAAAAGCTGATCCCCAAAAAGTACAAAGCCCAAGCTATAATCACATTGTAGTAGAATGAAACGTAAAACGCGACTAGGACGGCACAAAAACCCACACCTGAAATGAAATTTTGAGATGATTAAATTATAAGTTGTGCTCAAGTTTAATTGAATCGACGATTTCTTACCCTTGAAGAGAGGACATATCCTCCAGAGGCTAACGGGCCCTTGCCTATTGAACTGCCCTAATATAAGTTCCATATAGAACAAAGGGACGGCTCCGAATATCAGCATTAAAGTATAAGGAACTAAGAAAGCTCCTGCAAAAAATTTTAATGATTTATCCTAATAAAAAGACTATAAAAGCCAGAGTGCCATAAATCCAATTAATGATCAGATATAATATTGCTCACCTCCACCGTTCCTGTAACAAAGATAAGGAAATCTCCACACATTAGCCAGGTCGACTGCGAATCCAATGATGGATAATAAAAAATCGGCGCTCGAATTCCACGTTTCCCTGTTATCGTCTTGAACAGTGGGTGAGTCCGGATCGACCTCTCCTTCTTGGCTGGAAGTGGTCGAAAGGACAAAGGATTCGTAACCCTTCTCATCTTCTTCGAGCTGTACGTGGAGGTCTTCTGGAAACGCGCTTTTGTGAAAAGTAATTTTGAGAAAGGCAACTCACTTTTTCTTAGCGTACAGGTAAGTACTTGATTTGTGGCTTGAGCAGAGTGCTTCCCCGGTTTACCCCTGCCTGAAAAATGTACGCTGTAGTCAATAATAATTGAATTGCCCGTATTGTAAAGGGCTGCTTTCTGCGCTATTGGAATAATTGACTCGGTAACTAAAAACAATCACGTTTTAACTTGATTACGGGTAGAACAGGAAATACTGTTTCGCTGTGCCTAACAATACTTTAAAACATGTCTGCAGTTATTTATTGCGTTTTCATTTGCCTGAAGGCTGTCGTGGATTCTTAATAAGTTTGGTGAAGGCGCCATATTTTCGTCGAACGAATAATTAGTTCTACGATTAATGACAAGAAATAGAAAAATTCAAAGTTAGAACAGTAGAGTTATCCACGCATGAAGAAAAATTAAGATAAGGATGTTCGATTACCACCCTCAATCTTATTCGGTTCATGCACAATCTGAGTTTGCGACATTGCATTAGATTTAAGAGCACCTTTGATAGCCAGTTCATGAGGGTACCGCGGGCAATCCGATTTTGCACAAAAACTGCTTTACAAATTAATTACTTAAGAAATTTAGTGACTGAAAAGTATTGATAATTATTTCTTCTGAAGAAATTAACAAAAGTCCTAAGGTGGTATTCCATGTGTGATTTATCGCTTTTTTTCGATATATCGCGACTTCTATGGATTTCTTCCACAAAATATTGATATAGATTCCACTAAACTGTGTTCCAGGAGACCTTGCAGCGTTGACAAGGATAGAGGCAATAATTAATTATTAATAATTGGCAATCATTGGCAATTGAGGCAAAAAAGAACTCCAGTACATTCTCTACAGGCATCAGGAGGTACAGAATTGACCGAACAGTAGAAGGGTTCGTCACGTGATCGCCGCAGGTTGAATTCGTAGAATTCAGTATTCAAAACTAAAAAAAAAACAATTGATACGAATCCGAAGCTTTGAACATTGACTAGTAACGTAAAGGGCTTTTAGCCCAGTCAACGAAGCGAAAATAGAAACAAAAATTCCTGTGGAGCTGCAAATCGGCGGAAGTTGCAGCTTGAACCATTCTATTGAACCTACCAAAAGTCCCCAAGGATCGGGTGTGAGCTCGAGCCGCCATCTTGCTGAAGAGGTACCGTTTTGGTTACCTTTGCAAATATCTCGAGAAAGACTGGTTCTATCGAAAAATTGTCTTATAATAAATTGCAGAGCATAAAATTCTTCATTAAAAAGGTTATATACATTTTTTTTCCAACACTATAATTTAACGGCTAAATCGGCGGCTAAAGTTTTTTCTTAAACCAAAGATGTCATCCTCCACAATTTTGGTAAATTTATGCCAAAACCGAAATTAATGATATGCTGTTGTATATTCAAGTAGTGACTAATTACATTCGGAACAATTTCAAAAAAAATCTCTCTCTGTCCAAACTATACAGTGTTAACCAAAAGTACGCAACCATTTGTTTATTTGACGAACTATTGACATTATCGAAAAACGGCTCCTATAAAGGTTGAATTAGACTTAAAAACGCATCTTTTGACGTTGTTGATTTTTTTTTTAGATTACGTCACGGAGTGATAATGTCATCGAAATTTTTATTAACAACGGTAATAGTTCGAGTTTGGTATCGTTAAAAAGAGAATTTTTTTCTCTTTATGACGCGCAAAATACTGGACACTTTTGAATTGATTACAACTTTTTTTCTTTTTTTGCATATATGTCGTAAAATAATGACTTGATCGAAAATGTTATTAACAATAAATTGAAGAGCATAAAATTCTCTATAAAAAAGGTTCTATTCATTTTTCTCGTAACATCAATCTTTAATATTATAAGACTTCACAAAGCAGTTTGGAAATCCTATCGCTCTGCCATTCATTCTGAGTATATTGCAAGTTAGTTTACGATTACTTCCGTCTAGTTCCCATTCGCTTATACATATCTTTATTCTTATTATTTAACGGACAAACTGACGATCCATATGTTCTTCTACTTCTCTTGTTTATCGAAGTAAAACATTACTTTTTGTATCGTATCTCACACAACGGTATTATACCCCAGCAACTGTTTCATTGCGGGCTTTCTTCTGATTTTTTTTTTCACATTTTTATTCTCATCAGGTGCCTGCAATGTATGGGGGAGATTTTAAGGCTGGCCTTTTGACGTAGGTATGCATTTCGTTTGTTGTTGCATTGTATATAGACAAGGCTAGAATTTCAAAAAACGCTTTCTATATTATGCTAGAAGCAAATCGGATAACATTTTGACGACAAGTGTTTCTAGACTAATTGGACCCTGCTGAATCCGAAAATCACTGTCGGCAATTCGAAATCTTAATCGGAAGTCCGTAATTCCAGATGGCGCTCAAGGCAGATCGTCATATCCAAAATAGCATGAAAATTATACAGTTTTCGACCAAAGACGTGGTATACAAAATTAAAGATCGCTTTATTCTCTACAAGAAAGGCCCTAATAATTTTTTTCGTACAGACGACGGTTTACCCCTAGCGCTGGCAAGAATGTTGCGATCATTTTTTCTGTACATATTTTTCTCCAAAACAATACGAAAATCATAATTAGGTGGCCATTGCACACAAAAAGGTGCTCTTGGTTGAAACCGCTAAGACAAAATGGATTAAATTTCTTTAGAGTTCTAAAAAAAAATTTTACGAGAAATATATTATCTGATTAATTGCTGAAAGTAAGTGTAGGGGATGATTCCTTGCTTCATTCTAAGAAGAAAAGTTCATGTGGTCGTATATCACCGCTTAAATTTTTTCGAGGGGCCGTGTAACTCCCTTAAAAAGCATTTTCGCCCTATGCCCATATAAACTTTTCTTTTTAAAATAAAAATCATCTCCTGTTATACCTACTTATTTCAGCCAAATAACCGTGTATAAGACAACATTTTTTCTAAACAATTTTCGCACTCGGGAGAAATTGGATCCATTGTTATTATTATTTTTAAAAGAAAAATTATGTAAAAATTGAGTAAAGCCCCCCCCAGTAATGCAGTCTATGTTCAAAATTTCAGATTGTATCAACTGTATTTTATGAGTATATTTTAAAAGACTGAATTCTACGTATTCCGGCGAGGAGGCGTATCTCTCTTAGGAGTCATTTTTAACGCAAAAACTTACTCTTTCTTTTCGACTATTTCGATCCAAAAATACAAGAAATACAAATCACGCCTGATTTAATTTCGTATTTTTATAATAATTCCACTTTTGAGGGTGACTTCAAAAAGGGGCCCCCATCTTTGATCCGAAGGGTAGAAATTAGGATAGTTTAGATCACCCTCACTCGATCTATACGTAAAGGAAATGAAACTTTTGTCCTACATCCCAACTAAAATAATTGCTACCGCTAATACAATTAATACCAGCTGTGACCAGTAAAGGCTATGTGAAAGGTGATTTTTCAAATTATTTTTGTAGATATTCACATTGAACTCAAAATTCAAAATACGACAATGGGGGAATTTTTTCATCTGTGCGTAAGACGAAAGTTTCATTTCCATTAGGTATAGCAGTAAATTGTTTATCGGTTTGGTTTGAATTTCAACTGTGAAAACTATGAAAAACAAATTGCAACGGGGGGGTTTTGCGGGGGCTACCCTCCTCGGATCCCCCATAACTAGAGGGTTTCACCCGACCTTCTGCCCCCACAACCATCAGTGCATGTTACTTGCTTACATTTGACTCCACTGACTGGGTCAAATTCCTGCGGGCGCCCATGGACATAACCACCCTTTGTTTTCAAGAGTTGAATGTTTTTGAATAGGAATGGATGGAAAATTATATTTTTGAAAATAATAAAGAAAATTTTATTCTGCAATTGAATTTTGCAATATAATCGCACTAAAAATTTGAAAGAAATCGTGCAGTAGATATCGGAGGCCTTGAGGAATGTTTTCCATGGCGCATTTCTTTCAAACCTTTTTGTTTTTTTTTCAGATACGTGAACAGAAAATAAAAAAATGACTTCCTTAGTGGTTGTTGTCCAAAAAGATGGAAGAGTCATGTTGCAAATTTCGTATTAGGAACATTCGTTTTAAATGGATTTTAAGCAAAGTAGTAGAATTTTTCATTTTTATGTTCATGTATCTTCAAATAAACAAAAAAGGTTTGAAATATTGTTTCCGTCATTAAAACCATTCTTCAATAATGTACGATTTCTTTAAGAGGCGTTGTAAAATCAGGGAAATCTGCTTGACTGCTGCAGTTGTTCAGACCACTCTTATAGAGAATTTAAGGCTCTATAAAAAAGTAAGTATAGTTTGTTACCTAACTTATCCTGTTTATTTTTTGAGATATTTGCGAAAAAACGGAAAAAAGTGAGTTCTTCGTTTTTAAGATTAGTAGAGTAAGTAGAGTAGAGTAATTCAACAGGTGTAGAAGGCAAAACTCCAGTTGTACGACATCGACAGTTGTATTTACAAAATACTACATAGTAGTAAAGTTACGGACGCAAGAATTTTAATAATCCCGCTTTATTAAAAGATAAAATGTAAACAAAGCGATCAAATAACCCCCAGGCAACCCTTCTGTCAATAGAGAGTTCAGTACTATTGTGTAAGCCGCGAGCTTAAATATCATATGTTTTAATTAGGCAAAGTTTGTTGGCTTTGTGTCCGTATTTGGGGATCCGACTCGAAGATTTTGCGCTAGGATAATTCCGGCTAAGCTTAATACTTTTTCCAATACACTCCCATTCGATGGATTCTCTAAAGACCCTTTGTCGTGTTATAATATCGGAACAGTTATATTTTCATGCAGTCATTTAGCCGCATAGTGGGAAAAAGAACCTTTGTGATTCCACCCCGTTGTTGATCCAACAAATACAGAAAACGTTTGAACTTGAAGCAATTTCTCATCATCGCAATTTCATATTTCGTGGAGAGCCGATTTTGATTAGCGGTTACCTCGTGGAGAGCTTTGCGGTGCAATTATTAATTCTGGAATTAATTGTAGCCTCTTCAATTGGACTGCAACTATTCCAGCACGATTGTTACACAAATCAAAATTAAACTTTCCAACTTGCTGCTACTCGCCCAATTAGCCTATTTACCTTGTGTGAGAATTTTCTAATTAAACGCAATCGGTGCCCACGGAGAAGGTCTAAGAATCATCAAATCGGAATAATGCTGGGAGTTTCATTTATTTTAAAATTTGTATAGAAAAGAAGTAATGACATCGACGTGAAAAGGTGCGAGACCGAGTCTCGACGGGAGGAAGTTGATAATTAAGAAATTCTTCCCGTTTCAACCAATAATTAAATGGGATGCCTCGGGATTCCAGGTCTTTAGGGCTACTTTTTCGGCAATAACGCCAATCTCAATTCCAATAACTCAAATAAGTTTTTCATTCGTAAAGCAATGATATTCTCATTCAATTTTGGTGGATGCGCCGGGATAGTTTCAAACTTGAGGACCGGTTCATTATTTTTACTCAAAATCCACGGACGGAACAATGCCCTTACGCTTTCAAGAAGCGAACAAGAGCACAATTCCACTTAAAATGACGTAGAGTCACCCAGTCGGCGGTTTTATCGACGGCGATTCCCTATTCTCAGCAGGTGGCTGATATTGGAATACCTGAGGCGATGGTGGATATTCATTTACATGTAATTGCTCGGAGAACGCCGCGTCACTTCTCATAATAAAAATCAGCAAGGACAAAGCACTCGAAGCGATCTCTCCACGTTCTTGTATCCAGGATATAACGCTTTCAACGGCCATTAAAATTTCATATTTTCGAGAACGTCGCATCAGCCGGGTTTTAATTCAGGTGCGACTCGGTTAATTTTGTAATTAAACAGTTCATTAAGGAGCGACTCCCGCAGCTAAACAATTACAACATCACTTATCTTATGATGGCGATGATTTACTATATTAATTCGGGAAACTTAATTGATTCTCAAAATAGGAAATTGAGGGCGCCCACGTGGAGAATTTGGTTAGAAAGTTTTAGACAATCGACGGTTCAATTGCTCGTTTTCATTGTGAATATGGCTATTAAATTTTTAACTTTGGATTCTAGCTCCCACTTTGCGCTCAAAAGCTTTTGATGACATCGACTTGACTGAAAATTGTAGCAACACGATTTAATATTATCTTCACTTTTCTAATTTCACTCCACCAGATGACATTATTACCTTCAACGAGACCGTCAACAGCCAATATTGCAGTTGTGTTTAAATTAATCCCATCCAAGTAGTACCTAGATGAGTTGAAAATTTAATATACATAAAAAATTTAGATTAAATTAGAAAAGTTTATTACTACCTTTCCGTTTGTAATGAGCCCTGCCCTTTTACATAGGTACATACATACATACATACACCGGGGACATCTTTTTCCGCAATAGTCTCACTCATCTTAAAAAATTATACCTGAGAGGCTTACATTACTCTCGTCAAAAACTTTACAATTTAAAAAAATACTAATTTAATATTTACATATTTTGGTCTAGTTTTTTTTTCTTTTCGTCTTGGGCTACTTCTTTCTCTCTCGGTTGTCTTCTGCTTCTCTTCTCCCCCCCTTCTTTCTCTCGCTCTCTCGACTTCCTTCATCCATTCTATTCTCTCTCCTCATTCGTTCAGAATACTCTTTCTCTCCCTTTCTTTCCTCCTTTCTCATTCCACACACTCTTTCATCAGGTGTTCTCTCTCTCCCCTCTCCACATACTCTGCACTTTCTTTCTTCCTCCTTCAGCCAGAATTTGTTTTCCCTCTCCTCATTCCCGCATCTGAATCTCGCTAGCATTCTTTTTTCTTTCCCACTCTCCCTCTCCAAGTAACTTGGTAACCCTTCACTTTTTATATTCTCATATTTTGCGTTATATCTTGGTTCTCTGATTTTTGTTCTTCTTCCCTGTACATCTATGTCTCTATCTCTTTCCCACATTGCTCCATTCATCCATCTCCCCTGTTCCCTGCGTCTTTCTATATCTTCTCCTCGTAATATCTCCCGGTAATATCCCGATAATATCTTCCGGTAATTTTCACTTCATTTACGTCCCCTTTCTTATGTATCGGCAAATTACCCCCTCTCTCCATTGCCGGGGAAACACCTCTCCCTTTCATACTCCGATCACGACCTCTACCAGCCTGTCTATCATTTCCTCCGTACAATACATCCACGCTTCATTTCTTATCCCATCCCTTCCTGGAGCTTTTCCTTTTTTCAATTTTAATTTCTATCTGCTTCTTCACTTCGTCTTTTGTTATTTCTGTACTTTCCATTTCCCCCTCCTTCCAACTGTCCCTTCTTTCACTCGTCCTTTCTTCTTCTCCCTCTAGTAACTCTACAAAGTGCCTTCTCCATTCCGCCACCTATATCTTCCCCTTTCCACCTTCTCTCCTTTTTGTCCTCTCTTGATTTATGTATTTCCGTGTATTTCCATGCTTTTTTTTTGTCGTTATACTTCTTATCTTTTGTTCCTCTTCTTCCTTCATTTGTCTCTTCCTTTCCTTGCATTTTCTCTTGTATTTTCCTTTGGCCTATATGTATTCTTCCCTTGTCGTTTTCCCTTTTTTCCATTTTCTTAATTCTCTCGTTTCTCTTTTTGTCTTCTTACATTCTACATATATCAAACCATCCCCTATCATTTCCTTAACTCTCTCCCTTTAGTGTTAGTTCCTCTCTTCTTAGTGCCCTTCTATAATTTCCTCCAGCTCTGTAATTTTTTCTTCTACCGCCTTTGCTTCGAATTTTGCAGTTCCCAGGTTTTGCCTGTATTCTGTGATTGCCCCTCCATTCCACTTTTCTTTCTTTATTACCCTCCTTGTTCCTCCCCTTTTGCTTCTTTTTTCTTCCTCCTCTCTTCTTATTGCCCCCTCTAACGGCATGTGATCTGATTCTACCGTTTCCCCTATTCTGAACCTCTCTACTTCTTCCCATGCTTCTTCATTCACTATTACGTAATCTATTACAGATTCCCCATTTGCTCCTACATACAGGGTTAGTACAAAGTCCCGGGACGGTCAGTTATCTCCGTCATTTCTGAAAGTTTTACTTTGAAACGTCGCACCCAGACACAATTAAATACAGAGAATTGAAAACTGTTTTTAAAAATTTTTTTGGACTTCCGGTTAAAATTGTTTTCTTAAATGGAATCATACTCTTTTCTCAACGGATTCGGAATCTACGAATTTTTTAAAGTTAAAACATGTATCATACTTGAGCAAAAGTTAAGTCGCGGCCACCCTCGGTTTTCAAAAACATCGAAGAAATCGGTCAAAAAGTAAGAGTTTGCTAGTACACGACAACCTTATTTTTTAAAAACAAATTCAACTGCGCAATTACATTTCCTTTTATTTGTTTTTGCTTTTTTTAAATTTATGAAATGTTCACAATCAGCGAAAATAGAAAAAAGAATTTTTAAAAATGTAATTTGCCGGTTGATTTTGCTTTGAAAAAATAAGGTTGACGTGTACTTGCGGTTTTGAAAAATCGTGCTTTTTGACCGATTTCTTCCATGTTTTTGAAAATCCAGGGTGGCCGCGACTTGAGTTCTGGTCAAGTATGATACATGTTTTTGACTTTAAAAAAATCGTAGATTCCGAATCCGTTGAGAAAAAAGTATAATTCTATTTAAAAAAACCATTTTTAGGGTCACTTCCGGATTAACCGGAAGTCCAAGAAAAATTTTAAAAACAGTTTTGAATTCCACGTATTTAGTTGTGCCTGAGCACCAAGTTTCAAAGTAAGATCTTAAAAAATAACGGAGATAACTGACCGTCCCGGGACTTTGTACTAACCCTGTATGTAAACTCCCCCTTCTTTATTTCCATTTAATACTTCCCACCCCCTTTCTTCTACAAGTTCTTCTAAGATTTTTTCTTATTTATTCTTTGCTTTGTTTTTTGTTTCGCTTCTTGCGGTTCCTCTGTTTTCTGCCCAGGTTTTTGCTCCCCTTTCGCCCAATCTTGCGTTGAAATCCCCCCTATCCTCTCTTCTATTTTCTTCTTCATTGTTTTCATGTCTCTGCTGTAAACTATCATTATGATTGACTGGAAATTGTAGAAACATGATTTAATATTATCTGCTCTTTTCTAATTTCACTCCACCATATAACATTATTACCTTCAACGAGACCGTCAACAGCCAATATTGAAGTTGTGTGTAAATTGATCCCATCCAAGTAGTAGATGAGTTGAAAATTTAATATAAATAAAAAATTTAATTAAAACAAACCGCTCAATTCATGAACTCGTATCAATATTCGATTAATCAAATTGGGAAAAGGTGGTGTAAGGATCGCCGCGGAATTCCAATATAGGCGTGATCGGCTGGCGCCAAGGTCGTGCAGTTACGAAATTAAAAATTTCAGAGATCTTAAGACGATTGTGTTGATGATCCCAGTCATATTTCTATAGAATTGCCGTCGCGAGGACGTGTGCTTTACATCGCCCTGTAAACTGCGAGTATTATAGGTGGCATTCCACAATTCCAGGGACTTCATCGTCGAGGAGTTCCCCGGAGTCCGGAGCAGCTTTAGAACCCGTTCGCCGCACATTACTACATTCCAGGACGCCAATATCACTAAGATATGTCCAGGATATCGTGCCTTTTCCACTTTGTGGATGAGGTACAAGGGTTCAGACACGTTTTAATCCATTACTTTAGGATAAATCCATCGATTGAGATTATTCACTGCTTCGATTTAAACAGCGATCGCGCATTTAACAACCTCTGAAAGTTGGTGGTAATATGCATATTGGTGGAATTAATTTATTTGTTCGGGTTAATTTAAACATAATTATTATTATTACCACAAAGCTAAGGCTAACCTTGGATCTTTCGTTTTTTGCTTTGTTCTTAGGTTCGTAGAATTGATCAAAAGAATCACCTTGATAATTTTTAAACAATTTCGCTCAATCAGCATTAAAAAAATTGAACAAAACAAAAAATTTAACAAGAATTATTAATTTATTAATACCCACAAGAATGATGAGAATACGCACGTTCTTAACTATGAATAATCAAAATTTCTAATTAGTACTTACCTAATAGTATTCGTGGTATTTTTGTACACATACAGGGTGATTAAGATTCTGAAGAGAATCCCCGTTATTTTGATTCGTACGCCGACTTCTTCAATTTCTAACAACATGTGAAAACAATTGATTTCAACGGTAATAAATTACGTTGTTAAAATTCAATATGGCGCCCATTAGAAAGAGAAAAGTTGGCTGTCTTTATTCAAGATCTAGACGACCTAGAAAATTTCTGTTAATGCCATTCAATTGACAGCTGTCAAAAACATAAAAGTTCCAAGTTTCATTTAAATTGCATCAATCGTTAGGAAGATATTAATTTTTTTTAAATTGGCAATTTTCAGATTTTTTGTGATAACTCAGGAACGAATCAAAATATAGGGAAATTCTCTTCAGATTCTTAATCGGCAAGAAATAGCGCAACTTTTCTCTAATTTAACCCGCCCCGGACCTTTTACCGTTTAGAAGATTCCAATGCGAACATCGAAAAATTACCCACCCTGTACCGATTACTTATACTCAAAAAAATTTTACCTGGTTTAGAGCGAAAGTGAAGTGAGATTAATAAGTTTTGAAGTTTTTAGTCATGCAAGAGGTGATGCAGATTATGGTTTGTTTGGTTGAGAAAAGATGAGTGCAAATTAAATCCTAGCTAATTTTTGCGATAGATTGAACTACACGTGCCTCGGTGAAGGGGATTGTCGAGAGATTTGTCAGGTATTGGTCAGAAGAAAACGGCAAATCCAACGCCTTGACAGTCCAAAAAAATGACAGTTCAGTCAATAGTAAATAAATGTGATGTATTACTTATAAATCCTCTGGACGCTCAGCTGTGAAATATGTATCTTCATTTTTGTTAGAAATCCGTCAAATGTTTGTCACGTAGTTTTCCTGAATAGTCAAAAAAAGGTACTTACCTAATTGTCTTCTTTTTACAATTTTACCTTAATGAAATCGCTAGTAAAACGTCCTTATATTCTGATGAAACGAATTCAAATTTCTCTCAGGTTCTCACTAAAAACTTTAACCCCAAAACCTTTGCATGCATCGACAAATTTGAAGTCTCAGTAATTTATACAGGGTGTTCCAATGAGAAGGAGCTTCCCCAAATATTTCGTAAACCAAATAAAATATGAAAATTCGCTCGGATAAGTTGATTTTTATTTGGAGGGAGACACTTAAATCCATATGCTTGGCGAAACAGAGCTCACCCCCTAACCCCCACTTCAAAATTTGAAATGGCAACCTCCCACACGTGTTACATTATTTGAAAGCTAATTTCATTGCAAATCTAACGCTGTAACAATTTTTGATATTTGTTCAACTCTAGCGCCCTCTATGGTCAAATTTTAAATTACATTACGCTTTCCTGTTTTCATCGAATGTTAGGAAGTCCAAGGAGCTCATATTGAAGATATTCTTGGGCAAAAAAAATTGAAATTAAAATTTTCAATAAAATTCATAATTTTTCTGGGGCCAATCAATTTCTTTAAAAGTGTCACCATCGTATAGAATAGAGAATTAAAGCAGCTTTCAAAAGAGGGGGTCACATGACGACTCTTACTCTTGCCATTTAAAATTCTTGACTTGTATGTCATAACAGTGACATTTCAGGGTCACGGCACATTGTGTAATTGGCAATCGGCATCATTTCTAAACTAATATAGCTCCATTCAAAATTTCAAGGCGGTTTCAGAGTTACAGGGCCGGACTTTAGGTCCTCACTGTACAACAAAATAAAATGGAAATTAAACCCTCTGCGATATTTCAATAAAATGCGAGCATTCTGGTTCTAGATAGAATACTCTTAAATTTTCATGCTCGAATAAAGCATTGACACCAGGTTATAGCTGACGATTATACCGCGTTTATGTCCGGTTTTGTGTTATTCACCCTCATTATGTTACACAAACTTTTACGAGACAATACTGTATTTTATTTCAGTGTAAAATTGAACAATCCACGCTAATTTTAGTCACAAATTACACCTACTTGCGATATCTAATTTAAAGCTCTAAAAAATCAAATTAGTATTCATAATACACGTAATTAGCTACCTACTTAAAAATTTCGGAGTCGAAGCTCGAGCTTTATTGTTAGACGCACTAAACTTGGAACATAATTAAAAAGACTTAAGTAAGTTTCCGGCTCTTCCAAACTTTTGTTATAAATCAAATTGATACCTCAATTATTAAAGTTCATATTAATACCTACCTGCTGCGAGAAACATAATCGAAATCGCCCAATCCAAATTCGAGAGCATCCTGATAACTTGACAGCAGATTGTGTTCTCGAAAGCTCTCAAATACTC
The DNA here is from genome assembly GCA_963924575.1 of Pycnomerus fuliginosus. Classification (NCBI taxonomy): domain Eukaryota; kingdom Metazoa; phylum Arthropoda; class Insecta; order Coleoptera; family Zopheridae; genus Pycnomerus; species Pycnomerus fuliginosus. Next base: position 14,733,434 of record OZ004617.1, on the reverse strand, counting down.
CTTCAACAGCATTCAATAAGGGAAGCATTAATTGAGTTAAGTCGGCAAAATTTCGCAAGTTTTTCTATTTCTATCCTAAAATTATTTGTTTTGCAGCTGACAAAAGCGAGTCATAATTAAACGCAAAATACTGACGGAAAATATTTTGGCAAACGTTAAACGGGCGTAGTTTACGCAATAAATTACTACAACTCGAAAATACTCGCAAGTGACATCACTTTTGACGTCACCACATACTGACCTGAAACAAGAGGAGTGCTATTGCAGGATTCATACCCATCGTCTAGAGTTGAAGTGGGAGTGCCTTGCACCTCGGTAGTTTTCTTGCAATTGTCGTCATTTTCATCAATTTTAACATCCTCGACGTCTTCATTGTAGTCATCATTGACGTCGTGGTTTCTGTTGAAAAACATTTCGGAAATACTTTTTGAAGATTTTGGCTTCTGCAGGTTGTTTTGCGTGATTTCAGGAGTGCTTTTCCGTTTCTTCTGTTTAATCTCTCCAAAATTATTCGCAGAGTTGAGACTCTTCAATGGTAAATTCTCGTAAATATTGGATTTAGAAGACATCGTGTTATTTTTCTTCCGGGATTTTATAAAAACGGTTTCGACAGCTGAGCTAGTGATATTAATGGAGTTTTAATTGGTAGCATTTTCATTAGTTAAATGGGTATAGAAAATTAGGAGCCATGCACGTAATTCTTCATTTAGCTTGTTTAATTTTGACATTTATTATTATTGATACAATCTACATCCATTGTGTTGAATTCAGTTTGACGCACTTGAAAAAATTATTCGAAAGTTGATAAACGCACTCGAACGGTTCACATAGTTCAGACACAAACTTGAATAGTTTAAACAATGGTTTCATTCACAGTTTTTGCCGATGTTGTTAAAATTGTTTGTGTGTGAAATAAGTTTGAAAGTTGAGCGTGAATTTGGACGCCCGCCTTCGCAGCAGATAGCTGTCGTGAAACTAACGCGCTTGGCTCGAACGAACTTCGACTTGAACGAATTGGCAAAGAGGAGTCTGATAAAATATACCATCAGGGGCAGGAAGTCATACTGTTCGGACATTCGCAATGCAAGGTGCTTTCGTTTCGGACATAATCATTTCCGATGAAATTTCGACTGGGTCATCAGTTTAATTAGATAATGGTAGTGTTTCCGTGACGCGACACCGGAAGAATTCTTTTGTTACCAGAAGCACCTTTTTTCAAATTATTGCTAATTATTGCCATCACCTGTGGAAAAAGAGCCGTTGCAATCGGCACAGAAATCGTTGGGCTTTTCTTTACGAAAATAATTCGCGCCTGCATAAATCTAACAGAGTAACTAATCGAGCTTGTATTCATTAATAATTATCTTCGATTGATTTTAACAGTTTTGACTAAGTATGCAAATTAGGAAGGTATTTTTTCAGGAAAAACATCCTAAACTAGCCTAAACTACAATATACTGTCTGAAGAATTGAATGGACTCGGCTTCATTGTCCTTAGAGCCAGATCAATTATTTTGCAATTTGGAGTCTAACCATACAGGTGTAGTCAGGGAAATTCAAGACATGAGCTTCAGGTGTAGAATTATTATGTATAAAATTTTCATAGTTTTTGTGATAACTCAGGAACGAATCAAAATAGGGATGCATTCTCTTCAGAATCTTAATCACCAACTTTTCGTCAATTTAAACTAATGGTGAGCATCGAAAAATTACCCACTCTGTACCTATAGGGTTAGTACAAAGTCCCGTTATTCCTTAAGATTTTATTTTGAAATTTGGTACAAATACACAACTAAATACAAGGAATTCAAAAATGTTTTAAAAATTTTTTCAGGCTTTAAGTTTAACCGGAAGTGACCCTAAGTTAAAGGCACATATCACATCTGATCAGAAGTCATGGGTACCGCACATTTTCAAAAACATCGAAGAAATAGGTGAAAAAGCAAGATTTTTCAAAACAACAAATACACGTCAACCTTATTTTTTTTGTGATAAGAGGTCAACTGCTCAATTACATTTTTAAAAATTACAATCCCTATTTTGCAGATTGAAAAAATTGAAGGAATTTGAAATAAGCAAAAACAAAATAAAGTTGGCTTGTATTTGCGATTTTGAAAAAAGTTGTTTTTGACAGATTTCTTCGATGTTTTTGAAAATTTAGGGTGGTCGTGACTAAAATCAAGTCCCAGAGCTTCTTTTTTTATCCAACTATCAATTTTTATACCTTCCCCTGTTTGGTAGAACTTATTACACGGAAAAAACAGCTATTTTGTAAATTTCTACATCATAATTTATTTAGTTATACTTATTGCTAATCTCGAATAATGAAAATTTCACTGATGATCAGAATAGGAATCCGCACTAGCGGATACCTACAGAACGCCACAATTCTTTGAAAAACTAAAAAGAAAAAAGCCTCCAAGTGAAACATCAGAGTGGGGAATTTTTCGATGCTCACCATTTGGATCTACTAAACGGTAAAAGATACGGGGTCGGTTAAATTATTTCTTGGTGGTTAAGAATCTGAAGAGAATTCCCCGATATTTTGATTCGTTCCTGAGTTATCACAAAAAATCTGAAAATTGACTTGAACTTTCCTTTTTATTATGGGCGCCATATTGAATTTTAACACCGCCTGATACACAGAGAAATTAGCTTCTCAAAAATGTAACCAACATTGACGTTTTTTGAAAAAAAATGTGAAAGCCTGAGTCACACAACCGCAAGACGTAATTTATTACTGTCGAATTCAATTGTTTTCACATGTTATTTATAAGAGATTGAAGAAGTCGGCGTACTTTTTAACTTTTACGCTTCGCGAAGCAAGTTAATGAAATCGAATCGCCAAAAACATCAAATCTTTACGTTTCAGGGTCCGGCGAATCCGAAAAAGTGGTTTTTGAAAAATGTCTGTGTGTCTGTCTGTCCGTCTGTCTGTGATCACGCTGCAGCTCAAACTACTGAACTTATCGAGATGAAATTTGGCACACATATTCAGTGGGAGATTTGTAGGTGCTGATTATAATTTGGGCCACATCGGTTCACGAAAACCGCCATTTTCCGCGTTACGATATGAATGCTCTTCGAGTTCTGCTTCTAAAAATTTATCACACTTGTGCCCTTTTGGCCAAAAAATGGTGCTGTGAAAAAAAACCTATGCATAACTGTATATTTTTATTACCGGATTTGATAGCTGATTTTTTTAAGCCGAAAACCTTAGTTCCATTTTTTCGAAAAATGTCATTTTAGTGGCAAAAGGGCCTTTGTTTTAATTTATTTTACAAAGAAGCATGCTCTTACTATCGGATTCGACAGCTGTTATATTGCCGGATCAAAAACCTTAGTGCCATTTTTTCAAAAAATGTCCTTTTAGGGGTGAAAAACATTTGTATTTTAGATTTTAGTAAATGAGCGCCGGGCGCCTTAGCCATCGACGACAGTCCGCACGCCCGACCTTTTGGTTAAATAAAGTTAAATGCTAGATTTACAAATTCTGTAAAAAAGTAGAAGTTTCTACCGTTTCCGAGACTGACAATTTTTTGCAATTGTTTTTCATCTAAGTTTAGACTGATTTTACAAATTGTTCATACCAATTTTCAAATTCTGACATATGTTAAAAAAGTTCATGTTGACTACATTTTTGAAAAGCAAATTTTTGGTGTATTTGATGTTGTCAAAATTCAATATGGCGGCCATAAAAGAATCAAAAGTTGACTGTCGTTATTCAAAATCTAGATGGCCTAGAAAATCTCTGTTAATGCCATTCAATTGACAGCTGTCAAAAATATAAAAGTTCCAAGTTTCATTTAAATAACATCAAACGTTAGGGAGATATTAATTCAAAACTGGCAATTTTCAAACTATTTGTGATTGATAACTCAGGAACGAATCACAATATCGGGAAATTCTCTTCAGAATATTAATCACCAAGAAATAGCGCAACTTTTCTCCAATTTAAACTACTCTCCATCTATTACTTACAGTTTCCGAGATATACTAATGGTGTGCATCGAAAAATTACCCACGCTCTGTATGTACATAGCACTGTAGATAAGAGAGACCAAATAATTTTGCAACTAGCAAATGATGTCTGCAGCTTGCCTGTAGTTACATATAGAGCATTTGTGCAAGTTCGTCTAAGAGGTATTATTCTGTCCCTACTCGCACATCATTATTGTCGTAGTCGTAGAGTCTAATTAATTCACCAATTTGTCATCCGAGTCGTATTATGTGATACCTAATTTGCCCTAACGTAAAAATACCTATTTATTAATTAAATATATTGACGACTAAAAGACTGTTTACACTACATGATTTTTCATATGATTTTCTGCATGACTTGAGATCACCATGACTCCAAATTGTTGTCAACAATCATTCGCCATGGTGATTTCAAGTCATACAGAAAATCATATGAAAAATCATGTAGTGTAAATTGCCTTTAACAGTTCGAATTGGGTACCGAATATCTATTAAGTATTAACTTACCACAATGTCATAAATTAATGACACAACTATCAAGCGATTCAAGAAAAACTTATCCCCAGCGGGTTTCGGAATTGAAACTCATGCCTTTAACACGACACAATCATGTATGCAATGATTTTGGAAAACAAACGAAATTGTGAAGTTGATGAAAAAAACATGTATTTCTAAAAATGCTAATCTAATGCATGTACATATTATTTTACTCACAGATATGTATCAGAAGGATAATCGCTGTAACTCACTTTCTGTTGGTGTTAGTAATAAGTTATCTTCCAGATTAGGTGGATGAATAAGCCGGCCCTAAAGTAGAACAGGTTCGCAAACAGCGAGAAATTAGACCGCCGAAAGGAAACAAAAATTGAGGACAAAGTAAAGTTAGACCGAACAATTTTGCCAAAAACTGTAGGGTACATCTATTAATTTTTATTGACATGAATTATTTCCTAATTTTAAGCAGTATATATAGGGTTTGCGATTGTACTTATGAACGAAAGCGAAAGGAATGTAAAAGTCTTCCAACGAACTTTTATTGCTTCTCACCTCGAAGTTCTAAATAAAATCTTAATACCATCGATAATACTTAAAACTCATACAGGGTGTTCGGAAATAACATTGAAATTTAAGAAATGAGAGAAATTTTCTATCACTATACAGGGTGAGTTAAACGGGAGAGGCCCCTTCTTCCGGGGTCGTATCCGATGGATCAGAAGCATTTTTGGTAATGCCTATGAACTACACATTTCGACCAGACCAGTGGTTCCAAAATGTTTTTATTTAATTTTACTTTCACTGTATATTTACATAGTATATTTCTTTATTGTATCAAATAGCATTGTTGATAATCCTTACACCAGTGTAATAAAATCATTCTCTTACATTCTAGAAGTTTAGAAAAAAAAATAATTGAATGTGTTCTCAAAAGTACGGATCTGGCTGTTTATTAACAAAAAAATTGTTACAATAAAAGTTGAAAGGTAAATTTAGGTGCATATTTTTGATGTGATTCCTCACTGAATCTCGCTGACTAATTACGTCATACATATTTTTTCTATTTCATTTATACTTTTACTTTTACCTTTACCTTTCAATTTTTATTGGAACTTTTTTTTTGATAAACTGAATAGTTTGTAAAATAAAGTCAGATCCATAGTTTTTCAGCTTTAATTTTGTAAGTATTAGAGAAGAGATATCACTACGAAATTTGGCGAAGGCGTGTTATTTGGTACGATAAACAGTTTGCGCTGATTGAAAAATTCCCGTCATGATCAGGGATGCAGGAAATAGGCGGACTCCGACAAAAATAGCTCTCTTAGAAAGCAGCATTTCCGGTCTCATATTTATAAGGACTTTCTTTCATCACTGTCTTTATATCACGACACCCTGTATTTTAGCACCATTTAGACTAAGACTACATTTGTTTCAAATTTTATAATTTAAGTCGGACTCACTGTTCCTGTCCGTATGATTCTATTTTCATTCTTATACCAAACGATAACCAAAAAAAAACTCATCTTCCAGAAAGTCATGTCGTTGATTACCTATTCCTTCAGAATATTATGTGGGTACCTATTAATGTGCAAAATTATTGACTCGAGATGACACACAAGATCGTGAAAATTATTGACTCAAGCCTAAACGACTTGAATGCAAGGTAGATTATTCAGGGCACCTCCACCATCATAGGGTTAACCGAATGTATTGAGAATTTGAAATTGAAAATCACTATAACAAGATTTACAAGTACTTAATGTAAAATAGAATCAACATGAATAGCTAACTTAAGTAGGTACCACTTTAACGTCAACTTCAGTTAAGTTTTATTTTAAAACGAAACTCCTGTTTTCTTCGGTTTTTTACCCCATAAGGATGTTGTGAAATGTGGGAGGAAATTGGATGTCGTCTACTACTGGGATGTCCTACATCTTGCGACAATTTGATTATCATCTTAAAAAAGGTTTAGAATTTCACGCTCAAAACGTTTGAAATAAATTATTGAGGGCTATCGCAAACAATAAATTGCTGTAGGCATATGAATAAATACAGAAAAAGAAATTAATTTATTAAATAAGCATAGGTAGGTAAGTATAGGTAGGTAAGTAATCAATCATAAAGGACTGATGCCTAGACTAATGATATCTCGCATTAATTTGCTTATTTAACTACTAACAAACGACAACGGGTGTCCTAGAAAAAAAAGAACGAATTATTTCTGGGAATAACTTATTAGCCATTTTCTAATCGATTTGGATGAACGTGGTCTTAGAATAAAGCTAAAGTATGCTAGCGATTTGTGCAAGAAACTGCGACAGACGGCGCTACCGTAGTAGCGTTAGCCATGCTTGTTTTAAAGGCTTATTTTAGGTGCATGGGGATTGGCCAGTTAACAACCAATCGTTATGAAACAAAAATAACCTTGAAGCCAACTTTCAATTCAAAGTCCAAATTTTTAATTTTAGAAAAAATCGGAAAAGAATAAATTTTCAAAAAATTTTAAATGCGAATTTTGCGCGAAAGCCCCGGAAAAAGCTGCACCTGAGGTCAAAATTGAATTCTGACCAACTTTTCCTTCGAAGCAGGTTTTCTCATTTAAGTAATCACAGTGCCAATTGACGGAGTAAACAAACTAAATTACTTACCTACTACGAAATTGCCCTATGAAATTCCCCATTTTTCCCCTATTTTTCCTACTTTTAAGATCCATATAAATGGGTTGAACCCCTATTAGCAAAAACTAATCCCATTATATTAGTATAGCCTGAGTTCTCAGATAATTTCACTTTGGATGATTATTATGCACTATAGAACTAAAACTAAACTTAAACTTAAAGCGATTGCACAAATCGGTAACACACCAGCGATAATTCTCGAGTAGACTGTGGTCAGTGTGTTCAGTGTTTGGCTTTACTTTTGAAAAATAAAAACATGTTCTTATTGTCAATCAAAGGACCCTATACGTTAAGGGCGAATTCTCGGCCCATTCGAAAATGACCAAATTATTTTTTTTTAGTGTAAGTGGGACCAGATGTTTGCTAAAGTAATATTATAAGTCGAGAGTAACAATACAGGGTGCCCCAACACCGATGTGCAACGTATTCATGACCCTTCATTTTGAAGCTATCGTTTTTACAAAAATACAAGCGCGAAGGTATCCCCCTGTACATGCGGAGCTGATCAGCGTTTATTTCATTTCAATATCTTTTTTACGTCCGAAGATATTCAAGAAACAAAGATTTGAAAAAAAACCTGTATATCTTGAAAACGAAAAATTACTCTTTATTAATTTTTAACCTCCCCACAACCAATATAAAAATGGGAGGTTACTGCAATCAGTCCAAAATTCGAAATTGAGATAACACCAGATCTTGACGTTTCAAGGTCTCAGGATCACGAAAAAGTGGTTTTTAAAAAATGTCTGTGTGTATGTACGTACGTATGTACGTACGTATGTGAGCACGATTTCTCGGAAACTACCGAACGGATTTTAGTGAAATTTGGTATGCAGGTTAGTGTTGGCCTTCTGGTGAGCCCAGTTAATTTTGTTGCGAATCCGAAGAAGCCAAGTGCCTTTTAGGCATGTAAACTATGAAATTTGACTGATGAACACTAATTTTTCTTAACAGCGCATGAAAGGTCTTGAAATTCTGTATCTGAAAGTGTACTCACACTTAGCGCCTTTTTGGCATAAAATCGAAAAATTCGAAGTATTGAGGAAACATTAAATAACACGCTACAGCCCAAACTGCTGGATCGATTTGGCTGAAATTTGGTAGGTAGAGATACCGTCACCCGCCGAAGAACTGATTTAATTCTGGTGGCAATCCGAGGGCGGCAAGTGCCATTTTGGCATATCAACTTTGAAATTTCAATAATGAACTCCTATTTTCTCTATCAGCACATGAAAAGTCTTCCCGCTAAACATCGGAACATTGCATATACGTTGAAGCAATTTTAATTTGCAACGTGTAACGTTGTCATTTTCCTTGCAACAACGTTGCAACTGCTTTGCAGGGTTGTTCTATGTCCCGACCCAATAACATTAACAAAGAAACGTTTCTAGTGGCTCGGTTGCCACAACCCGCTCTTGAAACGTTGCAACAAGCTACACTTGAAACGTTGTAACAAGCTACACTTGAAACGTTGCTACACCCTGCTCCTGCAACGTTGTCGTAATTCACTGATTGAGATGTTCTTTCAACATTGATTATTTAACGTTCACAATTTGTAAAAAATTTCTGTTTAAATGGAATTTGGACAGTGGAATTCAAATTTAGTTTTCAAAATTGTACTCAACCTTAATGCCCTTTTGGCAAAAGATCGTAAAATTCAGAAAACTCACAGAAAACACATTTGGTTTGGTGGAGTAAAACTTAGGCATAGTAAATAGTAAAATTTAAGTGATATTAGTGATAGGATTGGATCATTCACCAAGTGGGGAGGTTTCAGCCGCTTCCGTAGCTGCCCATTTTTTTTTATGGGCATGAATTATAATCTTCTGAATCGATTAAGACTAAATGCAAAAAAATTGGCCCAAGCAGTCACACTTTAAATAAAACCTGCATTACAAGATGGCGATGTCAAAATCATGTAATATGAATAGGAATCCAGGATGGGCCTATATTGTTGCTTAAATCAGGTTGTTATGTGTCATATATAAAATAGCATGATCCGAATTATCTGCAAATTCACATTATGGTTATCTGTTCGTACTACACGGCAAGAAATCAGCTTGGTTTTGAACCAAATTGCATAGGATAATATACTTTAAATTACTGAGTTTTGAAAATTTATATTTTCTTAACTAAAAATTACTCTTCTTTTATTTTTCAAGGATTCATTAATTGAGCATTCCTCTTTCCAAAACTACAAAAAAAAAAGAAAATTCTCCCAAGCAGTCACTAATGACTAGGGCCCTTTCACGTAACATTCGAGTGTAATAATCTGCAAAATACAACTCGTGCATACTACGTTGTGGATAATTTTGCATCGATCAATGAAGTCTTTATTCACATTTACATTTACAATTTGTTTTGCAAGCAATTAGGTTCGGGCTGTTAATTTGTCGAATTAATTGATTCGAAAATGGCGCCAATTTCTGACAAGCAGGACGGGATGACAGGTGCAAGCGAGACAGCAATACACGTTCAACATGTCCGAAGTAAGGCAACGTAAACACGGCCAGAAAATTGAATCTGCTTTGGAAGGTATTTAAAATGTTAATTTAATTTAATTAATTAATCAAACTGCATTTAAACCCATGAAAATTTCATTGGTCCAACCCCAACTTCTATCATTAACCCCCACGCTTTTTGACAACACGTTTCAGGTTCACCTAGAAAACAATGAAACGGCAAAAAAGCGCCAATTACGTGGAATTACGTCCCAGTTATTCAATAACTGCAAAAAATTTTACCATTAACTAAACGGGCGCAATTTTTATTTAAGGGGGTGAGAATTGAAGCTGTCAGATTGAGAGTTGCAATAATCAAAACACCTGACGTCATTTTTATAATGAAACAATTGACACTGACAGACCTTTGCACCTAAATTAATTTTTTTAGGGTTAATTTAACAAAATTTTTAATTGTAGAAGTCGATGACTATGACTCGTCGATTATGAAGCCACATGGTGTCCCCATAGTTGTTGCCAACGATGACCATACGTTCTCTTTGGATGAAAAAGCCCTCGGAAAAGTGCTCCTGAGAGATGACATCAAGGACAGATTTGTTGTTGTTGTGTCCGTCGCTGGCGCCTTCCGGCATGGAAAATCATTTTTACTCGACTTTTTTTTACGCTATTTAAACTCCAAGGTAATTGTTTTCATGCTTATGTTACCGTTAACATTATTTTTTAGTACGTACTGAAACAGAATACTTCAGAATGGTTGGGTTCTATGGATGCCCCCCTTGAAGGTTTTTCTTGGAGGGGTGGATCGGAGAGAGACACAACTGGTATCCTCATGTGGTCAGAAATTTTTCTCACAGAATCGGCAGCTGGAGAAAAGTTAGCTATAATTCTCCTCGACACACAAGGTACCTGGGACAGTAAAAGTACTGTACGAGAATGTGCCACTATATTCGCTCTAAGTACAATGATTAGTTCAGTGCAAATATACAATCTATCGAGTAATATACAAGAAGATGATTTACAACATTTACAAGTAAGTCACGTAGGTTTACTATCATTATTAATGGGAAATTTTAGCTATTTACAGAATATGGCAGATTGGCTTTAGCCGATTCAGGTAAAACACCCTTTCAAAGACTACAGTTCCTTGTTAGGGACTGGCGGTTTCCTTATGAAGCCCCCTATGGAGCAGTAGGTGGTGCCAACATTTTACAAAAAAGATTAAAAGTCAATGATAACCAACACCCTGAACTCAAGTCTCTCCGTAAACATATCAAGTCGTTGTTTTCGGAAATCGCCTGTTTTTTAATGCCTCACCCGGGGATTAAAGTTGCAACCAGCCCTACATTTGATGGCCGATTAGGAGGTAAACTTCCATTCGAAAACTGAAGACTAACTCGTGGTTTTAGAAATCGATGATGAATTCAAGGAGCACTTGAAAATCTTGGTGCCAATGGTTCTTTCTCCAGAGAATTTAGTTTTAAAGCAAATCAACGGGCAGAGAGTCAAGGCGAGAGATTTAGTCCAATACTTCAAATCGTACATGGAGATTTACAAGGGGAACGAATTGCCTGAACCTAAAACGATGCTTGTAGTAAGTACTCAATATTTTAGTTTTTTTTTTTCTGTAACATGAATTGTTGGCTTTCGCATTTTTCAACTAGCAGTTTACGTTTATGCTAAAACATCAGATGTCGAAAGTGTCACTTGTATACATATATTTCTCAAAAGTTTCTTAAATTACGTCCTTTTGGTGCTGTTTGTGAAGTTTAATAGATTGGTAAGCTCATTAAGCATTGAAGGAGGGGTTTAATTTCAAGTGAATTTATCCCTTGACATAAATGAGCTTAGCTGCAGAACCCATGAGATGGCGCTGGCAAAAAGATTTTTCTCCACATTTCTCTGTTATGTTAAAAGTCCTGTTATAATGTTAAATAATGGAAAATGCATTGTCTGTCTACTGTCATTATAACATTCTCACATAATGTAAGTTACAGAATCAGTAAGTTGTAACTTATCACGGCGGTAATGCAAAAATATTGCAATCGTTGTATTATACAGGATGTCCCGAAATTAGTGGTCAAAACTTTACCAGTAGATTCTTCTATTACAAAATATGAAAAAAAATCTCTATGAACATAATATGTCGAAAAATAAGTCCTAAGAGAGCTAAGGCCCCGTAAAGGGGCCACTTTGAAAGTGTTTTTTTTTCTAAATATCTTCAAAGATAGCAACGTGAGATTTGGTATCTTTATTAAGTCCTTGATGCTGAATTTACTACTATGGAGAAAATTTTAAAATTTTATATTCAATAAAAATTGAAGGGGGCATTAATTGACATTAATAAAATAATATGCAACTTCTCAGCTATTTTATACAAAACTCAACATTTTTAATGTTCTGTTATGTGATTATTGTGCCATTCTAGTTATTTTACTACAAAACCAGCATATATATTCACAACAAACTCCAAATATAAATAATTTTCATCCTAAAGGTGCGGTTTCGTTCAGGCTGCTGACGGTCGCGTCTGGAAGTCGCTGCCAGACGCGCACCACTGCTTATACGTAACAACGTGTATGCGGTTTCGTAGAAGCTGCTGAAAATTCGGACGCGACCGTCGGAAGCGCGCGTCCGCGTCTCGACTGCTACAGTGGGCAGTCTAGACGCGGACGCGCTGTCACATTTTCAAAAAAATGGCGCCTAAATTCAGTAAATTCGGGCAATATTGGAGACTTCACAGCATTGGTGCTCATTTTCTTTAGATCGCCTTGAATTATGTTCAATACGAAATAAAACTGCTCTTTATTTAATCTAAAGAACTCTCAAAATTTTTCTTCATTGAATAATTTGTTCACCTTCTGTCTTTCGGTCAACAGATAGTTTACCATAAAAACGTCTTCTTCTTCTTCATCTTCTATTAAAAGAGCTGCGACAATTTCCGAGTTAATTTTTCTGGTACAATCTTTGTAGATACCGTCAATAAAATCAGCTGATCGCTGTCGGACGCACTTGCCAAACGCGTCAACGAAACCATAACAATGCCGCGTTCGGCGGTCGCGTCGGGCGGCGACTTCCAGACGCGACCGTCAGCAGCCTGAACGAAACCGTACCTTAACCTACCTTTCAAATAGTTGTGAAGTCATTTAGACGTCCATTACAGGTTAGTTTTTTTTCTGTTGTAAAAACAATATAAAATCGATACAAAATTGAAAAAATAGCAAAGAAGTCACCGAGCACGTATAAACGCTTACTCCACAAATCTTCTTTGAAAAGTGAATCCCGACCACACTCAACAAAAAATGGCGGTCGTCACGTCATCACTCCTCAAGTGAATTCCGACTCTAATACAAGAAGTGACGTCACCATAGGAAGGCTTAAAAAATTGTTTCTGTAACGCGCAGTTCGTGAATTTTCAAATCTATTCCAGTTAGTTTAGTGTTTTCTGTTAGTTAATTTGTTACTGCTTTTATTTACCATGCCAAAGAGTTTTGTGTACGATGCTGTAACGGTAATTACAAAATTCAGATGGAGTGCGCGCTTTCAGTTTTTCTGGGGAGGACGAGTTGAAGAACAATTAATTGCATGCCATTAAAAAGGCGAGGATTCTGACCTGAGGATATAGGCGAAGAATAAGTATTCGATGGCTCTTAAAGCACTAGTTTTTACTGGTGTAAAATGCGAAATGGTCATGGAATTACCTAGAATTGTGTAGACTGCAGAGTTGATTGAGTACCTAAAGGGCCCTAGTCATTAGTGACTGCTTGGGAGAATTTTCTTTTTTTTTGTAGTTTTGGAAAGAGGAATGCTCAATTAATGAATCCTAAGGTTCAAGTATACAGTAGAAAAAAAAAATTCTGAATTCAAACTTCATAAAAAAAATACCAGGCGTTCGTTTCAGTATCAAATTCATTGTGTCGAAATATGAAACAATTCTGGTATACAGTTTTTGAAAAAAAAAATAAAAAGTTGAAAAAAGGGTGCATTTAACGGGATTTATTTTTTTTTCTCGAAAACTATATACCAGATTTCGTTAAAAATTTTTTCTGAAATTGCTGGAACTGCAAGGCTATCTCCACATTTTTTTAAATTTATTTGAATTTCCAGTTTTTTTAATAAAAAATAATGAAAAATTAAAATGCCAAATTATGTACGATAAATTTATAAAATAGTTAGATCTAACTATTATAATTATTCTAATAGGGCCTGTGTTGCTTTCTGTGAAGAAAAACCGGCGTTTGCTTATAATGTCGCTGAAATATTAACAATTTACCGAACTAGAATTTCAATTTCAATGCGTGCAATTCATTGTCTGCACAGTGCTGCTTCTGCCTACTTTTAGCGAACTAGGGATGCACCGAGGGATGCACTCTCTATCGCCCAATAGCTAAAATTTGGCCACCTCAGGCTCACTACACTACACTGGAAGAAGCCGGTTGCAGCGTTGCCATGTTTGCTTGTCAACGATCAAGTGCACATTCCATTAGTTCCTAATGCAATGCTTATTTATCATTATTTAATAAAGTTGGAATTATTGTTTTACGCGTAATTTTACCGTGATTTCAATGCTCAGTTTTTTGTTGATCAGCTCCTCTTAGGTACTTACCTAACAAATATTCTTGGAAAATTGATTTTTAAATGGAGACTGGAGATTTTTCGGGTACAATCTACACGAGTACTAAACTCAAATTAATTAAAACATTAATATACCCACATATAGAGTACTGCTGTACTGTTTATTACAATTTTCTCTCTCATGACACGCTCTAAAATTTATTCAATAATATCAAGATATTCGTGGCAGTTGTAACTATAGAAATTGCAAAATAAACAAAATACAACAAAAGGTACAGGCTTGTCCATATTACCCTCCACACTCCCTAAAACTTTTGAAGTAAATAAATTCTCAGGAACAGGAAAAAAAATTAAATCTTCTATGTTAGTTGCCTGTGGTGATGGTCCGATAAAGACGCAAAAATAAGTACCTAAATAAAGAAGTTAAAAAAAGTGATGTAGGTCTTTATTGTTTTTTTGCGTTTTTCGAAAGCCGCCGAAAGAGCATAAAATTTAAGACAACTTTGTGAGACAATTACAGTGCTGTAGTCCAGCGTATCCGCGGGTACACGCCGTAGGTATGCACAAGGGAATAAAAATCGATATTCATGCCAACATTTTTAGAAAACTTTAAAGATACAGTGCGTTCGCGAGACTTAGCCCCATGAGCTAGAGGCTGCAGTTATCAACGATGTGACCGACGTCTGTAATAAGCGATGCTTGGTATTTCCACCAATGTTAGCGAAGCCAGTAAGAGCGCGTACAAAAATCAACCGTCGTCGTACATTGTGTGGTGGAGAGATCAACCGGTCCTCAGTGACGCTTCAACGAACGTCGAACGTTCAGTTTACTTTCTTCCTCAGATAAACGAGTCGGAGTGAGACATAGCGCACGACACGATCAGAGCGTTACGCTCAAACTTTCTCGGTCTACGTGCAACAACGCTGGAGAGAGATGGCTTTCAAAACGTAGGTGTATTATAACAGGGTACGATGGGGCTAAGTCTCGCGAACGCACTGTACCTATTTCCTGGTTAACAGACGGTTGGAAAAACCCCAGCTAATGACCTCGACCCAGGTAAATGGCTAAGTTACCTGCCCTATAAACCCACCCTTCGCTACCTGTTACATGCCTGATGGACCGCTAAAGCGGTCCGAGGATTTTAGCAGCAAATGACCCAAGAATTTTTTATTTGGAATAATCCACAGCCAAAGTTAGCACTTTTACGATTAATCCTTCGGTTATAAAACGGAATAAATCTGATGACAATGGCAGAGTATAACTTTATTTAACCAAGGTCGGGCGTGCGGAGCGGTTATGGATGGCTGATGCACATTTACTAAAATCTAAAATACAAATGTTTTTCACTCCTAAAATGGACATTTTTCGAAAAAATGGCATTGCAACAGCTTTCGAATTCGATAATGATAGTATTCCCTTTTGCTAAGAAAAACTCAAAAAGGGGCTTTTTTGTCCCTAAAATGGAAATTTTCTAAAAAATTGCATCAATGTTTTTGATCCGGTAATATAACAGCTGTCGAATCCGATAGTAACAATATTTTTTTTTGTAAAATAAATTGAAACAAGGGCCCATTTGCCACTAAAATGACATTTTCTAAAAAATGGCACTAAGGTTTTTGGCTTAAAAAAAAATCAGCTATCAAATCCGGTCATAAAAATATACAGTTATGCATAGGTTTTTTTTCACGGCACCATTTTTTGGTCAAAAGGGCACAAGTGTGAATACATTTTTATAAGCACAATTCGAAGGGCATTCATATGGTAACGCGAAAAATGGGGGTTTGCATTTAAATTTTTAAAGTTGATGTGCCAAGAAGGCACTTTCCGTGGACCGATGTGGCCCAAATTCTAATCAGCACCTACAAATCTCCCACTGAATATGTATGCCAAATTTCATCTCGATACGTTCAATAGTTTGAGCTGTAGCGTGATCACAGACACAGACATTTTTTCAAAAACCGCTTTTTTGGGTTCCCATGACCCTAAAACGTAAATATTTGATATTTTTGGAAATTCGATTTTTCCGATCGATTCCAGTAACTGCTTCGCGAAGCGTAGAAGTTAATAACTGTGAAAAACGTCTGTGTGTCTGTCTGTGATCACCTGCAATTTTTTAGAAAATTTCCGGTTAGGGACAAAAACACCCCTTTTTGAATTTTTCTTAGCAAAAGGGCATAATATCTTTATCGAATTCGATAGCTGTTGCATTGTCGGATCGAAAACCTTAGGGCCATTTTTTCGAAGAATGTCATTTTAGGGGTGAAAAACATTTGTATTTTAGATTTTAATAAATGAGCGCCGGGCGCAACAGCCACCGACAACCGCCCGCACGCGGACCTTGGTTAAATGCTTCATTTACAAATTCTGTGAAAAAGTAGAAG
This sequence comes from Pycnomerus fuliginosus, assembly GCA_963924575.1. Classification (NCBI taxonomy): domain Eukaryota; kingdom Metazoa; phylum Arthropoda; class Insecta; order Coleoptera; family Zopheridae; genus Pycnomerus; species Pycnomerus fuliginosus. Next base: position 14,716,865 of record OZ004617.1, on the reverse strand, counting down.
TTTCTACCGTCTTCGAGACTGCCACTTTTTTATTATAATTTATAGTGTGAACGTATCCCAATTTTTTTGGCGCAGATGTATACATGATCGGTAGGCAAAAATATAATTAATTTGTTATTTACGCAAATATTCGGTAACTATTTTTACAATAAAATAATATAATGTAAAACAAAAAACTAACTTCTGCATAAATACACTACAGCATAAAATTACAAATCTTAATTTGCAATTTTTAATTAAAGAGAATCTTAATTATTTTGGTGGAGTCTCAAAAATAGCCTTGTCTAATTGTCTATTATAGATTAATTCCTGACTGGTTATGTAAAATCTTTACCAAACTCCTATCAGTTATCAGTCATATCACAGTCTTAAATGTAATGCAGTAAATACTATTAACGTCATGGATACACAAATCTGATTCCATGGTCTGATTCTTGAATGTACCTATGTTGTATATTGTCAAAGTAACATAGTGGCAACAGGGCAAGTTCAACCTTACGCAGGTGCTCTGCCGGTAACCTTACCCTGCGCAAAGCACCTAGCGGCGAATAGCGACACTTCGGGGATTTGGTATCCTCGATACGTAGGACGGGTTTTCAATGCAACTACGCAATCGGCCCCGCAACCCACAATACAACTAATTCTGTGAGTGTGGAGCCATCTCCTGAGTCAGAATCACATTAAATATGCTCTATACTTAAACCTTAAGAAAATATAAATTTTCAAAAATCAGTAATTTTAAGTATATTATCCTATGCAATTTGGTTCAAAACCAAGCTGATTTCTTGCCCTGTAGTACGAACAGATAACCATAATGTGAATTTGCAGATAATTCACATCATGCTATTTCATATATGACACATCACAACCTGATTTAAGCAACAATATAGGCCCATCCTGGATTCCTATTCATATTACATAATTTTGACATCGCCATCTTGAAATGCAGGTTCAATTTAAAGTGTGACTGCTTGGGCCAATTTTTTTGCATTTAGTCTTAATCGATTCAGGAGATTATAATTCATGCCCATAAAAAAAATGAATAAAGAGTAATTTTTCGTTTTCAAGATATACAGGTTTTTTTTTTAAATCTTTGCTTCTTGAATATCTTCGGACGTAAAAAAGATTTTGAAATGAAATAAACGCTGATCAGCTCCGCATGTACAGGGGGATACCTTCGCGCTTGTATTTTTGTAAAAACGAAAGCTTCAAAATGAAGGGTCATGAATACGTTGCACATCGGTGTTGGGGCACCCTGTATTGTTACTCTCGACTTATAATATTACTTTAGCAAACATCTGGTCCCACTTACACTAAAAAAAAATAATTTGGTCATTTTCGACTGGGCCGAGAATTCGCCCTTAACGTATAGGGTCCTTTTAGCTTAAACTTGCGTGAAGGGCTTGATTAGATGCTGAACTGGTCGACAATGTCGGCTCACTTGTCATGACGTCACGCGTAAGCGCTCGGGGCCCTATCCCCGACTTCGGCGGATCTCGTTTCGTGCGAAAGTGACGCGATTTGCGCACAAACCTTCAACTTTGGCATTCTCGAGATCCGTACCATTCGAATCTCGGGCGGTGCGGAACTTTTCGTACGACCGTCAGCATCGCATGATAATTCCAGGCGGATCGAGGCATTCGCACGAAAGTAGATGCTTGCTCAACTCGGTTTTCAATTTTTATATCAAAAATCATTACTTTTCGATTATTTTGCTAATTCTTATTTTTTATGCTTAATGGGGCGATTAGGAAAATGTCTTCAATTTCATTTCCTTTGCTTTTTCAAATTTTTTCACTTCTCACAATCTGCCAAAATAGCAAAAATAATTTTTAACCTCCCCACAACCATATAAAAATGGGAGGTTACTGCAATCACTCCAAAATTCGAAATTGAGATAACACCAGATCCTTACGTTTCAAGGTCCCAGGATCACAAAAAAGTGGTTTTTAAAAAATGTCTGTGTGTATGTACGTATGTGAGCAAGATTCCTCGAAAACTACCGAACAGATTTTCACGAAATTTGGTATGGAGATTAGTATTGGTTTTCTGGTGAGCCCAGTTAATTTTGTTGGCAATCTACAAACGCCAAGTGCCTTTTTGGCGTATCAACTAAGAAATTTTACTGATGAACACCAATTTTTCTTATCAGCATGTGAAAGGTCTTCAAATTCTGTGTCTAAAAATGTATTCACACTTGGCGCCTTTTTGGCATAAAATCGAAAAATTCGAAATTTCGAAGCAACATTAGATAATACGCTACAGCCCAAACTGCTTAATCGATTAGGCTGAAATTTGGTAGGTAGCGACACACAGTACCCCCTAAGAGCTGATTTAATTTTGGTGGTCATCGGCCAACGGCAAGTGCCAATTTGGCATATCAACTTTGAAGTTTGACTAATAAACTCCCATTTTCTTTATCAGAAAATGAAATGTCTTCAAATCTCGTTTCCAAAAATGTCCTCAAACTTAGTGCCCTTTTGTCAAAAAATCATAAAATTTTGAAAAATACCAGTAGTAATATTTAGGTATAGCAAGAAAGAAAATTTACTTAATTTTGGTAGCAAACGACCAATAACAAGTGCCTTTTTGGCATGGCGTCTATGAAATTTGAGATATGACTACCATTTGTTTTATCAGCACATGAAAAGTCTTCGAATTTTGTTTTCAAAAATTCAATTAAATTTAGTGCCCTTTTGGCAATAAGTAATAAAAAGTTTTAAAAATTACCAAAACACTTAGGTAGAGACTGAATTGAAGTTTATGGGTGGTAGAATTGAATAAAGTATGATACATGTTTCTAACTTTAAAAAATTCGCAGATTCCGAATCCATTGAGAAAAAAGTGTCATTCCATTTGAGAAAACTAAGTTTTATTCCAGACTTTACACATTTACACCTGCTCTAATATGAACTATGAAGGTAAATAGCAATATTGAACATAATGTCTTTTTTAAAAATTTCACTCAATCATCTACTGTAAAATTAGAACATTTGCATTTATTTGGGTTGCGATTTATCAAATAAATTCAAACTTGACCGCCGCGCGGTGCGAAACCGGTGCTCTCATTGGTTTTCGGATGCCGTTGCGCTACGGCATACGTTTCTCGTGCGGAAGAAACGATCGAAATGCGAACAGGCGGAGGGGAACTCGAGAATACCGTTTGACGTTCGGAGAGTCGCCCGTGCGGATTTCGATTTCGTGCGGATGTGCATTCGGATGAGATCCGCCGAAGTCGGGGATAAGGCCCCGGGCCTTATCTCATCCGAATGCACATCCGCACGAAATCGAAATCCGCACGGGCGACTCTCGGATCGCCAAACGGTATTCTCGAGTTCCCCTCCGCCTGTTCGCATTTTGATCGTTTCTTCCGCCCGAGAAACGTATGCCGTAGCGTAACGGCATTCGAAAACCAATGAGAGCATCGGTTTCGCACGGCGCGGCGGTCAAGTTTGAATTTATTTGATAAATCGCAACCCAAATAAATGCAAATATAAGGCATTTTAATTCCCCACCCCAATATGGCGGCGATCAGCTGTTTTGGGTAGCTGGAGGGTAAACAAACGCCAAGGACGCCATTTGTTCTTATGGGATTACTGTGTCAACACGTGAGTTTTCAGTCGTTAGAATCCGGATTTTCTTGTATTTTGTGAATAATCAGTTGGAAACATTAGCTAAGGTATGTACTAATTCGAATTAACATGTTTTACTTCATCTTTTATTAAAGTATTCTTCTGATTAACCATCAAAACAATGAATCTGAGCGAGTATGCCGCATCTCTTAAGACTACAAATAAAGAGAGGTATTTAGAGAAAATTAAAGAATTAAATGTGGATCCATACACATTGAAAGCAGACGATTTCGATAAGGAATTGGATTCTGTCCCTGCTATCAATTATAATAGTATAATGGACTACATTATATTTAGGGCAAGCCCTTTCACAATAACTCAGATAAACGCTCATAAAAGTAAGGAAGCATATGCCCAAGTGTGCAGCAAATGGGTGAAGGAGATTAGGATTAAAAAGATACGAGATGTGTTTCTGTTTGTTGGAAAGGTTAGTAAAGTCAATCATTTATTTTTAATATTAATGAGTTTGGTTGTAGGTTCTTCATTCACAAAGATTGAATGAAAAGGCCACCAGACCATGGGTCATTGTTTTAAAAAATGGAACAGTACAAGCTGCACATTGTGACTGTGCTGCCGGACTTGGGGAAGTTTGCACTCACGTAGCTGCTGTGTTATTTACTTGTTCCCGATTCAAGACTGATGATCCGCAATCAGTGACAGACACACTCGCTTATTGGGTTCGCAAGGGAAAAGTTGATCTACAATTGCCCATTGATGACATTGACTTTTCGACATCCAAATCTCTGTGGGGCCGTGGAGAGACAGTTAGTGCGGCCAGTGACACAGACACATATACTAATGTTTTACTTCTTCATCCATTATCAGGAGATCCAAAAATGACAAAAGAGGATGTGGTAAATTTTCTAAAAGACTATAAAGAGAGTGGGTGTGATTCGGCTTTATTTAAAGTAACGAAGCCATTTTCAGAAGAGTTCTGTGTTGACATGAATGTTGATAACAGTCAAATATTATTACTACACAATGAAGAATATGAAACTCTTAATCTAGAGCAACTTGAACAATTGAGTGATATGTTTCAAATGAATCTTTCATCTGAAGTTTGCAGAAAAATTGAACAAGAAACAAAATCACAAAGTAAATCCTCTCGATGGTTTCTTTATAGAAAAGGAAGAATTACTGCCTCAAACTTTAAAGCTGTCTGTCGAACAAGAATTGAGAAACCATCCATATCCCTTATTAAAAAAATTTGCTACCCAAGAAAATTAAATCTAGTGCAAACAAGATATGGTTGTGATCACGAAAAGGATGCCCTTGCAGCATATTTCAAACAGCATCAACATGAACATTCTTCTGCTGTGATGTCGGACGTTGGTCTAATAATTAATCCGAATTATCCGGCATTTGGTGCTAGTCCAGATAGTTTGATAGCTTGTGAAACTTGTGGAGTTGGCTGCATCGAGGTGAAATGCCCTTATTGCATTAAAGATGCTGGTTTAGATGCATTGCCAGAAATGAAAAGTTCATGCTTGGTTCGGGATGCAGAAGGGACACCAAAACTTAACAGAGACCACAGCTACTATTATCAAGTTCAAATGCAACTATGGCTGTCTGAGAGAAATTACTGCGATTTTGTAGTATGGTCGCCACAAGGAAGTCCTCAAGGTGAATTCGTCTTGGACAGAATTTTGCCAGATTTAACTTTTTGGCAAGAAAATAGCCATAAAGCGGCGTTATTTTTTAAGAAGGTTATTTTGCCAGAGCTGTTAGGAAAGTATTTCACAAGGAAACATGAAAATGAATCTATGATGAATTTTCTAACAAGCAGTTCACCGCAACGTAGTACAACGTCACCTGCCACAGCCTCAGTAAGTAAAGACATTTCAATTTCAAGTGATGATGATATTATCATATGCCACAACAAAAAGTGCAAAACCAAAAAATTTGATAGAATCATGCTTGGAATTGACGTAAACAAAGTGCCAAAAGTTTGGCTGTGCAGTGATTGTCAGAAAGCTGGATGTAAATAGTTTAAATAAATTTTGCTTATTTGCTCAATTATAAATTAAAATTTTATGATTAAGTACTTGTACAAGTAATCTTAGTTTTGCTAAATAATAATTTTTGTTATAATGATTTCATCATACTGTACAATTTTAAGTACATAAGAGTATACTTACTTTTATTAACTATCCGTTTTCGTTTTAACTTTATGTTTAGAGAATATTTTGTTATAATGTAGGTAATATATGAAATACTTTTAATTTTCTGAAAAACACTTTTATTTTTGAATAATGGATGGGCATAAATTTGTAAGAGCACATGTAACAGTAATGATTTCATCAATGACTGGTATTTCTAAGACTAGATCTTGTTTTTTGATAGTGCTTATTGGTAGTAAGTTAGACAAAATTGTATATTTTCTTCTTACACATCCTATAACACGCTCTACATGAATTCTTACGTTTGCCAGTTTTCTGGTTTCTTCGATTTCAGGTGGATCCAGTTGTTTTCGATTCTTCATAAAAGCAGGGACACTCACTTTTGCTAGACGCATTTCCACAGCTTCTCTTATTAGGAAGCCTCTGTCCGCTAATACGAAATCGCCTGGCTGCAAATTATCTAAAATTCCACAAGTCTCTGTAATAAATTTATCACTGCATCTTCCACCAAATGCCCGCGATATGAATGTAATGGCACCTTGAGGACAAATCCCAATTAACAACTTAATGGTGTTATTATGTTTATAGTTTGACCACGTTGCCGCTTTTGCCAATAAATTTCCAGGCCTTTCAATTTTGACTTCAAAACAATCAATAATAACCGTCACTTTTCGTCCATAGTTTTGAAGAAACGAGTCTGGCATAGTAGTAACCAATTCCTCCCTTTCTGGCCAATAAATAAAATGTATTAAATATGTATATAAAGTCCGTAGAACTTTATAAAAAATCCTAGAGGCTGTTGCGACGGTAATGTTGAATCTATAAGAAAGATCAGTGAAGGGGGAATTAAGTCTCAAACGAATAAGAGTTAGAATGAACTGCTGAAATTTAGAAATCTTGTAACCCTCTGATATATCTTCTTTAACAAGATTAAAGATTTTCATGAGAGCAACGAAAGAAGGGATCCCAGTATAATACTTGTTCTTCTTGTTATCACTTTCAAAACCTGCTTCTGTAAAACTTAAATTTTCAACTAACAGAGTACTCTTCTGCAACTGCACTTTTAGATATTTATTTTCTAATGTCAAAGCTTCAAGCTGTTTGGTCAAATCTTCATTAAAATTAACTGGAACTGTATCAACAAATTCCTGTTTCGAGTTTACCTCCACCTCGACTATTGCAGCCGAACTGCATGCAACGTTTTCTGAATTGACTGAACTTGCAGCACCAACCAGAGTCTGCAAGCATAATAATTTTCCTAGTTTCACAAGATTTTTTTAAAGCAAGCTTGGCTAAAATACATGCAACTGTAAGCAATTAAGCAAGATAATTAAATACTTCAATTCTATTCATGCAGCACATAGGTATCTATAACAACTACAATTATCTATTTCATGTTAAATTATTACCTAATATTAAAGTTAGTCATAATTTATTACTTATGTATACAATTATTGTCCTAGTAGAGAAGTTCCTAAAAAAACAAAAAAAATATATTCTGGGTTGCTGTTTTGGCAACAATCATAAAAATCCCAATAATGCACTTCTGAAGAAAATATACCTCACTGTTGTGGTCACTATCAATCAAAATATTATCATCAATAGTCATAATTTTGTGTCTCTGTTCAGCACGTTTGAAACGTTTTAATTGCTTCCACTTCGAATCCAATTTTCTGTCTCCGTACCCCATGTTCACTGTTGGTACATAATCAGGATGATTCATGTCATTAACAGGTGCACCTACAAAATATTTTACACTTAAATTGTAGACTATAAGTTATAAACCTGTGACGAAATGGTCAGAGCATATTCGGATATTGTCGATGTTGATTGTTTCTAAATCAGCTCTATGTAACTTTTGGAGCCAGGCCTTCCTCCTTGCCTTCTTAGACTCCACGACAACCCCTTTCGCCTTCTCGGACGGAATTCTAAAAAATCGCTGCGGGTCACGTAAAGAAGTGTGTCCACATCCCACAACACCACAGAAGTTTGGCACTACAATACCTGAAGTATTTAACAATTTCTTACTTTGCTATCTAAACTTGTTATAGCATTGTATTCTACTTACTTGTTGACCTTTCTATAGCTAATAACAACGTTTAAACAAGTGTATTTCACGAAATAAAAGCACGGAAACCGAGACAACCATGTTAACCAAATGGAGGTATTAGGTTTGTTTACCCTCCAGCTGTTAAAACCAGCTGATCGCCGCCATATTGGAGTGGGGAATTAAAATGCCTTATTCTAATTTTACAGTAGATGATTGGGTGAAATAAAAAAAAAGACATTTTATGTTCAATATTGCTATTTACCTTCATAGTTCATATAGCAGGTGTAAAGTGTAAAGTCTGGAATAAAATTCCTTAAATTTTTGTCCTTGATTTGTGGCAAAAATCCTCGGACAGGTCAATTTTATTTTTGTAATACGGATTTGATGGAGGGGACAGTTATTTTCTCACACTTTCGGTTTAACCGGAAATGGCCTTAACTTAGTTTTCTCAAATGGAATGACACTTTTTTCTCAATGGATTCGGAATCTGAGAATTTTTTAAAGTTAGAAATATGTATTTACCGGAAGTACAGTCACGGCCACCCCAGATTTTCAAAAACATCGAAGAAATCGGTCAAAAACCAAGATTTTTAAAAATCACAAGTACCTACACGTCAACCTTGTTTTTTTGTTACAAATTCAACTGCTCGATTACTTTTTTTAAAAATTCTTTTTGCTATTTTGGCAGATTGTGAAAAATGAAAAAATTTGAAAAAGCAAAGACAAATAAAAGGAAATGAAATTGAAGACATTTTCCTAATCGCCCCATTAAACATAAATAATAAGTATTAGCAAAATAATCCAACAGTAATAATTTTTGATATAAAAATTGAAAACCGAGCTGAGCAAGCAGCATCTACTTTCGTGCAAATGCCTCGATCCGCCTGGAATTATCATGCGATGCTGACGGTCGTACGAAAAGTTCCACATCGCCCGAGATTCGAATGGTACGGATCTCGAGAATACGAAAGTTAGAGGTTCGTGCGCAAACCGCATCACTTTCGTACGAAACGAGATCCACCGAAGTCGGGGATAGGGCCAGGCCTTGTATTAAAGCCGATATTGACTAAACCTAAAACGTGTAACTTTTCCCCCTTGTATGTACAGTGTACAGGGTTGCTACAAATGACTACCATCGTAGGTGGCTTTTATGGTTACTTTCGACATTTAATTATTACGGTAGTAAATGTGATAAAACGTAAAGCCTTCTAATTTAAATGGTAGCTTCCACGGGTCACGCTGACGGACGGTTGAATTTAGGATTTCGGGCAGATCCCGTGCCGATCCAGCCCTGAAGATATCGCTTGCGACGGTGCACGAAACGTCGGTAAGAACCAACCAGTTGACACGGGATCCGTGCAGAATCCTAAGTCCAACCGTCAATTATTTTGTTTACGGCATTACAGTAATTTTTTGTAACATCCTCATTCATACAGAGTGTCCCAGAACGCTCCCTCTACCGTTTAATGAAGTATTCAACTTAGTTATCACTTGTCAGCATTCAATTCTCGAGTCGATCCATGGCCTTACCCAAATTCCAATAGTTCTCCAGTTATAAGAGATTTAAGAGAACCAATCAGATTTCAGCTTTGAATAGGAAACTTGCATCAATTTTGTTTTTGATGTTAAATTGAAGTTCTGGATGTATTTAATCCTTCCAGATACCTTAAGTTCCAATATCTTGTCCGTGGAGCTCAAAAAAAATATGAGAAAGTAGCATTTTCAAACTTCGCGCCAAAAAACACCCCCGGCCATTCGAACTCAATTTTCTTACATGTGACAACGTCGCTGTCTAACCTGACCCGACGTCTTTCATTCATAAATCTTAAATAATTTATTCGCGAAAATCAGCTGCTAATAGATGGCATTGCTAAACCACAAAATGGCGGTCTCACCAAACTGGGGAACCGGATGTGAGAACTCCAGCGTGACGTGCCTGACAGTGTCAGTTGGTGACATCCAGTGACATTGATACGAGGATTTTTTAAAAGCCAAGTTTTCCTGGATTTACAATGTTCCGCTTAAGTACACAAAATGTAAAATTCCACAGAATTATTCCCAAAATTTCGAGTCAGCGAGAGGATGCCTCCGAACAAAACTACTACCTAACCTCGCAACTGACAACTGACTGACGTAAGCCGAAATTATGATGACGGACGTTTAATAGTTATTTATGATATAAGTGTTAAAAGTGGTATTTTATTTTGTGAGAAGGGAAGTTTGGACACGACGCGCAGCGGAGTGGCCCATCCCTTCGAACAAAATAAAATCACTTTTAACACTCATATCCATACACTATTTTTTCTACAAACACGATTAAAAGTAAAAATTTTCATATTATTAGTTGAAAACGTCCATGAAATTCGCTGTAACTAAGGTATAGTGACAATTTGTTGCCGGGGCTTGTTTAATTGTTGTTGCATTGTCACTTTTAACGCTGAGTGTTAAAAGTAAATGACTTTTAATACTGGTAATCATAAAATGCCATTTTTAACAATTGTCAACAAACGTTAAAACAACTGTTTTTAATAGTGTTTGTAGAAAAAAGTATTTCCGTATCCTGTCTCTCAGTGTAATTAAAGTATTGCCACCAGATGTCAGACACTTTGCTGATTTTCGCGAATTGTAGCCACCATTATTCTGCCAGTGGGTACCAAGGTACAAGATGCCAACCCAAACAACTAATAACATTCTACTTACCGCCTTTTTCGACGTTAGAGGTTACTTTTGACCCCTCTTTTTGTCAACTGTCAAGGTTGACTTTTCAAATTAATTATTAAACGTCACCCTCAAATAAATTGTTGTCCAGATTGCATCGGCTGTACGATTTATGACGTCACAAGTCGTACACCGGCGTTTCTGATTTATTTATTTATTTACAAATAAACAAGCGTTTTTAGAATAAAATTGATGTTCGCGGACGATTCCTTGTATCTTTATTGATGCATTTACATTAAAATAGCCCGAAATTAGCAAATGTGCAAGATGCCTATTGTAGTCCGGGGGTTAAGCCGATGGACCTTGCATTTTATTGTAGAGTTTTGCCACTTGGTACATATACTCCCCAGACGTGTAGAAGTAGATTTAGAAGCGGAGCCCAACAAAATTTCCGTGCTAGGGTGTGAAGCCACCCCTCAGAAGTTACCACTTTTAAAAATTCAGTTTTCTTACAATATTTTTGGTATTTTGGCCGCGACTGCGCTACAAATGAGCTTTTGTTGTGCCTCGGCATAGGTACAGGTGTTAGGGAAGAGGCTGCAGGCCTCACATTCTTTTTATACCAGAGGGTTAAGGCAAAAATGATATTAACCTAACATTTTATTTTAGAAATTCGCCATTTGGCACAAACACTGTCTAGAGGTATACAAATGAATTAAGGAGGACAAACCATCCCTATTTGTCTCACATGGAGTGTTAAGCCGTCTTGATTGTGCCTGGTGTGTCAATAAATTTTATTGCGACTGCTAGGCACAGCTACGGGAATTGAGGGAGTTGCAACCCCCACCCCCTTCAGTCAATCACCCTCTTCTGTACCACAATGGAATTCACGCCCGCCCCACCCAAGCTTTTCTCTTACAGACTCTTACACTTTCCTCCCGTAGTAGGTTTTCTGAATCTGTAATATATTTTGCATTAACTATTCAAGAAGACAAACCCCTATTTGTGTGTAAATACATCTACTCCATATTAATCCACCTTGGTAAGAAGCTCGATGAGCATGTAACGTCAGTGCATCTTCAGTTGGAGGAATATCTTCCATTTTGGTACGCCTTCACTGGATGTGACGTAGTATCTGCTTTTTAAGGAAAAGGAAAGAGGACTGCTTTCGAAACATGGAAAGATAGATATATATAGATAGATATATTTGTCAGCATGATTGAATATAATCTTAACTCGGTCAAAAAGAAAAACGTACAGTGTAAAAGCACACATAATGTACACTGTTTGGTCAGGAATTCTTCTATGGAGTAGTATCCATTAACATTTTTTTACCGAGACTTTAAATTGGTTTATTTGAAGAGATCGCACCCCAGGAGAAAGAGGGTTGAACAATTTTGGGGCATAGTAGTTATTGGCATTCCTGCACCTGGACCAAACTCACGGAAATGCTGTCTACATTGCGCGTTTGACAATTATCATCATCAGAAAGCGTTTCTAGAAGCAATAAATGCTGTAAATGTAAGAAATTTGGTTTGCCCTGTACAGCGCGTTGCTTATGTGACGGCTCTTCCAATGACCACGAGTGAACCATAAGCTTTCGTTAATTTTAAACTCCCATATTTTGATTTTTGAGTAAACTTAAAACAAAATATGCTTAATGTACTTGAAAGTTGAATAGTTCTAGGGTCTGTAAGAGAAAATCATGGGGGGGGGGGGGCGTGAATTTCATTGTAGTACTGAAGAGGGTTACTGAAGAGCTTGGCTAAAGGGGGTGGGGGTTGCAACTCCCTTAACTCCTGTAGCTGTGCCTAGCAGTCGCAATAAATTTTATTGACACCCCAGGCACAATCAAAACAACATGCCCGAAATATATCACCAAATGATGGCATTTTAAGAGAAGTTAACCCTCTCGGGATGGCTTAACACTCCGTGTGACGCAAATAGGGATGGTTTGTCCTCCTAAATTCATTTGTACACCTCTTTACAGTGTTTGTGCCAAGAGGCGAATTTCTAAAATAAAATGTTAGGTTAATATCATTTTTGCCTTAACCCTCTGGTATAAAAGGAATGTGAGACCTGCAGCCTCTTCCCTAATACCTGTACCTATACCGAGGCACAACAAAAGCTCATTTGTAGCGCAGTCGCGGCCAAAATACCAAAAATATTGTAAGAAAACTGAATTTTTAAAAGTGGTAACTTCTGAGGGGTGGTTTCACCCCCTAGCACGGAAATTTTGTTGGGCTCCGCTTCTAAATCTATTTCTACACGTCTGGGGAGTATATGTGCCAAGTGGCAAAACTCTACAATAAAATGCAAGGTTCACCTCAATTTATTGCTTTAACCCCCGGACTATTGCTTCATGAGGTTAGATGCAGTATTTCCTAAGTAACAAGACACTATCAATGACAATTTATATTGTTGTATCTTGTTGCCTTGGAAATGGTGCATCTAACATTCAATTACCTCATGAAGCAATTCAGAGCTGAAATCTAATTGGTCCCCTTAAATATCTTATAACTGGAGGAGAACTATTAATTGGATCCCGTAAATTTTAAAAAACGCGGAGCGACCATATGATAATAAACTAATATTTTCTAGGCCACAGCCGAAGCAAATAATTTATCTGCAGTGGCCGACGCCAAAGATACGTATACGCAATTAATGGAAGAAGTCTGCGGAGGAACCAAACCATATCTCAACACAGCCACAATGGAATCTGAACATCGAAGAGTAAAAGACAAGGCCATTACGCAATTCCAAAATAAACGGAAGATGGGTGGTGAGGAGTTTAGTGAGAGATACAAAGAACAACTTGAAAAAGTAAGTTATGAGTTTTGAAGTTTGTTTTTTTGGTCAAGCCGTAACTAGTGATTGAAATGAACAACGTTAAGGGTGTTTTGTAAAACAAGTGTATGACGTCGGTTGTTTTGAGTCACACGGTATTACACATTGGACCTGACCTGTGATTTAAGTCCTAACAGGCGACAGAAGGGATAATTTAAATATTTGCGCTTCAATAACAAAGTTCACGTTCGTTGTACGAAAAAAGTACCAGAGTTCCTCTCTTGTTGCAAATTCCGGCATTAAAAAATGTAAAATTCATCCGATTAAATTCATTTCGAACAATTTTTAATTTTTCTGTTCTAACTGCCGAATAAACAAAAAAAGGTTTAAAAGAAAACATGACAGATAATGTACGATTTTTTTTTTAATTTTGTGATAGGAGTTAGTCACAGGACAGGTCAAGCCCTTTTTTTGCCTAAGATGTCTGGACTGTAATTATTTTCTATTGTCAGGATTTGGAGGAGCACTTTGAGCAATTCAAGGCCCACAACGAAAGCAAAAACATCTTCAAGGCGGCTAGAACCCCCGCCGTGTTCTTCGCAATATCTGTTATATTTTACATTTCATCAGGTCTTTTTGGTTTATTCGGAGCCTACACAATTGCAAATCTCTTCAACATTGGAATGGCTCTATCATTTCTTACATTAGCAACGTGGGCGTATATTAGGTTTGTTCAAGTGCTGCTGTTTGAAGGTGTAAAAATATGACTTTAAAAATAGGTACAGTGGAGAGCTGAGAGAAGTGGGACTTCATATCGACGAAATTGCGAATCTGATTTGGGACAATGTAAGTTTTATTAAACCTACCTACTTGATAAAATTATTAGAAAACCAGTAACAAAGTGGGCATCAAAGTGTTGACATCTTTGTGGAATGTCCTATTTCACTTGACTAAAAAGTAAAAACTAAAAGGTTGTGTTGTTTTTATAGCATGCCTATTTTAGAAAGCGAAAAGCAAGAAAGCGTATGTACTAACCCAGTTAATAATTTGCATGTTGATGTTTTTTTATTTTTAAAGTAAGTTTTCAGTGCAAAAGGGAACTAACTGTGATACTTTGACAGGTTGTTGTTGCCATTACAAAAAGTACCTATGTACTACATGTTTTTTTTAGCTCTGTCAGCACGGGGAGACAATAAGGTGAAGAGTCGGGAAAACTTGAATCAAAAGCGTTAAAGAGAATACATACAGGGTGTTTTTTTCTAAACTTCCCACCTTGAATATCTACGGACGTAAAAAAGTTATTGAATTGAAATAAACCCTGGTCGTCCCAGCACGGAGGGGGACATCTGCGCGTATATTGAGAAATTTTTTTCCTCTTCCGGTTTAACCAGAAATGACTTTAACTTTATTTTTTCAAATGAAATTATAGTGTTTTCTAGACCGGAAGCTGAAAACATATCAGACTATATCATCAGATACATTTCTAAAAAGTAGAGTAGACCTGTTTTTGCGATTTTCAAAAGTCTTAATTTTTCACCGATTTCTTCGATATTTTTTAAAATCTATGGTGGCCGTGATCCCACTTCCGGTCAAGTATGATACTTGTTTCTAACTCAAAAAAAAAAAAAATGCACCAGAGAAGCGGCTGGAACCTCCCCAACGCGTAGGTTTTTGATTTTCGTGACTTGTGTTTAAGATTTTAAAGTTGATATGCCTAAATGGCACTTTCCGCTGGCCGATTGAATCTAAAATTTGTTCACCTCTTCGACGTGTAATACAATCCCCATGTGCAAAATTTCAGCCAAATCGGTTCAGGGACTTGGGCTGTACCGCGATTTTGAAGTCCGATAAAAATCTCGATTTTTTTAGTTTTTGGTCAAAAGGGCACTGACAGTGAATACATCTTTGGAAGCAGAATCTGAAAGCCTTTCTTATGGTGACCTGAAAAATGGGGGTTTACATTTAAAATTTAAAAGTTGATGTGCCAAAATGGCACTTCTGGTTGCACGATTGGCTCCAAAAGCTTTTCAGATCTAAGTTGGGTTATCACATGCACACGTACCAAATTTCAGCCAAATCGGTCGAGTACTTTGGGCTGTGGCGTGTTTACAAACGAACGTACGAACGAACGAACGTACGAACGTACAAACGAACGTACGAACGTACAAACGTACGAACGTACGTACGTACATACATACAGACACATTTTAAAAACCACTTTTTTGGGTTCGTGAGACCTCAAAACATATAGATCCGGTCTTATCTCGAATTCGAAAATTTTAGTGATTGCAGTAACCTCCCTTTTTTTTTAAATGGTGAAGTGGAGTGGGGAGGTTAAAAACGTAGATTACGAATCCGTTGAGAAACAACTATAATTCCATTTGAAAAAAAAAACTAAATTAAGGTCATTTCCGGTTAAACCGGACGTGGAAAAAATTCACTCAATATACGCGCAGGTGTCCCCCTCCGTGCTGAGACGACCAGGGTTAATATTTCAATTCAATTTATCCAAAGATATTCAAGTTGGGAAGTTTTTAAAAACACACCCGGTACATAAATTAAAATATATACATTAAACATCAATTTTTTTTGTTTTTCAAGCTAAGCGTAAGTAACTTCCCGGGATTAGATATTGTCAAAATTGAAAGTCGATCTTTTTAAATTTCCCACGAATACTATTGCTATTAGGTATATTTTCCATTATTACCCAGTGTTAGTTTATTCTTTCATTTTATTTAGTTTATTCTTTAATTTTAGTCAGTTTATACTTTAATTTTATTTCAATTGAAAAATGAAAAAAATGGCTGCTGAAAGCCCTTTTTAATAATTATTTCTTGACAAGACCGTGCATTTAAAATTATTGATAGTTTTAGTTGCCTCAGAAACTGCGGAAAATGTCTTCATACATCATAAATCTTCTGGCAAGAAACTTTAAAAATTAAATGTGACTCACTGAATTGAAAATAGGGATACTGACGTATGTAAGTGTTATTTATAAACTAATTCAATTTTTCAATATTCCAGTTAATTTTCTGTTGCACCATTAGATCTGTTGCGTATTACATTGCGTTTACAACCTTTTAATAGTTTAATATGTACTTATACCGTTACGATTTTACAGTTCATGAAGCCCGTCGTGCAAACATACGTCGAGACAGGTATACAGCAAATGGCTGCAGAAGTAGCTGAAAGAACAGTTCTTAATGCGACCAGTGCCACATCGAATGGGAAAAAGGAGTCGTGATAATTCTCTCTAGTCTGTTACAGTAGCGCCCCGATAGCAATGTTACATATTTCATAAAAAATATAATAAAAGCCACGTGTGAAATTCCACGGTTTGGATTGTTTTGTAAAATTAAATCGTATTTCGTGAGTTTCTATACAAAAAAACGTAGTTTGTCTTGCCATATACTTTTGTCCATACAGTATGTGACATTGCTAACTATTTTGTGATATTTTGGCAATGTTGGTATTTATGTAATTTATTTGTAAATAACGCTTCCAAAACAAAGAAACTACTTTAACTTCATTTTATTAACTTAAATAACACACTAATACACTGTTATGTAAAGTTTGCAAGTGTTTATACAATCCTCGATCAAACTATATATTACTTTTCCCTTGTTAAGCTTCTTGTTAAATCGTACTGACGTTGCAATATAGGTAGTTAAAACACCCAAGTGCCTCATTTAATAATAATAACATCTAATAATTAATGGTTGTTTTTGTGTTGTAATTTTGTATTGATCTTGTGTGAATTCTCACTAAATGTAAAATTCGCATTTTTATTGTTACTAGTTTTAGTGAAAGCACCAAGGGCCATTTGAGTAATCCGAGTTCAGTGTTGGCTCAGTTGTGCTGGGTTGAATTGTAATTGGTTGTAACCAGACAATTAAACCCAACTTGACTGAACTATGTTTAGGAATTAGGTCCACTGGGTGTCTGATGGCACCCAAGGGACAAATTGTTGTATTGTGTATTTTTACAAATGGCCCCATATTTTATACTCTGTTGAAAAAGGACTAACGATAGGTATGTCTGGTATTAACACAAGAACATCTTCAGCTAGATATGAACAATTCTAGGTAATAATTTATTAACGTGAGTGAGTCCAGGCACTGCTCAATTTCTTTTTATATTTTTTATTTTAATGTAAAATTTATCAAAGTGTATTTTGGTTTTGGTTATAATAAAACTTATTATTTTTAAAAGCTGTTCCTTGTTTACCTTTGTTCGAATTTTTCATCAAAGTCGAGAACAGGTTCGTTTCTCGGTTGACGTTACGTGAATCACGTGCGTAAAAATAGGAACACGTGTAACCAACAAGTTGCAAATTCTCAGTCGGTAACTGTCAGATTTTGACAGCTAATGTTATATACAGCTCCGCCGAAAATGGTGGCATTTATATTTTCCGTAATTTAATCCACTAAGTTCCAAAATATTAGAACATTTTGAAAGATATTAATAATAGGTGCTATATTCCGTGATTTTTTGGCATTAGTTTTGGGTTGGGCTGCGCTCCGTCTGTTTGCAAACAAAGAGGGGGACAGGTGCGCCCCTTTCGGGACGGCTGTAGATACCAGAGCATGACAGGTCACGCACATCGACATCGTGCCGTTCACGACTAGTTTTGGCCGTGTTGTGACATTTTGTGTGAGAGTAAATGGTGGAGTTTCGACATAAATAAAGCTGTTTTTGTGCTACAAACCCCGAGGCGAGGAAAATGAGCGATGACGATCGAGATATCGACGTCGAAAGTGATGTAAGTAGGGCCCTTTGTTTATATACAAACAGCACATGGATCAATAATGGGATTTATTTTGTGAACCCAAATTGCAGGAAGGCGAGGACTCGGATTCGCGCCAACTGCAACAGAGGCACACTTCCGGAAGTCAGTACTATTCTCAGGTGAGATCTGTAAAAAAATTCCCCCGATCTGCTTTGTTTGATAAAATGATAATAATAAGTAGGTATGATCGAAAGTTATCATCAGATCTGGCTATGAAAATAGAGCCTTTGATTGGTTCGGTTCGTACAGTAATAACAAATCAATTGCTGTTTTTGACAAATGTTCCTCAGGTACAAAATTACAATGAAACGTTTAAAATAATGTAATTGGTTGTACCTAGGTATTTGTCGGAGGAAATTTCCAGATCAAAACACAAGCTGGCTTCTAATATAAGTACTTTAGGGATGTAAAAGTGTAATATTACAGAAATGTAATTACGTTTGTTTGTAACGTAATATTTCAAAATATTACAAAATCTATATTACGTTACGTTACAAAATAGTAATACCTTTTAACCTGACTTTTATCTTTTGACGATTGAAAAGAAACAATTGCACTGGCAGAGTACAAGGTAGAATACGTAATGAAGACTTAGGTATTATTCGACAATTTGCTATTATGTGTAATGTCTAATAAAAGCTATTAAATCTCTTGGAGGGCTACAAATGAGTAAAGAGAAAATTACACTTTTTGTAATTTTGAAATATTTCCCTGTAACCCACAAACTGTAACCCTAACGAAAAATAAGTTGATGATTTTTATGATTTTAATAAAAGAAGGATCATCAGCCTAAGGGTTGCCAATTTTGGTGCTTAATGCACTAATCTGCTACTTTTGGGCGCTTTTTGATTTCATGATATTTTGTGACAGATTAGTTATTTGTTAGGGGCTAATTCTAAGTTGCTTTATGTCATTACGTCATGACATAACTCCTCGCATAAGTCTGATAAGGTGCGTAACTCAGCAGATGGCGCCAGCAGTAAGATTTCTCGCAACATCATAATAATTGCACCTGACTATCGAAAAAATTCATGCAAAAACGAGGTGTCCTCGTTGGAGAGTACCGAGGACACCCTGTTTCAGCATGAAAGGCCTCAAAAATTAGATGCAATGCAGGTGGCTGTAGAAACCTGCCACATCGTACTACTGGAGCCATCTGCCGAGTTACACACCTAATCAGAACTTATGTCATGACGTAATGACATAAATCAACTTAGAATTAGCCCCTTGGTCGTTATTTGTAATTCTTGTGTCACAGCAATCTCAAAACTGGCAGAGCCGATAATGCAGCCGGACTGTTTTACCTACTGTATAATGACTCCTTTCATGCACTATAATTATTGTCATCATCAATACCCAATGTTTTTAACCTCCCCAACCCCACAATTTCAAAGAAATCAGAGGTTACTGCAATTACTAAAATTTTCGAATTCGAGGTAAGACCGGATCTGTACGTTTTGGGGTCTCATGGACCTAGAAAAGTGGTTTTTAGAATGTGTCTGTGTGTATGTGCGTACGATGTGCATGTGCGTACATTCGAACGTTTGTAAACACGCCACAGCCCAAACTACTGTACCGATTTTGGTGAAATTTGTTACATAGTCATTACCTAACCTAACTTAGATCTGAAAAGCTTTTGGAGCCATAAGACAGGCCCTCAAATTCTGATTCCAAAGAAGTATTCACTCTTAGTACCTTTTTGACAAAGAACTCAAAATTTGAGATTTTTTAAGGTACTTTTAAAACACGATAGGTATAGCTCAAATCCCTGGACCGATTTGGCCTCGGATTCGGCTGAAACTTTGCAGGTGAAGATTGTATTACCCGTTAAAGAGCCGAAAAGATATTGGAAGCAATCGACCCACAAGTGCCTTTTTGGCACATCAATTTTCAAAATTTCAAGTTATACTGATACTCTCATTTAACCATCCGAAACAAATTTTTGAAAAATATTGGTCGTGTTCAGCCGACACAACTGTTGTGCAACAGTTGACAATTCGGCTGAAATTGTGCGCTACATAGCACTACCAGCCAATGCGCAACTGTTGACAACAGTTGGAGCGACAACCATTTTAGATCCGTCGGCTGAATGCAACCATTGTCACCATCAGAGAAGTCTTGAAATTCCGTTTTTAAATGAGACAAAATGCATTCACATTTAGGGCCCCTTTCGACCTTTAGTAAAAAAATCAAAACGTAGGAAAGAACATTAAAAACACTACAGCCCAAACTGGAGAGTATGTAACCCGCTGAAGAGCTGAAAGACTTTTGGAAGCAATCGGACCACGGAAAGTGTCATTTTGGCATGTCAACTTTAAAATTTTAGATATAAGACACGGAAATCAAAGACCGACGGCGACGTGATGGGAGGTTCCAACCGCTTCTCTGCTGCCCATTTTTTACATTGTAGCACAGCAAAATAATAGTGGTTGTTACCATCGCAGGTGGCTTTGATGCTTCTTCTGACATTTTGTTTCTATGGCCGTTAATGCGTTAAACATAATTTTTTTTGTTTATAAAGTCACAGGATGATTTGTGACAAAACTGTACATACAAAGTAGTTTTGCCATTAGAATACATTAGCTGAATAAAAATACACCTCAAGTAGGTCATGGAATTTTTAGTGCAGCATGTCTTAGTACAATCATATCAAGCGATCCAAAAAAAACCTGAAATGGAAACTCATGTCTTTGATTGTTGTCAGAAATAATTTATGTACAACAATAAATTCTGAAACTGAGGATACGTAAGTTTTTTTTTGAATTCCTTAATATTAATACATTAGCACTCAATCACAATTTCAGCGAATTTTTGAGTTATGCATACACTAATTTTGGTTTCACTACAATTTTTAAATTCTGTTTCCGTGTTCTCTACTCATTGCAGAACTTTTGAAAAATTCTAATAGAATCTCATTAAACATTAAATATCTACTTACATACAATAAACGACAAACAAATCGACTGGCAGAAGGCAGGGTCTTCCTTCAGTTTGTTCTTTTCATTATTCATAAATTAATAATTTAAATTATAAAAGTGGCTATACAAGGTGTTACCTTTTTCACTGTTCACCATTGGTACCTGCTAAACGGTAAAAGATAAGGACTCGGTCAAATAGGAGAAAAGTTGCGCTAGGTAAGAATAGTGAGAATCTCAAGAGAATTCCTCAATATCTTTCCAATTTCGTTGCAGTTAAAGAACTATTCATATCTTTCTTACGATTGATACTATTTGAATTAATTTTGGAGCTTGATATTTTTGACAAATGTCAATTAAATGGCATTGACAGAACTTTTCTAGACCTAGATTTTGAGCAACGATAGTCAACTTTTGATTCTCTTATGACCGCCGCCATATTGAATTTTGAAAAGGCGTCCAAATTTTTAAAGTATGAATTTAGTCTGCCTAAGCCGAGGCCTAAGCTTATGAAAAAAAAAATACAAAGAAGTCCACCTACTTTTTATATCTCTTTTTGACGTGAAGTATAATGGAATTTGAAACGATAGGAAAACAGGTCCTGAAGTCGTGCGAATCAAACTTTAAGGGCCGGTTTTTTCATCTCATGTTAAGTTTAACGCAGACTTTTTCGTAGATCTTTTTATTGCCAAATGTAAACGCAATAAATGTTTTGGAGGCGTCATATAAACGTTTAAATCCTCATATAATGTAACCAGCTGATTTGGCCGAAAATTGCATCTTCACCTACAAGGTGCTCACTGAGCGTAAAATCTCGTCTCGATATCTTCAAATACTAGGTAGTTTCGGCTGGAAGGTGTCTATTGATTTTTTTTTGCCAAAGGGCACACAGTGTGAATAAATTTTTGGAAGCAGAATTTGAAGCTATTTCCTACGTGGTGTGAATGGTGAAAATGGTGACGATCAACTCTCGGAATGTAATTTTATAACACTTTAATATTCCCCTAAAAATCACGAGCAAACAAAAGGAACTTAATATTATTTTAAACACTGGCTATAATCACAATCAGGTCCTGTGTTTCAACTATTAGTTATTTTTCAATTTATCAACTTATGAAATGCAAAGCCCTTCTAATAAATTGTCCACGGTGTAATTTGGTCTTCCTGTATCGCATTTAATTAGCGTTTAAATTAGCGAACAATCGCTGTTGTTATGGTACGAGTTCTGTGATTGGTTATGTCATGTCCTAGCAATTGCGAACGTTCGCTAATTTATGAAGTGTCAAAACGTTAGACCCAGTATGATTCGTCGTTTTTTATTGCCTTGTCCTTTTGACTAGTAGTTCAACCATTCATCGTAATATTACTATTGATAATTGACCAAGAGTGTATTCTAATATTATTATTTTATAATTTTCAAAAATTTTTGGAAAGCCCCCAACCCCCAATACTGAATTACTGAGTAAAATCATTATTTCTAATGAACGCAGGGGTTGTGTGAGTCAGGCTTTTTCTCTTGTTATAATAGGTTTATTTTTGCAGTGGTTACAAACTGATTGTAAACTGACTGCGCCTGCGCAAATTATTATTAAACAGCCTTTCAGTCCCGTCAAAATTCCTGTCAGTCAAACAGTAACGGCGGGAGGTTGCCATAGAGACTGTGCATATTCGGAGATGCTGCTCTCTGGTGGCAAATTTTGAAGTTTTCGCATATAAGCGACCGGCCCAATAGCAGTAAAACTGTGGTAAACATTGACATTTTGTTGTAATTTTTCCTGAAATCTGGTTAAATAAATTTGAATTTGGAGGTCCACCTGCGATGTACGAAGTACGAAGTGCATTATCGTATATTGGAAAGTATTAGCGCAGGTTGGCTTAGTGAAAGATTTCTTTAAAACTAATTACTGTGTCGAGGGATGCCATAATAATTATTATAAGCAAATACCGATAAAAGCGAAGTTCTGGCAGACCACATAAAATAGACAAGAGAATTTCGTGGATTCAAAGTGTTAGGAGAAGGTACTCGCATAACCTACAAATTAATTTTACTCCCCAGAAGATAGTAGCGATAAATGGTGAACACCAGAACCACCTTATTCAAGCATTTGCAGTGAACATTTTATAGGAAATCAAAAGTCAAACCATTCAATTATTAGTGATTCTTATCTTCCAACCCTTTTTCCTGTGGTTAGTATCTTTTTTTTTTTTACTTACTGAGGTAATTGTATATTTATAGACCGAACTCGAGACCGAATATAAGGAATGCAAACGAAGAAGATTATGCCAGAAAGAAAAACGACCGATTTAACAGATTTTTACCCAATTTTTTTATGACATTAAGCAGTGACAAACGTTGAAAGCTTTGAACATCAATAATGTAATTTCCTCTACAGAAGTGGCGACAAGCACTGATTTTCCTATATTGCATTACACCACCGCAAAATCTCAAGAAACCTCTACCTACCTAGTGAGACTTAAAAATGCCAATGACCTGCCACTGTTTTTGTTTGAGTGTGAATAGTGTCGACATTATTGTAATATCTATGTATACCAATATTACCAATACCAGTAAAACATATTTTAAAAGCAATCTGTGAACTTGTGGATAAAAAATGTGGTCCCAGATTCTCGGGAAGAAATGTGTTCTGGTTTTCACGGTTCAAGTTCGATACGGCTTGAAGAACAATTGATTAGCTTGTCTAATGTAAATGTTACCATTTTCACCATGATTTTTGTTTGACTTTCTGCTTTTATAAAAGAGAAATTAGTGAGCCTGTTCTCCACGACAATAAGGAACGTCCAGAACTCACTAATTTCTCACCCCTCATTTTCTTGGCACTAGAGCGATGATTAAACTTAATTGTTTGAAACCCACACTTGACCTAAATGTTAATTTTTCCCTACAATCATAGTAATTTATTAAACACACTCAAAATGTGTAAAAACAACCGGAACTTTATTGTCACAACCATATGCACAATGTATAGGATGTGGTTTGTTTGTATGCAAAAACTGCTCGCGATTGCCACCAGGGGGCGCTATATTTAAAATTCACACGGTCCCTATAGAAATGATCAACTGTTAGTCCACCTATTTCCCCAATAGAAAAGGATGGAACGAAAGCCACGCCTTTTCCGATATGGGACATTTAAATTCAAATCAAAAGTCTAGGCTAGGCACCCACACCACAACTAGGGTTTTTATTGTTACTTAATAACTTGTCTGTCAGATTGACATTATCCAAAAATTGACATTGACAAATTGACTACAGAAAACTATAACCAATACGCGGACACCGGATGCATGAGACGCAAATCGAAGTGGGAGGTCTCAGGAAATAGGTCAATTTATTGTTATTCATTGGGCCTGCATTAATAAAGGATAGAAATACAAGTTCTTTTTGTGTAAGATAAGGATAGAACTATAAACAAAAGCTCGGTTACCATTTATTTTTTTTGACACTGGACAAGAATTTTGACGGAATTGAAAACCCGCTTTACAAAAAAATGGACAAAGCCTGACTTACAAAACCATTGCGTTCGTTGATGATGCATTTAAACTTGGCATCATTTTTGTAATGGATTACACCGGGAAAAACATACCAAAACCCTCTGATGTGAAAGCGAAGAACACTATTAATCATTATTGGAATTGATTACGATTTGGTCAAGTGTTTCTTTAAAGAAAAAATAGTCTCAACTTCTTTACAACACATTAGATATGACCATCGGAGCACATTTACAGACCTTTAATGTTCTTTACAAAAATTTTAATGACCATTTACACAAACTTAGCCAGCCTCTCTGATGACAATAATTTCAGAATCTACCTTGCCAATTAATTATTTCCATATTTTTTAAAGCGAAAAGTGACATTTTGTTTTTTGCAATAATAGGCGGAGAAGCGCGCCCACCACAACGCTTTGGAACGGAAGCGTCGAGACCACATAAAAGACAGTTTCAGCAGCCTGCGGGATTCCGTACCAGCTCTTAATGGCGAAAAAGTGGTACGTCAATCCGATTGTTTCGCTATCCATTGTGGCCCATTTCAAGTTCAGATATCCTGGCAATTGTAGATTGTGTTTCAGGCAAGT
The DNA here is from genome assembly GCA_963924575.1 of Pycnomerus fuliginosus. Taxonomy (NCBI): domain Eukaryota; kingdom Metazoa; phylum Arthropoda; class Insecta; order Coleoptera; family Zopheridae; genus Pycnomerus; species Pycnomerus fuliginosus. The sequence goes on along the minus strand of OZ004617.1, from coordinate 14,691,821 downwards.
CGGGCCCAAATCTTGAAAAAAGCAGCCGAATACATTATGTTCATGAGAAAGAAAAATCATTCTCATCAACAAGACATTGAAGATCTGAAGAGGCAGAATTGCCTCCTTGAATCACAGAGTGAGTAGACGAATTTTTACTGTTTATCATTTAAGTCCGTCTGCTAGGAAAATTGGGATGAATTTTCTGGCAAAAATTCCCGACATCCCATTTTGCTAGCAGAAATTCTACCGTGTATACTACAGCCTTTATTTAAGTTACATGTGTTTCAGTTCGTACATTAGAAAAAGCGAAAACCACCGGAAATTTCGGGTTGGAAGGTGTCGACGGCAAAGATTCCAGTTATAATGAAACGGAGTCGGATACGTCAGACATGGAAGGGGGTGTGTTGCAAAGAAGGCCTAAGAAGCTGAAAGTGGGGTCGTACCACTAGCATTGCTGACGTGAAGGTATTGCGCTGTTTCCATTTTGGAATTATGTGAATTATGTTGTCTATTTTTTTATTTTATTTAGATTATGCTATTAAATTTTAGATTAAGTACCTAACAGTGTTCAAAAAGTATTCTAGTTTATGTTTTCAAATATAGATTTTGTTTAGCCTTGAACAAAGCAAAACATTTTTTTTGACTCCACTAAATGATTATTAAACACATTAGGATGTTACATGTTACCACTCCCCATTCGCGGAATTCCACACTGTGATGACAAAAACTGATACCTGAAAATGAAGCAGATGGTGGGGATGGGATAGATCGGGATGTACTTGGTTTTCCGGGAATGACGTCACCCGAATCAACCCCAATTAAAAAACCGCAAGGAAGGTTGACATTCAAAAAACCAACCATCAATTTATTCTCCAATTCTTTGCAACAATTATTCACAACGAATACTACTAATAACGTTACTCTATATACTTTTTATCGTACTTTCCAGAAAATTATGGTTTCATTGCAATACTTTACTATTTGAAGCCAAAATTGAATTTGTCTTACAGCTAATAGTTTTGTTCCGGAAGAAGCGAATTACCATACTACTACAAAAACTAGTGCAACATTTTATGATAAGGTCGAGCTAAAATAACTACAAGCGAAAAGGTCTATGGTCTAGAATGGTGGGGATATCAACAGTCAGCAGTTGCCATCCAATGTGAATGTGCATAAAAAGAAGCAACTTATGCCGCTGCACTGTGCATCGCAGTAAAAATATCACGCTCTGATATGCCGTTTGCAAGGCATCTTGTTGAACGGATCAATCAGCGTGTGCGGATTTTCTGTACCGAGCAGTGTAGGACGGCCCGAAAGCGGCATTATTCAGCTTTTCAGCGGGTTATATCGGGTGATTAAAAATTTTTCCGGACGCAATTTGATCGGAAAAGTTCTTGATCGCACCTTACCAGTTCTGCTACATCATGCTACATTCATTGATAACTCAAAACTCACGAATACCTTTTGCTGAAGCAAAATGATATGAAAACAGTAACAATAATAATAATTTAGTGTCACCTTTTGTATGAAATACATAGGCGAAAAGCAAGGGTTGTATCGGACAAAAAACAATGACAGAAATATGATCACAACTAGCAACCAAAACGAAACTTTCATAAAATACTCCTCTCATGTACTTGTTATAACTTTTTGATAACAATTTTTTTCAACTTGCCTAAACAGCTGAAAAGTTTTAGCTTTTATTTTCATCTGAATTCTGAATAAGTATTCCATAAAAAGACAATGGGCAATGGGCAAATGTGTTCCCGATTCGATCGTTCTTTTTTGAATCGAAACAGTGTTAGGTACTTACATAATTTTGTATTCTGCCTTGTGTCCTCTAATTTCTCAAAGAAGGTTGTTCAAAATTATTACTCGGCATTTTGCAGCTATCGTCAGTTAATTCAATGCAAATCTTCGTATGTGTAATCAGCCACCGGTATACATACGTATAGTTCTTATACTAAAAAATAATATTCATTTCGTTTTTATTATTTTCCAGCTGAAGCATTTCAATGGCAAGAAAGGACAATTTTTTGTGGCAGTTGAACAAATTTGACTCTTCTCAATGCGGCCGAACCGTCCGCATCTTTTGTCGGTACAATTAAAAGTAGTTATCGTAATCTTAGCAAAAAATTATCCAAATCATTTTTATTGATTTGATTTACGTATTCCATTTTTCAAAAAAATTCTTCTAAATACTTTTTACTGGTTAACTACACAAAACGGCAATTTCATTAAATATCCTGTTATAGTACATATTAATTAAGTTTATACTTTTTTTGTTTGTAGTTACTACAAACGCGTTTGTTTATATATTTAAATGTAAATTTATTAAATAAAGTGGTAGCAAATATTACATGTATTTATTCAAAGTTGAGAAACGTCGACTTTAAAATAATGATTCTTCTTTATTTTGCAATACGGACTATTAGCGTGACGTAGGTCCGCCATCTTTGTTGGGCAAGGTTGAGGTTGTTACCATGGCAATGAAGCTAAAAAAAGCGAGAATTTCATTGGGTAGATTCAATTATTGCAGCACAAGGCCCATTTAGACATGATGTAACGATTTAATCGATAACAATTCTTCAAATTATCAATATTATGGCCGATCTCACGGACCAAACTTATCACTTAAGTTAGACTTAAAAATGAAGAATGACGTTTGTCTTATGGTACATATAAACGTCATAATTGTCATTTTAAGGCTCTTAAAGTTAAGTAAGGTCTTAAAAGGCAGCACACTAACTGTAAATAAAGAAATCTGGAGAAAAATGTCATTTCCTTGAATCTATACAATGAAATCTCGGTTTGTTTGCCTTCAGTGAGAAGCATTGACTATGACCACACACAACAAAGGTGGCGGTTTCACGTCATCGCTAATATCGCGTATTAAAAATCATACGTCGTGAAGCAAGTTGCGGGACAGGCTGTATGTGATTTAATTTTTGGAGTTTTTTACTAGGGATGTTAGGTTTTCGCAAGTTTTCGTGACTTGTATTCTGTCAAGGCCACCTCAAACAGCTGTTGCGTGTCAGTTATCTGTCAGAAATGACACATGACTAATGAGGTTATATTTATTGCTGCGGTCATCAGAGCAGATTTATTATCAGTTTTGTCGTTTTGTGTTTAACATCCAAGTTCCTATAAATATGGCAGCTCACGAAGGTACGCAAAGTACAAAAGACACAAGTACAAAAACTATGGAACAGTGTTATGAAAACTACATATTGGTTGATGTTGGCGCTAATTTAACTAACAAGAAATACAGCAGGGACTTGGATGTTGTAATACAAAGGGCAAGAGATTCAGGTAGCTATTGCATAACGAAGTTGCTTTTTATGTGAACAATTCTATTTCAGGTGTCCAAAAAATTATGGTAACCGGAACATCAGTGAAGGCAAGCAAGGAAGCTTTGCGATTGACCAGGATATATCCCGGCACGTTGTATTCAACAGCTGGTACCTTACAATATGTTTTGTTTCATTTTCTAATGTAAAAATTGTAGGTATACACCCCCATGATGCAAAATCATATACAGAAGAATCCTGGAACGAACTCAGGCTGCTTGCCTCAAACCCTGAATGTGTGTCAGTTGGTGAATGTGGACTTGATTTTAACAGAAATTTCTCAGAACCCAGTGAACAAAGACAAGTTTTTAAAAAACATGTTAGTAGCCTATTATACCATCAAAACGATTGTAATGAATTCATTTTAGATTCAATTAGCTATAGAATTGAAGAAGCCTCTATTTGTGCATGAACGTGATGCTCATGAAGATTTATTAGAAATATTAGACGAGTACAAAGGTCAATTACCTCCAGTCTTGGTTCACTGTTTTACTGGAACAGTGGAGCAGGCACAAGATTATCTTAATAGAGGTTTTTACATTGGCTTAACAGGTAAATGGGTTAGTAATATGAATTTTGAAGTCAATTGATTGTTTATTTAGGGTATCTGTGCAAAGATAAGTCAGATATTGGGGTGAGGAAATTGCTGGTTGATGGAGGGATTCCCTTAGATCGATTGGTTGTGGAAACAGATAGTCCTTTTATGTATCCCAATACTAGAGCTTCAAAACTACCTCCACATGTTAAAGATGGGCTTACAGAAAGGTGAATAGTAATTTATATAATTTGATATTTGATAATCTTTTACATTACTTACATGTTTCAAAAATTATTTAGAAAATACGTTTAAAGGTGCCTAACTGCCTACAACACACGTTCGGTTTTTCATCAATGTCGTATTTGCAGTTTTATATAGGCTGGTCGTTTTGTCTTGAGACTGACAAATATCTCGAAAAGGAAGCATTTTAGAAAAAAATGTTTTGTATAAAAGTTTTATGACTTCGAGGGAAAAAATAGATGGCATCATCGCCATTTCGATTCAAGGTCATTTTCAAGGTCAAATGAAGGTCAACTTGATTTTTTTTAATGGAAACCTATATTTTTTATTGCAGATTCTTGTTCCCTCTAAAAGAACAAACAACTCTTATCTAAACTATTTTTGGATCCGATGGCTGTAAATTCCCTAGTAACAGCGGCAGGACAAAACAAATGAACAACCGTTGTATCCTAGCAACGATGAATTCTAGATAAATAAACCACAAAAATTGTTGTAGATTTTGTTTTTGTCATGTCGCTGTTTCTAGAGAAGGCAATGGATTTCGAAAAAGATTAAAATTTTCATTTACTTATCTGACAAACTATCCTTCGGATCCAAAAATAGTTTAGATGAGAGTTGTTTGTTCTTTTATGGGGAATAAGAATCTGTAATAAAAAATGTTTCCATTAAAAAAAAATGGAGTTGACTTTGATTTGACCTTGAAAATGACGTTAAATAAAAATGGCGTTGACTTGATACCATCTACTTTCCCCCTTGAAGTCATAAAACTTTTATATTAAACATTTTTCTCTAAAATGCTTCCTTTCCGAGATATTTGCCAGTCTCAAGATAAAACGACCATCCTGTATACCTACATAGTACAGGGTGTGCCAACGGTGAGACAAAATCCATTTATGTCCACGTCATTAATAATATCGACAATTCAACTTTTACTTTATAAACCAATACGAATTAACTGCTTCAGCCAATCACAGCGTGACTAATTTGGCAATTTGTACATGTGGTGATTGCCAGGCAGTTGTCAAAAACGAGAAACGTCAAGTTGTTGAATTGTCTTGCCGAATACAACTCATGGTCTCAATATCTTGGTAATTTTTGTCACTTTGATTTAGACTCGCAGGCGTTGTTTTTGGAAAATTATCACTCGCGCGAGCGCTCGTGATAATTTTCGTCCCAACGCCTGTTCGTTGCATCAAAGTGACAAAAATTGCCGGCAATATTGAGACCACTTGTTGTATTATATACGAAATTCTGTGTACGCCAACCGTTAGTGACTGAAAATGTGCATAATCATAATCCAAAATTATTATGAACTCACATTTGCGGCTCATAAATGGAACACGCCATATATCAATGCATTTTTGGTTTCTACGTGTCATCCTGTGCAACTTTTGTCAGGTGTGTCCCATACTTAAATTCAATCGTTTTTGAGTTATTTATTTAATTAATATTTTCGAAGCCTTGAAGTTTTTCTCTTTTGAATTTATGGCACATCCTAAAGAAAGGTCAGGACTACCTGACCACGCATTTGGGTGTCAAATTTCATGCACAGAGTGTCCCCTGTAAAATTTCAAATTAACAGAAATTGAAAAGACAAAATCTCAAAAATTTAAAATGGAATGACCTTGAAATTTTTTCGCCGTCTAATAGAGAATTAAATTCTAGGTCAACTTTCTTAACAACTCCCTATACTTAAATGGCATCCTTTCCAAGTTACTTAAAATTTTTGGGTTTATAGCTTAATCCGTCTTTAGTTAATAACCACGTTTAATTCAAATATCGATCTTATTGTCACTATCGCGGTTAGAAATGATTTTGTTAATTGACTTTGGTATTGAAATCATTTTTGTTGACTTTAGAAAACATTGCCGAATTAATCACTGTTTTTCCCTACTGCAAATTGATTCACCCGGTTTTTGTTACAAATATTTTGTAAACATCCGTCAACCGTATTATTTTTTGAATTATACGTTGTTATACACCGTAGAGTTTATCGTTTTAAAGATATTCACTTGTTCTGTTACTCTTATTAGTAACTTGGAAACGAATGAAACCACAATACAGACTTAATACTAGTGATAATTTGAAAAACATGCTATTTAGGTGTAGGTATTTGTTAAGAAAGTCGACCTAGAATTTACTTCTCTAATAGTGGGAGAAAAAAAATCAAGGTCATTCCATTTAAAATTTTAGAAATGTCTTTTTAATATCTGTTAATTTGATAATTTATAGGGAATACGCTGTGCATGAAATTTGACATTAAAGTGTGCCATCAGGTGGCCCTGACCTTCCTTTAGGATGTGCCATAAATTCGGAAGAGAAAAACTTCAAGGCTTCCAAAATATGAATTGTTGACTGAAGTCTTGTTTTTGCCAAATTCTACACATTTCATTAAATAACTCAAAAACGATTGAATTTAAGTATGGGGCACACCTGACAAAAGTTGCACAGAATGACACGTAGAAACCAAAAATGCATTGATATAATGGGGTGTTCCATTTAACAAAATGTAATTTTGTGCCCCCTACACGAGCCGCAAATGTGAGTTCATAATAATTTTGGATTATGCACATTTTCAGTCACTAACGGTTGGCGTACACAGATTTTCGATATTATTAATGACGTGGACATAAATGGACTTTGTCTCACTGTTGGGACACCCTGTATATGCTGACTCGGAATTTTGAAGATTTTTTATTAAAAGACTATGGAGTTTTGAAACATTTTATTTGCTGACACAGATTTATGATTTATCAGGCTGATCGTTTTGGCCACCTCAAACTTCAAATTACTGCATTGAGATGTCATATGTATTCTTTCTCTCTAATTTTTTTATTAAATTCATTTTATTGCGTTGGGACAAACTATTATAAAAAAAATCACAAATCAATGAAAATTGGAAAAATTTTTGTTGAAAACTTTGAGTGACAGGACTCGCCGAAAATGCCTTGGGACCGATAGGTTTTATTTCTTCACTATTTTCTTGAACCTTGGAACAAGTACTTACATCTTGAAGAAACCAATTTGGATAAAAACTTGGATAAATCAGGTTTTCGAACCGTGCAAGAAACTACGTAGTATTATTCCTATTGATACTTGTTTTTAAGGCTTATTTTTGGAAACAAATGAATGGCAATCTGTCGGAAAAGGACGTTTGTCCAAAGTTAGTTCATACAGGTGACAGGACATGTCAGGACAAGCGCCCTTTCCACAGATTACGATTCACTTGTTTCCATAGCCTCCCGTTATCACATATTTTCTGATCAGCACTGTACCTAGGAAACGTCTCCATTTTTAAAATTTTGCTTTTTGTTATATGCAGTTCACTTTTAATTTAAGCGTCAGTAGCCCATGCAGTAATCTTTTTTCTGTAGTGTAGGTATCTAAGTAATCAAACGATTAATGTTATTTTGCTCTAACTGTCTTGTTACCACTATCATTAGTCAATCCATGCAGATTGGGTACCTACCTAGGTACTTATTGTATTGTACTAGGATGCAATCTATGACGCCCAACAATAGGTATTAAGATTTAAGTGGGTATTAAATCAAAATAAGCCGAGTGGAGTGCGTGTTATTATACCCACTGCTCTCAATATCAACAACAGTAACAATACAAAACAACAATGGGCCGCAAATAACACTGATTTTTCTGTTTTTCTGCATTGCGAACAATTTAAATTCGTTCGAACTGCTTAAATTATCTCTACTGCATTTAATTCATTGAGGCATATTATGGGTACCGTCTGATTCTACGTAGTTTTATGATGATAATTTAATAATAAGAATATTTCGTGCGTCAGCGTTTACATTGATTCTCCCAAGGCAACCTATTTTTACCTTTCATCAGCGCAGCGCACTTTTAGTTGGGTTCAAAAACATTTCTGTTTTCCGTGCCGCAAACAATGAGAAAATGCTTATTTCCGTCTTTATACCAGCTTATTATTCTTAATATTTTTTTTTGTTTTAACAGGTCCACAGCTTTTCTACATCGCTATTGTACCTTCCAAAGGAATGAACCTTGTTCTCTACCAGCAATTGTGGAAATGATTGCCGCTTTTATGAATAAAAAACCAGAGGATGTTGCCCTGGCCACATCTTTTAACGCTTTAAAACTGTTTGGGCTTTCCCAATGAAGAATAAGATTCCTATATGTCACATCGAATTTTATTTAAATTTTCAAAATTCTAAAACAAAGTGCGTTATTATTATAATAGGTATAACTCGAGACATATTTAGGTACTGTTGTTACATATCTTTAATATTAATAATGCGGAACCTCCGTTGGTTCAACTGTTATGTCGTGATATATATTAACGAATTTTATAAAATGATGCAATACAATAACGTATTTATTTTTCGCTTATTTTTGTGTAATCTTAAATATTTATTGTTGTAGATGTTAGGCTTCAGTTCTATTTATTTTTTTAGATTTCTCATGTTCTAGAGGTACCACATTTAGGTATGTAGGCATATGCCGTCATTGCCCTCTTGTATGTGATAATAATTAATTATAGGTACACATTTTTTCCAATTTATCATTGGTGCCTTATGTATTTTTTAAATAATAATTTTTTTGTTAAGATGAGTTTCGTATTATTAACCCAAATAAGAGTCGAAATTAAGGCGCAAAAGCTTTAAATCAACCAGTCTGATCAAATTGTAAGGCTATTATTTTAAGCCTAAGTAATATCGATGTGTTGCTTTTGGAATTCTTGGAAAATGCTGAATTTCAATAAATGGCGTCGATTTTACTATAAAGTGCGTTCCTGAACTAGTTTTTCCTGGAATTTCCATTAAAAATCGTATATGCCAAAAATATCCAACAAAAAATCAGCTGATCGATAAAGCTGACTGCTGAGTCAGCTGTAATTTTTACTGCCAACTTCTCCCAGGGGAAACTGAAATTTCCCTAACATAAAAACAGCAATTTTCTGCTAATGTGCAATATAAAATTAATAGCGACGCACTGTAAAAATCTCTAAATTTGCTCAGCGATCTATTGAAGATAATTCTGAGTTTAAAAAGAGGCTTTTTTCATGAAAATGTAGAATATTCTAGAAAATTCTGACTGGGTCCGAGGCTACGAAAGAGTGGGGGAACACGATGCTATAAAAGCAGTGACACAATAAATCGCGCCATATTGTGTTGATTAAACTTGTGAAAAGTACATTAGATATAAAAGTTATTCTACTTGAATCTTCTGGTTTTTAAAAGTGTGAACAAGGTACGTTTATTTGTACAGCACCTATATTACTCTAATTTAAAAGTTTTGACAACTTTCCTGAATTTCGTCATCTATCAGTTTTTGAATTATTTCCCTGGTGATGTGTTTTTTGTTTGAAACAACAAAATTTTTTTAGTAAATTTGTTTAAAATAGAGATAAAATATTCAAAAACTGAACGTAAGTTTCCTGGCTTTTATCGATCGCTTTGTTGAAATCGCAAGATGGCGGAAGCTTGAAATTGCAACGTCATGAACAGATGAGCAATTTTATTGTTCTCTTGTAAAATAAATTTCGACGAGGATGCTCAACTGAAACTTGAAAATTAATTATTTCGTTATTACAGATGCAGATCTTCGTGAAAACTTTAACGGGAAAGACCATCACCCTCGAGGTTGAACCGTCTGATACGATTGAAAACGTCAAAGCCAAGATACAAGACAAGGAAGGAATCCCCCCAGACCAGCAGAGATTGATCTTCGCTGGCAAGCAGCTTGAAGACGGGCGCACGTTGTCAGATTACAATATCCAGAAGGAATCTACACTTCACTTGGTATTGCGTCTCCGTGGTGGTATGCAAATCTTCGTCAAGACTCTGACTGGAAAGACCATCACCCTGGAAGTTGAACCTTCAGACACCATCGAAAATGTGAAGGCAAAAATCCAGGACAAGGAAGGAATTCCTCCAGACCAACAGCGGTTGATTTTTGCCGGAAAGCAGCTGGAAGATGGGCGTACCCTGTCTGACTACAACATTCAGAAGGAATCAACTCTTCATTTGGTTTTGCGTCTACGCGGAGGAATGCAAATTTTCGTAAAAACCCTAACTGGCAAGACTATTACCCTGGAAGTGGAGCCTTCTGACACCATCGAGAACGTTAAGGCAAAAATTCAGGATAAGGAAGGTATCCCTCCAGATCAGCAGCGTCTGATTTTTGCTGGAAAACAACTGGAAGATGGTCGTACCCTGTCTGACTACAATATCCAGAAAGAGTCTACTCTTCATCTGGTGTTGAGATTGAGAGGAGGAATGCAAATTTTCGTCAAGACTTTGACAGGAAAAACCATCACCCTTGAAGTTGAACCATCTGACACTATTGAGAATGTAAAGGCCAAGATCCAGGACAAAGAAGGTATCCCCCCAGATCAACAACGTTTAATCTTCGCTGGAAAACAACTTGAAGATGGACGAACACTGTCCGACTACAATATTCAAAAGGAATCCACCCTTCACTTGGTTTTGAGGCTTCGAGGAGGTATGCAAATTTTTGTGAAGACTCTTACTGGGAAAACAATTACTTTGGAAGTCGAGCCTTCTGATACTATCGAGAATGTTAAAGCCAAGATCCAGGACAAAGAAGGTATCCCCCCAGATCAACAACGTTTAATCTTTGCTGGCAAACAACTTGAAGATGGACGTACACTTTCCGACTATAATATTCAAAAGGAATCAACCCTCCACTTGGTTTTGAGGCTTCGAGGTGGTATGCAGATTTTTGTGAAGACCCTAACCGGCAAAACTATTACTTTGGAAGTCGAGCCTTCCGACACAATTGAAAATGTTAAGGCCAAAATCCAGGACAAAGAAGGTATCCCCCCAGATCAACAACGTTTAATTTTTGCTGGAAAACAACTTGAGGATGGACGAACACTGTCCGACTATAATATTCAAAAGGAATCCACCCTCCACTTGGTTTTGAGGCTTCGAGGAGGTATGCAAATTTTTGTGAAGACCCTGACTGGAAAAACTATTACTCTGGAAGTCGAGCCTTCTGACACAATTGAAAATGTTAAGGCCAAAATCCAGGACAAAGAAGGTATTCCTCCAGATCAGCAAAGATTGATCTTTGCCGGAAAGCAGCTGGAAGATGGCCGTACTCTGTCTGACTACAACATCCAGAAGGAATCAACCCTTCATTTGGTGTTGAGACTGAGAGGTGGCATGCAAATTTTTGTGAAGACACTTACAGGAAAAACGATTACTTTGGAAGTAGAACCTTCAGACACTATTGAAAATGTGAAGGCTAAAATCCAAGACAAAGAAGGTATTCCACCAGATCAACAGCGTTTAATTTTTGCCGGAAAGCAGCTTGAAGATGGCCGAACCTTGTCCGATTACAACATCCAAAAGGAATCAACTCTTCATTTGGTGTTGAGACTGAGAGGTGGAATGCAAATTTTCGTAAAAACTTTAACTGGGAAGACAATCACTTTGGAGGTTGAACCTTCCGACACAATTGAAAATGTTAAAGCCAAGATCCAAGATAAGGAAGGAATTCCACCAGACCAACAGAGACTGATCTTTGCAGGCAAGCAGCTTGAAGACGGACGCACCTTGTCTGACTACAATATCCAGAAGGAATCTACCCTTCACTTGGTATTGCGACTCCGTGGTGGTATGCAGATTTTTGTAAAGACTCTCACTGGAAAAACCATTACCTTGGAGGTCGAGCCTTCCGACACCATTGAAAATGTTAAAGCTAAAATTCAGGACAAAGAAGGTATTCCTCCAGATCAGCAGAGGTTGATTTTCGCCGGTAAACAGCTGGAAGATGGTCGTACACTTTCCGACTACAACATCCAAAAGGAATCCACTCTACATTTAGTGTTGCGTCTTCGAGGAGGCCAATAGATTTTCATGTTTCTGCTAAATGTACCTAATTTTTTAACTTTTGTTACAAATCAAGCTTAAAGGTGGATAAATAAAACTTGAACTTTATTTTATTTTTTTATTTCTGGTGTCACATGTAGGTTTTTGTTGCTTTGATTTAAAATCTCCACAACCATATAAAAGTGGGGAGGTTATAGGGTGGATTGTATAAAACTTAATCTGGGATCAGTTGCTATGGAAGAGCCCAATCAATGCTCCGAAGTGACTGTTGTCTAGCGACCTATCTTGGATTACTTTTAAGCCCGGATTAAAAGTTTAATACAATCCGCCCTAAGGTTATTGCAATCACTCCAAAATTCGAAATTGAGAGCACCAGATGTTTACATTTCGAGGTCCCAGGATGACAAAAAGTTGAATATTTTGTTGGTCGTCTAGAGTTCGAACAGCAGCTGGTAGGTAGGGGTATTTAATTTCTACACGTTATCGCCTGGTACATCCGACCAGGTAAATATTCAGCTACGGGTGGGCATATTTCTAAGCTGGTACGTATTTGAGCAAGATTCCTCGAAAACTAAGCCCATTACCAGACGCTAACAGTACCTAACCTCCATACCAAATTTCATGAAAATTTGACCGCGAACACCAATTTTTCTTATCAGTGCATGAAAGGTCTTCAAATTCTGTATCTAGAAATGTATTTACATTTATCGCCTTTTTGGCAAAATATCGAAAATTTCGAAGAAACCTTAAATAACACGTCGCTACAGCCCCAACTACTGAATCGATTTGGCTGAAATTTGATAGGTAGAGATACCATTTGCCATCAGCCAAAGAATTTTGAAAAATTCCAGAAAACGTTTAGGTTGGTGGAGTAAAATTTAGGCACAGTAGGTAGGAAAATTTACCTAATTTTGGTTTCAATCGATATCACCAACAAAACGTTTCGTGCCCTTTCGGCAAAAATTGTAAAATTTTGAAAAATTCCAGAAAACGTTTTAAGGTGGGTGTAGTAAAATTTAGGCATACAGGTAGGTCAGAGCTGGGAAAGTTACTTTTGTAAAGTAACTAAGCTATACTTTTCATATAGTTACTTCATAGAAAGTAACTAAAGTTACCGAAATAACTATAGTTATACTTTTCGTGACAGTTAGTAACTTTGGTTCCAGTTACTATGTAGTAACTTAGTTTACTTCTAACACAGTTAATTTAATTAGTTACTTTTCACTTTTAGTGTTAATATAAACGGGAATAGAAAATCCAAACTTTCCGTGTTTATCATAAATCTCATTATTTTATGGCTCTTATTTCCTGATGATATTGAAAACTTTTAAGATCCGATTGGTGATCTTTGCAGTTGCTATCAATCTAGCGACTCTTAATAAAATAGCGATTTCAATATGTAATTGAAAACTCAAGCAACAACTCTTACCTGTTGCCGTGATTTTCAATTGAATTGGACATTAATTTTCAATTCCCCAGGGTAACACCTGTAAGAATTGATAACTACTAGCCAATCGGATGTCGTAAAAGGTTTGAATATTGAAAAGTTTTCAATGTCATCCTGAATAAACTGAATGACCAGGAGCGCGAAAACAGTTTACGTCCGACGCGAAAAAACGCCTTTTTCTAGGGATTTTCTCTCGCGTAGAAATGCCATAAGTGGTGCTCCTGCGCGTCATATGTCATGAAATGGCATAAGTTTGACATTAATGACAGTTATTTTTTCCATTTCCATCAGGACCACCTGATGTTCGATAAATAAAGGGCATTTTTTGGAAATTAAAAAGCAGATTGACTCCTCCAAATTGCCAAAAGCAACGCGTAGACTAAAATATACTAAATTTTGAAAAATGAGTGAGATTGGCGAAGAAAAGCAAGCCGAGCGCGTGTACGGAGGATGTGAAGGTCCTGATGCAATGTACGTGAAGCTCATCTCTTCGGATGGCCACGAATTCATTGTAAAACGAGAGCATGCCCTCACTTCTGGCACAATCAAAGCCATGCTGAGTGGACCAGGTCAGTTTGCTGAAAATGAAGCGAACGAAGTGAACTTCAGGGAAATCCCGTAAGAATTTGTTTTTACCACTTTGTGGCTTCTAATTATGTAATATTTTATTTAGGTCTCACGTGCTACAGAAGGTTTGTATGTATTTCACATACAAAGTGCGCTACACCAACAGTTCGACTGAAATTCCAGAGTTCCCGATTGCACCCGAGATTGCCTTGGAATTACTGATGGCTGCTAACTTTTTAGACTGTTAAGACTATTTTTTTTATATCGTGTTGTTTGTTAGTGGTGGATTAATTTTAATTCTTAGGTATTAATTGCCAACTGATTTTTTGTGATTTTAGGTCAATAATAAACAACTGCAGGTAGACTTATTTACATTTATTACGTTTGTCATGCTAGAAACAGTTTTTACGTTAATGTTACTAAAATTGTATTATCACAGAATAAGTGAACACCACTCTCTCCTACTTAATAACTAAAACACCCGTAAAAAATAAACATACCAAACAATAGCTTCTTAAATTCGGTTTGTAAAATCCATTATTCATATATTCGAAGATCTTAAAAAATAAGTATAACGGTAAGTTTTGGAAGATTTACATAATACTAGCTTTTTAATTAATATTAGATGTATAAAACCCACCATTATGTTTAAGTTCCCATCACAGTCTTTTTAATAATTTAAAGATTTCATCTAATTTAAAATTCACATCAAAATCACTTGAAACAATCAACTTGAAAACCAAACTAACTAAATGACTTGGTCCGATTAGATAACAACTTCAATGTCAAGACAACAACATAAAGTAACAATAATCATTTAAAAACGCAACTTAGTATCCAAATTATTATTCAACCTATGCTACCTAAAAGCATTGACGATATTGGTTAATTGGTCGACATTCGTTTGTGTTCGTTTCCCTTCCTGCTCTGTTAAAAACAACGTCGAATGCAACTCCCTCTGTCTTCGTTCTAAATATTTCACCTCAAACTGCTTCATTATCACGTCTTCTTTCAAAGTGGAACAGCGCTTTGTCAAGTTCTCAATTTCTTGATCTCTTTCTACAAATAAAAAATTGAAATGAAATTCAAATTAATATTTAAACAAAACCTTTCGAGTGTTTCTGATAAGACTCCATTATTTCCTGGATTCCAGGCCATTTGAATTTTACTTGACAATTAGCTTCGGGTTTAATTTCCTCAATTTTCAATTCTGGAGGGTTAAAGTGAACAGCTCGATTATTCTTTGTGTGTTCTACTAGGACCATTGTCAGAGGCATGTAGTTGTATTCGAAATTCTTTGAATTACTGGCCAGCTCCTCCTGTTTAACCGATGGCAACGTTTGTCCGTACTGGTGAACCAACGGTATTTTGAAAGTGATGTCGGCAATGTTATTGTTGTTATTTTCTATTAGGCCGTTGGGTTTCAACTTGTTGACGGCCTTGTGTTTCTTGAACGCTTTCATGGTGTATTTTGTCAGGGACGACTCACAGTTTCTTCGAATTCGCTCCTCCGTGATCTTAATCCAGGTTTTCTCCAACTCTGAAAAGCAATTAATTATATGGAAATACTCATAAATCCAAGGTTTGAAGTGGGGAACCATGGTTCTCATTTGTTTTCCATTAATCAATGATTTTGGTATAGGCAACCAACATGAAATATATGAAATACATTAGAAACGTCAAGAATTCAAAAGTGACAGTTACATGGTTGATTGCGTAACGTACTTTCGAAATAGAGCAAAAAGGGGTTTCCTCCAATTTTATTAGAATACAGCACTCTGTATTCTAATTAATAATTTTTTCGGAAACCATAAGTGATGAAAAATCAGCTAAATTAGAAAAAAATTGTGCTTTTTCGAGATGGTTAAGAATCTGTAGAGAGTTGCTCACTCATTGGCTGGATGTATGTCACAGCTGTTTTTACCCAATGCAGCCCAATGAGATCTTTTTTACCTGCGGGTATGGAAACATTAGACGCGTTATTGACATCCTCTTTATCCGATAAACTGAAAACGTGAATTAAAAAAAAAACAGAAATGCAAACCACAAACAATTTCTAAAACTAAGCAATTTCTGTTTTTTTTGACCAGATACATCATTGTATTACCAAATTGCAAATTTACATCCATTTGTGTTATCTTGATTAATGCTCAGTCTCAAGAAGCCGTTATGGAATTGATCAAGGATGCGATTAGAATGGTGAGAGTACCTACTACTTGTTACAGGTACAACACCATTCTAATCGCAACTGGTTCCATAACTGCTTCTAGAAATCGGGCATAAACCAGGATACTGGCGATTCTAACTAATTTTTGTGACGTCACATGGGGAATGTTTTGCTGGTAATGTCACTGAATATCACCAAGAATGACATCTGTCATTACATTTTCGCGAGTGCTGTAATCATCCTATATAAAAATTAACAAGCCAATAATACTAAGCACTTAATCACTTGTCGCAAAAAATACGTATTTTAGTCCAAACAAATGATACTTATGAGTTAGATGTTGAAAAAATGACTTACAATGACGTCACTCGAAGTCCTGTAATCGGCGATTTATTACCAATCAAAATTATTATCTTGATTAAATTTCACATTAGCCATGAAAACAAAAAAAGTGTTAATTTTTAACTTTTATGTAATCACTGCTTGGGAGTTTGAGGGTCCTCTTGATATAAAGAATGCAATACAGCTCCCATAAGAAATAATAAAGTTAACAATTCGGTTACAAAATCTAGACTAGAAGATTTACAAAAGTTTTGATTACTTGATTTTGTTTTCAGTGTGATGTAATCAAATCAGCGCTGAAATATTCTCCTAATACCGCAATGAACAACAAAACGAGCTGTGAAATTTTCCATTCATTTTCTATTGAAGTGATACAACGTCAAAATTTGAATTTTAGGTTGCTATGGGGAAATCTTGCAAGGAATTTTACTAACAGGTGAGTTGGTAGAAGCGAATACAACGCAATACGTCAGAAAACATGACAAATGTCAAAATTTTGCAATTGCTCTGAATTGGCCCAAAATGGTCTTTGTGTGAGCAGTTTTGAGTAAAGTGTAAAGAAAAAATTTCACGAAAAAGCCTCAGGTACGTATCTGCGACACTGCTGCTAACAATAAAAATAACCCTAGAAGATTTCGGTTATGTAAAGTTTTTGCTTTCCCGCTAAATTTCGATCAAATTGTCAAAAGTACAGGCCCTTACAAATTAGGGTTGTACAGTTCCAGAAAAATTTTAGTTCTGCTACAGAAAATTAACTGACTTTACCTCGAGACTTTACTGATACTCATAGTTACACCTCACTAACAAAATTTTACACGACTTGCTTTATATTCTTCAACTATGTGGGTATTGTGGGTATCAGTGAACTCTCGACGTGACATTAAAATTACACGGTTCTATTGATCTTAAATTTTGTTGTTCATATGTTATTAATTTTTTGTTTTAGAAAAACTTGGAAAAAGCACAAAAAACAAAGCCAACTATGTCGGCGCTGTGACTACTGGTGAAAAGTGAGGGAATGGCGCGATGCATTTAATGTACCATAAATATAGTCAGCGCGTAAATCATGAGATGGCGCTGGTATAAGATTCCTGCAATATCATGTCCCCAAACTTGACAGAATTATCACAAACCATTAGTAGCATGCGTAGTGGCAGTTCTAAATTGTTCAGTAATAGAGCATTGCAAGCAGTCGAAGAAAAAAAATTTTGAAACCATAATTTTCGGAAAGTAGGATAAAAAAGTAGATAGGCTAACGTTAGTGGAAGTATTCATTGCGAGTAATTTGGCGAAAAAGTGAAAAACAAGTTTAAAATTTCGTTCGCCTTTCCTTGCCTTTTTTCTATTGGTGTGACGTCACTACTCGCAATCCATTCTCGGCAGCATTCTCCATGTGCTTCGTTTTCAAGTGTCAGTTTTTGTCATCAAATTGTCATCCCCATTCAGCCATGACTTTTTCCATCAAAAGGAACAAAATTAAACGGAATTTCTATCCTGTTTCCTATTTCTTTTAAAGGGGTGTTTTGTTACTCTCCTTGAAATGTAGCTACCGAATGAGCCCCAATTTGACTTTAAAAGTGTGTCCAGGCAACGAATGCCCAAAATGGGGTTGTAGAAAACATTGAAGGGGGGAGAATTTTTCTCTTCGGGAATGTGTTGGGGCATTGTTGGGGGTAGTTAGGAGGTAAACATACTGCCCCGTCCGCTTCAGGGGGGGGGAGGGGGTTGGAAAGGTCCCTTTTTTGGGTTTATAACTCGAAACTGGTGCGTCGTAGCGAAAAAATCCTTGTATGAAAATCAAAGCCTATCAAATTTTCTACAACTCTGCTATTATACATTATTAAGGAAAAATGCACCGTTTTGGAGATATCCGCTCTCAAAAAACGGCACTTGTCAAAACAAACTTTTGCTTTAATTCCCCAGTCTTTGGTTTTGCAGAAAAGTCTAGATTTTTAGCAACGGTAGTCAACTTTTTATTCTCTTATGGTAGCCATATTGTAGTTTAACACCATCGGACACAAAAAATTAGCTTTTCAAAAATGTGATCAAAATGGACTTTTTTGACAAATCGTCAAAATTTGAAAATTGATATGAGTAAGTTCTAAAATGAGCCTAAACTTATGGAAAAAAAATTCAAGAGAGTACACCAACTTTTTTCATCTCTTATATGACGTCAAAAACAATTGAATTTTGAACGATAATATAATAAATGTAGAAATCGTGTCACGCGAACTTTGACATGTTTTTTCAAAAAAGTTCATGCTTGTTACATTTCTTCCCTTCCATGCTCTAAAGAGCATGGAACAACCTCTTCGTTGCCTGGACTATTAGTGTTGTTGCACAAATTTGTCGAGAAAAGTTCGCTTCACATAAATTGCACTGGAGTTACTCCAGTTGTGACTAGAGGAATTTTTAGCTTCCTCGATGTTCGTTTTTTGTGCGAAAGTTGACAAATTGCTTAGACGAACACTTCTATTGAATGAAGCAAAACAGAAGGTTAGATTTATGTCAAAATAGATTTGCTTACATCTGGCTCATTATTGGTTCGTCTGGCAACGACCTTTTATTGGTTGTTTGGTGTCCAATCATGAACTTTTTCCCTCGGTGTATGACGTCATTTAAAACTAACTTTTTGATCGGAAGTTTACCTTTATTAATTTTTTTCTCGAAAACGGTTCGGAATTTAGCGAAGGAAAAAAACACGACCTTTCTCATTTTAAAAGTAGTATCTATTCCAATGTTTTAATTTTTGAGCTGCAATACTTTACAACACTTCCTCCTGATGCTAGTTTTTAACTTCTACGCTCAAGGCGGAGCAGTATATAAAATCGATCAAAAATTCGAAATTGAACTGACATCAAATCTTTACGTTTCGGGGTCCCAGGAACCCAAAAAACCTATTTTTGAAAAATGTGTGTCTGTGTGTCTGTCCGTGTGTCTGTGGACACGCTACAGCCGAAACTACTGAACTGATTTTGATGAAATTTGGCACACATATTCAGTGGGAGATTTGTAGGTGCTGATTAGAATCTGGGCTACACCGGCTCACGGAAAGTGCCTTTTTGGCACATCAACTTTAAAAATTTAAATGCAAACCCCCATTTTTCGCATTACCATATGAATGCTCTTCAAATTCTGCTTCTAAAAATGTATTCACACTTGGGCCCTTTTGACCAAAAAATGGTGCCGTGAAAAAAAACTATGCATAAATGTGTATTTTTATTACCGGATTTGATAACTGATTTTTTTTCAAGCCGAAAACCTTAGTGCCATTTTTTCGAAAAATGTCATTTTCGTGGCAATTTATTTTATTGTCTGTGCGGGAGAGGAGCTGATTAGATTTTGAAGCCGATCAGTCAACCCGAACCCGAAGTGCCCTTTTGGCATAGCAACTTTCTTATTTTAAATATTTAAAAATTTAATAAATGCTGCTGTTATTAATCCAATGCAGTGCGGCGTAGAAGTTCCTGCCGTCTCCGAGACCGCCTTTTTTCAAGTATGGCGAGATGGTATTGCCAGCGCCATCTCATGATTTACGTGCTGATTATATTTGTGGTACCGTAAATTTTATGTCAGGAAAATCAGGAAGTTAAACTTGACTTGATGGTGCAAAAAATATTTGAAGTATTTGTCTTTGTCTCACACTTTTGGACAAAACTCGCTTTTGGGGCACAAAATACCTAAGAAAAATACCTTGTTGCATCTGAATCGAGATATTCTTGAGTCCCAACAATTGCAGAAAGCTACTTTTCATTTTGAAGTCGGACATATTGTTTAACACACACGGCGACTGTAAAGGCACTGGCAGGTTAAGCGGAAGTACTCTGTTCTCATCTCCATCCAAAACGGCGCTCCAAGTGGGATCCCACCTCCTCCTTTCCAGTTTCGCCAACTCTACAGCTGACGACAAAATTAACCGTTAATTCTAATTGAAAGCTAAAACTTACAATTCTTTTTCATGTGAGTAGCGAGTCCAAAATTCTCCAAAAAACTGACCTTTTCGGGTTTGAGGTCTGGCTTGCAGGGCGGGCCCGACTTGATCCACAAATCAACTCCCTGCTCGTCGCTGTCGGATTCGGAACTCGACACGGAACTGGAGCTCGAATTGTCCGAATAACCGAAGACCGAAACTCCGAAATCGACGGTGGCTTTGGAGCTTTCGCGGTAGAGTTTTGCTTCCTTCGGCTTCGGTACGCGTTTCTGTCGGCGCATCTTTCTTTTCAACGTTGCCACGTCGATTTTACTCAATTTTGGTTTTTTCGCAGCAGGAGGGTGGAAATTTAAACTGGGGATGTTTAAAACGGTGAAGGGGCTCTCCGTTTTTATCTCAACATCGACTCTGTTGCTATTCACAGACTTGCACAACTTGTTAATTGGTTTTAGCTTGAGGGTGGTGCTTCTTGCTTCGGTTTTCTCCGGTACATCCGTGGAATGTGTATCGAAACAGTCTGACTTGCGCTCATCGCTCTGACTAGTTGTATGAGGTGCACTTATGTAGTTATTGTTAATGGTAGGAACAAACGTATTTGGTAAGATTTGTTTATGGCAATCTTTCGGTTCGATCGGTAAGTTCGGGGAAGGCACCGGTAACTGTGGGCTGTGTGTCTGTTGATTAACATTATTAACTGGCGTACTCGCATGTTTTACTTCCGAACTCATATCTGAATAGGCGCTATCAACAAATCGAGTTTCCTTCACATCGTTTTTTGACTTACTGGTTTTTCTGTCGTGAACTATTTTCGAATTGGTAAGGTTCTCCACTTTAATTTTGGCGCAGCTTTTTGAAAACGGGTCCATATTGGGTTCGTTAGATGAATGTTTAGGTAAGATTGGATCTTTTACAATATAATCAATCATGAAGGGTGAAGGTTTACATTTAACTTGATGATCTTGGGTGTTTGGTTTTGTTACGGTTTTAGTGCAATTCGTTACAGGGACAACTTGAGGTATAGTTGTATCAATTTGGGCGTTAAACTGATACACCTGATTCTGTGCTATGGTAGGCTTCCTGGCTGAAACAAAGACAACAAAATATGCCAATACAATTCAATAAACGCGCGATCAGCTGTCCAAAAATTGGATTATTCATTGAATTGAAAAACTGTGATTGGCGACCACTGTGAAAGATTCTCAATTTGTGAAGAGTTGATCGATTTTTAACATCACACATAAAGCAATATGGGACAATTCTGATTGGTATTTTGCTTGAATTGACACTCTTCTCTCTCTGAAACCTAATGTTTTATCCTCATCGACTCCGCAAGTCGTGACGTTTGCTGGCAGGGTTTCAAACCAACCAAGTGAGCATGCTAATTGACATAACCGAAAGTTTAATATTAATCTTATAGTTTTTATGGAAAATTAAAAGCTCCATTCTTAAAATAAGTTTTAAAAGCCTAAATCTTGGTCAATCAACAGTAATACAGAACTATTCAGAAAATATGTGATAACGAGAAACAAGTGGATCGCAATCTGTCGAAAGGAAGCCTGTTTAAAACATTCGTGTTTAGTTCACTTCTCAGACAAAATGACAGATGTCAGGACCTCAACAAAATGACAGATGACATGTTTTGTATGGATTCAGTATGTACGACTTTGGATATGTCCCTTTAACTGTTCATTCATCTGTTTCCATTCCGTTACCACATATTTTCTAAATAGTACTGTATATAAACTGCCGACAATACTCGCATGAGTGCTTATTGGGACGAAAATTTGCACGATTGCGAAGCAGGAGTGCAAATCTTCTCAACCAACAAGCTCGAATGCATCTATCTGGTCAGTACTCTGGTATGATCGAAAGCAAAGAACTACATCTCATTCATTGACTATTTACTGAACTGTTACTTTTCCTGGCCGGACTGTAAAAGGGTTGAATCCGTCGTTTTTTTGTGGCCAATACTTGACAAATATCTCCATAATCTCCTTCGCCAAGGCAATCTCTTGTAAAAGTTGCTTGTTCGACAAAAAAACTCGGAATTTTGTCGACAGGTTATTTCAATAGTAAGTGAATTAGATGTGTGCATGAAATTTATTTCACTTGAAAATTTGAAAAATAACAAGGTTGTCGTTTCTGACAGTACCACAGTGGAAACTAACAATGCGTGAACTATAATTTGTAGACTGATAATTGCACTAATGCAATTACCGATAATTTGCATTAAAATTTGACAGAAAAATGAAATTGTCAATCAATACTAGTTAGTACTATTACCATATTATTCGTGGATCTTATCTAGAATTTCAATCGGTTCTCACAAAAAGCTACAATTTCAAATAATTGATCAATGACAAAAGTTGAATCTGACCAAAACGCTACCCAAATTACTAGATCGATTACGATTTGGGATGTAAAGATTTCATAACCCGTCGAAGAGTTGATTTGATTTTGGTGTCAATCAGTCAATGACAAGAGCCTTTTTGGCATGTCAACTGTGTAGTTAGAAAGTTGACCACCATTTGTTTTTTTCAACGGATGAAGAACTTTTAAATTGGTTCCAATGATGCACTCAAACTTGGTACCCTTTTTGGAAAAAAGATTTTAAAAAAGCTCCAGAAACACTTTTAAAGACTAATGGGGTAGATTGAAATTTTTAGAAAGAGGAATGGATTATTCACCAAATGTAGAGGTTTCAACCGCTTCCATAGCTACCCATTTTTTGACTGAGCTTTCTATGTATATTAGAAATCTATAAATTCTTTCAGCCTTGTAGTTGTCAGGCACTGATAGATTTAACAACTTAAGAGGGTGATTCTGTAACTTTTAACATCGATGCTAGGGCACCGTTTAATGTTAAAATGACAGAAATTGCGTTGTCTATCCGTCACTTGTCATAACATCGATGTTAAAAATTGTAGAATCAGGGGGTAAATCTTGATTTGAAAGGTTTTATAAGTGCATGGGAGAAGCTCTAAATTCATTTTCGTAATTATATTGTCACAAGAAGAAAAAGGATGCAGGTATTACAGTCAGTTTAGTCAAAATATACCTCGAACTTCGGCAAAAATAACGTAAATCAGAAAACTGGTCCATATATATGCTCTACTGCAGTCCTAATGACGTGTCAGAAGTCCCGGAGTCTCCGGTGTTGGAGTCCAATTTTTTATTTTTTTTTTGTAACCAAAGGCTAGTGACAGCGATACTTTATTTTTCGCATAGAATGCTTATTTTTGAACCGACTTGGTCGGAATTGGTCTTAAAATGATTATCCGATTATCCGTTGGGGAGACAACCGCAAAAAGGCCTCGCAAAGTTATTACTAGGATACGATTGCTCTAAGAAAAAATATGTTTCCTTTTTAATTATTTTTTCATAACTCTTAGCGGCAGATTCCAAGTTGGTTCATATCAAGAACTTCATTTCTACTTGGAGGCGACCACTGCGTTTTATGGGCTGCAAACCGCAAGTTTTCCTTCGTCAAAGACACAAGCAATCAGGCGTACACGCGTCCTTAATTTCTCTATAAACACTATAAAATACGTACTTATGAAAAATACAATTATTAATAAATGATAAATCAACAAATTTTTGTCTTTAGTGTTGATGACAACTGCAAACTGACAAATAATGCCATTGTCAGTGTCAAAAAATAACAATGAAAGCAAGTTATTTCTTTCTTGCTTATTGTAAGGGAATGTTCTCTGTCCTTTTTATATTTGTCCACACTACCTCTCCAAAGAGAAATCCAGTGACCTTAAATATTGTAAATTGAATTTGCAAATAAGCGAAAGTTAATAGTTAACAAAACAGTGTAACACTGAAAAAATACCCTTCTCAGTGAGATCAGAGTATCCTAGACAGATTTATGATAAAACTTACAGCGCAACCTCGATTGAACTTTATCTGAAGTGCATAGGTGCTTAGCTATAACATTACTAACTTCTTGAAAGCACTGAACCTGATGTAACTTACCTTTAAGAAACCAATCAGAATTATTCCACATTGAAAAGGATTACTGTTAAATAAATATTCTTTCACCTGTTATTACGTATTATGATTAACTGTTGACATGAACACAACATAAAGACCAACATATGGGTTAGAGCACTGCAAAAGCACGGTAAAAGTTTACTTAGTATAACAGTACGAGTTGGTTAAAAAGCAAACCCAATAAAAACCACAAATTACCGAAAAAATAAATAATCTTGGGTAGACTAGAACAATTCACAAACCACAAGCATAGATCAGGCATTTTCTCCTTTGTCGCGAATCCCCTCACCTGCGCTTGCAGCAGTTTGCCTGTCGTCAGCCTTGGTACTATCACTGGTCGAATGCGAATTGACCGCTTTTGAAGTGGTAACAGATGAACCAGCCACACTTATCTTGGGCAGTGACGCACTCGACTTGGGCGTCGGGGGTTTCGGTGCTTGACTAGATAATTGTCCTAAACTTGTCGAGTTATTAATCAATGGGCCTGATGGCTGGATAATCGGAGATTGCCTCTGCTGTTGGCTCAGATTTAACGTGTAACCGGGACTCGAGTGCAAATTTGAATGGGGAGAATGCCTTTGAAGGGAAGGACTTGAACGCGGAACGGGATAATTATGCGATAAAGAACTGGGAGTCAGAAAGCCGGCACTTAGAGGAGAATGCCGTGTTGTTGAAGTTAGGCTTAGGGGTGTAGAGGGTAACATCGGACCGGAATGTAGAATCGGAAGCATCATCGGAGATTGCGAGGGGTGGTGTGAGGGGGCCATGTGGGGGGATATTCGGGACTGCTGGGCCTTTTCGCGATCGCGATGGGCCCTCTCTTTTTCTCTTTGCTCCCGTTCGCGTTGCTGCTGCAACAGTTCACGGTGCTCTAAGATTTCTCTTTCTGCGTGTTCGTCCTTGCGGCTCGCTGATAGCCGTCGTTGCTCCTCCAACCTGCACAGTCCAATTAAAAAAAAATATTTTTCAGGAAATGCATCATATTTCCCCACTAGTGGGAACAGTAATTAACCTAATGGCTATTTATGTAACAAGTGGGAAAATTATGCATTTTCCCACGTGTTACATACAAGTTGTTCGGGAAACATGTAGCCAAACTCCTACCGCGGGTTCCTTACATAAAAATAAGTCAAAAAGTTCCTATGAACATGTGTTCGATATCGCCTCCTAAGGAAGCTAGGCCGTCTCGTAGGAGGAGGATGGAGACCAATTTATTTGTAATATTTCGGAAACGGCTTAATCTGCGATATTGCAATTTGGCCCGTCAACTTAGGTACTTAAGGGTGTCTTATGTGCAAAATTTTTGATGAAGGAGAACATCGAGTTACCGACATCTGCAATAATTGGTATTGATGTTTGTCTGACAGGTTGACAGACATTAAGCACGTTGTAGCGGTAAAATCGAATAAGTGAATCGTCGGGATGGGACTGGTATTTTCAAAGTCCCCGACTGCACTAGATCATAATTCCCAACGCACACCAAAAATTAAAAAAGATACCAAACTTCCAGCACTTTCGGTTGTACCACTAACGGCCACAATATTTGTCATTTTAAATGGAAAGACTACATTTTGATTTTAGACTGACTGGTCTCTTAATTATGATTGCTCTGCACCAACAAGAAAATTTTGTATCTTCCAAACGGTTGAAGATCAAGAAACGAAAATTGGAGGGTTGAAACTGGAAGCAATGAGCGTTTTTTGATCACCCACTTCGTCGCCCACTTCACTTGTTCTTTCTAACGTAAAAATATTACGGAAATAAATTTTCAAAAATAAGGTACTTATACGAAATAAACTGGCGGCCAAATGAACCTTTCAGGCTAAAATTTTCCCGTCTGTTCAAATCACAATAACCTTTCACACAGCGCCGCAATTGTGAATCGCTTTCTTACGTTAGAAAGATCATTTTATTGGCTTCATTCCAGTGTTACCATAAGAGTGTTGGTGTTTTCATCCATGGCTCGACATGGTTGTTTCCAAACAACTTGCAAAAATGTGAAGTTTTAGACCATCCCCAATTCGAAGAAAAATTTTTTTGAATTTTCTTAATGAGTGGAACAGGTGCCAAGGATCAATATCTCGAGACCCTTTTGTCGTTTTTTGCCGATAACACTTCTTCCCCCAGGAATTAAAAAATAACTTTTTTTTTATTAACTCCCTGATAACTTCTTCATTCATCAACCAATCTTCAAGGTCGTGGGCTCTTTGTAACCATAAAGGATTGGCTAAACAGAAAACCCGTAAAGAAGTCTAGCACAAGAAAGCAAAATGGTAGGAGGTAAAGAAATCAACATAAAATTTTAAACACGTTTTATGATGAACATTTTTTGATTCCCGTTCTGAAGGATAAAGCCAACGGTCTTAAATTAATGAAGTCCGACCCTTCCATTAGTTTCTATGACGATATACGGCGACAATGCAAGGATGTGACAACTAAAGTGTCACTATTTTATTATCGTTTTTGAATCGAATACACACTATCATAATGTCGCTATGGAAACTTAATAGCAGGGTCGCACTGCATTAATTTAAGACCATTGGTTTTCTCTTGCTCTTTAAGGAGGGCAAAAAAAACTTGCACGAGCAGTATTATTGAAGATTAAAATTCTCTTAGGGTAGACTTCAGATGATTTTCAACAGCAATTGGCTTAAATTATAAATCAGATTCTTTTAAAAACTTTGTGTTTTATCTGTCAGAACGGGAATCAAAATTTTTGTTTTTTACGTAACATTCTCAAATGACGCATCAAAATACTCCTCGAGAAAGCCCTTTCTAGCTGTAGACGGGAGAATGAAGATTCGTTGTAAATGTTCCACATAAAATGTGTTTGAAATTTTATGGTGATTTCTTTACGTCCTACCATTTTGCATTTTTGTGCTAGGAGACTTCTTTGAGGGTTTTCTGTTTAGCCAATCCATTATGGTTACAAAGAGCCCAGGACCTTGAAAATTGGTTGATGAATGAAGAAGTTATCAGGGAGTTAATAAAAAAAAGTTATTTTTTAATTCCTGGGGGAAGAAGTATTATCGGCAGAAAACGACAAAAGGGTCTCGAGATATTGATCCTTGGCACCTGTTCCACTCATTAAAAAAATAAAAAAAAAATTTTCTTGGAATTGGGGATGGTCTAAAACTTTACATTTTTGCAAGTTGTTTGGAAACAACCATGTCGAGCCATGGATGAAAACACCGACACACTTATGGTAACACTGGAATGAAGCCAATAATATGATCTTTCTAACGTAAGAAAGCGATTCACAATTGCGGCGCTGTGTGAAAAGTTATTGTGATTTGAACAGACGGGAAAATTTTCGCCTGAAAGGTTCATTTGGCCGCCAGTTTACTAACTATTAATACCATCTAAGCAACAAAATTTTACATGAAGAGGGTTGTGACTATACGAGTATGCGCATTAAATTTCAACATGACTTAAAATTTCACGGTCCTCTTGATCTTAAATTTTATTGTTCAAATCGTAGTAGGCTAAAAGAAATTTTGCATCTTTTGGCAACATAATATAATGATGCAAGTAATTTTCTAGCGGCCGGAAGATACAAATCTTTCTATTGCGGATTGCACAATGCACATAAATTTTTTGATACTAATTTTGACATACAGGTGATGGATATTTCGTTGCTTTACAAGTTCCTAAATTAGAAAAAACCTGTGCTTTTTGAAGATGATTAAGAATCTGTAAAGAATTCTCCGATATCTTGATTCGTTCCCGAGTTATTATGAAAAACTAAAAATGGGGATTTTAAAGAAAAATTAATATCTTCCTACATTAATGCTAATCAAGTGAAACTTATAACTTATATTTTTGTCAGCTTTCAATTCAATGGCACTAACAGAAATTTTGTAGGCTTTCTAGATTCTGAGCAAAACAGTAAAGTCTTCTTTTTGTTGCGGCCGTCGTATTTTATTTTAGTATCACGGGAACACAAAGAAATTGCTTTTCAAAAATGTAACCAACATGCACTTTTTTTGACAGATCGTCAAAATTTCTTATGAAATGTGAAAACATTTAAATTCAACGGTAATAAAGCCTGTCTTGACAATTTTCTTTGCGTTAAAATCCAATATCGCGGCCACAAGAACACGAAATGTTGACCACTCAAGATCTAGAAGGGCTAAAAAATTTCTGTCAATGCCATTGAATTGACAGCTGCCAAAAATAGAAAAGTTCCAAGTTCCAAGCATCAACTGTTAGGAAGCTAAAAATCAGCAAATTGTCTGACATCTGGTGGTAATACTTTAACTACACTGAGAGTCCGGATACGGAAATACTTTTAAACGTCCGTCATCATAATTTCGGCTTACGTCAGTCAGTTGTCAGTTGCGAGGTTAGGTAGTTGTTTTGTTCGGAGATATCCTCTCGCTGACTCGAAATTTTGGGAATAATTTTTAGGTTCATCGGGATAACTCAGGAACGAATCAAGATATCGAAGAATTCTTTACAGATTCTTAGGCCCGGTTTTTCCATCTTCGTTAATCTCCGGTTTACCTAACCAACAGTCTGTCGCATAGCAACGAGTGTTCTGATTATCTGTATCCTAGCAACTAACCGCTGGTGAGGTAAACCTGAGGTTATCGAAGATGGAAAAACCGGGCCTTAGTCACCTTCAAAAAGCGCAACTTATAACTTCTAAGTCTTAGGGCCGGAATTTCAATCGAAGGTTAACCTACAGATCTGTTGGTTATCCCATTAGATCGTCGACAGTTTTGAAATGGACTATCTTGATTGGATAACTAGCAATCTGATGGTTAAACTTCGATTGAAATTCCAGCGCTTAAGGTTTCCGAGATCACAATGGTCAGCAACGAAATAAGCACTACATTGTATACAAAATGTTAAAAACTGTGAAAGTTAGGAAGGCAATTAAGAGACCAGTACAAATGTAGAATCCAAAAGTTGTAGGCGTTCCATTTAAAATAATAAAGATGGCGGCCAGTAACCGGAAGTGCGAGGAGGTTGAGAATACTTTATTTTTAGCGTGTGTGGGCGACTATGGTACCTTTCAAAAGTCTATTACGGTTTTCATGTATCATCTTGTATAATACGCTATTTTATAGTGTGCGATATGAAGTCATAACTTATAATGGACAATTAATATAAAATTCATGTCAGTTTTAGAACAATAATAAAAATAATCTGTCAAATTTTTATCGGCTTTGTAACCTTTCTGTTGTACCTCCACTAATACCACCGGAATATATCAAAGTAATCCAAAAAAAAACTCAGTGGGCGTTGAAATTGAAACTTATAAGGTGGAATTCTGTGACATATCGTTAGTGTAACGACATCGGTGTTGCTATGATGGGACCTTCCATATTGGTCAACTGTAACAGGGACGACGTCGTTACGCTAACGATCTGTCACAGAATTGCACGATTAGTCTTTGATTATTTCTTTTTCTATAACACAGTGTCAATAATTCTGTAAAACAATGATATATGCACAGAATCAACGACATACGCCAGTTGCCAGGCCCACTCAGAATTGGTTTTTGGATCGTTGATATTTTTATTCCAGCTTTTTGATGTCCAGGATGAGGAGACTGCTGCAAATTGGACCCGACCACTACATTCCACAAAGAAATGGACCACAACAAATACTGCGCACTATTGCGCCAATTTACAAAAACAGCAGCAAAAGCTCCTAATCGTATCGATCGAGTGAACCCTTAAACTCATTTTCGGGTCTTTTTTTACTAATTGATCCTCACCTTTCATGCATATAAATAGGTATCGGAGCTCCAGGCATCATGTAAGGAAGATAGGCCGCCGGCTGTAACGTGGGCCACGAAGGTCTTAAAAGACCCATTCTCTCAAAATAGAGCTGTTCCTCTAATATAGGGATAGATGGGTAGCCATAAGGAGGATATCCCGAAACGTCCAAGCCCACATGAACAGGTGGAATTCGTTCTTCTGGCCGATACGGTTGAAAACCGCTTCTACTCAATTCCGACAAGGAAGATTGTGCATATCTATCACTAGAATTCACTGCCGATATTCTCGTTTCCGGTCTCATTGAGGAAGTTGCGTACAGGGGGATCTCACCGGAGACTTTTTGTTTTTCCGTGGTTGGCAGGCTCGCTGTAAGCATATTTCTGAAGGGCGTCGCTCGTGACGATGAGACTTACCCGACTCCCGTCGCAACGACTCAGGTTGGCTGGTGGAGGTGTGCTCACTTCCTGGCACCGACTGTTGCGCCAAGTTACGTAAAGCCGCAGCGAAGGAATGCGAACCTTGGGATTGCGCTCCGGGTCCCGGACCGGGAACGGCGTGACCTGTCGTCGCTCGAGGTTTGGCATTGCCGTTTGTCGAGGCCACTACTTTGGGACTGTTCGGCACTGCAAAAAAATTGGGGAGTTTTGAGGAGTTTGTCTTGAAAAAACTGATTTCGTACTTATAACAGAAAAACGTTTGACAGCGTGCCAGGCTTCGAAAAGAAAACGTTTGTTACTGAATATATCACTAAAAACACCCCACTACACCGAAACACTTGATTTTCACTACTGTTCGAAACGCGTCAGCAGTGAAAATCAAGTGTTTCGGTGTACTCTCCATTCATTTTCTATTAAAGTGACAGAACGTCAAAATTTGAATTTTATGTTGGTATGAGGAAATTTTGCAAGGAATTTTAATAACAAGTGAGTTGATAGAAGCGATTTCAATGCGATACGACAAAAAACATGACAAATGTCAAAATTTTGCAATTGCTCTGAATTGGCCCAAAATGACCTTTGTGTGCGTACAGTTTTGAATAAAGTGTAAAGAAATATATTCACGAAAAAGCCTCAGGTACGTTTATCACACTGCTTCTAACAATAAAAATAAACCCTACAAGATCTGGGTTATGTAATGTTTTTGCTTTCCCGCCAAATTTCGATCAAATTGTCAAAAGTACAAGCCCTTACAAATTACGGTTGTACAGTTCCAGAAAAATTTTAGATCTTCAATAGAAAATGAATGGAGTTTAGTTCGGTGTTCTAGTGATAGTGCATTTTTCCACCGAAGTTGCCTAGTGTTTCCATAGTAATATATTTATGGTTAAATGTCAAAGCCAACTATAACATTTATGAATATAATAATAATAATATAAATAAATTTATTTCCGATTGGCAAATTACATTGCATGGAGAAAGTCAAAGACATAATCACAAAGAGACAAAACAATGGAACACAGACGAAATACATGTCACATTTTAAAATATTCCTTGACGGAATAAAAACATTCAGCAGTTAAAAATGCTTTCAAATTACGTTTAAATACCACAACTCTTTCACAGGATCTAATGTTCTGGCAATTTATTGTATAAACTAATACCTAGTGAATATAGAGAGTCCTTACTAACATTTTACCGACAAAATGGGGGTCGTAAGTCGTTCTTCGCCCTTGTGTCTATGGCATGGACGTCGCTACTTCTTAGCAGAGCAGCCTTATGAATATGAACGTAAACACAACAACTATGAATAAAAAGGCATGGCACCGTCAAAATATTGAGCGTTTTAAATAAGCTTCTACATGACTCTCGGCTGGTGAGCCCCATGATTACCCTAAGAACTCTCTTTTGGGCAACGAAAACATCCTGAGTCATTACACTGGAACCCCAAAAGCATATTCCATAAGAAATTCTTGTTTCGACCTGAGCCAAGTAAACGGTTCTAAGTTGATTTATATTGAGGACCCCCTTAAGGTTCCTGAACAGGTAGCAGAGACTGGAAAGTTCACTTAATAATTTTTCACAATGAGGTTTCCAAGTTAGTTTTTCATCCACACAAAGACCCAAGAACCTTACTTGATCGGACCTGGCGATATTTCGATTACTTAGGACCGGTTTATCGATGCTCAGTCATCGCAAACTGAAAGCCAATTGCCTAGCAACTAGCGATTTGATTGGCTACAAACTGTCAGTTTTCTGTTAGCTGACACTTAGCTGAGCATCGATAAACCGGCCCTTAGTGTCAAAGCAAATTATGACGTACAATTCATGAGAAAAGAGTAAAAAATATTTAAAACCATGGATTCTACACCGAGCATTATGTTCCCTTGTTGTCTGCTTTAGATGTTAGGTTTTTCTGCGATTTTTGCGGTTTGAAACACAAATACCCAGCTGTGATTGGTCCGTTTTCCGAATTTTCTAGAAATTTGTTTAATAAAAACCTCAAACTCGCGTCAGTTTCAAAGCGTCCTGGGCCAGTACTTTTGAAATAGACAGCGCTGACATTGTCGTTAGGCAACAATCCAGAAAATGGACAAATACACCAATCAGATTTAAGCATTTGCAGTTCAAAACCCAAAATCGACAAAAAACGGCTCGTGCTAACTTCAAAAACTCATATCAACATGATCGTTATTGTTTGACTTAAACCCATTTTATATAAAATGGAGGACACGTGCCAAATTAGGATTCCTGTCTAATGAAAATTTTGATGGTAGGTAAAGCACCTATGTATGATTTGAGATAATATCAGAATTTTGCGAGGGGTTGACAACTGGGTAAAAATCTGTACACCAAAATTTTCTACTTTCTAAAAAATTTCCAGAAAATGGACAAAATCATGTAAAAATATCAAAAAATTTCCAAAATTCCTGAAAAAAATTGTACAAATTTCTCATGTTTGTACACCAAAATTTCCAAGTTGTTAACCCCTCGGAATTTTGCGTCGACTCAACAGCTTGAAATTGACAATGTCAGGACAGGAAAGATCTGAAATCAAAAACTTTTGACAGTTGTCAAGAGCAATACAATTCTTGGTGCAGACGAAAAATGGGGGTCTATGGAGAATATCGCTGTAGACTGCCAATTGTCAGCTGTCATCTGTCAAATTGTGTGCTGGGTCAAATTTGATTTTAGCGCCATGCTTAAAGAGCTTGCCCATTGTATACCGCCGAACTCGGTCACTAGCTATCAGTTGAAAATGGCAACGTCGCAACTCTCTCCAGGGTGTCCCCGAACGTTCGCACCACCTCCTAATGGAATATTCAGCCTTAAATTCTGAGTTCATCGGTGTTTTTGAAAATTTCCATGGTTCAATAGTACTCCAGTTATAAGAGATTTAAGAGGATCAATCAGATTTCAGCCTTGAATTGCTTCATAAGGCAATTTAATGTTAGATGCAGTATTTCCTAGGTAACAAGATGCTGTCAATGAAAATGTATATCATTGTGTCTTGTTACCTAGGAAATAGTGCATAAAGTTAGGTTACCTCATGAAGCAATTCAGAGCTGAAATCTGATTGGTCCTCTTCAATCTCTTATAACTGGAGAACTACTGGACCCTGGAAATTTTCAAAAACACCGATCGACTCAGAATTTAATGCTGAATGCTCCTAGAAAAGGTGGTGCGAGCGTTCTGGGACACCCTGTATGTGTATAATAACTTCATTGTTTTACAGTTTCTGTTGATTATTTAATACGTTTTTCACAATATCTTGAACGATTGGACTTTACTTAATCTACTTCGGTAGTGTTTGTGTTAGGAATGGATTTTGTACAAAGTTTTTGCGTGTCGTAATGTGGGATAAGTGATAACATAGCAAACTTTAACATTCATGGACAATCAAATTATTCGAGGCCCTTCTGTAACTCGTCACCAAGTTGCCGTTGTTGCTACGGTGGGACGGATTGGTCAACACCTAGCAACAACAACGACAATGCTAACGTCAGCAACTTGTTCACGAGTTACAGAATAGCAGTAAGGGTTTTTAGTATAAAAAGACGGAAGATGTGCGCGTGGCTTCTACGCATAGTGCGTTTGCAGGGGTGGCGCGTAAAGAGAGATAAATTGTTACAGACATGCAAGTTAGCACGCAATAGGAAATGTACCACCTGAGCTCAAGCACCAATTACGTCGTAGTGCGTTAGACGACGTCACGATTAGAAAAGGACCTTCTTATACTAAAAACCCTTATTGTCAGGATCGTCAGAAGTTATCACGAGTACTTAAAATAACAGTTGACAATTATTGTTCTAACGGAAGTATTTCCTCATTTTAAAAATATTATATCAGTTTGCGGCGAACATGGTGACAAGGATACCTTACCACAAAATTATTATCGACCGTTCGTTATATGAAATGACACTATAAAACTGTTTTCGCGTGACCCGATCAATTTGGGGATGTAAAATAACTGCAAATGCGAAGCGAACTCACAGTTGGTTTGTACGCGCTTATTATTACCTCTCACGCTGTATAAATTAAAATTCCCTAAGATCAGTCAAGGTCACTAAGTTTGGTGTCTAAATACATACGTTCAGATGATTCAGATTTTATTCTTGTAATGACGTGGGTGACTTGAAAAAATAGTAGTTTATAACCCAAATATGGATAGTCGAGGCGTAGCCGAGACTAGCCATTTCCTGAGACGCGTAAAACCACTTTCTCGCTGAGAGCCCAAGTTTTTGTCAAAAAGACAATAAGAGTGAGTACATCTTTAGAAGCAGAATTTGAAGGCCTTTCTTATGGTGACGTCAAAAATAGGGGCTTGTATTTAAAATTTCAAAGTTGAGGCGCCAAAATGGCACTTCCGGTTCCACGATTGACTCCAAAACCTTTTCAGATCTAAGTTAGGTTATGAGACCAAATTTCATCCAAATCGCTCCAGTAGTTTGGACTGTAGAGCATTTACAAACGCACGTACAACGTACATACGTACAGACATATTTTAGAAACCTCTTTTTTGGCTTCGTGGGACCTCAAAACGTATAAATCTGAAGTTCTCAAATTCGAAAATTTTAGTGATTGCAGTAACCTGCCATTTTTTTAAAATTGTGATGGGAATTGGGAAGGTTAAAATGTCAAAATGATTGCCATTTTCATTCCGACATTTCTCGTAGTGCAGGATTTTTTTTCCCCAAAACTGTCAATCCCAGATATAAACTACTACCATATCATAGAAATCAGAACAAGATTCGTTATCAATCCGTGCAACAATACACCCGGTGTCCCATTTAAAAAAAAGGAAGTTGTATCCAGTCCACAGCGCTTAAGATCCAACGGTGATCGCTGAGAATAAAGTCCAGAACAAAATTTGGGTTTTTTAAATACTGTGTGAATCTACAATTTTGTTTTTGGGTGCAGATCTTTATAATCTGCGCCTAGTGGTAGTGCCTCGCATTATGCATTATACACTTACCCGAAAGATGTTTATCAAGGCGATGTGTATGTAGATATTTATCACCAAAACAATGTGAAATTTACTTCTATTTATTAGGTAGACTTAGGGCCGGTTTATCCATGCTGTTATCCCAAACTGAAAGCCAATTGCCTAGCAACTAGCGTTCTGGTTGGCTAAAATGTGTCAGTTTGAAGTTAGCTGAGCATCGATAAACCGGCCCTTAGTAACTTAGCCTCTTCAGGTTGCAGGCGGTTGAAGAGTTCAATTTTTGTGTCTAAAGGGATGCATTTTTGGGGGTCAAATCTTTTGACGGCCAATTAGTGTCTTTAGGTTGTTAATGATCCCAGGGTTCAATGTAATCGGTTTCAATTTTAGGTTTTTAGTGGGCCGCAGGGAGTGGGGGGAAGGGGGTGAGTATTGTCGGGTGAAATTTTGTGGAGCGAAGTTTACCTTAAACAGGCAATTAGATTGAATTCATGTTTTAAATTATGTTTGAATATTTCACAGCTTCGCCATTATAGGGGTGCAGCCTTCCACCAGTCATTTACAGGAAAGGCAAAAAATTGTTAAAATTTTAAAAGTAAAGAATAGTTATTTATTTTTTAGTCCTGATAGCTTAAAAGTGTCTAGACGTAATAATTATTTTTTTAAGGGAATGTACATTTTGTTAAATTTATAAAAAGTGGGTAAATAATGAAAACATAAGGAATCAGCAGAATTCTGACACAGAAGGCTTTGTGGTACATTTATGAACCAATTGACATACACGGCTTAGATTTCCTGTCGACAGATGTCACTTATATTTTGTAGACTAGCACCGTTTGAGTATAATGCGAAATTCACAGATTTTGGATGAATTAAAATGGCCGACGGGTCTAAAACCCCATTTTTAGATAGTGGGCCATTTTGTTTCGGGTAATACTTGCACAATTCGTGAAAGTAAGTGTAAGGGACCGAGCAATCCTACAGAATTAATTTTAGAACACCTTATTCTTATTTTTCGTCATATTTTCATGGTGTAGCTGCGTACAATAATAAAATAATAATTTTAATCGGAATAATGACAATATCAATAAAGGAATTCACTTGCCCTCTGGCCCCTATGGTCCATTTATTTTTATTTCATAAATATTCCGTAACTGATGGGTTATTAAGATTAAATGTGAAATTCTGGTGGCCCATCTAAAGTCAAAATCAGCTAGTCCTGGAGAAATTGAAACGCTTATAAAAATCAATTAAGATTAAAACGAAGAGGTCATGATGGGGTCATGATTAAACCGGAGGTCAATTTCATAAAAAAATTAGTATGTTCCTTTAAATGGTGCAAATCTGTTGTGCTTAACAGTTAATTAAAAGCCAAATCGATCTTCTGAAATTGTTCATAAATTACTGCATAATAAGTAAATCAGACGTTTTAATGAAAGCTTTAAGTGGCAATAATGGTTAATATGCAAATAAAACATTTTTCCGATAAAATAGATTACTAAATTGAAAATACGAGTAAGTACAAAACAAACAATCTTATCGAAAACGCAACAAATGTTACGTAGCGCAACGGGAATATCTCCATATTGTGGCGATTTCCATAAAATAATTGATTGATAACCTCCGCACTTTAAAGAATACC
Organism: Pycnomerus fuliginosus; assembly: GCA_963924575.1. Classification (NCBI taxonomy): domain Eukaryota; kingdom Metazoa; phylum Arthropoda; class Insecta; order Coleoptera; family Zopheridae; genus Pycnomerus; species Pycnomerus fuliginosus. The sequence goes on along the minus strand of OZ004617.1, from coordinate 14,654,670 downwards.
AGCTATCAAAAGAAATGGCTCGGTCTGACCCCAACGAGGCAATCTTTAAACCTTCTGGGTCCTGACATTTGAACCGATCCCATAAATAAAGTCGATCTCATTATTTCAGTCGAAAAATGAACACGCGCGCTTTACGCCGTTCCAATTTAAAAACCCACCCCGAAAATTTTTAATCCGAAATCTGGAGCGCACGGGCGACAAGAAAAAGTATTACCAGGAGATTAATTCCGCAAGCTTATTATTTCGTGAGGCGCTTCCGCTCCCGCCGATCAGCTCGTGCGCTACCCGGAAACCGTTCCTCTGGGGGTAGCTGAATAACCAGAAAGCAAAACGGCATAGAAGCTATGAATTTTTGATATCGTGTGTCGGATAGCTTTATGGATGGAACGTGTTTGCCGCATCGAATCCAGCGACGACTCGTCTGGCTCAAGCCGTTTTATAAAAAATAAAAAAACGGTTTAAAAATAGGCGTTTTGGCTTCTTGAATTAAAGAAACGAAGCGTCTCAGAAGGGAAGCTTCGTTCAAGATAATTAAAAGTAGGGGAGGTCCCGCAATCTTACCTCCAACGTCCGGGTAATAATAAGGGTGCGGATGTTGCAAATTCGGGAGATAGTGTGAATGTTTAAAATCCATTCTATCAAGTTCTCATTAAAATTTCACAGCGAAACGGAAAAAATGGTCGATTAGAAGACGAAAAAAATCCACGCGCGCATCTCACATCACATCAACATCGAATCTAACAAAGTCGATTAATTAACAATTCACACTAGCACATCTTAGAGTCGTTTTAACATAATCGCCACTCGACGATAATAAAACAACAACAAAGTGGTGACGTCACGACGACGACGACGACAGTTTCCACACGAAGAGGGAGCGAGACAGTCGGACGCGATATTTTGGGCGTGTGATACCGCAAAAAGGCGTTTATTGACAAGCGCGACCCCTACTAGTCTGCGATACTTGATTTCAACCCGCCGGCGAAAGCAGACTGGGGGTGGAAGTGGCGAAAACCCCTCTAGTCTTTGTCCCTTCCCTCCGTCGCGCCGCTGTGGCGCATGTGTTCCGTTCGTCGTCGATCTGTTACCGCGACGTCTTTATTTACTTCCTGTTGGCTCCAAGAGGAAGGGTCCCGGGATTATGCACGGCATACACGCACGTGTGAGAATGTCCTTCGGCTTTGCGGGTAGCTTACGTGACTGGCAAACAAAAGCCGATAAAGAAAAAATCTCCCTCAGATCTTAAAGACTTAAGGCCCACAAGCATTTTGCCTGTAATGTCGAAATTATTCGAAAAATTTATATCAACTAATTTTACATTTAAATAACTTTGCAATTTTACCTGAAAGGCAATCAGGATTCAGAAAACATCACAATTGTGCTTGAGGTCACTGATGACATTATAAAGTCGATTGACTCTAATTGGTTAACGATTCTCATCCTTCTTGACTTCAGCAGGGCATTTCATTCTATCCAACATGACGTTTTGCTTTCTATTCATGGCAGTTATTTTCTAATTTTCTGAGTGGAAGGAATAATATAACAAAGATCGATTATTCTTCTATTCTTATTACTTGTGGCGTACCACAGGGATCTATTTTAGGCCCTTTGCTCTTCGCCATATATACTTCTCACCTTAAGTGCGTTCCTTTTACACCAATTCTCAGATATTCTCACCTCAGTTGCATTTTCCTCAGTTCGCAACGCGTTCCTCTTACATGAACTGAGGTGAGAATTTTACCTCCCCTATTGCCCCTTGAGCACATGCTACAGAGCAAGTCCTCGAGTTAAATTTTTGGCTCATCTGTCAAAACGGGTAAGTAGAGTTAAGGCGCGGTTGTTCTGTCACGAATTAATCTCGGCTTAGCCTAAACTTGGTCTGGTTGATAAGCAAGAGCCAATCAAAACGCTTAACTCTGACCTTTAATCAGGTTTAAAAGAGCAATCAGCCCAAAAGCACCCTGTTTGAGGTTATGAATTTCTGTCACAACTGAAGTGAGTAAAGTACGCTCCTTTTAAAGACAATACTGAGGTGATAATCTCTGTTTAGCAGTGAGGTGTTAATCTTCCCTCAGCTGTAAAAGAAAAGCGCTTCTTGTAACCAAAATTAAATTTTGTAATTATCACCTATACGCAGATGATACACAAACACAACTATATATTTCTTTTAGAAAAGATAATGCTCAAGCCGTTCTTGATCAATTAAATCTTGACCTTAAAGGGCTGTTTACGTATGCAAAAGATCATGGGCTCTGAATCAACCCTAGCTGCTTTTTGGTAAGACCGATTGACTGCTATACCAAATTTATCAATAACTGTCAATGGTACTCAAATTACCCTGGTAGATGAAGCTGTTAATTTAGGAGTTACACTTGATACCTTTTTAAGATTTAAAACCCATACTTCTATTTGTAGACTTATTCCCAGTTTGCACCGACCCATTTCGTACCGCGACCTCAAAAAATTCCCTTTCGGAATATATTTACACATATTCCCACTCGTGTTCTCATTTCGTACCGCACTGGAAATTATTCATTATCATTACACATACCGGGTGGTCGTTTTATCTTGAGATCGGCAAATATCTCGGAAAAGACGCGTTTTATAAAAAAATGTTTTGTATAAAAGTTTTATGAAGGGAAAAATAGATGGCATCATCGCCATTTTGAGTCAAGGCCATTTTCAAGGTCAAATGAAAGACAACTTAATTTTTTTTAATGGAAGCCTACACTTTTTATTGCAGATAGGTTTCCATTAATAAAATGAAGTTGACCTTCATTTGACTTTGAATCAAAATGGCGATGATGCCATCTATTTTCCCCCTCGAAGTCATGAAACTTTTATACAAAATCTTTTTTTCTAAAATGATTCCTTTCCGATTGCCAGTCTTGGCAGTCACAATAGAAAACGACCATCCGTTATGTTATCTTATACAGAATGGTTCATTTTTCGATGCTCATCACCATTACTATCTCGAAAACCATAAAAGATGGAAGGCAGTTTATTTTAGAGAAAAGCTGCGGTATTTCTTGGTGATTAAGACCCTGAAGAGAATTCCCCGATATTTTGATTCGTTCCCGAGTTATCACCAAATATCTGAAAATTGCCATTTTGAAGAAAAATTAATATATTCCTAACGATTAATGTTATTTAAATGAAACTTGGAACTTTTATATTTTTGGCAGCTGTCAAACGTCAATTGAATGGGCATTGGCAGAAGTTTTCTAGGCCTTCTAGATTTTGAATAACGACAGTCAACTTTTGATTCTCTTAAGGCCGCCATATTAAATTTTGGCACCACCAAATGCACAAAAAAATTGGCTTTTCAAAACTGTGGCCAACATGCGACTCTTTTGAGAGAATGTCAGAAATTAAAATTGGTATGAATAATTTGTAAACTCAGCTTAAACTTAGATAAAACAATTGCAAAAACCAACATCTTATTTGTTTTCTAATAAGAATAAAAACCTAGGCCACTTATTAATAATATTACTCTGATGCTTACTATATCATAGGGGTGCAAAAGCAGGTAAGTGTATACAGTAGGGTGTATCGAAAAAAAAGAATTTTGGAATTTCGTTTTGTAATAGTCGCCAAAACTTGCCTTTTACTGTCCTAAGAAGAAAGTTTATTTAAGGTTTTGCTATAGTTCAACATCTTTAGCCCTCTACCGCCCCTCAAATATTGGTTATTTTGAAATTCCAAGTCTACAATGAATAATTTTTTTAAATTCATTATTTATTGTTTTTCTATCACTAGTAGGCTCGGAGTAGATTTTAAAGACCACTGAAGGCCGTTTTTTTTCATCTCTAGTTAAATTTAGCTACCTACTGCCATATAGTTTCAACGACAATTAACTCTAATTAATCAAGTTGCTGGTGCATGCATGACAGAACTTATGACACTACTGGTTGACGTCTAAAATTCAGACGTTATATTTTCGTGCGTTTTTTGTTCGAATTTCTGTGCTTCCCTTTCGAGTTAATAAGAATATTTTAAAGGCAATTTACACTAGAAATAGTCTCGAGTGGCCTATATTTGGTGGGCCTTCGAAGACTAAAAAACGCACAAAAATTTAACGTTTAAACTTTAGACGTCAACCAGTACTGTCATACATAAGTTCTGTCATGCATGCACCAGCAACTTGATTGATGAGTTAATTGTCTTTCAAACTATAATGCAATGGCCATCTAGTAGGTAGCTAAATTTAACTAGAGATGAAAAAACGGCTGTTAGTGATCTTTAAAATCTACTCCGAGCCTACTAGTGACAGAAAAAAATTAATGTTGCATTTCAAAAAAAATTTCATTGTAAACTTGAGATTTCAAAATAACATAATATTTGAGGGGCGGTAGAGGGCTGAAAACGTTGAACTATAGCAAAACCTTAAATAAACTTTCTTTTCAGGACAGTAAAAGGCAAGTTCTGGCGACTATTACAAAACGAAATTCCAAAATTCTTTTTTTTCGATACACCCTAGTATATACAGGGTACGTTAGGCTGTGAAACTGCAAAACAGCCCAACCCCCATGTTGACGGTTCTCAATCATGGCGGCTGATTTTATGAACCGACGCGGGTTTCCGAAAAACAAAAGCTCCACAGCCTGACATGACTAGTTTTTTTTAAGGTTCACACGGTAGATAAGCGACTTATGTGGGAGAACGCGGTACCAAATAGGAATCGAAATTTTCCAAATGGGAAGATGTTTAAAATTCACCGCAGATTCTTCCATGCATCATGTTTGTATCATGAAATCATTGTTAAGTGCATTCCTCTCGAAAAATAGTGTACAAGAGCGATATAAAGGACCCCGCACCATCCTTATGCAATATGGCTTTCTGTCGGATTGGCTGAAATTTTAGTATGTTGTAGATTTTGACCTCCTGATGAAATGTTATCATTGCCCCAAAGAAATCGTACGGACAGTTTTTGATATAGAGTCTGCCGAAGATAAACTTTTCCCCATAAGGACATACACATTTTTCGGACCTGGACTTATCATGTGTTATTGCTATTATGATGGCAAAAATGCAAATTAATTTTCGCTGCATGTAATTCTTATGGGAAAATTTTATCTTCGGCACCTTCTGGAGCAAAAACTGTACGATTGCTTTGTAGCAATGATAACTTTTGATCAGGAGGTCAAAATCTACAACATACTAAAATTGCAGCCAATCCGACAGAAAGCCATTTTCCCATAAGGATGGTGCGGGGTCCTTTTAATATTAGAAGAAGAGATACCTTAGAAATTCCACTGCACAATTCACAATTTTTCAAACGCTCCTTTTCGTACAATATCGCTCATATAATGAAAAAAAATCCAGCCCCCGTTTCGTAATTTGTCCATCTCTCTCTTCAAAAAGTACCTACATGTCAGATTATTATCTCAGTACAATCATCAGATATTTATATTCAAGAGAATGTAGATTAATATACTCTTAAGTCATTACAGTGTTTTGCTGTTTATTTCTGTAAAGTAGCGCTTCATTTTCCTGTAATTTCTTCAAAATTCTTGAAATTTTTGTCCCACTTTGCCAAACGTGTTCTCCCGTCTTGCTATAGTTACTTATTTATGTTTTGGCAAGGGCTGCGTGGAAGAATAGTCCGCGTCTCGTATGGGAGAACTGAGGTTTACCAATATATTTTGTGATTTAACACTTTTTTTTCTCACGTATTATATTTTGTTCTGGTCAATAAAGTATGTGAAAAAAAGAAAAGCGGGATTGATCCGAGAGAAAATTGAACGCGACAAAAAGTTAAACTCGTTACGGGGGCTCATCCCGAGCTGATTAACTGGCCGAAACGAGAAATAAAGATTTACGCAAAGCGAATCGTTAAACCGTTACTCCGACAACGACGCTTTTTTCGCACTTTTTGGGGGGGATAAAGCGATGCGGGAAATATGCTGGGGAAACACACCCTTGAAGTAGCACCCACTCAAAATGATAATCGCTTTAGATACACTTCGCACAAATCAAACATGTGTGCGCCACGCGAACAATTTTCATTTGCATCTTGCATATGGAACAAGGGTGATTGCATTGTATTTGTTCACTTGACTGGGTCTAATTGAGTGCTTTTTGCAATTTATTGAACTCAACACAGCCGACGCTATTTAAAAAAAACGATAATCTATAATCCTACGATATTGAGGAGATCCAAAAGTTCCCATTAATCACAATATTCAACATTTACCTTTAACCTTACATTTCCACGGAATTATTAATGACTACTCCAACCGCCTCCGCAATATCTACAATTACTATAATTAATGAAGAATCTTAAATGCGTAAAAAGGTCCTGTCGTCGACTGATTTAAAGCCCTCAGAATTGGTTTGACAAGAATTAATCTCGTAGGATATTGCGGATCGCGGCGCATCCACCATTTTACACCTACTATGGAAGAGTCCGAATTAGTCAACGCTCGTTTGCTAACAAGACTGAGATTGCTCTGTACACATTCAGCTCTTTTATCCAATTAAATCGCGGCGTTTCAAAAATTGAACAAATGAGTTGTTGACAATTTTATTGCAGCGCGCTTTAATCCAATCCATTCCACTAATCAAGTTCTTCAAGCTTTGTTGGATTCTTAAATGGTTCAAGTTACAAAGCTTCCAGGATCATTTCCTCGATGCACAAAACGCGGAAATTCGATTTGCTTCGTGCCCCCACATTTGCCAGCAATAAATCGCATTTACATACATAATTCAAACCATATCTATTTGCTATGTCCCAATTGGGAAATCAATAATTTAGATATATCAAATGCTATCTGGTCGAGCCTGTTGATCGCTAAACCACGTATTAGAGCGATGAAGGACTAATAATTCCATTGGCAAATTCCGAAGTGCAACAAGCACCACCAGAATTAACGAGGACGGCTTAATTGGAGTCGCGTCTCGGCGAAATCTTAACTGATTTGCTGCTCAAAGTCGGAATTTCCTTTGAGTACGAAGAATAAATTCTGAAAGTCTTAGAAAACTTCTAGGGGGTAATTAGTTTTGATTGAGTTCCTACGAAGCTTCAATTGATTGATAATTAAATCGCGTCTATAACTTCCGAGGCAACTTGGAAAACTATGAAAAAAGCTTTGCAGGAGGCACTTAGAAATATCCACGAATTTTTAATTTTTACCGGTTTCAGGCGATTAAAGCGTTCTTAACATGCATAAAAATAGGCTGGTAAGCAGATCATAACGTTATCTAATGGTTTCTAGACAACAAGCCCATTAACCATTCATGACAACAATGACCCCATTCAAATGCTGTCATCTCGATTGTCAAAATGACGCGAATTCACGCAACATTTTTTTAATTTTGGCTTTAATCGCTTTAAACCGATAAACTATTGAACAAACCTCGGATGTTATGAATCATAACAGACTTAGATGTCTTAAAATCCTCGCTCTCCGAGCTCGGATTTCAATTGACATCTGCGTCTGTTATGATAGTCATAACATTCCTAGGTATGTTAATAGCTATAACATATCCGTATGTAGCTAAAAATTAAAAAAAAAGGTAATTATTGGCACGTCAAAGAAACATAAGTAATCAAACCCAAGAAGGGCGTGGAAGTTTAGCTACATTTCACTAACAATAATTTACATGGCCTAATCTATCGGGTGTCCCAAAAAACCGGACAAAATGAAAGCTAAAGAATCAGACTTTTGAACCCCGCAAGAAGCGACGACAGATGGCGCTGCCGTAGTTTTCCTATTGATACTTGTTTTTGAAGCTTACGGAGATTGGTGAGAAGATAACCAATCGTTATGAGACGCAAATAAAGTCCGTTCATTTTCTATAGCAGAACTAAAATTCTTCTGGAACTGTACAACCTAATTTGTAAGGGCCTGTACTTTTGACAATTTGATCGAAAAGCGGGAAAGTAAAAACATTATACCCAAATCTTCTGGGGTTTATTTTTAATGTTAGCAGCAGTGTCACAGAATATTCTTCTTTGCACTTTACTCAAAACTGCACGCACACAAAGACCATTTTGGGCCAATTCAGAGAAATTACAAAATTTTGACATTTGTCATGTTTTCTGACGTATTGCATTGAAATCGCTTCTACCAACTCACATGTTAGTAAAATTCTTTGCAAAATTTCCTCATACCAACCTAAAATTCAAATTTTGACGTTCTGTCACTTCAATAGAAAATGAATGGATTTGGTTTAAGCATTAATTTTCGCGTATTTTCAACTGTTTTCATCAAATTCGATAATTAGGTACACTATTTGTGCATCACTTCTGACAAAAGATTTTGACATTTGATATAGTGTCTTGCACGATTCGTAAGCCAGATTCTCTAGCTTTAATTTAAAACCAGGTTTGTCCAAATTGGTTAAGAAACGGCTGACTTTTTTTTGGGACACCCTATGTATTCTAACCACTGCTTAACTATTATACAGGGTCCTGCAACAGTGCGTGTGGGATAAGTGACATATGGCAGTAAAATTGAAGAAATTAACTTGCAATGACCGCAAGCGCCATCTCATGATTTACGCGCTAACTATTTTGTGGTACCGTGAATTTTTATGTCGTCAATTGAAATTCCAGCCATAGCGCCTAAACCATCCAAATTAGGCATTTTGTTCAGTGTATATACCTACAATTATAAAAGGAAACTATTTTGAAATGTATAAGGTGGTCAAAAAAATTTGATAATAATTCAAAAGTTGACTTTCTCGTATTTAATTTACAGCCTCTTTAGGAACCTTTGTTCACTAGAGTTACTTAAAAAATCCTTATTTGCGTGAGTGCAGTTTTATGGGAAAACCTTGTTGTACAGGCCTTTAGGAAGCTCTGGAACTTGCTATATATTTCTCAATTTTTTCAAAAGTACTACCCTGTATACCGGGGGTCAACAAAACCAGGCTCACTCCCTTTTTTTCTTTATATTTCATGTTTTCAAAAAACTCGATTTTTATTTCTTTATCTAGAGCGCTATGGCCCTACATAAACTAATCTAGATACCCAATTTAAAATTACTAATTTTTTTCAAATGGATCAAGGACCTGTGGATTAAAACAGAATCAAATTAGTTGGCAATTGTTTTTATTTTACGATTACTACGTTTCAGGCCTAGTGGTTAATTGACAAACACAAGAACTTCATTCCTTATCCATTGGTTACATGTCTCATTTTAACCATTCGAATATTATACCATTTTGTTCCTAGGAAAATCTACTTTTCATAAAACCATAATATTCCATTTGAAAAAAAATAGTAATTTGAAAAAAACTACTTTCCATGCTTTTAAACGAATCAGGATAAGTAACAGATAGAAGCAGAAGGGTAAATAGACCAGTCAAATAGGGACCGGAGGTTACAATAATTGTTGGAAAGCCGGAGATGGTCTTAAACGGTTTAGTAGGCATCTAATAGAAGTATTCTAGTTTTGCAACTTCCCACTTTTTCCAGTTTTTCGCTTATAATTTCTAAACAGTGCTTCCTAGCGGAAAGCTCGCTATTTTCGAAATTAAAGCGCACTAAATTCTGCGTCGAATGAGCCCCCCAAACGTTAATTTCGACCATGATTTCAAAAAGCATCATAAATTTAAATTTTGGTTAAACGTATTCAAAAAACAATTTATTTATAAAGGTAGTTAAGAAATGAGACGAATAAAAAATTAATTTCTTCGAAATCTTTTGGACGCGGAGGGGCCAGGGTCGTTCGCAGGCTCGATGAATAGTGTGTCGCCTTCAAATAGTTGAGGCTTAGGTATTGACTTATGACTGTTTATGGATTGCTCTATTTTGATTTTCTAGATCTAAAGCCTCAACTATTTGAAGGCGACACACTGTTCATCGAGCCTGCGAACGACCCTGGTCCCTCCACGTCCAAAAGATTTCGAAGAAATTGATCTTTTAGTCATTGTCTCATTTCTTAACTACATTTATAAATAAATTATTTTTTGAATACTTTTAACCAAAATTTAAATTTGTGTAAACGAGAAATCAGGAATTTGAAAAAAAAATGATGTGTTCTATTCAGGATTTAATACAGAACTCGAAAATGTTATTAAAATCTACAGGCTTTTCCATTTAAAAATTCAATGGTAGGCCCATTTCCGCTCAGATTCTAAATATCAATAAAGGTCAAAAAATGCAGTTTATCATGTAATAATTGTTATGTGTGCCAAATCTGATTCTCATATTTTACTAAATGCGGAAAAAAGGAAGGTGAGCCTGGTTTCGTTGACTCCCGATATTTTCAGCTGGTGTTAAACGAAAGTTAAATGAAAACCTTTACATTGAAATTAAGTCATTATAAAACAATTTTACTTTAATCGTTAAATTTTCAATAATCATTTATGGATTTTTTTTAAATTTCAACACAAATTGTTTCACAATGACTTAATTTCAATTTTATTACCGTCAAAAGGTTTTCAAAAATTAATTTCTTTAATGTGGAATTGTACCTGATGAAGGCTACACGTAGCCGAAACATGTTGTACTCATAATTCTAACCACCCTACCCAAAAATTAAAAAAAAATGGGTGGTTACTGCAGTCACTAAAATTTTCGAATTCGAGATAAGACCATCTTTTGAGATCCCAGGAACCCAAAAAAGTGCTTGTTAAAATGTGTCTGTGTGTATGTGCGTACGTTTGACCGTTTGTAAATACGCCACAGCCCAAACTAAAAGACCGATTAGGCTGAAATTTGGTTCGTAGGCATCTCATAACCCAACTTAGATCTGAAAACTTTTAGAGCCAATAGTGCAATCAGAAACGCCCATTTTTTACGTTTCTATAAGAAAGGCCTTTAAATTCTGCTTGAAAAGATGTACTCACTCACTCTCAGTGCCCTTTTCGACGAAAAACTAAAAAAATCTAGGCTTTTATCGGACTTTAAAATTGCGGTACAGTCCAAGCCCCCCAACGGATTGGGCTGAAATTTTGCGCATGGGGATTGTTTCACACGTCGAAAAGCTGAAAAATTTTTGGTGTCAATCGACCCACGGAAAGTGCCGTTGTGGCACACCAATTTCCAAATTTAGAATTATTCTCTCATTTAACCATCCAAAACAAGTTTTTGAAAGATTTATTGCCACCACCAGAAAGATCTTCAAATTCTGGTTCTAAATAAGACAAAATTAATTTGCTTTTAGTACCCTTTGGGTAGAAAAATCCAAATTTTGTAATAACCTTAAAACTACGTTATATCCCAAACTACTGGATCGATTTGGCTGAAAATTGGTACATGAAGAGCTGAAAGGCTTTTGGAAGCAACTGGCCTACGGTGCCATTTAGGCATATCAATTTTAAAATTTTAAACAAGACACGGAAATCAAAGACCAATTTTCAAGTAGTCACAATTTTTTGCTGCCAATACAAGTATTCATGAGCAGTAATATTTTAGGGCTGAACAAAGGTCTCTTTAGGGCCTGTAAATATGCCGGCCATCCCATTAAAAATGTCAAAAATTTTTGGGCGCTCTGGAAGTTCGACGCAGTTACAGGACCATGATGTAAGGAACCGAGTAGGTGTCGATGTGGCACTAAAGTTTCACTGACTTCTTGTTACAAATTTTGTTGAGCAACGAAGAAACTGAAATAGCTGCAGACATACTTTTTCCAAAAAATTTCGTTGGCTCTGCACATTCTCATCCTCGCATTGTAAACAACATTTTAAAGACAGCAACGAACCGAGTATCGACACGACTCAGATCCACCACCTCGGTTACAAAGATTAATGCCATTGTGAGGCGGCACAGAAGCGTAACCGACAACCAACATCCATCCCCCAGCACATCTACTGAAATCAGTTCACTTAACTGGAAAAGATTATAAGCTTAAAACTCCGGAATGGGGCTGACAATGGTATTTCATTGAAGTTCGTTGCTATGTATTAATTTCGTTTCATTATGTATGGAAACCCTGAGAGATGAGCTCTTTAAAGCCATTTCCACCGTAAAAGTTAAAACTGAAACGCATTCACCACTCAGACAAAAACGTTTTCCTCGTTCTCCATTAAATTAATTCGGCCATCTGCATTTTTTAATTAAACAAAAAAATCTGATTAGGTGGAATCCTTTCGAACTCATTAACGAGTGTTGTGGTCCCTAATGCTTTCAGGAAGATAACTGGAGAGAACAAATTGTTTAATCAATCGGCGCCTGACTAATTTATTAAGCAATTTCCCTTTTCAAAGTGGATGTATTTTCCCGGAACGTTCCCTAATTAAAGCAGCTGAAGTAAAATTCAGCAGTTAATAATTCAATATTGAACCGAAAAACTTAAAAGGGAAACTCATTTTTAAGTAATGTTCACAGGTGCCAGGCATTTGCACCGTGTCCAACCAATGAAAGTAGATATTTTAGATGCAGGTGTTGTCATCAATTCATGCAGCACTCCCTTATTTCGCACCCTTATTTTTTAGCCCCGCTTGCATTAAATATTTACCGACACCTGTTTCCGTGATTGGTGCAGAAGCTATGAGTCAGATTTGTGACGTGTGGATAAATATAACTAACGAGGGTTAAAGGAAATGTCTGAGGTTGTTACTACAACTGCACGTTAAACACTTCAAAACCAATTATACATACCAGTAGCTTTGCATAGGGATTTACGAAGGGAGTTCAATTTCATTTTTAATTCCTACGCTCCGCCGGCAGTTACTGGAATCGATTGAAAAATTCAGGAAAACCGAATCGCCAAAAATTTCAAATCTTTACGTTTTAGAATACTGAGAACTTGTCTGTCTGATTAACACGCTACAGCCCAAACTACTGGACCGATCTGGCTGAAATATGGAAAGTGGACATCTTATAGATTTCGGAAGAGCTGAAAAGGTCTTGGGCTAAATCTTTTTTCCTGTTTCCCTAATAAATTTTTTGGATACCGATAAATCGAAATTGAAAGTAAAGCTGGTATAACTACAAAAATGCGACAAGTGAGCTAAGTCCGTCACATCATTTCAAATATAATTTTCTACATTAGGGCAAAGGGATACCAGTCGTATGTAGTTTCGTTTAGTGACAATGGGAATAATAAGCAAATTTCGCACCAATGCAAAACCTTTAACACGAGTTTCTCGAAAATCTGCATTTTGGACTTATACCCCTTTTCCCGCGCATCAGCCAATGATTCTACTTTTATAAAATATCAAAACAATTCAGGAAAACACCATTCCGTCTCGCGCTTTCGAGTAAAACGGAAGAGGTTCCCTTTCCTTCCCATGTTTACCCTCGTGTGTTTTGAAATTTAATCCTTAATGAGAGGGTGGCGGCTGAATGTGTGTTCCGGAAGCGGCTATTTGTGGTTTGGTCAACCGCAAACCGGGTCTACTACTGGCTTTATAAATACAAACCTTGAAGTGGCCACTGATAATTGACAAGACAAACACTTAAATAGTACAAAAAATTAATAGTGTTAGTAAAGCTGTAATTTAATTGAAATCTATTTATATTAATAATTATCGTCAATATAATGCATAGCCCCAGGGAAATAATAATTACAACACGAATGTAAAAAATTACAAAAAAAACACGTCTATTTCTGAGGTCTAATTGCACCGAACGATTGGCTAAAAATAACTGTTTGATTTATAGACTACTATCCGACCTTTGCAGATTGATCTTCCCACGCCTTTTTACATTACCAGATGTTTTTTGCAAATTCTTCAGGGTGATTAAACCAGAATTCATGAATAATAGTTAATATCTCGTAACTGTTATTGAAAATTGTACCATATTCTTGCTTATACAGGGTGTCACAGGATCATGGTACACTCCCCTTTTTCCCCTTATTATTTGGGGTAAAATTTTGAAAGGAAGTGGCATCAATTTTCTATTTTCAAATGGAACATCCTGTATATCACAACATTTATGGTATCTACATAATACCTAAGATTACATGTATCTAAGTGACATTTTAATAATTTTTTGAGTTTCTGGACTTGCTGCAGTTATATTTGTAGACAATTGTTATAAAATTAAATGACACTTACTAACTGGTGGTGTATTTATTTTGGTGTTTTTCTTAAAAGTAAGTTGTCAAATTAAAATAATAATAACCTAACCCCATATCATATATTTAATTGCTTATTAACCTCCCCACTCCACTTCACCATTAAAAAAAAGGGAGGTTACTGCAATCACTAAAATTTTTGAACTCGAGATAAGACCGGATCTATACGTTTTAAGGTCTTAGGAACCCAAAAAAGGGGTTTTTAAAATGTATCTATGTGTGTGTATGTACAGCTTAGAAACATGAAGATGCCCACCCAAAGCTGAATATTTACCTGGTCGCATGGACCAGGCCACGACAGAGACCGTGCAGAAGTTAGTTACCCCTACCTAACTGCTATTCGAATGCTAGGCGACCAACTAAATATTCAGCTCTGGGTGGGCATGTTCATATTTCTAAGCTGTACGTACGTACGTTCGTTCGTAACCACGTCACAGCAGAAACTACTGGACCGATTTGGCTGAAATAAATTTTTTGATGTAGAATTACCCGTGAAATGAATGACTGCATACCTAAATCACCCTTGTCTATTTGGTACCCTAATTATACGTTTTGTTTATCTCAAGTATCCAAATATCCAATGGGGAATTACGGTATCTTTGAATTACTATTCGGATTGAAAGACCTTTTGAAATGAGCTCTGACGTGTTTTTGCTTTTTCGGATATAACCATTTCTAAGGCCATAAAATGAGACAGTAATTTTGATAACATTTGAGCTACGTTCTCATGAAAATTGTGAGCCATTTCATTCCTGTTTCGTTTTGTCAACGTCTTCTATGGAAACGAGTAACATAACTGTCATCTATTTGTTATCTGTAGAAATTGCACACAAAGGTGAGATCGCTAGCACACACGGTATCAATTTTTAAAAATTGATTATTAAAATCTAAATCAAAAACGATCGACCTCAATCAAAGATTTTTTTCGAATTATACCAAGAATGTGTGAATTTGTAACATACGGTAATGGCCCATTATGAGAGAATAGAACACTTCAATGGGCAGGTGCAGTGAAAGTTAGCATAGATAAAAACAAAACAATACGTATGCTTTTCAAGTTTTTTTTAACAACCCTCAATCTCAGAAAATGTGTTCTAAGTCAACGTCGCCACTCTTTTGCATGTTTACAAATCGAAAATACAACACATAATAAACAATTAGTGTAAGTGTTAACATGTCAATTTTTCTTACATGAGCCGCTAAGTGGTCCTTTCACTGTCACGGTCGACTTGATGCTTTTTTTATTGATGACATTGTATAAAAAGTATTCCAAGTATGTATTAAGTATACAGATACCTTCATAAATTAGTGCCGGCGCACAATTCTGTGTACAGGGTGATCCAAACTCGACGCCCAGGCCATTTTCCTTGGAACGTTTTTTCATTATATTCATATTTTTTTCATATTACACCACACGTTAATATAAGTGATTAATAAACCATTATGTTTCCTGTAGTCGATATTTAATGTATTCTTTGATAGGGAAACCCGAGATATTATTTTTTTTGTAAAAAATAAAATGAAAACGGTTCAAATTATGAAATTTTGGCATTAGCATTTTTGAATGGACAGAAAAAGACCTCTCCAATGGTGTATCGCACCTTCGCTTAAAGTTTACATTGAGAGTTTCAACATGGCAAGAAAATTTTTAAAGTACGCCCAACCGTCCATGAAAAAATGGCCTGGGCGTCGAGTTTCGATCACCCTGTACATACCAGGTGATAATGCAGGCAATTCGGTAAAGTAACTTCCTTATATAGTTCTGTAGCTTACAGATCAAAGTTTTTAGTCCCAAATGAAGGAGGATGTTCATTTTATGCAGGTTTTCTGTCTTTATTCTTATACACCAAGCCACCATTTTGGCGGTGCTCCTTGTAGCAATAACTTAATTTCAACTCAGACAATGCGTTTATAATTTAAGTACTTACAATTAAAAAAGGTACAAGTTAAGCTGATTTTCCACTTGTCCTAACTCAAAATTTACCAAAATAAATGACAAACATTGTACAAACAGTACTGAGCATATTTAAGAGTAGGTTTACTTATTTATAAAATCATTTTTTAACGAACGCAGGGGTTGGGTTCTGTTGCTTTGAGAAACGGGCTCTGAGTGCCGTAAATGTTTTTATTTGATGGAACTGAAAGCGTTAGAATATGATTTCTTTGTGTTAATGCATCCGATCAATTATTCCTGTAATAAACTTTATCATAACGTAAGCGCATAGCCATAAAAATCCTTCTAGACTGTTTAAACGTCAATGGCAATGAAAGTATACAAAATTTTGAATGTCACTGCTTATACCATTTGCAGAATATCATCCAAAACAATGAATCAAAACTACAAAAATGTCAGATTTTTGGTACTTTCAACGAATAAAATGCGTAGATATTATATCCTGTGCTACACGTATTAAAAGCTACAGTAGAAAACAGATCTATAAACTTCTCAAACATGACAAGGTCCTGATTTTCACTTTTGTAATATAAATTTAAAATTTGGCAATGTTAAATCATGTGTTTGCCAAAAGTTTTGCTGCTACGTTTCATGAGATTTAGTGCAAGAGTGATTAAAAACATTGTAATCAAACATCGGTTCCTCTTTGAAAATAGACCAAGCTCTCAACAAAATTGTAAAAAGAAGTGAATTATATTGTCTGTACCCCAGAATAAAAGTGTATTAAGTCCAAAAATCAAGTTTTGCAGGAGAGCTGTTTAAAGATTTTTTTACAATATAAATTAGTGAAGGTCGCCACTCGAAAAAGCAGCAGGTCCCTATTTTTTGGGAAATGTATTGTGACTAACTAGCTTCATTTTGCACATATTTTGAACCCATCTAAAATGTAGACCGCCAGATTTTTTTTTGACTTTTTTGTGGACTTAATACTGTCTTATTTTGAATATAACTACAACAACTGGACTTAATATATGAATAAAGAGGATTTTTGGATTTCGAACAGATCAATAAATATCAAATAAATACAGAAATGACAGTCATTCTCCACTGTTTTCAATTATAGAAGCACTGTAAAACATTCCCTCGAAACATGCACGTCACTTGAGCAGTTGTTACGGACTTAATACTCTCTATCTCAGGAAATATTTTTGGAAAAACCGACTTAATATTTAACTAATGAAAATAATATTGGGAGAAAAGTGTCAAGTTCCATTTGGTACTGTTTTATTCCAAATAAGGAAAGGACTTAATCTGTTTTAAAAGGTTCTATTTTCTATGCCGGTCGAGATGTGACTTAAAACGATGTCGCATTGAAAAGGTGACTTAATATTATGTATTCCCATGAAAGAAACCTGATTTGGCTAAGAATGGACTTAATACACTTTTATTCTGGGGTACAGGTATGTAGTTCATGACGGATTTTTAACCAAAATGGTCCGAATTACACAGCTGACCATCCAGAGGACTTCTAGGTCTGGTTTCCACTATGTACAACTGACATCTAATGACAGTTTAAAAAGCACAGTTTTGAGTAGTCACTGGAACAGACACGGGACTTCATTCAACCAGATTGCCCGAATGTGCCTTTTCAGTTTATTTCGCATTTGCAGAAGCAAAAATCAATTTTCGAAAACTGACACCTGTCAAGTATGTCAAACACGCCGGCGATGACATAACGCTTGCGTACGTAAATAGTCCCGTTTATATAATTTTTCGTAATAAATAACAAAACATAATCAACTTACTAGGTAATAGGTGCTAATATTTCATTTATAGGTTTAGGCTGCCTTGTACTGTACCGTCTAACAAGTTACACAAACAAAAATACTAGAAACACAATACAACTACGAATTAAAATCAATTACTTTAGTTTTTTTAGGCA
The DNA here is from genome assembly GCA_963924575.1 of Pycnomerus fuliginosus. NCBI lineage: Eukaryota > Metazoa > Arthropoda > Insecta > Coleoptera > Zopheridae > Pycnomerus > Pycnomerus fuliginosus. The sequence goes on along the minus strand of OZ004617.1, from coordinate 14,636,858 downwards.
CTCAGTATTGCAGCTGATACTTTGATATTTAAATCAACCTCACTTGAAGAGTGCAAGTTTCAAAGGTGGCAAGTGCTTAAATCAGGCATCCGAGATATTGAAAAAAATGTATTGAAATGTGCGCATTGTACACTCAGGAGATAAAGTAATGGCCCTTGACCGCTGAGAATGTGGATAGATTCTCACAAGCCTTATCAAATCTATCATGAGGGTCTTCTCTAAGAATCTGTCGACATTGTTCGCGGTCGAGGGCCAAGACTTTATCTCCTGACTGTACATACTTATGGGATGGGCGGCCTTATTTTTAAATTAATCTACAAAGTTTAGTACGAGATTTGGCATCTTTTCTACCTTTGATAGTCCATTGAGCAAAGCGTTTAACACCATTCTGGACCAAGAACTTCAATTCTGAAGATTGGGCACTTACCCCCTTTGAAACTTCCACTCTTCACTTGTTCTTTTGACGAATTTGGAATAAGGAATTTTCCAACATAAAGTGTTATTGCGATTTTAATTTAAGATAAACCTCTATTAAATCTAGACAATCTAAAACAAACAAAACATTTCGTCGTAATAGACAGCTTTACATCAATACTTAAGTATTTTCCGACAATTTTTTTTTGCAATAAGTGCACTTGAGGTAATTTTAGATCGAGATTGAACCACTCGATAGCGAAGCAAAATTCCGATAAAAACTTACCACTAGGCTCCGATTTTGTACTAGATTTCCTATCCATTGCTTTTGGTGAACAATTCTTCCTAACGGGTTTGGCCAAGAACGAAGGGGGTACCTTGAATCGAACGAGGGATTGAAAATCAACTGAAAGCAGCCAACTTACCACTTTATCGCTTCTCTGGCCACTCGGCAATCGGGCCACACTGGCTTCCGGACTGTCCTCGGGCGGCGGTGGCTGCGTTATCCAGTTGTACTGTCTCTTTTCCAGTGGCAAACCCCACCTTTCATATTCTAAGCTTTGAGTCCTTAAAGTTTCGTAACAGTCTAAACACACGACAGAATAATCTCCGTTTTCCAGCAGCAGAGAATTCTCGGGCTGCGGATGAAACCTGAGAAACGGAAAATCCTAGAACGAACCGTTTAGTGTCTTATTCGAATTTGGTGGTCGCCGCCAACCTTGATTAACAGTGCTCTCACTCTTTTCCTATACGTTGTAATGCCACAGACGTAGCAGCAGTAGTCGTGCATGTTGTATTCCCTTTTGTCGGCAGAGGGCGCCGTCGTGCCTTGAGCTTCGTGACGCCGCCATTGGCTGACGAGGCTGTGGTAACAAAATGTGCAGACTAGAGCGGATCCGTCCTCTCGGAGCTGTTCGGCGTTTGGATGACTCACGCGTTTCAGAAGGTACGGAAAGTAGGGTGCGTTCCTCCCTGTGTTAAAAAAGCACCCAGTTAGAAAATTCAGATACGAGGTGAAGACTAAAGATACAAAAGGCCAAATAAAAATTACTAAATTCAGTAAATTCACATTTAACATCTGTCGGAATACGTGACAGCTGTGGCATTGCCCAACACATTCAGGATTCTAGTAGAAAACATACAGTAGAAACCAGATCTATAGCATTTCTCAATGTGACAAGCTACTGATTTTCATCTCTGTACACTTTGTGCCAAACGTTTTATACCCTATTTATTATTATTATTATCGTTATTGTTAAAGCGAGAAGTTTGAATAATAGTGTAAGAACATTTTGGTAGTGATTTGATAAGGTAAAATTGTAGAATTAAACCAATTATACGTTTTAACTTTACAAAAAAATTACTCAACAAACCTTTTGACGGATTTCTAACCAAAACAAAAGCTAACCGTTCAGAGAATTTATAGGTCTGGTTTCTACAGTACTCTCGATTGCACTAAGCAGGACGGTGCTTTTTTCTTTTCCCACCATTGGGATTTTTCGTTTCCCACCATAAAAGTAAAAAGTTAAAAAAAAGTTGCGTTCTTTCGGGGTATTTATACTGAAAAAACTGAAAATAGGAGTTGATGTTAAAAATTTTGATAAATCCCAGAAAACGCTTTAGGTGGAGTAAAATTAAGATTTTGCGTTGCTCCATGCAACAAGGTTCCCTAACTCTAAAGCTATTCCAAATAGATCGAGATATGTAGGTTCTTAAAGGCCTGGTGGTAGTTTATTCAGCATTTGTCGTTACTGTCAACTGGGGTTTTTCCGTTTGCCATGTGCCGTTTTAATCATATACAGGAGTCACGGCCACCCTAATTTTCAAAAACATCGAAGAAACCGGTTGAAAACGCAAAAACACGTCAACATTGTTTTTGCGACATAAATTCAACTGCACAATTACTTTTTTTAAATCCTTTGTATTTATTTCAAATTTCTCAATATTCAAACCTTTTACAAGTTGCAAAAAAAATTAAGGGAATGTAATTGGGCATTTGAATTGGCATCAAAAAACCAAAGTTGACGTGTATTTTCGTTTTCAAAAACTATTAATTTTTAAAATCTAGGGCGGCCGTGACTCCACTCCACATGTAACATGTAACTGACTCAGAAAAAATCGAAGATTCCGAATCCGTTAAGAAAAGTGCATAATTTCATTTTAAAATAAAAATTAGGGTCATTTCGGGTTAAACCGAAAGTGCAAAAAAATATCTGACTACACCATTGGTAGTCCTAGTCCAGTAGCCAGAGAGAGAAAATGAGCATTATAAAAAAAAAGTCCGGAAGTCTTGAAATTTGGTGATCTTGTAGGTTTGGGGGTGCCTTAAAACATACTCATTTTGCAACCTCGTAGGTAGTCGGCTAGGGCCCCCATACTGGCTCAATGGGGGCGCGAATCAGTTTTTTGTATTTATTTCAGTTCTGGTGCATCCTGCGACAAAAATACTTATTATGAAAAAGAAAGAGCACACAATTTTCAGCAGATTTGGCCCTGTACATTTTTCGCATAAATTGAATGGTTTCGGCCTAGTGGGTACGGTTAGTTGGTTTGAATGTGGTTGATAATAAAAGTTTTTCAACACCGATTTTTCAAACTTCCCGTTTCTTAATTTTTGGTTTGCGTGGCTTTTCGACTACTTCAATCACCAATCTCTAATTTAATATGCACCTGAAGACGATTGGACATCGAACTTTCGAAACGTCGGGAAGACCAAACATCGAGACAATGGAGGCCCCCGCGTAGCATTGGGGCCTCTTAGATTGTTCAGCATCGTCCAGTCTTATCAAGAAAAGTATTGTCTTGTTATTTTAAATCGTTTCGTAGCTCTTACCCTCATAGTTACAGCGGGGCGGGCAAATATCTTGAACGGTGCAAGGAAAAATTTCAGTTTTGCGGCATGTTTTGGTATCAGATATAAGTGTAATAAATAGCATAAAGCACACGAATAAGTTGAAATACTCATTTCCCCACCACCATAGGGTATAGTATGTATGTATGACGTATGTATGTACCTTATGCTATTTATTACACTTATATCTGATACCAAGATATGCCGCAAAACTGAAATTTTTCCTAGCACCGTTCAAGATATTTGCCCGCCCCGCTGTAACTATGAGGGTAAGAGCTACGAAACGATTTAAAATAACAAGACAATACTTCTCTTGATAAGACTGGACGATGCTGAACAATCTAAGGGGCCCCAATGCTATGCGGGGGCCTCCATTGTACCGATGTTTGGTCTTCCCGACGTTTCGAAAGTTCGATGACCAATCGTCTTCAGGGGCATATTAAATTAGAGATTGGTGATTGAAGTAATCGAAAAGCCACGCAAACCAAAAATTAAGAAACGGGAAGTTTGAAAAATCGGTGTTGAAAAACTTTTATTATCAACCACATTCAAACCAACTAACCGTACCCACTAGGCCGAAACCATTCAATTTACGCGAAAAACGTATAGGACCAAATCTGTTGAAAATTGTATGCTCTTTCTTTTTCATAATAAGTATTTTTGTCGCAGGATGCACCAGAACTGAAATAAATGCAAAAAACTGATTCGCGCCCCCATTGAGCCAGTATGGGGGCCCTAGCCGACTACCTACGAGGTTGCAAAATGAGTATGTTTTAAGGCACCCCCAAACCTACAAGATCACCAAATTTCAAAACTTCCGGACTTTTTTCGATGTCTAAGTACCCTGCGCCTGGGCTATGGGTCTGGGTGCACATAATGTTGACCTGTTCGAGGATATTTCCTAAATATGACTGTCAAAAAAGTTCTTCAATTTATTCCTTACTTTTGAAAGGCACTGTATAACCAATACATTATACAGGGTGGTGCAACAGTGCGTCGGGCTTCCATAGCTACCAAGTTAGGAATTTCGTTCAAGTGGATACTTAAAACTATAAATGAAGACGCATTTCAGTAAAATATCTTTGATCATACAGGGTGATTCAAAAAAATTTGACAACTCAAAGGTAACTTTTTTTTTAATAGAATGCAAGTTATATTTTAGCATATTTCCAATCTCTTTAATCGCCTTTATTCGTCCGTAAAATGTTATGGCTCTTGAATCTTTGATTGGCAAGAAAAAAATTGCAGTTTACGCGGATGCAGTTTTTGTAAGAAAATAAGATGAGGACCTTGTTGTAGAGTTTCGAAAGAAGCTCTGATCCAATTTTAGTTGTCATCCTATGTACTGTGTTCAAAATTAATTTTCAAAATTTGAGAACTTTCAGGTTGTTTTCCTTAACTTTTTCAAATGGAACACTCTGTATATTTTAAGCTAGTGTAATGTAGAATTTATAAGCGAATATCTTTTGTAATACAAATATGTTGGTTATTTTCATCCATTTTTGAGTTATTCGGAAAATTACAAGTTTTCTTGTATGCAGATACTTTTAACTTCTAAAATTGCAACATAAGCACTCAGAACTCAGACTAATACTGTATAGTACTATGAACGATATAATTTGTTCTTGAAGACATTTCCACTACCCTTCCTTAACAACTTCATTTGAGACTTTGGTATTTTTGTTTGTAGGAGTAGGCACATTACTTTTATATGTTAAATGTTAATGTTTTATGTAAAAAGAAGAAGCAATTAACTGTTTCATGAAGCAAAATAGAGAAAATTTTTGTTTTTTAAGTACTTAACAATCTGCAAGCAAGAAAATTTGTAATATTTACGAATAACTAGAAAAGGGATGAAAATGACTAATATGTTTGTAGGACAGAAAATGTTCCTCTGCGAATTCTAGATTACACTAGCTGAAAATATGCAGGGTGCTCCATTTGAAAAAGCTGAGAAAAACAATCTCAATTTTCTCATTTTAAAAATTAATTTTGAACACCCTGTACATTGCGGGACAACTAAAATTGAATCAGAGCTTCCTTCGAGCCTCTACAACAAGGTCATCGTCTTATTTTCCTACAAAAAGTGCATTCGCGTAAATGGCGAATGTTTAGTGGAGTGATGCAATTTTTTTTCTACCGAACCAAATATTCAAGAACCATACCATTATAGCGACGAATAAGGACTATTAAAGGGATTGTAAATACGCTAAAATATATCGGGCATTCCATTTTAAAAAAGTCACTTTTGACTTGCCAAATTTTTTTGAACCATCCTGATCAAAAATATTTTAATTACACAAGGTAGTTTCACAGTCTCGTTCCACAAAATTTTTACTTACTGTTTAGGACGCGTTTCGGAGTGTTACTCCATCTTCAGCTATAAAAGAAATTAACACAAAATACAAAACAGTTGCCTGGAAAATGAAAAAACGTTTGGGTCAAAGAAAAATAACAGCTTTTGGGTCGCACTGTAAATCGATCGAAAGACGCTCAAACAGCTCAAACAGTAGAGCTGGTTTCAAATCTCATGATCCGTGAGATGCGCAAAGGGCGTGGCCTGTTGGGGAAAATTTCCGCGGTTTCTGTTCATGCCGAAAACATCGGTTCTCCGGTGCGGTAGCGCTCGAGTTGAAATGTTTCAAACGTCAAAGAGCGGCCGCGCCGTTTGCACGCCTGTTAATTGAACCACGTGGAGGTTAGACACGAGGTAATCTCAACGAGGCAACGACGCAGTACAGAATGACAATATTTTCAGAACGGTGCGTAGTTTGCGGGAACGACCGACTTGAGCGCTCTGCGCACCGAAGGTCACAGATCATGAGACTTGAAACCAGCTCTAAGTAAAAATTTTGTGGAACGAGACTGTGAAACTACCTTGTGTAATCAAACATCAGTTCCTCTTTGAAAAATGGACCAAGCTTTCAACCAAAAATATTTTACTGAAATGCGTCTTTATTTATAGTTAAGTTAAGTATCCACATGAACGAAGTTCCTAACTAGGATGATTTAGGCGCCATGGAAGCCTGACGCACTGTTGCACCACCCTGTATGACAAAATACAAATATGACGGCAAATGACTTATAAATTATAGTAAACCACTAAATGGCAGTACTGAATTCCGTCGGGGGTTAAAATATGACGGTCCACACTGCCATACATGACGTCACGCTTTAGCTTTATAGGTAACCAATAGTAGGCGAACAAAATTTAATCTTTCAAACGAAATAAAGCATGGCAAGTCATTTTATTAGTTTTTTAAACCTACCCTGAGGTCTACCGTAGATCACTCGTGCTAACGTGAACTCTGAATGCAATCCACAGAGAAAACAATAGATACTGCTTCCGCCCGGATTACTCGCTATAGTCCTCTCACTATTTGTACTAGGAGGTGTGGGAATGCCTCGATCGCCATTTGTTGAGCTGGGATCAGACACCGGAATGTCGTATCTGCAACCAACGAACAAATTACGACTTTTCATTCCAGTCAAAAAACGCACCTTCTCCTCTCCAAAGGTACTCTTTCAATTTCTAACGTCTCCCACTGCTGGGCTAAATGGGTCACACATCTCGTGCAACTAAGTACTCTGCCATGCGAATCCATGCAGCTGTTCTCCGAGCTCCTTCCCACATTCCTCAGGCATGGAAAGTGCATTGCGTGGGAGTTCATTCCTTCGGGTGAAGTACTCAGCCACTCCATTTGCACCCGAGGGAATAAACCGCTGCAAATGTAGCATCTGAAGCTTTGGTTTAAGGGCTGACCGTTCACATCTTGAGCTGGCGACGCCGTCCTCGACGAGACGCTCTAAAATAATTAAATATTTGTAAATATCGCAAAGATTGTGGCCAAATTCAATTTTTAATTTAACTTTTCAAAAGCAAACGAACCTGCTACAGTTTTGTTTTCGTCGCATCTTAGCGGAATATGGTGGTAATAAATTTAACATCAGTAAACTAACAATATTTGCTTAAATAATTACTCACCTTTGTCCGTGGCAAATTTTAAATTATGTCAGAGATGCATCAAAATCCGCAGCCAAATATTTAATTTAAATTGTGTATTTCGCAACAGAATTTGCACTATCAAAATCTGTTTTGTTTGTAACATTTGAACTTGAGAGAAAACTGACCTTGGCATAATGAAAACTGATACCAACCAGGAAAGTTCTGCGGGGTCAAAAATTAAACTGATGTCACTTTATGGTATCGTACAATGAAACTTGAATTGATTTGTTATTGTAAAACTTTTGCGTGCGGGCCATAATTTCCTTTGCTTTAAAAAAGCCTCGAAAAAAGCTGACCACACAGTATACTTGAATTTAGTTTTTAATTATAAATTTGTAACAGCTTTCTTTAATAATTAAATTATTAGCCACTTTTTAAATATTCCATCGCGTTCCAATTTCCAGTAATTGAAATTTATTTAATTAATCTCCCCACTCCACTTCACCATTTAAAAAAAAGAGAGGTTACTGCAATCACTAAAATTTTCGAGGCGAGATAAGACCAAATCTATACGTTTTGAGGTCTCAGGAACCCCAAAAAGTGGTTTTTAAAATGTGTCTGTATGTATGTACGTACGTACGTTCGTAAACATGCTACGCCCCAACTACTCGACCGATTTGCCTGAAATTTGGTATGTGTGCATGTGATGACCCAACTTAGATCCGAAAAGCTTTTGGAGCCAATCGTGCAACCAGAAATGCCATTTTGGCACATCAACTTTTAAATTTCAAATGCAAACCCAAATTTTTCACATCACCATATGAAAGGCCTTCAGATTCTGCTTCCAAAGATGTATTCACTGTCAGTGCCCTTTTGACCAAAAACTAAAAATATCGAGATTTTTATCGGACTTCAAAATCGCAGTACAGCCCAAGCCCCTGAACCGATTTGGCTGAAATTTTGCACATGGGGATTGTATTACACGCCGAAGAGCTGAAAATATTTTGGATTCAATCGTCCCACGGGAAATGCCATTTAGGCATATCAACTTTAAAATTTTAAACACGTCACGGAAATCAAAGACCCACGCGTTGGAGAGGTTTCAGCCGCTTCTCTGCTGCCAATTTTTTTGATTGGGATTTACACTGGTCAAGCTTGAATGCTATTGGTTCATTTATTTACAGAGTGTACCATTTAAAACGAAACACCCTGTATAACCCCTGTGATTTGAGGGAAGAACGCTGAAACAGGTCGATTTTTGTTTGGAGGACACTTAAATCCGTGCTTGACGAAATTTTCCAACGCACCCCCTACCCCCCACCAACCCCCTTCTTCAAAATACCCCAGTATTGTCATTTAAAATTTTGAAGAGGGGGTTGGTGGGGGGTAGGGGGTGCGTTGTAAAATGATGTATCACAAGTGGGTTGTGATATAAGCTAATTTCGTTGCGAATTCAATTTGGTAAAAATGTTTAACTCTCGTTAACTCCAACGTCCTCTACTGTCGAATTTTGAACTACGTTAGGGCCCTTTGTGATACATCATTTGAAGGGGTTTGAAATTCTCTGTAAACTGATGCAAGAATTTTTTTAATCCATCCATGCGTTCAAAAGTTAGAGCCTAAACTTAAAGGATTTCTGGGCCCAGAACCAGCTAATGTTTTTGAATGTAACTTTTGAACGAGTGGATGGATTTCAAAAATTCTTGCATCACTTTTGAGAATTTCAAACCCTTTGAAATGATGTACCACCCTCCAAACAAAAATCGACCTGTTTCCTCAAATCACTGTTCGAGGAGTTATTCAGGGTGTTTCGTTTTAAATGGTACACCCTGTATATTAAAAGTTGAAGATTTTGCGAGGAATATTTCGCAAGCGGTGTTCTTAAAACCTATCAGGCATGCTACCTTCATGCATTATTCTTTCCTTCTTTCCTGCAGAAGTACACAACAGTGCACTTAACGTACAGAACATAATTTCCTGCAGAAAGGACTCAAATTTTTTATTCGCTCCGACATTTATAAAGGCATCGAAATGTTATTGGAGCGAGGCATAACCCAAAAAGGCGCATCCACATTAATCTCGATTTAACCAGCTCATCCACTGTGCTTTGATGAAAACGGCTCAGTCGGGCGGAACAGTTGCCAAAAGCAATTATAGCATTCCGATTGATCACAGAACAGCCGTGCTAATGGATTTATGTTTTGCACCGGCGAGAAAAATTTACCAAGGATATCGATATTTCTCCAAAAACTGACCTCAGTAATATTAATAACAAAACGACGATAAAAAGGAAAACGCACTAAGATTTGCTTTAAAAAGCCACAATCGTCAGACTGATAAGGTTAAAGTTGCCGAACCGTGAACTTGACCCCAACCTGTAGATAGCGAAATTTTAGCAAAAATTTACAAGCCATTAATCGACGGATGTGGGAGGTGCTACAATCGGTTTTTGTTTTGGGTTTGCATGCATTATTAATCGTACAGCCAATTTCTAATCATACTAGTTATAATTTATCTAGGCTCGTGTGTGTTATAATAGGTAAAGAGTTGGCTTGTTTAATTTGAGTACAGGAACAGGAAGTCGAACATCCCGCAAAATATTACGTCAAGAGTATCGAAATTATCTGCTATCAAATCTAACTGATAGGTATTAAATATAATGGAATATTTCCAGTTTCAACCGGCCTATTTTATCTAAATCTAATGCGAATACCTAAAGAGAATAAAATATAATCAAAAATAATAATTATTTGTAATCAGGTTCGGAGGAGATTGTGGAACGTCTGAAATAGAATTGTAGTCGTTAAGCGTAATAATTATTTATGTATCAAGGGAGTTAAAGTAAAGTGCAATTTTAATCCCGAAGTCAAAATTTATATACGAGCGAGCGGAGCGAGCGAAGAAGGCATTACCTCCTACTTCAAACTACGTAGGTATGTCAATCGAAAAAAAGTAAACTACTCACTTTAATCCCTAGGGCAAATTTGAATTCATTACTCCCTGCCAGTAAGAATATTTAACAATACATATCAAAAACAAGTCACAATTCAGATGGATAGTTGGTTGAATTAGAAAAAAAGTTGCGCTTTTTCAAGGAATTTAAAAATCTGAAGAGAATTTTCCGCTCGTGCCGAAGTTAGGACGAAAAATCGGGAGAACAAAAATTAATATCGTCCAAACAATTGATGCTAGTTAAATGAAACTAGGAACTATTATATCTTTGACATCTGTCAATTGAACAACGTTGGTAGAATTTGGGATTTAATTGAAAGAGTAAAAAATTAAAAAATAAATATCAGCCGATATGAACTTTTGATATACAGGGTGTTCGGGAATGGTACCGTGTAATTTTAAGGGCGGCTCTACCATGAGAAATGTAGTCGAAAAGTCCTTTGCCATTTTGAGCTAAGAAGCATTTTTTCGTCGGGCATCATATTCAAATATTGCAAAGTTTCGGAACTGCTGAAAATATGTAAGTAGGTGATAACAATAGAAAAATGAAAACATCTGGTAGGTAGATACCATGGAGTAACAAAAAATTACCTACCTTCAAAATCTTGTCAAATTGACAAATAGCAATAATCAACCTGCGAGTGTCTTGGTAAATGCAGAAAATGGTAGAAACGACATTTTCATTTAACGTGTTGCCACAAATTTCGAGAACGACAATCACAGGTAACAATTTATAACGGGTCAAATTATTTTTTTTGTGGTCATGGTATCTACTAGATGGTTTATGAAGCTATTATTGAATGAAATATTCCAACAGTTCCCCTCGCAGTTTCTAAACTTTTAGGGAAAATATTTGAATATCAAGCTCTGAAGAAAATATGCGTCCAACTCCAAAATGGTTAAGGACTTTTCGACTGCATTTGTGATGGTATAGCCGCCCTTAAAATTACACGGTACCCTTACCTAACACCCTGTATATCCGGATACATCTCGGATATTTTGATATTTTTGAACACTGTCGCAATTGCTTACTTTAGTCATGAATACTATTCAAAACAGAATTCTAATTGCAATACTTCATTCACACAGCAACAATTCGCCGGATAGTCCTGCTCGGAATTTCCTTGAGCAAAATTAGATTATTGAGATTCCGGCAAGAGGTCTGCTTAATGTCACTATTGGTTTGCATCACTTTATACAGGGTGTAACACAAACATACGGAAATATTTTAACCACGTATTCGTCACACAAAAAGTTTTTCCTAAAGTCATTATCAAAGGAGAGTTACACACAGCAATTAAAGATTACCTCGAGGATTAACTAGAAGATTGTTTTGATTACATGAAGTACAAGACTTCAAATTTGTCAAATTTTGAGCCTGCAAATGTGCAGAACTCGTGCGAGACATACAAGATTGGAAACCTGAACTACTTATGTAGGTATTCCATTCGTTGTTTAATTCCGAGTCTTTGGAAGTATGACACTAGAACAGTTAGTATACCTACTCTATACATGAAAAATTCGTGTGGCTTACCCCTCGTTTAATTCCATTAGCATACCTACTTAATTCTAGCTAGAAATTCTTAAAATTGTTCAGAAAATAGAATAGCCAAAAATGTGGAATATTTACGTCCTAGGAACTTTTTCACACTTCAAAATACTACTCTATATTATTTAGATGCCAGTTTTTCCTATATTTTACATGAAGTGATAGTTATCTACTTATTTAATTTACATGTAAAACGTGAAAATAATTGGTAATCTCGGAGACGATAGAAACTTCTACTTTTTTACAGATTTAGGTAAAGTTAACCGTCTATAACAAATGAACAAAAATAGATTTAAAGTAAGAGTTACAATGAACACAGCGACGCTCCTCCATTGGGAATCGAATAAATTGAAAAAAGGGCTCTCTTCCCGAGGCTCTTCCGTTGATTATACAGTGTGCACATACCAAATTTCAGCCCGATCGATCCAGTAGTTTGGACTGTATCGTGTAAACATACACACAGACAGACATTTTTCAAGAACTATTTTCTTGGGTTCTCAACACCCTAAAATGTAAAGATTTTTGATGTTTTTGGCGATTCGATTTTTCGATCGATTTTAGTAATTTCTCCGCGAGAGTAGAAGTTAAAACTAACATCTATAAAGCTCCTTTGATAACCCGATTTGCTTTAAACACCGACAACCGAATAAAACCTGAATAAAATAAATGTTTAGCGGGTGTTTTCAATACTCAACAATCAACATTAATTTATTTTTTGCGACATTTTTTTGCTTGATCTAGAGTGCGTCAATATTTACAACACAAAGAATAACTACCTGATACTGAAAATTGAAACAACACGATCATAATACAGGGTGCTTTCTAACCGCGTGTAAGTTTTTTAACCTCAGACTGCCTATCGAAAATGGTGACGATTCGCACAAAATTTTTTAGGTCGAAGTAGTCTCCTAAGGAAGTCAAAGGTGAGCCATCGGGAGCAGTTTTTTTTATTATCTCAGGAACGGATCAACGGATTTGAATGAAATTTGGAGGAAGCTAGTATTCAATGAATATACATCTACACTGTGAATTTCGTTGGATTATGACCACGGGATCCCCAGAAAACGGAGACACATTTAACATTTTTCTTCCGGAAAATGTTTGAAGGTCACGCGTTTAAAAATGGTAGCGTCTGTTAGAAAGAGCAATTCAAACTCCAACTTTTACTATACTTGGTATTTTTTGATTTAATGAGTGGTTTTAGAGATATCCGTTCCTGAGGTTACTGGAAAATTTTTCAAGATCATGCAATGTGAAAATGGTGGTGCCTGTTGTAAAGAGCAGCTTAAACTGCAACTTTTACTAGTCTTGGTATTTTTTTATTTAATGAATGGTTTTGGAGATATCCAAATAAGAAAAACTGCTCCCTATGGTAAAGCCCTAACTTCCTTAGGAAACGACTTCGACCTAAAAAAATTTGTGCCAATCGTTACCATTTTCGATGGGCAATCTGAGGTTAAAAAACTTACAAGTGGTTAGAAAACACCCTGTATAAACCCTTTTTTAAACTAGCAAAAACAACAAGGCCAAAAACTTGTTTTGCTTGCAAGAAATTACTGGACATCGTAACGTTACAGCGAATGTCCAGAAATGTTAACGTCTCATGACGTAAGTGTCAAACTGTACCTACTGTACACATATGCAAAAAAAAAATGCGTACACAAACACAAACATCACACTCACTAAATAAGTTGAGATCAGTTTTGCATTGGGTAATAACCAGAATTAACCTACACGTGTCTCGAAAATTTCGCGTTTTCGCACTCAAACGTAATCAGGCCCTTGAGATAAGTCGATGGGCCAGACATAAATGAAGAGAGACCGATTTTATTTGGAACAATGGCGCGAGCAATCGATCATTAAAATTCGGAAACGCAGAAACCCCAAAAAAATAATGTTGCACTTTGTTGTGTGACTGATGCCAACCTTGAACCAACCACGACGTTCGTAACTCATTCAAAATAAATTCGTTGCAGAAAATTACGTTAATTATCACTCCACCGATATTCTCGGAGGGGTGATTCACTTGAAAACAAAACTGTAACGAGAACCGATTTTTGGACAACTGAAAACCTCAATGTTAAACTTTATCGTTGTTTACTTGACATCACAGATACGATGATATAATCCCCGCTTTATTTACAAGCCTCAGACGCATGTCAGACTAACAGCTCGAAAACGACTGTTTACTTACTTTGTTCGCCTGTCGACTTTCCAACGCCGCCAGTTTCTTCTTGCTCGACATGTTGATATCGTACGGTTTGTACCTGATATCGGAACCGGCACTGTTTGCGGGCGATTTGACAGTGCTGGGCCTTGAAGAATTGCTGTTGAGATACTGCACATCAGTCACTGACACATGATTATTAATTATAGCACTTGGATCACCACCAAACACAGGATGCTTCTGCGGTATGGACTTGTAGCAAATGTAACATACTTGAACCATCCCCTGTGGACTGATGGGGCTGGCCCCCGGGGGTGGCTTCAGCGTCTGAATGAACGGATAATACTTCTCCTTTTCGCTGTTGTGGCAGCAGTAAAGCAGTCGAATGCTACTGGAAGGATATTCCAAGGCACAAATGTAACAGATGAAGGTCGTGGTGTCCAAGGTCGATGACTGACGTTTCCTCAGCGTGTAGTTGCGTTCGGCGTGGGGCACCCCCTGCGCCTGGAAGGCCGTCCACTGTTTTATCAAATGCTTCTGGCAGTCGAGGCAGGCCTGCACCCTGCCCGCCGAATCAATCGGTCGCGACCTGCTGGGCCGAGGGTGCTCGATCAGACTAGGAAAGAAGGGTTGAACGGGTGATCCGGGCAGCTGTTTGGCCGCTATCGTTTCCAGGCTGCCCCGCGGGAAGCCGTCACCGCAGACGTAACACACTTCCGTCGTCGAATTTTTATCCGGCATGCTGAGATCCAGGATGTCCGTTCCGCCGGACGAATTCGAATTTTGATTGTGGAATACCGGGACCGACTGGATGGAGGGCTGAGAGTGGGTGAGATCGAGCGCTGCTTCCGGGATCATCTCAGGTGGCTCTTCGCTGACCTTTAAAAAACAGATACATGAGTCTCACGTTTACTTCACGTCAAGCACATCATCTTATTGACCTCTTATTAACTATTCGACACTTATAATGTTGATTATCAATAAACATGAAAACCTATAAACTCAAACCAAACACCCACAACGCTAAAATGTGCGCATTGCGAGGAAACGAGGGGTTGACCTTGACTGCAAGGTAAATTTCTGTACACTAAATGGCTAATTATACGAAAAAGAGTGGAAATTGCTAAAAAATCGCCACAATTGTCGAAAATCTCCAAAATTGAGTATACTTTTGACGGTACCCCTAGCACTTTTTTTCTTCGTAAATGTGATAGAACTATCTAAACTGGGCATCCAAATGAACCTTTCAGGCTAAAATTCTCCCGTCTGTTCAAACCACAATAACTTTTCACAAAGCGCCGCAATTGTGAATCGCTATCTTACGTTAGAAAGATCGTTTTATTGAATTAATTCCAGTGTTATCATAAGTGTTGGGGTTTTCGTCCATGGCTCGACATGGTTGTTTCAAAACAGTTTGCAAAAATGTGAAGTTTTACACCATCCCCAATTCCAAGATTTTTTTTAATGAGTGAAACAGGTGCACAGGATCAATATCTGGAGATCCTTTTGTCGTTTTTTACCGATAACACTTTCTTCCCCCAGGAATTAAAAAATAACTTTCTTTTCATTAACCCCGATAACTTCTTCATTCATTAACCAATTTTCAAGGTCGTGGGCTCTTTGTAACCACAAAAGATTGGTTAAACAGAAAACCTCCAAAGAAGTCTTCTAGCACAAAAATGCAAAACGGTAGGAAGTAAAGAAATCACCATAAAATTTTAAACACGTTTTATATGGAACATTTACAACGAATCTTCAATTCTCCCGTCTACAGCTAGAAAGGGCTTTCTCGGGGAGTGTTTCGATGAGTCATTTGAGAATGTTACGTTAACACTTGGTCAAAAAGAACAAGAATCTTGATTCCCATTCTGACAGATAAAACAGAAAGTTTTCACATGAATCTGATTTATAATTTAAGCCAATTGCTGTTAAAAATCATTTGAAGTCTACCCTAAGAGAATTTTAATTCTGAATAATATTGCTCGTGCAAGTTTTTTTGCCCTCCTTAAAGAGCAAGAGAAAACCAATGGTCTTAAATTAATGCAATGCGACCCTTCCATTAAGTTTCCATAGCGACATTATGATAGTGTGTACTGTAAAAATCTTTTAAAAGGGTCTACCAATAAAGATTATGGCTCATTAGTAGGGTATTGTACCCATTGTGCGGCAAGGTCCCGACAATGCGCCATAAACTTTATTACTAGACACTTTTAAAAGATTTTTACAGTATTCGATTCAAAAACAATAATGCAATAATGACACTTTAGTTGTCACATCCTTTCATTGTCGCCGTATATCGTCATAGAAACTAATGGAAGGGCCGGACTTCATTAATTTAAGACCGTTGGTTTTATCCTTCAGAACGGGAATCAAAATTCTTATCCTTTTTGACCGAGTGTTAACGTAACATTCTCAAAATACTCCTCGAGGGGCCCTTCCTAGCTGTAGACGGGAGAATGAAGATTCGTTGCAAACGTGTTTAAAAATTTATGGTAATTTCTTTTAGAGATGCAACGGATATCCGGTTACTATCCGGTATCCGGCCTATCCGGCCCCTTTTCTACTATCCGGCCGGATACCGGATAGTGACCTGGATATCCGGCCGAAGCCGGATACTTACTTCAAAAATAAAGAAGGCTAGAAAATCAAATTTTTATTTATAATTTTACAATTTTAATATTTGAAATTTAATAGTGGCAAATTATGATGGATAAAATTTTTATGATTCAGCGATGCCATTGCACACTTGTACACTTTTCTGGAGTTTTTAGATAAGATTGTATTGTACACCACCACGCACGACCATTACTCTCTTTATCACCTGTGCTGCCGTGTTAATTTGAAAGGGCGGCGGATCTGAAAAATTGTAGATTTGTGAATTTATGAATTTATATGTATAGATTTCCCACGAACTTCAAATAATCACCAAAGTGTTAAGTAATATTTTACAAATTGAACTTAGACTGAGGGCCGGTTTATCGATGCTCAGTTATCCCTAACTGAAAGCCAATTGCCTAACAACTACAGTTCTGATTGGCTACAATCTGTCAGTTTGAAGTTAGCTGAGCATCGATAAACCGGCGCTGAGTTAAACAAGCAGGCAGCGTTTTAAAGCTGAAAAATACTGTCAAGAAAACACAGCAGATACGCCCTTTTAAATTAACACGGCAGTGTTAGCATTTCCTTTTCAGGGACAACTGGGCTGGGATTACTCGCTTAACCCGCTCACCACACACGATTCATCCGATCGAGTTGCATCGTATTATCTCGTGCTGCGCCGGCTGTACTCTACCTACTCATGCCTCGAGTTCACATATTTTTGCGCGCTTAATTCAACCCGTATAGTTGGCCGGATATCCGGCTATCCGGCCAGAGCCTCGGCCGGATATCCGGTATCCGGCCAAAATCACTATCCGTTGCATCTCTAATTTCTTTACCTCCTACCATTTTGCATTTTTGTGCTAGGAGATTTGGGTTTTCTGTTTAGCCAATCCTTTATGGTTACAAAGAGCCCACGACCTTGAAAATTGGGTGATGAATGAAAAAGTTATCAGGAGGTTAATGAAAAAAGTAACTTTTTAATTCCTGGGAGAACAAGTGTTATCGGTAAAAAACGACAAAAGGGTCTCGAGGTATGGATCACATGCACCTGTAGCACTCGTCAAAAAAATTCAAAAAAAAATTTCTTGGAATTGGGGATGGTGTACTCCACATTTTTGCAAGTTGTTTGGAAACAACCATGTCGAGCCATGGATGAAAACCTTGGAAGAAACCATGGATGAAAACACTCTTATGATAACAATGAAATGAAGCCAATGAAACGATATTGCTAACGTATAAAAGCGATTGACAACTGCGGCGCTGTGTAAAAAGTTATAGTCATTTGAACAGACGCGAGAATTGAAATGGGCAATGGCTTGAAAAGAAAATCTTCAAAAAAATTGGCAGTCTCGGAGACAGTCAAAACTTCTACTTTTTCACAGAATTTGTAAATGTAGCATTTAAGTTTAACCAAGGTCGGGCGTGCGGGCGGTTGTCGATCGCTGATGCTGTCGTGTGCATTTACTAAAATATCTAAAATACAAATGTTTTTCACCCCTAAAATAACATTTTTCGAAAAAATGGCATTAAGGTTTTCGATACGGCAATGCAAGAGCAATCGATTTTTTTCCAAACTTTTTTGTCAATATAACCGAAATAGTGGTAAGTGTCCATAAGATCGCACGTTAAATTTTCTTGTATTGAAACCTTTAAACGGGTCAGTGAATTAATTCCAAAAACGAGAGCAATGATAAGAGTAAACTGTGAAATTTTCATTAACTTGGTACCATTTTTTCTTGCCTCCAATACATCCTTAAGTAATTGGGAAGTAACATCTGATTGATCCAATGATGCTGAATGCTCTATTGAAGGGACGTGCGAACGTTCTGAGCCACCCTGAATGTTTGAATTATTTTGCATTTCCTGTCTTTTGGCGGTCGAGATGTTTTTCTAATACTGATGTTCTAATACAAACTTGAATTTCAAAACGATAAATGCAGGTATACTCTTACTTTGTAAGTATCAAAATGTCAGTCCTCTGAGTCTGAGAAAAGGTTGAGATTCAATTTGAGCTCAATCCGTAGTATTAATAAAGGATAGGACCAAATGAACGACAAAATTTAACAATAGACCGAGAAGTAACCATGAAAGTTAAACGGCACGTCGAGCCTTCACTGACACTCATAAGAGTTATATCTCACTAATAATAATAAAGGCCAACGTACGAATAGCTTAAAGTAGCTTAAAGTGATATGCAACTGCATGAGCATAATACAAAGGGTAAACCTGCTGCTCAACTTCCATAACCCACTACCTACTTGATGTTAAATTTTGCTCATACCGAGGTTCATACTGAAATGTTATTCGTAGATTCAACAATATTTTTTTGGTATGTAATATAATATCTACTAACTGTCTAACGGGCCTAGTAGCACTGTGAATCTAGTTTTCCTTCATTTGTGGTATCAAATGGGTTTTTAGTTACGTCAAAATTCCTATCAAAGTCAAAAAACCAGAAACGATTAAGAACAATTAACAACGATGATCCCATCCAACCGCTATTGCTACTGTTTAGCACCACAACATAAAGAAAACGGGAAAAACGATTGACTCACAGTACTCCTGTGTTCGTTAGAATATGATTTTTTGTTGTCTACTTTGTAACACTGATAACACCAGATTTTATGCTATTAATATTACACGATAATTCTTGTATACACGTGTCAATAACAAAATCAAGCAGCTAAAATTTAGTTACCTGCTGAGTTTCTTCCATCACGTAAACATCACCTGCGCTAAGCTTTTACTTCCTCAAGTAGGACTAACGCAATGTTAAAGGGGTAGTTTCGAGAAAATAGCAATAAGTTCGACTAAGTTCCACCTCGGATCTGAACCGAATATGACTGTTAGGTAATTTCTCTTTTGGCGGATTTTTAAAGAAATTACCTAAAGGGTGATTTTTTTTTAAACTTCCCACCTTGGATATTTTTGGATGTAAAAACGATGACGACTTTCATGTCATGGCCACCCTAGATTCTCATAAATATCCGATTCTCGTAAATATCGAAGAAATCGGCGAAATATTAAGATTTTTGAAAATCACAAAAACATGTCGACTTTATATTTTTGAGATGTATCTGATGGTGTAGTTTGATATTTGTTTTCAGCTTCTTGTTAAACCAGAAATTATAGCCTCCGATAGGGCTCGTTTCTTATAAATGAATGAAATGAAGATGTACAATAAACGAAAATTTAATTGCACAGATGAATTTTCGTCAAAGAAATAGCTTGATGTGTTTTTGCGTTTTTCTCATTTTTCTCTGATTTCTTCGACGTTTTTGAAAATCTAGGGTGGCCGCGGCTGCACTTCTGGTCAAGTGTGATACATGTTTTTAACTCGAAATAAATCGTAGATTCCGAATCCGGTCAGAAAAAAGTGTCATTCCGTTAGATAAAGGTCATTTCCGGCTAAACCGGAAGTGAAAAAAAAATTTTTACTTCCAAAGATATTCAAGGCAAGGGGGTAAGTTTTTAAAAAACACCCTGTATGTGATTAGTGTTTCGTCGAGTTGATTTCATAATTTTTATTTAAAAAAACATTTAAAATCGAGGTTAAAATAAACCGAGGTTCCAACTATATGTCAACAATCTTCGAAAAATAATCAAGAAACTTGCAAACAGTTGTTTGGTAGATGTTTAGTAACATTTGTTTGCATCGCCGATAAAATAGAGCGTTGTACACGCAAAATGGTAGTTTCCTGTAGAAATACTGCAAAAACAACACAATTTTATTATTTTATTTTAAAACAAAGGTAAGTAAAACCGCAAACGTTTTACTATTAAGAAAAGCATTAGCTTTTCAATGAACCTACTTTCGACCCTATAGCTGGACATAGTTTTCGAAGTATTTTCTGGAGACTATCCCTTTATTTAATACACGATGTAAACAAAAACATCTAAAATTAATTAAATACTTGTTTTATCTGTTTGACACGTGTAAATTCGGCATAACCAAGCGATCCAAAAAGATATCAAGGAAGAATCTACTTTGGTAATATTTAATCCAACAAACGGATGAAAATGAGCTAAAACTCAAAGATTCCTTCAAATTATTTTGTGTTTCAAATAGCATAGCTAAACTGTCATTCAGTTTACTCAAACTGTATGTATGTAAAACTTAATTTACTTTTAAAATGATCACCTCCTTAGTTAGGAACATACCATAATAGGTAGAAAGGAATATTTCCGTGATAAGAGTCCACTACACTGTCACTTAATTAATTTGGAGCACTAGATCAAGTTTACAAGAAGAGAACCGACTGCGTAACAACTAGTGAAATCCGACTAGAAACCAAACAACATTAAACTGTCAATACCAAACAAACACGCCACATTTACTAATCCTCCACAAATAAAATTATTTTCCTACCTCGTTAGAGCACGACCGAGAAAAGTAATAGAAAATGCGTCAGAAGATTAAACAAACACACGATCGAAGCACTGTTTGCTGGTGAACATCGAGAGTGATACTGACGCACAATTTATTCGTTTTTTGTGTTATCACCGAGAGTATGATTCGAAACAAAGTTGATGATTAAAATCGACGCAATTCTGTTCATAAATCAATACTACTTTAGATTTCATCGTCTGATACACCTGTTTTCAATAATATCACCGGCAAGCGAAGGCAATAAAAATGGAATTTTTACCCCAACACAAACAACTCCTATAATCAAAATAAAATGCTTTTATCAGTGATGGTTTATGTCTCGACAGTTCTTCTTGAAAAACAAATTATTTCCACTGAAAATACGAGGGAATTAAATAGGTCAGACCCGGGTTGGAAAAGCGGATCTGACAGATCTGACAACTCAATCATTCGCGCAATCAAGAACTGTCACTTTGACTGACATTAAAAGTAGAGCTAAGTTGTTAAATTAAATATTAACTTGAAATGCAAATAAAAAATTGATGGAATCGACAAAACTGTATAGTCGCTTGACTATTGCATAATTTAAAGTGTCGGCCACAGATATGAGGCTTAGGACTTCAAATAAGGAAATTTCGGGAGGCGAGACTGACGATAATTGCTGATAAATTTTATATTAAACAATGATCAAATATATTCCTACTCTATTATTAGATTATGATTATTTAAATAGAGAAGAGCGACTATGAGTCGCCTTTGATTATTTTCGACACTGATTTTCTGACCCCCTTCTGCGCCACCATTACAACTACTAATACTATGGGTAGATGATGATCGAGGAAAATATTAAATAGATGTTTCGGATGATTTCAGGTGACTTAAGGCAACTCGATCCACCTTTTTCTTGATCATTCGATACCCAACTCCTAGCGATCACACGATCGATCCATTTTTTCTCTTGATCACGCGATAACTTGAAATTACATTCTATATCGACATTTTCTGGGAATTATACAAACTGATTACATACCTACCTACATCATTTCAATACGTTTTGCGAAATATTGAACTATAAAACCTCGCCCAGTATGAAAAATAAGCATCCCAAAGATTACCAGGAAACACAAAGCAAACCATTCATAATCTCTCATTAATTGCCTCAATTTCAAAAGGTGCTTCGAGCGTATCCTTCGTTAGCTCAGCACTCCATTATTATTCCTTTACAACAGGCATGTGATCAGTAAACCATGTGATTGAACACAAAAGGTTTTAAAAGGTGAGTTATCAGTTAAAAATTACGTCAGAAGTTAGTTCAATTATACCTCAGCACTCAAAATTTGCATTCCGAAACTCTCTTATATACCAATATCATGATTGCCAACTACTGGTTTTTTAACATTGCAAAAACGCTAAATCATTTTGCAAAAACTTTTAACGATGATGCAACATTACGTTCACGTCACGATCGAATGATTGGATTAATTTATCCAGTACTTTGATTTTTTTTCAATCAAGAATTAAGAAGGATTTAGAAATCTGGAGATAAGTCTGGCTTAAGCCAGTGGCAACTTGATCTATCCCAGCTAAGTCTGGATGACAGAGCAGAAAGAGTAACACTATTTTGATTGCCGGTTTATGGAAAACTATTATTCCTAATAAAAAAATTTACAACGTATGCCCCTGGTTATACTGGCTAGGCAATATAAGTTCAGATAATAACAGTCGTTTACAGCTACTATAGATTTCTCGTAGGTACCTTTATAAAGATGATTTTAAACTGATGAGCAATAAATTTTATCGCAAACACACGGGCTAATGAAATATCACAAATCATCGTAGCAGCTTAACATTCATTTGACGTCAACATTCATCTGTGTAGGTAAAAAGTAGCTATAGTCTATAAAATTTAAATTTAATTATTGCGGTTGAGGGGGCGATTTCTACGTGCCTAGTGCAAACCACAATGTGCAATTTCTGTTGGAAAACATGATTCGTCCCATGATTTGTCCTAACAGCGAACTGTGTATTCTTTAGAGCCACCCCATTCTATTAATGAAATCTTAAAAACAGTTTGCTTTAAGCGGGGATTGGACTTTACCTGCGAAACTCGCCTCAACAACACAGGAACAACGGAGGTCGAACGTGGTTTCTGGTTTGGGTGATGACTTAGCATCTCGTAACAGTTATTTTATTCGAAAATAGCACCTCGCATCCTGGGTTAATGAGGCGAGTTTCGCAGTTAAAAACCGATCCCCGCTTATGCAGACTATTTTTAAAAGTGGACATTGTGGTTTGCACTAAGCATGGCAGGTATCGCCCCCTCAGCCGTTAAAGTCAATTGTATAGACTATATATTTAATAGGTAGTAGTCCATCTTCACAAAGCTGTATCAAATGATTACATTAGGGTTGATCAACTCGAAAATTTGCCACCAATATTACACTAAAATTAAAAAATTATGAGTACAAGTTTCGGCTACGTGTAGTCATCATCAGGTACAATTTTTTCTAAATTTCAACACAAATTGTTTCATAATGACTTAATTTCAATTTAACCTCAAAAAGTTCTCAAAATTTAACTTCTTTAATGTGGAATTGTACCTGATGATGGCCAGACACAATTCTAACCCTCCCCGACCCTAAAATTACAAAAAATGGAAAGTTATGTACTGCAATCACCAAAATTTTCGAATTCGAGATAAGACCAAATCTATACGTTTTGAGGTCTCAGGGACCCAAAGAAACTACGAGACCGATTTGGCTGAAGTTATTATTATAACCTAACTTAGATCTGAAAAGCTTTTGGAGCCAATCGTGCGACCAAAAAAATTAACTTTATAGCTATTAAGACGAAAAGTTCTTATAGGCAGTTTAAAAATTAAGGCCGTAGTTTATATTTGAGCGACGCACAGTGGTCGAAATGCTTGAAAAGCTGGCCAAAAGTCGGAAACTTCCGGATAAAGGCGAAAATTCATGTTTAGTATTTTTGAAGTCACTAATTGCGAATTGTAATATGGATTTTCAAAATTCACAATGGAGGATCAAAAATGGCCGACCTTTTGAAGAAATTTGCTTGGATCTTCGAGAAAATTAGAATACAAGTGTCTTTGAGGATGCTGATTACGAATTGTAATTCAGAAATGCAAAATTCAAAATGGCGGATCCAAAATGGCCTACTTTTCTTTTGAAAAATACTTCAATTCCAATGAAAATTTGTGTACTAATGTTTTTGAGATCGCTTTTTACGAATTGAAAGTCAAAAGTGCTACATTCAAAATGGCGGGTCCAAAATGGCTGCATCTATTTTTGAAAACTACTTTGATTCTAATGAAAATTCGTATACAAGTGTTTTTGAAGTTGCTGATTACGAATTGTCATTCAGAATATCAGAATTCAGAACGGAGGATCCAAATTGGCTGGTTTAGTTATTCAAGAATTTTAGGATTCTGATGAAAACGCGTATGTAAGTACTTACTTACCTTGAATGGTTTTTGAGATTACTGATTGCAAAAACAGAATGCAAGACAAAAAATGCTAAATTATATGTATAGTTTATTTTAGAATAATAAAGCAGGGTCGTTGCCAGAAACAGAATCACTGGATGATTCAGAAGCACTCAAACATTGAATGCTCCCAAATTCACGCAAAGGTAGTAGTAGTTGCACGGCTTCGGATGACAGGCTTTTACTTTTTTTAGGTCGCAACTTCCTCGCACTCGAAATTAGTGGATCCGAGGACACCAGAAGCCAGTGGAAAACATCCTCCATGGTCTTTTCTCGAGAACATTTTCGGGAGAAACCTTCACGATATTTTTTTATGTCTTTGTTTCGAGCTTCCTGAGCATCTTCGGACAGTTGTCCAATTGGCAATACAGCCGATTCTATTACCTGTGAACCGTGGATCAATACTTTATGTACTGTTGTGGACATGCAGTACCAAGGATACATATCAACAAACAATTTCGCGGTGTCCAAACAGTACTTCTGGAATTTAGTCACGTCTAAAGCGAACCCACTTGACATGACCTGTAATACTACATGAAATCGTTCAATTATATGTTGATTCACTCCCAGTATTTGCGCAGTCACAGGTGAAGCCTCAAAAAAGCGCCGAGCTGTATTGCCATCGTTTGTGCTACCGTACCCTGGTTTTGGACGATCAATAATTAGTCCCAACTGTGTCTGGAAGCCCTTCTGAATAACTGCTTTTCGTTCTGCCACAATTTTCTTTTCCTCTGCCCCTCGAACCTGCCATCTCTTAATGTCTAGTTTGTATCCTAAATGCAACAGGCATTCAAAAAATCGGATCCAACTGTGTAGGGTTGACAATCCCAGGTGCAAGCCCGATTCATCTACTTTTCTGTTTTTGACTGCGTCGATGTTGTTAAACTCCTTAGAAGTAGCGTTACACAAATAGCAGCGCATGGCAGATCTCGTTGAGGTCACAGCGTTGCAGACCTTTCCGTCGATCATGGTAAACACCATTTTGTAATGAACAACCACCTCTTTTCCGTCAATGAGAGTGTTTAAGGGAACTAGAGACGCAATTTGGTCTTCAATGACGCGTTGTTCGTTGACTGTCGATTGAACGTCTTCGTGGAGAAATTGTAGCCTTATCGGTCTACAAAAGCGAGGAGATGAAGGCCTTGGATTCTTCCACACCACTATTTCACTCTGTGATTTATTATCCGTGGCTAAAAGTTGCAGCGGAACGAGTGATGTTAGAAAAACATTTGCGTCCGAACTAGTCTCATCGCTGAATTGCTGCTTATACTCGCTTTGTCCCGAGCTACCATCGCACCCCCATTTCAAGATTAACTTCAGATCCCTAACAATTTCCGGGGATAAAGTTTTAATCACCTCACTCTGTACTAGTAAAATCCTAGAGGAAGTATGATTTAAAAGCGCTTGCAGACCAACTTCTGCCCTGGTCTCGCTTATTTGAATATCCGATGGATAGCAACGGACTTTGGCTTCCAGAACTCTATCGTAGGACGGGTACAAGGGGCAGTGGTTTTCTTTCGCTGAACTTTTGATCACCGAGTACTGATGTCTCGTTAATTTTCCTTCAACGACAATTGAAAGCGCACCATCCCCAGACATCTTAGTTACAGGTGGAGTTGTGGCTAACTTAAAAGCTTCCTTATACTTGGAAGCTCTCGTTGGGGATGATAAGGTCACGTCCCTTACAACATCAGCAGCTTGATTGGCCCCGGATGAGCGAAGACTCATTTGAGTTGCGTAAGACAATTCTGCTATGCTAAACGTGGTACGTATGTCAGCCGTTTTTCTTCTTTTCGTTCGGTCACTAGATGCCGTAAACTCCATGGAAGGTCGACCCATCTTTTTCGATTCCATAGAAGGTACACCTTGTTTAGCGGATTTTGATTTTTGCTGCTCGGTATTACCCACTGAGGCATTCTGCAACGTATGCACATACTTAAATTAAGCAAAAGATTCAATATTATTGCAATATACAGTGACATTATTTCAATGATGGATCCCGGACAGAGTATAGATGAATTTTCAAATATTTATACCTACTAATTTTTATAGGTATAGGTAAATAATATCAATTTTAAAAATCTGAACACAAAATGTGAAATTATGTCGAAACTCAAAACCAACAATATTACAATAATTGTACCAACCAAAATGCTCATTGAGGAATCAAGCCAGGTGCTGTGCTTCTTGAAGAACAATGCACATTTTCTCGAAGATGCGTTCCATGTCGACTTCAAATTGCAGAGCAGCTTCTTTACATCCATTTTTGCGTCTGTGTGAATGGCGAAAGGTATATTTCTCGTTTCAGAAAAATGCTTTTCCAAAACTTTCAGTTGCGTTTCCAAGTCGCATTTGAATTGCTCCCTAATGGTTTGGAATATTTCCTTCCGAGTACATACCAATTTTTCGTTATCAGATTCTACAATATTTTTGACGTTCAGTAACAATCGGCTCAAAAAAAACGTCAAGCGCAAGTATTCGCATGAAAACGTTTTAAAATTCCATTACAAAACATCATAATCTACACATAGCACTCAAAAATAGCGCTGGATCTCTCCGGATCGAAACTTTTTCTATTATTTAAACTGAATCTATTTGTATAATCGAATTTATTCACATGATTTTTCAACGCGAATTTTAATACATGCATCAGTATATAAACAAATTAGATATGGGATATATTTACTCTACGTACCTTTGGGTATACACTCCATCGTTTAAAACTGAAATCAGCCACTTGAGAACAAAATTACACCAACTTTTTAGGATTAATATTTGAAAGAATATACGCGTGACGCGTGCCGCCTTGACGAAAGGTAACTTTTCGCGGACGTATAATAGATAAGGGATGAGATGCAGTTCCCGTTCCTTTTGCGATGCTGTATTGCAGTGTTTTCTCTGCAAGATTCCCTGGTAATAAACCGATAAGGATGAGTTTAATTTTTTCGACTTTTGTCCAACTTTTTGAGCTTTTCGATCACTGTGCGACGCTAGAAGCGAAAATATAATAGGCCGAGATTTTTAAACTATAAAACACGTGTTGCCTTCATGATTTTTACTATATACTAACCACGACCTTTTCGTTTGAATTTTCTTGTCAATTCAAGTGATAAATGTCAAAAAATTTTATTTATTGGCCTTAAAAAATGTCGTCATGGGCGACGTGCTTTTATAGAATGGCGTGTTTTATAGCAAACATAAGAAGCTAATTCATGCATCATAGAAACAGTAATAGATGTTGTATTAGAAAAAAAATTAAATGCAAGACACGGAAATCAAAGACCCACGCGATGGGGAGGTTCCAGGTGCCGCATCTCTGCTGCCCATTTTTTAAATTTTTATACAGGCTGGACCAACACTATTGCCCACCTCAATAATTGCCCTTTACCTTGAAGCTAGAATTTTGATTTTTCTACGGGGTGTATGGGTACTAAAAGCCCTTCAGATGACGTAAAAATTTTTTTGATTGGCCCAAAAATGTGACGTCACGAGATTTTCAATTGGGCTATTTTCATGAAATAAATAACTTTTGCCCACACGTTGGTTATTTAGGGTCTTAGGATCACACTAAACTGATTATTTAATTTTTTGGACATCAGGTTACCAAACTGCAGAACCTAAAAATCTCGTCAATTTTTTTCACAAGTCGCCTATGAAACAACACCTAATCATTGCGAGGTATGTCCTTTATCGATCGGCGGATATTCAGAAATGTCAGTATCAGCTTGTCATGTCGGCAGGGTCATCAAACCACATTATTCTTAATTTTCGAATTCATTCAATTAATTAATTAATTTTCCCGGAAAATTATTCAAACAACCCCTGAAGCATAGGGTTTGTGTGAGACAAGCGCGTGCGTAATTCCATATCGATAAAATGACACATAACGCAACATAACGCACATAACCTCGTTTTGGTGAAATTTTTCCAGATGTAATTTACAACCAGCACCAAGTACGTTTCCCCATTGTACGCTTTCTGATTTGGTAAGTTTTTGGAATTTAGGTCGATTTATTTAATTGTAAAATTGAAAATTTTAGATGGAGACCAAAAATGTTTAATAAAACGATGGGGCCCTTTTGTGAACCCAAAATCTAATAATGGGAGTGTCTGGCCTGTTGATAGGTTCTCTGCAAGCCTCATCAGACAGCCTGTTTGCAACATAATAATTGATTCTCAAAAATGTTGTCACGGAGAGTGTCAGCTAATCGACAAACCAGGACTATTCTTCTCAGTGCAAGTGTACCACCTATGAACAGTGCCAAATTAGTGACGCTTTGTCCGTGTCCGTAAACACAGCAAAACTGCAAGTTGTCTGATTAAATTGATTAATAAAATAATAAAAATTGTTAAAAAATCTGTCGTGTGGTCTTAATTTTTGATATTTCTGGAGGTAGGTTAATACTTACCCATCGTTATGAAATTAAGTAAATCCAGAGCACTGTCACATCATGAATTTCAACAATTTACTTAGTTACAAAATACTTTGAATAGCTTTTATTCTCAGGAGTCAAATCTAACAACGTAACAGGAACAGTCTCAATTTTATCAACAATTTCAGTGGACCAATCTTCCACACTTGAAAGTAAGCTTCTTTATTATCTAATGGACCTTCTGCGGAGTAGATACCACCAACAATGCTACCAGCTACTAGGTTTTGGGTTCACACATATCATCTTCGTCACCTAAAATTTTCAATTTTACAGTTAAATAAATCGACCGAAATTCCAAAAACTTACCAAATCAGAAGGCCCTTCAGATGGGTAATGGGTAAACGTACTTGGTGCTGGTTGTAATTTAAATTTGGATAAATTTCTCCAAAACGAGGTTATGTCTGATTTAATTTGACGCGCGATGTGGAACACTACGCACGCGCTTAAACAAACTTTGGGCGTTTTGTTTGAACAATTTTCCGGGAAAATTAATTGATTAATTGAATGAATTCGAAAATTAAGAATAATGTGGTTTGATGACCCTGCCGACATGACAAGCTGACACTGACATTTCTGAATATCCGCCGATCGATAAAGGACATACCTCGCAATGATTAGGTGTTGTTTCATGGGCGACTTGTGAGAAAAATTGACGTGATTTTTAGCTTCTGCAGTTTGGTAACCTGATGTCCAAAAAATTAAATAATCAGTTTAGCGTGATCCTAAGGCCCTAAATAACCAACCTGTGGGCAAAAATTATTTATTTCATGAAAATAGCCCCATTGAAAATTTCGTGACGTCACATTTTTGGGCCAATAAAAAAAATTTTTACGTCCTCTGAAGGGTTTTTAGTACCCATACATCCTGTAAAAAAATCAAAACTCTAGCTTCAAGGTAAAGGGCAATTATTGAGGTGGGCAATAGTGTTGGTCCACCCGGTATAATATTGGTGGCAAGACTTCGAGTTCATTAATCCTAATTTTATTTGCCCATTATCAATTAATAAATAAATGTGAATATCTATCAAAAGCCTCGGTAAATGTAAATCGATCGAGAATCGATTATTTTTAACTTTAACGTTTTTTTTAAATCGCCCGTTATATCCTTCGATAAAACGATTGAGAGCTAAAACTAAAGGCTTAAGTTAAGACTTAAAAAGTTAGGTTACTCGTCATCGTCACGAGTGTCAACTACCGCGGACAAGTGACTTTCACAAGCTTATTTATAAGGATCAAGATTTTCCATCATTTCAGTAAGTTTATTGATAATTCGGCGGAACATTTTTAACCTCCCCAACCCCATCACAATTTTAAAAAAATGGGAGGTTACTGCAATCACTAAAATTTTCGAAATCGAAATAAGACCGGATCTATGCGTTTTGGGGTCTCACGAACCCAAAAAAGTGGTTTTTAAAATGTGTCTGTGTGTATGTTCGTACGTACGTACGTTCGTACGTACGTTTGTAAACACGCCACAGCCAAAACTACTAGGCCGATTTTGCTGAAATTTGGTACGTAGACATCTCATAATTCAACTTAGATCTGAAAAGCTTTTGGAGCCAATCGTGCAACCGGAAATGCCATTTTGGCACATCAACTTTTAAATTTTAAATGCAAAGCCCCATTTTTCACGTCACCATAAGAAAGACCTTCAAATTCTGCTTCAAAAAATGTATTCACTCTTAGTGCCTTTTTGACAAAAATTGAAATATTCGGGATTGTTAACGTACTTTAAAAACACGATGCAGCCGAAACGTCTGGAGCGATTTGCCTGAAATTTTGTACATGGAGACTGTATTATACGTCGAAGAGCTAAAAAATGTTTGGAGGAAGTCGACCCACAGAAAGTGCCGTTTTGTCACATCAATTTTCAATTTTAAATATACTCCCATTTTACCATCCTAAACAACTTTTTAAAAAAATATTGTCAGCATCAGGAAGGTCTTCAAATACTTGTTCTAAATAAGACAAAATTCATTCGCATTTACTGCCCTTTGGGTAAAAAAATTGAAATTTTGTAAACACTAAAAACACATTATAGCCCAAACTAATGGATCGATTTGACTGAAATTTGGTACATGGAGATTAGGTCACCCGTTGAAGACCTGAAAGGCTTTTGGAAGCAATTGGTAAACTGGAAGTGCCATTTTAGCATATCAATTTAAAATTTTACACACAAGGCCTCCTTTTAACCTCCCCACTCCACTTCACCATTTAAAAAAAAGGGAGGTTACTGCAATCACTAAAATTTTCGAATTCGAGATAAGACCGGATCTATACGTTTTGAGGTCTCAGGAACCCAAAAAAGTGGTTTTTAAAATGTGTCTGTATGTATGTACGTACGTTCGTACGTACGTACGTTCGTACGTTCGTAAACACGCCACAGCCCAAACTACTCGACCGATTTGGCTGAAATTTGGTACGTGTGCATGTGATAACCCAACTTAGATCTGAAAAGCTTTTGGAGCCAATCGTGCAACCAGAAGTGCCATTTTGGCACATCAACTTTTAAATTTTAAATGTAAACCCCCATTTTTCACGTCACCATAAGAAAGACCTTCAAATTCTGCGTCTAAAAATGTATTCATTCTTAGTGCCCTTTTGACCAAAAATTAAAAAAAAATTGATTTTTTTCGGACTTTAAAATCGCGGTACAGCCCAAGCCCCTCAACCGATTGGTCTGAAATTTTGCACATGGGGATTGTATTACACGTCGAAGAGTTGAACAAATTTTGGATTCAATCGGCCCACGGAAAGTGCCGTTTTGGCACACCAATTTCGAAACTTAAAATTATTCTCTCATTCACCCATCAAAAACAACTTTTTGAAAGATTTATTGTTATCATCAGAAAGGTCTTCAAATTCTGGTTTTAAATGAGATAAAATTTATTCGCATTTAGTACCCTTTGGGTAGAAAAATCGAAATTTTGTAATAACACTGAAACCACGTTATAGCCCAAACTACTGGATCGATTTGTCCGAAATTTGGTACATGGAGATTAGGTAACCATTGAAGAGCTGAAAGGCTTTTGGGAGCAATTGGTCCACGGGAAGTGCCATTTAGGCATATCAACTTTAAAATCTTAAACACAAGTCACGGAAATCAAAGACCCATGCGTTGGGGAGGTTCCAGCCGCTTCTCTGCTGCGTTTTTTTTATGTCGCCATTAGAAAGACGATGACTACTATCTACACACTACACAGAATACAAAGATCCACGCGATGGGGAGGTTCCAGCCGCTTCTCTGCTGCATTTTTTTATACTCGATTTTATATAATTGATAATATTGCAAAAACAAGATTCAAGGAGTTTGATATTTTTACTACAGATAAGTGGAAGATTCCACGAAATTAAAAAAAAAATCACTCAGAAATGTAATATGACTTGAGTGTCTCAACCGTGCACATCCCAATTACCAAAAACACAATTTTAATAGTCAATTATTTATGAAATAATAAGTGGGACATGGCAACGATCATGTAATTACCCATATCCCTGATTATTTCTAGATGCAGCGGACATGTCATGGCAACAGGCTTCTCACCTTTTGATAAGACACAGACGAATGTGAAAATATTCCAGGTAAAAACGGTTCTCACACACGACACTCGATAATAACGCAATGATTTTAAAAATAGTCGACGATAAGCTGTAAGTACTCTGAATCCTGTTCTATCCAGATAAGGTAATGGCGAGCAAATACAGTAAATTAAGCACAGATAATATCATAAGCTCGTGCGACGTAAGTAAATAAAATTTTTTGGAATGGCTCTAGAACACCGAACTTCATTCATAATAAACAATCGTCACTCGAACAATAATGAACCTATTATCATTTCTAGTTTGGCATATCTAGCATGGGTGCGGCAAATGATATATTGGTGTCCTTTTTTTCAATATTAACATTACGATACCATGCAATCAACTAAATTTATAATTAGAGGAGGGCGTAACTTTTGCTGGTTAGTGAAGAAATTGTACCGGGTGTTCGGAAATAACGTTCGTATATTCCGGGGGGTTACTCTACATCAAAAAATAGGACGAAAAGTTCCTATCAACAGGGGTCCGGAAATGCGTACTAAGGGAACTACGACCCCTTGAAGTTGGCTCCCTAAACATTTATTAACTTCTACGCTTCGCGAAGCAAGTTAATAAAATCGATCGAAAAATCGAATCGCCAATAACATCAAATCTTTATGTTTCAGGGTCCTGGGAATCCGAAAAAGTGGTTTTTGAAAAATGTCTGTCCGTGTGTCTGTCTGTCTGTTATCACGCTGCAGCTCAAAGTACTGAACGTATCGAGATGAAATTTGGCACACATATTCAGTGGGAGATTTGTAGGTGCTGATTAGAATTTGGGCCACATCGGTTCACGGAAAGTGCCTTTTTGGCACATGAACTTTAAAAATTTAAATACAAACCCCCATTCTTCGCGTTACCATATGAATGCTCTTCGAATTCTGCTTCTAAAAATGTATTCACACTTGCGCCTTTTTGGCTAAAAAATGGTGCCGTAATAGTTATTTACGTAATTAGTTATGAAAAGTCCTATATTGTTTGACGAATCGTAATATTTGCCAAAACGAGCGATAGCGAGTTTTGCAACATTATGCGAATCAAACAATTTAGGCTTTTCATAACGTATTTCGTACAACATTTTACCTAATTGTGTAAAATCCAACTTTTCAAAACGCAAATAGGTAAAAAACTTATGCATAATTGTATATTTTTATTACCGGATGTGATAGCTGATTTTTTTTTAAAGTCGAAAACCTTAGTGAAATTTTTTCGAAAAATGCAATTTTAGTGGCAAAAGGGCCCTTGTTTGAATTTATTTTACAAAAAGTATATTCTTACTATCGGATTCGACAGCTGTTGTATTGCCGGATCAAAAACCTTAGTGCAGTTTTCTAGAAAATTTTCATTTTAGGGATAAAAAAATCGCCTTTTTGAATTTTTCTTAGCAAAAGTGCATATTATCATTATCAAATTCGATAGCTGTTGCCTCGGCTGTTGCATTGATGGATCCATGGAAAGTGCCTTTTTGGCACATCAACTTTAAAAGATTAAATGTATTACCATATGAAAACTCTTCGAATTCTGCTTTTAAGAATGTATTCACACTTGGTGCCCTTTTGGCCAAAAATCGGTGCCGTAAAAAAAACATATGTATAATATTCCAAATACAATTTTCTTGGGTCATCGCTGCTACGATTTTTTTTTGAGTTTTTTGAGTTAAAAATATGTATCACACTTGACCGGAAGTGCAGTCACGGCCACCCTAGATTTTCAAAAACATCGCAGAAATCGGTCAAAAACCAAGATTTTTGCAAATCTAAAATACACGTTAATTTTATTTTTTGATGCAAATTCAACTGCGCAGTTACATTTCCTTTTATTTGCTTTTGTTTTTTGAATTGCTTTCACTTTTCACAATCTGCCAAAATAGCAAAAATATTTTTTTTAATGTAATCTCGCAGATGAATTTCTATCAAAAAAATAAGGTTGACGTGTATCTGCAATTTTCAAAAATCTTGATTTTTGACCGATTTCTTCGATGTTTTTGAAAATCTAGGGTGGCCGTGCCCGTGACTGCAATCCGGTCATGCATCGTAGATTCCGATTCCGTTGAGAAAAAAGTGTCTTTCCATTTAAGAAAACAAAGTTAAGGTCATTTCCGGTTAAATCGGAAGTGGGAAAAAAAATCTGACTGCAGAATCAGATCGGCATTTAAAAAATAAAACCGAGCGGTCCGAGGATCTTAGCAGCAAATGACCCAAGAATTTTTTAATTGGAATATTCCACAGCCAACGTTAGCACTGTATTTTTATTACCGCGCAGGATAGCTGATTTTTTTTGTAGTCGAAAACCTTTAGTCCCATTTTTTCGAAAAAATATCATTTTAGTGGCAAAAAGGCTCTTTTTTGAATTTCTCTTAGCAAAATTGTATCTTCTTACTGCAGGATTTGATAGCTATTGCATTGACGGATCAAAAACCTTATTAGTGCCATTTTTTCGAGAAATTACATTTTAGAGGCAAAACTGCCCCTTTTTGAATTTTTCTTAGCAAAAAGGCATATTATTATTGAGTTCGATTGCTGTTGCATTGTCGGATCAAAAACCTTTATGCCATTTTCTCAAAAAATGTCATTTTAGGGGCGACAAATATCGACACAAGTTAATTTATTCCTACTGTTACATTTATTTTCAAATTCTGTGAAAAAGTAGAAGTTTCTACCGTCTCCGAGACTGCCATTTTTTAAATTTACAAAGGACTAGGAGCAGAAGCATCAAATTTGGCACCTGGGGTAATTTGAATAAGGGTAAAAAATCTCCCTTAGGACGCATTTCCGGACCCCTATTGATAGGAACTTTTCGTCCTATTTTTTGATGTAGAATAACCCCACGGAATATACCAAAGTTATTTCCGAACAGCCTTTATTTATACCACGATTTATACGATATACGTAAAGGAAATGAAACTTTCGTCCTACATCACAACTAAAATAATTGCTACCGCTAATACAATTAATATCAGCTGTTACCAGTAAG
Organism: Pycnomerus fuliginosus; assembly: GCA_963924575.1. Classification (NCBI taxonomy): domain Eukaryota; kingdom Metazoa; phylum Arthropoda; class Insecta; order Coleoptera; family Zopheridae; genus Pycnomerus; species Pycnomerus fuliginosus. The sequence continues at coordinate 14,601,523 of OZ004617.1, read as the reverse complement.
GGCTATCCGAAAGGTAATTTTTCAAACTATTTTTGTAGATATTCACATTGAACTCAAAATTCAAAATACGACAATGGGGGAATTTTTTCATCTGTGCGTAAGACGAAAGTTTCATTTCCATTAGGTATAGATAGACAGTGACATTATACCTGTGAGGGCTTGACCGAAACTTCGACCTTGACCTCCTCCCGGCGACTTGGTGGACGTAAGCCGCCCCCGACACTGTTCTCGTTATTCAACCCCAGGACCTGTGCAGCGTATTCACCTTGCACCCCCATATCAGCTCCGGTGTAGGGCCCATTATCAACCCTTTTCAGCCAATACAGTCTTTCAGAATGCGGCCTGGCTGTCATTTCGTAGGCCTCCCATTGCTGGATTAAAAGCGCGTAGCATAAATAGCAGGCCGTGACTACCCCGTCCCTCTTGGGGATATACCCAGCCGGAGGAGCGTGGGACGCCAGAAACGGAAAATGGGGCTGTTTCGGCTTATTAGCATCGGGATGTACGTACAACCAGTACGTTTGCGGTTGATTTCTATTTCCACAAACGAAACAAATCTCTGATTCTGAAGGGTACTTAGAGGGATGTAAGTCCACGGGGGGCGGCTCCTTCTTCACTTGAATCGTATCCATTGTGTGCATCTGGAATTTATATCGCATTAATACAATTATTTTAATCGATATAATTATTATCGTTGTTTTAACAGGAAAAAATTTCCACATTTTCTCAGGAGTTTTCTCATAACCGTATGATAATCTAATTTTAACTCGTTTCCTTCAAAGATTGTTTCTATTCTTCCATCATTCATTACTTTACTTTTATGTAACCAGTGATATTGCGTCAATCCAATGTCAATCTCGGCGTCAATGGAAACGAGTCAACTTTTTCTTTCTGAGCAAAAGGCAATTATAATATACAAAAAACATTTTATTCGATTGATTACGGATGCACAATTTAGCGAACAATTTAGATTAAAATTTTTCAAATGAGATATCGGAATGTTAAGTATGTTTATTGTAATAAGACCTTTCTGTTGTATTATACTTGCATACTTTTGCTACTCTGTATAACAAATTAACAAGCATTAGTAGTAGTCCGGGAGGCAGTGAAAATTTTTGGTACGTCATTTCAGCGAGCTGTTTGGTTTAGCACTTTTATAGTTATTTTCATGCTGGAGATTACCAAAACGGTAGTCTGCCATAAATCTTGCGGGACAGGGACCTCGACAGGGGCTGTGGCGGCCATTTTAATTTTTCAAAATTAGACATCTGGGAAACGGTAACAAATACGAAATTTTATTAAATTAGAAAAAAGTTGTATTTTTCAGTGTAGATTAAGAATCTGAAAAGAAATCTAAGATATCTAGATTGGTTACTGAAATATCCTGAAAAGACTGAAAATTAACAACGTGTTAATAACTTGGTTACTAATTGGCAGATCACTACGAAATTTGCTTCAATTACATTACCTTGTACGAAGAATGAAATGAGGCGACGAAAATTTTTCTAAGCCTTCTAGATTAAAATATGACATTTTTCAGTTTTTTCAGTATATATCAGGAACCAAACCAGATATTTTCAATTTCTTTCCAGATTCTTAATGTACACCTCGATGTACACTGAAAACAACTTTTTTATAATTTAATAAAATTTCGTATCTTTTACGATATCCGAGTTGTCAATTTTTGAGAAATGAAACTAGCTGCCATTAGCCCCTGTCCCGCAAAATTTACGGCAGACTTCTGTTTACTGTTTTAGTAATCTCCAGCATAAAAATAACTAGAAAATTGCTAAATCAAGTTCGCTGAAATGACATACCAAAAATGTTCACTGCCTCCCGGACTATAGATTGTACTGGGTAGCCAAATAAAAAACATACAGAGTGACTCAGAACACTCACTTAAGTATGTACCAGCATCACGAAAAAGTAGTTTTTAAAAATGTCTGTGTGTGCATACGTATGAGGTGAGAAAACTGACCACAACAAAAGAAAATGTGTAAGGCCCTCCAAAATCGTACGTCTCTGATGTTATTAAAAATTTGAAAAAAAGTGAGGAAAAAGCTCTTTATAACACTAACCATTGCCCAAAAGTCAAAACCTCGCTCCATTCTCATATTTTTCGAGAAATTTTCAGAAAATTGACTTTTTGAGTACCCCTTTTTGGTACTCAATATGACCGAAGTATGACTGAGTGGAGCCGTGGACCAATTTCTCCCAAAGGCCTTTCAGCAATTTAACGGGTCACCTGATCTCTCGCCAGATGTCCATGTACCAAATTTCAGCCAAATGGATCCAGTAGTTTGGGTTATATCGTGGTTTTAGTGTTATTACAAAATTTCGATTTTTCTACCCACAAAGGGTACTAAATGCAATGAATTTAGTTTTATTTAAAACCAGAATTTGAAGACCTTTCTGATGGTGACAATAAATCTTTCAAAAATTTGTTTTGGATGGTTAAATGAGAGAATAATTTTAAATTTGGAAATTAGTGTGCCAAAAAACGGCACTTTCCGTGGGTAGATTGAATCCAAAAAAAATTCACCTCTTCGACGTGTAATACAATCCCCATGTGCAAAATTTCAGTCAAATCGGTTCAGGGGCTTGCGAGGGGGCTTGGGCTGTACCGCGATTTTAAAGTCCGATAAAAATCTCAATTTCGGTCTAGTAGTTTTGGCTGTGACGTGTTTACAAACCAACGTACCGTCATACACACAAGACCTTGCACAAGACACATTTTTAAAACCACTCTTTTGGGTTCCTGAGACCTCAAAACGTGAAGATCTGGTGTTATCTCAAATTCGAAAATTTTACTGATTGCAGTAACCTCTCTTTTTAAGTGGTGAAGTGGAGTGGGAAGGTTAAAAAAAGCTGTTTTTTTTTCATTGGGAAGGCCCGCTCAGATTAATGCTTACGTTATCAATACGTGCCAAAAGTTTGGAATACAAATACAGTCAGGAGGTAAAGTTTTGGTCCTCGACCGCGAACAATTATGTCGCCGGATTCTTAGAAAAGACACTCAAGATAGGTTTGTGAAGGCTTGTATATCTCACTCGAATCGTTTAATGAGGTTTTCACGTTCAATTTAATTTCATTTGATAAGGCTTGTGAGAATCTACCACATTGTGAGCGGTCTCGGGCTGTAACTTTATCTCCTGAGTGTACCTGTCAATATAATTTAACTTGTCCCGAAATTTGCCAACACATGAACACAATTTAGACCATAGGTGGACCCCTCGTGAAAACTAAAATCTGACTGCTCAACTTCAATCACTTATACAGGCTATTGGTAGTGTTGTGGTAGTGTCTAGTCTAGTGGAGAGACCACTAGATGGCGTTGAGTCATCTTCAACACCGGTTCATATACAGGGTTGTTACAAATGATTGTACCTCGGATTGTACCATTGTAGGTGACTAATGGCTTGTTTTGATTTGACAATAAAGTCGTAAATACGTTAAACGCTCGGTCGAGGGGTATTTCGCAGAAAATATTTTTGTACACTAATTCCCAAATTGTTGAAAATTCCTCTAATTCCCCTATTAATTCCTCTAATTCCCCTGGTAATTCCTCTAATTCCTCTAATTCCCCTGCTAATTCCCCTACTAATTCCTCTAATTCCCCTACTAATTCCTCTAATTCCCCTACTAATTCTGCTAATTCCTCTAATTCCCTTTCTAATTCCCTAATTCTCTCGCTAATTCCAATAAGTATGTCCTGATATTCTCAGTTTCCCGAAATTTCTAAATTTTTTAACAGCTGACTGCTGAATGCCCGATAATTCGGACGAAAATATAGTAACGAATAATAATATAGACATCTAAGGGCCATTTTTACCATGTCTGAGTTATGAAAACTCGGAGTTAGTTGTCACGAGAATGACGTTCTCATTGGTTGTGGTATAGCAACAAACCCCGAGTTTCCATAACTCGGACATGGTTTTTAAAGACGTAATAATAAAAATGTGTATATTTATTTGAGCTTTGAAGTTAAAAATCTGTAAAAAACGCAAACATTTTATCAACAAACAGCAAAAAATAAGAAAATAATTGAATAGAAATTATACAAATGCAATTCTTAGCATAACTCGAGACATAATATCTCCTTGAATATACGTTAAGTAAAATGGTTATTGTAATTAGGGCCGATTTCATAATCAAAAAAATTGAAGTGTCCATTAAATATTTGCCTAGCAACATTTCAAAAGATCTGCTTCTGATTGGCCAAAATCTACATTAAAATCAACATTTTTGTCCTAATGTGGAGAATGTCAGTTATTTCTGTCAAATGGCCCACTTCCGATGAGATTAACGGACCTTAAAAAATAAAAACCTTATGTATTATATCCTCCCCCCCCATTCGAAAGCTCTTCTAGTTCTGCTTCTGAAAATTTATTCACACTTGGTGTCCTTTTGGCCAAATATCCGTGCAGTGAAAAAAAACCTATGTATAACTGTATATTTTTATCACTGGATTTAATAGCTGTTTTTTTTAAGCAGAAAACCTCAGTGACATTTTTTCGAAAAATGTAATTTTAGCCGCAAATGCTCCCTTTTAACCTCCCCACTCCACTTCATCACTTAAAAAAAGGGAGGTTACTGCAATCACTAAAATTTTCGAAATTGAGATAACACCAGATCTTCACGTATTGATAGAGTCTCAAGAACCCCAAAATGGCATTTCTGGTTGCACGATTGGCTCCAAAAGCTTTTCAGATCTAAGTTAGGTTATCACATGCACACATACCAAATTTCAGCCAAATGGTCGAGTAGTTTGGGCTGTGGCGTGTTTACGAACGTACGTACGTACGTATGTACATACATACAGACACATTTTAAAAACCACTTTTTTGGGTTCCTGAGACCTCAAAACGTATAGATCCGGATTGCACGCGTCGTCGATAGTCGTCGTGCGCAGTTTGAGGGTTCACCCCGAGGCAGTGTTGCCAGTTTGGTGATTTATTTATTGTGATTTAGTTATTTTATTATACCGGAATTGTACACGCTGTTTGTACACAATAATTCTTCTTGTAATTCCTCGCTAATTGCCTACCAATTTCTATTAATTTTCCACTAATTCCTTGTAATTCCCCACTAATTCCTACTAATTCCTCTAATTCCCCACTAATTCCTCTCTAATTCCCCACTAATTCCTCTAATTCCCCACTAATTCCCAAAGCTTGTACACCAAAATTCCCCTGCGAAATACCCCTCGCGCTCGGTTAAACGTCAATTTTCTCTCTTGTTTTTAAAGCAACCAGGATGATACAATTATGTTTGTAACAACCCTGTATTTTTTTACAGAGGGGCATTTTGCAAAAAACTGCACATTAAAGATGTGAGCGAGGATATGAGTCTATGGTCAGAAAATGGACGTTTCCATTAAATTTTTAACCGGGAAACCCTAAATACGCCCAAACTACGCCTTTTTCGTTTCAATTATTTGAAAAAAGCAGTCAAAGCGTGTTAATCATTAAGTCAAGGGTCAGCCGACATTAATAAACAACAAAGATAACCTCTGCCGTTTATTTATAAAAAGAAAATAAGGGGTCAAGTCGCGAAATATACGCAACTGTGTTGATGATCGTCAATAAAAAACTAACACGTTGACTTCTTGAACCCATTGAATTTTATTCGATAACTTATCGAGGGGAAATCGTTATTTACGGAAAACGGAGTTCAAATCAATAATTTGTAGGTAAATACACAATGAACAACATTAACGAAATTAATTGACCCTCGAATTGACTGCTTGGCACGGTGACAAGCACCCGCCCCGCCTCTCCCATGGCATCATGAAGAAATTCCTATTTATTTGCGCTAAATGTTTGTTTTTTAAATTCACACTGGAACAAACAGGGTCCGACGCTTGATTTATCAAAACACAATTTAAACCCGTTTGGAACCGACTTTCGGTGGATTTCAGGTAAAAATAGAATTACAGAATCTCCCTAAATATTTAATGGGAATGCCGTGTTTACAGAAACGTTAAAAAAACTGGAAATTATTTTTATCCACACCCACGCATTTCCACTAAACTGGATTTAATGATTTAATTCCGTAAGGAATTATAACTTGTGTTATGATCCCTGATAATGGAATGGCCAGATTAAAGTTTATCACAAATTAAACTAAATGTTTAGAGATCAAGATCTGAATGAGCTTTATTAATAGGTTACTAGTTTTAAACCAGTTTGTCCATCACTTCACCATTCGTTTTTAAAACATATAATTTATGACATTAGATCTCGCTTTAGATTAACTTTTAACTGTTTAACTGCAATTTTCCAGATTAAACAAAAATGTGAAGGATGGTCATTTCCGACCCACTATTTTTATTCGATTCTAAAGGGGCCAACTCCCGACGACTTCTTCTTAAAAGGCATGACTACAGGACTTTGGTTGATATCGCTTTCCGTCAATGTGCTAAGCAAAACAATAGAAATACCTACTTAACTATAATAAACATTAAGCACCTTTCAAAAAAATCGACACGTGACCATCATAACTCTAGATATTGATTACGATTACATACTAGTTAAGTAGAGTAGAGGTGAATTCGAGGGTGAATTAATTAATGACTTGTATATTCCAGGCATTTTTTGGTTGATCATCCGTTATCACTGTCATCCAAAAACAGCTGATTTTAGCACGCTTTAGCGTAGCATCCTATGAGAACAAAATCGCATCTCTATTATAACACTGGAGGGAGCACTGGAGGTAACTAGATTGTTGCCGGATACTAGAATTTATTATTACAGTAGAGGTCGAAATCACCTGAAAAATTACTGTAAGTTTTCAAATTTTGGTTTCGATAGCTAAAAAGAATGCTTTATTATTATTATGTTATCAAGGTAAAAGTTTAATTGATGAAATATTTGGGGAGCTTATTGACTACTTCAAGACTCGTCTGTGGTTTTACCAAAATTCAGTTGGTAGGCGTAGGAACGTTGTCGGTAACCCCGAAACGTGTTTATCGGAACAATGGTGGTTTCCGATGCCGAAAATTAAATTCTAGGTTACTTTCGATTAACACAAAAAAAGGTCTCGCAACGCACGCAGACAGACGCATAATTTTATAATCAAATAAAAAACGAGGTCACAAAAGTACCGGTATATTTGCAATTTAATCCCAGGAAAGTGTCCTGGCAATCCACGGAACAGCTGTTGCAGGAAACGTTCGATAATCGCCCGGCTCCCAGGACTGAACCGATAAGCCGGAAAGCTCTCAATTTTGAAATAATGACGTTGCGAAATTTACCTTTGAAAAGCCCATTTTTATGCAATAGTGAAATTAAAATAATGTCGAAATAGCTGCGCCATACACCATGTACGCACGTACGGCATTGCGAGGTGTGTTCGGAGGGGTTTTTTGGGAAAACTTACGCTGTTCTGTTGATCTGCTGATGCCCTGCTCTTGTATTCCGATAAAAATCCGTCAACTTGCACAGAAAAACATTGGATAGTTCTTATCTTTGGACTATGCTATACACTTAAGACTACATTGCACGTATTAATTATAAATATGCACATATTTACAAACGATTTCTTACGGGAAACTAGCTACTGTTGCTACAGGATCTAATGCAGATTACTATTCACTAAAAAACCTTAACGTCATTGAGAAAACATAGTTTTAATGGTACATATTCACACAGTTTTACAAAACGCAGCCATCTTGGAAAATTTTCCAACAATGCACCGCGGCGTTGCCAACATGGGCAGTTATGGGGAGAAATCGAAAATCCCCCAAGGTGAGGTGACGGCGCCAAATTTGAAAAACCGCATAATTCGTTGCTGAGCGGAAGTAAGACTTAATTAGGGGACTAATCTGCGTGTTTATTAACATTTGCACACGTGTGAAAAAATAATTGAATTCCTGAATCTGATAACAACAAACAATAAATAATTCATGTTTCAGCCTCGGTGTTCAGCATTCTTTAACTTGAATTAATAAACACGACTAGAGGCAAAGCGATTTGACACACCTCCAATAAATTATTCAATAATCTGTTCTGTACAATACGTATTGAGCACCTAATGGTATTCCTTAAACATTTCTGATTTCTGATAAGATTGGACGTCGGCATTATGTTATAAGGTGAACTTGTTTAACTGGCTGCCTAGCCATCCTCAGCTCCAGAGTATCTACCTATATTGTATTCAAATTTATTCTACACGCCAGTAGGCCATGAAACTTTTTTTGTATTGGCAGTACTTATTTGTCAAACTGACGGGAGAAGTTTTTTTAATTTGCCATGCTAGTGATTTCACACTACACTATGCTAGAAGCAGCCCCCCCACATGGTTGGGTACATTTGTACCTGTGTGACGGGGCCCACGCCACCGGGGGGGACACAAACCCTGGGCATTTCTTATTATTTACCTAACCCTAGTTGGTTGCAAATTCTAATTTATAAAATAAAAATGCAACTGTCCCAATATAGAAAGTCGGCAATCTAGTAAACTAAGTACATGAATTCAAAGTTTAGTAAATTACTTAATATTAACACGGTCATTGCAAAGTGCAGTCAACATCTTGCATAAACTTTTCATGTTTCTGATGGGTCTTACACAGGGTGTAAACGAAACTCGTCGCCAAATTTTATCTATAGATTCTTCTATGAAAAATATGAAAAAAGTTCCTATGAACATATGTCGAAATAGCCTCCTAAGGGAGCTTGGGCCCCTTAAAGGGGCCACTTTGAAAGTGGTGTTTTCTCAATATCTTCAAAACAGTTAAAGGTAGCAACGTGAAATTTGGTATCTTTAGTAATAAGTCTTTGATACTAAATTTATTCCTGTGGAAAAATTTTTAAAATTTTGATCATAAAGCGTCCCGTACTTAGAACTAAATTTTGACGCCAGAATCTGAAAATATGAAGTTTTTTACCCCGTTTTTTATGTAAAAATGGTACTCTTGTGTGACATCGATAAGGTGCACCATTTTCGAAAAAAATGGCTCTTCATTGGTTCAGGGCTCCAAGATTTGTGATGGAAGACATCAAAATACCGTAAACAAGTCCATGTTGGCGGAAACGGATGCTATGAAAACTGAATTATTCTTAGATTCTACTAATGGCACATATAAACGTAAATATATCGTAGGTCTCATTTAAAATAATACGTAAAAATAACACAAAAGATTCATCAAGAAAGTTTCATGCATCAAACGGATACCTACATACAGGGTGTCCGGAAATAACGATGAAATATTTCGGGGGGTGAATCTGTTGCTTAAAATATAAAAAAAAGATAAACATGGGTCCGGAAATCGTTCCTAAGGGGGTTAGGGCTCCCTGAAGGGGGCGCTGAAAATTCGATTTTGATTTTGTCCATTATTAAGTTTTTGCATACTATCTGACATCGATAAGCAACATTAGATTACTTTAGATACTAATTTTTAAAATCCGTTCAGTTTTGTAATTTAATAAAAATCGTTTGATAAGCCTAGGAAATGCAAATGGATCTTTAAATCTAATTTTTTCGAAAACGGTTGATCCTACGGTGTTATAACAAGGGAGGCTTTTTTATGTAATTTTAATCAGGAAAACATTTCCGGTGAGAAATTGTCTAAAAAATGACACGTAAAAAAATGTGAATGGGGAAAGGTGAAGCCCCCCCTGTTTTCCACGCCCCTGGTTGAATCTGCTTTTGGTATATACCATAATTTGATGGCGCTTACTGATGTTAGATAATGTGCAAAAAGTCGTCACTGTACCTATCTTAAGCGGTTCCTGATTTATTCAATAAAAACAGAATTTGAGGTGCCCCCTTCAGAAGGCGTAGCCCCTTTAGGAGCGATTTCCGGATACATGTTTATAGGAACTTTTTTGCATATTTTGAGCTGCAGAATCACCCCCCAAGATATTTCATCGTTATTTCAGGACACCCTGCATACGTCAAAAATAATTCAGTTCCGCGATAGGTTTAAAATCTCCACAAAAACTACAAAACTGTCTCCACCACTGCCAAAATTGAACCAAATGAAGTTAAGCGCGTAAACTAATATTGTATGATGAATAAAACTTGAATGATGAAGTTGATATTTGCGCCGAAATATTAAACTTAACAATACTGCCGCCCCATTGTCAAATGTGCCCCACTCTCCCCTACCCTAATACCATGTAAAAAAAATTCAAAACTCTAGTTTCAAATTAAAGGGTCATTTTGCTGCTGGACACTAATACACTTCGAACAGTTCATCTTTTCCCCCTCTACGACTCATAATTTTTAGATTTTCTTAATTCTATTTGTTTATTATTTGTTTGCGGCAGTAGGTAGCTACCTACAGCGGGCGGCAGTGAACATTTTTCAGCAAACCTGGTTTAGCAATATTTTATAGTTATTTTCATGCTGGAGAATACTAAAAAATCTTGTGGAATAGGAGCTACTAGCGGCAATTTTAATCTTTAAAAAATTTACATCTCGTAAACGGAAAAAGATACGATAAGTTTTATTGAATTAGAAAAAAACTGGATTTTTCGAGTCGGATAACATTTAATTAATTTTTTTCCTGCTCCCGAAAATGTACTCCAAAAATTTTATCGACGGTGGATAATCGGGTATACAGGATGTCTCAGAACTCCTATATAAGCCAGTATTGGTAGATTCCTGGAATTCAATTAAGACGAATTTCCTTTATTTGCAAAAATTGCGAGGATATAATAGTTTTCAAATGGGAAGCAATTAAAAGTCCGCCAATCAGAATGAATTTGTGAATTAGCTGAGACGTTTTTCCTCGGTTTTATGTATTGAAATACAAACTTGCATTTGTTTTGTATTGACATACCTTCAAAAATAATGTCAGATTTGAATCGTCCTTCCGAGAAAAATTTGAAACTGACGGCAAAAGTGATACAAATTTTAAAAAATAGTAAGCTGATCAATCACGAGAGCTCATTTGTATTAATTATTGTATTGAAGAAAAACATAAAATCGAGAAAAATCGCCTATAATACCTATGGTAAAATAGGATGATGTGCAAGCTGCTGTTGCTGGGATACACAAAAAGTTGTTATGATTGCACCTTATATTATCTAATTCAGAGATTCATTCTGATTGGCGGATTTCAATTGCTTTCCATTTGAAAACTATTGAACCCTTGCAATTTTTGCAAAGGAAAATTCGTCTTAGATTTTATACCTTTTGCAGTTACAGAGAAAAGTAAAATTGCAACTTTTTAAAAAATCACCCGCTATTTATTGGTAGCCCCCAATTTCCGGACACATGTTTTTAAGAACTTTTTTTCCAATTTTTTTATGTAGAATCCTTTCCTGGAATATTGGAACGTTATTATGAATCATCCTGTACATTCGTAGATATGGTTATTTCATTTCCACCATATGAATTGCTCTACTCGCCTTCCGCTCACGTTGCAACCTTCATCCTCATGGCAATGGGACTAACTAGCAGTTCCATATTGCGCCAGATCTACTTGTCAGAGCAAGAGTAGGCTGTGGTCATTACCAACGAAGATCTTTACGTTTTTTTAATTTTTTATATTATAAGTGCAATGAAGATAACTACGGTGACTTGAGAATAAATAAAAATGCCGGTATATACATTGTTATAATGGCTTTTATTTCAAAACATTGAATAGCAAAAGATTCGTCAATTGGTTTTTTAATACTAATACAATACTCATTGTAGGTCAGATTAGAGCCGTTCCATCTCTAACATTCATATGGATTTAGAAAATAAGAAATTGAAAATCTATTTCCACGTTAACGAGTAGTATCACAAAAATTAAATTTTATATCACACACTTTTCCGTATCTCATAATACTCACACGACATAATGAAAAGATCGTTATTTTGAGTAACAAGTATTACAATTACACATAACTAAACGCTATTCGTTTCTTGCATTGATATAGCGACTATAATGTCCTTAACATTAATTTTGCATTACATTACTATTGTCAGCAGTCAACAAATTTTACACAGTAAAATAGATTATACAACCAATACCAACAACAGCAGCGACCTCAATATGAGACCTCAATCACATTCAACATCGTACATAAACAAAATAATATGCTCTCAACTAAAACATTGGATTGTCGGTAATTTCCCAAGGAAAACGTGCAAGGATACAAAATAAATAATATAAAAATAGAGAAAACTAACACTCTACTCGAGATCTATCACTCGATAGTCTTGCACCTCTACTTTATCGAGGTGATCATCAAATTTTGCAGTTCAATGGGTAGGAAAACTTTTTGTGCGTTGGTTATGTCAGACCTGCAGAGGGGGCATCTGTCGCAGCGGGAGGCGCACGCAGCACATGCTACTCCGTGCCCGCAGGGGAGGAAGACCGAGTCGATTTGGTTGTCCATGCAGATTTTGCACATCATTGCGTCTAGGAACCTTGACAGCTTTTCTTGGGAGCTCTGGAAAAAAAAATTACTTTCAAACGATTTTGTTAACCAATAGGTAGAGAAATATTTTGTTAATAAGTTGGGAATATAGTAAAACTTAACAAATGCAGTGAGATAGAAAGTACTACAATGTTTGTCACTCAAGGTACTGACGCTAGTTGGATAATAGCACGTTCGGGCTGTCCTGCAGCTGTAGTATATCTATCTCATCGTATTATGTAATACGTCTTTAGAGAGAAAAGGATGCAGATGCAGTCATTTCGGTGCGCCCTGCACTATCTGTATCCTTCTTCCTCTTGTGGCGAGGTAATACGTAGCATGAGATAGATACAGGTAGGTACTGCCGTAGCATGGCACGCCGAAATCGGCATAAGTAACATTCAGCATGCCAGATCGAAATGGGCATAACGATTTGAAAGGTATTAGACAGCGGCCTAGCGACAATTTATTATACAGGGTGTCCGGAAATAACGTTGCCATATTTTGGGGGTTGATTCTACAACTAAAAATAGGAAAAAAAGTCCACATGAACAAATGTCCGAAAGTGCCTCCAGGGGGCGCTACAGACTTCAGGTAGGTGTCTCTCAAAGACCGGTATTTATTAATTATTTTTGAAACTGTTGGAGCTAGAATAACAAGTTGTAGTCATTAGTGACAAACTAACGACATTTGTGAAGCAAGCCAACTTGTTTTTTTGCATTTATAATTTGTTACCATAGCCATGACATGCTTTAATCGGTTTTTCTTGAAAACGGTTGATCCTATGACTTAGTAGCAAGAGTACCTTTCTTATGTAGAATCGTTTGGAGAATTGTTATCTGAAGTCGAAAATTCAAGAAAGCTAGAGACAGTCACCTGTCGTGTTCCCACCAGATAATTTGTCACCCCAAAATTCTAGCTCCAACCGTTTCAAAAATAATTAATAGAGGCACCTTCTAAGCCCTGTAGCGCCCCCAGGAGGCCTCTTCAGACATCTGGTCATATGAACTTTTCTTCATATTTTTAGCTCTGGAATCACCTCCAAAAATATGGCGACGTTATTCCCGGACACCCTGTATGATTTACCCCACCATAATAACAATAACGATTTGTAAAATATGGAGGTCCATTATATCGTTTGCTCCTGTCAGTCAGTCAATTTTTCGTGTAAATACACCTTATTTACACGAAAAATTGACATGTGCCACCTGCACATGTTACAAAAAAACACTTGACCTCCAGACCGCTGCGTATTCTGTGAGCATGGTTGTAAACATGTGCAAAAATTAAGCTAAGTCGTTTGCTAAGTGGGCATTTTTGAATAAAAAAAGCTGAAAGCATTGATTTATGTGCCCTTCTTTACATAATCATTGACCTGCCGGAGCGAATGTTCGTATTTAATTTCGAGAATTTGTATCAAGTAAAAATAATCGTTTGCCTCTGCAAAAAATCAGCGTGCACCACGTCTGTCTTGGAGAGTATCTAAACCACTAGGACCAACTTGAACATTAGCCGGAGAGGCCGACGGGAGCAAATAGTATAATAGCTCCACTTTTTTACATTTTTGAAATGTTGGCAATTGATAACCTACTAAATGAACTAATTATGGTCTTCCAGAGGAGCACATCATATATACTTCCATATATCATTTTCAGCCAGAAAAATGTCAATTATTCTTTAACGCAGCGCTGAGGACGTCTGTCTCGGGTGTTTTCATGGATTATATGCCCTAATAAACACGTTGAAACAAGAGACAGATGGGGGCAAATGATATAATGGATCTCCATTGTTTAACAAGTTTGAAGGGCTGCCAATTGAAAACGCAGCCATGAAAGATTGGTTATCATAATTATTTAATTAACGTCTTAAGGAGCAAATCATATAAAGAAATTGTCGCTAGCCCGCTGAGTATATGTCCGAGAGGCGAGAGATGTCAAAAATAACACAAGACCGCATATGGAAGTGAAACAACAAAAACGAAACCTACCGTGCATTCGTCTCCATTATGGTTGTGGTCAAGGTTGCCTCGCGAGATCATCTGCGCAGCGTTCTCCTGATAAATGGCTCTCCTGGCATTATCGTAAACCTCCCTGCAGGTCGATCTGATATCGAACACGTACTTTTTACCCAAAGTCGAGTCTTCATTGAAAATTGAAACAATGGTCCCTTTCAAATCTCGGATAAACTGCGAAGTAACTGCGCTGCGTACAGTCTCGCAACTGTAGAAGGCGTGTTTCTCCGTTATGGCCCTGTATAAGCTACCAGCCATGTGACTAGAATCCAGTTTAATGTTTAATTCGGCCTTTTTGCCATCCACTGACAAATATTCTAGTTTGAACATGCGCTTGTGCGAGGAGGCGCTCGTTATGTTAGTGAAGGAAATCACCTCCTTCTCCCCGTCCTTTCTACAGATCGTGATCCCGTTAGGCCCCACTCTGAACGTGGTATTTTGGTTCTTAACCGTAAAACTCTCCTCCCCGAAATTTTCGAATTCGGAAATCTCCTTCAGAAACCAGTATTCAGCCGAGGAGCTTTTCATGCCGTTGATTTGCTTGTGCTCGAAAACGATCCTTTGCAGCAGATCGTTGGATTTTTCAGCTCCATTAGTTGGCGTTATTGAATTCACCAGATTGTAAACATTTCTAGGGGGATCCAATTCGTTGAAATCGCCGTATTCGGCTTGGGCTACGTAGGCTATCAGTCTTGCAATGCTGTCCCAGTCTGGGGCCAAAAGTCTCTTCTCCAGCAAATCCAGTCTTCCGTTCAGATAAAACTGATGTCTGGAATCAAAATTACATAAGCAAATGCGACGCAAAAAAACGTGTTTGGATTTTTAGACCCGACGCCAATAAATTACAGATTTATGAGGAAGCTTACCTTGTACTTTCCTGCTGCAGGATATGGGGGGGCACCCAAAATTTAACACGCAGCGATAGTCGCAGATAGGCCGCGTTGTGTCCATGTTTTTCGATGGGATTTCTCAGATTCAGCCACGATTCCTCCCCTTTGTTGTTTTCGAATTTCAGGCCGAAGTAGTCGGACTCGTACCTGACGTGAACGAACTCGCACACCTGAAAAATATCGCTCCCTTTAATAACACAATCTTTACGTGCAATAAAGGTAAAATGTTTACGCGGCTATAAATTTTACCCACGAACTCGGGCGAAATTGATTGCTCTGTTTCTCTTTTTCGCTTTTACCACCTCTTTATTAATGCCTGTTTTTAAAACAAACCAAACAATGGCGTACAAACAATCAAATCAAGACAACACAACCGGCCAATGTAAATACATTGCAAGTGTTAATAACGTGGGCAAATTATTTGTTAGGCAGGTACTTCGGGCATAATGTTAACTTTATCGCACACGTGTCGACAACGTGATTTTTATACTTTCAAATCAGTGGAATGGAATGTTATGGCCCTCAGCCCACACTTAAAACTATATTGAACACTTTTTGCCAGATGGAAAACTAATTTTTATTAATATTGATGAAAGGAAAAGATATTCGACGACTTCGCCCCCGCTTTAAGCGTCAGTTTAATGAAAAAATATGCAAACTCAAAACGGTTGGAAAAATAAACAAACAACTTGCGCTATAACAAAAAAAAAATAGCAAACATCTCCATGGACACTTCCACTCCATTAATCTTTGACACTTCCAAAATGTCACTTTAGATTTACTCGAAATGAGGGGCCAAACACGTTATAATAACAATAAACTTATTGTTGTATAACATGTTTTGCTACATAGTGTGGATCGAGCTTTAATTGAACTTATTTGAATTACTCAAAGGATTAAACTTTATTTGCTGACAAGTCGCGACAACAAAGTCATATAAGTAAACTTAATCAGCTAGAAATAACAAAAATGGAAGTAATCCTTTTGCTGCACTAGGTGCAATATCTGGCAATTTTGCCACGCTTCTATTAATTCAGAAAGTTGATTGATAAGCACTCTGGTCACAAGAATCAGACAAACCCAAAATTCCAGGTAATTTATATTCAATATGTTCGTAACAATGCTAGCGATCGCGATCAATTTGTAATTGTAGCTAGGTATGTAAAATACAATCATATTCTAACAGAAGCAGGGTCAGTGTGAGTCAGGCTCTTTTCCGTTGTTTAGTTAAACGGGAGTCAAAAAGCAGAAATAATGGATAACAATTCATTATTCAATTCATTATTAACAACGATTTTTGACGGAAAATCCGTTTACAAAAAGCCTGACTCACACTGGCCCTGAGTCCATTAGAATATGATTCTATATTATTTACATATCTTTTTTATACATTCTTTTCTAACTCTTAGGCTTGAATTGTAATTGAACTTTTTTGTGGTAACGTAAATTTTTACGGCATCAAGTAGAATTCAAGTACATCAAAAAAAAACAACACTAAGTATAATCTGTCCGGGATCCACACGACCGAGATTCACCCGATTTCCATGGCGATTCATTGTTGACAACAATGATTCACCATGGAAATAGGGTGAATCCCGGTCGTGTGGATCCCGGACAGACCATAGATTGAAAATGTTTAACTTTTCAAAATGTAAAATCAAATGATTCAAACGTCAAATGACAACGAATATTAATTTGTGGCCAATAATACTAAAGAAAAAGATAATAAATATATAGACGGATAATGGTGCATCTCTCGTTGGCTGAATATAATTTAATTAACTTTATGTAAAGAATATTATTTTTATAATGTAACCGGAACCATCAATTTTGGAATTGCCAATTACTAAGACAGAGATATTTGATGTCATAGAAAAAAAGAACATCTCACCATCTCAGTATTTTTAGAACCAATAGTGAAATCATCTGGTCAAAGTCCAACATCAATCATAAGAGCAAGTTTTTTCCCAGTTATCAATTTTTTGATCCCATCAAGTCTAAATAGCAAATACCTTGGAAAACTAGGTTCATGGTCAAGAGAAGCCTCAGGTTCTCCCTTAAAAATAAGTTAAAGTTTAATTCGGTTTCATTTATAATTTAAGAAACAAAAATCTGAATTTGACGCTTGTCTCTAAAGACTTATTATTATACTATACCAACACAGGGTTGTGGCTAACAATTTAATCGTTACATTACACTGAAACCAGAAAAACCACTTTGGTAAATCAAAATGACTTACTCTAACAGCTTGAAAGTTATCATTGAAGTAACTTTGCTAAAAAGTAAGAGACGCTTTTTATGCTTGCGTTATTTATAGAACTGCTAATGACAAATCTCAAGTTTATTAACCAAAAAAGTAAGTGAAATTTGCATTCATGCATTGCTTTCAATGTCTTGTGCACTTCAAAGACCTATTCTTTAAGTGCACCATTTCGTTTTTATTAATCATCCTGCACTGAAGATACTTGATAATAATTATGAAGATGTTCAGTTTATGCGTTTATTTTACACACAACGATAAAAAGATAAGTGAACAATGAAATTAGTCAAAAACCTAATATAGAGGTGACTGAAAAATTGAGATAAGTGAGCCTTGTGAGAAAACAGGTCAAAATGCAACACAAACATGTTCCTCGTCACGTCGCTTCGCGTTCTCTTTTGGACAGCAATATCCACTTTATCTTAAGTGCATTCTCGTTCGAAATGGATTAGTAAAAAATTGGTAGTTACCTACCCACAACCCGGGCGAGGTTGACGTCAGGAGGAAGTGACTAGTAAAAGTCTAATTAAGCCACCTTGGCACCCAAAACTACTTATCCCAGTTTTTCTTAATTTAAAGCAAATTACCGATCGATGGATTCTGTTTGATGTGATTGTATTGTTAGATTGAAAGGCTTTGCAATAATTTGCGGGTTTACGCCCGGAAACAATATCTCCTGTAATCGGCTACAAAACGATAATTGATTTCCCTTCAAAGTTTATTAAGCTTTCAGGAGTTCCATTAAAAATAGCTTTTGAACTTTGACGTCGCCGAGTCTAATTTTGCTCGTAGGCTGTTGATCAAGCAAAAGGGGAGATTCCGATGTTGGGTTTTCATTGCAACGAGAACAAAGTCCAATCTTTAGTCATGGCCGGGCTTCCTTCACAATCGACCTTCTCTTTCGCTACGGTCTGTAAAGACTGATCAAATATGTAACGAGGTTCTACGGAAACCTCTAAACTCTTCGTATTACATTGCAAAACACTTCTGGAATCTCCAGTCTTGACTTAATTCCGCACTTTCCGTCGAGTTAACGAAGAGAAAATTGGAGGAATTACAGTAATTAACCAGTTTTGCCTGATTAAACCCTGACGTTAGTCATAAATACACGCTACGAGGAAATGTTAGTCTGCAGTCCAAAGTCCACTTGTTACCGGACGGCAATCCCACTGCTGGTGACATCATATCACAAGCGTGGAAAGCGTACATAATCAGAGAGCATGCCGCGAATGTGAGGTAGAGAATTGGACTTTGGACTCTGGGTCTACACAATAATACACAACCTTCCATCAATTTAGACCGAAGCTATTACAACAGTCTACTAAACTCAAGGATATAATTTTCGAGTTTCAACTCATGAACTCACATCCTTCATGCCGGATAATGAACGAATAATTTGTACTTTTAACAAAGTAAAAGTTGGATTTGTTAGTATTGGACTTTGGACTATTGTATTTACCTTGCAAGCAACGATGTTTGGTACACACGAGATTCAAAGGATTAAATTTACAGTACAATAATTATATCCCTGACACAATAGCGGATTTTCAAATGCAAATCCTGGCGAAAACAGTTTTATTATTCCGCGATCTATATTTTATCAAAAAGCCTTGGATGCTTGGATTTGAGCCATGTGCGACAAACATGGCAACAGAAGAGTTTCAATGCAGACAGATCAATATGCAAATTAAGCCCATCCTCCGATTTAAGACGCAGTTTTCTCGAGCAAATAGAGGTGCTCGAAAAAAGCAAATTCTCTTATCACAGAGTCAACGTACCAGACTTATCAATAAAGATAGTGTTCACGGCGAAACTGCTCGTATTTCGAGGAAAATATAAAACAATGCTGCGAAATTCTAAAACGTTGAAATTACGCATTCACTGTAACTTATTACGGAAATTCAAATTACTGCAAGCACTTATTAATCAATCAAAGTAATAACGCGACACGCAGTTTAATGCTAGCAAGTGCACAAAATCTTCGTGTAAGCAAATTGATCGTGTGAAACTGCATATTAAAATGGAAAGTTTTGCATATTCTTAGCACCCGTGGGTACGAGCTGTAAAGAGGTTTTCACTCGTCAAAAATTGTTGCAAAAGTTGGCGTGTGTCAACAAAGTAGGCGGTGATAGGAAATAGGAAGCGAATTTTTGAATGAATTTTTTTTTGCTTAGGATTGCTACGGAGTTATTATTGAAACATAGATTAGCTGAGTGCTATACTCTCTTTCTACCTCTGAAGCTAAAACCAAATAGCAAGGGCACAAGATACTATAGAGAACCAAAGAACAATTATACCGTGAGATCTAATAAAAGATGAATTAAGGGTTGGCCATGGAATAGTGCGTTACGTTCATTTGACACTTGACAGAAGCAATAATTTCGATACGTCACTCTTTGACAATGAAGCCACAGAGGACAAAAGCTTAACACTCTTGATTTTGATTGAATCAGTTTAGCTCACCCTAATTAGTTTTTTATTGAATTGCACTGTATTAATTATACTTTTCTCTGTAGATCTCTTTTGCTTGTAGTTTGTCAAAGTACCTATTACTCGGTTTAAGAAGAAGTTTAAGTTATCATGGAAGAGGCCAGAAACTATAATAGTTGTCGACATTAGTCGTGAAACGCGTGAAACTTAATTAACACATGATGGTACAACCATTGTTAATTTTAATTATAATTTACTAACTCACACATGGGATCGATTTTGAGTTTATTTCACCTGACTCTTATTCAAATTGAATCACAATCGTCCTCTAATTTAAATCATAATCGCTTATAATAACACTAGTGCATGGCTATTTATTTAATCGCCTAAATTTTAAAATAATTATGAAACGATTATGAAAACTTGTTGCTTGTTGCCGGTGGTAAAACAATATGAATTAAATTGTCATTTACTCAGTCTTATTCTGTATACCACTGGAATTTTCAATTGGATTGGAATTCTCAATTGAGATTTTCAAAAATTGAAAACTTCCTCAAAAACTCCCAATTTTCAATCCAATTGAGAAAGTCACATTACGACAAAATTGCCTAATTTTCAATATTGAACAATCCAATTGGCAGACAAACTTGAGTAATATTAAAAATAATTCGAGGAATAACAAAGAATACGACTGCAAATATAGCAAGGTGAAAGCGTTTCGCCAGGCGCATCCACCTTTTTTAACACGCTTCCAGTCACAACGATAAGCATTATTTTGCCTTAGAGGAATACACCCGAAAAAAGTTAAAATCAAAGTAAAAGAAAGATAAATCAACAGAATTTAGAACAAAAACGACAGTTTGGTTCGATATGGCTGTTAACTAGCATTAACTGTTATTGATTTTACGAATAATAAGCAGAACGACTAGTCTATCAATTAATAAAATATTTATTATAATACGGGGAGATTACAATTTCAATATTCCCATTCGCAGAGGTTAATTTCCTTTGGGCGACCTTTTCCCACCTAGTTTACAAACAATAGGAACCCAAAAGCAACCGTGTCTGAATACTGGACACGTGCCAATAAAAAAATGAGTTTTGCGGTTACTACCTACGCCCACATTACTTTATCACGAACACGCTTCGTGCAGTTTTACCAAATTCACACAGCCAAGATGAAGAATTTAATTTAACTCATGGATTCCGCTGTTATAAATGAAACAGAAGCTGGGATCACAATTTCCGCTTCCGTGTTATGTTTAACAACGGCGTGCATTATGCATTGCGATGCATTTGTCGCCGGAAGTCCATCGTTGGGGCCATCCGAGGGCACCAGAAGCCAAACTGGCACAAAACGGCAGAGATTAAATTTATGGACTTGAAAATATCAAATCCGGGCTAGAGTATCTTGCGCGACTGCAGATTGCAGAAGACCTCGCTAATGATAATTTCCATTCCCATTTCCGTTCTATTCAATGCTGCGGAAATTTTTTCGCCAAAGAGATTTATGACAAAGCTTAGTCTAATCTGTGTCTGAAAGACAGAAAATTCCACATCTGTCGCTCCGCATAAAAAGTACGATAAAACAGTTTGCTTAATTTAATTTAACTTGAGAAGCCCGATTATGTCGCGGAAAGAAACTGGCGAAAAACTTGATAAATTCAATTGGGACTAGAAATATTCATGCTGCGTGCTTCTTACTGGAACTTTATAAATATGCTAAACACAAACTGAGACTGGAGTCAAGTTTTCCACGATTATTCATGAAATAAATCGCTCTTTTTGCACCCACAGTTGGTATATACTTGCCAGAAAATCTATTTTAATTTCCTGGCAGCCAAATCCGCAACTATCACGCACTAGTCGAGTGGAACTCCAAACTACTTTGCATGAACAACTCGCGCCATTTGTGCCAATAATGGAACAATTTACTGATTTAGGATCCTCTGCGACAGTTTCCCCAGAACGATTCAACTTTGTAACAGAATTATTGTTAAGAATAATTGCGAGTGAAATTGGACTAATTACAGGAGCGACGGATAATTAAATGGAGAACTCCCTTTGCATTTGTTATTTTGTTTCCAATCTAAAAGATTATTTCTGGAAGATGTTGCAGAGGATTAATTAATATGCCCGAGATCAACTATGTCGTGGGTTGGAATATAAAAATGAAACGGAACTAGCTGATGGCTTCTTCCCACTGATGTTGTTTATTATTGTTGTAATAATCCTTATCGTTTATTATTTAACTCTTTTACTTATTATTTATACTCAAATTACATAAATAATGAATTGGTGTTTGTTTAACTGAGACATATTTTTCACATCTGGCCGATAAATACATTTTCTCATGGTAAAAAGGGGGTTAGGTCATCTGATTGGCTCCTTGTTTTCAGGGCATCATAATTTGACGACGAATGATTGTTTTAAAGAAAAAAAGAAACAATAGAAGGAAACAAAACCAAGTCCTGTGAATGATTAGTGATGAATAGAGACCGGATTTTAGGATTATTGGCTATTTGTGGGCGTTACAGGCACATTTTCTCAAATATAAGAAAAATGAAACACTTTTGTTATTGCCTAATTCAAAATTAAACATCCTAAAACAAAGTTTTAGTAACCTATTTGGCATGTTTTATTGTTTTACCGACCTATTTTGGGGACCTATTCCGAATTTTTAACGACCTAAAAACCGGTCTCGATGAGCCAATATAAACAATAAAGGTTTAAATCATTAGTTATGATTGATTTGGTATAATCTTCATCGGCATTAGGGGATTTTCATGTCTTAAACTTCAACTTCCCTAAAGATAACAATAAGACTCTCGCATGCCGTCTAATCAATAAAAAACAAATAAAAAGTAACCTAACACTGGTTCAGTTCAAAATCTAACACTTACAGGTCTATACATACAATATCATCATAAATTACCCTCGAAATTACCATAACATAACGTCTTGTAGAAATGTAGTAAATGAAGGAAAAAACCGTTGAAAACAAAACCGAGAACAAAACGTTTTCTTATCAAATCCAAGTGGCTGCTGGTGGCAAGGTCGGTCAAATAATGATTCACTGAAGTAAACAATGTTCGACACAATTCAACGCTTTAAACATATAAATATGCAAAAACATCTAAGTAGATATAAAAAAGTCATAGAAGATAAGTTAATTTTAGCAGTCAAAATGTTCCTTATGCACGATAGCGTTCAATAATTTAGTATGTATGTACATAGGTACCTATGTAGGTACCTCGCGTGACATGGGACCAAAAAATTACCTATGTATGTACCCACACCACACCCTGTTCTTTTTCTATGTGACTAAAGATGCAAAAAATCCATGGTACAGGTTACTATGGATATTTTCCACTCTTAGTCCGATAAAAAAAGAACAGTATGTAGGACCTTGCATGTGGCATGGGACTAAAAAGTGCCCTAAATTATATTACTTGTGTTGTGCCATCTTTTGCTGTCCTGTAATATATAGTCGAGTATATAGTACGATATTCAATATAGGCCTTAGACTCGCCTTAGACATTTGAATGTGTAATAATAAGCATCAAGGCTTCCTTTTCTGGTGAGATAGTTTTGGCCGAGGTTTTGGCAAAAACAATATTGATTTAAATAAATAAGTATGCTTCCTTAGTAAACCATATAGAGGCCACACTTAACATTTTATGGTTTTTGCGTTAAAACAGGGCAATAAAGTTAAAAATAATAATGAGAACGTGTGTAAAACTGATATCGCGCCTAAAAAGTATTTATTTACCTGCCTGTGAACATTGGACTTTGAACGGTACCTTTTAATCGGACTTTGGACTTATACAAAACGTGTTCAGTGCATGGATCCGTAAAATTGCTGCATATAGCAAAATGGCAGTTTTTTCAATAACGTGCTTTGATATAATATGCAATTAGTAAAATATATATACTTGATTCAAAAATTAACACATTACATCACTTTAATTTGCATCTGTGGCATTCTTTGATAAAAAGCTGAAGAGAGCGATAGCCCGGATCCCCAAAGAAGTGATAAAAGCCGAAAAATAAAAACGAATGTCAAAGTTTATCGAAAATGGACGCAATAACAATATACCTCCTGTATGTTATTCAATATTTTATCAACTCTATTAAATTAATATAATGTAATTTTTTGATAAACGCCAATGTCAGGGTGAACTTGATTTTAAAATAGGTCCGGGTTGCCGGGCAAGTATATAAAAAATTATCACCTGGTATAGGTACCTATCATCGTGGTCAGAAAAAACGAATACCTACAACGTTACTTTATTCACAATTTTAAAAAATTTTAGTTGGAAATGCTTGTGTCTAAAGTCACGAACGTTGTACAAGTTTTTTCTGATCACGATGGCACCTACCATTTTAAATTTTTTGTTCACCCTGTACGTAAGGTACCTAGGTATTTAATAAATAGAAATTAAAAAACTGGATTTGCTTACCTTTTCGAGACACTGTTGTCCGATGGCTTTGGGGTCCAATCGGACTTCAAAAACGACCGAATTAGCTTGGCTAATTAAGCACCACATGTTTTTTGTCAAAACCAAACTAATTTGGTAAAATCAAGTTGGCACGAGCTAGATGACAGCTAGCAAAAAATCACTGATCATTTGATAAAATCGCAATGTCCTATTATACTGACGGCGTATCGTTTCTTGTAAATACTCTTTGCACATTTTACAACCACAACGTCCATACTATGCAACAGCCTGGACAATATTAAAATCGAAGCTGGGAGCGCAACACTATTTTACGCTGTGTAGCTTAGAGTTGTTTCACTTTTGCGCGCGCCGTCCTCGTGCTTTGAAAGGAGATAGCGTCAAGGACGCCTGTCCGCGCTTGTCTCCATGGTTGCTTCGGGTTCAAGCTCGGACAGACGGCAAACAGCTGTGATCCATATTTTATGGGCCTCACGGCGTCTTTAGGATAAAAAATATGTTTAATGGGTGGTTAAATTCGCGATGAGACATTCAAGGTTTATTGCACAGTAAAAAACGCAAATTTTAATTAGCCGTAAAAAATAAAAATTTTGGACGTTTGTCTGAGATTGCATGGTGCTCAGGGGCATCCACCACTTCTCTTTGTTTGGATCCAGGGTCGGATTTAGCTTCGCTGCAGCCGAAGCCAATTTTTGGCGCATAGATTCACAGATTTTCAAAGACACAAACATTTTATTAACAATTCTCTGATGAAGTCTGGGCCTATAATTTATAAACCTGTGATAGGTAGATATAAAATATGTAGTAGTAGTAGGTACTTAAGTGTATAAGGTATTACCTATAGGTCCTTAAAAAATTTGCCGCCCTCTCCCCTATGCCAGCCATGCGGAGAGCTTTCAGATTGAAATAATGTCTTTTAGCCAAAGATGTAATAAAACGTGTTCCCAATCGTGTTCCCACATGGGAATTTTCTTTCCTTGTTGATAATCTCATATACCTAATGGAAAAGTGTGACAGAGAACAAGCGTATAATCCTTTCCTTTTCTCACACAGGACACACACAATGCATCGCTCTCAGTCACACTTCTCAGGTATGAGGACCGTTGTTATGTACTTACTGCTTTATAGACTTCCAGCTGTATAGTTATACAGAGTGGTCAAATGAATACGAAACAGACGCCGGTTTT
This sequence comes from Pycnomerus fuliginosus, assembly GCA_963924575.1. Lineage (NCBI taxonomy): Eukaryota > Metazoa > Arthropoda > Insecta > Coleoptera > Zopheridae > Pycnomerus > Pycnomerus fuliginosus. Next base: position 14,575,929 of record OZ004617.1, on the reverse strand, counting down.
TTCACATTTTAAGCCATTTTTCCGAAAAATGCTCGAACCGGTCGATTCTTATTTCGAGGGGAACTCTATTTCAGGACACATTCCATGACTCCCATCAAACTTTTGGATATTCGTTCTCCTCCAGCGCCCTCTGGGGTCGAATTTAGAATTACATCAGGGCGCTGCGCTTATTGTGATACATCATTGGAAAGGATATGAAAATTATCTGTAAACCGGTGCAAAATTTTTTGAAATCCATCTAGGGTTGCCATATTTTTCAAAACAGTAAGCGGGACAGAGGAGTGATACGAATATGTGATTGCGCGCGAAGCGCGCAGCGCAAAAGTGGGGGTGCGGGGCGAAAATTTTTGCCCCCCCCCCCCCCTTCTCTAAGAATTTTCAATTTTTTGGTTGGTAAACAAATTTTATACTTTTAAAATACATTTTTTATTAAAATAAATAAATCTCTTTGAACAAAACAAATGATAATTCTCAGCCTTGGTTTGGTATTTACAAACACGCAGGGCACCAGCCTGCGTTGTCACTGGCAGTGCACCCAAATAATAAGAGATAGACACAAAGATTACCTTGCGATTTTAAGGCTTGCAACGAAGATGGAAGATGATTGACAGAATGGACCCGACGTTTTGTAAAGCACCACTCGCACCACTGTTCTGACAGTTAGTAGACACAAATAAGTTAGGTTATGTTTTAAACGCTGGTTTTCAATAAAAAATAAGGAAAATAAAAGGAAAGGGAAAACTCAGAAAGCAAGTCCAAAAATCGGGACAAATCCGGCACTAGGCGGGACGCGGGACTCATTGTAAGGAATCGGGACAATCCCGCCTAAATCGGGACGGTTGGCAACCCTAAATCCATCGACTTCTTATACAGGATGGGTAATTTTTCGATGCTCACCATTGGGATCTCCTAAACGGTAAAAGATACGGGGTCGGTTAAATTACAGAAAAGTTGCGCTATTTATTGGTGATTAAGAATCTGAAGAGAATTTCCCGATATTTTGATTCGTTCCTGAGTTATCACAAAAAGTCTGAAAATTGCCAATTTAAAGAAAAATTAATATCTTCCTAACGATTGATGCTATTTAAATGAAACTTGGAACTTTTATATTTTTGACAGCTGTCAATTGAATGGCATTGACAAAATATTTCTAGGACTTCTAGATTTTGAATAACGACAGTCAACTTTTGATTCTTTCATGGCCGCCATATTGAATTTTAACACCATCAAATTCACAAAAAAATTGGCTTTTCAAAAATGTAGGTACTCAACATGAACTTTTTTGACAGATGTCAGAATTTGAAAATTGGTAGGAATAATTTGCAAAATCAGCCTAAACTTAGATGAAAAACAATTGCAAAAAAGTACGCCGACTTCTTCAATCTCTTATAACATGTGAAAACAATTGAATTCAACAGTAATAAAATACGTCTTGCGGTCGTGTAACTCGGGCTTTCACATATTTTTTAAAAAACGTCCATGTTGGCTACATTTTTGAAAAGATATTTTTTCTGGGTATCCGGCGGTGTTAAAATTCAATATGGCGCCCATAAGAAAAAGAAAATTTGACTGTCTTTATTCAAAATCTAGAAGGCCTAGAAAATTTCTGTCAATGCCATTCAATGGACAGCTGTCAAAAATATAAAAGTTCCAAGTTTCATTTAAATAACATCAATCGTTATAGGAAGATATTAATTTTTCTTTAAATTGGAGAATTTCAGATTTTTTGTGATAACTCAGGAACGAATCACAATATCGGGGAATTCTCTTCAGATTCTTAATCGTCAAAAAATAGTGCAACTTTTCTGGAATTTAACCGACCACGTATCTTTTACCGTTTAGGAGATCCCAATGGTGAGCATCGAAAAATTACCCACCCTGTATAAAGTTACACTGAAGATCAAGAACTGGTTCTAGGCATAGAAGTCCATGGATTTCAAAAATTTTTGCACCGGTTTACAAATAATTTCATACATATCATTTCCAATGATTTATCACAAAGCGCCCTAATGCAATTTTCAATTCGACCACAGAGGGCGCTGGAGGTGAACGAACATCCAAAAGTTTGACACCATTTAATTCGTAATCGTAATGAAATTAGCTTTGAAATTATGTCTCACAAGTACGGGGTTGCCATTTGAAATTCTAAAGTTGGGGTTGTTGAGAAATGTGTTCTGAAATAGCGCTCACCACGGACTAATGTGTCGATCCCCTCGAAACAATAAGAATAGACATGTTCGAGCATTTTTCGAAAAAATGGCTTTATAATAAAAATGGAAGGTTATTGCAATCAGGCCAAAATTCGAAATTGAGATAATACCAGATCTTGACGTTTCGAGGTCCCAGGATCACTAAAATGTGGTTTTTCAAAATTATTTGTGTGTATGTATGTGTGCAAGATTCTGCTGAAACTAGCGAATGAATTTTCACAGAATTTGGCATGGTGGGGAATACACTCTACGGGGCCGATTCGGCTGAAATTATCGGTACGTGAAGGTGGCACAACCCGCCGAAGAGCAGACTTGACTTTGCTGGCATTCAGTGAACGATAAGTGCCTTTTTGGCACGTCATCTAATGCATAATATTAAAGATGAACCCCAATTTTTTCTTTCGCCAAATGAAAGACCTTCAAAAATTTCGAAGAAACTTTAAATAACACGCTACATACAACTCACACTACTGGGCCGATTTGGCTGAATGTTTTTATGTTCCATTGTTCGTTTTTGTCTCTCCGGGCGGGGGAAGGTTTCAGCCACTTCCTTAGCTGCCCATTTCTTTCAGCTGTCTTTAGCTGCACGAACAGAAGACAGAACAGATGTCAAGATTCATAGCAGCGAGAAATGTATGTTTAACTTCTACGATCCCTAGTTACTGGAATCGATCGAAAAATTCAAAAAAAGCCCAAGCTACTGGACCGATCGGGATGAAATTTGGAGCTCTTCCGAAAGATGTCCATCATGGATTTCGGAAGAGCTAAAGGTTTTGGGCTAAATCGGCCCACAGGAAGTGCCAATTTGACACATCAACTTTAAAAATTTAATTACAAACCCCTATTTTTTACGTCCCCATATGAAACTTCTTCTAATTCTGCTTCTAAAAATATATTCACACTTGGTGCCTTTTTCGCCAAAAATCGGTGCCGTGAAAAAAACTATGTATAACTGATGGTATAATGTATTTTTATCACCGGATTTGAAATTTAATTTTAGTGGCAAAAGGCCCCTTTTTTATTTTTCCTTGGCAAAAAGCATTTTCTTACTAATGTATTCGAAAACCTTAGTGCCATTTTTTCGAAAAATGTAATTTTAGGGGCGAAAAAACTTGTATTTTAAATTTTAGTAAATGAACGCCGGGAACAATGCGCGATCGACACCCGGCCCACGGTTCACCAAGCCGATGCACTCGACTCTCGATTCTGACTTGGTTAAAGTTAATTGCAAATTACAAATTCTGTGAAAAAGTAGAAGTTTCTACCGTCTCCGAGATTGCCAATTTTTTAAATAGGTAGGTACCTACTTACCTACCTGCTTATTTGACAATAAATCGTATTTTTGTAAAGAAAAATAACGAAAGGACCAGTGGGGTGCCCAGAGGCGAGCACCCCCACCCTTCAAGTAGTACCGCCTCACCTTTCCTATTTTTAACCTCCCCACAACCATATAAAAATGGGAGGTTATTGCAATCACTCCAAAATACGAAATTGAGATAACACCAGATCTTTACGTTTCAAGGTCCCAGGATCACAAAAAAGTGGTTTTTAAAAAATGTCTGTGTGTATGTACGTATGTGAGCACGATTTCTCGGAAACTACCGAACGGATTTTAATGAAATTTGGTATGGAGGTTAGCGTTGGCCTTCTGGTGAGCCCAGTTAAATTTGTTGCGAATCCGCAGACGCTAAGTGCCCTTTTGGCATGTAGACTAAGAAATTATTTGACTAATGAACACTAGCTTTTCTTATCAGCACATGAAAGGTCTTGAAATTCTGTATCTGAAACTGAAACTGTATTCCCGCTTAGCGCCTTTTTGGCATAAAATCGAAAAATTCGAAATTTCGAGGACACATTAAATAACACGCTACAGCCCAAACTACTGGATCGATTTAACTGAAATTTGGTAGGTAGAGATGCCGTTACCCGCCGAAGAGCTGATTTAATTTTGGTGGCAATCGGCGAATGTCAAGTGCCATTTTGGCATATCAACTTTGAAATTTGAATAATGAACTCCCGTTTTCTCTATCAGCACATGAAAAGTCTTCAAATTTTGTTTTCAAAATTGTATTCAAACTTAGTGCCCTTTTGGCAAAAGATCATTCACCAAGTGGGTAGGTTCCAGCCGCTTCCGTAGCTGCCCATTTTTTTAAAGGTAAATGCATTAATTTCGGCTTCCTGCGGGCCTTTTGTAATGACACAATTCTTCAAAGCTATCGGCAATGCTCTATTAAGGTAGGATGTGCTTTTAAATAAACTATAGTTACTTGCATAGTGCACTTTGAAAATCGCTTAAACACAATTTATGACTGATCAATGTCACCCGTTTTAGTAACAAAATCTGATTGGGCGAGCTTGGCCACCCCTATCGACAAGACCCCTAATTTTTCGGTTGTAAATATTAAACAGAAATCTTCCCAGAGGTCTACCCAGCACGCACCCTTAACAACAATTGGCAGATATCGACAGATAAATTTCCTCGAGGAAAAATGTATTGTTTCCTACACCAGAATTCTAAATGAAATTACGTTAAAGTTAAATTATTAATTTATTTCTATTAATGTTTAGCATACCTATACTAAAATACATAAAACATCAATTATTGAACAATTTTATGTTGATTTTATGTGGAATATGTACAGTAGCAACAAATTCCGGAAAACGGCTAAAGTCACCTAGGCAGGCCAAAGCCACCCGAATTTACGGTACTCAAAAAGTCAGTTTCTTGAGATTTTGAAATTTGGAGCAATGACTAGTGTCAAAAAAGGCTTTCTCTCCAATTTTTTTCAGATTTTTAATAACATCATGCAGAAGCAGATGCGTGCGTTCTTGGGGAGCTTTACACATTTTTTTAATCTCTTTTTAAATATTCTTCGAGGCGGTTATTCTTGAAAGTATGGGAATTATTCCGTAAGAGTTTTAGACTACCAACAACGTAAACCTTTTGTTCGGAAATATTGAATATGGACCCAATTCGAAAAAAGAAATCTGGTGCAGAAATTTTCTTACGTTATCAGTTATCATATAATTTCCGCAGTCTACTCCCTACGTTTCTCACGTGTTAGATCGAATAAGTTTTTGGTCACTATTTACAAATAACTTTTATGAGAGTTGTAAACTGTGCTATACACTTCATTCTACCGTTTATACCGCTTTATATTTCCAAAAAATAAAACCTGCAACCCCATTTAATAAAAACAACAGAGAAAACCTAACTCACACTGCCCTTGCGTCCGTTAGACTGTGATTCTACCGTATTTTGGTAAGGGTGTCATTACAAATAAAATTCGTCCAATTATCTCAAGTACTGAACCGCCACTGCCTCCTTATTGCTTCCAGACGTAAAATTTACAGTGAAACATAACATATCTTTATTTCCATATAAAAACAGCAATAACAATTCAAAGAATCCTATTGCCTTGAACGTTGTTCAGATTATTGATTTGAAGTTTAGCCTGTCTCTTAGCTTCTTCCTTGAACGCTAAAGCGTTACTTTTCTTCTCGATCCTCCTCTCCCTCTTGAATTCCTTCAACAACTTTTTCCTCTCCTTCCTTTCTTCTGGACTTTCATCTTTCGGCCTGACAGACAGCGTGGAAATTTGAGAGATAACAGATTGTACACCTGTCGATTTGGGACCTCGACTCTGGAAGTCTTTATTTTCGTCATTTAACCTATCGAGGGCCCTTTGTGTAAGTTTATTCGTCCCCAAAATATTGACAGGAATTCCGGTTTTCGTATTAATTAAAATTTTTTCTTTCTGAAAAAGAAAGACAATGATATTATGAGCCAAATTATATAGTGCGTAATTTCAACGATAAAAACAATAGATGAGTACCACTTATCAGGTTTTTTTTATCAGGTTGCAATAAATTGAGAAACAATAATTATAATTAACACACATGCTTGACCTATGCTCCCTTGATGAACTTTGTCGATTTCAATGGGAATTGTCGATAAAAACTAAGCAGGTGAAAGTGTGTTGATAAAAAATTTCAAGTAGATAATTCACAGAAAAATATAAGTTAGATATCTAAATAGCAATCTCTTGAGACCGGTGAGTTTTACACACGATTTTTTCGACAATCGCTTTAATTAAATAAACAAATGAATGGAAGCAAAATTATTGCTGTTGATTTGTTGTCATGGCACACCATTTTTGCTGGTTAGCAATATTACAATTTTTTAAAAGGTCAAGGTGAAAGGCACTACAGTAGAATAATTATTAAAGGGCGAAATTTAAAAAAATAAGCAAGTATAAACAGTTCGGGTTTCCCATGGAAACACTTGCGTTTACAAAATGTCAAATTTTATTGTATCATGTGATCAATAAAAAAACTGCCTTGCCTGACTTATAGCATTTCTTCGTATGGGAGAATAAAATCCTATTAAAGGGTAGTTTTTTCTCGATCACATGATACAACCAGTGTCAAATTTATTGAAAAGGTATTGACTAAGTGTTTTCTTTATTATCTTATAATTTTCAAATATATAGTTGAAAAGGCCTATTCTTGCGAAAATTATTATCAGTGCACCCAAGCTTATTTATCAATAGAATGAGGCCCTGAATATTCTCAGTCGGAGTTTCAAATCGAGTGTTTTTAGTAATTTTATCGTTTTTTGTTCTTTTCCCATCACAGATCATTGATAAAACACAACGTCGTCCGGAGCAAAACAAGGTATACCACATAAACAACTAAATAAATTAATCGCCACGAAGATAAAGGTAAATAAAACATTAAATACAAAGACATGCAACAGGAACTTCCTTGCAATTTAAAACAAGAAAATGTTTTCCAACTGGATTGTAACTACAGTTCAATCGTGAATTTTTAAAAGGATGAATCAATTATGTGTAATTACACGTGTAATTCGAAACCAGTTGACAAAAAACCATTACTTTGAGTCAGAAATAACACACCTCTTATGGTGATTAATGTACCTATCTTTGTTATTTATAAAAACTGTTGTAACCTATGGCAAAAAATGTCTGGAATTGAACAACTTCATGAAACAAGTGAACGAACCTTGCCCTTGCTAATTTTTTACCAATTACTAGATAATGGTGCAATTGGGCAATTGCATCTCTGAACGACACCTGTAGCGTAATACAATAGTAATAGTATTGACCAACTTTATATTAATCGTTGTTTACGACCTCAGAATAAAAAATTGGATTCATAACAATAGCGCTTTCTCCCCTTACCTAGAATTTGTTTAAATTGTATGCAGGAAAAATTTATAATAGTCCAGTGATGAGAAAAATATTAATTGAAGGCTTATTTACTACTACAAAGATACGATTTTTTGCAAGAAAGGACGTCAACAGTAAAATAACTGATAAAAAAAACGAGTTCCAAGTACAGTATTCAAGCTAAAAATATACGAAAGTGGGTCCTTTTTGTTTACTTTCCTTCTTAATTTAAATATAATGTCTTGGGTTACACTTATTAATAAATATTCACAGTTCGGTCGTCTAATAGTTCAAACAGCTATTTTGTATTCACCGTGTTGCCAACCCGAAAATCCTTGAACATAGGAAAAGTGAAAATCAAACTAGGACGTATTGTGGACCCTTTTTCGACTCATTGGTTTCGTTTGGCAATTAACCTGTGACTCAACCGGTACTATTGTGAAAAGGCTTTTGTCGTAAACTCACGTATCATTCGTTCCTGTTTTAACCTCCCCACAACCATATAAAAATGGGAGGTTACTGCAATCACTCCAAAATTCGAAATTGAGATAACACCAGATCTTTACGTTTCAAGGTCTCAGGATCACAAAAAAGTGGTTTTTAAAAAATGTCTGTGTGTATGTACGTATGTACGTATGTACGTATGTACGTATGTATGTACGTATGTGAGCAAGATTCCTCGAAAACTACCGAACAGATTTTCACGAAATTTGGTATGGAGGTTAGTGTTGGCCTTCTGGTGAGCCCAGTTAATTTTGTTGCCAATCTACAAACGCTAAGTGCCTTTTTGGCGTATCAACTAAGAAATTTGACTGATGAACACCAATTTTTCTTATCAGCATGTGAAAGATCTTCATATTCTGTGTCTAAAAATGCATTCACACTTAGCGCCTTTTTGGCATAAAATCAAAAAATTCGAAATTTCGAAGCAACGTTAGATAATACGCTACAGCCCAAACTGCTTAATCGATTTGGCTGAAATTTGGTAGGCAGGGACACCCAGTACCCGCCTAAAAGCTGATTTAATTTTGGTGGCTATCGTCCAACGGCAAGTGCCAATGTGGCATATCAACTTTGAAATTTGACTAATAAACTCCCATTTTCTTTATCAGAACATGAAATGTCTTCAAATGTCGTTTCCAAAAATGTCCTCAAACTTAGTGCCCTTTTGTCAAAAAATCATAAAATTTTGAAAAATACCAGTAGGAAAATGTAGCTATAGCAAGTAAAAAAATTACTTAATTTTGGTGGCAAACGATCAATAACAAGTGCCTTTTTGGCATGGCGTCTATGAAATTTGAAATATGACCACCATTTGTTTTATCAGCACATGAAAAGTCTTCGAATTTTGTTTTCAAAAATTCAATTAAATTTAGTGCCCTTTTGGCAATAAGTAACAAAAATTTGGAAAAACACTTAGGTAGAGACTGGACTGAAATTTATGGGTGGTAGGATTGGATCATTCACCCAGTGGGGAGGTTCTAGCCGCTTCCGTAGCTGCCCATTTTTTATACTTATATTCGATCAGAAGAAAAACGTAAAATTGAAAACATTTGCTTTTAAATATTTCACAAATAGTCCAGTTAAGTTAGGTTTTTTAGAAGAAATAATTCATATATTTTTGAAATTTTGGCTACGGACTCCTGATGGCACCTGAAATGAAATGCCGAAAAGTTCCCACTCCACAAGTGTCCGCTTCATCCCTTATTTGGCGAAAAGCACCCCCAAACGTGACATGGCGAGAGTTTTTAGCATTTATTCCAATCAAAAACATTTCTTATGAAATTCTACATTAAAAAAGTCCTTTTGATTATTTTGCTTATCCCCACCTAATTCTCGCAAACGACGTCCGAAGTCAAAATCGATTTTTGAGTAGAACTTATTTATATATTTATGAAATATTGGCTACGGACAGCTGATACGCCCTGAAATGAAGGGCCGCAAACTTAGCACCCTCCCAAGTGTAAGCTTCATCCCTCTTTTGGCGAAAACCTACTCCCAGACGTGGACATGGCGCTAGCTTTTATCATTTTTCGGCAAAACTATCAAACGGACAAAAAATTACTCTAAACGAGAATATTCCTCGTGAAATTCTGCAATAAAAAGTCCTCTTCATCATTTGGTTATCCTCACCTAATTCTTGCAAAAGACGTTGGAATGGAAGTTGAGGGTTGTTTTTCGCTCGCACCGAAAGTCCCCCCTCAACTTCGGACGTCGTTTGCAAGAATTAGGTGGGGATAAGCAAAATAATGAAAAGGACTTTTTAATGCAGAAAAATGCTAAAAACTAGCGCCATGTCCACGTCTGAGAGTAGGTTTTTGCCAAAAGAGGTATGAAGCTTACACTTGGGAGGTGTTAAGTTTGCGGCCCTTCATTTCGGGGCCCATCAACAGTTCGTAGAAAAAATTTCATAAATATATAAATATGTTCTACTAAAAAATCTAATTTGACTGTTCTACAACTTCGGACGTCGTTTGCGAGAATTAGGTGGGGATAAGCAAAATAATCAAAAGGACTTTTTTAATGCAGAATTTCATAAGAAATACTTTTGATTAGAATAAATTTTTTGTCAAATGGATAGTTTTGCCGAAAAATGCTAAAAACTAGCGCCATGTCACTTTTTGGGGGTGGTTTTCGCCAAATAAGGGATGAAGCGCACACTTGGGGGGTGGGAACTTTTTGGCCCTTCATTTCAGGTGCCAACAGGAGTCCGTAGCCAAAATTTCAAAAATATATAAATTATTTCTTCTATTCGTCTTTTTTAGATCTAATATGACTGGACTAAAAGTTTTATTAAGTATTTCTACATAGGGTATCCTGAAATTAGGCTGCAATATTTTACCACTGCCTTCTACGATCAGAAATAAGCCTAAAAGTTCACTGTAAATATTTGTCGAAAAATGCCTCCTAAGGGAGCTACAGCCCTTCAAATGGGTACTCGAAAAGTCCGTTTTCTTAAAATTATTTGAATATTGTGAACAGTAGGATTTTGAAATTTGGAGCACAGGTTATGAAGGGCTTTCTTTTAAGTTTTTTTCAGATTTTTATTTTAGTCAGTGTCGTGCTTTCTGGGGTGGCATAATACATTTTTCCTTTATTATTTTGCTGTTAGTGTTTATTTCATGAAATAGTAATCTCTGGTCTATTGCTTATGAAAAAGGTGCTCTTGTTGAACGTCGCTAGAATACACCTTTTTCGAAGAAAATGGTTTTTTATCGGCTCAGGACTCCAAAATTTATGATGGAAGACGACAGAATAATATAAACAAGTTCATGTGACGGTTCCTTACTTCATTCTAAAAAGAAAAGTTCATATGGACATGAGTATGTCCATGTCCATGTCCATATGAACTTTTCTTGCTAGAATGAATAAACTTGTTTACAATATTTTGAGGTCTTCTGTCATCAAATTTTGGAGCCCTGAACCAAGGAAAAGAAATTTTTTTCGAAAACGATGTGTTCTAGCGACGTTCAACAAGAAGACCTTTTTTATGAGGAATAGACCAGAGATTATGATTTCATTACTATTTCATGAAATAAATACTAAGCACAAAATAATAGAGAAAAACTGTGTTATGCCCCCCCAGAACGCACGCCTCTGACTAAAATAAAAATCTTAAAACATTTCAAAAGAAAGCTCTTGATAACACTAACTTATGCTCCAAATTTCAAAATTATGCTATTTACAATATTCGAGCAATTTTAAGAAAACCGATTTTTCGGGTACCCCTTTGAAGGGCTGTAGCTCCATTAGGAGGCATTTTTCGACAAATGTTTTCTGGAACTTTTGGTCTTATTTTTGATCGTAAAAGGCACTGGAAAAACATTGCAACCTAATTTCAGCACACCCTGTATGTTTCGACCTTACTTACCTTAATAAAATTTTGTGAAATATTTAAAAACAAGTGTTTTCAATTTTACGTTTTTCAAAAAATGTTTCACAAAGTGCCTAGCGCTATTACAATCAATAACATTATTCATTGGAAGGTCGTTTCCTCAGAGTCTAATTATTGATTGGCAGCTAGTTACTAGGATGCAGACAATCACAGACTCGGTTGGGTTGCTAGGTAACAATCGCTGTGACGAAAACTGACATGGCGGTAATGTTCTGATTGGCTCAAAAAGTAGAAACCGGACCGAATAGTTTAATGAATGTCCAACCCAGTCAGGTCAGGTCTTTTTCAGGCCTAGGCAGACAAATAACTGACGAAAATCAGGAGTGCCATTTTTACAATGCCCCGATTCCAGTCAAAATAATACCTAGTCTCTATCTGACTTTTCTTGGGCATTGTTGCCGTTAAGATAATGTTTTTTTTGTTTTTGATTAAATGTCCTTAGACCTAAAATTTCCACACTCCGCGTTCAAAACGATTTTTTCCCTTATCTTGTAAAAAAATTTCAAGATTTAGTGTTTGAGGAACTCGTATACACAATTTGAGTTTATCTTTACAAAATAATAAGTGATTGTCGAACAAAACAATCCCCGGGTGCGAACGTACCGATACTGCGTAGCATTTCTAAGTTTAATTAATCTGCCGTATCTTCGGTACGTACATGAAGTAGTACGAGAGGATGAATTTACAGATTTGATTGAACACAATTTGGTGAAATCATATCAATAGGTAGGTTGTAAATGACAACAGTACGTATCTGCAACTTTGTTAAGAACTTATTAAAACTAGTGAATTTATTGAATAACTTTTCGATGTTCTTCAGTTTTAACTACACTCAATGGTCAAGAGTTACCAGAGTATTGTTAGAGATTCCTTCTCATTACCTAGAACTACCGCTTTAAAATTAATAACAAGAACATGTAATCATGGAAAATGATGGCGACCCCTTATGGTATACGGCATCACAATGGCATCGCCATAAATTTGTGACTTCCGCAATTAAAACCAGCTCGCCAGTTCTCAATCCAGACGCGAAACTACAGTCTGATAAATTGGTAACTGATGATTAGAATATAATAGACATCCACGTCTGTACTAATAAGACAACAAATGAGCTTGAGCTTGAGAAACAAGAATGCCCACTGAAGTACAAATCTTTATAATTTTAACGAATTTGTTCAAAACACTAATTTCTGTATCAATGACACAGGCCCCACTCGTTGGGGGAGCCAGACTAACTACTTTTAGAGCTCAAAAGTTACAAAAACAGTTTAATTTAGTTTAATCTTCACCTCCTCTAGACAGGTTGTCGAAAAATAGAGAATTGAAGATTAAAAAATCTGTTGCTGATGATTAACTGACAAATAATGAAAAACTCTGTCTAATATAACAAATCTTTAGTGAAAACACTCAGGACCTTCATAGAATTTATGAATCTGAAACACTGCAAGGTTTTGAATTTGACTTTGAATTTAAAGCAACAATACAATAGGTCTGTATAATTTGAATAGAAGATGAGACCTAGCATAAAATTGTTTTTTAAAAAATTCATGAAGGTGATTGGATATCGCACGAAACAAAAAAGGTTGTGAGCAGTGGTTTTGGCATTTTAAATTCTGACTAGTGCTTTAATAATTATGTACAATATTGAATCGGCCGCTTTCTTCTGACCAACACCTTCCACCAAGTCACATTTTTAGTACAATCTCTTGCAAAATTTGCTTGCCAAAAGACTCAAATATTGACGATCTGTCATGTCTACGTATAGTAAATGAAAAAAATGTCGTGGATGTGAAGTTTGCTCCGCTAAATTGCTCCGAAAAATGGATGCCGTTTACGTCCGGCAACGCAGCAAATTCACCTGCCTGATTGTTGTAAACCAAGATGACAATTAAATGTCAAAATTAAAAACGCAATTTATCACGATATAGAGGACTTTTAGGCAATTACCTCACTGAAAATGGTTCCATTTGAACATTATGGATCATACCACGTCCACTTTCGTAGGTGTCTTGCAAAAATTACTTAACAAAATCACTGCTTAAAGTTGCTCGTGTCAGGGCCCCAAATCTGCGTAATAAGGTCAACGTAAATCAAACCAATGTCCAAAACATTTAGGTGCATTGCCTATGACGGCATTTTCATAAAGAAAATTACAAAAAAAATATGGGAACCATCTGCTCCCTGGCAAAATATGTTCATAGAATCGAGAGTATGGGGGCGGCCCCAAACAGGATACGGAGGTCAACGTAGATCAAACCAATGCGCGGAACACTTAGAGGCAACGCCTACAATTAGATTTAGAGAAAGAAAATTTAAAAAAAATAATGGGAACCTCCTGCTCCCTCGCAAAATGTGTTGATAGAGTCGAAGACATGGGGGCGGCCCCAAACAGGACAAGGAGGTCTACGTAGATCAAGGCAATGCGCGAAACACTTGGAGGCAACGCCAACGAATAGATTTAGAGAAAGAAAATTAAAAAAAAATAATGGGAACCTCCTGCTCCCTCGCAAAATATAGTTGATAGAATCGAGACATGGGGCGGTCCCAAACAGGACAAGGAGGTCAACGTAGATCAAGGCAATGCGCGAAACACTTAGAGGCAACGCCAACGATTAGATTTAGAGAAAGAAAATTTAAAAAAAATAATGGGAACCTCCTGCTCCCTCGCAAAATATAGTTGATAGAGTCGAAGACATGGGGGCGGCCCCAAACAGGACAAGGAGGTCAACGTAGATCAAGGCAATGCGCGAAACACTTGAAGGCAACGCCAACGATTAGATTTAGAGAAAGAAAATTTTAAAAAAATAATGGGAACCACCTGCTCCCTCGCAAAATATAGTTGATAGAATCGAGACATGGGGGCGGCCCCAAACACGACAAGGAGGTCAACGTAGATCAAGGCAATGCGCGAAACACTTAGAGGCAACGCCAACGATTAGATTTAGAGAAAGAAAATTTAAAAAAAATAATGGGAACCTCCTGCTCCCTCGCAAAATATAGTTGATAGAATCGAGACATGGGGGCGGCCCCAAACAGGTCAAGGAGGTCAACGTAGATCAAGGCAATGCGTGAAACACTTAGAGGCAATGCAAACGATTAGATTTACTTAAAAAAAATAATGGGAACCACCTGCTCCCTCGCAAAATTTGTCGATAAAATCGAAGACATGGGGGCGGCCCCAAAACAGGATAAGGAGGTCAACGTAGATCAAACCAATGCACAGAACACTTAGAGGCAACACCTACGATTAGATTTAGAGGAAGAAAATTTAAAAAAAATAATGGGAACCGCCTGCTCCCTCTCAAAATATGTTGATAGGATTTAAACATGGGGGTGGTCCCAAACAGGACAAATGAGGTCAACGTAGATCAAACCAATGCACGAAACACTTAGAGGCAACACCTACGATGAGATTGACTTAAAGAAAATTAAAAAAAAATAATGGGAACCACCTGCTCCCTCGCAAAATATGTTAATAAAATTGAGAGATGGGGGTGGCATATTTTGCGAGGGAGCAGATGGTTGCCTTTAATTTTTTTAAATTTTCCTTACCTCAATCCCATCGTAGGCATTGCCTCAAGTGTTTCGCGCATCGGTTTGATCTACGTTGACCTCCTTATCCTGTTTTGGAACCGCCCCCATGTCTCCGATTCTATCAACTATATTTTGCGAGGGAGCAGGAGGTTCCCATTAATTTTTTTTAATTTTCTTTCTCTAAATCTAATCGTTGGCGTTGCCTCTAAGTGTTTCGCGCATTGCCTTGATCTACGTTGACCTCCTTGTCCTGTTTGGGGCCGCCCCCATGTCTTCGACTCTATCAACACATTTTGCGAGGGAGCAGGAGGTTCCCATTATTTTTTTAAAATTTTCTTTCTCTAAATCTAATCGTTGGCGTTGCCTCTAAGTGTTTCGCGCATTGCCTTGATCTACGTTGACCTCCTTGTCCTGTTTGGGGCCGCCCCCATGTCTGGATTCTATCAACTATATTTTGCGAGGGAGCAGGAGGTTCCCATTAATTTTTTTTAGTTTTCTTTCTCTAAATCTAATCGTTGGCGTTGCCTCTAAGTGTTTCACGCATTGCCTTGATCTACGTTGACCTCCTTGTCCTGTTTGGGGCCGCCCCCATGTCTCGATTCTATCAACTATATTTTGCGATGGAGCAGGAGGTTCCCATTAATTTTTTTTAATTTTCTTTCTCTAAATCTAATCGTTGGCGTTGCCTCTAAGTGTTTCGCGCATTGCCTTGATCTACGTTGACCTCCTTGTCCTGTTTGGGGCCGCCCCCATGTCTTCGACTCTATCAACACATTTTGCGAGGGAGCAGGAGGTTCCCATTATTTTTTTAAAATTTTCTTTCTCTAAATTTAATCGTTGGCGTTGCCTCTAAGTGTTTCGCGCATTGCCTTGATCTACGTTGACCTCCTTGTCCTGTTTGGGGCCGCCCCCATGTCTGGATTCTATCAACTATATTTTGCGAGGGAGCAGGAGGTTCCCATTAATTTTTTTTAGTTTTCTTTCTCTAAATCTAATCGTTGGCGTTGCCTCTAAGTGTTTCACGCATTGCCTTGATCTACGTTGACCTCCTTGTCCTGTTTGGGGCCGCCCCCATGTCTCGATTCTATCAACTATATTTTGCGATGGAGCAGGAGGTTCCCATTATTTTTTTTAAATTTTCTTTCTCTAAATCTAATCGTTGGCGTTGCCTCTAAGTGTTTCGCGCATTGCCTTGACCTACGTTGACCTCCTTGTCCTGTTTGGGGCCGCCCCCATGTCTTCGACTCTATCAACACATTTTGCGAGGGAGCGCGAGCAGGAGGTTCCCATTATATTTTTTTTATTTTCTTTCTCTAAATCTAATCGTAGGCGTTGCCTCTAAGTGTTCCGCGCATTGGTTTGATCTACGTTGACCTCCGTATCCTGTTTGGGGCCGCCCCCATACTCTCGATTCTATGAACATATTTTGCCAGGGAGCAGATGGTTCCCATATTTTTTTTGTAATTTTCTTTATGAAAATGCCGTCATAGGCAATGCACCTAAATGTTTTGGACATTGGTTTGATCTACGTTGACCTTATTACGCAGATTTGGGGCCCTGACACGAGCAACTTTAAGCAGTGATTTTGTTAAGTAATTTTTGCAAGACACCTACGAAAGTGGACGTGGTATGATCCATAATGTTCAAATGGAACCATTTTCAGTGAGGTAATTACCTAAAAGTCCTTTATATCGTGATAAATTGCGTTTTTAATTTTGACATTTAATTGTCATCTTGGTTTACAACAATCAGGCAGGTGAATTTGCTGCGTTGCCGGACGTAAACGGCATCCATTTTTCGGAGCAATTTAGCGGAGCAAACTTCACATCCACAAAAATGTCCGATCTAGTAACCTCTGGGGCGTAGGGCGTAGATGGCGGAAACGAAACACCCTAAATAACTTCTGGAGCAGTGATTTGGGGAAGGACGCTCAAACAGGTCGATTTCTATTTGGAGCGGTCACTTAAATCCGTGCTTGGCAAAATTCTCCAACGTACGCCCTACCCCCCACTTCAAAATTTCAAATGGCAACCCCCCATTTGTGGTACATTATCTGAAAGCCAAGTTTGTTGCGAAATCAATTTTGCAAAAAATTTTGATTTTAATTGACTTCAGGCGCCCTCTACGGACGAATTTGAAAATAGCATTAGGATCCTTTGTGAGACACCATTTGAAAGGTTATAAAATTCTCTGTAAACTGATGCAAGGATTTTTGAAATCCATCGACTCCTTCAAAAGTTACAACATAAATTAGAAGGATTTCTAGGTTCAGAGCCAGTTCATATTCTTCAGTGTAACTTTTGAAGGAGTCGATGGATTTCAAAAATCTTTGCATCACTTTACAGATACTTTACAATATACTATTACTTCATACTGTGTCGCATTTACTTATTTCCCGGACTCGTTTCAGTACACATTACAGTACTCAGTCCGATAAAATGGTTGCTATAACAATCTGTGGAAATAAATACAATTATTAGTCAATCGCTGCTATCGAAATTGAAAACTAAACAATAAGGCTTTGACAAGGATTATTGACGTTATTTTACAGAATCTGCCACTACATGACTAGATTCATACTCCTTAAAGTCCTTAAAACTAAACAAAGTGCACCACAATATGAAGTAAAACGTTGTACGTTATGCGTTCGGTAAACCTTTCACAGTACTCGTTTCGAAATTCAAAACTCGGCTCCTGCGTCCCCTCGTTCATAAACATCTCACTCGTACTGTAAAATTTGATTTACCGGACTTATAACGTAATAGCTATTAACATACCTAGGAATGTTATGACTATCATAACAGACGCAGATGTCAAATGAAATCCGAGCTCGGAGAGCGAGGATTTTAAGACATCTAAGTCTGTTATGATTCATAACATCCGAGGTTTGTTCAATAGTTTATCGGTTTAAAGCGATTAAAGCCAAAATTAAAAAAATGTTGCGTGAATTCGCGTCATTTTGACAATCGAGATGACAGCATTTGAATGGGGTCATTGTTGTCATGAATGGTTAATGGGCTTGTTGTCTAGAAACCATTAGATAACGTTATGATCTGCTTACCAGCCTATTTTTATGCATGTTAAGAACGCTTTCATCGCCTGAAACCGGTAAATAACTATAAATTTCACAATCTAAAAAACTACTTCAAGATTATTAATCGCTACTGGATAAAACAAAGTTCAATCTTGTGATTAACACCTTTTTGAGGCCGTTCAAAGGACACGAATAATATAACGTGTGATCAAAAACTCTTCCGATCCAGTAAATATCACTCAAGGCGAAATCTAACAGTGCACAGTGACGTTACTATATAATTTTCACAGTCTACGCCTTACGCTCTACTTCTCGCACGACAAGGGCTGCTAGATTGGAAAAGTTTTTAAACACGCTTTATAATTAAGAACTAGCTGATTAAGTTGAGTAACAGTACTGAAATTCAGTCGATTTATTTTACTTATTCACGAAAACGGGATTCAATTCACCTAATACCTACGCATGTTATGTTTATTATGTCAAGTGACGCGTTTTTGTTTTATACATTTTCCACGTGCAAGGCTTTGCAAATGTTTGGCAAAGCAAAATACAAAAATTTGTCATTTCATTAGATTTTTGACGTTTCAGCCCTAACTTTCGACCGCTAAAACTCCGGAAGCATTAGAAGTAGAGAGTTCCGGTTGGCGGCTACTTATTTACAATATAGTCTAGATTAAAAAAGGTAATATGCATTTTTCACGTACGGTGCCTTGCAAATGTTTGAGGAGTCAGGATTTAAAAAGTAGTCATTTTCGGGCGATTTTCGAAATTTTTGCTCTAAATTTGAACGGCTGTATCTCCGAAACTATTAGATGTAGAGAGTTGTGATTGACGCCATTGTCTTTGTCAGAGACTATAGAAAATTAAAGGTGTCTTTCGTTTTGACCAGTTTCTCATGTTTCGCCTCTATAGTCCAATAAGTGAAAAAATGTACCTTTCTGAGCAGAAATTACCAATTTCCCGTCAGAATTTTTTTGTGCAAAACATTATCCTTAGAATGTACGCCTAAATAAACTATTTAACATAAAAATCGCGCTTATGGGAATTAATTTGTCTCTGCCGATAGATAACACGAATGTTTATGCAACCAAATATACTTCCGAAGATGAGGACCTTCTGGGATCTTCACAGTTCTGTTTGAAAACAAAAAATCACAATTGGACCTAAATGAACCCAAAGCAAAAGGTAGCTTCGGAAAATTTCCTATTTTTACCTAAATCAGAGACCTGAACGGTATTGTCGAAGACAATAATTTTGCTGTGAAATTTGAGCATTTACCTATGTTTAAAGATCATGCATCATAAATCCCCCAAAAATTTTTAATTGTCAAACAAAATAATGAAAAATTAAAGAAAACGAGGGCTTCTATGTATTAATTGTCTTTGAAAACCGATTTTTCGTTAATTTGATGTTAGATAATTATTATAAAATTTATATTTTGCTTTAGAGATTGGTAATGCTACTTACCGAGGGCTCCTTGATCAATTTTGGATGATTGTAGATATTCGAATATGTGCTCAAAATTGATTCACAATCCCATTTCTCTTTTTTAGGAACCTCCATGTAAACCATTTCATCCGCACCACTGTCCGACTTGTCTTCTAAATGCTCTAAAATCCTATTAGCAAGATCTTCCTTATCGAGTTGTTCCCTTTGCTGAGTCTTCTCGAATTCATCTGCATACTGCAGTAGAATATCGGAATTCTCTCCCACATGTCCTTCAATTTCTTCACAATCTAAAGCACCAATTTCATTCTCATCATAATTGGCGAACATCTTTAAAAAACTATTTTAGTATAAAATGAACAATAAAAGTTATGATACCTTTTCAAATCTATCATCTAAAAGCGTTAATTGATCGTTCCTTCGAATTACTGAGCTCGTCATTGAATAACTAGTGAACCTCGACTTAGTTTCTTCTTCATTAAAAGACATCTCTGAACCAGATCCAAACCTGTCGTTATAATCGTCTTCCATCTCGAATTCATCCTCGAATTCTTGATCAGATGCCACTCCTTCAGCCAGCTCAAGGAAATTATCCTCTAATTGATTCTCGGGATCTTCGTAATCAAAGTCTTCATCCATGGCTGCGACAACATCAGGATCCAAGTGCAGCTGAGGACCTGAAACTGGGGCAGCCTTGCTCAGCATTCCCTCCGCCTCCTCACGTTCTGATGCAAAAACAGTTGAAGGCAGCTGAATTTTAACCTTCTTCTCTTTAATTTTCTTCTCGACATTTTCAGGCCATTCCACTTTGTTGTCTTTGGAATCTTTCAAATGCTGTAAGTAGTCCGTGTCATCACTGTAGTAAATTCCATATTTGTGCTGTTCCTCCACTCGTTTCTCTTTCTCACTGTCTTTATCCGTGACTGGCAAAAGGACACGTTGTGGGGCATCCTCGTCCGCTATAAGGGGGTCCTGCTGACTTCTATGGACTAACTGGAAGGTTACTGCGCTCTTTTTGTCGATAAACTTCTTGTGTTTTGGCTAAAATCAACACAACCTCACTTTTTTCGGGGTACGGTTTTCTTGACATAGAAACTTACCATTTCGCTTCAGAATTATAGAATAGATAAGAAATTAGTGATTTAATGTAAAAACGTTGTTCGTGGTATTTTTTAATAATTTTCGACACAAATTAAAAACCACGCTGACAAACCTGTCAAAAATGATGACATCTCTGTCATTTCGTGTCTGAATTACGTCAAACATAGACGTCAAATCTATCACGGACAAGATGGGTTACGCTGTCTCTTTTCATCTTTAAGTATCTACGATACCATGTCTTTATTCTTCTGACGTAAGCTAAAAAGAAAAAGCCAAAGGAAGATGTACATCAATGCGATGTGTATCCCTGTAGACGGTTAACACGTTAATGGGTACGTAGGGGCCGCTTGAATTTACTGGTGGAATTGGCAGACGCACTGATGTGTCAAAAAGGCGATTTGTTGAAAAATACAACATTAAAAAACTGTAAATTATGATGAGAAATCTGCAATAGTTCTTTACAAGTTTGTAGAATTAGCACTACAGGCAAGAAAAAATTTACTGCAGTAAAGTACAGGGTGAGTCTAGTTGGACAAATCAGTCGCCTAGCGTTTAAGATATTGAAATTGGAAATTCAATTTTTGGATATGTTGTAGCTGATATGGTCCCCTACACATGGGACCCATAAAGAAAGCTCCAGTTTTATTCAAACCGAAATTATTAAATAAAAACGAAGGCTTCAAAATTTTTTTTTCGATATTGTTGAATTTTTTAAGGTTATTTAGTTAGAGAATCATTTTCTCTTTATGGAAACATAATTTTTTGTAGAAATAAGTTAATAATCTCCGAGAGACAAATTATTTAAATAATAAAGATTTTTAATTATTTCCTAAAGAAAGCCACGCATGCCGTGATTTGAACAACTGAAAGGCAGTCTATAGTCTGGCCGGGATCTAGGCGACTTTTGCTCCCCGGGAAATTTGAAATCCACGTCGCCGATTGGTTAAAATTCAGCCATAATTAATCGCAACAAAAATGTGGCTTGCAGGAATTAAGAATGTAGGTTTAAAAATAAAATTTACCTCGCAGGTCGATGTAAGTTACATTTTAAACCGTTTGCGCTGCATTACTTTTATAATATTGCAAAATTATTGATTTGCCGAGTAAAAATTTTGCTATCATGACAGATATACTGCTGTCTGTCATATAATTCCTGCGAAACGTAATAGCCAATGAGTGCGATAAAAGCGGCTATTCTATTGGCTTATTTAAAGTTACCGCTATGAAAGCCGCCATCTTTCCGTTTCCGAATGCCGGCTCCTTCATTAATAAACAGATAACAGGTGAAACATGGCGGCACATGGCGGCCTTTGGTCCGACAAATAGTTATCGTTTCGGAAAGGGGCATTTAACGTTGAATGAAAAGAAGATAATATTAAATGTCTATAAAAGTGTCTGTACAAATTTCCCTAACTTGAACAAGGTGGAGCTTCTAGATAAAACCGCTGAATTTACAGGTAAGTTCAAACACATTCCTCTTTCATGTTAACGGTACCACACGTTATCTTTCAGGCCGATGTTCAACAACAATTAAAGCTTTATTAAAGGAAGAGCGTAGTACAAATACTCTATCACAGCCCAAAGTAGGTCGAAGGGATCAGCGGATTGTATTGGATGAACATGAAAAATATCTGTTGCGAAAGATAGTGCAGTGGAAATGTTACAAAATTTCGGAAATGTCGTGAAAATGTCAGAAATGTGGGGGAAATCTTAAGGAAATATCGGAAATGCCCTCGGAAATGTCAGAAAGAAGTGAGGGAAAATGTCCGAATGTCCTGGAAATGTTAGAAACCCCTCGGAGATAAAAATTCATCAAAAATGGCACTTTCTGGTCCAAAACTTGATCAGGGCCCATTAAAAATGTAACGTCATGTAAGCATTTTTATATTTCGGTATTTAATCACCTAAGAACATTTTCATACACCTTCCCACGAAAAATCACTATTCAGTGTTTGATTTAAATTTTTTCCTGGGCCGATGTCGTATAGGATTCTTTATAAATGTTAGGAAATAATCCATTTTATGGCTAATTGCCATTTTGAGTGTCCTGATTTGTAAATGCACAATTATATTACTAAAATTGTCTGTGTATCAGGAAATGGGACGGGAAACTTCAATGATACACAGACAATTTTAGATTACGATGGACGAAGAACTTTCTCTTTATTGATGTGCTGATTTCTTTGTTTTTCGATAATGTAGAAAGTAATAAATCGTTTTATTTGTCAGCTGACTATTTTGTATTTATTCAAAACCCCAAATCGTTTAAACTGAAAGAAGATTTACTTTGAATTTTATGAGCCCCAAGGATTACTTTAAATTACCCGCTTAATTTCAATTTAAAGTTCCCGCGTTAAGCAAGCCAATCAGATTTACCATATTTGAATTTGACATTTATCAGAAAATCCTGCTGGCGAAAAAACGCCTAGAGAAGTTTTCCCATCATTCCCCATTGTGAAGCGGGCCGGTCGCCTGCAGGACGGACAGACTATAGCTTATACTGCAGACTGTACCCAGAACGACAAGTGTCAGTTGGAAATGTCATTTGAGGTCGTTTGTGAAAAAATAATGCAAAACTACGGGTTTTTGCCCTTTTCTTTACAGATAATTAGGTAATTTTTATTGCTTGATGGATGTTTTGCTAAATTCGTCGAATACAAGTGTCTCGGGTTCTCACACTGGAGGGGCCCGATTAGGACAAGTTACACCCTTCGAGTTGAATTTTCTTGGTTTCGCTTGGCTCACCGCTTCTTTGTCTTTGTTCATTATATCAACACGTTGAGTGTCTTCAACATTTGCTGGGCCCCTCAACATCCGATGATAAATCTTCATTTCGTAAGTGTGAAAAAATTGTCAGCAGAAATATTAAATTTTTAATAAAACAACAAAATCACCATATTTGACAGCATGACAGCAATGTAAACTGTTAGCAACTATTGCCAATTGCTTTCTGGCTGACGAGAATAGCTTTTCTTGGTCGAACAATTCGACTTCAAAAAACATCAATCGGGTGACAACCCGAGACACTTGTATTCGGCGAATTTAGCAAAACATCCATCAAGCAATAAAAATTACCTAATTATCTGTAAAGTAAAGGGCAAAAACTCGTAGTTTTGCATTATTTTTCCTTTGATTTTTCCACAAACGAAAGCAAATGACATTTCCAACTGACGCACTTGTCATTCCGGGAACAGTCTGCAGTATAAGCTAGACTGCCTTTCAGTTGTTCAAATCACGGCATGCGTGGCTTTCTTTAGGAAATAATTAAAAATCTTTATTATTTAAATAATTTATCTCTCGGTTATTATTAACTTTTCTCTGCAAAAAATTATGTTTCCATAAAGAGAAAATGATTCTCTAACGAAATAACCTTAAAAAATTCAACAATATCGAAAAAGAATTTTTTAGGCCTTCGTTTTTATTTAATAATTTCGGTTTGAATAAAACTGGAGCTTTCTTTATGGGTCCCATGCGTAGGGGACCATCTCAGCTACAACATATCCAAAAATTGAATTTCCAATTTGAATATCTTAAGCGCTAGAGCGACTGATTTGTCCAACTAGACTCACCCTGTATAAATACCAAATGTAACACGGAAAATAAGACAATTTCGCAAAGGGCCCTAGTCATTAGTGACTGCTTGGGAGAACGTTTCTTTTTTTTTGTAATTTTGGAAAGAGGAATGCTCAATTAATGAATCCTTGAAAAATAAAAGAAGAGTAATTTTTAGTTAAGAAAATATAAATTTTCAAAAATCAGTAATTTTAAGTGTATTATCCTATGCAATTTGGTTCAAAACCAAGCTGATTTCTTGCCGTGTAGTACGAACAGATAACCATAATGTGAATTTGCAGATAATTCACATCATGCTATTTCATATACAGGGTGGGTCTGAAAGACTCCACATCCTTTATACCACAGAATCTACTGTTCATATGATGAAGCTTGCTGCAAAAATTATTGGTCAATTGTGATTCCTCTTGATGTTATAAGCCGCCAAAAATCTTCATTTTTAAACGTTCTTTTTAAATATCTTTCGAAAGGTGTATCGTAGGATTTTGAATTTTTGCACAACATTGTTACGGACCAAGAAGCAACTGCTGATGGTACTTGAGACATTATCCAAAAAGCGAATCTCTGTTATACAGGATGGCCCCGATGTTATTTGCCCTTGAACTTTTTTATGTTTGAAAATATTGCTACTTTGCCTATGCGGCCGTATTCCCCGTTCAATTCTAAAACTTTTTTGGCTCTTAAAATTTTTCGAGAAAACTAACCACTCACGAGAAAAATTGAAAAAACCGAAAACATGATGCAGGCAATCACCTTAAAACCAATGATGAGTCTACCTCAGAAAAAAGTGAAATTACCATCAATGTTTTTTCTCCAGTTGTGAGCAATGGTTCTGGGCACAGATGTACGACAACACCTTCAATGCAAAAAAACAGTTGAAATGTGATGCGTGTTAACGTATACTTTGATTTTTATTGAAATTGTGAGTTTATCACGATGATCATGTTTTCGGTTTTGAAAACCTCGTGAGTGGTTAGTTTTTTCGAAAAATTTTAAGACCCAAAAAAGTTTCAGAATTGAACGGGGAATACGGCGGCACAGGCAAATTAACCATATTTTCAAACATAAAAAAGTTCAAGGGCAAATAACATCGGGGCCACCCTGTATAACAGGGATCCGCTTTTTGGATAATGTCTTATTAAGTACCATCAGTAGTTGCACCTTGGTCTGTAACATTGCTGTGCAAAAATTCAAAAAATCCTACGATACACCTTTTGAAAGATATTTAAAAAGAACGTTTAAAAATCAAGATCTTTGGCGGCTTATAACATCAAGAGGAATCACAATTGATCAATAATTTTTGCACCAAGCTTCATCATTTGAACAGTAGATTCTGTGGTATAAAGGATGTGGAGTCTTTTAGACTCACCCTGTATAACACGTAACAACCTGATTTAAGCAACAATATAGGCCCATCCTGGATTCCTATTCATATTACATAATTTTGACATCGCCATCTTGAAATGCAGGTTCAATTTAAAGTGTGACTGCTTGGGCCAATTTTTTTGCGTTTAATCTTAATCGATTCAGGAGATTATAATTCATGCCCATAAAAAAATTAATAAAGAGTAATTTTTCGTTTTCAAGATATACAGGTTTTTTTTTTTTTAAATCTTTGCTTCTTGAATATCTTCGGACGTAAAAAAGATATTGAAATGAAATAAACGCTGATCAGCTCCGCATGTACAGGGGGATACCTTCGCGCTTGTATTTTTGTAAAAACGATAGCTTCAAAATGAAGGGTCATGAATACGTTGAACATCGGTGTTGGGGCACCCTGTATTGTTACTCTCGACTTATAATATTACTTTAGCAAACATCTGGTCCCACTTACACTAAAAAAAAATAATTTGGTCATTTTCGACTGGGCCGAGAATTCGCCCTTAACGTATAGGGTCCTTTATGTTTTGAGTTTTGTAAATGAAAAGTAGTTACAGGAAAAAAACCAATATTCGGAGAATTTTGTAAAATGTTGAATAACCGAAAAATCACAAAAAAGCCCGAAAAAATAAATAAAATGTATTTACTCCGCTTGCTAGGGCTTAGGGCTTGTTATAGTAGAATAAGAGTTGGCTTTAGGTTGAAGACTAATAATGATGTAGGTACTTATTTTTTTAATGGGTTGACCGAAATCTACACCTATATAACCCCATACTTTTATTTTACTACTTACATGAAAAAATTTCCAATCTCATCCCTTAATATTCATCCCCTTTGTTAAATCATAATGAAAACTTGCCCATACGAATACAGTGTCCCTGTAAATTGACACACCAAATCCAGTCTTGATACGTTCAGCAGTTTTTGACGTCTCTCGCATTTTTCTGTTTCGGCATGTTAGGGGTTGTACCGCCTTTAAGGCGGAAAAGACAACCATTCTTCGACGCAAATCAGAGGTGGACTATATTGAAACTTTAAGGGCGCAGTAAGTCAGTAACGACTACTGCCAACTGCTGGTGCGTGCTGAATGACGTACCTAACCGAAAGTTTGTTATTGACTAATGTAAATTCGCCCTGTATTCGTTAAGATAAGTTTATTTCCAGTTTAGAACTTTAACTAAAGAAATATTGATTTGCGAAAAAACATACTTTATTCTTCATAAACATACCTACGATCAACTTATAAATACTTTTCTTGTAATGGACAAGTAGGATTTTTATTACGAAACTGAAAATATCCCCACTTTACGCCTCAAACGCTCTTTAAAGTATGAAATGAAGTACCTAACATAAAAGTTCAAAAAATTGTAAATTATTAATATGCAAGTATAAAAACTTCATAGATAACAATAAATCACACTAGGTACTTATACTCTATCACTATCTAAATGTAAGTGAAAGAACAAACGGAAATTCGAAAGAGTCTTGAGACTGGCGGAAAAGCTGAGTATGCTGCCAGGCTACGTCTCCCTTCCCTCCGCTCATTTTCACGTTAATCGTTAAACTCTTTTTTCCTGAAAATATTGGAGTGTTCAGTACTTCTTCGCCTGAAAAAATGTCTTCTTCTTCGCCTGAAAAAATGCACATTCCAATAATTGCAATAATGAAAATAGTACACACTTTTAGGAAAATCAATAGTTGTTTCATCTGAAACCAACTGCACAGAGACTGTCCCAGTTTCAAACGTATTGCATCTGAATTTCCAGAAAACTGTATCAATTACTTTCTCATCTTCCACTTCAAATCTCCACGAAATAGTAGCCTCATCTGATCCTTCTGGAATACGAAAAGAATACAAATTATTAAAATTTCCCAATTTCGTAAATAAACTCATCCACTGTAGGCTTTGGAACTGAAAGTATCATGTCGTTGATTCTGTCAGAAAATCATTGTATTACAAAATTACTTACATTATGTCAGGGAAAAAGAGACAAAAGTCTCAATTCCAACGCCCACTGGGCATGACTTTATTCTAGAGATGGGTAAATTCCCATTTATTGAAAATTTCGGAAACTTTCCGAGATTTTTCGATTTTGCTTTAAATCAATTCTAGGCGGAGTTACCTTCTCAAAAATGCCAAATACAGCATATTTCTTTGGACAAGAATGTGTAAATAAAGTAAATTAAATACAATAAAACCTTGAAAAATTTGGATAGAATATTTTGATGAGAGCGTTAATACTGTTACTGCTCACGTGCTGGTCACAACAAGAATTAACAATGTTTTTCCGATTTTGGTTACTTACGGCAGCTAAAAAACCGCTAAAGGAGCCAAATTAAAAAACCGGAAAATATTAGAGGAAAGGTCCCGGAAAGTTTCCGGGAATATTTCATGGGTAAGTTTGCCTGAACCTCGTTTATTTCTTCCCGGAAATATTCCCATTTTCGAAACTTTATTCTGAATCGCGTGATATAATTACCAGTTCTAGCCAAATAAACCATGTGCCAGTCTTTTTCAATTTTCAAAGAAATATTTTTAAAAGTCAACGTTCCAGAACTCCAATCTTCTATCTGCTTGATACGTCCGTCGCCTCTCACAAACTCATAACAGTCAATGTTGGGGGAATACTGAATCGTTACTTTGTTGTTAACAATATGGCGGCTCCCAATTTTCCACACAAACAAATTGTTGCTTTCAATTTCACCTCTCGCAGTCCTCCACGCCTTTGACCCCGATACCCTGCCCTGATTTTCATTTTCGCTCGGTTGTTTTTCCGTCAACAACTCCACGAGTTCAAGAGTCGTTCTTTTTGTTAAATACTTTTTTCTTGCCACAGAGAAATTCTTTTGCCGTTCCTCTCTAAGTTGGACTAAGGCACCGATTAGTTGATCTTCAGTACAATTTTTTCTTCGCGACAAAACTTCCTTGTGGTTGCTACTGTAGCGCCAGGTTACGTCTTGGACTTCTTCAGGTGAATAGGCTATAATGTACGTAAGTTTCTTCTTCCACCCAGACTCATACATTAGTGGGGTATCACACGCATTTTCACATGGATCACAATGCACCCATCTTTGCTGAGTAACTGAATAAACCTAAACATTTCTTTTAGTTAGTAACGTGTTTATTGAAATTCTAACTGAAGCTGGCTGTGCCGAAGGCGACGCATGTCGTAACTTAGGGTGCAATTCCAAGTCAGTTTATGTCAGTCACGTGATGACAGAAGCCTAGTTAGGTGCACAACTCAGCAGGGGTCGTTGATTGCAAATTTTTGCAGATTTCTGCAATATTACTGGCAACCATTTTCATCCTATTCGCGATTCTAGCTAAGGAGAACGCCCTCTGGTGTGTGACGTCACACATGGGGAATTGTGGGAACCCAACCAATGAGGAGCGCTGAAATATAACCAACGCTTTCAACAAAATATTCCTATGTGTGACGTCACAAAGTTAATTTGAATCGCGAATAACCATATTTACATAGGTATAAGCTCACCTGATCTGTCAAGGAACCTGTGTGTATATATGGTTATAGGATGAAAATAGTTGCCAGTGAGATGTAATATTGTTAAAATCTGAAAAAATTAACAAGCAACGACCCCTGCTGAGTTGTGCACCTAACTGTCATCACGTGACTGACATAAACTGACTTGGAATTACACCCCTACTTAGATTATGTCAAGCAGATTGACAGATTTTGCGTCATCCCGTGCACCGCCTGCTCCAATTTTGACTTACCTCAGTCCAAACATGGTCAAGCTCGTCCATTACATACCGGGCATCCATTTTCAAAGCTCGACAGAACAACGTGAAAACTTGTGCCCACTCTCCGCAGCGGCCTCTGCGAGTCTCCAGTAAAATGTTTAAATCGTTGTATCGCGGAAAGTTCGTCAAATGCTCGCAAGTTTGACAGATATACACCTACGATCACTTAATAGTTAATTTTACGTTTGAATTAGTTGAAACGATGATAATATACCTCAACTCTATCCGTGTAGATTAAATCTTTAGGATCTACGGTGTAGTGCGACATTAATGTTTGTCCCCCGCACTTTTCACACTCGGGATTGTCAACCCACGAAAAGAACTCTTCTTTGAACCATGCCAGAAGTTCTAGTAATAACATGTCTTGCATTGAATAGCGGGGCTCTTCTTGTTTTCCTTCTTTTTTAATTTGTAATTGAAGATCTCGTAAATGATTTTGTGCGTTTTGTTCTAATTCTCCTAAGGGTATCAATTTTTTGGCCCGCTTTTGGCAAGCTTCGTCTGCGAAGGCCTGGGCGTTGTGGAAGAGCGTGGCTACCTTCTTCAGGAATGGATTTGAAAATTTCTAAAATAAAGCATGATTGGAGAGTTAATATGTATAACGTGTGAACAAAAATACTTCCGATCTAGTAGTTCTTGCCGTGCGAGACTTAAGGGCGTAGACGGCTGAAATTATCTCTCAAAACGAAATCTGACAGTAACGTTAGATTCTCTACATTTACACGTTTATCTGAGTAGCCTCGGTTAATCTCAATAATTTGATTGGTTCATTCAAATATTGACCAATCAAATGGTTAATCTCAACAATTTGATTGGTTCATTTAAATATTGACCAATAAAATTGCTGAGACTAAATGAGAGGTAATGAGACTCCTCAGATAAATATGTAAATGGAAAGCGCTTGTTATCATATAATTTTCACAGTCCACGCCCTACGTCTCTCATGTCAAGGGCTACTACATCGGAAGAGTAATTGATCACTCTTTAGTCTTTACTATAGATAGCTACAGGGTGGTGAATTTTTCGTTGCTCATTATTGGGATCTCGAAAAACATAAGAGATGGAGAGTATAGGATTAAATTTGAGAAAAGTTGCGCTTTTTCAATGTGATTAGATATCTTGATTCGCTCCTGAGTTATCCCGAAATCTGAAAATTGCGATTTTGAAGAAAATTTATCTTCGTAACGATTGATGATAAAGAAACTTGGAACTTCTATATTTTGACGGCTGCCAATTGAATGGCATTGACAGAAATTTTCTGATCTTTCTAGATTTTGAGCAACGAAAGTCAACTTTTTTTTTTTTATGGACGCCATATTGGATGGTTCCCGGGATCCCAATGGTGAGCAACGAAAAATTGACCGCCTTATAAACCTATTCCAAAACTAATAGCACATTCGGGCTGTCCTGCAGCTGTAGTATATCTATCTTGTGTTACGTGTTACATCGTCATAAGAGGGAAAAGGATGCAGATACTGCCAAGTGCCAACCGCACCAAATTCGCGGCGCCCTGTATATGTATATCATTATACATTTTTATTATCGGATTTGATAGCTGATTTTTTCCAAGCCGAAAACTTTACTGCTATTTTTTCGAAAAATGTCATTTTAGTGACAAAAAGGCTCTTTTTGAATTTATTGTAGCAAAAGAGCATATTCTTACTATAGGATTCGATAGCCGTATTGCATTGCCGGATCAAAAACCTTAATGCCATTTTTTCGAAAATTGCCATTTTAGGGGCAAAATGCCGCTTTTTTGAAATTTTCTTAGTAAAAGCATATTATTATTATTATCGAATTCGATAGCTGCTGTATTGCCGGATCGAAGACCAGTGCCATTTTTTCGAAAAATGTCATTTTAGGGGTGAAAAACATTTTTATTATGTGCTGTTTTTTCTTTTCTCTTTTCATGCAAATTTTTCAAGGTACCTATAACAGAGAAGTCCTGCAACAGTGCGTCGGGCTTCCATAGGGCCTAAAACCATCCAAGTTAAGAATTTCGTCTGTCTTGTTTATTTTTTTTACAAATAGAAACTTGAAAAATGTAAAGAGTGATCAAAAACTTTTCCGATTTAGTAGCTCTTGCCGTGAGAAACGTAGTGCGTAGAAGGCGGAAATTGTATGAGAACGTCACTGTCAAATTTCGATTTGAATGATAATTTGAGCTGTCTACGCCCTACGCAAGGCAAGTGCTACTAGATCGGAAAAGTTTTTGATCACACGTTAGAAGGAATTGTGTTTATAAAGTTTTTGTAAATACTTTTTCAATATTGTCACGTATCTAATTCCCGGTAAGTATTTGTCCAATTGCAAAATGAGAACATTGATAGATTCCTTATTAATTATATGGTACCTACCACTGAAAAAAAACGAGTTTTCATTAAAAAACTGTTATGAATAAACTTAACTAGCTATAAGTCAAAAATATCGATATTTTTCATGTGACTTAAATCTTTCATGCGTTACTATGGTCCATTAGAATAAGAAGGGACGATCAAGTCGCATATGTGGTATCAGTGAATTCAGATAATTATGTTGACTCCAAAAATGTTTTCATACACAGGCTGTTCCAATTTGAAAATAAAAAGTTGGAATTCCTTCTGGTAAAACCGGAAATGGAAAAACTTTTGTCATGTCAAAAAAGGCAGCAGAGAAGCGGCTGGAACCTCCCCAACGCATGGGTCTTTGATTTCCGTGACTTATTGTCTTTAAGGTTTTAAAGTTGATATGCCTAAATTGCACTTCCCGTGGACCAATTGCTCCCAAAAGCCTTTCAGCTCTTCAATGGGTTACCTAACCTCCATGTACCAAATTTCGGACAAATCGATCCAGTAGTTTGGGGCTATAACGTGGTTTCAGTGTTATTACAAAATTTCGATTTTTCTACCCAAAGGGTACTAAATGCGAATAAATTTTATCTCACTTAAAACCAGAATTTGAAGACCTTTCTGATGATAACAATAAATCTTTCAAAAAGTTGTTTTTGATGGGTGAATGAGAGAATAATTTTAAGTTTCGAAATTGGTGTGCCAAAACGGCACTTTCCGTGGGCCGATTGAATCCAAAATTTGTTCAACTCTTCGACTTGTAATACAATCCCCATGTGCAAAATTTCAGCCAAATCGGTTGAGGGGCTTGGGCTGTACCGCGATTTTAAAGTCCGATAAAAATCTATTTTTTTTTAATTGTTGGTCAAAAGGGCACTAAGAATGAATACATTTTTAGACGCAGAATTTGAAGGTCTTTCTTATGGTGACGTGAAAAATGGGGGTTTACATTTAAAATTTAAAAGTTGATGTGCCAAAATGGCGCTTCTGGTTGCACGATTGGCTCCAAAAGCTTTTCAGATCTAAGTTGGGTTATCACATGCACACGCACCAAATTTCAGCCAAATCGGTCGAGTAGTTTGGGCTGTGGCGTGTTTACGAACGTACGTACGTACGTACGCACGTACGTACGAACGTACGTACATACATACAGACACATTTTAAAAACCACTTTTTTGGGCTCCTGAGACCTCAAAACGTATAGATCCGGTCTTATCTCGAATTCGAAAATTTTAGTGATTGCAGTAACCTCCCTTTTTTTTAAATGGTGAAGTGGAGTGGGGAGGTTAAAAAAGACCTTTGTTAGTTACATTAAGTTTGAAAATTTTACTCTAAAAATGTAAAGGAAAAAAGAGGGATGTCATGAGAGCGTGACACTCTGCATATGTGCATTAATATAAAAAAAGCTGGATCTTGATCGACTAGAAAAAGGAATGAAAGTATGGTCTGTCCGGGATCCACACGACCACGATTCAACCAATTTCCATTGCGACTCATTGTTGACAACAATGATTCGCCATGGAAATAGTATGGACAGAGTATAGAATAATTACAAGCAACAGACTTAGGACGAGCAATCACGAAATTGTTTATTTTTAAGAATAACAGTGGACTTAGCAGGAGGTAACTAAATAATGTATACCACCCTATGTATTTTCATATCACTCGGTTATGCAAAAAAACACGATCACGTATTACGTGACAAAGATTGAAAAGATTGCTCTAATTGCAATGATTGCAGTCATCAATGTTTCAGCCAATAAATTGAAACATAGGTAGGTACCTATTATTACGACCACTATCGCCTACATATCAGTTCGGTTACTACCATGTTCCGGGTACAGCCCCCCAGAAATTTTTACAACGCCTTCTTACCCACATTCATAATTTCAACCGTTTCAGGCATTTTCCCCATGTTTCCCGTTTTAAGACACGGCAAACTCCAAATATTTTCATCCAAGAAATTAAATTTTATCCTGACTGGCGGAATGATAATCTTTTACACGTCATGCTTCATTCTTTCAATCATCACAAGATCTAATAACGTCAGCGGAGGATATTACAAGAAAACCAATAAAGTCTCCAACGTGGGGGTCTCGGTCCAATTTGCGTCTGGTCTGGCGATTTTCTACACCGTCTATACCGCGAGTTTATTAAAGTTCGAAGTTATGCTTGAAACTGTGAGAAATCTTAAAGAAGTTGACGAAATGCTGAAAAAATTGGGGCAAAAGATTGGATATGTGCGTTTTGTGTGGTACCAAATAGTTATTATTTCATTGGGAACGATGTGGATATGCTTTATTACCGCTATGCAGGATGAAAACACGAAAAATGAGAAGTTTCCACCTATTCCAGTGCTTATATGGATTTTACTTGTACAACCAATAGTTGCCCTGTATATTGTGAACAGTCAGCTGGGATTTATCGGTTTACTTATATTCAAAAGATACGGAATGATTCGTCAGCAACTGAAAATTATTAAGAAGACACTTGCAAAGAAATCCTGTAAATATACATTTATTCTGAAATTTGATCAAGAAAATTTATCATCAAGAAGGCTGTGAAGATTTAGTGGCGTAGTCTCACTATCATTAATTAACCCCACCTAGTTATTACTATTAATAGTGAGATGTATTTCTGTGGGTATCAGTGAAGTCTCGACGTGCCACTAGACCTTCACGATCTACTTGATGTTAATTTTCATTAAACTTCTTTTAGGGTTGATCGAAATAAATTCAATGAAAACTGTTAAAATATTGGTGAGAATTGATGCTTTGAAGAAAATATATGAGCTCCTCCACAGGGTGGCAAATGACACTAACATGTGTTATAACATTCCACTGGTTCCAGGTCTTGCAAATGAGTACTTTTTGGTTGTTTACGGGGTTTTCTACTTTTACTCAAAGGTAAAACATTGAATAGAGAAGTGATTACGATAAATTAATGTTTAGCATTCGGAGAAGCCCTTTTCAACAGCATGCTGGGTGTCCTGGGGCTTATTGAAGGCGTTCGAAATATTGCATGTGACCATTCCCTGGCATTTAGCTAGTTCAGAGGTAAACCGTTAATGTGCATGTAGGCGCGGCTGGTCTTACTGGTGGATTTTATCAATCTGCACCTAGTAGTAGTGCCTCCGCAAATGCACAGACGTGTCAAAAAGGCGAAATGCTGAAAATTAACCGTACAGAATAAACAAAAACATAAAACATTGCAAAGCTTGCAGAATTAGCACTCAGGGGGTTGAAACATTATGGAGGGGATGAGAAGTCCAAGGCAATGAAAATTTACTGCAATTAAATAGAAATACCAGAAATAACATGGAAAATAAAACAATTTTGTAAAAATTAATGCTCAGCGGACTGAAAAATTGTAAAGGGGGATGAAAAGTCAAGAGCAGGGGTGAAAATTAACCGTGCTTTAAATAGAATTATAGAAAATAAGCCAATTATGCAAATTTCGCTTTTGGACGGTTGAAATATTGCGAAGGCGCTTGAAAAAGTGAAAAGGGTAAACATAATCCGAACGAGTTGAATTTATTACCGAAGAAAAACGAAATTGCGCGAATTTAGCATAATAGCAAAATAGGTGCTTAGGGGGTTGGAAAATTGTAAAGGTGGGAGAAAATTAACCGAATTTCAGTAGAATTACAGAAAATAACACAAAAATAAGCCAATTATGCTAGCCTATGGAGGGTTGAAATATGTACCTATTGCGAGGGGTGTTGAAAAAGTGAAAAAGTTAAATATTATCCAAAAGAGTAAAATTTATGACAGAAGAAAGACAAAATTGAGCGAATTTATTATTTAATGAAAAGTTAAGAGGGGTAAAGTGACTTTAGTAAAACTATCGAAAATTACACGAAAAAAAGCGATCTGCGTAAATTTCGCTCTTTGAGGGTTCCCAAATCGTGAAAGGGGTTGAAAAATTGTGGATGGGCTAAAAATAAATAAAATATATTTACTCCGCTTGCTCGGGGTTAGGGGTTGTTAGTAGCCTAGGGGTTGGTTTTAGCTTGAAGACGCATTCAACCTTTTTTCAATGGTTAACGAAATCTCTTCAACCCTATAATTTTATACAAACATTTACCTGAAGAAATTTCCAGTTTCAACCCATAAATTTCACCCCCTTAGCTATTAGATCATAATGAAAATTTGCTCATCCGCCTACAGTGTCGCAATAAACTAGTACACCAAATTCTGCATTGATCCGATGAGCAGTTTTTAAGTTCTCGTATTTTTCTGTTTCTACGTGTTAGGGAGTTGTAGCGCCTTTAAGAGCGGTTTTTGGCTGAATGATGATTAAGACTTTTTTTGTACCATCAATAGGTAGTTATCGAGTGGCGTTAATTTTAACCCTACATTACTCAATAGAAATTCGAGTCTCTAGCCCTAAATTTCATCCTCTTCGTTAAATTTCTCCTAAAATGCACTCCTCCTTTCTCGAAGATATATTGTGTAAGACCTCACAGTATCACAGCAGCAATTGCTTCCCTATTACAGGGTTTCATGAACGTTTCAACCCTTAAACTTCAACCCCCTATTTCACCACCACCCCCACATGCTCTAAAGAAAGTTGTGTTTTCAATTTCTCCACCCTAATCCAAAGCATTGAGAAATTGCGGCGATTTAGAGATTCATGTTTTCAACCCTTTATGATTTACAGGGGTGAGTTTATTTCTACTGTGTTGTACAACTTCTTGCGTATTTCCTTACATCGGTTGTTCATAAATAAATTAATAGAATTTCAGAAAAAATAAATAAAACGTATTTATCCCCTTGCAAAGCGTTAGGGGTTGTTAATAACTTAGGGATTGCCGTTAGATTAACACCTTTTTTGAATGATTGACAGAAATCTACAGAACCCCGTAATTTTATACCACCGCTTACTCGAAGAAATTTCCAGTTTCAACCCTAAAATTTCAGCCCCCTTGTAAGATCATAATGAAAATATGCTCGTCCACCAACAACGTCACTGTAAATTGACACACCAAATTTAAATCTTGCTACGTTGAGAAATTTTTGATTAAGACCTTTTTTGTACCATCAACAGAAAGCTGTCGAATGGTATTAATTTCAACAATACATACATTATTCAGTGAAAATCCGAGTTTCAACCCCGAAATTTCATCCCCTTCGATAAATTTATCATAAAATTCACTCTCCCGTTTCAAATTACAGGGCTTCATGAACGTTTCAACCTCCAAACCTCAACCCCCTATTTCACCATCCCCACATGCTCTAAAGAAAGTTGTGTTTTCAATTTCACTACCCTAATCCAATCGCGGCGATTTATAGATTCATGTATTCAACCCCTCATGATTTCACCCCTTTATGACTTTAGGCAAGGGTGAGTCTATTTCTCCGGTATTACACAACTCCTTGTATATTTGCTTACTTCGGTTGTTCATAAATAGATCTGTAGAATTTCAGAAAAAATAAATAAAACGTAGTTAACCGCTTGGAAAGCGTTACGGATTTGTTAGTAGCCTAGGGGTCGGTTTTAGGTTAAAAACTCGTAAGACCTTTTTTCAATGGTTGACCGAAATCTATCTAACCCCGTAATTTTGTACCAGCATTTGCTTGAGAAAATTTCTAGTTTCAACACCCTCCTAGAGATTTGCCCATTGTGAATTCGTTCATTTTGTTAATATCTCAAAATTTAGTTGTTCATGTTTTGGCAAAAAACCTTATTATTTAAAAAATTGGAGGTGTCTATCTTAAAGTGGGCTAAGTAGAATTTCGATTTTGAGTTATATTCTCCTCATCTAAACCTTATTATTATTATTATTAACCCTTAAATTTCATCCCTCTTGTAGGATGTTAAAGAAAATTTGTTCATCCTCCTACAGTGTCACTGAAAATTACCACACCAGATTGTATTGCAATTAATAGTTTTTCGGTTTTTCACCCCTAACTCCCTTGGTCCGATATAGCGCAAAAGCAATATCCGCCTTACTTTTCGGGAGACAAAGCTGCCTACCAAGTTTCAGCACGATATCTCAATCCGTTCTCAAGTTATGCGACGGTCAGATTGAGGAGCGATCGAGCGGACGAGTAAAATAAGCCAAAACAAGAATGCCTCGCGTACTGCTACGGCACTAAAATCAACATTCTTTACAGACCTACGTCCTACAGCACCATAATTCATTGTTTTTAACTGAAAATTTTCAGGCTGAAGTTGTCGGGAGAGACATTCATAAAGTTCTAACTAACAATCACGACACGAAAATCGAAGAAAAACTACTAACGTTTTCACAGCAAGTCTTACACAGCAAATTCAGATTTACACTCTGCGGTTTGTTCAACGTCGATGGCAGTCTGCTATTCAGCGTAAAGAATGTTCCCAAAATTGTTAAAAAGAATAATTTTTGATAATTCCAGATGATTGGTTCATCCACGACCTTCATAGTCATCATGATCCAATTTCAAGAAGCAGTCACCCCCACGCTCTGCCCTTTGCAACAATTAAATCGCACCCTCACCGCAAATTGAAACTAAATACTTACCGGAACCAGTGGTGGCAACTTAAACTCCTTAACTCCTTTCAAGTCAACTCCTCTCGAGAAATCGTCTGGTTTCGACTCCAAAATCTGCGTTTCCTGGGAATTAAAGCACGTATAAATATTTGAATAAGATCATTATCGGCATAACTTCGTTCCATTAACCTAATACACAGTGATAAGCACGTAATAAATTGAATCAATGCGACATAAACAAATTTATGTTCGAATTAGGAATTAGTTAAACTATTGTTGAGTATGGCGGAGAAACGTTTGCAAAACGCCTTAACTCCCATACTCCTAATATTGGCGTTTTTCGGCCTATCTGCAATATACCCAAAGGCAAAGTCAAACTTTGCCATTTTCAATTCTTTGAAAATTTTAGGTATTATTTTCGTGGCAGTTTTCGCGTTCTTGCTGTACGTCGCCACTAGCAGGCAAGAAGTCACTTTTCACGCGAGCTATTCTTCTGGGGTCACAAAAATTGGATTGATAATGCAATTTACGCATCACGTGGGATTGGTTTTGTTCCTTTACCCCATTCAGATAACTAAACAATCAAGAATATTGGGATGTATTGAAGATTTATTAGCTGCAGACAAAATATTTGAAGACTTGGGAGCGAATATCAACAATAACAAACATTTCATATACGAGATTTGCCTGATCATTACTGGCACCACAGCAACTCTTTTGCTGATACTCATAAGTTATTACATGAACGTTGCTTTGGATCATAGCGAAAATTTTATTATGTTTCTTGTGTTCGCTTTTCCGCCTTTCGTGGGTTTTCTGATTCAGTCTCAGTTTGCGCTCTTCGTCGCACTGCTTCTGGAAAGATTCAAAATTGTTAATAAAAAGATTGGGGATTTAAGTGAGAAAAAAATTGGTCGTGCTTCTGGTAATTAACAATTATGATAAATGTTATGGCGAGTTTGATAACGAAGTGATTTTCAGACATAATTATTAAGAATGAGTTTCAACACAGCCATATTCTGAAAAGAATGGAGATGTTGATGGAGCTTCATGATTATCTCACAGACATAGGGAATAAGATAAACGGCAGTTTTACGATGCAACTCTTATGTTGTTTTACGTCGTTGTTTCTTAACCAAGTGTTCACGTTGTTTTATGTGTACTATGATGGTCTGGTAAGTATTCCCAAGCGTGACCACTAAACCCTTCGAGGTTACCTGTAAATCTGGTTTAACTGCCAAAATTACGCGTTCTGATTGGATGTCGCCTGGCAACCAAACCAAGTTTAAGTTAAACCGAGAATAATTCATGACTGAACACACCAACTGCAATATGGCCAAATCCAAAAAAAATAATATGATAATGAGCTAATGCAATGTACAGACGACAGAGCTATCAAATAAAATAAAAAAGGCCAAAACTGGTGCGAAGTTTTTGAATGGCGGCGCAAAAGATTGAGGCATTTCAATTTATCTAAAATAAAAACAATCAAATATGCTGCTGGAGTTTGTTGACTTCTGTGAGCTGCCAAATATCCCTTGTTTTGTGGGATTACCAAACACCCTTGATTGCTTTTTTTATGATAAACACCCCGTGAAATGTGTACCTAAAGTCCCGTCGCATATTAACGAACGCGGGATTTGTGTGTTTCAGGCTTTTTTTCTGTTGGTTTGTAAACGGGATTTCAGTTCTGTCAAAATTTCTGTCATGGACAACCCCCATTATTACTGTTTATTGACACTGACAGTGAGTGACGGCAGAGATGACGGGAGTTTTGACGCATGTGAAATCCCGTTTACAAACCAACAGAAAAAAAGCCTGAGACACACAACCCCCGCGTTCGTTAATATGCGACGGGACTTTAGATTCCATTAATCGAGGCATTAATAGTAACAATATGGATAGTGAAGTGGTTACAAAAATTATACAGGGTGTCCCAGAACGTTTGCACCTCCTTTTAATGGAGAATTTGCGAGTTTTTGAAATTTACCGGGATCCAATATTTGTCCAGTTATAAGAGATTTACGAGGACCAAATTGATTTCAACGAGGGGTTAACCACTTAGCAATTTTGGTGAACAGTTCTCTAGAATTTTGGCAATTTTCTAGCGATTTTGGCGATTTTTAGCGATTTTGGCAATTTTCCAGCGATTTTGGCGATTTTCCAGCAACTTTGGCAATTTTCAAGCAAGTTTCCGGCGATTTTCAAGCAAGCTTCCAGCGATTTTGCAGCAATTTTGGCGATTTTCGAGCGAATCAAAATCAAATCAAATAGCTTATGTTTTTTTTGGCAATATCAGGTATTCTACTCGGTATTCTATGACGATTATCATCGTACTTCATTATTTTTTATGGGAACTTTGGTAGCAATTTCCGCTTGTCTTGTTAATTTTCAGCAACTTGGCGTTTTTTGGCAACTTTGGGAAATTTTTAGCGATTTTGGCAATTTTAGCGATTTTCTAGCGATTCTGACGATTTTCTTCAATTCGCGATTTTTTGTACACAAATGGTTAACCCCTCGGATTTCAGCTATGAATAGCTTCATAAGGTAATTTAATGTGAGATGCACTATTTTCTAGGTAACAATAAGATACAACAATATTGGATGATTTTAATAATTCCAGTGCATGAAAGGAGTCAGTCTCTTCAGTAGGTAAAACAGTCCTGCTGTATTATCGGCTCTGTCAGTTTTGAGATTGCTGTGACACAAGAATGACACATAATGACTAACAAATAACTAATCTGTCACAAAATGTAATGAGATGAAAGCAACATATCTAGCACAAAAATTGGCAACCTCTAGACTGACGTCCGTTATTTTCGTTGATTCGAGAAAGTATTCATAGATGTCCTTCTTTTATTAAAATCATCAATAAATAGCGCATCTAGCATTAAATTACCTTATGAGCTTATCCACAACTAAATTACCTTATGAGCTTATCCACAACCACTTTAACAATAATGGTCAACAATTTTATGACAGCTTCTGACTTTTCTAGCTATTGGTGCCGGCATGTCAAGTCTTAGTGACATTTTGATTGGATATTCCAACAGTGTGACGTCACAAAATTAGTTTGAATCGCCAATAACTCTGTAACCAGCAGTTTTTGAGAAAATCTGTTGGAGAAGTCAAAATGACTAAAATTCTTGCGCAATTTTTGACGTCGCCTTTAAATCTCTGACGTCACCCATGTCGAACATATTACATCATCAGTTTTTTTTAACGGCCTTTACTTTTCTCGACTGATTTTGATATTTTCATCCATGTTAAATTATTTATGTTTTTTAAATGGCAGTCTATACTTTTCTCGATTGATTTTGATTATGAAACACTCCACTAAGGAAGCTGAACTCATGCGGCAAATTGGGAAATTTTCGTCCCTCTTTTTATGCAGTTCTCCAATAATAATCAGGTGGCGCAATCGGCGACAGCGAGGTTGTCATTCTGACATTAACGTTCGGTCAAAAGCGAATTAATGCAAGTTTTATTAGCTTTCATGGGCTTTTTGACTGTTTATTAAAGGACAACTTAGAATAGCGACAAGCAGACGATATTCTATGCCTCTGGAAAGAAATTCAGTGACGGAAATGTGAGAAATGTCACGCCATAAGGCATCAAAGGTAAAAATCAGTAATATTCTTAAAAGGCGACCAATTCACAGTAACTGTTGTTATTAGGAAGATCCTGGTCAATTAACAAATGGCCGCCGCTACATTTTATGGAGGAAGATATTATTTACCACTACGAGTCAAAATTGCTTGATGCAAGAAGAGATCAAGTTCGTAGAGGCAGAGTATTGTTATGGCAAGCAGCTGTCCCATGTATTTTTGCAAATTTGCCACAAAATTTTAATTTTTCTTTGGCATGTTGTACGATGATTTTCTAGATAAAGACAAAAGTAATGTGAAAGTAATCAAATCCATTGATCTGGTGCGTATTTTATCTAATTCTTTCCGACTTACGCTCATATTAAAGAGTCTTTTTTTCGTGAAATGAGGAATTTTATATTTTTTTTCCTTAATCGCATACGAACGCCGCGACATCTGGTGGAAACTGCGGAACCCGAATTAAAATCAAAAAATGGGTACATTTTTTTTGACGGAGTGCGTCTTCCTTAGTGGAGTGTTTCATAATTTTGATATACGGTTGAATTGTTTTTTCAGCCATGTAAAAATTTTACCAAAATCAAAATGTAAAAAAAGTATGGAATATTAGCTACAACTCTGCAACCAGCAGTCTTTGTGAAAATCTGTTGGGTAGGCCAAATTGAACAATTCTTGCGCAACTTTTGACGTCGTTTTTAAGTCTCTGACGTCTCCCATGTCAAACATATTACGTCATCGATGTTTTTTAAAGCGGCCTTTACTTTTCTTGACTGATTTTGATATAATCTGGTTGAATTCTCTTTTCAGTCATATAAAATTATAAACTGGTTGCAGAGTTATTGCGAATTATTCCGTATTTCATCAGATCTTTTTTTAACCTCCCCAATCCACTTCACCACTTATAAAAAAAGGGAGGTTACTGCAATCACTAAAATTTTCGAATTTGAGATAGCACCAGATCTTCACGTTTCGAGGTCTCAGGAACCCAAAAAAGTGGTTTTAAAAATGTGTCTGTGTGTATGTGCGTACGTTTGTAAACACGCCACAGCCAAAACTACTAGACCGATTTGGTTGAAATTTGGTACGTGTGCATGTGATAACCCAACTTAGATCTGAAAAGCTTTTGGAGCCAATCGTGCAACTAGAAATGCCATTTTGGCACATCAATTTTTAAATTTTAAATGCAAACCCCCATTTTTCACGTCACGATAGGAAAGGCCTTCAAATTCTGCTTCTAAAAATGCATTCATTCTTAGTGCCCTTTTGACCAAAAATAAAAAAAAAATTGATTTTTATCGGACTTTAAAATCTCGGTACAGCCCAAGCCCCTGAACCGATTTGGCTGAAATTGCACATGGGGATTGTATTACACGTCGAAGAGCTGAACAAATTTTGGATTCAATCGGCCCACGGAAAGTGCCGTTTTGGCACACCAATTTCTAACTATAAAATTATTCACTCATTTAACCATCCAAAACAAGTTTTTGAAAGATTTATTGTCACCATCAGAAAGGTCTTCAAATTCTGGTTTTAAATAAGGCAAAATTCGTTCGCATTTAGTGCTCTTTGGGTCAAAAAATCGAAATTTTTTAATAACACTAAAAATACATTATAGCCCAAATTAGTGAATCGATTTTGCTGAAATTTGGTAAATGGAGATTGGGTGACCCGTTGAAGACCTGAAAGGCTTTTGGAAGCAATTGGTGCACGGGAAGTGCCATTTAAGCATATCAACTTTAAATTTTAAATACAAGGCCTCCTTTTTTATACACTATCACTAGAAACACCCCACTACACCGAAACACTTGATTTACACTGCTGACGCGTTTCGAACACAATGTGCTCATTATCAAAGCCGAAGCTAAAACAACCTGCCTGTCTAGAAACTGAAATATTTATAGGCCCACCCGCGTAGCTCCGCCCCTCGCCTGATCTCGGTAGACCAATCACAGGTCGAGAAATGGTCACGTAAGGGTGAACACGTATAAATACAACAAGTCCTACTTAAAGTAGCGTAAACAAAGATGAATATGCGATCGGGCCTGTATCAGCGTTCATAAGCCTATCTCTAGACTTATGAATTACGATACTCTCCCAAGCGTCGAGCATCTGCATCTTGTTAACGCTACAAACTAACTTAATATTATCACTTATTCTATGGTCATTGTGTAAAGCATGTAGGGCAACACTGGATTTCTCAGTTCTGCCATATTTAAGGTGGGCTAAGTGCTCCTTAAATCTGGTGCTGATAGACCTTCGTGTTTGACCTACATACTTTAGATCACAATTTTGACAATTGATTTCGTATATACCAGATTTTTCGCTATTCCCTACTTTATCTTTCGGGTTGCCTAAAAGGTTTTTCAGTTTGTTTTCTGATCTGAAAACTGTCCTTAAATTTTGATGGGCAAAAAAC
This sequence comes from Pycnomerus fuliginosus, assembly GCA_963924575.1. Classification (NCBI taxonomy): domain Eukaryota; kingdom Metazoa; phylum Arthropoda; class Insecta; order Coleoptera; family Zopheridae; genus Pycnomerus; species Pycnomerus fuliginosus. The sequence goes on along the minus strand of OZ004617.1, from coordinate 14,531,978 downwards.
CTTGTCAAACCTCTTGTCAACTGAGGTTCAAAAGGTAGTGCGACAAATTTTAAGTCCTGTTTTTGTTCTTCGAAGCGAAAAGTCGTGGCGTTTAACACTTGTTGTTTGAATTTTAACTTCCTAATGATGTTGTCTATTATGATAGGTTCGAACCCGTTACATCTCGCTATGTCTTTGATTGTTTTGAGTTCTTTCTGATATCTTTCCTTGTTTAAAGGAAAATTCAGAAGACGGTGTGCCAAAAAATGGAAACTTGCCATCTTGTGTTGTGCACAATGATGGGAGTCTGCCGAGATATAGCGGTATGTGCCAGATTCTTTCCTATAAACGTCAAATTCTAACTTATTATTATTTCTAATCACTAGAGTGTCTAGAATAGGGAGTTTTTTCTCTTCTTCAACTTCGTGAGTGAATTTAATACTCGGAAAAATTGAGTTTAATTTTGAAATGAAGTCCTCTAAACTGGACTGACTAGGATCGAAAACAGCAAAAATGTCATCCACATATCTAAACCAAACCCTCGGAAAATACTGGCCAGACTCGGCTTGCAACTCCGTCTCGAGGACGCTCATGAATAATTCTGCCAAGAATGGGGAAAGGGGGTTCCCCATGGCAGTACCATCCTTTTGCTCAAAAAAGCAACCATTGATCTGGAAGCAGTTTTGCCTCATGCAGAGTTCTGCAAGTCGAATATACTCGTCAACGACCTCTCGCGAGAGATCGTTAGACTCAAGTAAGTTCCTTAAGTAGTCGAGTGTTTGTGGGACAGGAACACTCGGAAAAAGAGAACTAACATCGAAAGAAACCAGTATTTCATCTGTTTTTAACTCTACATGTTTAATTTTGTTGATAAACTCCAACGAGTTCTTGACCGAGAAACTGGGTTGTTTAACAGATAAATTACTAAATTCTTTGACCAACCATTTTGACAGCAAATAAGTTGGTGAACCTATTGCTGAAACGATTGGTCTTACACTTTTCCCAGGTTTGTGGATTTTTGGTAGGCAATACAATTTTGGGACAGTTGGATTGGATACGTGTAACCTTCTCCTAACGTCTTTGGTAATAAGGTTGCCGCATTTATCTAATGTTTTTCTCACATCAGACACCATTTTATTGAGGGGATTCTTTCCCATTTTGACGTAAGGACCATTGCTAATTAAGTCATCGACTCTTTCGAAATAATCCTTTTTGTCCAAAATGACAACCTTATTACCTTTGTCTGCCTTTACATAAAAACAATCTTTTGAGCGTAATTGTTTAATAGTTTCCTTTTCTGCTTGATTAATTTTGTAAAACTTATTGTTTCTGATGTTTTTCGAAATTTGTTGTTTGCATGCTTCTCTTATGAAATTCTTAGACGGTTCGCTCAAGTGTCGAATGGAAGATTCAACACTTGCAACTACGTTCGTCAAAGAATTTCCAGACGATGGCAGTGCAAAGTTAAGTCCTTTGTTTAACAGACTCAACTCTTTACTAGTAAACGATTCGCTCGATTGATTTTCGACAATGTTTATGGATTCTAGAGATAGAGTAGTTGCAAGTGTTGAATCTTCCATTCGACACTTGAGCGAACCGTCTAAGAATTTCATAAGAGAGGCATGCAAACAACAAATTTCGAAAAACATCAGAAACAATAAGTTTTACAAAATTAATCAAGCAGAAAAGGAAACTATTAAACAATTACGCTCGAAAGATTGTTTTTATGTAAAGGCAGACAAAGGTAATAAGGTTGTCATTTTGGACAAAAAGGATTATTTCGAAAGAGTCGATGACTTAATTAGCAATGGTCCTTACGTCAAAATGGGAAAGAATCCCCTCAATAAAATGGTGTCTGATGTGAGAAAAACATTAGATAAATGCGGCAACCTTATTACCAAAGACGTTAGGAGAAGGTTACACGTATCCAATCCAACTGTCCCAAAATTGTATTGCCTACCAAAAATCCACAAACCTGGGAAAAGTGTAAGACCAATCGTTTCAGCAATAGGTTCACCAACTTATTTGCTGTCAAAATGGTTGGTCAAAGAATTTAGTAATTTATCTGTTAAACAACCCAGTTTCTCGGTCAAGAACTCGTTGGAGTTTATCAACAAAATTAAACATGTAGAGTTAAAAACAGATGAAATACTGGTTTCTTTCGATGTTAGTTCTCTTTTTCCGAGTGTTCCTGTCCCACAAACACTCGACTACTTAAGGAACTTACTTGAGTCTAACGATCTCTCGCGAGAGGTCGTTGACGAGTATATTCGACTTGCAGAACTCTGCATGAGGCAAAACTGCTTCCAGATCAATGGTTGCTTTTTTGAGCAAAAGGATGGTACTGCCATGGGGAACCCCCTTTCCCCATTCTTGGCAGAATTATTCATGAGCGTCCTCGAGACGGAGTTGCAAGCCGAGTCTGGCCAGTATTTTCCGAGGGTTTGGTTTAGATATGTGGATGACATTTTTGCTGTTTTCGATCCTAGTCAGTCCAGTTTAGAGGACTTCATTTCAAAATTAAACTCAATTTTTCCGAGTATTAAATTCACTCACGAAGTTGAAGAAGAGAAAAAACTCCCTTTTCTAGACACTCTAGTGATTAGAAATAATAATAAGTTAGAATTTGACGTTTATAGGAAAGAATCTGGCACATACCGCTATATCTCGGCAGACTCCCATCATTGTGCACAACACAAGATGGCAAGTTTCCATTTTTTGGCACACCGTCTTCTGAATTTTCCTTTAAACAAGGAAAGATATCAGAAAGAACTCAAAACAATCAAAGACATAGCGAGATGTAACGGGTTCGAACCTATCATAATAGACAACATCATTAGGAAGTTAAAATTCAAACAACAAGTGTTAAACGCCACGACTTTTCGCTTCGAAGAACAAAAACAGGACTTAAAATTTGTCGCACTACCTTTTGAACCTCAGTTGACAAGAGGTTTGACAGGGTTTTTTGCCCAACAAAATTTAAGGACAGTTTTCAGATCAGAAAGCAAACTGAAAAACCTTTTAGGCAACCCGAAAGATAAAGTAGGGAATAGCGAAAAATCTGGTATATACGAAATCAATTGTCAAAATTGTGATCTAAAGTATGTAGGTCAAACACGAAGGTCTATCAGCACCAGATTTAAGGAGCACTTAGCCCACCTTAAATATGGCAGAACTGAGAAATCCAGTGTTGCCCTACATGCTTTACACAATGACCATAGAATAAGTGACAATATTAAGTTAGTTTGTAGCGTTAACAAGATGCAGATGCTCGACGCTTGGGAGAGTATCCTAATTCATAAGTCTAGAGATAGGCTTATGAACGCTGATACAGGCCCGATCGCATATTCATCTTTGTTTACGCTACTTTAAGTAGGACTTGTTGTATTTATACGTGTTCACCCTTACGTGACCATTTCTCGACCTGTGATTGGTCTACCGAGATCAGGCGAGGGGCGGAGCTACGCGGGTGGGCCTATAAATATTTCAGTTTCTAGACAAGCAGGTTGTTTTAGCTTCGGCTTTGATAATGAGCACATTGTGTTCGAAACGCGTCAGCAGTGTAAATCAAGTGTTTCGGTGTAGTGGGGTGTTTCTAGTGATAGTGCATTTTTTCACCGAAGTTGTCCAGTGTTTCCATAGTACTCCTTTTTTATGTCGCCATTAGAAAGACGATCAAATTCTAGTTCTAAAAATGTATTCACAGTTTCTGCCATTTCAGTGGAAAATAGAGAAAAAAATATTTTTCATTAAAAGGGAGCGGGCTGACAGTGGATGACATAAAGTATCAGTTATTAATTGTCAAAAGGGTGGCAAAACTATTAGCCTTAAAAGGAACATAATATTGTCAAATGTGATGGGTGATGTCGGTATTTGTCAGAAAATTGCGAAATTAGTCACAGTCGATAAGCATAAAAAAATTCTGTTGAATTGACTACTATCTACACAGAATACAAAGATCCACGCGATGGGGAGGTTCCAGCCGCTTCTCTGCTGCCTTTTTTTTTTACATTGTAATTTTGGTAAAATTTACACAACTACATATATCATCTGCAAAGCACGGTTAAAACCATCAATTGTATAATTAAAGCGCTGTTGCAGACGCTAAAATGTTTTCTAAAGCCCTCAACAAAACGGTCGAAAACATTTACGAGGCGGTTTCTAACGTGCGTGAAAACATAGATCTGTTCAGGTTCTGTGTAATGAGAAGTACCTACTACAATAACCGCTCTCTAGAGATGCAGGCATAGCTTAGGAACCACCCTTTATCCCGCCTGCAACTTCAGTCATAAGCATAAATAAGGGACTTTAAACTAATTTTCACCTTATTAATTAAAAAAATCTCCATCATCCACTTAGGAAACACTGCCAAATGAATTTATTTTGTTCTTTGTTTCATAATTATACCATTTTTGTGTGAATAGGTTCTGAAAAATAATTTGACTGCCACTAACTGGTTCTCATGGTCCCTGTACACTTCACTACAAATTTTTCACATAACAATTAGCTGCCACTTAACTTCAAAAGAGGTAAGAATAAATTCACGAAACTAAACAATGACGCGAAATTTCAGGTGAAAAGCACCGGAGTGATCGTTCATAAAGTTCTAATGGATGAACCACAACCACTAATTAAAAATAAGGTAGAAGACACAATTTACTGAATTTGTCTACATTATTTCAATTTCAGTTGATAATCTTCTCTCACCAAGTTTACCACAAGCCACTGGAGTTCTCTGCATGTGGCTTATTCCCCAACGATGCCACTTTAATATTTACAGTGAGTTTAAAAGAAAAATTAAGAATCAAACAATCTTCTCACAGATAACAGGTGCAGCTGCTACATATCTACTGATTATGTTGCAATTTCAAGAAGGAATTGAAATGCAATGTGGAAATAACAGCGCAATCTAGTTGCATTGCTACACACCTTAATTTTTGGGACGGCCCCTGCCACATCATTTTTCCACAAATTTCGGAGCCTAGTTTTGACGTTTTCTATAGTCGCCACAGGAGCTGATAAGGGCATTGTAAAATTAGTTGCGGTCTGTAACAAAACATCGTAAGGCTTCGAACCACAATTAAGCTCGACCTACCTCTTGGAAGCCCATGATTTTGAGACAATCGGAGCCTCCTTTCACTAGCAACACTTTGTTTCTAACTGTTGAATTGTTTTTTTGAAGCGATCTAACTTTGGGGTTATTTGGATCATTGATTACATTATCGGCGATTTTTAACAGCAGACGCACTGCCTCATCACAGGCATTTCTGGAATTAGATTTTAATAGCTCACAAACTTTATCACAACTCATTTTAGCGGAGTTTCTCACAAATAAATAAAAATGTTATCAAAATCAAATCACTTTGTTTGAATCATCATGACAAGCGTGACAGTGACAGGTGTCAGTTTACGTAGCAATCACGTGCCAAGTATCACAATCCCTAAGTCCCATAAGTTATAATAAATTCAAATATATAATAATAATAATGCTTCAGTTAATAATGTTGCTTTCAGTATGCACATTATTTTTGGTATTTTATCATTGATTGTGCTTGACTTCCATTATCGAATTGTGTTACACAAAGAAATTTAACTGTTGAGAGTTTATGAGTTATGACAATCAGGAGTAATAAGATAGCATTTGTTTTTATCTGCACAAACAGGATGAGTTTGTGAAAATTAAAACCAACCGGAAGCAAGCTAGAGAATAATTAATAATTCTGCATTCATTATCAACCCCCAACTGCAGCTAGAAAGCCCCACGAAAATGGAGAAAGTAGTAATTTTTGGTTCCACTGGAATGACTGGGATTTGTGCAGTCGAAGCAGCAGTTAAAAAAGGTAATAACGCCCTTTCTGCGTAGTATAATTTAGTTCCATAGGGCTCAATGTGAGGGCCTTTGTGCGAGAACCTGCAAAACTCCCGGATCATCTCAGGAACAGCGTTGAAGTTGTCAAGGGCGATGTATTAAACTACAACGATGTCCTAAACGCCATCAAAAACGTAACTGCAGTTGTCGTTGTCCTGGGCACCCGGAATGACCTGAGCCCCACAACAGTTCTCAGTGATGGTGTCAAAAATATCATAAAGGCGATGAAGGAATTGGGAGTGGAGATAATTTCAGTTTGTTTATCAGCATTCCTTTTTTACGAGCCTGATAAGGTGCCTCAACAATTCAAGCATCTAAATGCAGACCACCAGAGAGAATATGACCTCATTAAGGAGTCTGGATTGAAATATATCGCTGTATTTCCACCACATATAGCCGACCAGCCTGGGTCCGATTACCAAATATTACATGATGCCAGTCCAGGACGTGCCATTTCCAAACATGACCTGGGAAGATTCCTTGTAGATTGCCTAACACAGCCTGCACATTATGGGAAAGTGTGCGGAATATGCACAAAACACTAGTTTGATTTTTTTATTTAGTCTTGTCGATAGTGTGGGGTAGAGGGACCATAAACAAGCGATAAACCAAAAATGATATGAAATTTAATAAAGCGAGACATGTGATAAGTTGAAAAAAGTTATCCTTCATGGCCCAAGTGCCAAAAATTTGTACTAAAATCAACTACAAATCTTTTCTCATAAACGTTGTTTGTACGATTGTTTGTGTAATTGGAACACTTTGATTGGGCATTGGAAGTGGAGGTGGTGCCCCTTTGTTTAGTATCTCCTGCTTGGTATTATTGTTGTAATTAATGGTGCTGTTAGTGAGTGGTGTGTAGTCCTATTGCATAACTATAGGAAGACACTTTATATATCCCAGTTTAGTATAAAATTTCTCGTTCTTTTGTTGTCAAATAAATAGAATTTAAATGTAAGAAATTTTTGCAATACTCTTCAGCCTTATTCATTGAGTGTCCCTAAACCCCTTCCTCTTAATAAAATCAGATGTGACAAACATCCAGCCAATGAGTGAGCACGCTAAAGTACCAACATGCGCGCGCCGCTCAGGTGGGTAAAACTAAAAACGTCCATTGCGGGTTTGTCTGTCATTGGATCATTTTCAAAAGTTGACCAATCACGGACCGTTTCGCCAATCCGCAATTCGCGCTATAAAGAACTATATATAGAATGGAACTAAGCTAATCTCAGCAATTTGATTTCAATATTCATATGAACCAATCAATAATTGCTGACATTTAGAAGGTTCGCGGATAAATGTGTAGGTTACTAAAGAGAATAATGGTAGGTATGGTATGTACCTACATTTACAAATTTTGTGAAAAAGTAGAAGTTTTTACTGTCTGTGAGACTGTCAATTTTTGTTAATTCATATATGTATGGTTAACTATTGTCCATGGCAGAAATTTTGACTGGAACTGAAATCCCTTTTACAATAAAGCATAACAGAAAAAAAGCCTGAGCCTGATGATGAGACACACAACCCCCGCGTTCATTAATAATTTAATATGTGACACTATACTTTACAAGTTTAGAAATCTTTATTTGTTAGCAATGAAGCTAAACAAAGCGAGAATTTCCTTGTGTAGATTCAATTATTTCAGCACAAAACTCATTGTGGACATGAGATAACGATTTAATCGATAGCAATTCTTCAATTTGTCAATATCAAGGTTTTAAAACGTACCACAGTAACTGATAAATAAAGAATTAGACTAAAAATGCAGTTTTCTGGAATTTGCACATTTAAATCTGGCTTTGTTTGGCTTCAGTGGGAGGCCTTGACTATGACCATGCACAACAAAGATGGCGGTTCCACGTCATCGCTATAATATCGCGTACCAAAAGGCAAGTGCTGATAATGGTAGGTAAGCACTTATATTATTGGACATTATCAAAGAATCTCGACCTGGCAGTTACAGGGTGCTTCTATTTGTACTTGAACTTTTCTACGCTTTAAAATATTGCTAATTTGCCTATGTGGTCTTATTCTCCGTTCAATTCTCAACCGTTTTTGGCTGCTCTTAATTAAAAAAATGCAGCAGTGAAGCGGCTGGAACCTCCCCATCGCGTGGATCTTTGACTTGTGTTTCTAGCCGAATTAGCACAGAAATTGTATAAGACTGGTTTCAACGACGGCTTTAGAACTTTGTGGGTTCTGCTTAAAAAGGACTTACTTATACCTACTCTTCTCTGATGAATGTTTCAATTTGTGCACTCTAAAAAAGTTCTAAAACCATCATGGAAACCAGTCATACATTTTCTATGCCAATTCGACTAGAAACACAAGTCAAAGATCCACGCGATGGGGAGGTTCCAGCCGCTTCACTGCTGCATGTTTCCACTGAAATGGCAGAAACTGTGAATACATTTTTAGAACCACAATTTGATCGTCTTTCTATTGGTGGCATAAAAAAGGAGGCCTTGTATTTAAAAAAAATTAAGTTGATATGCTTAAATGGCACTTCCCGCGGACCAATTACTTCCAAAAGACTTTCAGGTCTTCAACGGGTCACCAAATCTCTATGTACCAAATTTCAGCCAAATCGATTCGCTAATTTGGGCTATAATGTATTTTTAGTGTTATTAAAAAATTTCGATTTTTTGACCCAAACAGCACAAAATGCAAACGAATCTTGGTCTTATTTAAAACCAGAATTTGAAGACCTTTCCGATGGTGACAATAAATCTTTCAAAAACTTGTTTTGGATGGTTAAATGAGTGAGTAATTTTAACTTTGTAAATTGATGTCCCAAAACGGCACTTGCCATGGGCCGATTGAATCCAAAATTTGTTCAGCTCTTCGACGTGCAATACAATCCCCATGTGCAAAATTTGAGCCAAATCGGTTCAGGGGCTTGGGCTGTAGAGCGATTTTAAAGTCCGACAAAAATGTAAAGTTTTTTAATTTTTGGTCAAAAGGGCACTGAGAGTGAAGACATTTTTAGAAGCAGAATTTGAAGGCTTTTCCTATGGTGACGTGAAAAATGGGGATTTGCATTTAAAATTTAAAAGTTGATGTGCCAAAATGGCATTTCCGGTTGCACGATTGGCTCCAAAAGCTTTTCAGATCTAAGTTAGGTTATGAGATGCCTACGCACCAAATTTCAGCCAAATCGGTCTAGTAGTTTTGGCTGTGGCGTGTTTACAAACGTACGAACGTACGTACGTACAAACGTACGAACGTACGTACGAACGTACGTACGAACATACACACAGACACATTTTAAAAACCACTTTTTTGGGTTCCTAAGACCTCAAAACGTGAAGATCTGGTGTTATCTCGAATTCGAAAATTTTAGTGATTGCAGTAACCTCCCTTTTTTTTAAATGGTGAAGTGGAGTGGGGAGGTTAAAAAAACTAACCATTTACGAAGAAAATTGAAAAAACCGAAGACATGCTTCAAGTAATGCATGACCATAAAACCAATTTTAGTTGTCAAACATATCAGCTCCGTTACAAAAAAACAGTTGAAATATATGTCAGCACATTTTTATTGCAATTCAATGTTTTATTGCGATGATATAATGTCTTCGGTTTTTTCAATAATTTTCCTCGTAAAATTATTGAAAAAAAGGCAGCAGAGAAGCAGCTGGAACCTCCCCAACGCATGGGTCTTTGATTTCCGTGACTTATTGTGTTTAAGATTTTAAAGTTGATATGCCTAAATGGCACTTCCCGTGGACCAATTGCTCCCAAAAGCCTTTCAGCTCTTCAATGGGTTACCTAACCTCCATGTACCAAATTTCGGACAAATTGATCCAGTAGTTTGGGCTATAACGTGGTTTCAGTGTTATTACAAAATTTGGATTTTTCTACCCAAAGGGTACTAAATGCGAATAAACTTTATCTCATTTAAAACCAGAATTTGAAGACCTTTCTGATGATAACAATAAATCTTTCAAAAAGTTGTTTTTGATGGGTGAATGAGAGAATAATTTTAAGTTTCGAAATTGGTGTGCCAAAACGGCACTTTCCGTGGGTCGATTGAATCCAAAATTTGTTCAGCTCTTCGACGTGTAATACAATCCTCATGTGCAAAATTTCAGCCAAATCGGTTGAGGGGCTTGGGCTGTACCGCGATTTTAAAGTCCGATAAAAATCAATTTTTTTTAAATTGTTGGTCAAAAGGGCACTAAGAATGAATACATTTTTAGATGCAGAATTTGAACGTCTTTCTTATGGTGACGTGAAAAATGGGGGTTTACATTTAAAATTTAAAAGTTGATGTGCCAAAATGGCACTTCTGGTTGCACGATTGGCTCCAAAAGCTTTTCAGATCTAAGTTGGGTTTTCACATGCACACGTACCAAATTTCAGCCAAATCGGTCGAGTAGTTTGAGCTGTGGCGTGTTTACGAACGTACATACGTACGTACGTACGCACGAACGTACGTTCATACATACAGACACATTTTAAAAACCACTTTTTTGGGTTCCTGAGACCTCAAAACGTATAGATCCGGTCTTATCTCGAATTCGAAAATTTTAGTGATTGCAGTAACCTCCCTTTTTTTTAAATGGTGAAGTGGAGTGGGGAGGTTAAAAAAAAATTAAGAGCCAAAAAAGTTTTAGAATGGAACGACGGTAACGCCGCATATAGGCAAATTAGCAATATTTTCAAACATACAAAAATTCAAGGACGAATAACTTGAGGAGCGTTCTGTATAACAAAGTTGCGATTTTTGGATACCGGTAATGTCCAAAGTACCATCATCAGCAGTTGATTCTAGGTCGGTAACAATGCTACCCTTGAGGTAATGGTCCATTAACGGTCGCTCGCGGCAAAAAGCCTATTGCCAATCAACCAGGTGACTACAAAACCTGTGTGTGGCGCTAAACTTGAATTCAAAATTTTATTATAATTAGATCTTTGATACCCATCAGGCGGCAGCTTAATTTTTCATTTTTTCTTTTCTCATGTTTTGTGTCATTTGCAACAAGGAAGAGATAAGCCCAAAATAAAACTAAATTTATTAAAGCAACAGCAACACAGTTGAAACAAGCTGCTGATCAAGAGCTGCGTGGCCCGATAAAGTGAAAAAGTTTGTACTCAAATTTAAGGACAAAATAGACTAGGAGGCAGAGCTAGAGATCTTTTCTCATAAACGTTTTTTGTGTAATTGAAATACTTTTCTGGGGCATTGGAGGTGGATGTGGTGCCCCTTTGTTTATCGCATTCTGTTTGGTATTATTGTCATTAATGGAGACAGTGCCAGTGTTGCTGGTCACTGGTGTATAGTTCCCATATATAGATATAGGGAGACACTCTGTATATCCCAGTTTAGTATAAAATTTTTCTTGTCCTTTTGTTGACAAATAAATAGCACTTAAATATAAAACATTCCTGCAGTATCCTTCAGCCTTCTCCATTAAGAGTGTTCCGAAACCCCTTCCTCTTAATTTCTTTTCAATTACAACGGATTCCACAAAACATGCATCCCTGATCGAGGGTATAGGAGATAATTTTAAATGGCCAATAAGTGCAGCGTCTTGTAGCAAAATCAAGCTAGTAGGTAAGGTGTCTGATGAACTTTCAAGACTCCACATACGAGCAGTGTCGCTTCTCTTCCATTCCTCATTTATCAGCCTGCAGCAGTCTTGCAAATATTTCTTGTTATGATGCAATGGGACCACCGAAACCTCCATCTATAAAAATTGGGACGGGTAAGTTTTAAATAATTAAAATAAATGAGTACGTACAGTAAATTAACATTTTACCAAAAGCGAGGTTATGTCTATTGTTTTGTTTATAAAGCGATAAATTATAATAATCCATCAAGCACTAAACGAGTTAACAAATTTAATTAATTGCTGCTAATTAAAAATTATAAACATTTAAATATTTGGAGTATCAACAAAAAATGAGGTTATGTCTTCTGTCAAAACTGTCATTTAAATGTCAAAAGGTTAAAATTTTAAAATTACTTTTATTAAGGCAAATAAAAGGTATTAAAGTGAATAAATAATTCAGTTATTAGGCATAACGATTAGTGTTAAAATAGATCACCTATGTTCTTAGTTTTTTATAAAATTTCACGGTAAAATTTGTGATAAACGAATGGTGAATTTTGACTTGTTCTTTTGCTAAAAATAACGTTGTGAAGTTAATTTAAGTCATGGCGATGATGCCTGGAAGAATGGGGGTCGTCCCGGGGATTCCTGAGAACCCCCTAAGTCTGTCTTGGCATGATTCAGCATGGATTCCGATACTCAACACAACCAACGTTATGGATTATTTCTCAGAAAGATCTAACCCATTTTATGATAGGACGTGCAATAATGAATTAGTGAAGATGCAGCGTTTGACCCCTGATCAATTACAGTAAGTGTTATCGGTTTTGAAAGTCTTAACACTTTTGTAGAGCGATGACAGGACTGGAATACATTTTGTTGCACGTCCAAGAACCAATCTTGTATGTTGTCCGCAAGCAACATAGACACAGCCCTCAACAAGTCACCCCACTAGCCGATTTTTACATAATAGCTGGTGTTATTTATCAAGCACCTGACCTGGCAAGTGTTTTAAATTCACGGCTGGTAAGTTCATTTCCTTATTTAACTTTTATAGCATTTTTAAACTTCCAGTTGTCGGCTGTGCATCACTTGCAGTCATCTTTTGATGAAGTTGCGGGGTTTTCCAGGTACCATCCAAGTAAGGGGTACTCGTGGGATTTCAAATCACAGAGATCTATAGATAAAGCAAAGGCAAAAGAGGAGAAGCCTAGAGAAGAACCAAGTTCGTTATTTCAAAGACAAAGGGTGGACATGCTGTTAGGGGAGCTGATAAAGAAATTCCCACTTCCAGTCCCACCTCAACCTAAAGCTACACTCACAGCTCCTGCAAAATCTTCTGAAAATGGAACAGATGTTAAGGAAATTAAGGTTGAAAATTCGCAGGAGAAGATTAAACCCCCTCCTGATAAAAAGCCACGATTAAACTAACTGAACAGTATTACTTATGTTCTGTGAACATAAATAGGTTTTGTAATAAAAATCTCAATGTTTTCTTAAAAATAATTAATTTATTATACAAAATGGTTATTAATGGCTATCCATGAACTGCAGCTCTGACAACAGCAAGACATTATTTGGTAGTGGTTTCGGTTGTGGGGACAAGACCGTGATTGTTTGCCTATCTGTTTCAACATTGGTCCTGAAAATTTATAATTAAAGCTTAAGTTCTCTTTCTTTTAGGGGGTTGTTTCAAATGATTGCATAACAAAATGGCACAGAGAAGCGGCTGGAACCTCCCCAAAGGGTGGGTCTTTGATTTAAAGATGATAGGCCTAAATGGCACTTCCCGTGGGCCAATTGCGTCCTATAGCCTTTCAGCTCTTCAACGAGTTCTTGAAAGATGTATTGTCACCATCAGAAAGGTCTTCAAATTCTGTTTTTAAATGAGATAAAATTTATTCGCATTTAGTACCCTTTGGGTAGAAAAATCGAAATTTTGTAATAACACTGAAACCACGTTATAGCCCAAACTACTGGATCGATTTGGCTGAAACTTGGGGAGGTTCCAGCCGCTTCTCTGCTGCCTTTTTTTAGTTTCAATGGCGTTTCAATAACATTGCCGATTGGTTAAGTGTAAGTAACGTCAGTGCAAATGGCCCTAACTGTCAAAACGAACCATCATCAAACCCACCTATGATGCTACAATCATTTGTAACAACCCTGTATAATTAGAGGCTTTCTTGAGGAACTTACACACAGACAAATCCAGCAACATGTGACTGAAGAATTTCCTCATCCTCTCCATCAGAAAAGCTAACTGCAAGAATGTGGTGCAAAATTCCGGGATTTGGTGTGATTGGCACCAACTTTGTTAGATGATCCTCAGCTTTCATTCCCAATGGTAAACAGGAAGCTGGCAAAGCAGGTGCCCCGATTTTAAGAACTTTTATTTCAGACCACTTCAAATCAAACGAATGTGGATAAAGAGAATTTTTGGGTGTTCCATAAAAATATTCTCGTATCCTCTGGTCCCTCGCTTCAATTCTCACACTTTTTGATCTTTCCACCACCTTGAAACTTCAATGATGAATGTGTTGACAAAAATCTGCAATACTTACTCCACCACTTTTTTGTAGGAATATAATTTTGACAAAATTAGGCATGTCACGCACTAATTCATTGTAAAGCCTTTCCTGATCTAGGACAAATATTACATCCACTTCAAAGCACTTTGCTGTTTTTAAAAGTTGCTTATAACCTGCACCTTTGATCCAGCCACAATTATTAATTATCACTCCTGATGCTCTCGCTAAAACACATTCAGTTACTTAAAAATAGCAGCAAGTTGTGAATAATACTCTTTTTGTTAACTTCCAGTCTTTCCTTTACACTATTAGCTAATTGTTCTATTAACATTGAATAAAGTGCTGTGTTTGCTTCAGGAGATTTGTGCCCCATATGGTAGATCAACGGAGCTTCTTGTGAAAATCCTTCACTGATCGATGCAGGTCGCTCAATTAGCATGGCCCCTACAAATAAGTTTTATAAAACAATGCAAGATATACCATCATTACCTATAGTTCCTGGAATTGATATTTGTCCCTGACCTACATCCAAGTCAACAAAAATGGGCCTCCGCCCCATTCTGACAGCATAATTCAGCAATATTCGGCAAATTGTGGATTTCCCTACATCACTAGGGCCTGTCAACATAGCAGTTGGCCCCTTTTTATTGTCTCTCTCCGCATTGTTGCGCATTAGTTCTAGGGCCGCATGACAGTTCGAATACACCACCATGGGGGTTTCTTTTGCAACATAGCTGACATCTGTTTTTCCCCGGAGTTCAAGCGTGCAGCCATACCAAGTGTAAACGGCCACTTTGGCCCCGGAAACGAATTCATACTGTTTTCCTTTTACTAGTTCTGTGCCAAAAACCTCGGCTTTGCCACTTTTTAAGGTTAGGAACACTTTTTCGTTTTTTGTTTCGACTTCAAAACGGAGTTCGCTGTCTTGGTCGAGTTTAAAGTCGTGCACTGGTACTCTCTTCTCGTCGTTTGGAGGCATTTGCGGGAAATAATGTCCCTTTTAGCAATTTGGGAATATTTGTGACACCGACTCTGGACACCGACCAGAACACCGACGTCAAACGCAAACAGTAGGTCGGATGTGCAACAACACAGCCACAATAAAACTACCATCCCTGAAACTACTAAACTACTCGCAGATAAAACTACCAATATTCAAACCTAAAGTTATTATAGTGATGTGATGTGATTATAAGGGCCATTCTCTTCACCTCCAAATAAGATTAACTGCCAGTTAATTCTTATAGGATAGGAATTTATATGCCAATGGCTGGATGTGGTGTAGAGATGTGTCGTTCCGGGCGGATTCGTTCCGATCGGAACGAATCCGACCGTGGAACGAATCGGACCGAATCCGTCATCTAGAATCATATCGTTCCGAGTCCAGTTTTGAATCCGCGGTAGAAAATTTCTGAAGTTTTCGTTAACTAGCTTCGATTTGACCGGCAATTCACACTGTTTGCAAAATTTAAAATTATTCGCTACGCTAAGTATATGAAAAGAGTACTGTAACTGCAAAATAAGCGACACCCTACTACCTATACTACCGGGTCGTGTTTACGTGAAAGCCTGGACCTGGAACCGGAACTGGAGCCGGACCGCCGGATTCATTCTGAAGTAACTTCTTAATTAATTGAGTCACTTAATTAGTCACTTAATTAGTAAAGTAAACTAAACTGTATTGTAGGAATGGGATGTAAAATCTAAATAATTGAATTTTGAAATTTTGAAATCGAGCTTTCGATTCGATTAGGTACCACTCCGAGAAATCGTGAACGAGTGTGTTGTTTCCAACATCGGAACCTCGGTTCCGAACAGTCAAAAGACGGTGTCGGAACGATATTTGGAACGAATCCTTTGGAACGAATCCGCGCGCGGATTCAGATTCATGTGAACGAATCCGCTTGCGGAATCGGAGTGCCCATCTCTAATGTGGTGCCCTAAATTATCTTAAGGTGGTAGCAATGAAACGGGCAAATGAACTACACGTCAGAGCTGTCACTCAGCACTCAGCTTTGACGTCTGACTCCATCTGCCTCTGACGTAAAGCATAATGGTGAATTCATAATCCCGAGTTTTTCAAGAAAATTGCAGCAAAATCAGTTTAATTTAATGAATAATCTTGTCTATTTTCGTTTAAAAACCATATGAGGTGCGCTTAATAATTCTGACTCAGTTATGTGGAAATTAATTGCCGGCTCAGCAGTTGTAGGTTCCGTTGCTTATGGCTTGATGTGAGTTCATTTTCAAGGCAATATTTCTTATAAATCATCATTTTTAAGGCGATACTTCGCTGGAGGAGTATGCCGATGTACAACTAGACTTGACGGGTTGGTTGTTGTCATAACTGGGGGCAATTCTGGAATTGGAAAGGCTCTAGCACTAGAACTTGCTCAAAGAGGTTTGTTACGTCTGTATTTCAATGTATCATGTAGTTTTCCATTGATTTCAGGAGCCACTATAGTCCTTGCCTGTAGAAATGTTGAAAATGGAATAAATGCGAAGAAAGACATAATTTCAAAGCTTTCCAACAAAAATACGAGAATTTTTGTGAAACGCCTGGATCTTGCTTCAATTGCAAGCATTCTAAAGTTCTCTGAATCCTTAAAGGCAGAATTTGAAGAGATTTACGCTTTAGTTAACAACGCTGCTGTATTCTATCATCCACACATAATTACAGAAGATGGATATGAAATAACATTTCAAACTAATTATTTGGGTAAACTCATCTCCACCTTTTGTCTTTTCACACAATTTTTTTAGGTCCATTTATCCTAACGCATA
The DNA here is from genome assembly GCA_963924575.1 of Pycnomerus fuliginosus. NCBI lineage: Eukaryota > Metazoa > Arthropoda > Insecta > Coleoptera > Zopheridae > Pycnomerus > Pycnomerus fuliginosus. Next base: position 14,515,263 of record OZ004617.1, on the reverse strand, counting down.
ATCTGTTGAGTTTACTGAAGAAAGCTGATCATGCCAGAATTGTAAACGTGTCTTCTGAAGCACACAGAAATGTCAATGTTTATGATTTAAACGCTATCACCAAGTGTCAGACAGAATTCAGATCCCATTTTGTAGCTTACGGAGTTACAAAGCTTGCATTGAACTTATTTACTCGTCATTTACACAAAAAGCTTACTAGTAAGTGCCTAATTTTCATTCATATCGGCTATTCATTTTATCCTCTAGGTACAAACATAATTGTAAATGCTGCTAATCCAGGGAACGTTGAAACAAGCATCTACCGCAACTTTCCGTACTTGAACAACAAATTCCTGTATTACTTACAGTGGCCAATTCGTCTTATTGTTGTAAAATCGCCTCGGCAAGGAGCCCAAACTGTTCTACATTGTATCTTAACGTCGAATCGTTCCACTGGCCAGTACTACAGCGACTGTAAACTCACACTCCCAAGCCCCCTTTCTTCAGATGACAAATTAGCCAAGGAGTACTACAATTTAACGCTAGAAATTTTGGACACTAAATTTTCAACAGAATCAGAGTGTTAAAATGTGGACCTCACCGGACAACAAGATTCGTAAATTACTCATAACAGAAGGTGATTGGGGGTTTAAGCCTTCGGAAAATAGTGAATGTGAAGTGTTTATTTCAGACTGTCTCCAATTAGAAGAGTGTAACAATACCACTATAATCGTAGGTGATAGTGATAGTTACTTAAGACGCACTTTAGACAGTTGCTTAATCACAATGAATCAAAGTGAAGAGGCAAAATTTACTATATCCCCTGAAAATATTTCCTTCACAGTGAAACTAGTGAAAGTGACAAGCAATGGATTAATCTACCAATGGGATGCCAAGAAAAAGTACAAACTTGCCTTAAGTCACAAAGAGAAAGGAGTAAAGTTGTTTAAGGAGACTAGGGATAAAGATGCTGCCTATCGGTTCGTAAAAGGTTTGAAAATTTTGTCATCCATACCAATAGATGCGGCATGTCCCCCGGATGAGATTGATTCAGTATCAGTTACAGATATTGAAAAGTTAAAATCAAATTTATTCAATAACTTGGCTTCATATTACCTGAAACATGGAGCTTGGTCAACAGTTGTGGATCTTTGTAAAAAAGTTTTCATCTATGATAAAGATAGTGTAAAAGCTCATTATAAGATTGGTGTTGCGTATATGAAGGATCGTAATTTTGAAGAGGCTGAAAAGGAGTTTAATCTCGTGTTGGATAAGGAGCCCCAAAATAAAGTTGCAAATGAGTATCAGAGACTTGTCAAAGATGAGATCAGAAAGGCTAATGATAGGGTTAATAATCTCTTTAAAAAAATGTTTGATTAATAAACACTGTTCCAGTTTATTGATCAATAATTCAGTAATAGTTATTTTTTAAAGGCGTATTATTTTAGAAAAGTAATAAAGAATATCCTTTTATGAACATTTTCCTTATTTACGGCTAATTGAATTTGTTCTTAAAAAACAACAGATGATCAAAATAATTAGGTACCTACCAATCAAGTTACTTTCTGTGATAGTAGTATAGCATCAAGACATCTGATTGAGCATTATTTCGTTCGCCCGTTACATTATAATATACCATTTGATTCAATCAAGTTACTTTCTGTCACTTAACAGGTGAGTAAAAAAACGGTCACTGTAATTTTCCCTGTATTTTTGCAAGTTTTTGAGCATTATTTTTCAGTCTTATACAGGGTGCGAGATTGAAACTCGAGCTTGCTTGTTATTTGTGGTTCGATTTTTGTGAACGAAAAACCAAATAAAATTGCTCATAAAACACTATCGACTCAAGGTAGTCTTGATTTTTACCAACTTCGACTTGAATGTCAACTTTTCATTTTCAAATGGACATACCCGGTTTTTAACTTCTACGCTTCGCGGAGCAGTTACTAAAATCGAATCGCCAAAAACATCAAATCTTTACGTTTTGGGGTCCTGGGAATCCAAAAAAGTGGTTTTTGAAAAATGTCTGTGTTTGTCTGTGAACACTCTACAGCCCAAACTACTGGACCGATCTGGCTGAAATTTGGAACGTGGATATCTTATGGATCTGCGAAGAGCTACTTTAAAAATTTAAATTCAAGTTCCCTTATGAAAGCTCTTCTAGTTCTGCTTCTAAAAATGTATTCACACTTGGTGCCCTTTTGGCCAAAAATGTGCCGTGAAAAAACCTATGTATAACTGTATATTTTTATCACCGGATTTGTTACCTGGTTTTTTTCAAGCGTAGGCGCGGGAAGAAAAAAAAATGGGGGGGGTTATTTTCTAGTTGTGTGTTATTCCTCGTATAGTAAAAATAAGTGGGTTTGTTAATTCTTGGGGGGTAGAGAAACTTAAATTAAGTGTTTTGGATTTATTTCTGGATATTTAAATTTTAGGTTAACTTTGGGCCTGGGGGGGATAAAGTTTATAAAGAAGGGCTTAAATTGTGTAATGCTTTTAAGTTCTTGAAAATTGGTCGGTTCCTTTAGGGGTTCTTAGATTTTTTAGGGGTCTAATTAGGAGGAATCGATTTTGTTGTTAGGGGATTAGGGAAATCTTTGAGCATCTTTATTTCTTGTTTACAGGGGGATAATTTCTTTTTTGTTTTTCTTAAAAGATTTTACTGTTTTTAGAATAAGGATGTTTTTTGGTTTTGTGAATTGAAATTCTACCTGTTTTATATAGGGGATCATGCATTTTTTATGGGGTTTATACTTTAGTGTCTTTTTACGAAAAATGTCAGTTTAGTGGCAAAAAGGCCCTTTCCTGAATTTTTCTTAACAAAAAGCATTTTCTTACTATTGGATTCGATAGCTGTTGTATTGCCGGATCAAAAACCTTCGTCCAATTTTGAATTTTTTCTTAGCAAAAGGGCATATTATCATTATCGAATTCGATAGCTGTGACAGTTAAATGCTCAAAAAAATTAGCTTTTCAAAAATGTAGCCAACATGAACTTTTTGACAGATCGACAAATTTTGAAAATTACTATGAATAATTTGTAAAATGAAGCTAAACTTAAATGAAAAACAATTGCAAGAGTACACCGATTTTTTGAATCTCTTATGACATGTGAAAATAATTAAATCCAACGGTAATACAATACGCCTTGGCATGTTGTGACTCAAACTTTGACATATTTTTTCAAAGAAGTTCATATTGATTACATTTTTGAAAAGCCAATTTTTTTGTGCACCCAGTGGTGTTAAACTTCAATATGGCGCCCATAAGAAAAAGAAAAATTTACTGTTCAAAATCTGGATGGTCTAGAAAATTTCTAGCAATGCCATATTGCATTGATAGTTGCCAAAAATATAAAAGTTCCAAGTTTCATTTGAATGCCACCAATTGTTAGAAAGATATAAATTTTTCTTTAAAATCGCTATTTTCAGTTTTTTCGCGATAAATCAGGAACGAATCATGATATCGGGGAATTCTTTGCAGATTCTTAATCGCCTTAAAAAAGCGCAACTTTTCTCTAATTCAACTTACTCTCGATCTCTTATGGTTTCCGAGTTCCCAATGGTGGGCAACGAAAAATTCACCACCCTGTATATCTATAAGCCTCAAAATTATCCCTCAAAAACTAACAGAAAATAAAAAAACTGGCCGGTATTTTTTGGCCCACCCGTTATACAGCACCCATATGGCACTGTGATATCACGAAAGAGAATTAATTTGAGAATTATTATTTCGATGAGCTGTTACATCATGTACCATACCATTTGATTATATAAAATTTATGGCCAACGAGGCCATGGAAGTTTATGTACTAATATGGTTAACATCTAGGGCTATAAAAGTGTTACGTTTTAAAATAATGTAATAGTACGTTTGTAACGTAATATGTCCGTAATATTACAAAATTTATATTACCTATACATACACTACGTTACAAATCCTAACCTCACTTTTAGCTTTTGATTCACGTTTGATGGATAAAGAGGATGTAGCCAGCGCGCGCGCGCGCGCAAGTTGGGGTAAAAATCAGATGTGACGGACATTCAGCCAATGATTGAGCACGCTAGGGAACCAACATGCGCGCGCAGCTTATGTAAAACTGAAGGAAAAGATCAATCTAATTCATTGTCATAATTTGCTGAAAATACAGCTCTAACCTAAATAAAAAGTTTCGCTATTTCCGTCTAAGAAATGGCTAAGAAACGCTAATAAATAATTTGGAGGGCTAACAAATGGGCACCTGAGAAACGACTGAAACCTCCCAGTCACGTGGGTCTTTGATTTCCGTGTAGGGTGTAAGAAGCATAGTCAATTAAACACGAAAATTTTTAGACAGCTCGCCATTGTGACTAATTTCACACAAGTAGCGACATTTAAGGTTAATATCCTGCCACATTTACTGTCATTCTCTGTCAGTCCGCAAGTTTTAAATGAGAACGAGAAATTTCATTTTCATCCGCCGAAATGGTAGGAAAGGAGCTGTGAATAGGTTTTATTATTTTTTAATGACAAAAAATGAGGCCCAGATGTAGTTAAAATTTTAAAGATGATATGCCTAAATGGCACTTCCCGTGAACGAGTTGCTTCCAAAAGCCTTTCAGCTCTTCAACCCAGTCTCCATTTACCAAATTTGAGCCAAATCGATCCAGTAGTTTGGGCTATGATGTGTTTTTTGTGTTATAACAAAATTTCGATTTTTTTTAACCGAAGGGCACTAAATGCGAATGAGTTGTCTTATTTTAAACCATTTGAGGACCTTTCTGATTTCAAAACTGTCCCTTAGAACCTATGTTGCAATAATTCAGGCGATACATATTTCTTAAGTTACCATGGAAAGGGTAAGAATCTTTGAATTTTCGAATCTCATAAATTGTCATTTTTTTGTCAAATAAACGGTGAATTCAATTATTTTCTAAAATGGACACTGGCGACTTCGCCGTTGCAATCAAAGGCGGCGACGAGGACGATCTCGAGAGTGAAAATGAAGAACCAGTCGTTGAACCACAACCCGCAGTATCCGCAAAAGAACTTGCACCATCATCAGCTGAAGCGGAAGTTGAAAGCCAAACAGGCACTATCCTCACAGTAACAGAACTGTTCGAACCTCAACCTTTTGAAGAAACTGAAGACGAAACTGTGGATAGGGAAAATTTACGGCTACCAAACCAATTTTCCAGCGGTTATTACTTGAACAAGCACACGCCTTCTTTCAAATGTCTGGAACAATATCTACCCTCGACCAGCGACTTAAAAATTACGTTGAATTTCTTCCCTCCACCGGTGGACCCCGGGATCGATGCCGCTTTTGATTATGTTGGTAAAAAAATCTTACCTTAGATCCACGTAAAATGATACTTTCAGTACTTGAACCACCCGTGGATGTGGTCGGGGCCGAGAAATATAAAAACATGTGCAACGACTTGGAAATTGTACCCATCTCGAGAATTATTAAAACCCTCCCCAGCGATACACTAAATCTCAAGGTACTTAGCGATTTACGTGAGGTTTTGTCTTGCTTGATGGAAATTTTCAGCGTTCAAGTTTTAGATACCGATAGTTTATGCCTAAGACAGAATAATGAGCATATAACTCCTCGAAGTTAGTTCATGAATCAAAATTGAATGTATGCCTTTTAAATTTCCCGCGGAAAATTTGAAAAGGCCTTCTTTCAATTCTGACTTATGAACAGCTAGTTGCCCATTATTTTGTCAAAGCATCTAAAACACATAATCTATATTTTGACTCGGCTATATTTCTCAGTATTACGGCTTAACTTTAAATCAAATGAAAGGCATCGCAGACGCCCTAAAAGTCAACACAGACGTGAGAGTGTGCACTTTTGAAGACAACTGGATGTCTCCAGACGCAGCTGCTTTAATCGGCGACATAATCAGCGAAAATATGGCTATTAGAATTCTAAATTTACGGGAATGTAGACTCGGCGAAGAAGGAGCGGAAAGATTAAGCGAAGGGTTGGCGTCGACTCAATTCCTGGAGGAGCTAGATTTAAGCTACAACAGCTTGGGTGATCAGGGCTTGAAATACCTTCAACCGAGCTTGATTGAAAACACATCCATCAAGAAACTAAACTTAAGTCACAATGACTTAACGGAAGCGTCTGGGGAAACTTTTGAAAAAATCTTGATCGAAAATAAGAGCATAACTGATCTGGATCTGTCGTGGAACGGGTTTTATACAGGCCCCGGTATATCCATTTAACAAAAAAGTCGAATTAAAAATAAATATTGAAGGTAACAAAAAACTATGTAACGGCTTGACGAAAAATGAATTTATAACGAGGCTGAATCTATCTTGGAACGGAATCTGCGTAGGACCTTCCATGACTCCAATCTCAAAATACGTAAAGAAAAGTGAAACTTTAGAATATTTGGATCTGAGTTGGAACAGGTTAAAAAATAATCCAAAAGCGGCCAATGCAAACACTGTTTCAGGATAATGGACAGGTCGTTTCGGCTCATCAAGGCAGCTGTGAATAAGGCTCCAGCCCTGGTTCACGTGAAGCTGGGGAATAATATATTAAAACCTGAAGATGCGTACGATATTGCTACAATGTTGGCCAACAACAAAAATAATCTAAAAATTGTTGATTTGGAAAACATCACCGTCAATAAAGACTTTCTTCAGGTATGTGAACTCTTAGAAACAATTGCTAGGTACTCATTATTACAGCAACAATCTACAGAGTGTTTATAAATTCCGGTTCATCCAGTTGATTTGCGAATGATAAAATTTTGCCGCCTCATTATAATTGTAATAATGAGCCTACCTTAGCTTGGTAAGATAATTACTCATCAATGTTCAAAGCTTGTTTCTATCTGAACAACTCAGTTTTTGAACAAAGTTATTTTTTCACGAAAAAGCAAAGTAATCAAAGACATAGTTTGAACTCCAAGGCCCCCTTATCGATGAGTTTCTTTTGGATCGCTTGATATGGCATCTATATCTTGTACTAAGTACGTGCCAGTTGAATGTTGTTGCCAACTACCTATACATACAGGGTGTCCCGAAATTAGCGGTCAAAACTTTACCAGTTCATTCTTCTATGAAAAATATGAAAATAAGTCCCTATGAACTTATGTCGAAAAATAAGTCCTAAGGGAGAACTTTGAAAGTGTTTTTTTATATACAGGCTGGTCCAACACTAGTGTCCAGCGGCAAAACGACCTTTTCCTTTGAAGCTAGAGTTTTGAATTTTTTACAGGGTGTATGGGTACTAAAAACCCTCCAGATTGCCTTAATTTTTTTTTGATTGGACCAAAAATGTGACGTCACGAGATTTCAAATTGAGCTATTTTCATGGAATAAATAATTTTTGTCCATAGGTTGATTATTTTGGGCCTTAAGATTATGTTGACCAGATTTTTAATTTTTTTGAACGTCAGGTTAGCAAACTGCAGAAGGCAAAATAATCGTCATTTTATGTCATAAGGAGGCCGTGAAACAATATCGAAACGATGCGCCGTGTGTCCAACTTGAGTTCATCGGAGATTTAGAACTGTCAGTTGCTTGTCATGTTTTGACACGGGTGATTGAACTCCAGAATTATTGATTGATTTATTGAAATAATCTGATATTTTTACAAAAAACTTATGCGAAAGTCATGAATATTCACGGCGAAGTGTTTGAACGCGCAGGCGCAATCGCAATGCGTGTTTACATCTCGACAGCTGATGCCGGCAGTCCGACACGATTAATAACCTTTCTAGCAGTTTATTTCCTTGCAAACTCGTACAAAGGTTTACCCTATTTAATTATCTGTGAATTGGGTAAGTTTTTCAACTTTCATTGTTCCTGTAAAAACAACCCTGTTTAATTGAAGGTGATGTTGAAGATTTGGACTCGGATTTAAACGACAAGATTATGGCATCTACTACAAATAATTGTTGATGAATGATGATTATCACGTTCTGATCCAAGACTGTTTACATTTTACAAGGGAAAAATGTGGATATTGTGCACCAGTGTCGGTTTGAGGAACTCGTGTAGTGACTGCGATGATTAGTGTCAAGTTGCAGTGAGACCTTACTACGTTTAACTAAATAAACCACATTGTTGAATTAGTAATGTGAAATAAATTACTAGCTAGGAATTTGGGGCATTTTGTTCCAAGTGAATATTCAGACCATTTCATAAAGATGCGTGTGTACCTTACTTAAAATAAATAAGTTTAGTGGTGCTTTATTCATAATTTAATCCAACAGAAATTGTTACTGTTTTGCTGATTGTTTTACAAAGACAATACATATGATCTTGAAACCTGTCCCAGATTCATTCGCATTGCATTTCACCAAAGTTCGGGCACTTCGACAGACAGGGTTTCGGTTTCTCGTTCTCATTACTAACACTGACGAATAATTCTGCTAGTCTTGCCTTCGTTATTCCTTTATCTTGTAATTGTAGTAAACAACTGCTTCTTGTAGATTGTGATGATCCTGTCGTCCAAATCTTCACACCTTAAATTAACCAGTATTGCTTATAATAATACAAAGAAAATTGAAAAACTTACTCTATTCACTGATAATTAAATGAGGTAAACCTCTGGAGAGCGTTTGCAAGAAAATAAACTGCTAAAAGGTTCATTAATCTTCACATCTTCCAGGCATCAACTGCCGAGAGTCGAGTCGAGGATGTAAACAACACGCTTTGCGTCTGCGCGCGTGTTTAAAACTTCGCGGGGCAGACTCGATGATTTTCACATAATTTTTTTGTAAAAATATTAAATTATTCGAATAAATCAATCAATTAATAATTCTGCGGCTCAATGGCCGCTGTCAAAACATGACAAGCAACTGACAGTTCTAAATCTCCGATGAACTCGAGTTGGACACACGGCGCATCGTTTCGATATTGTTTCACGGCCTCCTTATGAAATAAAATGACGATTATTTTGCCTTCTGCAGTTTGCTAACCTGACGTTCAAAAAAATTAAAAATCTGGTCAACATAATCTCAAGGCCGAAAATAGTTAACCTATGGACAAAAATTATTTATTCCATGAAAATAGCTCAATTTGAAATCTCGTGACGTCACATTTTTGGTCCAATGAAAAAAATGTTAACGCCATCTGAAGGGTTTTTAGTATCCATACACCCTGTAAAAAATTCAAAACTCTAGCCTCAAAGTAAAAGGTCGTTTTGCCGCTGGACACTAGTGTTGGACCAGCCTGTATATCTTCAAAACGGTTAAGACAGCAACGTGAAATTTGGAAATTTTTTTCGAAAAGAGCACATTCTATCGATGTCAAACAAAAGTACAATTTTTACTTTAAAAACCTCAAATTTTCAGATTCTGGAATCAAATTTGAGAAAAATTACTTACAAAAATGGTTAGAGTAAATTTAGTCCTAAGCCCCTCCTGTACGAGACGCTTATGATCAAAATTTTAAAATTTTTTCTACAGTAGTAAATTCAGCATCAAAGGCTTAGTAAAGATACTAAATTTCACGTTTATCTACAGGGTGTCTCAGAACGCTCGCACCAAATTCTAATGGAATATTCAGGATTAAATTCTGAGTTGATTCGTGTTTTTGAAAATTTCTAGGGTCCAATAGTTTTTAAGTTATAAGATATTTAAGAGGACCAATCAGATTTCAGCTCTGAATTGCTTCATAAGGTAATTTAATGTTAGATGCACTGTTTCCTAGGTAGCAAGATACAACAGTATATATTTTCATTGATAGTATCTTGTTACCTAGGAAATGGTGCATCTAGCATTAAATTACCTTATGAGGCAACTCAAAGCTGAAATCTGATTGGTCCTCTTAAATCTCTTATAACTTGAGAACTATTGGACCCTGGAAATTCTCAAAAACGCCCATCGACTCAGAATTTAATCCTGAATACTCCATTAGAATTTGGTGCGAGCGTTCTGAGACACCCTGTATAACCGTTTGGAAGATATTTAGAAAAAAACACTTTCAAAGTGGTCCCTTAGGACTTATTTTTCGACATATATTCATAGGGACTCTTTTTCACATTTTTCATAGAAGTATCTACTGGTAAAGTTTTGGCCACTAATTTCGGGACAGCCTGTATAGTCCAAAAAGTGGGTATTTTTGAATGGAAAAAAGTAAATAGAGAAGTTTTCTTGTTGGGATGGTTACATTTCAGAGCCACGAAAAATTTCGCACTTCGCCCCAACCTGGAGCACCCCCAAAATCTGAGAATTATGCGCAAGGATTACGTTTCTGTCCCATAACTCACTTCTCTTCAGGGTACGAAAAATATAAAAGTATATTATACAATAGTGAATACTAATAAATTCTCTAAAAAAAAGTTTCTATGCACTTTTCACCTGAGACCAGTAGTTTAGCCACAGCAGTTACGGAGCGACTCTCCCAAAGCGCAGTTATAGGGTCAAGTGGTACAAAAACAAGACAGCTGAATTGGTGGTGTAAAAACAAGACATCCAAATATTTCATGGTTAGGTACCTAAGGTTTTAAATGTGCTAAAAAATATTGAACTGTTGCCCACAACTACGTTTTTCATATGAACATTAAAATAAGGCACCTTTAGCATTAGAAAAAATTATAATAAAAATTCAGAAGATGGCAGTTGGAAAACTGTCAAATTTAGCGCGCAAACTTTTGACTTTTGCAAACGGCTGATCGGATAATTTCGGTTAGTCTCGGTTTTTTAAATATTTGTTACCGCCAGCACTTGGTGATTGTTGGACGTGCATGAAGTGAAAGAACAAAAACGAGACAGTGAAAAGGGTAAAAATGAGACATGTTGAGGTAGGCTTGAATTCTAATTGATGCCGTAAAAATTTACGGTACTATAAAATAGTTAGACGCGTAACTTGAAGATGTCGCTGGCGGTCAAAGTAGATTTCTTTAATTACTTCAAGTAAAATTAAAGAAATCTACTTGTTCTAAATTTCAGATTCCCATCAATTGTACTTTTTCCATTCCAACAAAAAACTTCTCTGTTAATTTTTTTCCATTTTTATAGCGATTTTTCGACCCAGCCACCGCCTATACTATAATATCCGTTATAATTCGGTAAATTAAACGACAGCGTCCGAGCTAACGGCGCCAAATTTAAATATTATGAAACATTTCAGGTGGCCCAGCGCATAAAGCGGATGGGCAAAAAAATCATTTACGGCCGAGTACTCGGCAATTACCAAATTCACGGCCCCGATCAACGAAAATTATTATTCGCTCGCTGCAAGTTCCTAGCTATGAAGCCGAAAAAGAAGAAGCAGAAGAAAGATTTCGGGTAAATTATGGGGAATTAGAAACAGGGCTGAAAACCCTCCTTTATAGCCACTTCGTCTTGTCATTACCGGAAAATCCTGTCAGCAAGGACGAATTTGCGGTTCTTTTGAAAAAGAAGAAGGTTAAGAAGATTGACAAAGATTTGCTACAAGAATTGATGTCGAAGTTCCCGGCAAAACGGAAGAAAATTGAATGTGAAGAAATGAAAAACAGTTATATGACCTATTACCCCGACACTGTTCTTCCTCCACCTCCTCCAAAGAAAAAGAAGAAGGGGAAAAAAGGCAAGAAAGCAAAAAAAGCTCAAAGTACTGAAGTAGTGAAAAGTGAAGAAGTTGCTACGGAACAACCAAAAGCTAATGAACAAATTGATGAAAATGTACCATTTGAAAAACCAGAGAACGTTGAAAATGCGGTGCCAGAAAATATTACAAATGAGGAAGCAAATCCAAAACCAGAGAACGTTGACAATGCGGTGCCAGAAAATATTACAAATGAGGAAGCAAAACCTGAGTCCTGAAAATATATTTTACACAAAAATTACAAATAAAGGATTGATATTAATCTAAAGTGAAAATTCTAGCCGCGATATCATCAATAAGCCAATCAATACCTCTAAGAAGATTCTCACCAGTAACCGCACTACACCAAACTATTTTCCAATGATGTGTCTTAATTGCTTCCAATTCCAACATCTAAAAATTAAAACTCCTAAATTGAAAATTCCAATTTTGCAACACTCACTTGTTTTAATTCCTCAGCAGAACATGCTCCTGGCAAATCTTGTTTGTTAGCAAAAATTAACAAGGTTGCACCCGCTAGTCTCTGCAATAACAAATCCACATCAATTATATGGGAGCAAGTAGGTACAACTCACTTCTTCCTGTAGTAGAACATGTAATTCTGTCCTGCAGTCTTCCAGTCGCCTCTTATCTGCACTATCAACTACCCAAATAAGACCATCTGTGCATTCGAAATAATTTCTCCAATAAGAACGTAAAGATTTTTGGCCACCAACATCCCACATATTTAGTTTAAACCTAAAATAACCACACGGCGATAGTTTTATCACTGCCTTGAAGCCAGCAAGGAACTACTCACCCTCGATGTTCAAGAGTCTTAATGTTAAATCCTAGAGTTGGGGAGATTGTGTCAATAGGTTCACCATTAAATCTCTTTAAGATAGTTGTTTTTCCGGCATTATCCAGTCCTCTAAAGGATAATTTCGCATTAAAAACCCGAGTCAAAACGAATGAAATAAGGTTAGAAAATTAAAATGATACCTACAGCATCAAAATGCGCATTTCTTTCTCCTTTTGTTTCATTTTCTTTAATACCGTAAGAAAACCCATTTTCGGCAGTAATTAATCACTCAATTACTTGTAAATTTATCAGGATTTACTGCCCTTTCTAAAGTTTTTAAAATAATAAATGACAACGACAGTTGATTTGACATCTGCCTTCATTTGACAGTCCGGTGTTGCCGGCATTCATCATTGCCAGTGTTGCCACTATGACCCCAAATAGTGAATAACTGGCTGCCTATAGTTTCATCAATCCCCATTAGATCTAATAAAAAGGACGAATAGACGAAATAATTTATATTTTATTGAAATTTCGGCTACGGACTCCTGAAAGGGTCTGAAATAAAGTGCCGAAAAGTTCCCACCTCTAAAGTGTAAGCTTCATCCCTTATTTGCTAAGGACCACCCCAAACCGTGACATAGCACTAGTTTTTAGCATTTTGCGGCGAAACTATCAATCTGACTGAAAACATTATTCAAATCAACAATATTCTCAATGAAATTCTGCGTTATAAAGTCATTATGATTATTTCGTTTATTTCCACATAATTCTTGCAATCGACGTCCGAAGTTGAGGGTAATTTTTCCCTCGCGACCGAAAATCAACCTAGCGCGTTGCGACCTTACGCTGCGATTCTGCGAATTCACTAAAAACGGTTCGTGCAATGAGAGCAGTAATATCAAGTTAAAGAGCTGAATTTTCGTATATAATATGTACAACAAGTGGTCTCAATATTGCCGGCAATTTTTGTCACTTTGATGCAACGAACAGGCGTTGGGACGAAAATCGCATTTTATAAATATGAACCAATCGCTTTTTAGATTTTTTAACGTATCAGCCAATAAAATTTTGATTAAACTGGAAATCATGCACATGTGCTGATTTCCGGAAATCATGCACATGTGCTGATTTCCGGAAATCACTCTCGTGCTGATTTCCGGAAATCACTCTCGTCCTGATTTCCAAAAACCACCGTATAGTGTTTTAATTATTTATTAGTGTTAAAACAACTCCACATCAACAAAGAAAATGAAAATTGAATTACATGTTCATTGAATTGCAGTGAAACACACAGTTATTATAAATTTGTTGATTCTGTCGTTTCTGCGACGGGGAAGAAGCTGTAGTGACAGTCAACAATTCTTCAACTATCGAGTCGCTTGTAATGCTTTTCATTTCATGTTTTGATCTTGCTCCAGCTTCATCTGCATCATCAGTTCTTTCTTGCTCTCCTCGTAGCATTAGCACCATTCCTTTATGATGATCCTTGTCGAGCTGGATATATGGTTTCAGGGATGTTATACTGGATACTGGAATGTCCACTCATTTTTATTAATTGGATTTCCCCTACTCCTTTTCTTGCTAATTGGAACACTGCCGTTGATCTGAGTGGTGGATGGCTAGTTATGACTGAAATTGTGTCGATACCTATGGCATTAGCTCTGCTGATTTCATCCATTTGTCCATTTCATTTTGCCCTACTGGGCAGTTTTTATACCATGTATTTGAGTGATGAAGCATCCAGCCAGGATTAAGAGTCAGGAACAATCTGTCCATCGTAACATGCTTGGGACGTTTAGCAACCATTTTCTTAAATAACCTAGCAGATGCAAAATTATAAAATCTAAAATAATTCAATCAATGTTTACCTGAGTTGACAGCACAGCCAAAAATATTTTTGCAATTTTTCAACTATTTTGTTTATTTTGCAATCTCTATAGTTACAACTGCCACGAATATCTTGATATTATTGAATACATTTTGGAGCGCGCCATAAAATTGCGATTTTCTGGCTGAATTTATTTCGTGGTGTTTTGATTTTCTTTGGAAATCTCTCCTGAAGGTTTCGTTCTTTTATTGCTGCTAGGAAATCAACCGCTCGTCTTCGACTCGCGGTGATTTCCGCCGCAATAAAGGAACTCAACTTGTCAGTCGAGATTTCCGAAAATCCAAACAACCACTTAATAAATTATATACGAAAATTATCACGAGCGCTCGCGCGAGTGATAACTTTCCAAAAACAACGCCTGCGAGTCTAAATCAAAGTGACAAAAATTACCAAGATATTGAGACCATGAGTTGTATTCTGCAAGACAATTCAACGACTTGACGTTTCTCGTTTTTGACAACTGCCTGGCAATCACCACATGTACCATTGCCAAATTAGTCACGCTGTGATTGGCTGAAGCAGTTAATTCGTATTGGTTTATAAAGTAAAAGTTGAATTGAATTGTCTACAAAATAAATGCCATTATCATTTTTTAAAGAAAATATTTTTATTGGTTTTCATATTTTTAATTCGCAGCTGTAAATATTCTCCTTTCGGTTTTTTTTAGTTGTTTTCCCCGGGGTCATCTGCAAGATAATTTTTTCCAAAACCCATATAGGGTAGGTACTTTACATGATTATTTTATTCATTAAGTATTGAACCAATCCAAAGGAGCATTTAGCAATAGCATACCAGTAATCCTGATTACAGTGATAAGACTACAACGACAACTTGACACTACTTACTCAATACTTTAATTTATAAAATAATCTGCAAAATACGATTCGTAGTCTCTTGGTTGCCTTGTTGAGTCCTCATGGATGCACTACTTGTCAAATGGTAGATTTTTTTCGGCCAAAGAGGACTCGAGCGAGCTCTCGTCCTCTTTTTAGCCTAAAAAAATCTACCATTTTGACTCGTAGTTGACAGCCATTCGGACGTCAAAACCCGCGGCAATCAAGAGACTACTCGTCGTATTACTATTGAAAATAGAATTAGATGTATACAAGGTTGGGAAAAAGTTTGGAATAATGCCCATAATTTTGAATCATAAATTTTGTCAATTTTGGCTACATACAGGGTGGGTAATTTTTCGATGCTCACCATTGGGGTCTCCTAAACGGTAAAAGATACAGGATCGGTTAAATTACAGAAAAGTTGGACTATTTCTTGGCGATTAAGAATCTGAAGAGAATTCCCCAATATTGTGATTCGTTCCTGAGTTATCACAAAAAATCTGAAAATTGGCAATTTAAAAAAAAATAATATCTTCCTAACGATTGATGTTATTTAAATGAAACTTGGAACTTTTATATTTTTGACAGCTGTCAATTGAATGGCGTTGACAGAAATTTTCTAGGCCTTCTAGATTTTGAATAACGACAGTCAACTTTTCTTTTTCTTATGGGCGCCATATTGGATTTTAACACCGCCGGATACACAGAAAAATTAGCTTTTCAAAAATGTAACCAACATGGACGTTTTTAAAAAAATATGTGAAAGCCCGAGTTTCGTTTCACGACCGCAAGACGTATTTTATTACTGTTGAATTCAATTGTTTTCACATGTTATAAGAGATTGTAGAAGTCGGCGGACTTTTTTGCAATTATTTTTCATTTAAGTTTAGGCTGATTTTGCAAATTATTCCTACCAATTTTCAAATTCTGACATCTGTCAAAAAAGTTCATGTTGAGTACATTTTTAAAAAGCCAATTTTTTTGTGTATTTGATGGTGTCAAAATTCAATATGGCGGCCATAAAAGAATCAAAAGTTGACTGTCGTTATTCAAAATCTAGGAGGCCTAGAAAATTTCTGTCGATGCTATTCAATTGACAGCTGTCAAAAATATAAAAGTGCCAAGTTTCATTCAAACAACAGCAATCGTTAAGAAGATATAAATTTAAATTGGCAATTTTCAGATTTTTTGTGATAACTCGGGAACGAATCAAAATATCTGGGAATCCTCTTCAGATTCTTAATCATCAACAAATAGCGCAACTTTTCTGTAATTTAACCGACCCCGTATCTTTTACCGTTCAGGAGATCCCAATGGTGAGCATCGAAAAATTACCCACCCTGTATACCTACTTAACGTGAAAATTGGAAAAATTTGAGGAAGCAAAAGCAAATGAAACGAAATGTAATAAATTGTGCAGTTGAATTTCTATCAAAAGAATTAAGTTGACGTGTTTTTGAAAAATCTTGATTTTTCACAATTTCTTCGATGTTTTTGAAAATTTAGGGTGCACTTCCGGTCAAGTGTAACACATGCTTCTGCCTCAAAAAAATCGTAGATTCCAAATTAATTGGGTTTTCATTTAAAAAAACAATGTTGACGTCATTATGTCAAAAACGACTACACCAAAAAAATTGACAGTCACGTCACACCATTGGACGTAGAATGCAAAAGACACTTACGTCTTTGAGGATTTTTACTGAAAATTTACTATTTTCCTTCAATTCAGAATATGCTGTAATCCTGGTACTTAGGTACTTACCAGAACTTTCCTAGATACGACTAACTGCCGCTCGTCGTGAAACACCCTATACAGGGTGTTCCAACGAAAAGTATCCACCCCAAATATTTCGTAAACCAAATAAAATATGAAAATTCGCTCGGACAGGTCGATTTTTATTTGGAGGAGGACACTTAAATCCATGCTTGGCGAAATTTCAAAACTCACTCCCTAACCCCCACCTACCCCCACTTCAAAATTATAAATGGCAACATCATTTGAAAGCTAATTTCATTGCCAATCTAACGTCGCAACAATTTTTGATATTTGTTCAACTCTAGCGCCCTCTATGGTCAAATTTAAAATTACATTAGAGCCCTTTGTGATACATAATTTGAAAGGGTTTGAAATTCTCTGTAAACTGATGCAAGAATTTTTGAAATCCACCCACTCGTTCAAAAGTTACATTGAAAGACATGAGCTGGTTCTGGGCCTAGAAATCCTTCAAGATTAGGCTGTAACTTTTGAACGAATGGATATATTCAAAAAATTCTTGCATTAGTTTACAGATAATTTCAATCCCTTTCAAATGATGTATCACAAAGGGCCCTAATGTAATTTAAAATTTGACCAAAGAGGGCGCTAAAATTCAACAAATATAAAAAATTGTTACAGCGTTAGATTGGCAATGAAACTAGCTTTCAAATGATGTATCACAAGTGGGTGGTTGTCATTTAAAATTTTGAAGAGAGGGTAGATGGGGGTGAAGGGGTGAGTTTTGAAATTTCGCCAAGAATGGATTTAAGTGTCCCCCTCCAAATAAAAATCGACCTGTCCGAGCGAATTTTCATATTTTATTTGGTTTACGAAATATTTGGGGTGGATACTTTTCGTTGGAACATCCTGTATATTTAGGGAACAACGTGTAAGTTTTTTTTCATAAATCATTAGCCTACCTAGGATAGAGTATGCTGCTGAAAAATAGGCGTTATTGGTACTTACTTAACCGTTTTGACTAAGGGGGTCATTCACGAAAGTTGCCATGCAACTTGTTATCGGCCCTGCAAATTGCAAGGGTCTTACAATCGCCTAACTACCAATCTGCAACCCAATTCACAAAACTTTTGCAAATTGTGGACACGTTATCGGGCCTTATCGAACCCGCAAATGTTTTTCCATGACAACAAAAAGTGAAAATGTCAATATTTGCAAATTTGATTGTCACCATCAGTGTCAAGTTACTAAAAATGGGTCACGGTGTGAAATGTGACGGCCAAAGACGAAAACGCAGCCAAAATTTTACTTCTACGGAGGTAGAAACACTCATTACGGAAGTGGAGGGCCCGGAGACACATGATTTTTGGGGAACTAAAGGGACCTCATTTAACACAGGCAGTCAGGGACCGTGCATAGACAGTTCTGCCGTCCTAAGCCTAAAAGGCCTATCTAACACCGGAACCTTGTTTAGAATGTCTTAAACTACCATAACAAGAATTTTTGTTGACATCAAATCACTATTTTAGTCAAAATTCGCGAATTAATTGCGCCAATATGCATTGGGTCTTATGTGTCTAAAATATAAAATCGTCAAAATCAAAAATTTCTGCCGCAACCGCTGGATTTAACGCCATATTTGATAGTACACACGTATTACATATTTCTTTAACAAAAAATTTTGGTTTTTATCAAATAAGTTTTTGCGGCAAGTCCGTACCTACCGCAAAGTACAACCTCTTACCGAGGGCTTGCAAACCACTTGCAAAGTTTAGAGAATGACTTTTATCGTTTCTTACCTTTGGTAGTTTCTTACCATGGAATTAGGGGGTCATTCACGAAGGGCGATAAGGTTCGATAACCAATTGCAATTTGCAAATTCGGATAAAGTAATTCACGAATAAATAACAGGATTGTTTCCATGGTAAGAAACTGTCAAAGGTAAGAAACGATAAAGGTCATTCTCTAAACTTTGCAAGTGGTTTGCAAGCCCTCGATAAGAGGTTGTACTTTGCGGCAGGTACGGACTTGCCGCAAAAACTTGTTATCTGATAAAAAACAAAATTTTCTGTTAAAGAAATACGTAATACCTACGTGTGTACTATCAAATATGGCGTTAAATCCAGCGGTTGCAGCAGAAATTTTTGATTTTGACGATTTTATACACACACAAGACCCAATGCATATTGGCGCAATTAATTCGCAAATTTTGACTAAAATAGTGATTTGATGGCAACAAAAATTCTTGTTATGGTAGTTTAAGACATTCTAAACAAGGTTCCGGTGTTAACTCATTTTCCACCAAAATTGTAGATAGGCCTTTTAGGCGTAGGACGGCAGAACTGTCCATGCACGGTCCCTGACTGCCTGTGTTAAATGAGGTCCCTTTAGTTCCCCAAAAATCATGTGTCTCCGGGCCTCCACTTCCGTAATGAGTGTTTCTACCTCCGTAGAAGTAAAATTTTGGCTGCGTTTTCGTTTTTGGCCGTCACATTTCACACCGTGACCCATTTTTAGTAACTTGACACTGATGGTGACAATCAAATTTGCAAATATTGACATTTCCACTTTTTGTTGTCATGGAAAAACATTTGCGGGTTCGATAAGGCCCGATAACGTGTCCGCAATTTGCAAAAGTTTTGGGAATTGGGTTGCAGATTGGTAGTTAGGCGATTGTAAGACCCTTGCAATTTGCAGGGCCGATAACAAGTTGCATGGCAACTTTCGTGAATGACCCCCTTACTTTATCCGAATTTGCAAATTGCAATTGGTTATCGAACCTTATCGCCCTTCGTGAATGACCCCCTAAGTAATTAATTACAAATGAGTATAAAAGGAAATGTAGAAATATGACCAAAATGGATAATCTGCCATTATGATAATTTATGTGAACTGTTGTCTATTGTATAACAAATTTTTGCGCAGGTTTTGTTGTAGATACAGTTGCACAACAAAAGTGTTCAATCGGAAATTACCTGTTATCCCTGCGATTTAAAATCAATTTTTAAAAGCACTGGAGCAAATCGTCATGCTAAACCGTAAAGCGCAAAAAATTTAATAAAGGCCACCGTTTTTATACAAAATTTATTTATTCAAGTACACTCATTTAACATTGGAAAAGTGGCACATCTTTTTGTTTAAACGACCTGAAAAGCATTTGGATTTCATTAAAACAGATTTAATAACGTATTTGCTTATCGATTATTTAAAAAAAACGTGTCCGGACTGTTAAGTGTCGTTAACATTTTACTTCTAGGAACAGCAACAGTGCATCATGTATTCATATTCTTCGCACAAATCATATTCATTTAAAGGACAATCGATGAATCTTGAACATCTCACGGGAAGGTCATCTAAAAACCACGTTGCGAAAAAAAAATGCTCAAAAATACTTTACCAAAAAATCTGGCACAACCGCAGCAGTATCCGCGAATGATGGCGGGGTCGTCATCGCAAAAATTAGGGGGGCAACCGTCGCAGTTATAGCCTAGTCCCAAAAGTGGTAGATTCACTGAAATTAAACTTGTAGGACTATTATTAAAATTGTAACAAATTGGTAGTACCTCGTATTGTTCGCGAACTCCTAGAAGTGCGATTTTGCTTGTCCGATGGAAATGAAGCAACCACAATCAAGAAAGAATAGACCGCGCAAATGAAGATTAATGCTTTTTTCGAAGACATTTTGGAACTAAGAAGGATTGCTTGTGCAGGAACTTTTAAAATGGGAAAATTATCATAAACGGATATTTAAAAACTCATTTAGATAGAATTTGGGAAGTTTTCAGCCTGCCACCTATTATCTGCTAATGGGTTAATTGCAGGTGCACGGACATCACGGTCAACTTTTATTAAAACTAGGTAATATCTTAGTATTTAATAAGAATATTTCAATCTAGGCTGGGTAATAATTAAACCATTAAAGTACATAAAGTATGTATATCCATCAACGATTCCAAAAACTCATCCTCAGTCGGCTTTGGAACTGAAACTCATATCGTTGATTGTTGATTCTGTCAGAATTATCAAAATCATTCTTTACAAATAAGAAGCAATCCCAGACAGGAGTGTTACCTAATAGAGTAGTGCAGTCGAGTTGATGCGAGTTTTCGGCTTTCAGTCAAAAGCGAGTAGTCAATAGTACAGGATTGTCACAAATTATTGTACCATCGAAGGTGGCTTGAAAACAAAAGAATTGACGTTTAACGCATTTACGGCTGTGGAAGTAAAATGTCAAAACAAAACATCAAAGATGGTACAATAATTTGTAACAACCCTGTAGTAAACCACGCGTATAATCCAGAGGTCAGGTTCCGAGTTCTTTTTTTTTGACTTCCATTCTGGTCTATTAGTCCAGTCAAATTAGACCTTCAGGGGACCAGAGGTTACAATAAATGTTGGAAAGCGGGAGATGATCTTAAACCCTTTAGTAGGCATCTAATAGAAGTATCCTAGTTTTGCAACTTCCCAGGATGTGTGCGTATGATATGATGATTTTTCGCTTATAATTTCTAAACAGTGCTTCCTAGCGGAAAGTTCGCTATTTTCGAAATTAAAGCGTCGAATGAGCCCCCCAAACGTTAAGTTCGACCATGTGGTAGGGTCGCAACCATAGTCAAAACGACAATTTTGTGAAAAATTGACAAGTAGTGACTTTTCGTCGTCTGTAACGTCCAAACGGCTACTCTAATTTAAAAAACTTATAACTTGAAAGTTGTAGACCATCAATCGCTGATTTCAAAAAGCATCACTTTAAATTTTGGTTAAAAGTATTCAAAAAATAATTTATCTATAAATGAGTTAAGAAATGAGACAATGAATAAAAGATCAATTTCTTCGAAATCTTTTGGACGTGGAGGGGCCAGGGTCGTTCGCAGGCTCGATGAATAGTGTGTCGCCTTCAAATAGTTGAGGCTTTAGATCTAGAAAATCAAAATAGAGCAATCCATAAACAGTCATAAGTCAGTACCTAAGCCTCAACTATTTGAAGGCGACACACTATTCATCGAGCCTGCGAACGACCCTGGCCTGGCCCCTCCACGTCCAAAAGATTTCGAAGAAATTGATTTTTTATTCGTCTCATTTCTTAACTCCCTTTATAAATAAATAGTTTTTTGAATACGTTTAACCAAAATTTAAAGGACCCTATACAATAAGGCAACCGCTTGGGCCAATCTTTACCAAATTTTAGATTGTGGTAAGCGAGGGACAGATGAATGTTTTACCGAGAAATGAAAGTTCAGTATCTTCTAGTTTCTGAGAGAAGAATTCGTGAAAATTGCATTTTCGAGGCATAAACATGTTTAGAGCCACATAAAAATATGACCGCTTGGAAGAATTTCTATATTTTTGTATTCAATGATGTAAGTACACTCTATTATACCTCCACCCCACAAATCAAAGTTCAGTATCGTCTAGATCAATTTCTTTCCTGGGCCACTATCGTATAGGGTCCGCTAGGAAGCACTGTTTAGAAATTATAAGCGAAAAACTGAAAAAAGTCCGAAAATTTCGGGGTTTTTTGGACACCCTATCATACGCACACATCCTGGGAAGTTGCAAAACTAGGATACTTCTATTAGATGCCTACTAAAGGGTTTAAGATCATCTCCCGCTTTCCAACATTTATTGTAACCTCCGGTCCCTATTTGACTGGTCTATATACAGGGTGTCCCAATTGTCTGTATTCGGTCGATAACTCCATTGCTGTTAGAGATAGCGAAAAATTGTTAAATACAAAGTTGCAGAAGGTCAAGCAAGGCACATTCTAAAAATACAGTCCTGTATACAGGCTGTCCCACTAAGGAGTAAGAACACAAACATAGGTTTTTTTAAATGGAACCCCCTGTATTTTAATTAGATATTGGATTCTATGATGAATTCCAATTAATATTCATTAATCATGTTTTTATCTGAAGCGAATGGTTTAGAAGATATTGGCAATTTTGCGGGAAAAATTATTTTTGCAGTACTTATTTTGAAAAATCACCGCACAACCAATTTTCAACCTTTGGTTTTGGAAATTTAGCATGTCATTAAGGAAGCTTTAGGCTATCTTTCAAGGATTAAGGAAGGTCTGGGCTATGTTTAAAGCTCTTGAAAACGGTCTTAGCTTCTCAAATTCGTCCCCAGTAACATTATGAACTTTCAAAAATGTAGAGGTTAATATTTCGAAATTTTTAAATGGCACCACCATCAAATGTTATAGCCATAGGTTGTAAAATTAAATTTGCTTTCGTTTAATATAAAATGTTCCTATATCCAAGTTTAGTATTTTTCGATTTATTCAGTAGAACACAATTTTCATCTTTTTCTTCCTGATATTTTTAGATGGTTGGCTCTGGCTACATTTCATTGTAGGTGTCAAATGTGTTATTAGTCGAATTACAATTTCTATAGATCTAATATTTAAGGATGCGTTCCATAATTTGTCCAATTGTCTCTGGGCTACAAACAGGACCTGCAATAAATTCTGTGTCTATAAAAACAAAGCGTAATTATTATAACTATCACCAGAAACGCCCACTATACCGAAAAGGTTTATTTCAACAGCTAACATGTTTCGAACACAAACTGCTCATCATCAAAGTCAAATCATTGGCATAATCAGTTTATTTTAACAGAGTACCTACCTGTTGTTTTTAGTGCCGTAGCAGAATGCGGAGTTACTCTTGTCTTTGATTATTCGCTCGCTCGCTCGTCTAGTCTGTCCGTCGCATAACTTGAGAACGGAAACAGATATCGAGCTGAAATTTTGTACACAGGTGTATGCCCTGAAAATCTCCGGGGATTGCTTTTGGGCCATATCGGACCAGGGGGGTGGGAGTTAGGGGTGAAAAACCGAAAAACTATTAATTGCAATATCTCGAGGACTAGTGGACGTATCTTTTTAAATAACAGAAAATTAAAAAAATTTTAAGTGGGTAAGTAAGTAATTAGAAAAGTACCTACCTATTCTAAAAGTGCAATTGTTATCTATTTATTTCCTTTTGGTAAGTACCTAAATAATGAAAACGCTGCAACTTTTTTGAGTAGGTATACATTCTTGCGCTCCATAAATAAACATAAAAAAAAACACTTGATCACAATTTATGGTTAATTAACGTAGGATTCCGGCTGACAGAATCTGTGACACCTATTGTAACATGTGTCCGAGCAGAATTTCAAAAACATTATTGTAAGCTAAAAATGGAAATCTCTAAAAATCATACTTTACTGTATAAAACGAAAAATTCGAGACTTGGATATAGGGACATTTTATATCAAACGAAAGCAAATTTAATGTTACAGCTTATGGCTATAAAATTTGATAGTGGTGCCATTTAAAAATTTCGAAATTTAAACCTATACATTTTCGAGAGTTCATAACGTTGCTGGAGACGAACTTAAGAAGCTAAGACCGTTTTCAAGCGCTTGAAAGATAGCCTAAAGCTTCCTTAATGACATGCTAAATTTTCAAAACCAAAAGTTGAAAATTGGTTGTGGGGTGATTTTTCAAAACAAGTACTGCAAAAGTAATTTTTTCCACAAAATAACCAATATCTTCTAAACCATTCCCTTCAGATGAAAACATGGTTAATGAATGTTACTTGGAATTCATCATAGAATCGAATAAAAAATTAAAATACAGGGGGTTCCATTTAAAAAACCTATATTTGTGTTCTTAGGCTGTAATTCTAAGTTAGTTTACGTTATGACTCATAACGTATCTTAGTGCGGATCGTAACTCAGCAGTGGGCGCCACTAGTACAATTTTGCAGAGTTCTTTAATGCCGCCGGTTGCTCGGTCGAGGTCGAATAGCAAGTGAAGTGACAATCGTGTCGTGACATTTGACATTTGAAACACCGGTCGCAAAGATGGCTGCTGCACGAAATTTTATCCTTGATTTCGCAAATGATTTATTCGAAGAAATTAGTTCTGATTCGACTGATGAGAACAACGAAGATGTTTTATTACCCCCCCGGAGTGCCCTGAACAATTAACGAGATCAGCGAGCAGGAATTGTTTCAACGAACCCAATGTTTATTTATGTCCTGAACATCATCGCCGAAAGATTAAGAAAAACCCAAGACAAAGGGAAGGGAGGTATCCACACATTACGCCGATGTACAAGTTATATGAGTGGTCTGGCCTCGCAATTTTATGCTAGTCGTGGGTTGCAATGGCTTGTTGGTATGTAGCAGTTGGCAGTGGTCGAATCTCACAACCCGCAGCCTGCAGAGGAATCGATGAAGTAACTCAAGCCCTTGTGGATATACCACCACCAGATTTCCCATGGCAGATAAATATCCTCAAGTGGTTTAGGAAACTCAGGACATGCTAATCTGGGAAAATATGTTGTTTTCTTGATAAATGCAACTATTAGTAATTTGATTACTACCTCGGGTAATCAAGCATCAGTTCCTCTTTGAAGAATGGACGAAGCTTTCAACCAACTATTAGTAATTTGTTATAATTTTTATATTATTATACAATTTCTTGAGTTGATTTTAGTTTTATTAATTTTGGTAAGTAGGTACATACATACCACTGTCTTGGGGTTGCAGAATGCAGATTGGTTCAGGGAAGTCAGGCAGATTTAGAACTGTTAGTAAGGGGAATGTTAATAATAATTCAATTGTCTACATAAAATTTAGTTTATTTGTAGCTGTAATAATATCATTCGTAATATGTATTGTGAGTTTCAAAATGGGAGGAAGGATCTGAGCCTACCACAAATTGGGAGTTAACAGAGTTGTTCAGGTGTCGATCGAGGTACTGTGCTCTGGAAGGTCAGTGGGGGTTCTCAATGCTGTGTGTGCAATCGATCGCTCCAAGAACTTCTTGTAATCCAGCTCCGCGTTTTGTCATTCCGAATGCCTGTTTAACTTGAGGATATTCATCTGCGCTGCGAATAAACTCTGGTGGTGGTATATCCACAAGAGCATGAGTTACTTCATCGATTCCTGTGCAGGCTGCGGGTTTTAAGATTTGACCACTGGTACCAAAAAGTACTGCAACCCACCACTGGCATAAAATTCCGAGACCAACGTATAACTTGAACATCGACGTAATGTGTGGATACCTCCCTTCCCATTGTCTCGGGTTTTTTGCTAATCTTTCGGGCGATGGACCGATGCTCTTGGTCTTGCGGACATAAATAAACACACATTGCTGCTCACGGATCTCATCAATTGTCCAGGCACTCTGGGGGGTAAAACAATGTCTTCATCGTTCTCATCACTCGAATCATAACCAATTTCTTCGAAGAAATCAACTACTTAAGAGCGTGTAGTATCCTTGTCCAGATCTGCTAAGAACAGGGGCAAAGCGAAAACGTCTAGCTCCTCAAGGGTTTGAGTTAGAGACTAGGAAATATTTTTACCATTTAGACAAAACATAAACCCAGGTTTATTGTTTTTTATTTTTTGAAAATGGAGTTTCCGTCATTGTTAAAAGTTGGCCCAAAATCATTGAACTTCTCACTCCGTTGCGCGAGTTATTATGAAGTAAATCTAAAATCTGGCAAACAATAAACCTAAATTGAAGCCTCCTCTTTAAACTGACGCCTAACGCAAAATTATAATTTTTTGTCTAACTGCGTTATGAATTTTCTTCGATACCTTTGTTTCCCGAAATATTGTCTTGGAGAGCCAGCGTCAAGTGCTGCCATCCCTATTATGCGTGGCAGCTCAAGGAAATAATTTTATGTCTTTCTCATCTAGGTCTATTCTGTATAAAGCTGTCTTTGTTGGATAAACACTGTCGCGAATAGTTCTGTCTATACGATTTTATGTCTATTGCTTTCTAGTGCACGACTTTGTAAATAAATGCGCGCACGTGTTGATCGATTCAGATGGTTTGTAACCTCCCGACAAGTCGACAACCAATACAGTGTGTTCCCAAATCTTGTAGCAGAATTCCTACCATTGACTCCTTGGGTAAAATTTAAAAAGGTAAAAAGGAGCTAAAAGTTGGGTTCGATATCGTTCCCTATAACGAAGCTACCGATACTGAGCTATGGATACGAATCTGAAATTTAGATAGAATTTAGGAAACTATACGGATATAAAGAGCTGTATACTGAATTTTTTCTGGTGCGTGCAACCCTTGGGGGCCTTACGCATTTTTCTATAATTTTGTCCTGCAACAATTTCCTCAAACAATTTCGAAATCATCTACGCTAGGACGCACCGTTTTCGAAAAAATTAAACTTAATTGTTTTAGGGCGCGAAAATTTCTCACAGAAGCTTTCATTTTATTTATCAAATAATCAAAAATAAATTTTGAGGCTGATTCCTTACGTTACTTAAAGAAGAAAAGTTTTTATGGTCATATGGCGAAAAATGCTTCCTACGGGAAAACTTTCCTTCCCAGATCAATGCAAGGAATCAGTCCATGAAGTAATTTTTGATAATTTGGTAAATAAAATAAAATCTGTGACAATAACAAATGTAACGCTAAAACGATTAGTCAATTTATTCGAAAACAGTGCGTCCTAGCGATTAAGTAGGTACCTTTTTCTATACACACTATTAAAAACGGTTTTTTTGACGTTTGTTGACAATTGTTAAAAATGGCATTTTCTGACACCAGCTTTAAAAGTCATTTACTTTTAACACTGCTGTCAAATAGTTATTTATGATACATATAAACATTGAAAGTGGTATTTTATTTTGTGAGAAGGGAAGTTTGGGACACGACGCGCATATTATAGACAATTTTTTCTACAAACACGATTAAAAGAAAAAGTTTTCATATTATTAGTTGAAAACGACCATGAAATTCGCTGTAACTGAGGCAGAGGTATAGTGACAATTTGTTGCCGGGGCTTGTTTAATTGTTGTTGCATTGTCACTTTTAACACCAGTGTTAAAAGTAAATGATGTCTTTTAATGCCGGTGTCAGAAAACGGCATTTTTAACAATTGTCAACAAACGTTAAAACAATAATGTTTTTGATACTGATGTAATTTACTTTTTACCCTCAGTGTTAAAAGTAACAATGCAACAACAATTAAACAAGCACCGGCAGCAAATTGTCAGTATACCTATCTCAGTTACAGCGAGTTTCATGGTCGTTTTCAACTAATAATATGAAAACTTTTGCTTTTAATCGTGTTTGTAGAAAAAATTGTGTATGATAGGTATGTGTGTTAAAACTGATTTAATGCTGTTCGAAGGGATGGACCACTCCGCTGCGCGTCGTGTTTCAAACTTCCCTTCTCACAAAATAAAATACCACTTATAACACTTATATCATCATAAATAACTATGACGCCTTCATGGACCGCTAATCATCATTTCGAAATTGTTTTGTGAGGAAACTGCCTTCAGAAAAAATTGTAGGAAAAATATGTAAAGGCCGCCCTAGGAATGCAATAATAATAATTTGAAAAAAAATCGGAAAAGAACCGCTGGTCTCCGCTCCCAGATTTGTATACTTAAATATTTTTTTTCAAATAAATTGAAAAAAACTGGATTTTTAGGGACTCCTTGAAGGAACGTAATTCCCTTAGGTGAGTCTAAAGTCGAAATGTAAAACTAATTTTGATTTGTCAAATGGATTCATTCTTTTTTCTCTTGGGATTCAGAATTTAGGATTTTTTCCAAGTTAGACCGGAAGTAGGTACAGTCACGGCCACCCTAGATTATGTTTGCAAATTTGACATGTTTTATCATTGAAAAATTTTTAAAGAAATAAAAATGTTTTGAAAAACTAATTACGCAGTTGAATTTATATCGAAAAAGCAAAGGTTTTTGCGTTTTTCAAAAAACTCAATTTTTCACCGATTTCTTCGATGTTTTTGAAAATCTAAGGTGGTGGTCGTGTAGTTACTCCATTTCTGGTCAGGTCAAAAAACGTAGATTCCGAATCCGTTGCGAAAAATGATTAACTTAATTTGAAAAATCAAAATGACGGTCATTTTCGCTTAAACAGGAAGGGCAAAAAAATATCTCCCCACAGCAGTAAATGCAGATCAAAAAAAAATTTAATTGTGTCACAGACCAATGTACCGGTACTTATGTCCAGAGAGTCCTTCCTCCTTATATTAACGTTATGAATATCTGTCCTATACAGCAATTTTCTAGCTAGATAAGCCACTGGAGTATTGAAGGCAAGAATTTTGTAATACAAACACGATGCCTGTAATCTGCGATTACGCATATTTAACCAGGTACAACTATTTCAGTTTATAAGTAACATGCTGAAATCTAGAAAACCCAAAAATAAACCGTAAAGTGTGACTTTTGAAAAGTCTAGGTTTCCATTTGAGAAAAGTATAAATTAAAATTATTCCGGTTAAAAAAACCGAAAGTGAAAAAAGTACACCACTGCAAGTGTAATTGCGCCCCCCCCCTTAAGCCAAGTTGATCAGCGTTTATTTCGTTTCAATATATTTTTTACGCCCGCGGTCCGAAAGATATTCAAGGTGGAAACTTTAAAGAACACCCTGTGTGCGAGTCGCGAGCTGGCAGCTCTAGAAGAAGTGGGAGATTCGAGGCTCCTCCCACTTTATCTGTTGAGTGGCCTTCGTCTTTCACCGCTGCCCCTCAGCAGAAACCATGTGTAAGCATACAACACGCTCTTAATCAGGCATAAAATTTCATGCAGCAGCCATCTTTGCGACAGGTGTTTGAATTGTCACTTGTCACTCGACCTCGACCCGACCGAGCGACCGGCGGCATTAAAGAACTCTGCAAAATTGTACTAGTGGCGCCCTCTGCTGAGTTACGATCCGCACTAAGATACGTTATGAGTCATAACGTAAATTGACTTAGAATTCCACCCTTACTCCTTAGTGGGATAGCCTGTATACAGGATTCTATTTTTAAAATGTGCCCTGTGACCCTCTCTAACTTTGTATTTAACAATTTTTCGCTATCTCTAACAGCAATGGAGTTATCCACCGAATACAGACAATTGGGACACCCTGTATGTCGGGCAAAGTTTTTTTTTTAGTCAAACTATATTTCCCAAATTATGTTCGTTCATCTGAACACTTCTTACGTACAGGCATACGATTTGCACATTTATCTGAGGAGCTCTCGGAGGAGCCTCACTTATTCTCAGCAATTTGACGCCTAAAAATTTAAATGAATCAATACAATTTCCGAGATTAAGTGAGGATCCTCAGATAAATGTGCAAATGAAAAATTCTAATGATGACGTGCTACGGAAGTTTTGTTGAAAATATTATACCAAAATATCCCCAAACATTATAATTCTCCGACAATTTACTTTCAAACATATAGCTTTTCGAACTATGAGTTTCGAACAATTGACCGTAACTCGAAAGAAGTATACCATGGGGTAGAAATATCCTAAATTTAATTACCTATTCGAAAAAGAAGTCTTAAGCTCACTGTTAAGTTAAAATCTGGAAACTGAACCACTGCAGGGTTTCGCAAGACCAAGACAAGACGAGAAATGGGGTGGTCTTGGTCTTGCTGCAGTCTTGAATGTATGGTCTTGGTCTTGTGGAGTCTTGGTTTTTTTAAGTAATGACACAAATTTGGTAAATTTTGGCTCAAGTTTGTCTCTAAGATAAGTTAACTGATTGGTCAAAATCCCCTTTAAAGTCGACATTTAACTTTAATGGACCTTTAGGGGCCCATTTCATAATAAGAGTTAAAGGGGCTTTTGACCAGTCAGTCCTTTTGAAATCTTGCTAAGTAAATATTTATAGGACACTTTCATTTTGATTAAGAAATCGGCCCTAAGTTTTATCATGAAATCGACCGATTCCAATATTAAGTTAATAACATACAGGGTGTTATTTTTAAAACTTCCCACCTTGAATATCTTTGGATGTAATAAAGATATTGAATTGAAATAAAAGGTGGCCAATCCCGCACGGAGAGGGACACTTGCGCGTATATTGAGGGAATTCTTTTCACTTCCGGTTTAACCGGAAATGACCTTAACTTTGTTTTTTCAGAAGGAATGACACCTTTTTCTCAACGGATTCGGAATCTACGATCCAGACGTGGACATGACGCTAGTTTTTAACATTTTTCGGCTAAACTATTAAACGGACAAAAAATTACTCTAATCAGGAACATTCCTCGTGAAATTCTGCATTAAAAAGTCCTTTTCATCATTTTGCTTATCCCTACCTAATTCTTGCAAACGACGTCCGAAGTTGAGGGTACCGCTAGATTGATTTTCGGTGCGAGCGAAAAACAACCCTCAAATTCGGACGTCGTTTGCAAGAATTAGGTGAGGATAAGCAATATGATGAAAAGGACTTTCTTATGCAGATTTTTACGAGGAATATTGCTGATTAGAGTACTTTTTTGTCCGTTTGATAGTTTAAGCAGATCTTATAATTGGCCTTTCCAATGAAAAAAAAGCACCGCTACTTTTGATACAGTTGCATAGCTTAACCAATTTCCATGATGTTTGTTCAATAGTTTGCAACGTAAATCTTTCTGCATTATTTAAAAAAATAAAAGCAGATTATAGCTGTTATTTGTTTAATTTAACTTACCTTTATTACACGCAGCACGCAGCGCCAACTAATGGTGACAGTACTACCTGTAATATACCCTACCATTATTCTAATCATCAAATCGATAACCTTATCGGTCCCATAACTGCTTCGAGAAACCGGGAATTAGTCAAGAATTCTAGACACAAATAAGTTTTAGCTGAGAATATTTTGAGGCATTATACAGGCTGTCCCGAAATTAGTGGTCAAAACTTTACCAGTAGATTCTTCTGTGAAAAATATGAAAAAAAGTCCCTATGAACATATGTCGAAAAATAAGTCCTAAGGGAGCTAAGGCCTCTTAAAGGGGCCACTTTGAAAGTATTTTTTTCTTCAAAACGGTTAAAGATAGCAACGTGAACTTTGGCATCTTTACTAAGCCTTTGATGCTGAATGTACTGCTGTCGAGAAAATTTTAAAATTTTAATCATAGGCGTCTCGCCAAGGACAAAATTTGCTCAAACATTTTTGTAAGTAGTTTTTTCTGAAATTTGATTCCAGCATCTGAAAATTTGAGGTCTTTTAAGTAAAAATGGTACTCTTGTTTCCTAAGGGAGCTCCCATACCCGTAAGAACCAATGAAAAGCCATTTTTTTTCGAGAAGGGTGCATTCTTCGATGTCAAACAAGAGTACGATTTTTACTTAAAAAACCTCAAATTTTCAGATTCTGAAAGCAAAGGGAAAAAACTACTTACAAGAATGTTTGAGTAAATTTAGTACTAAGTCCCTCCTGTACGAGACACTTATGACCAAAATTTTAAAATTTTCTCCACAGTAGTAACTTCAGATCAAAGACTTAGGGCCGGTTTATCGATGCTCAGTCATCGCAAACTGAAAGCTAATTGCCTGGCAACTAGCGATCCGATTCGCTACAAACTGTCAGTTTGCTGTTAGCTGACACTTAGCTGAGCATCGATAAACCGGCCCTTAGTAAAGATACCAAAGTTCACGTTGCTATCTTTAACCGCTTTGAAGATATTTAGAAAAAAACACTTTCAAAGTATGGCCCCTTTAAGGGACCTTAGCTCCCCTTAGGGCTTACTTTTCGACATATGTTTATAAGGATTTTTTTTCATATTTTTCATAGAAGAATCTACTGGTAAAGTTTTGACCACTAATTTCGGGACACCCTGCATAGATTAGAATAGATTTTCAAAGGGGGGGGGAAGCTTAGAAAAAGTTTCTTTAAACCAACTAAGTTTGGGAACCACTGGGCTATAGCCTAGCAAGTAAGTATCTAATTCTTTGCTGAACAACCGGCCCTTAGTGGGCCAAATTTTAGGCATCCGGTCAATTGTTCGAAAATAAGACTAATTTCGCAAATACACATTCCTAATGGAAATGAAACTTTTGTCTTACGCACAGATGAAAAAATTCCCCCGTTGTCGTATTTTGAATTTTGAGTTCAATGTGAATACCTACAAAAATAGTTTGAAAAATTACCTTTCGGATAGCCTTTACTGGTAACAGCTGGTATTAATGGTACTAGCGGTAGCAATTATTTTAGTTGTGACGTAGGACAAAAGTTTCATTTCCATTAGGTATAAGTGAATATTTTTAATGCATTTAAGTTGATATGAAAATTAAATGTTCTCCATCAGGCCTACGTCAGGTAAATTGTTTCTTTAGTTAACTGTTATTTCTCAAATTCTGCTCGCTCATCTGCACACGGTCAATTAATTGTTCGAACAATTATTGTCTTTCGAAAAATTGTCTTTCGAACAATCGCTTTTTGAACAATCGTCCTTTCGAACAATTGACCGTATAACCTAACCGTAATTCAAATGTTATACTTAACAAAAGGCTGAAAAACTAAAATTTCGCTTGGAAAATACGACGAACATGATGTCGCCAATACAACGGTCACTTTTTCTTGCAGAGATAAAACCTCCCCTAAATACTACTTGTTATGGAAACAATACCATTTGACCTGATAAGTATTCTGATTCTTCCTCTAACAGGACTTTTGGCCGTGAGTTGGTTTTACTTGCAAAATTCTGTTAGTGGCGTATTTGAGCATAGCATGGATTACTAATTATTACTAATTAATCATTCGCCCAATCCGTATAGGTACCTTCAGGTCAAGACGTAATTCCTTTGGCAAGGTGATAAAATTTATGATGAAATTCAAAAAATTGATAAATATTAGATAGTTACGCAATACTTAATTCCAAGCAGCTGCATGTCGATAAGGCATTACCCTCTCGTATTTGCTCTCCTGAATTTAAATAAATAGGAAACGGCAATCGGCAAACAGTGACATCACAGTGAACACTTCAAACGAGTAAATGCAGAAATGTCACCTGAACAAAGAAAAGACGATACCATCTCCAACGTGTTTTAATTCTGTGAGTAAAAAACCAATCAAATTAACCCCATTTAAGGCCGTTGTACACCGACTCAATTAAAAACAGGCCAAATAAGGCACAATATGAAATGGTTTATTACATTCGATCAACCGGAAGGGTAGGGTTGTTCAGTACCACACAGGTGGACAATGCCACTAGTTATGTAAAGGCATTTTCGTGCGCGGTTTGAATACAAAATTTAATTAGGAGCGCGCGTTTAGCTTCAATAAACTTTCCGGCATTCGCACGTCACTTTGTAACGACTAAAAAACGGACATCTGCTGAAAAAAGTGATGCGATAATGACACGGAAAAAACGCGCGCGTTTTTTCTTGCCTCAGTTTTATTCTCTTCATTATTCAATTGCTTCAACCTTATTGTTAGTTATTGTCCCAACATCCTGTGCGGGGTCAGAAATCGATCGTTGCTGCATATAAAGGGCATTGTTGTTCGGAAAATTAGGTGCAACAATAATGCACGCGTTATTTCTTGGTACCATTCAAGACAACGCGCATGCCGCGCCGGAAAAACTATTCGCAACTATCCCTCTATTGTCATTCAGTGATAGATTCAGCGCCGCGGTCAACCGAACGCGCCAATACTCGACAGCGTCGAGACGGCGACGCATTTGTGTAACGTTCACGCCAGTAAGTGCCTCTTTGATGCGTTCTCCACCGGCTGCTTTCATGAAAGTAAGTCACCGGTGTTTATATTTACATTTTATTTAAAACTCGCGTGCCTAAAGACCATCAGTAATTTTAACAAAAATATATTAACCTTCGTTGGTAATTTTAAATTCATTATGCAATTATGGTAACAATGCCGCGCTTTTTAACAGAAATTTAATCGGCAGGTTCGAGAAATCTCCCTGACAGCACTTAAAAATGAAAAATGCTGGAAATAATCTCCGGGCGTTCCACAGTAATGGGGTTCTTGTTGTTGACTTTTGTTCGAAGTGGTGGTTTAACCCCGGTTATGGAGTACGATAAGGGTGTACGATATGAGGAATACGTCGTGGAGCACGAAATATCAGCCACTCAAGCTAGGAATGCCGCGCTTTCGATCGATCTGAATTCTGGTGAGTATTTTCTTGACCCACCGTAATATTTGGCTGTTATTTTCTGTTACTTCAAAATTCAAAACTAAAATCGCTCTGTGGTTTTAAGTAGGTAAGACTTGCAGTAAAAAAATCTATTAATTTTTTGCCACTTATAGGTAATAACGCGATCAGTTTTTGTGAAATAAAAGTTATAAACACGTTTTGTGTTTTATAGAACCAACAATAATAAGTACTCTATTCTATTCTACAAATCACTAGATTGAATACGTTTTTTATTCTATGAATTTTACAGTTGCTTATCTTCTCCTAAGGGTGTCCCGGATTAGGCTACAATATACAGTGTGGTGATAAAGTATGGAATATTCACAAAAACTCTGCTAATTGACTACAATTGATTACATTTTCTTAAATTCTTTTTTAACTGACAGATTGACTCGGATTGTAACATTGAAGAGATTTGAAACAGAACTTTTAGAAAATGTTATTGCGCAGGTGAATTTGTATCAAAAAAACAAAGTTGAGGTGTTTTTGCATTTTTCAAAAAACGTAATTTTTCGCCGATTTCTTCAATATTTTTGAAAATCTAGGGTGACCGTGACTTAACTTTCGGTCTAGAGTAATACATGTTTCTATTTCTATCTCAAAAACAATAGTGGATTTTGAATTTCTTTAGAAAAATGTGAGTTTCCATTTGAAAAATCAAAATTTTTGTCATTTAACGAAAAAAATATCAGACAACACCCTCGGATGCGCATCGTAACAATAATATCGACCTGTCCGAGAATTTTTCGCAATAACGTCAATTAGGAGAGTTACTGCGAATATATTCCATACTGTATTTTATCCAGTACGTTCTACGATCAAAAATTGGACCAAAAGTTTCAATAAATGTGTTGAAAAATGCATCCCAAGGCCAAGGGAACTACAGCCCTTCAGATGGGTACCTCCAGAATATTTCAAAAACATGGTGCCAACACTTAACCACAGGTTCCTTAGGTGAAAATAAGGCGAAAAGTAGAAACAATTTTTTGTCCTAAAATGGATTCTCTGGGAGTTACGCCCCCGCAAAGGGTATCCCAAAAATATGTTTTTTTAAATTTACTCAAAAATTATTGCTAATTCTATTTTGAAATTTGTAACGTATCTTCATGTTTTTTCTTAAGTTCGTCTTTTCACAAAGTAACAGAGAGAGTGTCATAGGCATTCATTGTGACACCAAAATGTATACCTTTGTTGGATTTCGCTAAGATGCGTGGTTTTCGAGTTAAATGCTTCTAACTAATTTAATGCAGGAAAATAAATAAATAATTTTTTTACTATACTAAAAGGAAATGAAACTTTCGTCTTTCCTCACAACTAAAATCATTGCTACGAATTGCTCCCAGTAAAAGCTATCCGAGTAGTAATTTTTCAAACTATTTTTGCAGATATTCATATTGAACTTAAAATTCACAATAAAGCAACGTTGGAATTTTTCAATTTTTGTATAAGACGAAAGTTTCGTTTTCCAATACTATCTTTCTTATTTCTCGATTTAAAATCAAATTTGAGTTATTCCTAACTCCAAAAGAACTTGCTTAAAAAGTTATTATAACTATTGATAATAAACTTTAAGATGTGTTACATTATCCTATTTCCAACGTGGAAAAATAAAAATCATTAATTTCATTTATTTTTATTTTCCTGCAGTAAACTAACGAATATAATTTAACTCGAAAATCATGTCTCTTAGCAAAATTCAACACGAACACTTTTCGGTGTCCCAAGAGTGCTAGTGACAATCGTATCCTTATTTTGTAAAAAAACTGCTTGCAGAAAAAAACTTGCGGAAAATGTCTAAAATGTCTCTGATGATACGAAAAATCAGAAAAAAATACAAAATAAAGACGATTATGTAAATAAACTATGTTCCAAATTTCAAATTCTAAAAAACAGATTTTTGGGGTGCGCTTTCGTGAGCGCGTAGCTCTCACAGGGTCCTGTTTAGCACAAAAACTTATACTTACTTTTCCTCTTATTTTCACATAAGGAACCAGTGGTTAAGTGTTGGCACCATGTTTTTGAAACACCCTGTATTATTATTCAGAGATCTCAGGTCTATTCCGCATAGCTCACAGTATCCCTGTTATGTAGGGTTTTCTACAAACAAAATTAACTTAAATTACAATAAATTCGAATTATTTTATACATATTGTATAAAAACGTAAAAACTTGAATTAATACCTAACGATAAAAATACAAGTTTTTCATACAAAAGATAAGGATTAAACTATAAACTATAAATATATATGTACTTTGCTGTTTATTAATAATGAATGTCGCTATCACACACCGTATTCGAATAAATAATTGCCTTGTTTGGTTCAGAGCTCTAAAATTTATAATGCCCTGTTTCTAGAAACAGTTATAGAACCGATAATAAAGTTACCTGTAACAGGTAACCGGGCATAAGTACTGTTCAGGGGACGATTCCTTACTTCATTTTAGGAAGAACTGTTCAGCTTTTTCTTCATAGATTCGTAGAATAAAGTAAGGAATCGTCCCCGTAACTCGTTCCATCACAAATTTCGGAGCAATCAAAGCCATTTTATTCGAAAACGGTGTACTCGCAAGATTAATCAAAAGTAACTTTTTTATGTATGTATAATAGACCAAAGATATTGTGACTTCATTACTATTTCTATTTCATGAAATAGACGATAAGAACAAAAGAATACATAAAAAATGTTTAACTAACGCTGATTGGTTCCTTTCCCAAGATGCCTCGCAAGTGACCAATCGCAGCGTTTTATTTTTATTGTACTACACAGTGCAACAAGTCCATAGGCGCCGGAACTTGCAAATTGCAAGGAGGGCGCGGCTCTAGCGTGTATAATAATATTAATAATAATAATAATTTTGGACGGTTGCTGGGGACTTATTTCTGATGAATTCAACATTCTTACAATCACCTGTAATTTTAACCCCTTGGACGAGAATATCAGTATCAAAGTTTGTATTAATTGTATTTTTGATGCTGATGAGAGGAAAAAAGTTAGAAGACTGTGAGAAAGACAACTTTATCACATCGCACCGCATAGATCGGGGACTCACAGAGGCAAGAACACTTCTTATGCGAATAGAGCAGGCGGTCGCGTTTTGATTTATTTTTCGTTCAATTCAATGAATAAGTAATAGAAATGTTAATCGTAGTTGAAGATATGTCCCTGGGTGAGATCTTCTGATGTTTAAAAAGTATATAGGTAATAGAAACTTTCATTTCGAGGCTAGGTGTACGCAGTCTGTTAAATTAGGATTAAAGTTAAAGTAAGATTAAGAATCTGAAGAGTACTACTTTACTTGATATGAAATAATATTTGATGTTAACTAGGGTTGCCATATTTTTCAAAACAGTAAGCGGGACAGAGGAGTGATACGAATATGTGATTGCGCGCGAACCGCGCAGCGCAAAAGTGGGGGTGAGGGGCGAAAATTTTTGCCCCCCCCCCCTTCTCACCTGTTTTTCAGTATTTTCAGTCCAAATTCAAATCAAAATCAATTCATTTCATTCTCATTGCGAAATAAAAAAAACACTTGAAAAATCGTGGATCAAAAAAGAATAATCAGTAGATTTGGGCGTTTTTATGGACTAAGGATTTTCAATTTTGGTTGGTAAACAAATTTTATACTTTTAAAATACATTTTTTATTAAAATAAATAAATCTCTTTGAACAAAACAAATGATAATTCTCAGCCTTGGTTTGGTATTTACAAACACGCAGGGCACCAGCCTGCGTTGTCACTGGCAGTGCACCCAAATAATAAGAGATAGACACAAAGATTACCTTGCGATTTTAACGCTTGCAACGAAGATGGAAGATGATTGACAGAATGGACCTGACGTTTTGTAAAGCACCACTCGCACCACTGTTCTGACAGTTAGTAGACACTACAAATAAGTTAGGTTATGTTTTAAACGCTGGTTTTCAATAAAAAATAAGGAAAATAAAAGGAAAGGGAAAACTCAGAAAGCAAGTCCAAAAATCGGGACAAATCCAGCACTAGGCGGGACGCGGGACTCATTATAAGGAATCGGGACAATTCCGCCTAAATCGGGACGGTTGGCAACCCTAATGTTAACGTAACGTCCGCCATTGTGGTGATGAAATAATAAAGGATAATGAGGTTATCGGACTTTGTAAAAGAAAGTTTCAATTACAGCTTAACGTTTCGACTTATATTTTAGTCATCATCAGAAGCTACAAATGACAAAAATTAGACCAGAAATACTATAAACTTAGTCTTACCTAATTGAAAGTGGCTATCGTGAAAGAAAGACGTAATTGTCAAAATTCAATTGTTCCGCATATCTTGATTCGTTCGTAAGTTATCCCGAAAAATCTGAAAATTGCTATTTTTACCTACTACTGCTATTTTAATGGAAGGTAGAATTCTTATATTTTTAACATCTAAGTATGTCAATTGAATGGCATTGACAGAAAATTTTGACATGGCCCACCGCGAAAGAGTTTTTTGTGAAACACAATATTATTGTTTAAAATTCGCCTGCTTTTCGCGTCAAAATAGTTTAAAAAGATTGGTGTGCTTTTTTGTATCTTTTTTTCATAGCTGACTATAAACTATAAACATTAAAAATGAAGCTTTTTCAAAAAGTTCATGATGATTACATTTTTGAAAACCTAATTTTTTTGTGAACCTTATGGTGTTAAAATTCAATATGGCAGCCAAAGAGAATCAAAAGTTGACTGTCGTTGCTCAAAATCTAGAAGGCCTAGGTAGCTGTCAAACATATGCAAATTTGAAGTTTCATTAAAATGGCATCACTCGGAAGCAACATTTTTCTTTTCCTTTAAAATCTCAATTTTTAGATTTTTCGGGATATGTGACTCAGGAACGAATCAAGATATCAGGGAACTCTTCTCAGATTAATAATCGGCATGAAATAGCGCATTTTTTTCTAATTTAACCGACTTTGTACCTTTTAGCATTTAGGATATGTCAATAGTGAGCAGTGAAAAAGGAACTAGGAACTCGGTACCTTATCCACTTCCGTTTATAGTTAAGTGACGGTTCTAGGGTCGTATGATAGTTTATTCACCAAAGTCGCCCTGGAATGGGGAATTACGCTACCTCTTAATTATTGTTTAGATTGAAAGACCCTTTAAAATTAGTTATTTTTGCTTTTTCGAATATAACCAAGCCTAAGGCCATAAAATGAAATACTTATTAATTTTGATGACGTATGAGAGAAGAGTAAGCTAACCCGCCTATTTAACTCCTGTTTCCTTTTTGGTTTCGTGATCGTTAATTAATTCAATCTTCTAATGAAAATAATTAAGTTACGTAACTGTCATCTCCATTAGTGCTATTCTGTAAGAAATTTCTTAGAATAGCACCATTTTTTGTCATCTGTGTTCTCGCACTAAGAAATTGTACAGAAAGGTAAGATCGCTAGGAGACACGTCATTAATTTTTAATGTTTTTTGAAGTGATCAACTTATTAAAATCTGAAACAAAAATGATGGATCTCAATCTTTGATAATTTTTCGAATTATACCAATAATATACCGTAATGGCCTATTGTCGTTTTCTGAAAAATTTACTCGATCCCTCAGTTATCCCTTACTTTGTCAAAGTAAGCGAAATGAACTGAATTTAACAAGGGAAGTATCGCCAATCTAAGAAAATAAGGTACATCGTCGTTGCGTTTGAAGTGTATATACTATACGTACATACCTTCATCACGTTGCTATGTAGACTTAACCGTCAGATTGTATATTTACGTTTAACTTTTAACAGTTTCCTAGTAAACTTTTACTAATATATGAACTACATACCTACGTACTATAAATATTTAACATCCTCCTAATTATTTGCGAACTCCAATAAAATAGGAATGACCAACAAATGAGCGAACTTTAAAGAACTAAACTATCTTTCAAAACGTGAAAAAGTAAGATTTTTGAAAATATCAAGCTATCCGTTTATGCGTTTAATACAGCGCGATGGTGAAGAACGCTGTCTATCAGTATTTTGTAAGTCAATTAAAATTTTCTATAAATATTTTGAAGGATGTAACACTTTAAATTTTCACGTGTTATGAACAACCGAAATCATAAGTAAATGGGTAATTGGTTCCTGCTGGTCTATTTCTTGCTCACTTGTTTAATCTCTCCAAGTATAAATAAATTGAAATCTGAGTCTATTTGCAGTACAGGTACAAGTGTGTCTAAACTAAGATCCGAATTAGATTCGGCACATATCCTGTCATTGAGATGTGCTGAACACTCCATTATTAGCCCCAATTCCAAACCTACTGACTCACTGCAAAAAGAAGTAAAATTATGTAATTGTGTAAGAAAAATTTTATTTTAGACAAGCTTTTTACAGTAGATTTGATCTAGTGAACAAACAACGGTTTCGGTTACATAAAACATGATAATTGCGATCTCTGCTCAACTGGAGAAAATAAATAAATTTTCTGATGAAAACGTCAGCCTTGAATTGGCTCAATTTAGCGGATTAACAGGGTCAATTAATCCAAACACAAGGAATTAATTCTGCTTGCATCTTGCATCATCACACCTTAAAGGGATAATTTTATTTTCAGTGACGTCACCGCCCGGTTGCCAAAAGTGTACCAAGACGGAAATTGCGTATTGTTTAGGAAGAGACCTCATCAGTGACCACTGCTGTTGCGACAGACGATATCATGGTAAGATTATTGAGATTATGTGTCATCAGTTTCACTGACCCTTCTTATATTGGGCTAATTGACCGCTATTGCGTAGGAACGACAATTAGTCCATCTTCCATTATTTCACCACTCAGCACTCAAGATTGGCTTAATGGTTGATAAATGTGGGATCGTTGGAATAAACAACTTAAGTTGACGTTTATTATTGTTTCAGAGGTGTTGCCGTTTGTTCCGCATACGTGCTATCTGGGGACCCAAATTTGTAAACCTGTCATTGGGGACTGCGCCGCATACACCAGACTAAGGACTTGCTGTTGTGATAAATACGTATTAGAAAAATGTAAGTCGAAGGCTACGTATTGGAAATTTATTGAAATGCTGTACGGACAAGAGCAAACCGTTAACCGCTGCTGGAATTTACATAAATTGTGAAACGAATCAGGAAATTTTACATTCGGACTGCTTTGAGTTTCAATTTATGGCTTTGATAAGGAATGAAGGATTCTGAATTAACTTAACAGCAATGACTAGGGGGAGGTTGCTGGTCAAGCAAACTTGGTACAAGACCAAAACAATACTAATCTGCAGCACCTTTTTGTCAAAATAAAAAAAGGACTTCGTCGTAAAGACTTTTTTTTCGTAAAGTGTAAAGACTTTTTTTTCGTAAAGTAGGTACTAGACCCACGAAACGCAGGGTTTATGCAAATTTTCCTTAACAAGACAAGACAAAAGTCAAAAATTTTCAAAAAATCTTTAATCCTTTACCATAATTCTGAGTACTTTAGCCTTGAGAACCAAATTGAAGAAGCAGATTCAGTCAGTAAAGCTGACTAAGGAGAATGTATTTTTTTTCTTATTGAAAGGAAATATCTGATCTGTAAAATTTTACATCCAGAGCGGCCATAAAAACTGATATAATGTGTTTGATTAGTTGAACTGCCACGTCGCACAGTAGCTGCTCCAAAAGAAGTGTATGGGATAAGCCACTATTTTGGGCCAAATATCAGCTTAAATGAAATATTATATCTCTTTACACCGAACAAAGTCATATTAACAAAAAAAAAGAATGAAAATAGTGTACAATGAAGAAGAAAACCCATAGAGGGTATTGAAGTTTATAGGGTACTGCACTTGCGTCAAGTTGAAAATAAAGTTGAATTAAGCATAAATGTTCAATTTTGTCTTATTTCCAACAGCGTTTTCAAAATACCGCACACGTGATTTTTTGTGCATAATTTCCTTATGTGTTCTAGATTATCATATGCAAAAATGGCAAGTGCGGTATTTTGAGAACTGGGTGGCCCATGTCCAAGTTCTAATCCATACACCCCTTTGGGAAAAATTCCGAAATTCTTTGTTTGCTAGGGTGCTGAATTGGAAAAAAATACTGAAAAAATTTTGAAATCAAAAACAAGGGGTACATACTGTATTTTTTGGCTAAGAGGACTTAAAAAACAGATTCTACACCTCCACACTTGTTTTTTGCCTTTTTATAACTTTGTCCTCTAGTTGATAATTTAATATTATTAAACCAGTTAAATTTTTACACACATTTGGCTATAAAATGAGTTTAACCATTACTTATGCAATATTTAAAAAATAACACTTTGACACACATTTCCAGCAACAGATTTTTGAAGGCCAAACTTTTTGCACCGTTTTGATAAAATAAGAATAGAGTCAAAACAGCGTGATAACAAATATCCTGTGTACAGTAAGCAATTTGAATGGTGTTCATGATCCATGAATCTTTTAATTTTTTTTAAGTTGTTAGCGTTAGTGGGCAAATTGAAAAAAAATTGCTAGAAATCACTGATGTCTTATTTTATCATATTTT
Source organism: Pycnomerus fuliginosus (assembly GCA_963924575.1). Lineage (NCBI taxonomy): Eukaryota > Metazoa > Arthropoda > Insecta > Coleoptera > Zopheridae > Pycnomerus > Pycnomerus fuliginosus. The sequence goes on along the minus strand of OZ004617.1, from coordinate 14,472,105 downwards.
TTTGAATTTTAAAATAGATTTCTTCACCCTATGAGGTTTGGTTTTGATTTTAGAATTTTTTCAGTATTTCGATTCGGTACCCCAAAAAATATTCGAACAGTGAAGTTTCAGAATTCTCGCCTTTCTGCCAAATTGACGCAATAGTTTGGGTTTGTGGCGTGACTTTAAAAAATGATGATACTTTTAACTTCTACGCTCAAGGCGGAGCAGTATATAAAATCGATCAAAAATTCGAAAGTGAACTGACATCAAATCTTTACGTTTCGGGGTCCCAGGAACCCAAAAAACCTATTTTTGAAAAATGTGTGTCTGTGTGTCTGTCCGTGTGTCTGTCTGTATGTCTGTGGACACGCTACAGCCGAAACTACTGAACTGATTTTGATGAAATTTGGCACACATATTCAGTGGGAGATTTGTAGGTGCTGATTAGAATCTGGGCTACACCGGCTCACGGAAAGTGCCTTTTTGGCACATCAACTTTAAAAATTTAAATGCAAACCCCCATTTTTCGCATTACCATATGAATGCTCTTCAAATTCTGCTTCTAAAAATGTATTCACACTTGGGCCCTTTTGACCAAAAAATGGTGCCGTGAAAAAAAAACTATGCATAAATGTATATTTTTATTACTGGATTGGATAACTGATTTTTTTTCAAGCCGAAAACCTTAGTGCCATTTTTTCGAAAATAGTTATTTATGTTACAAGTACGCAAAATACAGTTTTAGCGGACGAATCCAAGATGTTTACGGACGAGGCGCTAGCCGAGTCCGTAATATCTGATGAGTCCGCTAAAACTATTTGCGTACGTGTTGCATACAAAAATTTTTTGTACGAGCTTTCCAAATTACTACAAATTTTTCAAAATCAATTTAAAATCAGTAGGTAACAAATTTGGCGGCTGACACACAGAGAGTAGGTCGTGAGACCACGTTGTTATGGTAACAAAAGATTGTTTATCAATAAAGAATTAAATACGTTTAAAATGAGTGAAGCAATTTCGCACAGAGCAAGAAATCTTGAGCTCGATTTGCTGCCAAAGAAGTCTAGAATTCAATACGAAAAGGAATATAGAGGAATATGAGGCGTTCAAGATGTGGAAGAGTGAAAACGACGTGGCCGATGTTGTAAACGAAGAAATAGTATTAACCTTATCTCCATGAAAAGGTAGGTGGGCTTATTAAGTTTGTTGCACTGTAGTTTCATTAAAATATAGTATCTATTCCTATTACATAATAATTTTCTTCAAAGTAAGTGCCTAATTATTATATTTTGTTACAGTCAAAACCCTTGAAACCGTCCCTGTGGTCAAAATTTTCAATGCTGAAGTCAACGTCTGCGACGCTTGTGGCCGATGCAGGAGCCGCATTGGTTACTTTAAAACGTCTTGGGACTTGGGGGTGGCGGTCGCTGAGAGCTACATTGAAGAGTCATTGGAGAAGAAAAGGAAAGTATCGGAATTGATTTTGGGACAAAAATTAGAAGCTCCGTCAACGTCTACGTTAGTCTCAAAGCTAACTTGTCTCAGCTCATCAAGCCGTTGCGTCAACGACGACTACTACCTCGACAGTTTTGTCGTATCCTTCAAATCTGAAAGATTCACAATCAACCGCAACCGACAGTGGCCTACTATCATTTTCTAATAATAGCTTTAAGTATGCCAAAAATTGTCATTTTCATTTCCATGTTCCGAAATAAGTAATGTTGTCTTGTCTTTAGAATTATGCTTGTATGTAAGTAGGTACCTACTTATAATAAACATTTTCCATAGATGATTTGTTACAGCCTCTGTTTATTCTTTCTGAAAGATTATTCCAAAAAACAATTTTAGTCCGCAAAGTGTCGCTTAGCTACCATTAAAGTACTAGTCCGCTAAAATTCTATTTTGCGGACTGTTTATAGTTCCTAAAGTTAGTGTTTTGGAGAGCATGTACAAAAAATGTCATTTTAGTGGCAATTTATTTTATTGTCTGTGCGGGAGAGGAGCTAATTAGATTTTGAAGCCGATCAGTCAACCCGAAGTGCCCTTTTGGCATAGCAACTTTCTTATTTTAAATATTTAAAAATTTAATAAATGCTGCTGTTATTAATCCAATGCGGCGTAGAAGTTCCTGCCGTCTCCGAGACCGTCTTTTTTTTTATTTAGGGCGAAAATTTGAATACCATTTAACATTTGATTTTCTTTCGGTGGTTAAAATGCGGATGTATTTTTTAATTTCCAAAATTCATGTGCCCAAAAGACACTTGCCGTTGACGAATTGGTTCCAAAAACTATATTCTGCTCTCCACCTACGAATTTGGAGTTTGGCTTCAATTTTTTATCTTTTTGTGAAAATGGCAATAAAAGTGAATACATAGTACTTCCTGGGAAGTAGAATTTCAAGTATACCTACTTTCTTTCTTACGGTGAAATCAATTGGGGTTTGTATTTACAATTTCCAAGTAGATGTGCCAAAATGGCACTTCCCGCGGACCAATTGCTTCCAAAAACCTTTCAGCTCTTCAGCGGGCCACACAATCTCCATGTACCAAAATTAAGCCAAATTGATCCAGTAGTTTGGGTTACAATGTGTTTTTGATGTTCTTACAAAATTTCGTATTTTTTGCCTAAAGAGCGCAGTATGAATGCATTTTGTTTTATTTAGAACCAGAATATGAAGACCTTTTTAATGGTGACAATAAATTTTTCAAAAAATTGTTATGAATGATAAAAAATCATAGCTTATTTGAGAAAAATGTGAGTTTCGATTTAAAAAAACTATTTTAGGGCCATTTCCCGTTAAACCGGAAACGGAAAAAAATATTTGATAGCACTTTCGAGCTCAATTTAATAAATAAAAAAATTACCTACCCTCCACTATACAGGGTGTCTCAGAACGCTCGCACCACCTTTTAATGGAGTATACAGAATTAAATTCTGAATCAATTCGTGTTTTTGAAAATTTTCAGGGTCCAATAATTCTCGAGTTATAAGAGATTTAAGAGGACCAATCACATTTCAGCTCTGAATTGCTTCATAAGGTAATATAATGTTAGATGCACTATTTCCTAGGAAACAAGATACAACAATATTAAATTTTCTTTGATAGTATCTGGTTACCTTGGAAATAGTGCACCTAACATTAAATTCCTTATGAACATAATTCAAAGCTGAAATCTGATTGGTCCTCTTAAATCTCGTATAACTCGAGAACTATTGGACCCTGGAAATTTTCAAAAACACGAATCGATTCAGTATTAAATTCTGAATACTCCATTAAAAGGTGGTGCGAACGTTCTGAGGCACCCTGTAGAGTTAGAATGGAGGGAAGCAACTTTTGAACTTCAATGTACAGAAAGTAGCATTTTTGGACTCCTCTGGGACTCCAAAACGTGTAGATCTGGTGATATCTCATTTGCAAAAATTTTAGTGACTCCACAAACCTTTCATTTTTTAATGTGATGTGGGGAGATTTAAAAAAAGAGACCCATTAAGGTGTAGGTCCTATGAAAAACTGACAAATTCCGAAATTAATTATTAAACTTGCTCTTTAGATTTTCTTATAATGAATTAAAAACTGTCCACGAAGGGAAAACTGATGCATAATTTTTTTGAAAGGGAGATGCACCATTTTGCCATCAACAAGTAGGTCGTGTGAATGACCAAAAGAAGATTTCTGAAAGATTAAAACGAGCGTACTTAGTTATAAAACAAAGAAATCAAAAACTGAAATAATTTTCTGATTATTCTACAGGTCCATTTTAAATGAATATTACATCATTTGCATTTAGCTTAAAAAGGCGAGAGAGGAAACACTCTGTAATATACGTTATCCCTAGTCCAATTGCATAATACGCTTTATTTAATTTTGATATTTGCAGTCTTTTCATTTGTCATCATTTGCATACATACTCTGTTTATTATTATACAGGAAAATATAAACTTCAAGGTTGTTTAATTCAAATAGTTTTCCCATTTCACTTTAAACATATTAGGTAAACCTCAGTAAATTTTGTGCAAATATGAACCTTATTGGTCAACATTTTTTTTTACATTTTATTCCCGGACTGATATACCTAATAATTTGAGCACCGGATAATAACCCGATAAATAATTTTATAGCATTTGAAATTTACATAAGTATCTACGGCGATAAAGCAGGTTCAGTGAATTGTAGGAAACTTGTGCGCGGCAATTATTCAATCAAAATTGGCTGATATTTGTTAATTTGCTTAAACGGGACAGCCTGTATAAAGTGAACATTAACAAATCACATTTTGGCGATCTGATGCTGGCGGAATAACAAACGAGACACTGACAGGAATTTTGATATAAATGGTAAAAGCCCGTTTAGCACCGCAACAGAAAAAGGCCTGACTCATACTGCCCCTGTGTACGTTATAGGAGCATTCAACTCAAGAAATCGATGTTAAGGTTATGGCCGATTTTAGTGAGAAAGGAGTGTGTGAGCGTAATGGTGTTATCAGAATTTAAAAATTCTTTACCGTTTTGAAGATATTCAGAAAAAACAGCGGGAAAGATGACGTCATCTTTCCACGATTTCTTAGCCATCTTGAGGATATTTCCAGACATCGACTGTCCTAACTCCTTAGGAAATACGTAGGAGTTAGGACAAACCAATACTCGGCCGGCGTCTGGACGTATCCTCAAGATGGGCAAGAAATTGTGGAAGGATGACGTCATCTTTTCCGCTGTTTTTTTGAATATCTTCAAAACGGTAAATAATTTTTAAATTCTGATAACACCATTGGACTCAGACGCTCCGTTCTCACTAGAATCAGCCTTATAACCTTAACATCGACTTCTTGAGTTGAATCCTCCCTTAAAATATGATTCTACTTTAATTCTTCTTGTCATGGAGGTAGCTAAATGAGGCATTATTAAACAACTGCTGCAAATCGATAAATGAACAAAAAATCTGTACGGGCTATAAATAATAAAGCATTCTTGTGTTGGTCTGGCACCGTGAAATTGGTAAAATAACTTCGTTATGCAAATCCTCAACCGCCACGTTTCGTGCTCGTAAATTTTGAAGAAGAAGGTACATTAATAACTGATTAACCGAAATCCTCAAATAGCTATTGGACGATTGCGTGACTGTCAGCAAATACAGCCTCATTTATACTAGAAATATCATTTAACTCAGGTCGTTCACGTATTGATTGACGTGTTTTTGCTTTCAGGGAAGAATAAGTCCGCGGGGGTTGCCACCATCGTCAATCCTTCAATGAAACCTGCACTGCTGCTGGAATTTCTGTTGTACATTCTCGTATATTGCTATATGTAAACCAAAGCGCTACTTTTTAAATCTGCACAGTATTATTATTATTATAGTTTATAATAAAGTTTTGTTACGCAATAACATTGTTGGAAAAAACAAATTTTCTTAATATTAACAGTTATTCGAATCGGAGGCTATTGTGAAATCTTGGCAAGTCATCTTCCATATAATTAAAATTTACAAGACGGCCACCTAGGTTCAGGATACAGTTATATTTGAATAGCCTGCATTCTGGAGGATTTCAATCAGTTCTGTCTTCGACGTCTTCAGAGAGCAACCTTGAAAGATGATTGCAGTTTGCGTCTTGGTTAGTGCAGTTCTTGCAACCCTTTGTCTAACTGTCGATGCTACTGGTAAGTCTATTTCTCAAAAGAGTTTTAATGTTTCTAAAATCCCGTTTTAGCAATATACACGTCGAATGAGATCGAACCCTACCAGAACCCTTTGGTGAACTTTTCACCCTTTTTTAGTAATATGTTCGATACTAGGAGAAGGTGCCCACTTTGCGACTCATCAGTTTATAGCTACTGCAGTGAGAAACTGTTTCACGACTCTTGCTGCTGCCACAATCCCAACAATCCTTACGGTATGTTATTAATATATTTGCAAATCAAATTTGTAATTTAAATAATCACGGTGGGCTTTTTTGTTGATTTTAATGTCAATGCAACTCCGAGAAACGTAAATTAAAGGCAGTTGCTTTGAAAAGTTATCAAAACGCCAATGTAACCTTAAAAGGATAAACTATACAGTCGTGTTCAAGAAATAGCGAAACTTGACTTAAGTTACTAATAATCACTTATTGATTGCGATAAGGTTACCTATTACTTAAGTTTTTCGCTAGTTCTTCAATACGAGTTGAAGATCGTCACCAAGATTAATAATTAAGGCAAGCCATCTATTGCAATGGGTAAATTATTGATTAATTCTCACGTCTTTTATATTACTTACTTTATTTAGCCAATAAAGAAAATTGATTTTTCTCTTGGTTCATCTTGAAAATGATAAAATGTAGAGAAATATAAGCAATTCAATAATGTTGTTCCGAATCTTCTTCGTGCATTGATTGCAGCAGGAAATTTTGTCTCATACATTCCAATTACGTAATTATTTTATTGAAATGCATTCGAAAAAATTACCGATAACAATCAATGCACTAAGGAGATTATACAGAGCGTTCCATTGAAAAGGAGCCACCCCAAATATTTCGTAAACCAAATAAAATATGAAAATTCGCTCGGGCAGGTCGATTTTTATTTGGAGGAGGGTACTTAAATCCATGCTTGGCGAAATTTCAAAACTCACCCCCTAACCCCCACCTACCTCACTTCAAAATTTTAAATGGCAACTCCCCACTTGCGATACATCATTGGAAAGCTAATTTAATTGCCAATCCAACGCTTTAATAATTTTTGACATTTGTTCAACGCCAGCGCCCTCTTTGGTCAAATTTTACATTACATTAGGGCCCTTTGTGATACAATCATTTGAAAGGGTTTGAAATTATTAGTAATTTTTTAAACACATCCATCGTTCAAAAGTTACAGCCTAAACTTGAAGGATTTCTAAGCCCTAGCATTTTCCAAGGGCTTTCATTTGATATATGACACGTGGTATGTTGACATTTAAGATTTTGACGTTATTGGGGTGGGGGTGAAATGCGCAAACTGAACAAGGTCAAAGCTATGGTGAAAAATGTCCCCCTCAATGCCAAGAAATCTGTCGAAAACCGCAAGTCGATATCTTATTCCATTCAAAAGTTATTACGACTGGATCGTGTTGAATGGGCCACCCGATATGTACCTATAAGTATATTTAAATATTCTGATTATAGGTTACCAATGAGTCAATGGAGCTATATTAGATTCCGCCAGTTGGATTCTATTGATTTTAACTAATTTACTGTTATTCTAATTGCACAAAAGTTGCAAAATAAGATGGGACTATATCCAATAATTAGCATCTTTTTTTACTGAAAGTCTTTTCAAAAACATCATAAAACAGAAAAATGAAGAATGGAGGCATTCATCGAGGATCTCGAAGGGAAATTTTTTAATTTTCACGCCGATTGCAACGGCTCTGTCAGTCAGGGCTGCCAGAGTCATTGCGTTACCAACTATAGAACAAAAATCATGGCCCACTCTACTCTTGATCAAATCTTGATGATCTCGCGGTATGAACTAACAATGACGACGGCCTATGTACACTTACTCGCAAAAAAATCGGGACACTTAATTTCCTCTATGTCCATTTTTTGAGTTTGGGGGCTGAAAGGGGTGAGTTTTGGGGTTGAAATTATTTTCGGTTGTCAAGATTTTTTTGCGACTAAGTATACCTACTTACTTTCTTAGCTAGTCGCAAAAGTAAGATTTCCGTGGTTAGCTGGGGAAAGATTGGTCTTCCTCACCCATTTACAAGCGAGAAAAAATTTGCTCAACTAGCCCTACAAAAATGTTCCAGAATTTTAGAAAAAATTTCATTTTCCCCTAACGCAAGAAGAAAATGTTTATGAAGGATGTGATGTGGAAATCAGATACATAGTCCGTCCTAGCTTAAGCCACACCAAAAGTAGCTCTTTCTACAGGGTGTATAGTTGGTGTCAGAAGTACAATCACAATAAATAGTGAAAAGGGTTTTTATGTATTAAGTCCTAAATGCTAAACCTAAACAACGATTTGCATTAATTTAAGCAAAGCGGAATACTTGCCTTGCAATTGGAACTTATCGCTTTACGTAAATTTTGCGAACGCCTAATCAACATTTTATAACTCCTGAAAAGCGATTTTAACGTTTATATTTTCAGATCGCCTTCCATACCAATGCCAGTACGCCGACTGTAGTTTCCTCCACGCCAACACCTGCCAGGAACACAAAATGATAACCGCATGTTGCTGCACAAACGCGATGTTCAAAAAATAGCCCTAATTAGGATATTATCCAAAACGAACTATTTATTTTTACATTTCAATGAAATAATTACACGAGTATTAAATATAATTTATTATGTAACATCATGTACACAATTTTTTAAATTAGTTTTAATCGCCTTGAAAACAACGAAGCCTAAAATGCTCACATGCAAATGACATGGATCCAACCTCTTATTTTTTGATTACGTATTCATAGAATTGGATTGTTCTTGAGAAACAAACCCTCAATGGACATAAAATCGACTAGTGGAAAAACAACGGATGATCATTATAAAAAGAAATTGACCAATCATGTCACATTTCTACCGTAGGTAATTCATTTTTATAATTACCAACAGTTATCACCTGCAATAATCCGGCTAGAGTTAATAACAGAAAACGATGTGAAACACCTTATGAATAATAAATAGCAAAGGTGATCACAAACGCAGGTGAAGAAATATTTTTAAGACCACACATTTATGCGGCGTTTAAATACCACATGCACCCACGAATTAGGCCAAATACACAGCGTTTGAGATCAAATCGGTTTGCACAATATTGCTTGAATATTGACCATCGACGATGAAATCAGTCTTACAGTAAAACAAATCACAAAACAAAATGGCACATTAAACAAATGTAACGTCAGACTTGCGCAACACATAACACCACATATAACAATAAATAGAATTCTGCTATCTACAAAGTGAAAAATACACGGAGTGTGCTCAATTCCTCATCAAACTCGACTTTAGTTTTGTGCTCGAATCTTAATTTAAGAAGGTATACGTATTTTTTGGAAGATCAATTTTTACAAAGTTCTGCATTGATGGTCAAATTGACGTTAGTCTAGTTTTGAGTAAACTTTCTTGGTTTCGTATGGTGTTTACTGCTTATCGGATGCCAAGGATGAGCAACTTCATAAAACCACCTGTATAGGATAGGTTAGTAACATATAACCCAAAAGTAATCTGATAAAGGGTGGCGTTGTACAACGTGACGTTTCAAGTGAAGCATAACTGTCATAATTTCCAAAGCCTCCCTTTATGCGACTGTTATCTAATACATACGAACTTTTTTCCAATTTCATATTAACCAAGCGCCGCTAGGAAGAGACTCGAATACCCACAATGTCATAAAATTTTCAAAATTTTACGTGGGCAAAGTCAATTAATCTATTTCTTTTCTCACTACTCACTCGTCAGTTACAGAGTCGGCTTAGTTGGTACGGGGAGATCAAATAAAAAAACGATCAAGGGGGGCCATGAATTTTCGAAAATTCGTTAATTAATTACTACTCGAGTTTTCTGAGTTCTATCAGCTATCAGTCAACCCTTGCTTTCACGAGGGACACCAACGCAAATAAAGAAAAGAAAACTTCCATAGCCACCCCTGATCGTCTTTTTTCTTTGATCACCCTGTATTCCATTACTCACGTCACGACAAGCCCATTATCCAAAAATGCAACAACCGATTGTTCTAACGATGAGTTTTTAATTTGTTCGCCGTTCAATTTGACCAACAATGCAGCGATTGACTAAAATATGCACGTATTAAGATTTTGAAGCACGTGTGAACACTTGGAGAAGACATCCTCTCAGCGCTTCCTATAGCGAAATTCTCGAGAATAATAAACATTAAAGCGACTAGCTTATTTCTTGTAAGACCTTTGGGTAAACTGCCAAAACATTCTTGGTTGCTACAGGATGGCTTTAAAATACACCTCACCCTTGGTACATACCCTGAATATACCACTTCAATATTGACGAAGATCGGCGAAAAAAGGTTTGGTACTTTATTGGTCTATTAAATTACTTGTCACCACGTATGCTATTATAGAGGTGGGATGAAGAAACCGCTCAATTTTATTCCCTCTGTTTTTTTTGTTTATTTTTTGTGCGATATTCTTCAGTCTTATAAACTGAAGATTGAGGCTGTCTTTTTCAGATCTTCTTATTTCACACCATTATTTAAGCCAATGGGGCTTTGTCACCCATTTGTAATGGTTTAGTCAAGTTTGGGGTGATAGTATTGCAGAAATCTTACTGCCAGCGCCATCTCATGATCTACGCGCTAACTTATTACGGTGCCGCAAATTCTTATGTCAACACATGAAATGCCAGCCTAAATCTCTTAAGGTTTCGTTGAAAAAACAGACTGCGGTATGACATTGGCTGGTGTAAATAAACGGTAACGTTTTTGCTTATTTATAGTTTTATTTTTCTCTTTTGCAATAAAAACTTGTATTTTTGTCCTTTGTTAACTCTAGATTAAGCATCTTGTAACACTTTATTCACACCACCTAAGGTACCAATCTAAACAGTCGAATCATTTTCTAACATCCAAAGGAGCAGTGTGAATCAAGCTTCTTTTCTATTACCGCGTGAAACTGGCTACAATTCGACAAAAAACGGTTCCTGATAATTCCGACTTTTTGGTTGTTTTATAGATAACATTATTGTCAACACGTGATTCAGTGTTTACTTGGTAACTACCCGCAAAAAATAGGCAGCCAAGGAAGCGGTTGGAACCTCCCTCCGCGTGGATTTTTGATTTTCGTATGGTACTTACTTAATTTAAGAAGAAAATTATAAAATTTCCGATGACACGATTAGCTCGAAAAGCTTTTCCGGTTATGAAATGTCTATAGTCGTAAACAATCTGAACAATAGGCGGAAATAATGGAAAAAGTCATATTCTACAATTATCTACGATCCACTGTACCAAATTTCGGCCAAATCGGATGAGTGGATTGGGCAGTAGCGCGTTATTTAATGATTTTTGAAATTTTCGAATTTTGTTTTTTTGAAAAAAAGAATCGACATTTTTGTTAGTAGTAACTTCTTGTCAATTTTAGTTTTACAGATGCCTGTTTTTCGCATTCAGTACTGTGGTATTATTAATTAAAACTTACGTAGGTTCCTTCTTACCCCGTTAAACAGTTTTTTGGTACATAAAGCATATAAACTTTTCTGTTAAGAATTATATGTAATACCTTTTCAAGGAACTCAAAATATACGGGGGTGTTCCATTAAAAAAATAATTTTACTGATTATTTAACGAATACGATGTTGAATTATTTTTTTTGAATTGGCCATAGCAATCAGCTAATTTAACCGATTTTGTATCTTCAGTAATCTTCAGTATTAACAAAGATAGCAATGGCGCCGAGATAATATAATCCACCCTGTATTTCTTAACGGATTCCTGTAGACATATTTAATTTAATTCGCAATTTCAAATAGCTTCAACGCTATTCAAATGATTCTATCGACTTCATTTATCATATCTAGATTTGTAGATTTTTGGTGCCTTTCTCTTGCTGTACAAACTTTCAATTGTGTTTCCAGGTAATGCGTGGAAGACCAGTCCCCAATTTGACGGGTGTACTGAACGCATTTCCTGTGTTTTGCTGGAACGTACAATGTATTATAGGTTTACGTTAGATTAATACATAGAACGCAATTTTTCGTTCTGGCAAATAAAAACTTATTATTATTATTATTATTATATCTTTTCTACATTCAAACATGTAAAGAAAATTTTTACTTCCATTACAAAAATTTCGAAAAAAATATTTTGATGAAACAATTTGGTAATTTAGTTATCAATAAACACAGTTAGCCATCGAAAAAATTGAATTATTGTGTTGACCAATGCCGTACCCGCGTTTTTAAAAATATAAGATGATTTACCTTTTCAATCATTGTTATTAACACATAAAGTGTAAATAAGTTACTATTTTTTAAGAAACTATGGTCCTTACAATGAGAGCGACGTCAGTCAACACCATAATTCATTTTTTTCCATGGCTAACTACTTGCCAAATTGTTTTTTCAAATATATCTTTCTCAGAATTTTTCCAATGAAAGCGTAACTTTCTTTACATATTTTAATGTAAAAAAATATGTCTAATCCAATTACGTGACTCAAACCACCCGAGAAATGAAAATGTCTTAAAGCAAGGGAAACTTATGAAATCAAACATCTCGGCTAATCATAAGATTGGCAGCAGCAAATTCCATAGTGTCCATTCTGCAAATTTAATGTGACAAGGATTATAGTGCCTACGATTTTGTCAAGAAACCTCATATACCAAATCATTTTTCGTCATCTCCATCAATTTTGAAGTAGTTGCGGACAGTTTGCGGACACGAAATTTGGTGCGTTATTTTAAAAGCGATTATGAATAACTGAAATTCCGTGTCCTCAACTGTACCCAGGACGCGGTGTAGCTTAGATTCACCCTGTATATGTTTCCTACACTGCCTTTAGAACTTAGTTGTCCCCATTTGATTTACATGGAGAAAACTAATTTTCAAAGGCTACCACAGCTGCAAATTCTCGTGGAACGCAGTTTTAGACGCCTAAACAAAAACGAGTTTAGAAAATTTGAAAAGCTGATATGCATCTAGTATACACGGGATCCTTCTGTTAATAAGAATTTGTGCCCAACAAGCTTTTAGCTTATAATAAATTCGTCCTCTAAATCACTTCAGGATGATTCAGAAGCATCACTTAAGTTACATTACGAATTTACTGCGATGTTTCTGCACCACCTGTATATTAACGTTTTACAGTATCTACCTAAAACTCGTAAAAGGCAGCAGTGATTGTGCATAATATCCAAAATGCCAGTACTAAAATATCTTATTATTTACAGATTTAGTGAGAAGAGCCATTGACGTCGTTCGGACGAGGATTTATAGTCCAGTCATTATAGAATTTTACTTCGGAAAAATTATCAATGTAAGTCCTAAATGAAACGCTAAAAGTCATCGCCTTCCGATGATATGCCACCAAGAAGTGTTAAAAATGCTTTTCAACAAATATCTCCTAAAATATTGGCTTTTGGACCAAAGAGGCGGTATACAAAATTGAAGCCCGTTTCATGCTCTACAAAAAAGTTTCTATTCACTTTTCTCGTGGAGTCGACGGTGTGGCCGAAGCGCGAAGCAAAAGAATGCGCGACGCATGTCTGCGCGCGTCGCGTAATTATTTAATACAAATGTTGTTTTAGTGATTTTTATTGGTTTTTTTATAATGTTTCATTAATATGCAAATAAGTACGTGAACGGTAGGTATATTAACTTTTTTACACTTTTTTCGCCTTTTCATTTTACGTGAAAATTTTCATCAAATTCGCTTCTAAGCCAGTTAACGGTACGAAACACTTCACATTTTTATTTTAAAACCCCTTAATGCGCCGTACCGCTCGGACACTATTCCAGTCCCTAAAATTCCAGTGCCGCTTCCGATGATATGCCACCAAGAAAATGCTACAAACTGCATTACAACAAATATCTGTTAAAGCATTGAGTTTTCAACAGAAGATGTGATAACAACATATTATTGTATCGATTTAGCTGAAATTTGTTAGGTACCCGCCTAAAAGCTGATTTAATTTTGGTCGAAATCGGCCAACGGCAAATGCCATTTTGGCATAATAATTTGGAATAATAAACACAAATCTTCTTTATCAGCAAATGTCTTCAAATATCGTTTCCAAAAATGTCCTCAAACTTAGTGCTCTTTTGGCAAAAAATCGGAATATTTTGAAAAATGCCAGAAAACGTTTTAAGGTGGAGTAAAATTTAGGTATAGCAAGTAGGTAAATTACTTAATTTTGGTGGCAATCGGGCAATTACAAGTGGCATTATATCATCTATGCAATTTGAAAGATGCCCACCATTTCTTTTATGAGCACATGAAAGGTCTTGAAATTTTGTTTCCAAAAATGCAATCAAACTTAGTGCCCTTTTGGCAATAAAATTTTTTGTAAAACTCCCGAAACACTTCGAGACTGTGCTGTGGATTGAAATTTATAGGTGATAGGATTGGATCATTCACCAGTGGAGAGGTTCTAGCCGATGTACTAGCTCTAACTATAGGCACATACATAATATCCTGATTGTGTATTTAAATAAATGGAATAATTAGTCAATTGTGTCAATTATTGTCATCTTCAGAGTCGTCGGGCATTCATTGTCATTATCTTCGTCTGGCGAACTGTTTAAACATGCCTGGCCATGGCATTGCCCACAAACTATTGAGCAATGTAAACCTGCTTTTCTGCATGCCACCCCACAACCCTGTTTGACAATTACAAAAAATCATTTTGAGCAGTGACTCTGGTGCTGGAGGTATTTCCATTCGCTCCTAAAAGTCAACTTGACTGATATATTTTCGTAAAAATTTCAAGATTTCTTGACGATTCATAAAATATGGGTTCTGCCCTTTGTTGAACTTAATTATTTTCAGTCCTTTTTTGCAGATTGCTAGCAGAGACTAAGCTTGCATTAGTCCAGAAGACGTTTCCGAGATTTTGCGCGATGAACGACAGTGGATAAAAATTAATAAAAATCTCCTTATGAAATATTATTTATTTGACTTGACCGAAGTCTTCCATTTCAATTGGCTCTCGCTTTCGCAGTGGCATTGGTTAACCTGGAGGCCTCGGATCGCTTAGCATCATCAGAGGAAGCACGCCTCGTGACGCGCCTGAACTGTCGACTCTAGGAAAAAAACTAATGGAAAGTTTTTTGTAGAGAATGAAGTGAGATTTAATATTGTACATCACTTCTTTTGTTGAATGTCTGTGTGAATGTATGTACTAAGGTCACTGGATTTCTCTCTTTGGAGGGGTACGGCAATCAACCGGAAGTGTGGAGAAATGTAAAAAGGACGGAGAACATATCCTTACAATAAGTAACAGAGAAATGACTTGCTTCCATTGTTATTTTTTGACACCGACAATGACATTATTTGTCAGTTTGGAGTTGTCATCAACACCAAAGATTAAAATTTGTTGATTTATCGTTTATTAATAATTGTATTTTTATTAACTGTGGAAGCAAAACGAAGTGCACTAAATGGCCAACGTCGATCACCGAGCAGAAATGTTACGTGGTTGTCATAATTACGTGTCTTGTAGTGTTTATAGAGAAAGGACCCCGCACACTTCTTATGGGAAATTTAGATCGATAGATTTTTTTATTTTTTAATATGTTGTAGCCAGGGCGATGCTGATTAAAACGTCTCACGGGCGCAACCTTGTGGGGCCCACGGTTTGGCCGGTAGAGCGACCCAAAGACAGGTCCGAACTCCATGAGGCCAATAATTAAAAAATCGATATCTGAGTTATCTTTGAAGTTAGAGCCTTCGCTCAAAAAGTCTTTGGTAGATATTTTGCCAAGCTATCTTGTCATGTACAGAGAAAAACAAATGACGGTCTTTGATAAGAGGACTTAACTTACTTATGTACATTTTTAAAAGGGGTTATACAGGGTCCTGCAACCGTGCGTCGGGCTTCCATAGCGCCTAAACTATCCAAGTTAGGAATTTCGTTCAGGTACATACTTAAACTGTTAATGAAGGTGCATTTCAGGAAAATATTTTTAATTATACAGGGTGGTAAGAAAAATTTTGAAGAGGAAAAGTCGACTTTTTTAAATGGAATGCCCGGTATATTTTAGCATATTTGCAACCCCCTTAGGAGCCTTTATTCATCCCTAAAATATTACGGCTTTTGAACCTCTGGTTTGGGAGTAAAAAAATATTTTCAAAAAAAACGGGAGTTTACATCATTCTGCTTAAAAATTCTCCATTTACGCAGGTACAGTTTTCATAAGAAAATAAGATGAAGACCTTATTGCAGAGGCTTGAAAACAGCTCTGATTCAATTTTAGTTGTTTTAGTTGTACAGGGTGCTCAAAATTTATTTTCAAAATTAGAGAATTTTGAAGCCATTTTTCTCAACTTTTCCAAATGGAACATCCTGTATATTTTTAGCTAGCGTAATGTAGAATTCATAAAGGAACGTTTTTTGTCCTACAAACATATTGGTTATTTTCATCCGTTTTCGAGTTATTCGCAAATATTACAAATTTTAAGATTTTTCGGGATAACTCATTAACGAGTCAAGATATCGGGGAGTTCTCTTCAGATTCTTAATCACAAAAAAATAGCGCAACTTTTGTCTGATTTAACCGACCTCGTATCTCTTACCGGTTAAGAGATGCCAATGGTGAGCAATGGAGTTCGGCCCTGTCTTTGGGGCGCTCTACCGGCCAAACCGTGGGCCCCACAAGGTTGCGCCCGTGAGACGTTTTAATCAGCATCGCCCTGGCTACAACATATTAAAAAATAAAAAAAATCTATCGATCTAAATTTCCCATAAGAAGTGTGCGGGGTCCTTTAGGACGCCTGTACGCCTGATGGCCTGTGTCTTTGACGAAAGAAAACGGGCGGTTTGCAGCCCTTAAAACTCGTGGTCCTCCAAGTAGAAATGAAGTTGAGTTCGATGGTGACCTTGTCTTACTCATTTTGACTCCAAATAAATAAGGTGCATTAACTTTGAAATTTTTAATTCTATTTATACCTAAACAGTGATGAGTGTTTATAGTTATTTGGGGCTAAATTCAAGCATATTGTTGTTGCTGCACTGCTGCTATAGTTAAGCAATAAAACGAAATTGTCTTTATGAAACCCGGTGAAACTAATTGTTGCAAGGGAACACAAAATCAAAATTTACTCAAAAAATTAACAGGGGACGGTTAATAAAGGGATCCACTATAAAACCATGACAATATAGGAAATATTCAGCAAAATAAGCAAAAATAGACTTTGGAAGTTGTGGAAAAAAAAATTCCGCGGTTTTTGAAAATAAATTTCCGCCATATTGTTGCGACAACAAAAACAACTGAGCAATCAAAAGAAAGCTCAAACCTTCTAGTTTTAACCCTTTCAGTTTGGTTCCTTAATCTTCAACCGTTCGGAAGATACAAATTTTATTTTTCTATTGCGGATTGCAAATCAATTTCTTGATACATAATTTGACATATGTCAAAAACGGTGACAGTTGGGTGGGCAAAAGTTGGATGCGATAAACTCGCAATTAACAGACGAGTCCGAATTCAAAACCAAAACGAGGGTCTTCCATTTAAAATAATAAAGATGGCTGCCGCACTTTCAGGTAAAACCGGAAGTGCTGGGGGGTTGTAAATATTTTATTTTTGGTGTAGGTGGGCGATTACGGTACGGTACCAAATTTCAAAATTCTACTACAAGTGGACACCCAAAATTTTCTAAGGAACGGTTTCGTGAATAACCCTGTTCAAGAATAGACTGTTCACTGTTTAAGATAAAAATGTGAAGTGTTTAGTACCGTTAACTGGCTTAGAAATACTTACCTCATTTCACGTACTTAGTTGCATATTAGGTAATAAAATATTATTTAAAAAACCAACAAAAATCACTAAACAACATTTGTATTAAATAATTACGCGACGCGTGGATGCGTCGGGCATTCCTTTTGCTTCGCGTTATGGCCACACCGTCGACTCCACGAAAAAAGTGAATAGCAACTTTTTTGTAAGCATGAGGCGGGCTTCAATTTTGTATATCATCTCTTATGCCTAAAAGCCAATATTTTAGGAGATATTTGCTGGAAAACGCTTTTAACACTTCTTGTTGGCATATCATCGGAAGCCGAACTCGGATTCCAGGGGATTTTGTGTACAAAAATTGAGCCCTCCGCTTATTTTTCCGTAGTTCATATGGATTTTTTCCTATAATGACTGGACTATTAAGTAACTTTGAAACGCATTTCGTTGGACGCGAGTTGAGATTCTCTTTAAAAGGGCTCTCACCTGTTTTCGATTGAGATTCACGACCCTATCGTACTGCTGACGTTCTCGCTCGCTCTCGAACTCGGCAACGGTTTAGAAATTCCCAGTTTTACGACTCCGGGTAGGGTGCCTTTAAGCGCCTGTACGGCCTGATCCAGGGTTGCATTCTTGATTATTTTGTCGTTAACACTGATCAGTCTATCACCGGGGGTTATCCTCCCGTCTTGCTCGCCAGCGCCATTAGGAACCAAACTTCTGACAACAATTACGGTCAAATTGGAATCGAGAGGATCCTGATAATCCAATATGGAGAATCCCAACCCTCGATCTCCCTTAATCAGTTCGACGTATTCGACCTCGTCCGACCACATGGCCAAGTTGGTGACCTCTAGCGAGCGAGATTTTGCTTTTTGCAAGCTCACTTCGCTCGTCACCGTTACGGTGCTGGAAGTGTTAATGCTCGTATCGCTCAGGGCTTTCAATAATCTCTGCTCGGGTTGCGGCAATAAATTTTTCAAACTACCCCCCAAAATGTTCCTGGCTTCGAAGGCTTCGCGATCCTGCGACGTGTTAATGACGCGATTTTCTTCGTTTTTCCGGGCGCAGACTAACCTCACCGTGCTCGGTAATTCCCGCAGAATTTTAACGACCTCCACGTGCTTGATGCCGAGCAGTCTCTGGCCGTTAACCTCCAGCAATTCATCGCCGGAACTCAATTTTCCATTCACGCCTACCGGTCCTTCGGGAAGAATCGAACGGATGTAGTGGTGAGGGCGAAGTTCGACGCCTCCCTCGACGTCCACCGTCCCCTCCAGACTTATACCCAGGCCCTTCAGTTTCGTCAAGTTGGCGACGACTATTTCGCCGTCGTTGCCGATGATGCCCTCCCACTTTTGCTTGGTGGCGGATTCTAGGTCGTCCTCGAGGTTCGCCTCGAAGTTTTCCTCGATGAAAATTTCGCGGTTTTCGGGGTTCTCCTCGTATATTTCGCTGTTCACGCTAATTACCGTCTCTCCCTCGGGCTCGATCTGACCCTGAAATAGTACAGCTTTTCAATGAAATGAAACGTTTTGCGACAATAAAAATAAAACGGAAATTGAAAACATTGATCGGTGGGTTCGTCAAATCGGTATCAAGCCAACGAATCCCAGTAATTGGCTCTGATTGGAGAAAATCAATTACGGTAGACCGGGAAAGAATCCAAATCGAACAAAGAACACAAAACAATTCACGATTACACTGGGTAGTTTCAAAGTTTTGTTCCACAAAATGTACTTACTGTTTAGGACGCGTTTCGGGGTGTTACTCCATCTTCAGCTAGAAAAGAATTAAACAAAAAATACGAATGAGTTGCCTGAAAAACGAAAAAACGTTTGGGCCAAAGAAAAATAACAGCTTTTGAGTCACACTGTAAATTCATAGTTCATAGGCGCGAAAATTTGGGAAAATTAATAGCGTTTTCCACTGGTAACGAAAAGTGCAAGCAGTGTCAGTGCGAGTCACGTGATCCTACTCCACTAGTTTTTCGCGTGTGTCTTGTCCAGTGGAACATATTTTTGTGCTTTCCGTGCACCAAGCACTATTTTGAATTTCGATTTGAAGGTTAGGAAAAAAGACAAGTTTGTTTTGGACATCAGTTAATGTTTTAGTTTGGCTATGTTTGGTGTATTATTGGCACTATTAATTGTCGGCCGATTCTACACGGAATTTTCGTTTCAAAGCTTGTGCACATCAACCCTTTCCTTAAAATTTTGTAGTTTGGAAATTTTTCTTCTTCCTTTTGGAAAGCTATAGGTAAAGTTATTTTTCTTCGCGATCACTACCGGAGTTGTCAAAATTAACTACTATTGCAATTATTACGTTGTTCAGTTTCTATTCTTGTATTTTGCCTCCATTTTGCTACCCGCACTTTTGCCACGATCGTCACGAGCTCTAGGAGGTCGTGCGAAAAGTGCACCCTGAGTGCGCCAACCAGGGCCAGTGGGGAACAAAAACTCACAGGGTTTCAAAAGTATTTTACCAGTGAAATGTGTTTCTTAAAAAGTGCACACTCAGTGCGCACTAAATCGACCAGTGGAAAACGCTATTAGAGTCACACTAAAGTCAAAAGCAGTTTCTGCGCGCCAACCAGAAGACAACGGTCAGGTTCAGCGCAAACAGTATCCGTCTTTGTCTATGCAATAGCAAAAAAAGGAGTGCGACATAGTTGCCGACCCGACCACCGATACCGGCAAGCGCGAAAAACGGCTCAAGAGCAGGAGCCGTGACCTGTCACCTGTCAAGGAAACCTAACCTGTAACAACCTGTAAGAAAAAAATCGACTAATCGATAAATCTTCTCTCCTTAACGATCAAGTTAATTTTATTACCCGAGTTATTTCAGCTCTGTTTTAATAGGTTAGGTTTTCCTTTACAGGTGACAGGTCACGGCTCCTGCTCTCGAGCGGTTTTTCGCGTTTGCCGGGATCGGTGGTCTTCTGGTTGGCGCGCAGAAACTGTTTTTGACTTTAGTGTGACTCTAACTTTTCCCGCCACCCACCAAATTTCCCCAAATTTTCGCGCCTTACGATGAATTTACAGTGTGACTCAAAAGCTGTTATTTTTTCTTTGACCTAAACGTTTTTTCTTTTTTCAGGCAACTGTTTTGTATTTTGTGTTAATTTCTTTTCCAGCTGAAGATGGAGTAACACTCCGAAACGCGTTCTAAACAGTAAGTACAATTTGCGGAACAAGACTTTGAACCTACCCTGTGTAATCAAACATCAGTTCCTGTTTGAAAATGGACCAAGCTTTCAACAAAAAATAATTCACGTTTAACACATTCACGATTGGACTAATTAAATGGCAAAACGAACTATCAAAGGCACCTGCAAGTTCAAAAAGCTATCCCACGTTTCTAATAATGGGTGACCAAAAAAATGGTTCCACGCACCTTTTCCAGTAGTAGTTCAGAAAGAGTCAACTGAATTTCAGAATCCGTCAGTTGTAGTTCAGATTAGTCAGTTCAAATTCAGAAAGTGTCAATTGAATTTCAGAATAGTCACATTAATTTCAAAATGCGTCAATTGAATTTCAGATTGGTCAATTGATTTTCCGAAAACTTCAATTGAAACTCAGAATTCGTCAACTGTAGTTCAGAAAACATCATTTGTATTTAGAATGCATTATTTCGATTTTTTCTGACTTAAACACATGTATCATACTTGACCGGAAGTGCACACACGGTCACCCTAGATTTTCAAGAACATCGAAAAAATCGGTGAAAAATTGACATTTTCGAAAAACGCAAACACACGTCTACCTTAATTAACCTCCCCAACTCCATCACAATTTTAAAAAAATGGGAGGTTACTACAATCACTAAGATTTTCGAATTTGAGATAGCACCAGATCTTCACGTTTTGGGGTCTCAGGAACCCAAAAAAGCGGTTTTCAAAATGTGTCTGTGTGTGTGTACGTACGTACGTACGTACGTTTGTAAACACGCCACAGCCAAAACTACTGGACCGATCGCCATGGAAATCGGATGATTCATTGTTGACAACAATGATTCGCCATGGAAATAGGGTGAATCCCGGTCGTGTGGATCCCGGACAGATTAAGTTGAGTGCTGAACTTCCTCCGACCGTAGCGCGTAAACCATTGGTCGTATGAAAAAAATGATTATGTGCTTTTTTGTAGAGAATTAAATTTCCCACAACATTGAATAAGACATATTTTGGCATAAGACCGACAAAATCTGAGATATTTGCAATTCAATGTTTTTACCGTATCTGCATTTTTCCGGTAGTCCGGTCGTTCGATCGCAGCGAAAAACAATAGGCTTCAACCTCACATCGATCTGCCTCGACGCTGAAAGTTTCATCAAAATCGGTCGACTCCCTGGACAGTTCGCGTGAAGCGTCTATTGGACCGCGCGAACGCTCGGGCGCGTGCCCCGTCATTTTTTTTTGCCACAGCTAAATAAAGTATGTTTCACAATGTTCCTGACAAGCTAACTGCAAAGGCATATCAAGATTAAAACACAATTGGTGGGATAAATAGCCTAAAATTTGAGAATTTTTACTGTTGAACCGGTTCCTCGGCCATTACGGCCAAACCCGACGCGGGATTCTTTGGGACTTTTTATGACATGTTAAATAGAGTGTCCCGATCATGTTAGAAAAGGTTTTACCTTTTTTTTTTATGCCGGGGTCAAATCTTAATTGCCCTGGACTATTTGGAGCCAATCGCGCAACTAGAAATGCCATTTTGGCACATCAACTTTTTAATTTTTAAATGCAATAAACCCCCATTTTTCACGTCACGATAGAAAAGGCCTTCAAATTCTGCTTCTAAAAATGTATTCACTCTCAGTGCCCTTTTGACCAAAAATTAGAAAAAAATTGATTTTTATCGGACTTTAAAATCGCGGTACAGCCCAAGCCCCTGAACCGATTTAGCTGAAATTTTGCACATGGGGATTGTATTGCACGTCGAAGAGCTGAATAAATTTTGGATTCAATCGGCCCACGGAAAGTGCCGTTTTGGCACACCAATGTCCAACTTTAAATTATTCACTTATTTAACCACCCAAAACAAGTTTTTGAAAGATTTATTGTCACCATCAGAAAGGTCTTCAAATTCTGGTTTCAAAAAAAATGCAGCAGTGAAGCGGCTGGAACCTCCCCATCGCGTGGATCTTTGACTTGTGTTTCTAGCCGAATTAGCACAGAAATTGTATAAGACTGGTTTCAACGACGGTTTTAGAACTGCCTAAAAAGGACTTACTTATACCTACTTTTCTCTAATGAATGTTTCAATTTGTGTGTTCTAAAAAAGTTCTAAAACCATCATGGAAACCAGTCATACATTTTCTTTGCTAATTCGACTAGAAACCCAAGTCAAAGATCCACGCGATGGGGAGGTTCCAGCCGCTTCACTGCTGCATTTTTTTTTTGATGACATTTTCGTTTTATTTACTTCTGAGATTTTGACAGATCGTGAGGTAAGAGAAAATTTGATAGAAATAAGAGAAATCAAAAAATGAAATTGCTCAGGTAAATTTGCATCAAAAAAACTAACTTGACGTGTTTTTGTGTTTTCCGAAAATCTCAATATTTCACCGATTTCTTCGATGTTTTTGAAAATCTAGGGTGACCGTGATGCATGTTTCTAACTCAGACAAAATCGTAGATTTCGAATCCGTTAAGAAAAAGGTGTCAGTCCATTCGAAAAAACAAAGTTAAGGTCATTTTCGGTTAAACCGGAAGTGGAAAAAATTTCCTCAATATACGCGCAAGTGTCTCCGTGCGGGATTGGCCAGCTTTTATTTCAATTCAATATCTTTATTACATCCAAAGATATTCAAGGTGGGAAGTTTTAAAAATAACACCCTGTATGTAGTTCATTACAAAACAAATTACATATTTTTATTTTTTTTTTTTAATTCTGTAGCTTTTTAATTAACTCGTGGTATTCGTATTCGGATACTTTTTTTAATCCAAGTATTCGTAATTTGTATCTGATATCCGAATACAATTGACGGCATCCGTATCCGGTATTCGAATACGTTTCACATGTATCCATACCCAGCTCTGGTTCCAACTACACCTTTTGCGGATGTAGTTCAGAAAACGTCAATGGAATTTGAGAATCCAACAAATGTAGTTCATATTACTTAATCAATTCAAATTCGGAAAGCGTTATGTGTAGTTCAGAATGCCGAAGCAACTGAATTAAATTTCCGGAAAGAATTAATGCTCTTATGAGATTATAAGTGAAAATACTATACTAATACTATGCTTTATCCACGGGTTTTAAAAAAATTCTCACCCGTTGTAAATGAGTCCATTCTGCAACACCCGTGGATAAAAATTTTTCTGTACAGCTAGTACATGTGTTGCCTAGCAAAATGTCGTGCAGTGATACAGTTCTAGAAACGCAAGCTTTGGGATGATAATTGCATGTCAAGAATGTGAGGTTTCTTACAATCGAAGAAAAAAACCGTTTCGTAAAAAAATCGCCATTTTCTCCGCGATTAGTTTCTTGAAGTAGGCAAGTGAGGGGTAAAGATTCTCCTATTGTACGGAAGCGCTGAAGTGCCATCCAGTTCCACTTTAGTTTCATGAAATATTACGAATGTTTCGTGAAATATTACAAAAGTTTCGTGGAATATTACAAAAACTTTCGAGAAATATTACAAAAGTTTCGTGAAATACTATAGAAAAGTTAAGTAGAAATTCTTTAATCTTCAGTGTTGTGCCCTGTTTCAAGGTTACTCTAAATAATTGTTGATATTGTTACAATTTAAAACAAGAGCAGCTTTGAAGCGGCTGGAACCTCCCTACTGCGTTGAAAAAACAAATGCGCATCAGTATAGAAATATTTTAGAGGCAGGCGGTTGTTTTTACCTCTTGTGTTAAAATGCTAGACTAACAGTACAGTACAATTATCTATCACTCAGGCAATAAAGAAAATGATATTATTTGAAACTTCAAATAGAATTGAATATTCAATTACCTGAAGTTTCTATTTACAAGTGATATGGTGCTATCAGCGTTTTATCGACGAAACACTCGATAGAAAACAATAATTTACTATTTCTTTGTTTTAGGAGGGGTATAGGGGGTCGCTTTCACCTCATTGTGTCATGCATTGCTGGAATCGCAATTAAATTCTCTATCAATTGCGACAATAAAAATTTTAATTTGGGGGTTCAGGGTAGTTTTCACACCTGTTTTGTAATATTTCAGGAAGCTTGTGTAATTTTTTATGGAAACTTTTCTAATATTTCACAAAACTTTTGTAATATTTCACGAAAGTTTTCTGAAATTTCACAAAACTTCTGTAATATTTCACGAAACATTCGTAATATTTCATAAAACTAAAGTGGAACTGGATGGCACTTCAGCGCTTCCGTAATCCGTACTATTGTATAAATATTCTATTGTAATTTATTGGCATTCATCGGGAACGATATACTAACCTCGTTGGAATCAATAGGGATCCAGCTAAGAGTGGTCTGCGATGGACTGGGAGGGCTCAAATCCTTCTGCTCCTGAACCGCCAACGCCTCCTGGAGTTGCTCGAACTTGGGCCCCCTCAAGTACCTCTCCAAAGTTAATTTGACGGCATTCGAAGTTTGTTTCAACTTCTCAACGGCTTCGTAATTACTAAATCCTTGCAGCGGCTGGCCATCAACCTCCACAATCCGATCATTAGTATAAATTTTGCCGGAACGATGCGCTTCGCTCCCTTCGCTGATGCTCTTGACGAAAATCCCACTCAAATCCTCGCGTTCACACACATAACCCGCTATGGTTATCCCTAAGCCGCATTCGTTTTTATTCAATTCCACCGTGAAACGCTCCGTTTCTGGAAGGGTGAATTCGATATCCGCAGGGGTAACGATTATGTGGCTATCGCTGCTAACCGGTGATGGAATCCCATTGTTGTTGTTTTCGCAAAGGGAATTGTAAATTATGGGATTTTCCACGGAATTCAATTCGATTTGGGTCTGCTCGGTTTCGGCACATAACGACGAGTTGCTGTAGGTGGCGTAGAAAGAGGAGGTGTAGCCGTTTTGTTGAAGTTGTCTTTCGAGCTCTTCAATGTCTGTTAGGATTTTCGTGGGGACTATGGGGGCTGGACTCGCAAAGTTTTGGAAATCAGACGAGGAGGGCTCAACAGGGCGTGCCACCACCATCCTGACCTGAAAGCGACGTCTTTACTAGCCAAGGAACGGGGTTATACTGTGCAATGCAGATTTTAGTACATGCGGATGACATAAAATGAAGAGTAAATAATAAAAATTGTTATTTATTATTTATCATACAAAGGGGAGAAGTGACACATTTTAGCGCGTAACTTCTCCCCACGTCTATAATACTATTTTTTTATGTTTTGGCATTTGAATGTCACCATTCAAGTAAGTACGCATTTTAATGCTACAATGGGCTTCATTCTTCAGGATGCATTGGAGGCAAGCAAAAACAGTACCAAGTTTCACAGATTTCTTGTTCTAAAGCCTTCGTTTAAATTTGGAATTGATTCACTAGCCCGTTTAAAAGTTTCAATTCAAAAAGTGGAGTGGGGAGGTTAAAAATTTAACATGCGACCTTATGGAAACTTACCACAATTTCGTTTATATTGGCAAAAAAGTTTAGAAAAAATAATACCATTACTTTATTCATTTTTATGTGTATAGAATGAATACTGAGGAACAGTGGCCCTCTAATAGTAATAATAATAATTATAATTTTCAAATGACGTTTAAAAAACTAATTTTTACCTATTTCTGTGAATACATATAACATGGTACACATAGAAAAAGAAGTTAATTTCCAAGAAAAAATCGATTTGGAGAGTTCTGGACACTTTGGCCAAGCAAAGAAATCGAAGAATGCAAACATCATTTTAGTTTTTCTATTATTTTTTTTAGTTCTGCTTACTTAAGTTCAATATTCTTCATTTCATTTTGTTAATACTACATAATCTTCTTATAAATATTATTAGTATTATTATTATTATTATGAAAAAAAATTTCGCCTGCGGCGCTGCCCCCGCCCCCACACTTGGTTGCTGCAATCTATCAATGCAGTGTTATTGTGTGCCCCCGGTAAGCAAACACGCCACTGCTGAGGAATAATTTGGTATGATTCTTATAAAAGGTCACTGAACTCGTTCTCGAGATATTAATTTATTAGTCAATAAATGTTTCGTTTTCTAATTATTCGTTGCAAAAACGTGGCATCATAGTCTTGAGAAAACCATACTAACGATTTTTAACCTTCAATTCAAATGATTTTTTACATTAGGTAAATTTTCGCGATTTTGTGGTTCAAACCACAAATGCTTAGCTACTGTCAGTTTCAAACCTTCCTCCGTATGTAGGTTTGAAACAGGCAGAATTATGACGCTGTAGTTAGGCAACAGTTTCGATAACGGATGAAAATACCAATCAGAGCTACGTATTTGTGGTTCAAACTATAAAATCGCAAAAATTTACCTATTATCGTGGCAGTAGTTGACAGAATGGCCAACTTAAAGGAAGTTACAGTGTTGCGAGAGGTTTCTTCATGATTTCTTACTTCTGAATCACGGGCTTTTATCTAATTCTAATTAGAGATGTGAGTTTTCATGAAAAATACATTTGTTGAAACTTTTCATGAAATTCTGAAAAGTTTAAAAAAAAATGAAAAGTTGTCCGACGGTAGTATAAAGTATTCTGGAGAATTAAGTAAATCTGCAACAGCTGAATAGGGAACATAATATAATATTAAATGACAAAAATAGTAAGTGTATAGGTAAACAAGTTAATAAGTCAAAATAAAAGCATTAAACATTAAAATTCATCGTTGTTTCCATCTTTTAAGTAGTATTTCCCTTCATTTCACTGTTTCCAGTGCTCAATGGGTACTGATACTACTTAGAACGACTAGAATTGGCGGCGCTGTCGATGGAAGTTTATTATTACCGCATTGATACTTTCAACAACTTTTCAAGAAAAAGTGAAAAGTTTCAACATAGGCTGAAACTTCAATGAAATGAAAAGTTTTTGAAACTTTTCAACTGAAACTTTTCAAGCTCACATCTCTAATTCTAATAATTCTAATAGGATTAAATGTCTATAAATCTCATTATTACTGTGTTTACTTACTATTTTAATACATCTGCCCATTTTAATCGCTTAACACTAATCGTTCATTTCACTCAAAAAATTTTGCTTCGTAAAGTTGGAATAAGGGTTTTCAGCATAAAAGGATGGAAGATGTGCCATGTCAGACCCCCTATGCGCCGCCATAAACAGTATACCATCTGCGCATAGTGCGCTGCCGCTTGATTGGCTTGACGTCACAATTAGAAAAGGACCCTCTTATACTAAAAACCCTTATTGGGTACATTCACCCCCAAAACTTTTATAACTCAAAATGAAAATATCGTGTAATTTGGCGAAACAACAATTATTTATACGAAAAATGACTTTCTGTTCGTTAGATAAGTGCGTAAACTATTCTTCATTGCCTTCACGCTATTATTGCAACGTTCAGTGGGCAGAAATTAATTTATTTGAAATTCTGGGTGCTTTTAGCTCCGATTGTATGTCCAATACATCCTTAAACGATTTTTGGTGACATTTTGTTTTTAGGAATTGTATGCCTACATCAATTACATTAGATAACTGTCAAACACAAATCCAGACATATTTCATTTTCAGGTAATTCGATGTTTGTTGCACTACTGCCTAGGTAACAAAATACAACCACTCTTAAATTTCTTATAACTGGAAAACTATTAATTGGACCCTGAAAGTATTGAAAAACACATAATATCTCAGTATTTGAAGTCGAATACCTATTCCATTAAACTTAAGTACGAGTGTTCTGAAGCACCCTGTAGGTATAGGTACACGGAACTGGCAGTCCGTCTGTGTTCTATGTTATGTGCTTCGAAGCATATGCGTAAGCACTATAGTTTTATAGAATTCGCTCGGTCGCTCGTCCGTCTACTCTGTCCGTCACACAACTTGAGAACAAAAGCAGATATCGAGCTGAAATTTTATTCACGGATGTATAACCAGAAAATCTCGATGGGGATTGGTGTTGGGCCATATCGAGTCAGAGGGGTGGGATTATGGGAGGAAGAACCGAAAAACTAATAATTGCAATAACTTTTTTGACGAAATCGGATGCATGGGGTGGAAACGAGGGATTGTAATTTGATAGACATGGATGTCAACCGTCGAAAAATCTTTTGAGTTCTCAGGCTAAAATCTACCCCTGCGCTACTAACACTTTTCTTTAATTTCTCAGAAAATTTTGGTTTTGCCTATTAACATAAACGTCTCTAAATTATGAAACACCATAAATACAAAATCGTCGCTGTAAATCATAAAGGAGCTGACATTGATTCGTGAGGCGTTCAAAACATTTCTCAACGCATTGAACTAGGCTGATGGTGAAATTGAAAATGCAAACTGACTATGTGGGGTGGTGAAATGAGGGGTTGGAAGTTAGAACATTGTAATTATGTAATTTGTCACAGAGAAGCAGTAGCTTTTGTGAAACTACGGCGACGCGGTATGCAATGTATGTTTCCTCGAATAAAGATGGGTGAATTTTTGGAAAAAAAATAGAGAAGGGGTGGCAAAATTAGGGCATTTGATGGTCTTTTTATCTTGAGACTGGCAAATATTTGCTTCTTCGTTTCTCTAATGGCGGACGTCAATAAACCGGATATTCCAAACAGGAATCATTCTTAATTGAAAATTAATTGAAAATCCGTTATTTTAACACTTTTTCCAAAAAACAAACAACTTTGCATTAGAAAAAAGAAATAATTTATTATTTAGACAATATACGCATTTTACAGGACTCCTGTACTAATCTGAATAGTCACTTTAACTTAAAATGGCAGAAATCACAGCCAACAAAACATTTCAGCCCTCAGGTGGTCTTTGAAACTTATGGTAAAATTTTTTCATATGATTGTAAAGAGAATTAAAATATCTTTCGAATCGCGTAAAAAAAACGTCATCCCGTCATCTTGCTATTTATGGTAACAAAGTTAACGTCACTTCCGGTGAAACCGGAAGTAACAAAAAGTTTGTAAGTATGCCAAAATTAGCGTTTTGAAAGATATAATTATGAATCAATAAATATTTCAAGTTGATATTTCAAAAAATTAGGAAATGGCGAGGTGTTACATGGGTTTGTTGACACCTGGTATATACCCTATATTTTAATCTTTGCCCCACACGTAGCATTGTTTCTTTATTTACGTTCCAAATTATGCTTCTTTTGGTAATCGTGCTTTGTGGTTCCTTTTGGGGTCTTATAAGAATCAGTTTTACCTGCCTATCTACAAAATTGCATTACAAATAAACCGCTTGTCTTCCAGCTTCTTTGGAGTAGCTTTGATTCGAGCAAAGACTTTCACTAGAACCCTAGTTTTTTCAAGAAATTCGCTTCAAAGAACAGGATGCGACCTATAAGGTAATTAACCGCATTCCTGGGTGGACAGGATTTAAGACCGAACTGCAAGGGTGAGAACGGAGAGAATAAGAAAATAAATAAAAAATATAAAATTTTTGCCTTTTCAGAAGGTTCCGACTCCGAGTGCATGCAATTAAGAAAAAATTGACTTAAAAAGATGGTAATTACATTTTTTCTCCCACTCACCAGAGGCACTGTTTGCAGTTTTTTCGTTAAATAAGAGCGTCGGCTATCTGTAGAGGTATCTTTTCTGTGGGTATACCTTTATAATTTGGCACAACTTCGGATTAAATAGTTGATCCGTATCAGCGGACGATTTCTACCCACACCATATTATTATGCTCGATATTGATATTATACAAAACTCGCGACAAAAGTAATCAAATAAAGGGAGGCTATGGAAAAGAGTTTTGGACACTGATGACAATTAATGTTGGTTAAATTTTTGTGAATAGTTTGTGTATCCGGTGGTGTTAAAATTCAATATGGCGCCCACAAGAAAAAGAAAAGTTGTTTGTCTTTATTCCAAATCTAGAAGGACTAGAAAATTTCTGTCAATGCCATTCAATTGACAGCTGTCAAAGATATGAAAGGTCCAAGTTTCACTTAAATAACATCAATCGTTAGGAAAATATTAATTTTTCTTTAAATTGGCAATTTTCAGATTTTTTGTGATAACTCAGGAAGGAATCAAAATATCGGGAAATTCTCTTCAGATTCTTAATCGCCAAGAAATAGCGCAACTTTTCTCTAATTTAATCGACCTCGGACCTTTTACCGTTTAGAGAGCCCAATGGTAGCATCGAAAAATTACCCACCCTGTATAGTACTTGTGATGTCATTTGTAATTACTGTCTTCAAGTAACAAGGTTCAGAATATTTACGAGGCGGCTTCTAACGAGCTGAGACTCGAGCTGAGAAGATGGCTTAAATTAGAAAGAAGTTGAGACTCGAGTTGCGCTTTTTGAAGATGATAAGAATTTCTGAAGAATTCTCCGATATCATGTGATTCGTTCCTAAGTTATGCCAAAAAAAACTGAAAATTGACATTTTAAAGAAAATTTGATATTTTCCTAACAGTTGATGCTATTCAAACGAAACTTGGAACGTGCTTGGAACTTTTACTACTCTCCATTTATTTTCTATTGCAGTGACAAAACGTCAAAATTTGAATTTTAGGTTGGTATGAAGAAATTTTGCAAGGAATTTTACTGACAGGTGAGTTGGGAGAAGCGATTTCAATGCGATACGTCAGAAAAATGACAACTGTCAAAATTTTGCAATTGCTCTGAATTGACCCACAATGGCTTTTGTGTGCGTGCAGTTTTGAGTAAAGTGCAAAGAAAGACATTCACGAAAAAGGCTCAGATACGTTTATCCGTGACATTGCCGCTAACAATAAAAATAAACCCTAGAAGATTTGGGTTATGTAATGTTTTTGCTTTCCCGCTAAATCTCGATCAAATTGTCAAAAGTACAGGCCCTTACAAATTAGGGTTGTACAGTAGGGTGGGCCGAAATAAACAAATTTTGGAATTTCGTTTTGCAATACTCACCAAAACTTACCTTTAACTATTCTAAGAAGAAAGTTTATTTAAGGTTTTGCGATAATTCAACATCTTCAGCCCTCTACCGCCCCTCAAATATTGGTTACCTTGAAATTTGAAGTTTACAACGAAATATTTTTTTAAATGCAATATTTATTGTTTTTCTATCACTACTAAGCTCGGAGTAGATTTTAAAGATCACTAAGGGCCGGTTTATCGATGCTCAGTCATCGCAAACTGAAAGCCAATTGCCTAGCAACTAGCGATGTGATTGGTTACAAACTGTCAGTTTGCTGTTAGCTGACACTTAGCTGAGCATCGATAAACCGGCACTAAGGGCCGTTTTTTGACCTCCAGATGAATTTAGCTACCTACTAGACGTCCATTGTCTTATAGTTTCAAAGACAATTAACTCTAATCAATCAAGTTGCTGGTGCATGCATGACAGAACTTACGACAGTCCAATGACAGTACTGGTTGCCGTCTAAACTTCAAACGTTATATTTTCGTGCGTTTTTTATTCGAGTTTCTGTGCTTCAGTTTCGAATTAATAAGGGTTTTTTAAAGGCAATTTGTACTAGAGTGCCCTATATTTGATGCGTCTTCGAAGACTAAGAAACGCACAAAATATATCGTTCGAACTTTAAACGTCAACCAGTATGGCAGCATAAGTTCTGTCGTGCATACACCAGCAACTTGATTGATTAGAGTTAACTGTCTTTGAAACTATATGGCAATGGGACTTCTAGTAGGTAGCTAAATTTATCTGGAGGTGAAAAAACGGCCCTTAATGATCTTCAAAATCTACTCCGAGCTTAGTAGTCATAGAAAAACAATAAATATTCCATTTAAAAAAATATTTCGTTGTAAAACTTGAAATTTCAAAGTAACCAATATTTGAGGGGCGGTAGAGGGCTGAAGCTGTTGACCTATGGCAAAATCTTAAATAAACTTTTTTCTTAGAATAGTAAAAGGCAAGCTTTGGCGACTATTGCAAAACGAAATTCCAAAATTTGTTTTTTTCGGCCCACCCTATATTGTACAGTTCCAGAAAAATTTTAGTTCTGCAATAGAAAATGAACGGACTTTAGGTATATTTTTGACAGATGTCAATTCAATGGCATTTACAGATATTTTCTAGGCCTTTTCTTTAAAATGTCAATTTTCAGTTTTTTCAGAATAACTCAGGAACGAATCAAGATATCGCAGTGTTCTTAACAGATTCTTAATCATCTTCAAAAAGCGCACCTTTTTTCTAATTTAATCGATCATCTCACAGCATCAGACATAACTTCTTTTTTTTTGCACAAAATAGCAACAAACAGTGAATTGCAAGGCTGAATTTCCTTATGTTGGCAGCAGTTATGAACAATAAATTTAAAATGGTCATACACAGCAAACTGAATGATAAACATGCAATAAATTGATGAAATAAAAAATGGGGGCTATTCTAAAAATAGTGCACAATGCGAAAGTGAAGCCTTACATATTGGTGTTTTAAAAAAGCTAACCACCTGTGGCCCAGCCTGCCTGAGAACACTGGCAACTTGATCAGCAGCGAAGCCCCTTAGATTGACATCTCCAATTTGCAAAATGTGGTCCCCACTTTGCAACCTACTGTCTTTGTCAGCAATGCCTCCCGGAAGGATACTTTTTATGACGACGCCAGTGCTGCGACCACCGACAATCCCAAATCCAAGTCCTGACCCATCATTGACCAAATCGATAATCTCAACTTGTGACCATTCCGTACTTAACACCATGATGTTCTGTAACTTCATGCATCTCACTAGTTGTTTAAAACTTGGCGCGGCTCCAGTCCAGTTTGGTGTTTGCTCAATCAATAGTGGGGATTTTAAATAGTTAATTTAGTGAGGTTATGTTCGGTGGAAGTGCTGATAAGAAGATAAATACGTGACGTATACTGTTTGAATTATTCCTGATAAGAATGTTTTTGTATTCACAGACATGTTGGGCACTATCGATCCTCACAACAAACTGTCTTTATTGTTATCTTCTTCGAAGTCAAAGTTCAACTGACATGTGAGAAATGTCAGAAATGTCAACCGTTCAGCGGATCTTTCACTTGGACACTAGGAAATAGGAGGCGAATACGCAGGACAGGGTACAACAATACCTGAAATCACGCATTTACAACGCAAATCGATAGAGCGATTTTAATATTACACTCTGTTCCATCAAAGTTGTCGGCCAGTGCCACTGGACTGGAGTGCATTAGCCATAAAAATGGGTCTATCGGACACGCAATCGCAACGCTGAATCACCCCTTGCTCTTTCCTAATTCCTTGCCTTATCCCATTAGCCTTTTTTTGAAATTAATGAAGTATATTATGTAGGTACTTATATCATATAAATCTCCCCACAAACAATTTTTTTTAAATATAGGATTTAACTTTATTTAACCAAAGCCGGGCGTGCGGGCGGTTGTCGATTTCTGATGCGCCCGGCGCTCATTTACTAAAATCTAAAATACAAATGCTTTTCACCCCTAAAATGACATTTTTCGAAAAAATGGCACTAAGGTTTTCGATCCAGCGATGCAACAACTATCGAATTGGATAATGACAATATGCCCTTTTGCTAAGAAAAATTCAAAAAGGAGCCTTATTGTCCCTAAAATGAAAATTTTCTAAAAAATTGCACTGAGGTTTTTGATCCAGCAATACAACAGCTGTCAAATTCGATAGTAAAAATATGCTTTTTTGTAAAATAAATTGAAACAAGGGCCCTTTTGTCACTAAAATGACATTTTTCGAAAAAATGGCACTTAAGGTTTTCGGCTTGAACAAAAATCAGCTTTCAAATCCGATAATAAAAATATAGTTATGCATAGGTTTTTTTTAATTCACCATTTTTTGGTCAAAAAGGCACAAGTGTGAATACATTTTAAGAAGCAGAATTCGAAGAGCATTCATATGGTAACGCGAAAAATGGGGGTTTGCATTTAAATTTTTAAAGTTGATTTGCAAAAAAGGCACTTTCTGTGAACCGATGTGGCCCAAATTCTAATTAGCACCTACAAATCTCCCACTGAATATGTGCGCCAAATTTCATCTCGATACGTTCAGTAGTTTGAGCTGCAGCGTGATCACAAACAGACACAGACAGACATTCTTCAAAAACCACTTTTTCGGATTTCTAGGATCCTGAAACGAAAGATTTGATGTTTTTGGCGATTCGAGTTTTTGATCGATTTTATTAACTTGCTTCGCCAAGCGTAAAAGTTAAAAATGGGCAGCTGCGGAAGCGGCTAGAACCTCCCCACTTGGTGAATTATCCAATGTTATATCGCCTATAAATTTCAATCCAGTCTCCAGTGTTTCGGAAGTTTTTCAAAATTTTTATTATTTATTGCCAAAAACGCACCATGAATAATTGCATTTTTGTTAACAGAATTTGAAGACCTTTCATGTGCTGAAATTCTTCAAAATTTAACCCTTTTTTGCCGAAAGGGCACTAAGTTTGAGGAAATTTTTGGAAACGATATTTGAAGACATTTCATGTGAGTTTCATGTACTAATAAAGAAAATGGGAGTTATTACTCAAATTTCAAAGTTGATACGCCAAAATGGCACTTGCCGTTCGCCGATTGCCACCAATATCAATTCAGCAGCTCTTCGGCTGGCAATGATATCTCTAGCTATCAAATTTCAGCCAAATCGATCCAATAGTTTGGACTGTAGCGTATGTTTTTTTGAAATTTCGATTTTTTTGATATTATGCCAAAAAGGCGCTAAGTGTAAGTACATTTCTAGATACAGAATTTGAAGACCTTTCATGCGCTGATAACAAAAATTGGTGTTCACAGTAAAATTTCATAACTGATGCACACTTGGCGTTTGCGGATTGGCAAGAAAATTGACTGGGCTCACCAGAAGGCCAACAGTAACCTCCATACCAAATTTCATGAAAATCTGTTCGGTGATTTTCGAGGAATCTTGCTCACACACGTACATACAGAGCGTTTCAATGAAAAGGAGCCACCCCGATCGAATATCTCGTAAATCAAATAAAATATGAATATTCGCTCGGACAGGTCGATTTTGATTTCGAGAGGGACACTTAAATCTGTGCTTGACGAAAATTTGCAACTTACCCCCTACCCCCCACCAACCCCACTTCAAAATTTTAAATGGCAACCCCCCACTTGTGACACATCATTTGAAAGCTAATTTCATTGCCAATTCAAGACTGCAACAATTTGTGATATTTGTCCAACTCCAGCGCCCTCTGTGGTCAAAATTTAAATTACATTAGGACTCTTTGTGATACATCATTTTGAAAGGCTTTGGAATTCTCTGTAAATTGAAATTAGCTTTCAAATGATGCATCGCAAGTGGAGTGTTGCCGTTTGAAATTTTGAAGTGGTGGGTTTGGTAGGGGGTAGGGTGTAAGTTGGACAATCACGCCAAGCACGGAAGTGGAACGCTCTGTATACATACACACAGACATTTTTTAAAAACCACTTTTTTGTGATCCTGGGACCTTGAAACGCAAAGATCTGGTGTTATCTCAACTTCGAATTTTGGAGTGATTGCAGTAACCTCCCATTTTTATATGGTTGTGGGTTGTGGGGAGGTTACTGCATTCACTCCAAAATTCGAAATTGAGATAAAACCAGATCTTTACGTTTCGAGGTCCCAGGATCATGAAAAAGTGGTTTTTAGAAAATGTTTGTGTATGTATGTGTGTAAGTATGTGAGCAAGATTTCTCGGAAACTACCGGACGGATTTTAATGATATTAAACTCAGTGCCCTTTCGGCAATATATAATAAAATTTTTGAAAAGAATTTCCGAGACATTGTGGATTGAAAATAGGTAATTAGTTCTAGGATTCGATCATTCACCTAGTGGGGGGTTCTAGCCGCTTCCGTAGCTGCCCGTTTTTTTTCATTAATTTCAGTGCTCACTAAACTCTTAAGAAGGTTCTAATTCTAGTTCCAGTTTTCTAGTTATTAAAGAAATTGCGATCAAGCAGAATAGAAATTAGTAAAGCAAAGCCCGGCGGCGAGACTTTCCGATGGAAACCGCATGATGATCATACATATTCCTTATTCTCATTCATAGATATTTTGATTGATTGTATTTTAATGACACGATTACCATTAAACCCAATGATTTCATGTTAGTCACTAATTCGCTTTAAAATATAAAGTAGGTAGGTACCTATACAGGTATTATACAGGGTTATTGCTAAGTGATTGTACCCTCGTAGATGGCCTTGCGTGCTTTCTTTTATCATTTTATCTCGAGCCAAACGTCATAATTATTGACTTCTACTCTTCAGCGCAGCAAGTTAATAAAATCGATCGAGAATCACCAAAAACATCAAATCTTTACGTTTTAGGGTCCTGGGAATCTGAAAAAGTGGTTTTTGAAAAATATCGGTCTGTGTGTCTGTGATCACACTGTAGTTCAAACTATTGCACGCAACGAAATTAAATTTGGCACAAGTATTCAGTGCCCAATTTGTAGGTACTGATTAGATTTTTGGGCCACATCGGTTCATGGAAAGTGCCTTTTTGGCCCATTAACTTACAAAAGCGACATCTTTTAAGGAAAAAGTGAAGACCGCCTTGACAGATGGAACGTTCCTAATAATTCAGTATTAACAAGTTTTTGTTGTTTAAATTGTATTAACTATTTTTAGATTTAGATTATAGATTTGTATTTTTATATAGGGCAGGATGAAAAACAAATATTTAATTTGATTCTGTTTCCTTTTCTGGAGAAAAATGTAGTGTTTTTCTTTCAATGAATAAACCTTTTATTATTATATAAATCCCCAAAAAAACGGTGCCGGGAAAGAAACCTATATGTGTGACTGTATATTTTTGTTACCGGATGTGATAGTTAATTTATTTCAAGTCAAGTCAAAAACGTCATTATAGTGG
This sequence comes from Pycnomerus fuliginosus, assembly GCA_963924575.1. NCBI lineage: Eukaryota > Metazoa > Arthropoda > Insecta > Coleoptera > Zopheridae > Pycnomerus > Pycnomerus fuliginosus. Next base: position 14,434,846 of record OZ004617.1, on the reverse strand, counting down.
CAAAAGGACCCTTTTTTGAATTTATTTTACAAAAAAGCATGTTCTTACTATCGGATTCGGTAGCTGTTGCATTGCCGGGTCAAAAACCTTAGTGCCATTTTTTCAAAATTTGCCATTTTAGAGGCAAAAAGGCCCGTTTTTGACTTTTTGTTAGCAAAAGAGCAACTATTATTATAGAATTCGTTAGCTGTTACATTACCGGATCGAAAACTTTGGTGCCATTTCTTCAAAAAATGTCATTTTAAGGGTGAGAAACATTTGTATCATTGAGTAATTTTGTATTTATTCGTCAGAAAATTGTTTCTGTTGAATTCACTAGCACTATATCTACACAGAATACAAAGATCCACGCGATGGGGAGGTTCCAGCCGCTTCTCTGCAGCATTTTTTTAAGTGGTAAAGTGGAGTGGGGAGGTTAAAATTTAAACGGCTTACACATCACTTTTCCCATGTTTCGGGGGAATTATGTACCTATATCTACCTACCATAATAGGAACACTGTTTTGAAAAAATCTCAAAAATCTGCCTAAACTTTAACATAGGTAGCTAGTAAAGCTTTTCACGCGGTGTGACTCTAGACAAACTAGGTCGAAAAACTAGGTCATGCATCCGGCTCTTGAGCGTTAAGCTCAAAATTTCAAACTCCAGCCTTGGATAGCGGTGCATTTCGATCTCATTAGAACCGGCACCAGTTGGGGGTTGTGTTGGTGGGTCAAAAAACTTTGGACTATGTGCCAATAAAGAATTATTCGTTCAGTAAATCAGCACAAAGTGCATTATTTAGTTTTTCGACTGTACCATATAACTCTTGCCGTGAGGAAATTTTTACGTCCAGTAGGTACTTTGTTTAAAAACGTCACCTCTACATATGAATAACTGTTAAAATTCTGCTACACACTCACTCCACCTTATCTTACTTACCTATATACAGGGCGTCCCAGAAGGTGCGAAAAATCTGTTAATGGCAGACTCCTGAACCTAATCTGAGATGAATTTTCCTTTGCGGAAATTGCCAGAGCTCAATAGTTTTTAAATGGGAAGCAATTGTAATCCGCCAATCAGAATGAATCTCTGAATTCGACGGTAAAGGTAAAGTAAAAAGATGTACAGGTGCGTACCTGGTTCTCTCAATTTCTGGAACTTATTGTCCGATGAAAGGCAAAATCTCACGTGGGGCGAAAACCTCATGAAAACCCGCTTTCTGACGTGAACGACAATAAGGCTCAAATAAATGCCAAAACACAATTAACACATCGCAAAATGGCAGAACCAATTTTTAAAATGACAGAACCAGAAGCGTTGTGTCTCTTGTTAACTAAAAACAGTCGGCATAAGTATATCCTTGTCGCACAAATTGCATAGGTCTATTGTTTCTGTTTGAAAACTATTGAACCCTCGCAATTTTTGCAAAGGAAAATTCGTCTCAGATTAGGTTCAGGAGTCTGCCATCAACAGATTTTTTCCGCGAGTTCTGGGACACCCTGTATAGGTAGGTAGGTACCCAATCCTAATAAGTATCTCTCTTGATATGTTTCTGGGTTTTTTAGGTTTTATTTGGAGGTATGGCACGGCGCGCGGAAATTTTCGTGACGCAGAATAAGATTGAGAAATTATGAGATTATGCGAACGTCACACGTAATGACGTCATGACAGCGTGTCGTGTTAACATCCGGTGAACAGATCAGAGAGACGGCACTGCCATGGAGTAGGGAAAGTCATACGGACATACATACGTCCCTTTTTCCGATCTTCGCAGCATATTGCGAGCTCCCGAAAGTATGTGTGTAATTCCGGCAAGTTATTTATGACACTTTCAAACAAGACATGGAAAATGGATGGAACAACTCAGGGATATCGGCCATTCTCTTCGATCTCGACAACACCATCATTCCGACTAGAAAGGCGGACAAACTCACTTGCAACCAAGTAAGTTCAATTAATTTTACCTCTAAACCTGCATTTTCCATTTCTCAAATCGTGTCGAGCAAAATAAAATCCCAAAACCCCGTTTTCGCATTTGATAAAAATCGGAGACGGCCCTGGCAGGATCAGCTGTTTTTGACATTTGCTCTTTGACAGCGCCTCGGAAATGTCAAAGCGGAACGTAAATTTCAGGTTGTTTAAAATTTAATCGAGTCAATGACTGGAAATCTAAAAATACGTGAGTGATACGAGACGCTCAAAATTACCGAATTTAGAAAGCGTCGAGAACGAGAAGCTGATACTAAATATAACCTTGACGCTCTATGCACGCGTCGCAGTTGTATCGAGTGAGTACGCCCGTGAACAGCTCTGAAAATGTCCGGGGAAGTTTCCGAGGCCGTGAAAAAATGCGTGGCCATTCTCAAGAACACGCAGAACGACTCGGAGAAGTTCGCTGGGCTCTTTATGGTCACCAAGTTGGTCAAGGCGAAGGACTGCACCCCTGCCTCCAAGAAAGCTGTCTTCGAAGCTATCGGGTTCGATTACATCAAGCGACTCCTGCTCACAAACGATGTTGTGGACGACTGCCCGCCTTCTTTGTACAAATCACTGGCGTTATCGATCCTCACTGCGTTCGCCAAGGAAGCTTCGCTGGCCACCAATCCAGAAATGCTGGCACAGATCCCGATTCTCCTCGACATTGTACAAAAAGCCGACGATGATGACTTGACATCAATCGGGGAGACTTACAATATCCTGAAAGCAATTATCACTCATCCAGGGGGGCAGAAAGCCTTAATTGAAACCGGAGGAATTAAACGTCTGACAGAAATCTACTCCCAAGGAAGTTTCGAATCAGATCAAGCCCTCAACATTTTAGCAGTTCTAGTCGCTAATTTAGGCCCCAAAAGTTGGGATGAAAACGACCCACAACCTCTACACACCCTTTTGAATAAAGTAGCTGTCGATTTCGAGCAAGATCAGGACAAGAGGAAGTTTGAACTGTGTGAGATTCTAAATGCGTTGATTTTTAATGCTCCACGACAGATTATTGCCAGCACTGCAGATAAGGAAACTTGGCCACAAAGCCTTTACAAAGGTTTAACTGATATTTTACAAAGCAAGATTGGACCTCAACAACGAAACCCAGCTTTGATTCTAGCTTCAAGCGTGTTAGATCTTTTGAGTGTGGAGTGGGCTTTGTCCGATGAAGAGAAACCAAAACAATTCTTCTTGCTATTGATTCAACTTGCTGCAATTGAAGTGCGAATGCAGTTGGATGGCAAAAGTTTAAAAGCAGCAAATTCGCAGCGAAATCTAGTCACCGCTTGCTACATTATCCTAGAATTAACTATTAATTACATCACGACTGACCAACTGGATTTGGAGCAGAAGGAGAAACAGAGTTTGTATACAGGATTGAAGGGGGCTTTCACTGCTATAATTAACTTGTTGTTGAGAGTGCAGGCTGACAAGAAAAGGCCAGATGGAGAAGAAAAGTTGTTTACTTTTGCAACTATTCGTGTGTTGGCAGCTTGGTTGGCTCAGGAAACGTCCGCTTTAAGACAACAAGTGTACCAACTCCTACCGTATATCCTAGAAGTGGCACATGAAAGTTTCAACACAAACAAAGCAAGGAGATTGGCTGAAAAAGCGGGAACTTTCAACCCTAAGGATTTTGATGAAACCAGTACTGTAGATATTTTTCGAATTTTATTGCCAGGATTATGTCATTTGGCTGTAGAAGATCCGGCAAGAGCTATAATCCTTCAATGTAAATCCGATAAGGTTTTGTATGAGTTCATGGAGTTTCATTGGTCAATTGTACATTACAAACGCCCCCCTGTACCACGTTCTGAAAGGCTGAAAGTACTAAGTCAACCGAAGCAAGAATTATCAGCTGAAATCCTAGCCGACATGCAGGATTCTCGGCTGGCCATGATCAGTGCCTGCAATGTACTAATGAATCTCACAGTATTGGAAACGAAACACGTGGAAGAGAGTGAGAGTTTCAACAGTTTGCTCAAATTTATATTTGAAAACTTACCTGAACTAAAAGATATACCGGAAAATTTAGTTTTACACGGTAATTTAGCAGTTCTGGGCTTGTTGCTTTTAAAACAACTGTCGAAAAAAGTCAAGAAGAACGACTTTTCGATCTGTAGATATATCCAAGCTACTATTAGGTTCCTGTGGGATGCTTACACAATTGATGAGTCGAATGATCCCACTGCTTTAGTAGTTGCCATGGCTTATAAGGAGCACTGGATGGAAATAATGGAACTGTGGTTTTTGGGCATGCAAACAATGTCAGGAGTTATCGCCCAAATCCCTTGGATCTCAGATTTTGCCATTGAAAGTGGTTGGGCCGAGGGTATAGTTGAGACGTTGAAAAAAGTTAAAATTGGCACTCTTCCACCCAATGTCAAGTCCGCCTATGAGGATTTCCTTTGTCACTTAGTGGATGCCAACCCGGGGGTTGTTGAGGTTTTAAAGAAAGCCGAGGCTTTGAGAGTGTGTCGAAACCATAGACTGATGGAGTTGGGCAAAAAATTGTTTGGTGATTAATTTATTGCTTTGCATTTTGTTGTGAATTTTTATACCTATTAAGAGTTTTCTATATTATAGATTGTGTAAGAATAAAACGTTTATTTAACTTGTGGTTTATTTCTGGCGTTGGCGACCAGTGAGATTTTCCGAGATTTTGTAACTTTGCTTCATGTTCTAAAATAGCCTGTAGTTAATTTTTTTAATAATGGTTTGATTTAGCTGGTGCAGCTGTTGTGGAGGAAGTGGGCGGTTCCGTTGGATATAGCGTCGGTGGTTTGCAAGTCATTTTTGAGGGCCTTCAGAAAATGTCCAGAGAACGTCTCCATGGGCTTGGATTCATGGCGGCGCATCCTTTGGGCACAAGCTTTAGGTGATCAATATAACAAACATGTAGGTAGGTACTGTTATTTATTTGCGTTTGAAGCCACCTCTTAGAGCGATAACTAAATGGAGGATGGTTCCTCCCTTCAACTTGTAGCTCTCGACGGTTCTGTCATCTTTCAGCTGCCTTCCCTGATGGATCAGTCTCTGCTGCTCGGGCGGGATTCCTTCTTTTTCCTCAAGTTTTTCTTTTATGACGACAATTTTGTCGGTGGGTTCCACATCGATTAGTTTTTCATCTCCTGTCAGTGTCACTACTTTTAATAACATCTGATTTCAGGGATTCAGTTTTAAACCAAAAATTTTGAAAATTTTGACATTTCGAATGCACCGTCACTTTGACGGGTTTTTGAAAGGACGATTGTCATTTCACAAGGCCACCATCGCTATGATTGGCTGTAACCTGGCAACTATAACTGTTGAGGAAATTGGATTGCTAGAATTTGTGGCTAGGGGGCATTGTTGTTTCACCTGAGTGCGCGCGAGCACCGTGCATGCCCAAACCGGTGTAGCAAAATTAATGTCATCTATGAATATTTACTCGAATCAGCGTGATTAAACGAAAATAACGGTCGTCCAGTCTAAGGGTTGCCAATTTTGGTGATTAATGCACTACATCTGGTGCTTTTGGGCGCTTTCATCTCATGACATTTTGTGACAAATTATTTATTTGTTAGTCATTAATGTCATTCTTGTGTCACAGCAATCTTAAAACTGACAGAGCCGATAATACAGCCGGACTGTTTTACCTGCTGCGTAGACTGGCACCCTTATGCACTGGAATTATTGAAATCATCAATATTCACCACGGTAGAGAAGACTATTTTAGCCCTAGCGTCTTGTAATACTTAATGCTTCGTACCTCGGTGTTACAATCTTGCTCGCTTGGGCTAAAATAGCTCTTATCTACCTTGGTCAATAATATACTATTTTTCTATAACCTATATGAAATGTTGACATTTTCTACCTCCTGACAGTTGCTGAAACGTCACATCTTAGCCTTTGAGGTAGAAGTAAATTATTATTTCCCTTGGGGTAGAAATGCGTATTTCTCCCCCGAAGATTTGACAATCTAGTAGTCACTCTTATTTTATCACCAAGGCAACGCGGTTCTAAAATTAAACTGCTATAAAATGGCGGAAGCTGCTATTTACACAAATTAATAAAATTTTTAATGTTTCTCAGCGCGGTTATAGAAAAAAAAATCGTATTACACACGTGGGACAAGCCTCTGTCAGCCTTCAAACGGTCTGATTGTCTCCCTCACGTCTCACGCTAATCTGTAACTTCTCCACTCTATACAGGCTGGGTAATTTTTCGATGCTCACCATTGGGATCTCCTAAACGGTAAAAGATACAGGGTCGGTTAAATTACAGAAAAGTTGCGCTATTTCTTGACGATTAAGAATCTGAAGTTATCACTAAAAATCTGAAAATTTCCAATTTAAAGAAAAATTAATATCTTCCTAACGATTGATGTTATTTAAATAAAACTTGGAACTTTTACATTTTTGACAGCTGTCAATTGAATGGCACTGACAGAAATTTTCTAGGCCTCCTAGATTTTGAATAAAGACAGTCAACTTTTCTTTTTCTTATGGGCGCCATATTGAATTTTAACATGGCCGGATTCACAGAAAAATTATATTTTCAAAAATGTAACCAACATGGACGTTTTTATAAAAATATGTGAAAGCCCAAGTTACACGACCGGAAGACGTATTTTATTACTGTTGAATTCAATTGTTTTCACATGTTATAAGATATTGAAGAAGTCGGCTTACTTTTTTGCAATTGTTTTTCATTTAAATTTAGGCTGATTTTGCAAATTATTCCTACCAATTTTCAAATTAAGACATCTGTCAAAAAAGTTCATGTTGAGTACATTTTTGGAAAGCCAATTTTTTTATGTATTTGATGGTGTTAAAATTCAATATGGCGGCCATAAAGGAATCAAAAGTTGACTGTCGTTATTCAAAATCTAGAAAGCCTAAAAAATTCCTGTGAATGCCATTCAATTCACAGCTCAAAAATATAAAAGTTTGAACTTCCATTTAAATAACATTAATCGTTAGGAAGATATTAAGTTTTCTTTAAATTGGCAATTTTCAGATTTTTTGTGATAACTCAGGAACGAATCAAAATATCGGGGAATTTTCTTCAGATTCTTAATCGCCAAGAAATAGCGCAACTTTTCTCTAATTTAACCGACCCCGTATCTTTTAACGTTTAGGAGATCCCAATGGTGAGCATCGAAAAATTACCCACCCTGTATAATAAACAACTAATTTTGTACATATCTCGTCTTATACTGCAAGGGAAAGTAAATCCAGGATAAGAAATCAAATAATTTTTTAACGGACTCGGGAACAGTGTGAGTCAGGCTTTTTTCTATTGTTTTGTTAAACAAGCTTCAATTTAAATCAAAATTAGTGTGAAAATGTAAAAACGGACAACTCTAAAGGATCTCATTGCTGCTGTTTATTGACACTGACGGGACGAAAATGAAAGCCCGTTTAACACCACAAACAGGCACAGGACACACAGGTTTCAGGGGGTTTTAGTTGAAAGTCGTGTTTTTGCTTTCATTGTGCAAAATTATTGTCTTAATATTTATAGAAAAAAGAAATAATCAAAAGAAAGTGTCACACAACCAATATGCGTTCGTTACAAAACGATTACATTTACATAATACAGTGCGGCCATAAAGTCCGCCCCCCCCCCCCCCATAACTCGGGAACTGCTTAAGCTAGAAGTTTGAAATTCGGAATGTAGTTATGAATGAGTAAATGAGGCCAATTGCCGTTTACATAATGCATTGAAATGTCCTTGGTGACGGTCACTTATCTGATTAAAAAAAAATGCTTGTTTATTAAAATGTATCACTTTTTTGTTCAATTTCTCTTCGTAAGAATTGAACGAGAAGTAAGGCCGCGTAGGCGAATTAGCAGTATTTTCAAACATAAAAGAGTTCAAAGACAAGTAACATTAAGACCATCTTGTATAACAGCGATACGCTTTTTGGATAATATCTTTAGTACCTACCATCAGCAGTTGCCTCTTGGTCTGTAACAATGCTGTGCAAAAATTCGAAATCCGGCGAAAAACAAAGTTTAAAAATGAAGATCTTTGGCGGCTTATAACATCAAGAGGAATCACAATTATTGACCAATGATTTTTGCACCAAGCTTCATCATTTAAGCAGTAGATTCTGTGGTATAAAGGATGTGAAGTTGTTCAGACACCCTCACAGGGTGTTGCCAATTTCAATGTCGCACTATTGGGATTTCGGAAACTATAAGAGTTAGAAGATCAGTTAAATTAGATAAAAGTTGCTCCTTTTTAAGGTGATTAAGAATCTGTAAAGAATTATTCGATATCTTAATTAGTTCCTGAGTTAATCCGAAAAAACACAAATTGACATTCTGAACAAAAATTTATAGCTCCCTAACAGTAGATGTTATTTAAATGAAACTTGGAACTTTTATATTTTTGACAGCTGTCAATTCAATGGCATTGACGGAAATTTTCTAAGCCTTCTAGATTTTCAATAACGACAGTCAACTTTTGATTCTCTTATGGCCGCCATATTGGATTTTAACACCATTAGATACACAAAACAGATCGTCAAAATTTGAAATTTGGTGTAAATAATTTTTATAATCAGCCCAAACTTAGGGAAAAAGACTGCAAAAAAGTACACCGACTAGTTCAATTTCTTATCACAATGGAAACACTGGACAACTTCGGTGGAAAACTGCACTATCACGAGAAACACCCCGGCGCGTTTCGAACACAATGTGTTCATTATCGTTTCGGTGTAGTGAGGTGTTTCTAGTGATAGTTCAATTTCTTATGACATTTGAGCGGAATTGAATTTAACGATAATAAAACACGTCTTTTTATCGTGTGATTCAAGCTTTGGTTTTTTTGTTCAAAAAGCTCGGATTGGTTACATTTTTGAAAAGACCATTTTTTTGTGTGTCTAATGGTGTTAAAATCCCATATGGCGGCCATAAGAAAAAGAAAAGTTGGCTGCCGTTATTCTAAATCTAGAAGGCCTAAAAAACTTCTGTCAATTCCATTGAATTGACAGCTGTCAAAAATATAAAAGTTCCAAGTTTCACTTAAATAGCATCAACTGTCAGGGAGCTATGAATTTTTCTTTAGAACGTCAATTTTCAGTTTTTCGTAATAACTCAGGAACGAATCAAGAGATCGAAGAATTCTTTACAGATTCTCAATCACCTTAACTTTTATCTAATCTAACCGATCTTCTATCTGTTATGGTTTCGGAGATCCCAATAGTGCGACATTGAAATCGGCAACACCCTGTATATGCTCTCTAGAAAGTTGTTGCAAAGGACGCCTCTACGTGATGGAAAATTATTACAAATGCAAACATTTATTTGATGTAAAAACCTTCGAGGTATACCTAATAAACATTAATGATAAGTTTTTTGGCATAATCTTATTATTTTTATTTCACATTCAATGGTTTAGTCGTGGCCACACCGCCCAGAGTAGAAGTGTAGAATTTCATCGTTCACCCAGTCCAGGTTTGATAACAATCAAATTTTTTTCGTCAAGTTTGAAGACGTCTTTAATTGTCATTAGTGTCACTCCGTGGAAGGCGATAGCTCGAAATTTCCTGTAAACATGAAGCTGAACGTTGTAAACCTCCTCGGTAAACAGTTTGAAGTTGAGGTTGAACCAACTGAAACCGTGTTAGACATGAAGCAAAAACTTGTGGGAATTGAAGGAACGCCTTTAGATCAACAAAGAATCTTCTTCCAAGGCAAGAAGCTCAATAACGAGAGTACAGTCGAGGGTTGCCGCTTAAAGGAAGGAACAACAATACAACTAGTTATCGCTTTACGATCTGGATAGTTCATTTACCAAATAAATTTTTCTGATTTATGTGTTTTATTTTTCAGACGAGGTGTATCAGACTTGGTTGCAGTTGAGGTACGAACATTTAGCGCTAACGCCTGAAATACTGAATTTGCTGCAAAAGCTCCGCCAGTACTATTTTGTGGCCCTCATAACAAACGGCACGTCAAGGGCCCAATGGGAGAAAATCCACCGGTTAAGTTTACAAAAATATTTCGACATTATTTTGGTTTCTGGAGATCTCCCGTGGGCTAAACCCCATAAGAAGATATTTCATGAAGCTTGTAATTATTTAGGGGTAAGCCCGCAGCAGTGCATTATGGTGGGGGATAAATTGGAAACCGATATTTTGGGTGGGATTCAAGCTAATTTGGGGGGCACCGTTTGGGTCCCTTTAAATCTGGCGGAGCTCGACGTAAACGATCCAAATCCTGATCAGGTTATTGAAAACGTGACTGAATTACCTAAGCTCTTACCCAAAAATCCCAAAGTACCTAGGTTTAGGAAAAACAGTACAAAACGAATTTCTTTGCCCGATTTTGAAGACAGCAGCAGTAACAGTAGTGATGGTAGTTAGTTTATTAGTTTTTAACCAAAACAAAATCTCTTTTTTTCTTATCACTGGATGTGATAATTCTCAAATTAGCTGTGAGTCATTGGTCAATGAAGTTATTTTTCTAGTTGCGGTAGGTTAAGAAGAATATTTTTTTACTAATATATAGCAGTAAGGTCGATACTGCTAATAACAGTTTTCGTTTCAATTTTATTGAAAGTTTTTTTAGTTTTAACAAATTAACTCTCGCACAGTAGGACAATGATTCGTGCTGCGATTTTCATGTTTGAAAAATGTCGCAGCTTTCTAGAAAATACTAGCAAACCCCCAACTCAGAATGAATTATTATTTGATTTGCTTTTTCAAGTAGGTGCTCAACTTAATACATATCGTTTGATCAACGAAATTTATCATAAAGAAGGCCGTGAAAGTTCAGTAGCACTCGGGGCATTACTGTTAGTTATATCTCACTAACAATAATTTGCGCGATCTAGTGTATATTCTACGTCGCTTAAACCATTCATAGAGGGTATCAGTGCCACTAAACTTTCATATCCTTCCTTTTGTTAAATCCAGGAACTCGTTTTAAAACTACTCCATCAAAGAAACAGAATTATTTCACTGAGTTTTAAATATTTCCAAATCCACGAGATCAGTTTTATTAAACCTGAACTACCTCAGAATTGAAATTATTGTCTTACTGTCTAGTTATAGAATGTGGTAGCTACGTACTGGTATTGTTAAATTCTCCGTTTTGGTTGTGTTGTTTTAATTAAAGAAGAATTTATTCGAGGCAAAGAATAGGAATAAAGATTTATTGTTGTTAGATTTTTAAGAAACTTTAATAAGATGGTGCAATAAATGGAACCAGCTTCCATTATCCTTGCGAATTACAGACACAGAGGTCATCTGATGGTAATGAAGTGCAAATAGTTACGTTCAGTTTAAGAATTCATTGCGTTGGTGTGGGATTTATTTTTTTAAACATTTTTGTAATAGAGTATATCAAAATGCAGCAGGGTGGTACCATTTGTGCCGACTTCTCATTAGTTACTTAAACTACTTTATTTTTACAAACTGTTCCTTTAATTTGTCGGTGCAGGAGGTGTCACTTGTCGATTCTATTCGTCACTGGACATTGATGTCGTAAATCATTCTATAATCTATTAACTTCTGTACAAGCATTTAACACTTATTATAGGTAGGTACATACAGGACTGTCAACAGTGTTCATAAAACTCAGTATTCACATGTACTTTATGGATGTCAATCCCAACTTATTTATCTATTTATCATTATCATCATATAACAAACATGTAACAAAATAATCTATTTTGATGTACTTTTATACTAATATCAATGTGCTATGTATCATTTTTGATGGTAATTAAAAGTGTTCAACTCGAAGTCGCCTCAAATACCTGTATTTTAATTAATAAAAAGTGCAAAGGGTATATGTATGTCAGATTTATTTTTTTTGTCCCTTAGATCCCTGGTGTCCCTTTACCACAAGTTTTAGTAACGAAACAGATGCACAGGCAATAGTTTCGCTCGCTCGTTCGACCGTCCGTCTACTCTGTGGACACGTTATGTTCAGATCCGTTGAAGGTGAGGGAGTTGTAAATTTCGCGGGATGTCTAGGAGTTGAAAACCACAAAAAACATGATGCAAGCATCAGAGACTCGATTCTCGACAGACGTACTTTCATATTTCCATGATATCTTTTAGGGGATGTTTTCTCGGCAAAAATGGTGGAAATTAGGGGTTGCAACTGGAAATTTACTGAAAACGACCCTTAAGCGCGCTACAACCGCAGAAACACGAAATTACGAAAAAATAAAAACTGTTCTACCCAAGTTGCAACCCCCTACTTCACTACCTCCACACGTTCAAAATAAGTTATTGTGCTAATCCATTGCGTTGGAAAATTGGCGCTGTTTAATCGTCTATGTTTTCAACCCCGAATTAATCAGCCCCTTTATGATTTACAGTGGGTGAGTTTACTTGTGTGGTGTTACATAATTCTTTGCGTGTTTAGGCTTAAGAAAAATTTATGAAATACGTAAGTATGTTTAATCATCATCAGGGGTTGAATTTATGCTGAGAAGGCATAAGACCCTTTTCTCAATGGTTATAACCGAAATCTATCGAACCACGTAATTTTCTAGCCATAATTTACTTGAATAATTTTCCAGTTTCAACCCCAAAATTTCACCCACCTTGTTGGATCATAATGAAAATTTGTCCACTCCCCCTGCAAAAACTTACTGCAAATTACAACACGGTTGAAACGTTCATGAAATCCTGTAGGTTCCTATTCAGCACCTACAGAAGAGCAACATCTAGCCATCTAGGTACCTAACGTGAAACCATTAGGAATGGAAAATGCAGAATTCTTATTTTTGGAATAATCTATAGAAGGAGGTGAAACTGGAATTTCGTCTCAAACTCTCAATGGCAAGTTAAAGTTGAAATTCATGCCATTAGATATGGGATGGTCATAAATTATTGACCGTGAATAATGGCAACGTTGCTTTCAATGCGGCACTACAGCGGAAGGACGACAGTGCTAAAATGGCATTCCCAGTTGTGCGATTGGCTCCAAAAGCTTTTCACATCTAAGTTAGATTATCAGATGCCCACGTACCAAATTTCAGCCAAATCGGTCCGGTAGTTTTGGCTGTGGCGTGTTTACAAACGTATACACACAGACACATTTTTAAAACCACTTTTTTGGGTTCCTGAGACCTCAAAACCTGAAGATCAGGTGTTATCTCAAATTCGAAAATTTTAGTGATTGCAGTACATAACCTCTCTTTTTTTAAGGGGTGAAGTGGAGTGGGGAGGTTAATAAAATTTCCCGCAACAAATTTTCGGGCTCTAAAATTCATTCGAAAACAGTGCGTCCTAGCGATTTCAAACAAGAGCAGCTTTTTATGTCATATGGATAGCCAACCACGATTTCGAAATTGTTTTGCGAGAAAATTGCTTACAGATAAAAATTATAGGGTAAGGTGCAAAGCCCCACAGCAACGCACGCAGATGAAAATAAAAATTTGAAAAAAATTCAAAGTTCTTTACGTCGGTAGTCTTAACTCCAAATTTCAGAATCGTATTAATTATACTTTTCGAATAATTTGAGAAAGACTGAATTTTGAGGGACACTTTCAGGGGGCGTATAGCTTCCTTAGGGGACAAAATCGTACCCATGTTTATAGGAACTTTTAGACTTGTTTATTTGTTTTTATTTAAGGAATGAATGGTAGGTTCTTGTACACTTGTTTCTGAAACACCTTGTAGGTATAAGACAGTTTTTATGCAGCATATTCTTCGGCACTGCCACTAGGTTCAGATTAGAATGATCTGCACCCGAAACCATCAATCCCACGGGAATATAAATCATACACAGTAGTGGTATAAACACCTACACGGATAAACATCGTTGAGCGCAGCTCCCCTTCAAAGGGGTATTCAAAAAATCAGTTTTCTCAAAATTTTTCGAAAAATATAAAGAATAGCATTTGAAATTCAGAGCAATGGTTAGTGCTATAAAGAGCTTTCTCTTCAATTCTGTTCAGATTTTTAATAACATCAGAGGTGTGCGTTCTTGGGGGGCCTTACACATTTTTTCACATTTTTTTCTGTTGTGGGCCTTTTTTTTGCCAAATAATAATAAAATCGTAATCTCTGGTCTATTCCACATAAAAAAGGTGCTCTTGTTCAATGTAGCTGGGGCGCACCATTTTCGAATAAAATGATTCCAGTTAGTTTAGGGGGCGAAAATTTGTGACTAGTACTTTGTTTTAAATCTACCTAATTAGTGAAAATAAAGATGGAGGATGATTCCTTACATTATTTTAGGAAGAAAAGTTTATATTAAGGTACGGCAGAAAATGTTTCCTAAAAGAGCTATGGTCCTTTTAATGGAGTCTCGGAAAACAAATTATTCGAAGGACCATAGCCCCCTTAGGAATTATTTATCGCCACATGTCCACATGAACTTTTCTTTCTAAAATTGTGTAAGACATCATATTCTGAGTTTATTTTCACTAATTAGGTAGATAAAATAAATCTTACAACAGAAATTTTCGTGCTCTAAACCAATCAAAGTCACTTTAATCGAAAAGGGTGCGTTTTAGCGACATTCAATAAGAGCCTCTTTTCTGGGTAGAATCGACCACCGATTAAGATTTTATTATTATTTGGTGAGAAAAATGACTACAACAAAAGAAAATGTAAAAAAATTAGTAAGGCCCTCCAATATCGCACACCTGTGATGTTATTAAAAATGTGAAAAAAGTGAGGAGAAAGCTCTTTAGAACACGATTGTTCCAAATTTCCAAATTCTATTCTTAATATTTTTCGAGAAATTTAAAAAAATTGGACTTTTTGAGTACCCCTTTGAAGGGGCGTAACTTCCCTACAAAGCATTTCCGCACATATGTCAATAGGAACTTTTCTTTCTAGAATCATGTAAGGAATAACGTCCCTTAGTTGGTACTATGAATATAGGAACAGCCCTATTACATCCTCCGTTGGCTTTTGTGTTGGACGTGAGCTGCAATTCCAATTCCAATTCCAATTCTGAGAAAATTTGAAGTGAGATGAGAAAAAATATCACCTCAAATACCTGCATTTTATTGAATAAAAGTTAGAAACATACAATTATTTTAAACCCTACGATTTACACTGAGCGGAGAACGTGCTCCTGTGTATGTCAAATAGTGTCTAATATTAGCACTTCACCAATTGGCCTGGACGTGAACATTTTTTTAGTCTACTGAGCACACTGATCAAATCAACATTTATACACAATTTTCAGATAATGGCAAAATATCAACAAAACAAAGCTTCGTAGTCTTTGTCTTCCTAACATCACTGAGTCACAATATTCGACAAGCGTTTTTTAACACGTTCTTCTTCTTTTTGTGTTTACTGGGTCTCAACACTATTGTTCCATTGTGGTTTTTGGACGAATGACTAGGGCTGAAGGCACCTGAAAATAACGGACACAAATTAGAATTAAGTAAGATTGCTATCGAAGAGGCTCTCCGCCCATTATACCGGACGTGCGTGCCATAACTTCGTTTAATAACACGTTTCTGTTTAAATGAGATAGCCAAGAACGCTTACTGATGGTGAGGGAGTTGGGGTGGTGAGGTGTGGGCGTAGTGAAGTAGTCGTAATCTCGCGGATCTCGAAGTTCTGCAAGGCACCTCGCTGCTAAGTGCCTGAACACCGCAGCTACGTTCATGTCCTCTTTCACGGAAGTCCTTAAAAGACGACAGCCGAGGGCTCGGGCCAAGAGGTCGGCTTCCTCCCTGCAAAGATTTATGGTAATGCGGCTTCGATTTAATGTCCAATTAAAATGTTTTATCGCGCGTTTTTAAAAAGTTAATTTATTAACCTCGTTAAAGGAGGGTAATGATGTGTGGGCTTCGGGATCTATGCATGCGAAATGCGGATCGTTTTATCGCAAAAGGCGGACTTCCGTAGATGAAAAAGTCTCCTTCGAAAAATTTATTAGTGAACATTTAATGAAAAATGCAAACGAAAAGTCCTTAACCATTTTTGACTAGAATGTGACATAGGCTAGAATAATACACCTATATTGTCCTCAAAGTTATTCTACACGCCAGTAGGGCATGAAACTTTTTTCTTGTAGTGGCAGTACTAATTTGTCAAACTGACGGGAGAACATTTTCTAAATCTGCTATGTCAGTGCTGACAGTTGTATACATTACGCTGTGCTAAAAGATATGTACACGGTGTCCCGTAATTAGGCTGCAATATTTTACCAATGCGTTCTACGATCAAAATTAAGAGTAAAAGTTTAGTAACCATTTTTCGAAAAATCCATCCTAAGGGAGCTGGCCCCTCAAAAAAAATAGTTATTTCTTCAATTTCTGAGGAACGGCTTACGATAGGGTCACGAAACTTTGAACTTTGTCGTAGATTCTTATGCTGAACAAGATGAATGTAATGGTTTTTGGCAAAAGCTTCAAGGAAGTGCGTTTGTGGAGGGGTCGCGGACATTTTTGTATCGAACTTTTTTGTACGACACCTTGGGTCAATTGTGAGCACAAATTCCTCGTACATTTTTAAGTAAAAAAGGTGCTCTAGGTGAAACTCGATAGCTCAAGCCGTTTTCAGGGAAAATCGATTTGAAAGTTCAATTTCGTGGTGGGTAACTGTAGCACTCAAAATACCTAGAATTATCAGATGCTGCGTGATCAGCAAAAAACAAACAAGTTTAACCTACTTGCATCTCATATGCTTCAAATTCCAAAGAAAATCACAAGAAAATGGATTTTCCATACTCTAAACCCATCAATTTTGCACATTTTCGGCGTGGAAAAAGAACTTCAAATCGATTTTCCTCAAAAACGGCCTGAGCTATCGAGTTTCAACTAGAGCACCTTTTTTACGTAAAAATGTACATGTAATTCAAAGGACCTCGCACGATTCTTATCGAAAGTGGCTTTCGGTGAAATTGTCTGAATTTTTTATATGTTGTAGTTTTCGTGATTCTGAACAAAATTTATCTTTGCGCCAACCTCCTGACATGGACAGTTTTTGCAAAAAAAACCAGTCTTGTCCAGCACAAAAATCTACGACAAAGTTCAAAATTTCGTGACCCTATCGTATAAGCTGTTCCTCAGAAACTAAAGAAATAACTATTTTTTTTACTCCATTAGGATGGATTTTTCGAAAAATGTTTACTAAACTTTTGGTCCTAATTTTGATCGTAGAACGCACTGGTACAATATTGCAGCCTAATTAGGGACACCCTGTATATGTTGTTTCAGTTACTTTAATGAAATCCAATTGGGGTAGTCCGCCTTTGATTTGCGTCGATTTGGTGTCTGTCTCGCTTTTTCCTTTTTTAACAGAAAAAAATCTCCATTTGACAATAACGTTAACCTTAACTTAAATTAATCAATAGATGATAGGGATATTTTGCTGCAACTGTCCTGATGCTAATTTGTCACCAGATTTCCAGGGCCTACCGGCGTATGGAATAACTTTGAATGCAATATACACTTGAAACGGAAGGTAGACCTAAAAAACCTTTACAATCAGACAAAATTCTTATTTTCACCTCTGTAACACAGGCTCTTACAAAGATTTAGTCCTCTGCTGTCATTTCATCAGTATTGCACAGCTGAATGGTAAAAGGATTTATAAAATTTTCGACTGTAACCTAGCTCTAGTATTATTAAATTACGTAAGTACCAATTCCAACTGTTTTCAAACTTTATTTGAAACATCTTTCTTTAAAGAAACTGTGCTGTTTGGCCAAAAATTTGTTGTAAGGAACTTTTAAATAACGTGTGTCATAAAAAAAACCGAACGAAATATTTTTGGTAATAATTCGTGCATTTCTTATCCGATTTGGATGAACATGGGCTTAAATTGAAGCCAAGGAATCAGGCTTTCGAACTGTCTAGGAAATTACGACAGATAGCGCTGCCATAGTGGTCTTAGTGATACTTGTCTCAAAGGCTCATTTCAGGGGCGTGGGGATTGGTCAATTATCAACCAGTCGTTATGAGACTCACATAACTTTGAAGTACGTTCATTTTTCTTTAAGAATATTTTTTCAGAAGTTAATTTGGCTCACCCATTGATTTTCTATGATTATTTTAAAAATACGCATTTTCACATTTTTTCACGCAGAATGACCATGACTAAAGTTGCAATGAAGCAACAAGAGCTTAATATTCTCAGTAATAACCTTTAAATTTCCTCCAATTCGCATCCGCTTGTGTTTTTCATTCAATTAGATCCTTTATTATTGAAAATTAAGCTGAAAATGCGTCACTGTTACTTCAGTTATGGTCATTAGGCGTGAAAATACGTGAAACATATGAATTTTTAAAAATCACAGAAATTAACAAGCTTTTTGAAGAAAAGTAAACGTGTTTCAAGGTTATTTTTATCTCATAACGATTGGTTGTTAACTGACCAATCCCCATGAACCTAAACTAAAGTATTACGGCAGCGCCATCTGTCGTGGTCTCTTGAATGAATCGATAGCCTGACTCTTTAGCTTTATTTTAAGGTCACGTTCATCCAAATCGATTAAAAAATGGCTGAGTTATTCCCCAAAAATATTTCGTTTGGTTTTTTTAGAACACCCGTTATTATCTAAGTACAAGTACAAGTAAAGGTTAAGATTTTGTCAAAATAGTAGACAAAGCCGATGTAAGCATCTCCATATCGCCTATTAATTTTACAAATTGTTAACATTCATTTGCAGGTGTACGTGCCAAAAATCAACAAAACCGAGAAAAGTGTAAATTATACAGGGTGCATGCATGAATATTAAAAAAAAATGACATAAATAATAATTTTTCATCTGAAATATTTGGTTGACAAAATTTACTTTCTAAACTAACTCTGTTAACAAGTTAACAGCAAACAGCAAACTCGTTCTTGTAATATTTTGGGGCTTCGCACATTTTATTTGACGTGCAATCTAATAATTTTTTCAAGTACAACATAGAACTGGTCTTATTGTCAAATCAATCAAAATAATTTTTTAATTAAATATACTTATTCTTTTTTGTAATCATGTTACTTTCTTGGTGACAAAATAATGTTACTATTAAATGAAAGTTATTCTCCACGTGAGCCTGTATTATCCTTATTTGACGATTAGGAATAAAAAACCCGCGAATCCCGTAATTAACACTCCAACCGTTTCAAAATATTAGCAATGTGTGTGAGAATGTCAAGTTTCGTTGAGATGTCAGCAATTGTTTTCATTACCTAAATATCCACCCTTAAAATTGAGCTTAAACGAAATTGAATATAAATTGTTTTTGAGTTAACCGAGGAGTTAACTAAAGTCCCACTCCATATGAAAGTAATCCAGCCGAGATTTTCCGGTATGCCTCGGTGTTGCAAGTTTTCCTCGAATATCTCAACCCTTTTTTGCGTTACGTGTGGAACGGGCAAAATAATTGCTAAGACAAGAGCGACTACGCAAATAAATATTCGACATTAAAACTCGAAAATTATTGCCAATGATTTATGATGACTTATGAGCAATAAAATTATAAATTCAAAAATGAAACCGTGAGCACTCTTGTTAGAGCAGTAATGTTCCAAGAGAAAGAGAAATGTTGAGGAAGGAATTCTCGAGCCTACCTACCATTTCTGAAAAGCAGCAATTTAAAATTTATAGGTTAATGGTAGGCTGCCAGGACTGCCAGTTGCAAATTGTAGAAAAAATTTAAAATGAAAGTCAAAGAATTTGAAATTTCGAAGGAACTTTAAAAAACACAATTCAAGCTACTGGGCCGATTTGGTTAAAATATATTCCCCTAAAGAACCAGTTAGATTTTTTATCATTATTTAGCAGAAAGCTAAGAAATAGCGACGCGAATGTCTGATGTCTGCAAACTATGTGGGTGGGTAAGTAAATCAGATGCCCCCATTTCACCACAGACGTCACTCCGGTCAGCAGACCTATAAATCTAAATGTTCGCGTGCTCGTCTGGTTTCCTGCGACCATCGTGACTTACTGCTGTTTTTGTGGAATTAAATAAAAAACTATATTTTATGGGGTCGCCTGAATAACACACAAAGTTTTTATGAAATACAACTCAACGGTTCGATATTCAGCAAGCGGACGCGGAGGAATTATAATTATTTTCCTCATTCTTCTGGTTATGGTGCTTTTCTCATTGGTCGTATTGCAATAACAGTTGTCTTGTAAGTACCTACCTCCTATGAAGTGCTCGATAAACAACGCGCAGTAAATGAATAAAATATTATTATTACGTAATGTTATAAAGCTAATCTGAAGGCATGATTGATTGATTGCGGCAATAAATCTGCGCAAAAATCTAATTTCCCGTGCGAATTTTATCGCCGTTTGTGTAAAAAGTTGCGGATCGATTAATTTTCGTCAGACGATTTGTAAACGATTTATATAATTGCGGTAATAAAGTCGGCTCGACTGTTTTATGGGCAGTAAATTCTGGAGTTATTATTTTAATCGCATCTTCTAGTGGACATTGTGATTACTTTCTCTAACAAAAGTATTCCAGACATCTCAACAGTGTAATGTAATGGACCAGCTGGAACTCTATCGCGATTCATTACTGCAAATTGATAGAAAGCCTCATTATATTATCCCCAACAAAAGTTGGGGAGACCGGGGCAGAGGGGTGTCCGATTAAGTTTGGAATTCAAATATCTTTTTTAAATAAAAAAAATTCCAAAAAATTATTTTAGTAATGACAATATAGTGTCTTCAGGTGTCTGTTAATAATTGACATAATTAAACTCGACAAAAAATGACAGATTTGCTTTTAAAAAAATCATAAAAAAACTTCTGTCATTGGTCCATGAATGGGGTAAAGAGGACCAGTAGGTACTAATTCACCTTAAAAATTACAAATAAACTTGTCAGTGGTTGTAATTTTCTGTGCAACAAATACATTGCGCTTCGTACTAACTGTCGCTGCCGCTATTAACTTTACGTTAACTGGTCTGTCGCTGCTAACTACGTTTACTGAAGGACCCATTTTTCATAATAGACTTCTTTCCTTTACCATATTCCAGTCCTCCTTACCGCAAAATATTTGGACCCGTTTGCCTCAATGGTACCTACATGATTTAGAAAAAAAAAAATTTACCACAAAACGCCTCGACCGATTGAAACGATTTTATGAAACAATGAGAGCTGATTATACAGAGTTAGTCAAATGTATGGAAACAGACGATTATTTCTCAAACTATTCACTTTATCAAAAAATTGTTCAAATAAGAGTTGAATGGTAAATTCTCGGGTAAATTTAGAGGAATGTTGTCCGCTATCAACTTGTTTTTTTACATTGATATTACCAAGTAGGAATGACTTCATCGACATTTTTTTTGAATGAGAAGATAAGTCAAGTGTAGTATCATTGGAAAAGTAATTTCTTTCTCTTTACAACGGTGTGGAAAAATCATGCTCTTACATAATGGCAATTTCGAGAAAATGTAAATTGAATGTGTTCTCAAAAGTATCTTTTGATGTGATTTACTCGACATGATCTTGTCATTAGAAAAATGGGTATGACGTAATACTCTGTGAAGCAGACGTCAAAAAAAGTGAATCACATCAAACAGATGCCCCTGAATTTGCTTTTCAACTTTTCTTGGAACATTTTTTTGATAAAGTGCATAATTTGTGAAATATTTTTGGGAACATATTCAATTGACATTTTCTCGAAATTTCCATAATGTAAGAGCATGATTTTTTCACACCGTTGTAAAGAGAGAAAAATTACCTTTCCAATGATACTGCACTTGACATATCTTGATCAACTATCACTAGAAACACCCCACTACACCGAAACACTTGATTTACACTGCTGACGCGTTTCGAACACAATGTGCTCATTATCAAAGCCGAAGCTAAAACAACCTACCTGTCTAGAAACTGAAATATTTATAGGCCCACCCGCGTAGCTCCGCCCCTCGCCTGATCTCGATAGACCAATCACAGGTCGAGAAATGGTCACACAAGGGTGAACACGTATAAATACAACAAGTCCTACTTAAAGTAGCGTAAACAGAGATGAATATGCGATCGGGCCTGTATCAGCGTTCATAAGCCTATCTCTAGACTTATGAATTGTGATACTCTCCCAAGCGTCGAGCATCTGCATCTTGTTAACGCTACAAACTAACTTAATATTATCACTTATTCTATGGTCATTGTGTAAAGCATGTAGGGCAACACTGGATTTCTCAGTTCTGCCATATTTAAGGTGGGCTAAGTGCTCCTTAAATCTGGTGCTGATAGACCTTCGTGTTTGACCTACATACTTTAGATCACAATTTTGACAATTGATTTCGTATATACCAGATTTTTCGCTATTCCCTACTTTATCTTTCGGGTTGCCTAAAAGGTTTTTCAGTTTGTTTTCGGATCTGAAAACTGTCCTTAAATTTTGTTGGGCAAAAAACCTTGTCAAACCTCTTGTCAACTGAGGTTCAAAAGGTAGTGCGACAAATTTTAAGTCCTGTTTTTGTTCTTCGAAGCGAAAAGTCGTGGCGTTTAACACTTGTTGTTTGAATTTTAACTTCCTAATGATGTTGTCTATTATGATAGGTTCGAACCCGTTACATCTCGCTATGTCTTTGATTGTTTTGAGTTCTTTCTGATATCTTTCCTTATTTAAAGGAAAATTCAGAAGACGGTGTGCCAAAAAATGGAAACTTGCCATCTTGTGTTGTGCACAATGATGGGAGTCTGCCGAGATATAGCGGTATGTGCCGGATTCTTTCCTATAAACGTCAAATTCTAACTTATTATTATTTCTAATCACTAGAGTGTCTAGAAAAGGGAGTTTTTTCTCTACTTCAACTTCGTGAGTGAATTTAATACTCGGAAAAATTGAGTTTAATTTTGAAATGAAGTCCTCTAAACTGGACTGACTAGGATCGAAAACAGCAAAAATGTCATCCACATATCTAAACCAAACCCTCGGAAAATACTGGCCACACTCGGCTTGCAACTCCGTCTCGAGGACGCTCATGAATAATTCTGCCAAGAATGGGGAGAGGGGGTTCCCCATGGCAGTACCATCCTTTTGCTCAAAAAAGCAACCATTGATCTGGAAGCAGTTTTGCCTCATCCCAAAAACAAATTGATTAACTCAAAACGTGCACCTAAGTTTACCACTCAACTCTTATTTGAGGAATTTTTTGATACAGTGAATAGTTTGGGAAATAATCGGCTGTTTCCATACATTTGACTAACCCTGTATGTATAGTATGAAGTTAATAGAACGAGCTACAATTGAAAACTTTACCAACTGTTTAGAATAGCGACTCAAATTGGCATTTAGATAGACGAACTTAAATTGAAATTATAATATTGACCACAAAATTTGCAAATGAACGAAATGACATCTAACAAATCTTCAGCCAACTTCACAGCATGTTACCGACCTGCAGAATACAAAATTTAACGGAAACTTCAGACACTCTATAAATAATATTGATGTTTCCTTCTTGCCCCGGTGGTCCTCTTTGTCCCTGTCTCCCCTACCTATTGTGAGATACGAAATTGAGCGGAAAATTAAACACCTCATTAAAAACCAGGAAATAACATAGATTTTCCCCATTTTGAATAAATTGGTTTCCTCTTCAAATTATTTTATCAATTAACATAAAACACTTACGGGTTAACGACGCTTTGGTCCATAAGGTCAATTTTATTTTGCACGATGACTGTTGGAATCTCGCCACACTCGTTTTCAACCTGCAAAATAAATACCAACTTATACTAATAAAAAACAAACCCGTTAATGCCTTCGGTTTGACTCTCCGGCGTTTGTTTGCTGGTAGGTCAAAACCATATTGTTAATTATTCAAATTTTTGTTTGAATTATACAGCAATCACGCTTGAGCAGCGGTGAAAATCCGACACGCCACTTGCCTTAAGTTTCCACGAGTGGGCCGCTTCGAAGGAGTCACGGTCCGTCGTCGAAAAAGCCAAAACGCAGGCCTGGGCACCCCGATAGTACGCCTTGGTGATGGCGTCAAATTCTTCCTGTCCGGCGGTGTCCCATAACATTAACCGGACGTCTTCGCCGTCGACTCTGTGGAGGGACATTAAAAGGACACCGCACACTTTACTAAGGAATTTGGCTTTGGGTTAGATTTCTCTGATTTTTTTATTTTATGGTTTATTTCTGCCTAAACATTTTCGTCTTTACTAAAATTCCTCAGACCCTCTAGTTTAGAAGATATACCGGTCGATTTCTGGGAGCAGAATTTTAAAATAAAAAAAGGAAATAATTGAGGGTCCTTTTGCATCAGGTGGTCTTGGGGCCTTATAGTTGAAAAGTGAGTCCAACAGAATTTCAAGAATCTCTAACTGTTCTTGGTATTTTTGCAAAAAACATGATCTTGCTTGTAACACCTCTTGGAGGGTGATTAATTTTGGTTAATTATTTTTCATTCTTCTTTCATTCAATAAGCCCCTCTTATGAAGCACATCTGTACGTTTAAAATAATACTCTGGCGGCCGCCGTTTAAAAGATATACATACAGGGTGAGTTCTAAGGTGAGCCATGGAACTTGATTTATTACCGCAAAATGTTACAGGGTATCCCGTAATTATGATGCCAACGCTTGACCAGGGCTTCCTTACATAATAATACGACGAAAAGTTGCTATCAACCATATGCCAAAAGTCAATCGTTTTCGGGTTATGGGGCTTAGAATGTGACCCATTGAGTTTGGTTGTTTGTTAATATTTCAAAAAACACTTTATGTACGGTTTTAATATTTTGCACGTTTAATTAGCTCTTGAGTACTTATGTTTTGGTACATTTTGTTTATTTATCAGTAGACGACAATTGCCTAATTAAGAGGGTGCCCCACAGAAAAAATTTATCCGACAGAATTTGCTGTTAGATATCAGTTTTTATGATAAAGCAAATTTTCACGATTAGAGTAGCCTAAATGCGAAAATTTGCGACCGCAATTTAATTTTTCCTCGAAAACGATCGCGAATACGAAAAAATCTGAAGAAACCTTTTCCACTCTTGAGATTTTTTCGTTTACCTACGCGATAAATCAAGTTGTCTTTGCAAATTTTCACATTTAGAGTACCATAAATGTGAAACTTTGCGACGATAATTTGATTTTTTCTCGAAAACGGTGGCGTAAACGAAAAAATCTCAAGTGGAAACAGCTTTGTTTTAAGTTGCTTTATCATAAAAAATGAATATCTAAAAGCTATTTCTGTCGAATAAGTTTTTTTACGAATATTTCTGTGGGGCACCTTCCTAATTCGGCCCTTCTCGTTTACTCGTAAATAAACAACATGTATCAAAACATAGGTACTCCAGAGCTAATGAAATGTGCAAAACTCGGAAATGATTGACTTTTGGCTTATAGTTGAACGCAAGTTTTCGACACATTTTTATGTAAGGAAGCCATGGTTAAGCGTTGGCATCATAATTACGGGAAACCCTGTATTATTATTAATACAAATGCTAATAATACAGGGTTTCCTGTAATTATGATGCCAACGCTTAACCATGGCTTCCTTACATAAAAATGTGTCGAAAACTTCCTATCAGCCATAAGCCATGGTTTTTATGTAAGGAAGCCATGGTTAATCGTTGGCATCATAATTACGGGAAACCCTGTATGTTTATGTTTAATCCTAGGAATCTACACTGAGGGGCTAATTCTAAGTTGGTTCATGTCATAACGTAATGACACAAGTCTCATTAGTGCATAACTCAGAAGAGGTCGCTATTAGTACGATTTTACTAAGTTCTACATTACTACCTTGATAAAACGGTAAGGCAGGCGACGTCGGTCGAGTGACAAATGACAATTGAAATTGTGGTTGTTCAAAATGGCTGCCGCACGAAATTTAGCAAAATGATAATGTAGAACTCTGCAAAACCGTACCACTAGCGACCTCTTCTGAGTTATGCAATAATCAGACTTGTGTCATTACATCATGAATTAGCCCCTAAGTTCATATATCCACTCATAAAACCATGCATTCAGTTGGTTATAAATCATTTTGAATCCCTCCGTCCTGAGCATACTTTGCGCCTAAACAATATAGCTCACCTTACAAATCACCTTTTAAACGGCGACCGTCAGAGTATTCACGGCATGCAGCATACGTTACGGTATATTTGGGTACATTACAAGCACACAGCTGCATGTTTTCGGCTGTTTAAGGTTGCTCCCCGGAATATTTCTCGAAAATTTAAATTACCAATTAATGATTGCATTGGCAGCGGGTACCCCTCTGTTAAGCTGAAAACTATTTCGGTTGCGCCTTCATTAAGAAACAATTTGTAGGGACTACCTCGAGGATTATAGACTGACCGCTATTTACGATTTTATGCGCTTTCTTCGAAAAGGCCAACAATTCTTAATTCTAACATGGTTGGACCAATAAATAGCTTATTTTTTCATCCCCTTGCACTTGCTTTTTCTATACCTACAGTGCGAGTGTAAAGAATGGAATAAAATTCCTTAAATTTTTGTCGTTGATTTGTGGCAAAAATCCTCGGACAGGTCGATTTTATTTTTGTAATGGGGACTTGATGGAGGGGACAGTTATTTTCTCACACTTCCGGTTTAACCGGAAATGGCCTTAAGTTAGTTTTCTCAAATGGAATAACACTTTTTTCGCAACGGATTCGGAATCTACGATTTTTTCTGTGTTAGAAACATGTATCACACTTTACCGGAAGTACAGTCACGGCCACCTCAGATTTTCAAAAACATCGAAGAAATCGGTCAAAAACCAAGATTTTTGAAAATCGCAAATACACGTCAACCTTATTTTTTTGATACAAATTCAACTGCGCAATTTAATTTCCTTTTATTTGGCTTTGTTTTTTCAAATTTTTTAACTTTTCACAATCTGCCAAAATAGCAAAAAGGATTTCTTAAAAATGTAATCGCGCAGTTGAATTTGTAACAAAAAAATAAGGTTGACGTGTACTTGCGATTTTTAAAAATCTTGGTTTTTGACCGATTTCTTCGATGTTTTTGAAAATCTGGGGTGACCGCGACTGTACTTCCGGTAAAGTATGATACATGTTTCTTACTCAGAAAAAATCGTAGATTCCGAATCCGTTGAGAAAAGTGTCATTCCATTTGAAAAAACTAAGTTAAGGCCATTTCCGGTTAAACCGGAAGTGTAAGAAAATAACTGTCCCCTCCATCAAGTCCCCATTACAAAAATAAAATCGACCTGTCCGAGGATTTTTGCCACAAATCAGGGACAAAAATTTAAGGAATTTTATTCCATACTTTACACTCGCACTGTATATTTATGTTCTGGAGCTTTTTAATAGCAACGAATAATTAGTATTTGAATTAAACTATATTAAAGCGCATTTTTCTGACATCCCTGATATTAGTGAAAAACTGGAAAAACTGAATTTGCTTCTCACGGACTCTTTGTCACTAACCGAAAATTTTCATTCTGAATTCAATACGAATAAAAGGCCCATATGCAGCAAAATAAGCAAGAAACTTAGTGATTTGATTATAAAAAATTGTGGGTTGACTACTTTAAAAAAAACTAACAATATTTTAAATAGTCAATATTCTGATAATGACGCTTTTGAGGAACAACCGGCAAAACTTCTTGGTTGAAAATATTGAGCAATACATTCAAGCTTATTTATTGCAATAAATTTTAAATCAAACTGAAATGTGCAATGTGTATTTTTTCCTTGTTTTTCTAGGTTTCTAATGTATTAAATATTTTGTACCTGTATATTGAAAATCAATGTTATTTCATTAAAGAAACTCCCAGTAGAAAAAATTACTACTTTTACTTTTTTTTACGGCATATACTTGAAGATTGCATCACGTTATTGAATGAAATAATCAACCCAAATTAATCCCCCTCCAAAAGGTGTTACAAACAGGATAGTATTTTTTGCAAAAATACCAAGAACGGTTGGAGATCTTTGAAATTCTGTTGGAATCAGTTTTCAACTATAAGACCCCAAGACCACCTGATGCAAAAGGTCCCTCAAATTATCTACCCTTTTTATTATTTTAACTTATCTACTCCCAGGAATCACCCATTATATCTTCTAAACTAGAGGGCCTGAGGAGTTTTAGTAAAGCCCAAAATGTTTAAGCAGAATTAAGCCACAAAATATAAAAAATTCCGAGAAATCTAACCCAAAATCAAATTCCCTAAAAGTATACGGGGTGTTTTGGTGGAGGCGCCGGGGTGGACTTACTCGATTTGTCGCTCAAGGAAATCCACTCCTATCGTTTTTTTGTAGTCTTTCGTGAACGTGCCTTTGCAATACCGCTGGATCATGCTGGATTTCCCCACTCCACCATTGCCCACAATCACCACCTGTTAAAAATTCGGTAAATAAGAAAAAGATTGTTGAGAATAATAATTAATTTCAATGGCTTGTTTGCTCAGCTACAAGCCCACACCTTGCTTTGTCCGCAAGCGAAATTATTAATAGCGCTGTAAAATTATTCAGTTGACATCAATAGAGCGCAGCAACATTCAATTTGTTTAAAAAGTTGATTCTAGCAAGTTTTTCATTAGTTGCTATTGGGAATACCTAATAATAAACAGACGTATAATACGAGTACGTGAGAGACTGCACTCTTTCTGCATTCAGGGAATTGCAATGTCGGAATAAATAGGAGTGAATGAAAACAGAAATAGTTGGAATGACAGGCAACGGGGTTTTCAATTTTCATTTCATAGAAAGCCACATAGCTTTCATATTTTATGCGTAATGGGAAATAATCTTAAACCTGCCTCTGACATTATTATTATTTAAAAGATTTGCTTTGGTCTGCAGCTGTGGATATTGGAAATGAAGAAAATTATAATGAACCAGCAAGTAGCCACTGATTATCCAGTTCATTGACCACTACGTTCTCAGATTTTCTAATTCTAGTATGTCTCAAATGGTTTCAACCAATCACTTAAATTAGAGACGTTTATTAATTATTATATAATTAATTAATTTAGTTGGAATTGAAAATGTTGTCTTGCTCCTTAGTTCGGCGATTCGTCTTTACATCTTTGAAATTAAAGAGTTAAAAAGCAGGTGTCATTATACAGCGTGAGTCTGAGGTTGCTACTTTTGAATAATATCTAAAGTACAGTAGCGGACACGGAATTTCGTACGACGGTGACATTTGATTGACAAAAGCTGTAAAGGAGGCCTTATTCCGGCAACAACCTGCATGACATGAAATAATTATAAATAATGTTATAAAAAACGTCAGTCGTATGACAATAAAGCGTAATTTACATCGAATGACAGAAAAATTAAGTACGAAATTCCAACTCTTGATTTGCAATAGTTCTGCGATACTCCGTTCTGAAGACACCTAATTTAAAAAAAAATTAAAAATAAATAAAATAAATATATATTTACTGAGTAATTAACAAATTGCATTCCAAACCAAAGGGATAGTCTAACCTATCAATAGCATTAGCTAAATTGAAATAAAGAAAATGTTAAAATAACTTTCGATGGAATAAGAAGAATTTAGGACAACCCGCAAATGGACTTCCAGGTTTGTATATACAGGGTGATTCTGCAGCTCAAAATATGAAAAAAAGTTTTTATAAACTTGTGTCACGAAATTGCTCCTAATGGAGCTAGGTTCCCCTGAAAGGGGCGCCCAAAATTCGATTTTTATTTAGTCAATTATTAAGTTTTTGCATACTATCTGACATCGATAGGAAACATTAGATTACTTTAGTTATTGATTTTTAAAATCCGTTCAATTTTGTAATTTAATAAAAATAAATTGATAAGCCTAGGAAATGTAAATGAATCTTTATAACAAGAAAGGCTTTTTTATGTAATTTTAGTTAGATAACCATACTCCGGTGAGAAATTATCAAAAAAATGACACATACAAAATTTTTGGGGGGAAAAGCTGAAGCCCTCCTACTTTTCACGCACCCGCCCCCGGTTCAATCTGCTTTTGGTAGATACCATAGTCTGATAGCTCTTACTGGTGTTAGATAATGTACAAAAACTCGTCGCTGTAGCTTAAGCGGTTCCTGATTTATTCAATAAAAACCGAATTTTAGGCGCCCCCTTCAGAGGGCCTTAGCCCCCTTAGGCACGATTTCCGGACACATATTTATAAGACCTTTTTTTCATATTTTGAGCTGCAGAGTAAACCCCGAAATATTTCATCGTTATTTCCGGACAACCTGTATAAGGAAACATAGCGAAAACAGCCGTTACCACGATTATAGGAATATGATTTATTGACCATTGCGTCTTTGACTTTATAAGTTTCACTGCTCCGTAGTGTTATTTTCATTGAATTGCATTCAATGTCATTGTTGTTTGAATGTATGTTAATCAATACATATTTAACGGCGCAGTCGGTTCAAACATTCCAGAAATATAGTTGAAAGAAAATTATCATCATTAGCTATAAGTTAGTATCTACATAACCACGCTACATAATTGATTTATTCATCAAATCTTGACCGCTGAGAAAGTATACTGGCTGACTACGATAAGAATTCTTATACGGTAAAAATAAATAAGATTCTCATCTACAAACTGAAAAGCAAATGCACGTGCTCGTCTCCCTCAGTAAACTGGTAATTAGTATTTTATTTAATTTCTCAAAGGTTAGTAGACGGTTGTCGTCGGTTCTAGTTAAGACATTACTATTATAATTATTATTGCTGCGTTCACTGAAATACCTAAGTTTCCGTTTCCTTGCTATAATGCAGACCTAATAACCTCATAATTATGAGGCTACATTGTCAAATTAGATGAAAACATTGCATACACAATCGTATACAGTGAGGTTCAAAAGTTGTTTCCCCCCATTCAAACTCTATAGTGGAGGGGCACTTCGGAAAAACTCTGGGTGCTGTCAAATACTTTTTTCCACTTCCGGTTTAGCCGGAAATTACCCTGAAATTGGTTTTTTAAATTGATACCCACATTTTTTTCAACTAATTCGGAATCTACGAATTTTTGTATGTCGAAAACACGCGTCGCACTTGACCGGTAATCAAGTCACGGCCACCCCAGATTTTCAAAAACATCGAAGAAATCGGTGAAAAACGAAGATTTTTGAAAATTGCAAAAACACGTCAACTTTATTTTTTTGATACAAATTCAACTCGGTAGTCAAATTTCTTCTTTACTTCGTTTTGAGTTTTTCAAATTCTCTGATTTTTTACGATTGGTGATTTTTACAAAAAGAAAATAGAAAAATGTAATCGGGCAATCGAATTCGCATCAAAAAAATAAGGTTGACGTGTTTTTGCAATTTTCAAAAATGTTCGTATTTCACCGATTTGTTCGATGTTTTTGAAAATCTAGGGTGGCCGTGACTTAATCTCCGGTCAAGTGTGGTACGTGTTTTTAACCTAGAAAAATTCGTAGATTCCGAATTAGTTGAAAAAAATGTGGGTTTCAATTTTAAAAAACAATTTTAGGGTTATTTCCGGCTAAACCGAAAGTGAAAAAAAATATTTGATAGCACCCTCAGACTGCACTAAATAAATAAATGTTATGTGCCCCAGAGTTTTTTCCGAAGTGCTCCTCCACGATAGAGTTCGAAAGGGGGGAAACAACTTTTGAACCTCACTGTATATTAGATATATTTCCGAAATCAAGTTTTAACTACATCATCCATATTTTCTTCTTGTTTAAAAGTAAGGTAACTATCAATTCTAATTTATTCTAAAGATTATTTAATTACATAACCCCTAACCTCTAAACAAGCCTCGAGGAGGAAGCCATTTTTTCCAACCTGTATTTTTTAAAGTAACGGTAATTTGTATTTTTGACCCTTTTGTAAATTTATTCTTTTGTAGTGATAAGCCTGAAGATGACCTGAGGTCGAAACCGGTCGCTTATGTAACACCCTGTAAATAAATTTTATAGTAATTTTTATCTTGCTGGTTTGAAGCAGTCGAAGATTTTCAATAAACTGTGTATTTTTATTACCGGATTTCATAGTTGACTTTTATTCAAGTCGAAAACCATAGTACCTAACTACCATTTTCCCGAAAAATGTCATTTTAGTGCCAAAAAGGCGCTTTTTTGGATTTATTTTAGCAAAAAAACATAAATTCTTACTATCGGATTCGATAGCTGTTGCATTGCCGGATCAAAAACTTCAGTGCAATTTCTTCGAAAATTGACATTTTAGGGACAACTCGTCAAAGTCGACTTAATTTTATCACGTCCCACAGACATAGAAAGGGCAAATTCGGGTTCCAGTACCCTTCAGCGCTCGGCATCCACTCCTTGACACTTCAAATTTTGCTGAACGGCCACATTTTCGACAACTAGTAGTTAAAATTAGAGCAAATCCAGGTGCCACCACCCTCCTTGTGCCCGTTCAGCAAAATTAGAAATGTCATGGGGTAGTTTTTCGGGGGTTGGAGGGTGGTGGAACATGGATTTGTTTTTAAGGTTTCTTCGAGGGATGTTACACTAATTTTAAAAACTAAAGGGTGGAACATAAAAAAACGGACAGTTTTCTTTTTTGTATATCTTCGTTAGTTTTTATGCGAAGTTTTTCAATTTTATTCTCGACGTAGCTAAAGGTTGAGGTCGTCGATACCACTCCATTGGCCTATATGATTGTATTAAATCATTTAGGCCAATGGAGTGGGGCAGAGACGCTTGCAAGGGATTAAAGTCCGTTCTTTTTCCTATCCAAAATGACTTTCAGAATATATTCAGAGTATAAAATTGAAAAACATCGTACAAAAACTAACGAAGATATACAAAAAATAAAACTTTCCGGTTTTTTTATGGGCCACCATTTAGATGTTGAAAATGTACCCGTTCAGCAAAATTCATCAAGATTCGAAATGTCAGGGGGTAGTTTCCGGGGTTGAAGAGTGGTGGAACCCTAAACCCGCCTTTTAAGTTTCCCTTCGAGGAATGCTGCATTAGTTTTCAGCAGTCGAAAATGAGACCGTTCATCAAAATTCAGCAGTAGAACCCAAATTTCTCCGAGGGATTTTAACGCCCAGATGTCGAAAATGTGGCTGTTCAGCAAGATGGGACGTGATAAAATTAAGTTGACATAAAATTAAGTCGACCTTGACGAGGTTGAAAGTAATGTAGCTCACCATTTATCAGAGGGTTTAAGCAGTGTGTAAACCCCAATTAGCATAAAAAATATCTAAGTAGGTAATAACTAAATTCCTTATTTCTACTTTCAGCTAATTTAGCTTGCAATTATTTATGGCACATAACTAAAAAGAACATAAATTAGTCAAAGATAGCGTAGTAGACAGACTTCCAACTGTTTTATTCTTATTATATTACATTCTCATTGCATGGAAGCCTCTATGAGATTTGTACGTCTATTTCTGGAAGATTAATGAAGAATTCATGACATCTACTGTTAGCACAGTTCCATTATGTTTTTGAACTATTCATAGGCATCATTACCAGTGCCAGTGCTTCCTGAAATTCTGGAATAATTGTTGGTTAAATCATCTATAATCATTTTAATTACATTTAGAAAGACTACGATTCAGTTTAATACCTAGAAAAACTGATATTAAAGTGTGATTAATAGTATTACTAACAGCGTATTAATTCAGTTACAGCCAATTTAATTAAGTCATCACCTACATATGGCCTGCAAATTGCAAAGACAAAAAAGTACAGTTTGCTAAGATAATCAGATCTGCTCGTAGCAAATAAATAGAGAATACATTTTATAACCTCTATTGGTCTTCAATGCCTCTTTTAAGGTTTGCCTAAGATACTATTCATCGGAGACTTCAACGTGCGATCAAGCCACGAACACTTCTCAAGCAGGAAGCAATAATGTCTCTTTGGTTAATTCATGAGAGAAACTGAATACTCTGCCAGAAAAATGACCACAAAAGGGTAATAAGCACTGCTGATCTAATTTGAATGAATTACCATGGAGCAATCGTGTAGGTATTACCACAGTGTGTGATTTACTACTCGTGACGTTAAAAGCAATATAAAAGCATCAATTGGAGCTTTACGGAAATTAACTCCGGGTTCACAGATTGCACGATTCTAGATAACTAACAAACTGTCATCGGTGGGCCGCAATTGGTTTATACTGGGTGTCCCGAAATTAGTGGTCAAAACTTTACCAGTAGATTCTTCTATGAAAAATATGAAAAAAAGTCCGTATGAACATATAAAGTGTTAAAGCTCGCAACGTGAAATTTGGTATCTTTACTAAGTTTTTGATGCTGAATTGACTAATGTGGAGAAAATTTTAAAATTTTGATAATAAGCGTTTCGTCCATGAGGGGCTTAGGACTAAATTTACTCAAACATATTTGTAAGTGGTTTTTTTTCAAATTTTATTCCAGAATTTAAAAATTTGAGGTTTTTTAAGTAAAAATGGTACTCTTGTTTGACATCGATAGAATGCGCCCTTTTCGAAAAAAATTGCTTTTCATTGGTTCAGGGCTCCAAAATTTGTGACAGAAGACATCAAAATATCGTAAACAAATTCAGGGGACGGTTCCTTACTTCATTCTAGAAAGAAAAGTTCTTATGGGTATGGGTCGAAAAATGCTTCCTAAGGGAGCTAGAGTCCTTCAAACAACATGCTTTCCAGGACCTCTTAGGAAGCATTTTTCAACCCATACCCATAAGAACTTTTCTTTCTAGAATGAAGTAAGGAACCGTCCCATGGACTTGTTACGATATTTTGATGTCTTCTGTCACAAATTTTGGAGCCCTGAACCAATAAAAAGCCATTTTTATTGAAAAGAGCACATTCTATCGATGTCAAACAAGAGTACAATTTTTACTTAGAAAATCTCAAATTTTCAGATTCTGGAATCAAATTTGAGAAAAAACTACTTACAAAAATGTTTGAGTGAATTTAATCCTAAGCCCCTCCTCTTTACGAGACGCTTATGATCTAAATTTTAAAATTTTCTCCACAGTATTAAATTCAGCATGAAAGACTTAGTAAATATACCAAATTTCACGTTGCTATCTTTAACCGTTTTGAAGATATTTAGAAAAAAAAAACACTTTCAAGGTGGCCTTTGAAGAGGCCTTAGCTCCCTTGGGGCTTATTTTTCGACATATGTTCATAGGGAGTTTTTTCATATTTTTCATAGAAGAATCTACTGGTAAAGTTTTCACCACTAATTTCGGGATCCCAGGTTAGTTAAATAAATATTACCTTTAGGGCTACTTCTAATTCTTCCTCCCGCATATTGTTAGGCACGTGGCCCGGTGTAACCCCTATAGAGGTCTCCGGAGCTCATCGTCTGCTGCCTTCTAGAACTCGTCCAAGAAACATCACTGCCCTGAAAATCAGAAATTAATTTAAAAAAATCGATTTACATATTTAATTCTCAAGTGTTGCAGACGTGTGCTCAAAAATGTTAGCGTGCCCAGCGCGTGCTTTCATAACTATTATTATTTGAAAAAAGAAATAGAAGCAGTCTGCTGGATATGCGTTCATGTGGAAAGTTTTTTGTTGAAATTGTAGATTATCCCGTTTATCTGCAAAAAATGCTGCCGTTCATATATTAATAGATTATAGATTTCTCAATGATTATACCTACTACCATCAACCTAAAGATCAATGAATTTCAAATAACAGTACTTATGTAATTATCCCGTGGCACTATTATATCAGTAGGTGTCAGCATCACTGTGGGTGGGGGGTTTAAAAATTTACATGACACCACAAAAAAATGGAAAAGATACTAGTTTTAAAAAAAGAAAGGGCGTGTTTTTTGTTTCGCTGAATTCGGCACTGTTTTTGAGAAAAAAGATAAACTTTTAAACAAAAAGTTGATTTTGTGTTAGGTACGTCTGGTACAGTCGATTGCAAAATTGTGTGGGACGTATAACTTTTTATACACTTAGTTTTGGGTAAAGAATGGAGGCAAATTACCTTTCTGAGACATTATGTTCCAATAGGCAGGGTAGTCTATCAGCCTCAGACATTGTTTTTGACCAGCAAGTTGGCCTCTTCATTCTTTAAAATTAATTTATAAAAAGTTATACGTCCCACCCAATTTTGCAACCGACTGTACGTCACAATTCGGGAGGATAACAAAACATTGCAATTTATGTGAATAGAACTTAGTAGATTGTATATTGTATATTGTAAATTTAGTGATATTACACAACAGTAAACCACACTAAATGCTTAAAAGTCAAATCTAGGCACTTTCAGAAAATTTCTTATGGTTTTCAAAAATATTTTCTCTGATGCAGTACGCAATTGAACATTGGTTATTTAAGTAACAAGTGAGTAAAGTGTAACTTGTTTTCACGAGAAGGAATGTTTGCCGCACGACGCCGTAGGCGGAGAGCACAAATCCGACGACTGAAAAAAAGTTACTTACTCACGAGTTGCATAAAAATTTTTTTTATCCACGAGTGTTGCAGAATGGAATAATTATACAATGGGTGAGAGATTTTTTCGCTATAAAACTCCAAGATAAAGCATAGTATTTATTCTATTCGTCCCGTACAGTTAAAATTGTGGACAAATATCGGTTTCAAAGTTCACTCGTAAAAAAATCCCTAATGAGAGGCTTGTATGTATAAATCCATGATAAATCTATAGCAACAATATCAACAACACCTTAGTAACTGCCCCTTTTTTTCACTCAAAAGACTGAAAAAATGAACCGCTACGGCACTTTTTTTCACGCTTTGTCGTCGTTAAAAAACACATTTTAAGAACGCTTTAGAATGAAAAAAAGTGTGCTTTTTAACGCACGTAAAAAATAGCTATTTTCATAATCCCGTGCGAAAAAATAAATTTCATTATTTTGCAGCTTAAACCACAAATACCCAACTGTGATAGGTCAACTGAAATTATTTGAAACTACAGAAATCACTTTAAATAATTATCAACTGTGAATTGTGACGTCTTCGAATTGTATTGGTTTGTCTAGTCAATATAGGTGATTTGATCAATTTATGCCTATGACCCTGTTTAGAATGGCGGTTTGTTCGCAAATGGAATTATCGTTTTTCTCCTTTTATAATTGCAAGTGTTATGCAGTTAAAGGAAAAGCTTAGTATAGAAACCGTGTCACCTTTTAATGTGGCACCTTTGCGGTAGTAATAGGATTAGTATAACAAAACTGGGGGGCTCATCACTCAGCGTACAATACAACAGGAATTAATTCCAGTAAATCCTGTTTCAATTCTAATTTAATTTCAGCATAACACTACACAACTAAAAACAATTGTTCTAACGGTAAATTGTTCGAAAGAAAATTTTTCGAAAAGTAAATTGTTTGAAAAGTAAAATTGTTCGAAAAGTAATTGTTCGAAAATCAAAAATTTTAAAAAAACCTGATCTAACATAGACCTTGGACTGCCCTAGCTTCTCGCACTGCAAGACCGATATTTTGAAATCTCGTTCTTGCCGAAAGCTCGCCTTGAACTTTCAACGGGCAGAATTTAAAAAAAATGTTAAACAAAAAACTGACCTGAACTGCGCTAGCTTCTCGCACTGCAAGACCAATATTTTGACGAAGTTCTCGCTTTCGGCTGCATCCCTGCATCGCACTTTCAACGGGCAAAATTTGACTGTGTGTGTAATGGCGAAGAATGCACATTAATTTTATTTTCGAACACTTGCCTTTCGAACAATTATTGTACTCGAACAATTTGTTTTCGAACAATTTCATTGAAACAATTTTAAGGATACGAAACAAAACTACCCCACTCCAGCCACTTGAAATTTTCAATGAAGCATGCGGGGTATACTTCACCGAACATTAATTGCCTTAATTCAGAACTAAAATTTGATTGGCCCACTTAGATACATATCATTTCCACTTAAGGCCCATTGGATTCTATAGGTAAATTTTGGAACAGAACTGGCGACTCAGGTGAAAAGGAGGTTCAAGAGTGTCTAAAAAGAGTTTCTTAATGGCCCGCAAACTCCCCCGACCTAAATCCTGTTGAGTTTTTTACGGGGGCCAGGAATTGTTTATGGAGGAGTTAAGACATCTAAACTTGGAAGGGCTATTAATTGCTGATGGAGTTACATAATAAAATCTTAGGAAAATTACGCACCAGCCGCTAATGGCAAAGTAATCTGATCGAATTTACATAAAACAGAACTTTGCAGCAGATGTGATTAATAATTATAAGTTTGGTCGATTTTTAACGCACTGCTATACCGTTGCCGGTAATTATTACGCAGGTTCAGCTTTCTGCTAACATGTGTTCTTGCCGAGCAATTTTCTTCAAATTGCTGTTATTCCGAGGCTTTCCCTTTCAATTTTTTCCCGATAACGCGATAACTCGCCATCAATCATAATTTCTAATCTTTTAATGCCCATCCATGGAAATGTCCTCTGGGAATCCAATTGAAATATCTCTTAAACTATTTAAATCACCTCAATTAACTGCATTTGTAGGCTCGAGGAATTCTGTACGGCCTTCTTCCTGATTCCACGTAGAAAACGAAGTTGATTGCGCGCTCGAGTTCTTTTGCAGACATTGATAAGAGGCGTTCGTGACGGAGTCGCATATTTTGTCCAGAAATATATACAGGAGGAGTCATTAGCGTTGCATAAAGAGCTAATAAAAGTGGCTGGCGGGCGGTCTTTTACCCATATGCGATACCATGGCAATGGCGCTTTCAATGGCTTTGTATGGGTCACTAACCGCTCGGCAAGGTCGTGCTCTATCTACTCCATCACGATCTTCGAGGCACAAGGTGCCAAACCTGGCTACTTGGATGTTAATCTACCGGATAACAACATTAACAACTTATTCAGGCCATATTACTGATGCCATGCCAATGGAATGCCTTGATTTGTATTCAGCTTCGAATTCAGTCTGGTTGATTGGTAATACTTTGTCATAATAATATAGCTCCTTTGAAGCTTCCTAAATAAACTGGAATAATGTTTAGGATCTCTGGAGATGAGATTATACTCATCAACGTAACAAAGGCACCATATCTTCAACAAAGTTTGTGAAATTATGATATTATGGTCATTTTTGATTTTTTTTGTTATTTGCAATTGCAAAGTACCAAGTACCATCATAATTATGAAGATTACACCTAAGTGATGACTTCAAAATTAGTTTTACACTTGTGTGGGAATAATATTAGTCCGCGGGAGGCAGATAACATTTTGTTGTGTAATTTCAGTAAACTTGATGGTTTACCAAGTTTGTGTTTTAATTTTTTTATTCCTGATATTGCAGTCTTCCTGTACAAGGTGTCATTTTAGTGTCTCAAAGGTGGCATTTCTTATACGGTAAAAGATAGAAAAATTGGTTGTACCTACATTTAAAAAAATCACTTCTTTCTAAAACACTACCTATTAAAATAGTTATTTTTGATATACTTAGGGCCGGTTTATCGGTGCTCAGTTAAATGAAGATATCTGACAGTTTGCGTTATCCGATAGTTAAACTGTTTATCGACAGCAAGTTGACTGCAAAGTCTTTGCTAAAGTGCGGGGCAAACTGACTGACAGTTGAAAGTGTCAGCTAGGGCAGAAAACCGACGGTTAGCATCGCCCATAGTCATTTAAATGACGAAGAAGGTGAATCTTTGGTTTTCTTCAACATGAATCTAGCCAATATAAAGTTTAGGAATCTACCTGAAACTACTTTGAGGAATTTGCCAATACTTAAGATTTCCTCAACTTTCTTTCAGACCTCCTGCTTCTACCATCCGTTTTCTTATCCTCAATTACATCTGCTGCTAGTTACTTTTCAAAGCACGTCTGGATTATAGGCAGAAAAGTTTACTCCTCGTTTCTTATCTGTCACCAATGCAAATTTCAACTGCATCAGCACCTGCCACAGTAAATAAAGACCGTAAGGCATTGCTATGGAAACAGTTGACTATATTAGCGCGAAATTTAAATCTGTCCAATAGAATTCAACTTCCGCTACCCCAAATGTTGCCAACACAACTCAAACTGTCAGGCACGTAACTGACAGACAAAGTCTATGTCGATAAACGTGAATTTGATTTATCTGTCAGTTATAGTAAACCGTCAGATAGAT
The DNA here is from genome assembly GCA_963924575.1 of Pycnomerus fuliginosus. Lineage (NCBI taxonomy): Eukaryota > Metazoa > Arthropoda > Insecta > Coleoptera > Zopheridae > Pycnomerus > Pycnomerus fuliginosus. The sequence continues at coordinate 14,395,015 of OZ004617.1, read as the reverse complement.
AACAGCCAGTTTTGACTGAGCATCGATAAACCGGCCCTTATGGATCGATAGGGAATTACATTTTCTATCCACAGGGATCATAAAAAACCAGGCATTCCATTTGAAAAAATTGAGTTTCAATTGTTTTTTCTAAACTGACGAACGCCACTGGTTGTAGACTCTCCCTGGAGGGATTTTCTGCTTTTTAAGCCACAGTGCGATATCTCAAAGATATCTTCTACTGCTGTCAAAATTTCAATATTCTATCTCTTTCTTTGGCACAGATATTACGAGATTTTCGTCTCTAAAAATGAAAAATTTTTTTTCTCGGATACTCATATTTAGCCATAATAGGGTAATGTTACATCAAAATTCTCATAATTTGATGTAGAATCGGAATGTGCTATGAAAATATGGATGTCCCATTTAAAATAAAGAAGTTGATGTCGACTTCCGATATAACCGGAAGTGCGGCCATCTTGCAAATATTTTCCCTCAGTTCAGAATCCATTGAAACCCCCGTGTACAAATTTTCGCGACTATGATGCCAAAACTTCTCGAGATACGTCTAACGGACCCTCTTCGTGAATGACTCTGTATAGGGTGTCACGCGAGAAACGCTTCCTGACGTAACTTTTTTTATTGTCCGATTTGAATTAATCAAAAACCAGACGAAACTGTTACAGAAATACTTGAAAACGGCTTTAGTCTCAATTTTTTTTAGCGTCTGACGTCCACATTTTCTTTTCTCTTACTCAATGAGGAAAAATTACTCGAACAGGTCGAGTTTTATTTGGAGGGGGACCCTAAAATCCGTGGTTGGTGAAATTTTACAACGCACCCCCAAACCCCTGCGAACTCCCGCTTTAAAATTTCAAATAACAACCCCCCACTTATGATACATCATTTGAAATCTAATTTCATTACCAATCCAGTACATCAAATATTTTTATATTCTAGCGCCCTCTATGAGCAAATTTTAATTCATATTAAGCCCCCTGTGATACACAATTTTGGAGAGTATGAAATCCTCTAAAACCTGCTGCAGAAATTTTTCAAATCCCTTCACTCGTTCATAAGTTACATTGAAGAACATAAGAAATAATTATTTGAAGTGCTGGATGAATTTCAGAAATATTTGCATCAGCTTTCAGAGGATTTCGTTCCCTTTAAAGTGTTGTGTCACAAAGGGTCTTAATGTAATTTTAAATTTACCCCCAGAGGGTGCTAGTGGGTGAAAGGATTTAAAAAATGTTTACAGAATTGGATAGGTAATGAAGTTGGCTTTCAAACGATGAATCATAAGAGGGGGATTGCCGTTTAAAATTTTAAAGTGCGGGTCCGTGGGGTTTAAGAGGTGTGTTGTAAAATTTCACCAAACACGGATTTAAGGGTCCACGTCCAAATAAAAATTTAGCTCTTCGAGTGATTTTTCCTCCCTTGCGTCAGAGGAGAAAATGTGGATGGCCTCTTTTCAGTAGGCCACCTTGTATATTTTTTAGCCACATCAGGTAGAGGATTTTTTTCGGAATTGGAACAAGTTGTCTAACAAATTAGCTTTGCTGTAAAAAAAAATCAAATTTTTTACGAAAATGCACTGATCTTGCAATTTTATCGAAATAAAAAAATTGAGGCCATTTTATTTATTGCCTGATTTGAAATAATCAAAAACCAAATAAAATTGCTCAAAAAATACTACTGGATTGTTATTCACGGAACACTTGAAAATTTTATTATTTGATAGAATAATTGTAAGATCAAAGTGCATTTTCTTAAAAATTTTGAATTATTTTATAGCAAAACCAACTTGTTAATTATCGTTAACTTCAGAAAAAAAAATTCTACCTAGCGTGACTGTGTTCTTGTTCAGGTTATACAGGATGCGAGATTAAAACTCCACAACGCGATATAACTTTGTAATTTGTTGTCCGATTTTAGTGAATCAAAAACTAAATGAAATTGCTCGTAAAACACTACCAACGCAAGGTAGTCTTGATTCTTACCAACTTCGACTTGAATGTCAACTGGATGTCAACTTATTATTTTCAAATGGACGTACCCAGTTTTTTTTTTGCTCAATCTAACAGCAAATTTTTTTAAGCGTCTTTTAGTGTGCAAGAAGTTGAGTTTGGTTTATAATAAATTTTGAAAATAATTAAAATTATTGTGTACCTAGTAATCTGTGTGGTATCTGTGTAGTATCTGTTCTTATCAGCTTAATATTGTCAAAATTAAAGATTAATTTTGACAAAAAGTTATAATTAATTATTTTCAGAACTAATAATTATAAACCATTCGATTTTTTTGAATTTTTCGATCGATTCCAGTAACTGCTTCGCGGAGCGTAGAAGTTAAAAGTACACTACCATTTGAAGTTAAAGTCGATGCGAGACCAAATCCATTTTGTACAATTTTTGTAACAGTTTCATCTGGTTTTTGATTCGTTCAAATGGGACAATAATATTATTTTTTTTTCAAACGTCACATAACAATTATTGAGATGACTGTGTTGACAATTAGGTATAACCGTCATTTCTATGACACCATTTTTAGCGGAGTGTTAAACTCCAGAGGAGTTTGCAATTTCAATTTTGCAAAGTGTCAAAGTGACGCGCAACTCACGTGAGTAGAAACTTTTCGATTTTTTCGTTTGAAAATAAAATATTGTATTTTATTCGGAGTTTAAGCGACATTATGTGACTCGTACGGATTTTATTCGCCTTGGTCCGCTCGGCGTTTGAACTTCCATACTTCGTCACATAAACTCCTAATAAAATAAAAATCTGTTACTTTAGGATAATAATAACGATAGCATTCAAAAACTATATGAACTTTGAATGGACGGACGTCGAGAGTTCAATGAGACCATTACTGATATTTACAAGAGTTACATTTCACATGCTTATACATAATAGTGAAATTATTACCACTCGGGGTATCAGTAAGGTGTCGACGTGCCGTTTAACTTTCATGGCCCATTTGTCGTTACATATTGCAAAATTTATGTCACAATTCTGCAAGAATGTAAGATGTTTACAAAGTTAAAATTGTAATCGCATTGGAAATTTAATTTCATTACGAATTGATTGAGATATCTGGCTTTGTTTGTTGTTTTTGCCTTAATTGCTGTCAGCGAAATCTCCGCGGTTTCTTCTCATTAATTTAAGCAAAATGTTAGGAATATCTACTCAAAGACATTAGCAACATTTTTAGCTGCCATAATTGTTGGCTCATAAAAGATGAGTGGCCATTAATATAAATATCCAAAGCAAGAATTCGGGCTCTTTAGCTTCCCAAACAAGTATAAACCATCATAAAAAATCATAATAAGCCTTCCCATCATAAATTTATTATCTAATTCGACCACCACAGGCCTCTTAATTAACATAAGGTTCTTTAATGTCATATTTTCTTCAATAAAAACTAATTAGAATTAACGGCCATGAAGTAAAATCTACAATAAATTCCTGAATACTGAGGTGTCAGAAAGTTAAGCGCCAATTCTTTACAGGAATCCCATCAGGTGTTCAACCGAAGTTGGAAAGAATAAATCAAACAAGCCGGCGATTCTATGCCAATTAAGACAGAAATTTATGGAAATACGGAAAACACTTTCCTGCCGGTTAATTAATGACAACCGGCGATATTAATGATTTTTGTCTGGAATTTTATTCAAGATTATCTGTGCCAGATGGATTAATTTTGAGAGAGGACGAAATAAATGAACCATGACACACAATCCGAAATACACCCGTCCTTTTGGAAATTTAGTGCTGACATAAACCCAGTTTGGATTTTTTTTGATAAATGTCGAGTTTAATAACGATAATTTTAAACACTTATCTAAGCATGCAAAAGTGATCGGATTTAACGGGGACTCGTTCTTGTCTAGCGCCTAAACGGCGTGGAATTATGTAACTGGATTAGAGACGCTGGCGGCTCGTTAAGAGGATTTTACCTTTTCACTAATACTTCTTTCAGATTTAATTTATTAACGAAACAGTTCAACAAATAAATAAAGAAAAATATCAGGAGTTCTGGCGAATAACTTGAAGCAAGCCGTTTTGAGGGCCACAAGCTCCTCTAAAATCGTCATCGTCGATCGACCACACAGCAACTCCTGCCAAGCCCTTTTCCTTTGCATATTGCACCTTTAGAGCCACAGATTCTTCATCGTCATAGCTGACCCAATTTGAACTACTAAATTTATACGGAACTTGAGCTTTTTCGTCCCAAACTCTCTCCCAGCTGTCATATTGAGAGCAGATTTCTTGATAACCCAAGATGCCAGGACTTTGGGTATATGGCCCAGCTATTCCAACCGAAGCTAAATCTCCCACTTCATGCTTAGCTTGATCTTTTAACGTATACGAGTGGCCATAAAACGGAATACTTAGGGTAGTTTTTGTGCGATCAACCCCCGAGCCTAACCAAGAAGTAACAGAGGCAGATACACTGGAAGATGCATCAATTGAATATAACGGTGAATTATATCCAGTTCGACCGCCATTCGCGATATGAAAGTCGTAAGTCATAATATTTATCAAGTCTACGGTATCGGAGATGGCGGGCACATCATACGCTGGTATTGGTTGAAACGGAACAGTGGCGCTTAAGATATAACCCTTGCTCGTAAAAGCTGCTTTAAACTGTTGCAATAAAACAACAAAGTTTTCCTAAAATACCAAAAAAACATATTTTGACCGAAACAAATTAATCTTACTCTTTCCGAAGTTTCAGGGTATTCCCATGCAATATCCAAACCATCGTACTGCCACTTCTCTAGAAAATCTAGAACGCTTTTTACAAAAGTATCTCGCAAGTTGGGGGAAGACACAATTCCCGCTAAAATGTCATGTCCTGCGTTGAAGCCGCCGATTGTAATTAAAGTCTTTAAATCAGGATTTTTGCTTTTTAAAGCGTTGATTTTGGCTAGGCCGCCAAGATCGATTTCACTCCATTCATCTAAGATTTCTACTCTGCCCTGCGGGGTCACCCCCAAAAAGGCATAGTTGATGTGTGTGCATAAATCGGCGGCCACAAATTCCGCACCATATTTTCCAAAACTGCTTCTATAAACCGACCAGCTTGCATAATAGCAAACTGTGACGAAATCTGAAAGGAAAATTATTCGAAAAAATTTAACTAAGTGGGTATTACCTTGAGCGGCAAGACTGCCGGAAATTAAAGCCAAGAAGATTATTGGGAGCATTGTGGAGAACTATAACTGCGACATTAATGAAATGAGTTTTTATACTATTTTGAATCAAGATAAAGAATTTGTTGTTCTCAAAATTGATTAATGAAATTCTTGCTTCATTGCGATAGTGGCCCAGGAAAAAAATTGATAATCAGGATCTAGACGATACTGAACCTTGCTATCTGGTGTGGAGGTATACAATAGTGTACTTACATAATTGAATACAAAAATATGGAAATTCTTCCAGGCGGTCATATTTTTACGTGTCTCTAAACATGTTTCGGCCTCGAAAATGCAAGTTTAACGATTTTTTTTCTCAGAAACTAGAAGATACTGCACTTTCATTTCTGGACAAAACGTTTATCTGACCCTCGTTTACCACAATCAAAAATTTGGTAAAGATTGGCCCAAGCGGTTGCCTTATTGTATGGGGTCCTTTCTGATTGATCTTCCTTTGGATATATAGGTACAATAATTTTCATCTCTTTCGTAACCTTCAAATTTCTTAGTGGTTCCTGTTGATAAAGTGTTGACAATAATTTTTGATACATACCTTCCTAATAACAGAGACGAAGAATAATGATAAATAAGTATAACTAGGTACTGATTTCTGCGCCACCCTGTAAAATGAATTCATTACAAAGCGGGAATAAATTGTTACTTTAAGAAGGACTACGTCTCTAAAGATGAGAGATTGAAATATTTAGTCAAAAAATGTGTGCTGCTTAGGCCTACAACGTAATAGCATTTTAATAGTAATGGTAAACTTACGCACTCGGTTCATAAATGATTATTATGCGAGAAAACATAAACTGAACTAATAGGATTATTATGAGTGTTAAAAGCATATTTTCTAACAAATTTGCATTTATGCAAACTAGCCTTACAGTTTCGCTGAACTTGTTAAATCCATCACTCACAGTTAATTCAATTAATATGTAAAACTAAAATTTATCGATGAATTTATAAAGCTTTATACCCGCATTATTTCTGATGCTTGCAATTCATGGCGAAATTTCGCTCTACTTGGTTAAACGAACCATAATTAACACTGTAATTTATTCAAAAATTAATGATTCTGTTTACGGTCAACAATTTTAATTGTTTCTTGTTTCCTGAATTATTTTCAGTTATGTAGTTATTGTGAGTTTTTGCATACAATGTCATTTTACATACTACATACATTAAAATTAATGTTGCAGTCCTTTCTAGGCAGATTGTGGTTAAGACAAATTGAAAATTTCCCTGGCTTCTTTAAAAAAACAGCTAACAAAACCTTTCATAATAATTATAACCACCTAAATTAAATAATTTTGCTGCTGGCTAAGCGATTGAATTGGTTCAATGCTTAAAGGGCCAAAAAGTTATTACGAAAATCCTTAATCTTGATTAAATCTACTTCCACTTTATTATTACATTACTATTTCCTGTTATTGGTTGTAAAACATGTCCTCTTAGAGATAATTCCGAGGAAAATTCTCACGCAATTTCCGTATCTCAAAACTTTGCCGCGGTATATTTTCTTAAAATGATAAAGCTACCTACATGTTTCGACAGCAGAAACAATCACAAGCAAGCCATAAAAAACATAAAATACTAAAAGGAATAATATTAGAAGGTACAAAACGGACTAGGCAATAAAAACTAGGGGATCAGAATTGATTTCTGCGAAGGCTTGGAAGGGAGATGCATAAATATTTTTCGACACTGTCAGAATCTATTTTCTAGAAAATTCCAATTTAAAAATTTGATCGAATTACGAACGAAGATTTTAACCCCCCTATTTTTTACTGTTGGCCTGAGGCACATTAGATTTTGATAAAGTTGTTATTTTCTCTGATGTTTTTTATGGTTTTCATAACCTGATGACTACTGCATTATCGGGACCGGATTTTAAGTAAAATACCTTTTTTCCCCGTTTTAGGTACACAAAAATAAATTGAAAATAAATCTGTTTCGTAAAAATTCGAGTTATAAAGGGTGGGTAATTATTCGATGCTCACCCTTGGGATCTTCTAAACGGTAAAAGGTCCGGGGTCGGTTAAATTAGAGAAAAGTGGCGCTATATTTCTTGGGGATTAAGAATCTGAAGAGAATTTCCCGAAATTTTGATTCGTTCCTAAGTTATCACAAAAAATCTGAAAATGAAACTTGGAGATTTTATATCCTTGACAGCTGTCAATTGAATGGCATTGACAGAAATTTTCTAAGCCTTCTAGATTTTGATTAAAGACAGTCAACTTTTCTTTTTCTTATGAGCGCCATATTGAGTTTTAACACAGCCGGATACACAGAAAAATTGTCTTCTCCAAAATGTAACCAGCACTGCGTTTTTAAAAAAATATGTGAAAGACTGAGTCACGACTGCAAGACGTAATTTATTACTGTTGAATTCAATTGTTTTTTCATGTCATAAGAGATTAATAATAAATAATAATAATATTTATTGCTTTCTGTACACAGTGTGCTGTGTGTTTTAAGGAAGTGGTCCGTCTATAGTAAAATTTCGCATAGAAGATGCTCAGGTAGTGGCTGTGTGCGGTGTTTGTGGGTGGCAAGTTTCGAGAAGTTTCAAGTGCAGTTCAGTTGCATTATTTCCTGGAGAGGCGGATATAAACACTCCGCGGCGATAAGGTTTCCTACTTGACTTTTTACAAATTGTGACGATAAACATAGTTGTTCATCGAATATTGTCACATAATTATTATAGACATAAACAAATGTGCAAATATTACATCTAATGCCATACAACAGAAAACATCAATCACCACAAGTAAAAAGGAAGCGTACCACGGAACAATCGCCTACTGAAGGGGAAAAGATTTTCCAGAGAAGTAGGACTACTCCTAGAACCCCGCCCACACATAACAACACACACACATAACAACTCAAAAGAGATTAAAGAAGTCGACGTACTTTTTACAATTGTTTTTCTCTAAGTTTAGGCTGATTTAACAAATTACTCATACCAATTTTCAAATTCTGACCTGTCAAAAAAGTTCATATTGACTACATTTTTGAAAAGCCAATTTATTTGAGTATTCGATGGTGTCAAAATTCAATATGGCGGCCATAAAAGAATCAGAAGTTGACTGTAGTTATTCAAAATCCAGAAGGCCTAGAAAATTTCTGTCAATGCCGTTCAGTTGACAGCTGTCAAAAATATAAAACTTCCAAATTTCATTTAAATAACATCAAATTAGGAAGATTTCAGATTTTTTGTGATAACTCAGGCACGAATCAAAATATCGGGGAATTCTCTTCAGAATCTTAATCACCATCCATCCATCTATTATGGTTTCCCAGAAACTAATGGTGAGCATCGAAAAGTTACCCACCCTGTATGATACGAGGGCGTAGAGGGGCCACATTTTTAACATTTGCTTTTTAATCCAAATTTGGTCAACCCGCGCTCGACAATAATTGTCGACCCAATCGAAAATTGCCGGCCCGATCGATCATTGTCCACTCGCACTCGACCAGCGAAACTGTAAGGTTAGTTTGCATAAATGCAAATTTGTTAGAAAATAAGCTCTTAACACACATAATAATCCTATTAGTTCAGTTTATGTTTTCTCGCATAATAATCATTTATGAACCGAGTTTACCATTACTATTACGTTGTAGGCCTAAGCAGCACACATTTCTTGACTAAATATTTCAATCTCGCATCTTTAGAGACGTAGTCCTTCTTAAAGTAATAATTTAGGCCCGCTTTGTAATGAATTCATTTTACAGGTTGCGGGTGACCCAGAAATCAGTATGTACAGTCGAGAAAGTAAGTCATGCACCCAACTTTTGAGCGTTACGCCCAGAATTTAGAAAACCAACCTTCGATAGTGGTGCATTTCCATGTCATTAGAAGCAGCACCAATTAGGGGTTGTATTGCTAGGTCAAAAAACTTAGGATTGTAAGCCAGTTAAGAATTATTCGCTCAAGAATTTGGCATAAAGTGCATTATTTAGTTTTTCGACTGTACCTAGTACACTCAACAGGAACCACTAAGAAATTTCTAGGTTACGAAAGAGATGAAAATTATTGTACCTATATCCAAAGGAAGACCAATTTCCCAAATTTCCCAATATCGCAATGAAGCAACAATTTCATTAATCAATTTTGAGAACAACAAATTCTTTATCTTGATTCAAAAAAGTATAAAAACTCATTTCATTAATGTCGAAGTTATAGTTCCCCACAATGCTCCCAATAATCTTCTTGGCTTTAATTTCCGGCAGTCTTGCCGCTCAAGGTAATACCCACTTTGTTAAATTTTTTCGAATAATTGTCCTTTCAGATTTCGTCACAGTTTGCTATTATGCAAGTTGGTCGGTTTACAGAAACAGTTTTGGAAAATATGGTCCGGAATTTGTGGCCGCCGATTTATGCACACACATCAACTATGCCTTTTTGGGGGTGACCCCGCAGGGCAGAGTAGAAATCTTAGATGAATGGAATGAAATCGATCTTGGCGGCCTAGCCAAAGTCAACGCTTTAAAAACCAAAAATCCTGATTTAAAGACTTTAATTACAATCGGCGGCTTCAACGCAGGACATGAGATTTTAGCGGGAATTGTATCTTCCCCCAACTTGCGAGATACTTTTGTAAAAAGCGTCCTAGATTTTCTAGAGAAGTGGCAGTACGATGGTTTGGATATTGCATGGGAATACCCTGAAGTTTCGGAAAGAGTAAGATTAGTTTATTTCGGTCAAAATATTTTTTTTGGTATTTTAGGAAAGCTTTGTTGTTTTATTGCAACAGCTTAAAGCAGCTTTTACGAGCAAGGGTTATATCTTAAGCGTCACTGTTCCGTTTCAACCAATACCAGCGTATCATGTGCCCGCCATCTTCGAAACCGTAGACTTGATAAATATTATGACTTATGACTTTCATACCGCGTATGACGGTCGGACTGGATATAATTCACCGTTATATTCAATCGATGCATCTTCCAGTGTATCTGCCTCTGTTACTTCTTAGTTAGGCTCGGGGGTTGATCTCACAAAAACTACCCTAAGTATTCCGTTTTATGGCCACTCGTATACGTTAAAAGATCAAGCTAAGCATGAAGTGGGAGATTCAGCTTCGGTTGGAATAGCTGGGCCATATACCCAAAGTCCTGGCATCTTGAGTTATCAAGAAATCTGCTCTCAATATGACAGCTGGGAGAGAGTTTGGGACGAAAAAGCTCAAGTTCCGTATAAATTTAGTGGTTCAAATTGGATCAGCTATGACGATGAAGAATCTGTGGCTCTAAAGGTGCAATATGCAAAGGAAAGGGGCTTGGCAGGAGTAGCTGTGTGGTCGATCGACGAAGACGATTTTAGAGGAGCTTGTGGCCTTCAAAACGGCTTGCTTCAAGTTATTCGCCAAAACTCCTGATAATTTTTTTTATTTATTTGTTAAACTGTTTCCTTAATAAATGAAATCGGAAGAAAGGATTTTAGTGACAAGGTATAGAATCCTCATAACGAGCCGCCAGCGTCTCTAATCCAGTTACATAATTCCACGTCATTTAGGCGCTAGACAAAAACGAGTACACTGTCTAAAACCGCCGCAGAGATAAAATTGACTAATAACACAAAGATAAATTAGGTAATAAAACTTGATAATTTAACTTAATTCAAAAAGAGGAAAATTGGTTGACTAAGGGAATGCTAAGGGACCTGAGAAATTTTCTTTAATAAATTAAGTATTTGGAAGTTCATCTAAAAGCCTATACGACAATCGACAATCGTCGAGTGCGAGTCGGCAATTGTCGATCGGGCCGGCAATTGAAGACCTTGCTGCAAAAAGGAAATAAGTTCATAAAATCAGTTTTGGAGTAAAATTAAAAAAACGCGTCTCTATTGAATTTCCCAAAACATGAAAATTATGCTTGTTATTTGAGTAACCCACTTACTTATGTTGCTCCCCGGTTATCTTAGTTATGTTTCTTAGTTAATGGAAAAGCAAAAAAATGTTTTTGACATTACCTCATTTCCGTCAAAAAATAGACTTACCTACTTGAAATTACATAAAATATGTAGGTACGTTCAATGCCGTAAATATGAAGCCGTCAGCACAGTACTTATCGTAATAATGTGCGATCAAAAACTATTCCGTTTCTACAGGGTGTTCCTGAAGTACACTGATTCTTCACATTATTCCAAACTGAAACTTCCTATAGACATATGTCCTAAAGTGCTTAGTTTCTAAGTTACAGGGTGTCAAAATTCCAAATAAAATTAGCTTTATGCTAATATTTCAAAACTCTCCAAATATTTTGTTGAAACTTGGTATACGTTTTCCCAATTGCTCCCAAAAGCCTTTCAGCTCTTTAACGGGTTACCTAATCTAAATGTATAAAATTTCAAACAAATTGATCCAGTAGTTTGGACTACAACGTGGTTTTAGTGTTATTACAAAATTTTTCAGCTCTTCGACGTGTGAGACAATCCCCAGGGCAAAATTTCAGCCAAATCGGTTCAGGGGCTTGGGCTGTACTGCGATTTTAAAGTCTGAAAAAAATCTCGAATTTTTTAGTTTTTGGTCAAAAGGGCGCTGAGAGTGAATACATCTTTGGAAGCAGAATTTGAAGGCCTTTGTTACGTGAAAAATGAGGGTTTGCATTTAAAATGTAAAAGTACCGCAAGGGCTACTAAATCGGAAGAGTTTTTGATCACACGTTAGATATATTATAAGTAATTAATGAATGATAATAGTTTAGTTTTTGTTCTAGTAGGTATGTAATGGTCATATTTTACAACAAATTTTATTTAAGTAGAGCAGAGATAGATGCAATGAACTGATAATAAAAACCTTCCAGTTGTAACAAAATTAGTCTGTTCCTGAAGTCTCTCGATTCCATTTTTTCTTTTTTCATGTAAGTACCTACCACTTCTTCACAGTTTTGTCAATTTAATTAATCATTTCGAGGTTTGTAACGATATATCTATTCTAGTTTTATGCAGGGTAGCGTTTTGTATATGCTTGGGAAAATGGTATAGAATTAATATCTTCCTTAATGTCTTCATAAATCCCATAAAAAGGATTTCTCAACAAGACTAACGACATAAACGGCGGCTATTTCTTGCACTGCACCAGTGTCGAGTTTGTCCTCCGGCGCAAAAATGTTCACAATCATTAGAATGGGAACGCTGTTATCCAAGAATCAAAGAAATCTCTAAAGGAAATAACAGCAGCGTTTAGTGCCGACCGGTTTTTACTGACCGAGCTTTTGCGTATAAGCACTTTTGCCTAGACAGGATTTTTAGGAATTTCGGTCGCTCCCTCCGTAAAGTTAACTTTGTTGCGCAATTTAACTCTAGTTGTGCTAAAAGCAACCCTTGAAAAATGGACCTTCAACTTCCAAAATACAAAATTTGATATGAAGTAAATTTAACCTCCTCACATATTTAAATGAAGTAAAAATATGTCTATACCTATGTGTACCTACAGCATGTCGTTTGAAGAAATAAAGTTGACTATCGTAATTTCGACATATGTCATCAAATAGACGATCCAATGACGCCCTTTAATAGAGTTTGTCATGCGATTGAATTGAATCACCCGGTATACGCGCGGGGTTCCTGACAAGTTTTGTGCTCGGTTTTGCGTATTTATTTGCTTATTTGTCATCTACTTTATGTTATTTACTAACACCGATTTCGTGCTGCAGCAGAACAGTAAAAATAACACTCTCTGATTGGCCATTTGCAAGACATCTTCTTGGACAGACCAATCAATGAGCGTGGATTTTACTACACCGCGCAGTGCAGGACAGCCCGAACACGGCATAAGTTAGTTGATATTCTAGCGGTGCAGATACCTAATTATGAACCCAAAACGTTACCGTTCGGTATTAATTTATTGAAAATGCGGATAAACATTCCACGTTAATAAAGATCCAAGAGTTGCGAAAAAAAAACAAAAATTTTCATATTAACACCATTACCGTCATAGATATTTCGCAATAATCCCGTTTTCGTCAACCTGCATCCAAATTATGGCCTCCGGCTCTGGTTTTTTGTGTGAATTTCACTCGCCTCCCATCTGTCGTTTGCTTTTTACTTCTCGTGACCTGATCATTAAAATTGGACTTAACATTTTTCAATAAAATTCTTCGTTTTCAATAAAATTCTCAAATCAAGATTTAGCTCCTCCAGACTTTGCTGCAAAAATGAAATTGCGGAGTTAATTAAGCTAAAAGATTGCTTTAACGCTATCACTCTTTAATTAATTCTAGATTGAATCTTAAACCCGATAATTACGCTAATGGCCGACAATAAATTGTTGCAAAATCTCTTAAAAAATTGTAACTAAAACTATTAAAGATTTAATAGGATCGATAAAGTGTTGTGGTTGACCATAATTAGTACCTATGATTTATGATAGATGGAACAAAATTGTTGGTTTTGTGGATCGTCTGAATATGAAGTCAAGTTTCAATTCAACGGTTGCAGGTTGCAGGATAGTGTTTAGTGTTCACCCCGATCAAACAATATTTGCATTAATGCAAAACAAAGATTCCTGCAGGCAGCAAATACTCGTTTACATTAACCGAACCCCTGCCTAGCCATTTTCCTTTGACAGAATGTAACCGGAAGTTGTAATCTTAATTTTGAAGTCAAAGCATTTTAAAGTTCGTTTTTCTTAGACATTGCTCATTAACAATGACAGGGAAATAAATTTGAATTGAACTGGGTTGCATTAACATAACATCAATTAGCAAAACCTTATAGTCCGCAAGAATTATACCTACAATTACCGTTCTTTGCATAATTTATGTGAAGAAACTGTTAAGTCAGGATGCTGTGATTACTTGAGACTAATGTAAAGACTTCAAATTGTTACTCTGCAACACAGAAGGCGTTTTCGACTACTGGTTTTCAATGTCGCCTATTCATGAAGAATTCCTTGATTGATGTTAACATCATGTTACGTTTAGCTTACATTAGTTGTTTCACTTGTTCTGAATAGAGGAGACGTACAAGATTTGAATTAACATAATTCAGAGGCGTCTTTTAAATTCAGCTCCGATACTCATCTCCAGTCGAGGAATAAGAATTACCAAAGCCTGAAGGTCATGGCTACCAGTCATATCCTTTCACACAAACAACAAAAGCTGGCGCGTCTTCTTTAAGGCAACGGTATGTAGAAACTTATCGGTTTTCATTGATTTTTTCTAGATTTTTTGAATTATGAGATCAGAATTTTTCAGTATTCTTATCGGTTCTTAGATAAGTACTAACATTTCAACAAAGACCTGAACTTGATGATGTTCTGGTCGAGGTCCTAAAAAGAATGAAAACTTTCGGTTCTAAAGCTTGCTTGAAGTGCAGTGAAGTGTAAAAATATTGCTAGAACAGTTCGCCCCCTCACAATCCTCACATTAAAGGAAGATGGAGTATCTTCTAAGCTAAGTGCCAGCTAATAGCACCTAGTAGAAAGCACGGGGTAGAAAAAGCAGCAAAGTTATACATTGGGCATGTAAATAACGTATGAACAAAAAATAAATCAACAAGGATTGGCTATAAAAGCATTGAAGAAAAAGCAATATTTAGTAAGAAGCTGAAAAAGAAAAATTTAAAGAAACGTTCAACAAGCTTCAAAGGTGTCAAATTGAATAAACGTGCTGAAACCAAAACCCAGCTTGACCTTTCCGGGTTAGAGAGGTCTCAGGTCTTATAGGTTACTGAAAAACTTGAGCTAATTATTTAAGTAGAGGCCAAAATTGATCATAATTGCCTACCTCCAATAGAAAAGAGGAAACGGGCCTAAAGCCGTGAAATTATTTCGTTGTCGTTGTTATTACTCGGCTTATCCACGTAATTAGACTGGCACCATGTAAGTGAATTTGAACATTAACGCGTACCTACATTAACCATTATGGTCAAACTGAAAGACTGACTAAGAATCTGTAATGCCCACAAGACAAGGTCGTGAAACTGTAACTAATTAGTTGTCAGTTCCGCTCCTCTGTGAGGCAACTAACAATAACTCATTACAAATTATTCCAGAATCAACAGAAAAGATGACAATTCATTAAGAGAAAATGAATGCTGTACAAAACCATATACATACAGTTGAAACCAGACCTATAAAGACTTAATGCTTAGGTATCTAATATGCACTTTCATGTCGGTTAAAAATCCGAATGTTTGTCAGGTAATTTCTGTAAGTCAAAAAATGGGCAACAGAGAAGCGGCTGGAACCTCCCCATCGCGTGGGTCTTTTATTTTAAAGTTGATATGGCAAAATGACAGTTTCCGTGGACCGATTGCTTCCAAAAGTCTTTGAGCTCTTCAGCGGGTCACATACTCTCTATGTACGTTTCAGCCAAATCGATCAGGTAATTTGGGGTGCAGTGTTTTTAATGTTCTTACAAAACTTCGATTTTTTTACCCAAGGGGCACTAAATGTGAATGCATTTTGTCTTATTTAAAACTGGAATTTGCGACCTTTCTTATGGTAACAATATTTTTTCAAAAACTTGTTTCTGATGGTTAAATGAGAGCATAACTTAAAATTGATGGGTCTAAAAGGGCACTCGGCTCTTCAACAGGTAATAAAATCTCCACGTGCAAAATTTCAGCCAAATCGGTCCAGGGATTTGGGCTATATCGTGTTTTAAAAGTACCTTAAAAAAATTCAAATTTTGAGCTTTCTCAAAAGGGCACTAAGAGTGAATACCTCTTTAGAAGCAGAATTTGAAAGCATGCCTTATGGTGAAGTCAAAAATGGGAGTTCGTACATATTATTCTGAGGAATCGAGCTCAAATTGGACCCTATACAATAAGGCAACCGCTTGGGCCAATCTTTACCAAATTTTAGATTGTGGTAAGCGAGGTACAGATGAATGTTTTATCGAGAAATGAAAGTTCAGTATCTTTTAGTTTCTGAGAAAAAAATTCGTGAAAATTGCATTTTCGAGGCCTAAACATGTTTAGAGCTACATTAAAAATATGACCGCCTGGAAGAATTTCTATATTTTTGTATTCAATGATGTAAGTACACTCTATTATACCTCCACACCAGAAATCAAAGTTCAGTATCGTCTAAATCAATTTTTTTCCTGGGCCTCTATCGTATAGGGTCCTCTCTCAATTTCACTTGAAAAACTTTAAGGGTTAACTTTTCCACAGCAGACACATTATTTGATATTGTCAAATTGGAAGCTAGAAAATCAGGAGCTCGTCATATTTGAGCCATAAATTTGAACACTTGAGAGGTTTTATAGATTGAGTTTCTACTTAGGTACCTACCATGAGTATCATCGACCCGCGACCACAGGCAAATAACATTGAAAATTTAATTAATAGTCTTGTACGTAATTAGTTATGAAAAGTACTATATTGTTTGACGAGCGACAGCGAGTTTTACAAAATTATGCTACTCAAACAATTGGGACTTTTCATAAGGTATTACATACAACATTTTACCTAATTGCGTAAAATCTAACTTTTCAAAACGCAATTAGGTAATAGTATATTACGATATTAGGTTGGTAAGTACAGTATAACAGAATCGAGGAAATGTTTGCAAGAACGAGTCGAAGACGAAATTATTCTGGAGAGCAAGAAAAAATAAAAATTCATTTTTCCATGTTATTTGCCTACGCATGGTCGCTGGTCGATGATATAACTGGTAGGTATATGGCCAAAACTATAATAATTCAAACAATCAATAATTAATGAGTGATGATAATTAATAGCTCCTGGCGACTAGTGATGGGCGTTTAGTATAAATTAATGTCAAAATCAGATAACCCACCGCAATATGGACTGGCTGAAGATTTTCATTTGTCATGGTGAAAACTAATTATTACACTACAATAGACAAGAACAGGGAAGTGTTTCTTTTTGTAGCTTTCATTGTTGCCAATTTTATTGTAATTAAATTACATCAGATCGTCCCACCCATATCTATTGGAGATTCAGCAAATAATTTCTCCAATTAATTCCGATCCTAGACATCCGTGTCACGGATTTCTCACGAGAGCCCTCTTGAAAACTGACAGGACAATAGCAAATTAGGCCATTTATTATGGCTCCGATTAAACGCGTTGCATAATGTCGGACACAATGAAAGTAAATCGAGCGCAATCCATGTCTTTGACCTTAAATCGGGCTTTATTTATTGCTTCTTGCACAATTCTCGGATACTGTCAATGCTGGATGACGACAGTTCGATGGGTCGTCCAGATCACGTTCTATGGGATATTAACGATCATAGGCAGATTATGCACAGGGTACCGTTATCTGGTGCACCATTCGCATCAATGTTGCAAATAAAATAACAATGAATCTTTATGATTATGACCTGGTTTGTAAAAATGCAGTTGGAGAGATTCTGCACGTTTTTGTGTGCAATTTAATGAAGAGATTTCAATCAAATGCATTTCCAATCAAAAGGGTAATTTGTGTTAATTTTATAGGTTGCGGGTACCCCGGGGGCTTATTAAGCTCGGGACGAAAAAACGGTTTCTTTCACCTTGGGAATAACTTGCCAGAATCATTATACTATAGGCAAAAACGATGCTGGAGATTTAATTAGGGACAACATTCCACTATATTATTTTCATGTACTTATTAGGTAAAGGCATACAGGCGACTACTATTGTTCAGGTATTTCAGATTTTTCAGGTTTTTCGCTTCACGGAAATTTGCTCTAAGTGGACATGATTGAAAAACCGCACAAGATATTTCTTGTGTTGAATTACTGGATTCTGCTACTGTTATTAAAACATGCATTCTATATACGAATTGATTTTTTTACAACCGTGTTTGATTGTCTGCCAGATCTGCATTTTGTATGAAGCGAGATAAATTATATATCTGTTCTAAAAACAATCCTTTTAGTTGAAATTGTCAAATTCTTAAGGAAAGTAAGCGTACGACCGTCTAAAAACTTCAATCGTTACCGATTTAGTGTTATCGCTTTAAGTAAGTTTTAGTGTTACCACCCCCCTCCGATAAATCTCGAGTAGACCGTGGTTAGCTCATTTTTGAAAAATAAAAACAATAATTTGCAAAATACAACTCGTGCATACATGCACACATGATGGGGAACACGCATTCGAAATTGGCCTAAGCAACATTATTGATAACATGATATGCACTCGTGTTATTACTTATGATTATTCCACTTACAAAATTTGATCCAATCAAGAATCAAGACAAAGTTATTTATCGGAAATTTTGTTTGACAGGCCTTACCATCGCGAATTTGCACTTAAGTGAAATTCTCACTTATAATCTCAAAAGAAATTTTTGGAGTGCATTCCAACAACGTATTAATCGGCCCGAGTGGAACACGAGGGCCCGATTACGTTGTTGGAAATTGGAATGCACGACTAAAATTTCCAGGAAAATCGCACGATACTAATCATTAGCCAATAGAAAAATTGATTTCTGTGTGTTTACCATGGCAACTCGAGGATTTCCTGGAAATTTTTGATACCTACCTAGACCAACCTAAACGAAATTAATAAGTGGAAATTTTTATGTCAAATTAAATGTCAAAAATCATTTCTATTCAATTTCTGTGGCTGTATCGTTGCTATTTTCTTACCGAATCTGCATTCGAGCATTAATTCATTTCCTGGAAATTTTAGTCGTGCATCCCAACAACGTAATCGGGCCCTCGTGTTCCACTCGGGCCGATTAATACGTTGTTGGAGTGCACTCCAAAAATTTCCGGAAAGAATTAATGCTCTTATGAGATTATAAGTGAAATGAATTAATGCTCGAATGCAGATTCGGTAAGAAAATAGCAACGATACAGCCACAGAAATTGAATAAAAACGATTTTTGACATTTAATTTGACATAAAAATTTCCACTTATTAATTTCGTTTAGGTTGGTCTAGGTAGGTATCAAAAATTTCCAGGAAATCCTCGAGTTGCCATGGTAAGCACACAGAAATCAAATTTTCCATTGGCTAATGATTAGTATCGTGCGATTTTCTTGCTGAATACCACTTGCGATACCTAAAATTTCTGTTTTGTTCTTGACTGACCCTTGATTTTTACATTTTTTGCCGCGGAAATCAGTAGTAAATGTCAAAATATTTCCAGGAATTATGGTGTCTATTATGCCTATACGAAAATATTGAACATACTTAAAGAACTGCACATCGAAAGAAGAGAAGAATTCTATAGAGTCTTTGGATTCTTCGATTCCCTCTTCTCTTTAATCATTACGAGGAAACGAGCTTTTTTCAAGCCTTGGCCGATATTTTTAACATTCAGGAGTTTACTGATCACCGACTTTAATGGCTGGATTTATATGCCCAGAAAATCACTTAACGCAAACGGTAAACAGACATTAAAGGATTTTAATTAATTCTCAAATACAAATCAAGCGTCAACGCATAAACCTCAGAAAAAGAAATATAAATAAATCGATTTAATTGGGTCAAGACTGATTAGATTTATTGCCTTGCTTTTCATGTCACACTAAATTGGGATAGATAGGTACTTACTTTTTTGGCACGATTACCAACATGATTTATCTAATAGTTAAAAGTAAAAGTATATTACCAACAGTGTACTTGTAAAGTGCCCTGGCAATTTTTATAATTTAACGAAATATTTTGAACAAAGGATATAACGGAAATGGGTGGGAGCCACCAGCCACCATCTGTCCAAAAGAAGCGGAAGCGCGGGGACAAACAATATAATTTTTTTGTAAAGAAATTAGTTTTTTCATGACTATAACTGTAGCGATTTAATTATAAACGTAGAAAATGCAGAAATATTCATGTTTTTCAAGTGTTCGTTTTCAACACTGGAGAGTGAAGAATGAATATAACAAAGCAGAAGCCAGTTAGATGCATTTTCATTGTGCTGCAATAGGTTCACACTGAAGAACATGCAACCGTCTAGAGAGGATTACCAGTCACGAGATCAAACAGTTTACTAAGCGAACATAAGCAATTTTTGTGGGGAGTTGTTGCTAATAATAATTGGTCATTAAATATGTATTGTACATATACATATGTATAGTTATATGTATTCAAATGCGCTTGACAATGTCGTTTATGCTAAAAGGAAATGAAACTTTCATCTTTCATCACTAAAATAAAATCATTGTTACCGTCCACACAATTTTTTACCAATTGGTGTCAGTAAAAGCTATTCGAGAAGTAATTTTTCAAACTATTTTTGCGGTTATTTATATTGAACCCAAAATTCACAATAAAGCAGCTTTGGAATTTTTTAATCTTTGCGTACCTAAGACGAAAGTTTCGTTTCCCAATACTATATCTAACACTTCTTTGTGAACATGAACTTTCAGTTACAAAAAAATGATAATTCCTAATTCTTTATATCCATCAGTAAAGTTGAACTTGTTCAATTTATCCCTATACTTATTATCCCCAAAGTCTTTCTGATTTTAGGCCACAAAAGATCGCAGAAGCTGTCCTATCCTACCAATTAGCAGATTCGAGAGTAGATTTTCCTCACATCAAATGTATTTCCACCTTGTCTGTTGGGTTTCCGTAAAGATTACAGCACTATTGATCTGTTAATCTCTAAGTTCAATTACTATGGGAAAACTTACACTGTGCTACAATGTGCTAACATCTTCATTAAGTACTCAACCTCTCAAATAGTCTTTCTCAACCTCTCTCTTTGCACTCTGATGGTGTTCCCCAGGGGCTAGTCTTTCGGCTTCTTGGATTTAATATTTCTACACTGTGGGCCAGAGAATGTCGCTATATTTTTGTTTATGTAGTAACTTTTTTTGTTTAAAATTCGATTTCAATTATCGTTGCTGCGGCAAAATCCTGACACTTTAGGCTTTCTTATTAAGCATAATAAAAAGTGAATCACTTAAGGATCTTCAAGTATTGGGACATTTTCTTCATGTGTTTCTTTAAATGGGTGCACATATGCTATCCCAAAGGTTAACATTTAAGTTCGCAACGTTCGTACCAAAAGATGACTGACTGCCATTCGTTTTAAGTTTAACTTTTTTTTTGTTAAATAAGCGGAGTCAGACAAACCACGGAAAAAAAGTCATTTGCACCAAAAGTTTTATCGTAAAAGCAGAATTTTGTGGCCGTTTGTAACACGGATTTTAAGGGTTCCTTAAACCTTCTTGTTTTCTTTCGTTTCAACGACAATTTTTGAGAAATTGAAAACGTCTGTCAAATCCTGGCAACTTTTCACCTCCTAATCCGTGAACATTTTACAAATCTCGATTTCGTTCGAGTTATGTCTGATTTCCATACTTGAATAAAAGACCTTAAAACTACGCACACCGCCATCTTCTTGTCACGAATGCAAAGAGTCAAAAGAAACGTTTGTTCTTTTAAATGGCATAGTTTAAGAGCATCCAAACTCAAAAACAAAAAATGCAGCAGAGAAGCGGCTGGAACCTCCCCAACGCGTGGGTCTTTGATTTCAGGGACTTCTGTTTAAGATTCTAAAGTTGATATGCCTAAATGGCACTTCCCGTTGACCAATTGCTCGCAAAAGCCTTTCAGCTCTTCAACGGGTCACCTCACCTCCACTTACCAAATTTCGGGCAAATCGATCCACTAGTTTGGGCTATAAAGTGGTTTCAGTGTTATTACAAAATTTCGATTTTTCTACCCAAAGGGTTCTAAATGCGAATAAATTTTGTCTCATTTAAAACTAGAAATTGAAGACCTTTCTGATGGTGACCTCGATAGTGACAATAAATCTTTCAAAAACTTGTTTTGGATGGGTAAATTAGAGAATAATTTTAAATTTCGAAATTGGTGTGCCAAAACGGCACTTTCCGTGGGCCGATTGAATCCAAAACCACTTTTCTGGGTTCCTGAGACCTCAAAACGTATAGATTCGGTCTTATCTCGAATTCGAAAATTTTAGTGATTGCAGTAACCTCCCTTTTTTTTTAATTGTGAAGTGGAGTGGGGAGGTTAAAAAAGTGCTACTCTATCAAAGAAACGTTAAGAAAATGCACTGGTTCTTGCACATCCTTAAGTGATTAACCGAGGGTCTGGTCACGGGGGATATCTTGTGCAATCTGTCCAGGATATACCGGGGAGATACTGGGGACACCCGGGATCCGGGAGATACTGTGGAGATCCTGGGGAGATACTGAGAAGATATTGCTTTTTTTGTTTCGGAGCTGCTTCGGGCTTAGTCGTCATGTCCGTCTTATGCTAAAAATAGCTTATTCAAATAGCTCGTAAAGAAAAAAGGAGACTACGTAATGACGACACAAGGAGTAATAGCGATTGTGAAGTCAGCTTAAGGGGAGGTTTTACCTCTGCAAGTAAAACTGATCGTCCCCATAAGGTTTCCATAGGAACTCAGCGATATCACGCTCGTCGTATTATTGAAACTAAATTTTTGATTTTCAGTTTTTTGCTATAACATTTTTCCCACACTTTAGCCAAGACGTGCGTGATTATGCGCTAATGCGTTTTTTTAACAAATCTGTTATGGTTCCTAAGAGATTAGCACGTAAACATTGCCTATTTTGGTGATGTGTGTGATTTATTTTGACCTCCCGAATGTTTTTTTTTAATCGCTATTTACGCATTTTATCCGTAACCTTTTACCTACATGTGAGTAAAAATTTTGTGTCAAAAAACTACTAAGTAAGCCCGTAGTGTTAAAAATACGAGAGCGCTTTTTCGACGTTTCTCGCAGAGGTCCCCCGCCAACCGATTCTATCATTACCAAATAATTTTCAGAGGATGAAGCTAAGGATGAAACGCATAAAATTGAAGCCAGATCGGTGTAGTAGCTTGTTTAAAGGCCCAGACACACAGGCATTTTTCAAAAACCACTTTTTTGGGTTCCCAGGTCCTTGAAACGTAAAGATTTGATGTTTTTGGCCGAAAAAAATCTACCATTTGACCAGCAGTGCATCCATGAGGACTCAACAAGGCAACCAGGAGACTACGAATCGTATTTTGCAGACTATTTTATAAATTAAAGTATTGAGTAAGTAGTGTTAAGTTGACGTTGTAGTATTATGACTGTAATCAGGATTTGATTGGTTACTGGTATAATAAATGCTGCTTTGGATTGGTTTAAAACTTAATGTATAAAATAATCTTAAGAATCTTAATCAAGAAATAATGCAACTTTTCTCCTATTTAAACTACTCTCCATCTATTATGGTTTCCGAAATACTAATGGTGAGCATCGAAAAATTAACCCCCCTGTATACAGGATGGTTGCACCTATATCTACCATCATGGTGGCTTTAAAAACAAATTGACTTTTAACGCATTTAAATGCGGTTAAATTCGATTTAAGTCAAGGTCACATATGATGGTAAAAATTGATCGTACTAGTAGGTAGCTCTTGCCGTAAAGAGACGTAGGGCGTAGACAGTGAAAATCATAAATCAGTGTCAAATTTCGTTTTAGTGATGCTTTCGGCAGTCTACGCCCTACGTCTTTCACGGCAAGAGTTTTTGACGGTTTTTGATCACAAGTTACCATCATTTGGAGCAACCCTGTACTAAACGCGATAAGTAGGTATATAGGTATATTTTGACCATTAGCCTTTCAGGTTGCCACTTCTCAAGAGAAATGCTTGTTATGTACCTACCTACCTACTAATTTAACTTTAATAGGTATAAAGACAGTTACTAAAGTAGATTTTTATCTTTCGTCGAACACCTAACAGCTTCATGAAACTGTGACAACACAACACTTCTTCAAATAACGATAATCTATTGGGTCAAGCGTGGAAAATCTGCAATTTATTCGCCTCTTAGCGATATTAACAGTTGTTGACATAAATGTTCGAAACGGACATCTTCATCTCAGATTACCTACCATTAACTTACAGCTCAGTTTACAACAGTCAAATTAACTACTATTTTCAACTTTGGTCCACTAAATCCTCTGGGGCTTCAAAACGTGATATGCACAAATCTCAATTTACATTGTTTACAAATGGTTTTCCGGGACAAAAATAACTACACAATTTCTACTTTTAAACCGCTTTCGAATTACTCTTTCGCCCATTAAGATTAGACACTTCTTACAAACAAAAATAATTTGCAATAATTACTCTCAGTCACTTTCAACGTTCAAGAATAATTGTGGCAGTAATTAGGCAGCAATTTGATGATCTAACAAGTCCGTCCATCATCTCAATTGGGGATTTCTCGAGGGATTTCTTCACTTTTGCGGTCCAATTTTGAGTTTCTCTTTAGTGATTTATACGTAGGTCCGAATAAATTACACGGTCTTGTAAATATTTTATCAGATCGTTTTAGCAGTGAACTTGACTGAACTTTGTTATTATAGATTTACAATGTCAATGACTTGGGGAGGTATTTGCCCCCGATCAATTATTTAACAATAACGTGAGGTTTTAGTTCGAAAAATCTTTTTCTTTTGAATATTGCGTAAATGACTTGTAATAGTAATAACTGTTAGACTTGCAGGTAACTGAGACTAGCGAATGAAAAAATGGTGGATGCGCAAAACTTACATGATCTGCAGTCGCAGTTAAATCCTCAAACTTGGCACAAGCAGAAAATTGAAGTTTTGCAACGCACAAAGTCTACCATTAACCGGCTACAAGAAGCGTCTCTGAACACGCGTCACCAATGGTTACCTGTTCAAGACTGACTTCACGAAGCCGTTTCCACCGCGTGTTTGCATTTCACCTGCCCGGCCGGTATTTGCCACCTGCCGTTATTTCTTTCCGATGCTGAATAAAAGAGGAATATCAGAAAATTTCCAGGACGATATTTTATTGTTGCATCGCGATGTGGCTTGAATTACTTTTAGATACGCTGACGACTCGTCGCGAAATTGTCCGCTTCCTGTTTTCGAACGTTGGCGACAAAACAAACACTACAAACTGGACGTGTTTGAATTAGGGAGGCATTCATCGTGAAATTCGATTAAAGAGGCAAAAACTGAATTCGTGAAACTTCATTTCAAAGCATGACAACGCACAACGATTCACAAATACTATGGAAAAAGTTGAATCGACCGAACTGAAGGATTGACAGGCAAACACGCGTGCAAACGTCTTTGTTACAATGGAATCCCAAGAAAAACGTAATGAATGATATTATCCATAAATGTAATTAAATGATATGATCTTCATTACGCCCTTTGTTAATAAGTATCAGAGGTGTATGATGGCATACAGGGTGGGTAATTTTTCGATGCTCACCATTGGGATCTTCTAAACGGTAAAAGGTCCGGAGTCGGTTAAATTAGAGAAAAGTTGCGCTATTTCTTGGCGATTAAGAAACTGAAGAGAATTTCCCGATATTTTGATTCGTTCCTGAGTTATCACAAAATATCTGAAAATTGCCAATTTAAAGAAAAATTAATATCTTCGTAACGATTGTTGTTATTTAAATGAAATTTGAAACTTTTATATTTTTGACAGCTGTCAATTGAATGGTATCAACAAAAATTTTCTAGGCCTTCTAGATTTTGAATAAAGACAGTCGAGTTTTCTTGTTTTTATGGCGCCATCATATTGAATTTTAACACCCCTGGATGCACAGAAAAATTAGCTTCTCAAAAATGTAAACAACAAACGTTTTTGAAAAAATATGTGAAAGCCTGAGTCACACGACCGCAAGACATAATTTATTACTGTTGAATTCAATTGTTTTCACATGTTATAAGAAACTGAAGAAGCCTTCGTACTTTTTTGCAATTGTTTTTCGTCTAAGTTTAGGCTGTTATCACAAATTATCCATACCAATTTTCAAATTCTGTCATCTGTCAAAAAAGTTCATGTTGACTACATTTTTGAAAAGCCCATTTTTGTGTGTATTTGATGGTGTCAAAATTCAATATGGCGCCCATAAGGAAAAGTTCACTCTTTGTTCAAAATCTTCAAGGCCTAGAAAATTTCTGTCAATGCCGTTCAATTGACAGCTGTCAAAAATATGAAAGTTCCTAGTTTCATTTAAAGAACATCAAACGTTAGGAAGATATTAATTTTTCTTTAAATTGGTAATTTTCAAATTTTTTGTGATACAATACGATTTTTTGTGAAACGAATAAAAATATCGGGAAATTCTCTCCATCTATTTATTATGGTTTCCGAGATACTAAAGGTGAACATCGAAAAATTACCCACCCTGTATACCTACCTGCTTCTGCTACAGGTTGAGTAATTAGTGGAAGATTCTACCACCTATTTTACTGTCTGAAGCGTAAAGCATAAAAAACAGATTATGCGTCGGGCTTAAAACGAAACTCGAGGTATGCACACAAAATTTTGATGTTCCATTCTTGGAAATAACGCGAATGGCCTCGCATCGCAGAATCTTTTCCATTCAAAATGCTCAGTTATGGTTACGAATGGTTCCACTCTACGCTACGAATATTAAGAAAATTACGTATTGTTGAATGGGGTACATGAATGAATCCTGAAATGTGGAACTAAATATATTTTCTAGGTCACCAATACACACAAGTGTTATTGAGAAGAAGAAAAAAGAAGAAATTGGACGAATAAGTCGATATGTTTTAATAAACAAGCATTCCAGGGGCCGTAATTACTCCATGAAGAAGCATTTTTCGCTCTATGTCCATGTGAACTTTTCTTTTTAAAATGAAGCAAGGAAATCTCTTGTACTTACTTTCAGCTAAATAACTAGATAAGTCAAAATTTTTTGTAAAAAATTTTCGCCCTCTAAAGAAATTGGATTTTTTAATTCGAAAACGGGGCGTCCTTCCGAGTATGATCAAGAACACCTTTTTGTGTGCATTTTTGGGAGAAAAATGTTTACAAAAAAATATATGTAAAAAAATATGAGTAAAGCTCCCCTGGAACGCAAGCCTCTGATGAGAATAAAAATTCGAAAAAAATTCACAAGAAGGCCCTTTACCCTACATTCAACATTCAGATTCGTATTTTATGAGTAAATTTTAAAAGATTGAATTCTATTCTCTATTCACGACGTTTAAAAACGGCAGGAGGCTGTGTTGGGGTGACAGAATTCACTGGGTATAGTACCCATGACATTTGTCAAATTGTACGTCATGTTCTTTGTACTCAAAATTATTGTCCTTTGTTGCCAAATAGCAGAACATAAATGTCAACAAATTTCCACAAACGCCACAAACTAAACTATCAAGAACTAATAAGGATTCTGCTTTTACTGAAGACACAATGATTTCTGTTGTTAAGCAGGGCAAGGCATGGTAAACGTAAGCATTTTGGAAATTTTAAGTCAGAAATTTGAAGAGTCCGCTGTTTGTGTCAGATAACCTACAAGACTGTTTACAGAAAGCTGATTTTCACGGATTGAAATGGTTAAATATTAAATTTATACACTGATACAAGTGTAAAGTGAGCTGGAGTCGTTATTCCTGAATCTTCATGGATGAATTGCTTTTGACTTCAAATAAATATAAGTTCCCATTCTAAGAAAGGTACCACTTCGTAGTGAAACAACATTTCAGATCGATGGAAGGAAATTGGAATCGTGCATCTTCCCTATCAAAGTTACGAAGAAATATTTTTGCTGCAACGACGTGTTTTTGTTCGCATAACAGCATAACAGCATAACAGTTTTGTGTACCTACCCCAAATATATTCATGACCCGCCTATGTACCTCGCCATCAGTTAGATCAGGTCGATCTTGCTTAATTTGACGAAAACACCTAATTATTTGCTTTTTCTGTTCAATGCTTATGAGCTTTGGCATTTTTAAGACAATAACAATTAGCTTGTTAAAATCAACAATTAAATGTAAATGTGACAACACAGCTATGAGGTTCCGGCGGATAACAGCCTGGTTACTAAATAGTGACCAACATGAAAAAAAAGGCGGTCTCGGAGACGGCAGGAACTTCTACGCCGCACTGCATTGGATTAATAACAGCAGCATTTATTAAATTTTTAAATATTTAAAATAAGAAAGTTGCTATGCCAAAAGGGCACTTCGGGTTGACTGATCGGCTTCAAAATCTAATCAGCTCCTCTCCCGCACAGACAATAAAATAAATTGCCACTAAAATGACATTTCTCGAAAAAATGGCACTAAGGTTTTCGGCTTGAAAAAAAATCAGTTATCAAATCCGGTAATAAAAATATACATTTATGCATAGTTTTTTTTTCACGGCACCATTTTTTGGTCAAAAGGGCCCAAGTGTGAATACATTTTTAGAAGCAGAATTTGAAGAGCATTCATATGGTAATGCGAAAAATGGGGGTTTGCATTTAAATTTTTAAAGTTGATGTGCCAAAAAGGCATTTTCCGTGAGCCGGTGTAGCCCAGATTCTAATCAGCACCTACAAATCTCCCACTGAATATGTGTGCCAAGTTTCATCAAAATCAGTTCAGTAGTTTCGGCTGTAGCGTGTCCACAGACACACGGACAGACACACACACAGACACACAGACACACATTTTTCAAAAATAGGTTTTTTGGGTTCCTGGGACCCCAAAACGTAAAGATTTGATGTCAGTTCAATTTCGAATTTTTGATCGATTTTATTACCTACTGCTCCGCCTTGAGCGTAGAAGTTAAAAAAATGAAAAGTTGTTCTACGGTAGTTTAAAGTATTCTGGAGAATTAATTAAATCTTC
The DNA here is from genome assembly GCA_963924575.1 of Pycnomerus fuliginosus. Lineage (NCBI taxonomy): Eukaryota > Metazoa > Arthropoda > Insecta > Coleoptera > Zopheridae > Pycnomerus > Pycnomerus fuliginosus. The sequence goes on along the minus strand of OZ004617.1, from coordinate 14,366,311 downwards.
AACAGCTGAATAGGGAACATAATATAATATTAAATGACAAAAATAGTAAGTGTATAGGTAAACAAGTTCATAAGTCAAAATAAAAGCATTAAACATTAAAATTCATCTTTGGTTTCATCTTTTAAGTAGTATTTCACTTCATTTCACTGTTTCCAGTGCTCAATGGGTACTGATACTACTTCGAGCGACTAGAATTGGCGGCGCTTCGGTGGAAGTTTATTATTACCGCATTGATACTTTCAACAACTTTTCAAGAAAAAGTGAAAAGTTTCAACATAGGCTGAAGTTTTTTGCAACTTTTCAACTGAAACTTATCACGCTCACATCTCTAGTTCTAAGGCACAAACTTTTACTTTAAGCTCGGGGAAATATGACATCCCTGCGGAATGCCGCCGTTTGTCAACGTCATTTTGGATTCCGCTGACGTATTTTGGTTGCGGAAAACCTCCGAAGTAGGAAGCGTCTACCCAAAGTAAATAGATTCAGACAGGTAAAACTTTACTTTTGGCCTGGTATCTACCTCACCAGAAATTTTAATTAATTGGCTACGTCTGTTTTGAGCCATAAATCAGACTACTTCAGGTCAAACGTCGTAATATTTTACTTTTCATATGTTGGCCAATTTAAGAACGTTCCTCATTTTTGATACTGACGCTTTGTGGTACACTAATGACCATTGACGTCGCGTAGGTTTCCAGCCTTTCGGCACCTTAGCAATCACAATAATTGGATCTAGCTTGTAAATACTTCAGTTACCTCAATATTTCCGGCGTAATCTTGTCATTTTTCCAAAAAGAATGAAATAATGACTAGCTTTCTTTTCATAAACAAATAAGTGATTCATTTCGAAAAATACTTCTATTGACTCACATAAATTCCTCTGCCGATAAGTTCGGGGGAGATGTACCGTCGTCTGTAACCCAAGCCTCGCCTTTCTTTAGGTTTCCTATCCAACAATCTCTGGTGGGCTCCGATACAGGGATAGTCTTCAATCTTCTGAATTTTATCTTTGTCTAGTTTTAGGGCAAGGAAGAGATGCTTTCTTTGGAAATGGGTGACTCCACGTTCATCGATCAAAAAGTAGTCAACTCGACCGGCCAAAACATCTCTTGTAGCCTCTTTTGGAAAAACACCTGTAATTCCCTCCCCGCAGATTAGTAATGGTATTCTCTCTTTGCTCTCTTCTTCCTCGATCACAACCGCTTGTGGAGGCTCGGGTGGTTGAGGAGGATCCTCCTCGGGTTCCTCGGGAGGTTCCGGTGTGGGTGGTTTCCTCATCGGAATAGGAGCCTCTTTTTTCATTACAGCTTTGATGTAAACTGGTTTAAAAAGCATTTATCTGCTTGGAATTTAACTGAAATGTTTTGTGAAATGATAAATTGATAAATAAGAAAGGGCGTTAAATGTCAAAGAGGAAAAGGCGATAGGGATAGCAGACACGAGATCTAACCTGGAACGAAGTCAATTGATGCGACGAAAATAACGTGTTGATACGGAATGACTATTATGGACAAGACTAAGGGAGATGTTGTCGGCTATAAGTTATTTATGTTAGAGAGCAAATAGGACGCGTCTTCAAGCCAAATTCCAAATGTCGGTGCTCTATTGCCGCAATATAGCCACTGTCTGCGTTCTTGTGCAGCATCCACACGAAATGTGCTAGCGAAACTTTAATAAATTGGGTGGTTAGGGAATATAAAAATAAATGAAAATATGGGAAACTAAACAATATCAAACAAAATCATGATTCTGCCATAATGGTGATAGGCCAAAGTGTCTTGGGGCTCTTCGCCAAAAATTTTCGAGTGGGTCTTCTTATAGCTTTTAAAGCGTTTATTTTATAGTCCCATAAACAATGTTCTTGATTTACGCCAAAGAAAGTATTTGGTTTTTAACATTCTAATTAATAAATCTCTTGGCGAGATGCTCTTTTTGGCGGTGTATTCTCAAGAAGTGCCAGCTGCCAAGAATGCGTCTTATTTCTGTTACCAACTCCGAGTGATGTAATTATGAGTTCTGGCTGTTGTCGGTTTCATTTTCTAAATATTTTGCGCTGAAATTCGAGGAAAACGCCAGATTTTTATTGTTACAGATACGGCCGTGTTTGTTTCTTTAGCTTTATTATTCGGTAAACAAAAGTCCGTCGGTTTTTTAACATCTAGGTGCAAAATATTTTACAGATGTCGTGCATGACTGGGCTATTTTTATGTTTTATTTCGTTTATTTAAAAAAGGTTTTACGAATAATTTCGGCAGGGGCATTGGTCTCTCCAGATGTCAGATAAGATACTAAACTTCGGGAGCATATAAACCTGCTAGTTTTACGCAGTTTGGTTTGTTAATCACCGTTTCCTATTCCGTCTCGAAAATTCTATCTAGAGCGAGACTGAAGCCGCTGTCGAGAAAATACTAAGGCCAAGATTATTTTGGGTAGGGTGATATAGGACAGGATATTTTAGGCAGGAAGAGAGGTACTTGGATCAGCATTCATTTCTTTCTAGGCAATGTCAAGCGATCCAAAAAAAACTCGTCTTCATTATAGTGCTATTCAGAGAATATGTGATAACGGGTGGTTATGGAAACAAATTAATCGCAATCTATCGAAAAGACATTTTGTTCAGGGTGAATTCGTACAGGACATACAGGGTCTTCATTTGAAAACTTTCCACCCTGAATATCTCGTAAACGAAATGAGGCATGAAAATTCTCTCGGAGGGGGACACTTAAATCCGCGCGTAATAATATTACACAACGTACCCCCTAACCCCCAGCAACCTCAACTTTGATATTTCAAATGGCAACCCCCCACATCATTTGACAGCTAACAAATTCAACGATGCAACGCTTTTTTATATTCGGCCACTTCCAGCCCTCTCTATGGTCAAATTTCAAATCGCGTGAAGGCCCTTTGTGGTGCATCATTTTAAATGCAAGAAATCCTCTGTAAAGTGATGCAAGAATTTTTGAAATCCATCCACTCCTTGGAAAGTTACAATAAAAACAATAATGATTTGCAGGCACATGGCACAAAACCAATTTATGTTCTGAAGAACATAATAACACGCGTAAATTTTCAATGAGTGGATGGATTTCAAAAATGTTAGCATCAGTTTACAGAGGACTTTTTGGTTCTTAGTTCTTTAGTTATCGAGTGAGCTATCTTTCACAAGTCGATAAGCATTCTTTGTCTTGGTATAATATATTCTATTTTATTTTATAGCATATGCTATAATTTTTGTTCGTAGGTTCAATTTTCAGTTCTATCTTTCTACTTTCTACTTACTGTTAAAACGGTTTATTGCATATATATTTATCCCTACTGCTAAGGCGTTTTGCTATAGCAACACATTTTATGAAAAAAAGTAGTCGAGTAGGTGCGCATAAATTGGTAAGTAGGTAATTAATTGTCAACAGCAATATGTTAAGTGCATAAGTAGTTACTCTCCATTCATTTTATATTGAAGTGACAGAACGTCAAAATTTGAATTATAGGTTGGTATGAGAAAATTTTGCAAGGAATTTTACTAGCAGGTGAGTTGGTAGAAGCGATTTCAATGCGATGCGTCAGAAAACATGACAAACGTCAAAATTTTGCAATTGCTCTGAATTGGCCCAAAATGGCTTTTGTGTGCGTGGAGTTTTGAGTAAAGTGCAAAGAAAAATATTCACGAAAAGGCCTCAGGTACCTTGATCTGTGACACTGCTGCTAACAATAAAAATAAACACTAAGAAGATTTGGGTTATGTAATGTTTTTGCTTTCCCGCTAAATTTCGATCAAATTGTCAAATGTACACGCTCTTACAAATTAGGGTTGTACAGTTCCAGAAAAATTTTAGTTCTGCTATTGTTGATTTTAATAAAAGAAGGACATCTATGAATACTTACTCGAATCAACGTGATTAAACGAAAATAGCGGTCGTCAGTCTAAGGGTTGTCAATTTTAGTGATTAATGCACTACATCTGGTGCTTTCGGGCGCTTTCATCTCGTGACATTTTGTGACAAATTATTATTTGATAGTCATGATTTGCCATTCTTGTGTCACAGCAATCTCAAAACTGACAGAGCCGATAATACAAGGGGACTGTTTTACCTACTGCGTAGAGTGGCTCCCTTCATGCACTGGGATTATTGAAATCATCAATAGTAAATGAATGCACTTTACCTTGCCGATAATATTCGACCTTGTTGCAACGCAAATTTCCAACGAACGCATCTCTGATTTGTGAATTTTGAACGTGCCTCCCCTCCCACTTACTCCCGACTTAATAACTGCCCCAATAATGTGCTGCACCCCCCGGCCGCCTCTTCAACAATGTTGATTGTCTCTCCCTCGATGCACCAACAAGTTTGCGCCCCCCCCCCACCCGTTTCGGCACAGTAATCCACTAAATAGAAACCTAAGAAAGTGAATTTGATCAAGTTCAGCGGTTGGCTTTTTATATTTCTGTCTATGCCTTATTCAGTAATTAGACAAGTTCTAGTCGGCTTAAAATTAATTAGTTCGGCTAATTTATTACGTGAAAAACGATGCGAAGACAACCAATTTGGCTATTCTTGACCCATTACAAAAATATATTTGAAAAAGCAAAAAATATTGCGCATTGGTATGAGATATTCAGATATTATTAAATATTGTAGGAGTAGCGATTTTTCAAATTGAGAATTCATAGTCAAAACAATCGCCTCTTGTTCTTCTAGCAAATGCGTCTACTCAAATGAGCGAAGCGCAAAACTACGTCAGTTAGGTACCCACACATGCAAAGCGTGTTAATAAGTCAAAGAAAAACACAAAAATAGTTTCAGTGATTCACTCACCTGAAATTAGAATTTTCCAAAAATCGGCGTTTTTGTGTGGGTGGTAATGTAGTGTCTCGATTGGTTTATTTTGATTGTGGTATTTTTGGGTTGTGTTCATTTGGCATTATTTGACACACACATACACATTTTTTACATAAAATTATATTTGAATATTGTGTCGACGATTCTACAAAAAGAAAATAAATGAAACTTTATTGAAACAGATTTCGACAAGGAAAACACATATAATTTTATGTAAACTCACAAAATTTTAATCACATAAGTTCATGCAACTTGTCTACAATCATGGTTGTACAGTTTTTTAAGCTTCCTTACGTTATTTTTAGCCTGTAGATATGTTCTGTCGCCATCTCTTTCGGATGACCGATCGCGGATTCCACTGTTCAAGTACGTTTCGCGGTTTTTATTCACTCCGTACATGTGCATTGGTTTGAGATTTGTCACTCCACTTTCGTCTATAAGAACGTAGTTGATCCTTCCGGAAAGTACGCCCCGTTCTGCCTCTTTGGGGACCACTGCCTGGATGGAGTTTCTGCTGATTAACACGGGAGAATCAATTTTAGTCCTTTGCATTAACCAGTCTTCAATCGCCAAAAGATTCTTAGATTTCAACAACTGCAAGGGAATGTCTCTTGAATTCCTTAGCAATCCTCCGGATTGTGGAAGCAAAAGATTGCTTTCTCTAATCAGTTGCCGTATTCTTGGATCTCCTCGACTCCTCTCTGGATTTTTCTTAAGCCTCTCCAAAGCCTTCCTTAGAGAATAGTCTTTTTCTGATAATTGGTCGATTAACGTAACCCTCTCTAACAATTCCACCACACCCTTGTCGGTAATTTCCTTTAAATCAGGATTGGCCATCAAAACTCCTTCAATTTTCTCCAAGCCCAAGGCTCGTGCAAAGCCAATGACCTCGTCCTTGAATCCTTCGAGTTTATTTTGATCTTGCATCAATTTTTTCAGCGAGCTTGCTTTGAAAGCTTTTGCAGAGTGTTCAATGGATTGGTGGAGTAATTCAGCGGCTTGTTCTTCAGTTTGAAGATTTCTGAACTTCCTCTGAACATTATCAGTAAAGTGACTTAAAATTTCAGGGTGGTTTTCAGCAACTTTAACGAAAGCCTCGCATTTGTCATCCGGTTGCCTCTTCAACATTTTTTCCAGACTTTCCACAATTTCTCCAGGCGATAAAGTCTTCGCGATGCTCCCAAGAATAGAAACTTTCGTTTCAGTGATATTTTGGGAAAGCGTTTTAAAAATAGAATTACACACTTCGCTTCGTTCAATCGGCGTGTTCATTAAATCCAGCAGCTCCTTCAAGGCCTTGGGATCGTTCTTGAGCACGTCGACGAGAATATCTCCGATTGATTGGAGGGCCAGAATCTGGTCCCTGGGACGATTTTTAAAGACATCGTTGGCTGCAACTGCTGCTGTTTTTAACAGCATTTTTACTTTATTGGTGGCTTTATTGAACTTTATATCCGCATCTGTCATGTTAGGAACAAAAATGCAGGCCTGATTAATATTGTCCGCATAGATGCTATTTTTGTCCCGTAAAGTCGCTGCCCTCCGCGTCATCGTCATCAAAATATCTGACAATCTATTTATAGTTTCCGTATCGTCGGTTATTTTTGCTGCAATTTCTGCCGTATCGCTTTCTAGTATGAAGGTTACCAAACTGTTCTCATTACAGACACTTAATTTGCGCAACTCTTCCAGTTTTTGCTTCAGTTTTTCTCGCTTTTCTTCAATACTGGCCAAGATGTCGTCCAGGCCATCATCCATTAAAATCATTTTCAATTTCTCCAGCTCCAGTCGTTGCTGGTCTTGTTTAAGTCTAATTGCTTCGAAGTCTATTTCTTCGGAATCTACATTTTCTTCACTATCGGAGCTGTCAGAAATTTCTCCTAGTACAATCACATTAACGCTTTCTTCTGGTGACTCGTCATTCTCGTCCATTTCAATTTCCAGAATCTCTTCAATAATTTCAAACTTCTTTTTCTTCCTTTTTTCTGGTTGTGGTTTCGGTCTTTCCTCAGGAGCTGTAGCGAATGTTAGTTGCCCATCGGCTGTAATGGTAGATTGGGTCGGTAAAAACATGGGTTTTGCCTCCTCCTCGCCCATAATCAATCCGTTTATCAACGTTGGTTTATTATCAATATTTATGGTAATTCCAGGGGCGTACTCCAGCCCAAATTCATTTTCCACTGTCTGCCCCGGAACAAATACGTCCCCGTCTTCCGTGTGAACCATTTGACCACTTACAAAACATTCCTTGCCAGAAGAAAGCGTCACTTTAACTCCAGAAACCCGTCGCGACTTTCTGGATGCGTCGGAAAGTTCGTCTTCGTCTTCGATATCGTGCAAAGTAGCATTGCCCATGCTTTTAATAATATCGGGAATTTCTTTCATTGTGGGAAGCTTATCGAGATAATCAGTCCCGTGTCTCAAAATTGTTTCGTTCACATTTTTGGTAGTTTCCAAATCATCGATGTCCATCTCAATTTCTTCCTCAACTGCCGGTTCTTCAATATCCTCGATAACTTTCTTCGCTTCCTCTTCGAACTTCTTCCAGTTCAGGTTTTTAATACTTTCTTTGTACATTTCTTTCCATTCTTTAGTACCCTCGCGCGCTTGCCTCTTCCGCCGCTTCATCATCTTCTTCAATTCCTGTTCCCATTTCTCCTCGTCCATTTCTTTATCTTCGAAGATTTGTGCCAACCCCATCGTGTATTTGCCATGATGGTGGTGTTTCTCCTGTTCGGCCGTTGTTGCACCCTCACCACAATATAAATTTTCATCCCCGCGTTGAAAGCTCTGCATATCAATCGGAATTTTCTTCAAACTCTTCAATTTTACAATAATTTTATCGTTCTTTTGCGAGACAAGAACATCGACAACATCCCCGTCTAGGATTGCACGTTCTAACTGTGCTTGCAGGACAATATTGTATTTTTTATCGTTTACGGTGTAAACGAATTGGCCATTCGCACTTTTATCCTCGAGAATTTTAAGCAAAATTTTGTGGTTTTCATTCTCCGAATCCAAAGTTGGAGTCATGTAAATAAAATTGTTATTCTCGTGAACTTTTTTACCAAAGTCTTTGCTGCGTGTTGATCTCTTTTTTCTGTGATTGAGCAAAACGGGGATGTAGTGTTGATATTTGGCCCCCAGTAGCCATTTACCTGTTATTCTGAGGGTTCGAAAGGCATCTTTGGGCGTAAGCGGTTTAAGCAACGGCAAATAAAAATTTCTCTTAAAGATTTTGCTGGCGCCGGTGATTTTACAAAAAGACAACACGTAATTCACCATTTTTATTAAAACGATCAGGAGGCTTTATTGATTTATTTAGGAAAATTTCAAACAATGTTATTACTGATATTTAAATATTTATAAAACAAATATTCACCCGCACACAAAAAAACGACAAATAAATAGAAGCAAAACAAAAGTTCGTTTCGGGTCGATTTTAGTTCGTTTGCGACGGCAATTCCGCGGCGTTCTAACGCTAAACTGGCGTCGCGACGCCGGTCCGTCTTAGAAAACTGCAGCTTTCGCCTAGAATCGTATCCTGCCGAACTCGCTCGTGTAGGCATCCAAGACGTGCTGGTATTTTAGCATCCTAGTGGAACTCCTTGCTTTTTCCAGAATTTCTTTCGTCTTGTCGTCCTCGAAGAACGTTCCTCGCTTTATGCTCTGCTCGAGTTCTTCGAGTTTTTGACTTTTCTTCACGGGTTCAACTGGAACGTAAGGCTTGGGTTTCTCGATTTTTATTTCGCGACACTTCTTTCTCACGTCCATTCGGATTCGATCCACTTTACCTTCCTCCTTCAACAATTTTTCTTCGTGGCGATCTTTCTGCCGCTTTCTTTCTTCTTCCTCCCGTTTTCGCCTTTCCTCTTCCAATAATCTTAAGGAATCGTCCTCGAGAGGTTGCCGTTGAGGGCGAAACGTTACACGAAGGGGTTCCGGTTCAGGCTTTATTTCCATAACGGGTGCTCGCTTTTTGACTCTCTCTTTAATGACGGGCTCCGGATTATCGTACACTCGTCGCTTGATTACAATTTCTTCATCCACTTTTCGAGGTTTGGGTTTAGGTTGGGGGGGAGGAGAAGGAGAGGGAGAAGGCGTGCGCTGCCTTCGCCGCGCAGGTGGTAAGTCATCGTCAACTGCTTCAAATTTCAATTGCCCTTCTTCTGTAATTGTTGACTCGCCAGGAAGGAACATTGCAGGTTGTTCTTCCTCACCCATTACAAGACCAGGGATCAAAGTTGGCTCATTCTCCATATAAATCGTAATACCTGGGGTGTACTCTTGGGTACCATCTTCAGACACGACAGTCTGACCAGGGACGAAAACCTCATTGTCATCTGTCTTTACCATTTGTCCAGTGATGAAACATGTTCTACCATCAGCCATTTTGACTTTAACTCCTGAAACGTTGAGAAGTTCACACATTTCACCGGTCTCCAGAATCCTGATAACTTCTGGTATTTCTTTCATTGACGGCAGCTGTGCCAAAACCTCATCACCGCCTTGTTTGAGTTTTTCACTGACATTCTTGGTCTTTTCCATGTCATCAACAGCCATCGGTATGTCTTCCTCTTCAACAGTTTCTTCAGCTTCAGCAACGATTTGCTGCGTATCTTCTTCAAATTTGTCCCAATTCATGTTTTCGAGACAACCTGAAAGCATCTCCTTCCAGTCTCCATGGTCTTCGCCCTTGACTTTCTTCTTTCTCTTGTTAGCAAGACGCATCATTTCCAATTCCCATTCTTCCACCCCTGATTCTTTGGCCTCGAAAAGTTTTGCAATAGACATGGTCTCTTTGCCGTGATGGTGCTCTTCTTCAACCATTTCTTTAGTCCAGCCACTACCACGGTAAAAAGGTTCATGGCCGTTATATGGGGCAAGTGGAACCGTAACTCGAACGCCATTCTGCAGCTTCACTAAAATTTTCTCACTTCTTTGAGCTATAGTAAGATCAATAATTTCTCTGTCTTTGATGGATTTTTCCATCTGATGAGTAAGTACCAAAGTACAGTTTTTATCAGGCACTTCGTAAGTATATTTCTGACCTTTGCCTCGTGGTTTTCGACTGAGAATGCTCTGCAAGAGATTATGGTATTCCATGTTTTCGTCTAGGAAGGGTTCCACATAACGACCGCTTTCACTTTTTCTAACGCGCTTTTTAATAATCGGAATTCCCTTGCCTCGTCTTTTCCTCTCGGCCATTTTTTCATCATGGTTAGTGAGTACGGGGATGTAATGTTCGATCCTAGCTCCCAAAACATTTTGACCTGTGATGATTTTTCTGCGAAGGGCATCTTTGGGTGACAGGGGTTTCAAAAGAGGAAGGTAGTAGTTGCGCTGGAAGAGCTTGCTCGCCGCTGTAATCCTACACAAAGAAATCTTAACGTTGATAACCATGTCGTAAATTTATTTGCTTCTATTCTTGAAAGAACTCGAGGACACACTACTGGAATTACTACGGACTATTGTTAACCACGGTATGTATCGAGTAGAGCGTCACGAATGAACTAAATGTCGATGAATGCGGAGGGGGTGTTGTTACCAACGACGCATTACCCGATAACCGATGTACCAATAGCCAAATGCGGTGGCCTAATTGGATTTGATCTTCTAGATGACGGACCTCCAAACTCGATGACGCCTCATCCCCACCGTATCAAATGTATTTCTATACTCGTAGTTTTCGAGCCAAGGGAATGCCTGATTGCGTTCCTTGTTCAAATACTTCTTGTAATCGACGTCAAAGAAATTGCCTTTCTTGATGCTCTTTTCCAATTCCTTCAACTTTTCACTTTTTTTCACAGGATCCTGCGGCTGGTATTTCGGGGCCGCTGGCTTAGTATCGGACATCTTCTTCAGTAAAACTCGAATATCTCTTCTCTTCTTGTCTATAGCCACTTCCTCTTGTGCTTTTTTCTCGTTGAAAACTTCCACGCGCTCCTTCTCTTGCAACAGTAAATCTTTTTCAAAAGTTGGCAATGTCAAATCGTACAAGACGGGGTCACATACTACTTTCTTTTCTACTTGCACAACAGGTTTTGGTTCTTCCACTGCCGATGGTGGTGGTTTCTTAGCACCTCGCTCGCGACGTTTAGGACCCATACTCTCGTACTGCCGCTTGGGCCTTTCGTACACGTATTCTTTCGGTTTTGGTTTGGGGGGTGGAGGTGCTGGCTTGGCTTCTTCTTCTTCGTCTTCGGTGTTTTGCTCCTCTTCTAATTCCACCTCTTCAACTTCAACCACCGACCCTGGTCGGATGTCGTCTTCAGTTTCTGTGAACTGTAACTCGCCGGTTTCAGTAATGGTCGATTCGCCTGGCAAGAACATCGGTTTAGTTGGATCGTCGCCCATTACCAAACCGGGTAGGAGAGTGGGTTCGCCATCCATAATTACCGTGAAGCCTGGCGTGTACTCTGTCTCGCCATCCTCATTCTCGACCGTTTGCCCTGGCACAAATAATTCACCGTCTTCAGATTTCACAATCTGGCCAGGAACGAATCTTTCCTTTCCAGATGAGGGCAAATTCAGCGATATTCCAGAAACGTTCACGATTTCTGTCATTTCGCCATCGGGCATTATCTTAATAATTTCAGGAATTTCTGGCATTACCGGGAGTTTATTTAATACCGCATCTCCTCCAGCTTTTAGTTTTTCATTCACATTTTTCGTTTTTTCCATGTCATCAACTTCCATTGCTATTGGCTCTTCCTCAATTGGATCGTTAGCTTCAGCGACAATTTGTTCAGTCTCTTCTTCAAATTTGTTCCAGTCCATATTATCCACGCAAGTCGCCATCATAGTTTTCCAGTCAGCTGTGCCTTCACCCCTCGTCTTCTTCTTTCGTTTATTCGCCATTCTCATCATCTCCAATTCCCACTCTTGAAGCCCTTGTTCTTTTGCTTCAAACAGTTTTGCAATCGACATTGTTTCCCTGCCGTGGTGATGATATTCTTCTATGTCTTTTCTCGTCCACCCTTCACCAACATAAAACGGTGCTTTACCATCGTAACTAACTAATGGGACGATTACTTTTGTGCCGTCTTTTAAAACTATAACTATTCTTTCGGTTCTCTGTGCCATGATAATATCAACAATATCCTTGTCCCTTACTGCTCTTTCCATCTGGTGGGATATTACAAGGGTGCAATTTTTATCAGGCACGAAATAAGTATAACACTGTCCTTTTCCCTTTGACTTTCTAGCCAACATATTCATCAATCTTGGATGATTATCCAAATTTTCATCAATCAATGGCATTACATAATTCATACTTCCTTTCTTCCTTTGCCGTTTCTTCCCCTGTCCTTTGACCATATACTTGCGCCTCGCAACCCGAGATTGGTAGTCTTCCAGAACGGGCATGTAATGTTCATATCTTTTCCCCAAAACATTTTGTCCAGTAATAACTTTTCTTCGAATGGCATCTTTAGGGCTTAAGGGCTTAAGGAGCGGCAGATAAAAGTTACGCTGAAACAGTTTGCTGGCTCTTGTGATCTTACATAGCTGTATCATAACATTGAAAGGCATCTTGGTGGTTTTCTTTCACTTCACTGACCAAAAAACGACTGGCAAAACAACTTCGACTTGGGATGTTTAAAATTATTTTTACACTTGATGATAAAGGATTGATGATGAATATTGTTGATTAATAGGAAAGGAATTTTTCTCGGCAAGATGGCGACCTTTTCAATCAACACTGGCACAAGAATCGCGCATGCGGGTTCGAATGGCTATAATTTTTAAGTATGATTTAAGAAAATTTCAGTCTGTCGACGGGATAGCCGAACACTGGATGGCCAGAGCACGGACTAGAGAGAAGTACCTTGCTTAAAAATAACAGCATTTCTTGCATTGTTTGATTTAAATTTAAGTCGCAGTCGTAACTTGGTTAAAGGTCACTTTGGGCTGTTTGTTGGCAGGGATGTTTTATTTTAAGTTCACGTGTTTGTTGAATGTGAGGACTAGAATCTTAATAGGAAATGAATGAAATCTTTTCGTTACCTAATTGGCACTTGTGGCTTGTGCAAGATTTAGGTATACCTACGTCAGAAGATGTTACTTGGAATGGAACCCGTTGGAATTAAGCAGCAGTTGTTTCTCATAAAATCATTTTCATTTTTGTGATGTCGATGAGATGTTTAAAATGGCACAGGAGAAGTCGTTGTGGTGGATAAAGAGAGAGTGTGGTGTATATGGCGTACATACATATGCAGATGATTTGGTGATGGTATAGCGTACGATGGGAGAGGAATGATAAGAAATGCAGAGAGATGTATGAATGGAAAAAGGTTGGAAAGGAAAATAGAGCAAGAAAGAGAATTCCGAGAAGAATTCAAATATTTAGGGTACCTACGTATTTAATGAGAAACACAGCGAGAGCGCACATAAGAGAATTGGTGAAAAAAGAAGAAACGAAAAGGAGTAAGTTGAGAGTGAAGACAGACACTTGGTGAATGATCCAATCCTATCACCCATAAATTTCAATCCAGTCTCTACCTAAGTGTTTTGGTAGTTTTTCAAAATATTTATTACTTATTGCCAAAAGGGCACTAAATTTAATTGATTTGATGAAAACAAAATTCGAAGAATGTGCTGAGAAAACAAACGGCGGCGGTAATGTGTATAATTTCACAGACAACATGCCAAAAAGGCACTTGTTATTGGTCGTTTATTACCATCAAATTAATTAAATTTTCCTACTTGCTATACCTAAATTTTACTACTGTGATTTTTCAAAACTTTATGATTTTTTGATAAAAGGGCACTAAGTTTGAAGACATTTTTGAACACGACATTTGAAAATATTTCATATTATAAAGAAAATGGGAGCTTATTAGTCAAATTTCAAAGTTGATACGCCAAAATGGCATTTGCAGTTGGCAACCAAAATTAAATCAGCTCTTAGACGGATACTGGTAACGCTACCTACCAAATTTCAGTCAAATCGATTAAGTAGTTTGGGCTGTAGCGTATTATCAAATATTGCTTCGAAATTTAAAATTTTTTGATTTTAAGACAAAAAGGCGCTAAGTGTGAATATATTTTTAGAAACAGAATTTGAAGACCTTTCATATGCTGTTAAGAAAATTTGGTGTTCATTAGTCAAATTTCATAGTTGGTACGCCAAAAAGGCACTTGGCGTCTGTGGATTAACAACAAAATTAACTGGGCTCACCAGAAGACCAACACTAACCCTTGTTCCAAATTTCATTAAAATCTGTTCGGTAGTTTCCGAGGAATCTTGCTCACATACATAACACATATGTACATTACATACATACGTACGTACATACACACAGACATTTTTTAAAAACCACTTCTTTGGGATCCTGGGACCTTGAAACGTAAAGATCTGGTGTTATCTCAATTTCGAATTTTGGAGTGATTGCAGTAACCTCCCATTTTTTTATACCTAGTTTTTGACTTTTGTGGGTTGAAAATATTGCAAAGGGGTTCGAAAAAGTGAAAAAAATGTTCCAGCTCTTCGACGGGTATGTAATTCAATCTCTATGTGCAAAATTTCACCGAAATCGATTCAGACGTTTCGGCTTTATCTCGTTTTTGAGGTACGTTGAAAATCTCTAATATTTCAATTTTTGTCAAGAAGGCACTAAGAGTGAATACATCTTTAGAAGCATAATTTGAAGGCCTTTCTTTTGGTGACGTTAAAAATGAGGGTTTGCATTTAAAATTTCCCGCCTTACCGTTTCAGCAAGGTAATAATGTAGAAATCTGCAAAACCGTACTACTAGCGACTTCTTCTGAGTTATGCACTAACCAGAAGTGAAACTTGAAGTTAGCCCCTAAGTTAAAGTCTTTCTCGATGACTTTTGCGGATGAATGGGCGTGTCTAGTTCAAACCACAATGTTAAATGCGCGGCAAATCTGTTAGAGAACTTGCTGCGTTCGTAAGTAAAGCGTCGTGTATCTCTTAGTAAGTGATTCTGGTATGAAGTTCAGGGGTGATTCTACGTCGAAAAATATGAAGTTCATACAGTGTATCTCATTTTAACTGGAACCACCCAAATATTTCGGTTAATTTTAACCGAATCAATGCGTTCTTTTTTTCTGCATGTAGAGTTCCAAAATCTGCACCTGCGTAATACTTCACTTTTTTTATAGACCGAAATCCCAGCCTACTGCGATTTAATAAAGAGGCCAAAAAATGACGAAATCGTATTAGGCATTTTTTTATCGATAAATTTTATAAGGAAAAGTTGCTCAGGATGGCTCCGAATGGCTAAATCCGAAATTTCAGGAAAAAATAAAAATGTTGAATTTCTTGAGGAAAGAATCACAAAATAGCGAAAAGTTCAATATTTTTGCAACATAATGGGTGATGTGAAATAAAAAAACAATTGAAATGAATTGATTTGACATTTGCTATCGGCTATGGATGGATAAAACTTTACAATCGCAGAAAAAGTTGAAATTATTAAGATAGTGTAAGATTTTCGTTTTTCTTAACAATTTCAAGAGACACCCCAACTAATCTGTTGCGATGTGCTATAAACAGCAAACATATGCGCTTCCATTGTTTTTTTATTTCACATCACCCGTTATGTTGCAAAAATATTGACGTTTTCGTTATTTTATGATTCTTCCTCAAGAAATTCAACATTTTTATTTTTTCCTGAAACTTCGGATTTAGCCATTTGGAGCGATCCTGAGCAACTTTTTTTAACAAATTTTTTGATAAGAAAATGCCTAATACGATTTTGGAGCTCTACATGCAGAAAAAAAGAAAGCATTGATTCGGTTAAAATTAACCGAAATATTTGGGTGGTTCCAGTTAAAATGAGACACACTGTATAAACAAGTGTCCGAAAATCGCTCCTAAGGGTGCTACGGCCCCCTGAAGGGGGCGTCGAAAATTCGATTTTTATTTGGTCATGCACTCATTACGTTTTTGCATATGCACATTTGCACATTATTAAGTATCACCAGATTACTTTAGTTACTAATTTTTAGAATCCGTTCAGTTTTGTAATTTAATAAAAACAAATTGTCCCTTCTTGATCAGCCCGGTCAATATACAGATAAATTTTTGATTCG
This sequence comes from Pycnomerus fuliginosus, assembly GCA_963924575.1. NCBI lineage: Eukaryota > Metazoa > Arthropoda > Insecta > Coleoptera > Zopheridae > Pycnomerus > Pycnomerus fuliginosus. The sequence continues at coordinate 14,350,409 of OZ004617.1, read as the reverse complement.
ACTTTTCTCGAAAACGGTTAGTCCTATAGAGTAACAATAAGAGGAGCTTTTTTTGTAGTTTTAGTCAGACAACCATATGCCGGTGAGGAAATGTCGAAAAATGGCTCATCAAAAAAATTGGGTGAAAAAATCCACTGTTTCGAACGCCCTTGGTAAAATTCGCTTTTTGCTGATAACATAATCTGAATCTGATGGAGCTTATTGATATCAGACAGTGTGCAAAAACTCATCGCTTTAACCTAAACGGTTCATGATTTATTCAATAATAACCGAAATTTGGGTGCCCCCTTACGAGGACCGTAGCCCGCTTAGGAGCGATTTCCGGACATAGGTATGTTTATAGGTTTATAAGAACTTTTCTTTATATTTTTCGATGTATGTAGAATCACTCGAAGTGAAGAGGAATTTGCTGAACCGGAGTACGTAGGATGTTTAAAAAGATTATAAAAGAATTTTATGATAAAATCGCTTTTATAACGAACACACTTTTGAGGAGTAATTATTATAGGTACTTACATAAAATGCAACTGTGATAATTCAGCAATAATATGAACAGCAAGGTACCTATAATCTTCCTAAAGAGATAATAATATCCCCGCGCAAACTTGTCAAATTAAAGTATGTCCCTAGTTACTAAAGCGGCGTTGTCGGTTGTATTTACCGCTAATGTTGCCATATCGGTGGTTCGTTGCGGGCTATTAGCGTGACGTAGGTCCGCCATCTTTGTTGGGCTAGGTTAAGGGTTGTTACCAATTACCATGGCAATGAAGCTAAACAAAGCCAGAATTTCCTTGTGTAGATTCAATTATTTCAGCACAAAGCTCATTGTGGACATGATGTAACGATTTAATCGACAGCAATTCTTCAATTTGTCAATATTAAGGTCTTAAAACGCAGCTCAGTAACTGTTGCGTTTTGACAGTTGTTAATCTCAGCAATTTGATTGGTTCATTTGAATATTAATCATTAATCAATCAATGCACCGCAAGTATTGCGGGTTGCAGAACTTTCACCAAACGTGTGCCTGACTGCCTGTGCCGGTGCCGGTGCGCGGTGGTGTGTCGTGTGGTGCTTATGCTTGTATCATAACTTATGGTCTGTTTATGATTCAACTGTGCCTATCAACAAACAAAACTACATTAGCTAAATTTGTCAAGCCAGGATGGCTAGTGCTTCTAATGATAAGTAAATATCAAGTATCTAATAACATGGAATTATTTTTTCCGCAGTGTAGGATAGGAGGTTATGTTTTGTTTCTTTGAAAGATTAGGTTACTATCTATTCTGTTACCCCATGTTCGCCTTCGTACATTATATTTATGATATAAACTCAGTTGATCAGTTGTTTGCTGATGACAGTCGAGAAGACACCAGAATTTTTTGTTTATTCCACCATATTCGAAAAAAACTGAGATTAACCGGGTTCTTTTCAGTTCATTCACTTTGGATAACAGTGCTGAGTATGTCGACATCCATGGGAACAACATTAAAGTAGTTTTGGACTACAAGACTGCAGAAATTTTGGTTCCCTTGAGTGAACTAAAAAAATCCGGCTTTAGAATTTATGAAAAGAGCCAGTACCACAAATTATTAATTAGTAAAAGGTATTTTGTAGTTTTTGAACTAGTTTAACAAAACATTTTAGCATGCTCGAGCAAGATCTGGAGAACATTATGTTAACGGCAGCCCAAGATCATATGCTGAAACATGAAAATTACTTCAGTCCGGAGGATGTGATAGAAAGTATCAAAAGGTGGGTGTCTTAAGTGGGATTTTCAGATGTTAAATCGGCTGCTTTTAGGGCCAAGAAGCTGCTTACTGAACCAAATAAGCAATCTGCAGGTAGCGATTTTGTTAAAACCCGGTTATTTGCCTCAGATTCAAGTAATATAAAAGTGATTTCTACTAACACAAATAAGCCTGTATCCCCAGTACCCCCTTCAAATGTCCATGTGCCACTACCAAAAACCCCCAAAACATCACCCACGGTTAGGTTGTCGGAAGAGTCAGTAATTGAAATGAGACAAGGATCAAGTATATACTCATCACCTGAGAAAACTAGTTTACCACACATAGATGATCGTAATGGTACCCAATTGCCACGTATTCCGAATGAGATATTAGAATTAGACAAGGAATATCATGTAATTTAATATACAGCTTCTCTTGTGGGCAAATTATCATTACCTACATTTTTTTGCATAGGTGGAGGTTTCCTATGTCCAGAACCCACATTCCATTTGGGTTCGTCGCAAAAATTGTCTTCTAGATGAAATATTTTCTAAAATCCAAGCATCCCATCACGAGCAAACAATTGTTCAGACTCAACTTTTTAATACCATTTACATTGCATGTGATGAAGACAACAATTGGTAAGCAGTAGTACCGTAAGATGTTTTTTTTATCTTCTACGCTTTAGCACAGCAAGTTAATAAAACCGAATCGCCCAAAATAGTGCCATTTTTTCGAAAACTATAATTTTAGTGGCAAAAACACCGTTTTTTGATTTATTTTACAAAAAAAGCTTATTCTTACTATCGGATTCTCTAGCATTGCAGGATCAAAGTTCTTATTGTCATTTTTTGAAAATTGCCATTTTATAGACAAGAAGGTCCCTTTTTGAGTTTTTCTTAGGAAAGAAGCAATTTTTATTATCGAACTCGATAGCTGTTACATTACCTTATCCAAAACCTTAATGTAATTTTTTCAAAAAATGTCATTTTATGGGTGAAAAATGTTTGTATTTTAGATTTTAGTAAATGTTGAAACTGAAAATTTGTTCAAATAAATAGTGGTGTAAAATTACGGGATTCGATAGATTTAGGTCAACCATAGAAAAAAGGTATTTAAGTATTCAACCTAAAACCAACCCTCATGCAAGTGGATTAAATAGTTTTTTCTGAAATCCTGTCAATTATTTATTAATGGCAAAAGTAACAAAATACGCAAGAAATTATATAACACCATAGAAATAAAATCACCCATGTAAATCATAACGGGATTGAAAGCACGAACTTCTAAATAGACGCAATTTTTCAACGAACTGGACTAGGATAGTGAAATTGGAAACTCAACTTTCCTTAGAGCATGTGGGGATGGTAAAATAGAGGGTTAGAGTTTAGGAGTTGAGACGTTCATGAAACGGGGTAACCTGGCACAGAGAACAATATACATTTTCGAGAAAGGGGGAGTGAATTTTGGCTGATTAATGATTTTACTGATTAATGTAGGGTTGAAACGAAGAATTCGCTAGCTTTCCATCGATGGTACAAAAAAGGTCTTAATTATCATTATCATTGGTGAAAAACCACCCTTAATTGTGTTAACATGTAGAAATGCATAATAAAGCAGAGCAAACCATTATTTAAAATGTTATGGTAGAATTTAAGTGGTAACTTACTATAATGTAGACTATACAACTTTTATAATTCTAGCAACTTAAAATGCTCCATAACCGCCCGAGCGTTAATTTGACAAAATCGCGCAATTTTATCTTTCTTCAGTAATAAATTTTGCTACTTTGGATTATGTTTACCTTTTTCACTTTTTCAACCCCCTTCGCAATATTTCAAAAATACCCCCAAAAAAACTAAATTTGCATAATTCTCCTATTTTTGTGTTATTTTCTGTAATTCTAATTTCACCCCCCTTGACTTTTTATCCCCTTTCGGAATATTTCAACAAGAGGAATGTTTAGATCGAAGTTGCTTGTGGGTACCTTAAAAAGATCTTCGATGTATAGAAATATATAAAGAAATATTCTCACAAGCAGAGAATGTAACTTAAGCCCCTTTATCAGTACGGGCTCTTATAGTTTTATAAACAGTATCACTATGACGACATTCCAACCACGTACACAGTTTATTAGCCTAAACATATTATATCATTTTATCATATTAGATTTACTATTACTTCAGTCATTGCGATTTTTGTAGAAATACATGAATATATTATAGTGAAATTACAACACTTATTTTCTGTTTTCTATTTTCTACTTAAGTGCCATTAGCTCTCATCCCCTTTGACTTTTCATTCGTTTTCCTTCGGCAAGAAAGAAATAATAAAATCGAAAGTGCCGTTTTGCCACACCAATTTTAAAATTATATTCTCATTTAACTATCCAGAATAAGTTTTTGAAAGATTTATTGTCACCATTGGAAAGGTCTTCAAATTCTCGTTTTTAAATAAGACAAAATTAATTCTCATTTAGTAAAAGTACCCATAGGGTAAAAAAATCCGAAAATCTGTAGTAACACTAAAAGCACGTTATAGCCCGAACTACTGGATTCATTTGGCTGAAATTTGGTACGTGGCTCTTGGGAGCAATTGGTCCTCGGGAAGTGCCATTTAGGCATACCAACTTTAAAATTTGAAACACCAGACACGAAAATCAAAGACCCACGCGATAGATGGCGATAGGGAGGTTCCAGCCGCTTCTCTGCTGTCCATTTTTCCTACTGCAAACAATAAAGGGCTATCTCACGTTTTCCATCCCCATTCAGTTTTTTAATATTGTTACAGCAAGTTTTCGACAATTCGCCTTTTTTAAATTTTACTCAACTGTGCATCTACGGCGGAGGTACTACTACTACTAGGTGCATATTGATAAAATTGCACCAGATTCCACCAGTAATTCCAGGCGGCCCCTACGTACACATTTTCCTGTGGCTTTTTTATGTCATCATTGAAAAATCATTAAATTCTGGTTCTAAAAATCTATTCGCAATTCCTACTATTTCGGCGGACAATACTCAAAATCAAAAAAAATGTAGTAAGATATTAGTCTTAAATGGTTATTTCTCAGAAAGTGTGAAATTCGTCACAATTTTTGTGTTCAATCGCGTACATGGAAAACAAAGACTCACACGATGGGGAGGTTCCAGCCGCTTCTCTGTTGCCCATTTTTAGGTGAACCAATCACCAATCAGTTCAATTTAAAGCTAGACGGCCATGGCTAGACGACCTAGGAAACATCATAGCGTCAATGTATCTGAATTGTTGGATCTCGTTACCTAGGAAATAGTTGTTGAATGTCTTAGGTAACGTGACATTTTTAAAAATTCTAATTAGAGTTGGCCGTGCCTGTCAACTTTTTTGACATAACCCAACTAAGTTTCGACATGAGTCACCCCAGGTACCGCCAACTACAATAAGTAATTTAAAAAATGTAACGCTTTAACTTGGAGCCTGGAAGTTTTTTAAGGGCCGATTGTGTAATCAAAATTCAAATGTTCTTTAAATATCCTGATTGGTCAAAATCCCTTTAAAGTCGACTTTCGTTTTAAAGGACCTTTAACTTTTATTATGAAATCGGCCCTAAAAGACGTATCAACTCATAATTTCAAGGTGAACACTCCCTTAAAATTAAATGCGAGACACCCTGTATGTAGAATAGTTACCCTAAACCTTTAGTATTCCTAATACCTCTTTTATTTTGTTAATTCCCAACATTTTTCAGGCTAAGATGTAAATTAATAAAAGTGAAAGGAAGACTTAGATTTTCTTTCTTGGACTACGGAAATACTGAGGAAGTACCAAGCTATAAAGTAAAAACGGTTCCAAATGAACTTGCTTCAATTCCTGCTCTAGCAGTCAGAGTGCATCTACCCGACTCAACTGACTACAACCCTGAAGAAGGTGACTACCTCATTATTGTACCAACGCGTCGTGTGGTAGGTTGCACTTTTTGTTAATTTTACGAATTACTCATTAGTGATGTTTAGAGTGAAAACGGCAGCTATATGGCGAACCTTGTGCAAGTGGTAGGAAGGGAAGACACCGAATCCTCAATAGTCGAGAATAACCCTCAGAAGTTTTTTGAGACTCCTAAATGCATTTCCTCTGTTCAACATGATCAAAGAGTGACGATAATAGGCGAGGAGGATGGAAAGCTGATCTTGAGGACCAAGGAATGTTTTATGAAAGAACACGAAATTGACGATTTAATACAGGAGTATATTGGCAGGGGTCCCGACCCTTTGACAACCGCAGAAAATGGTCAGCTAGTGCTTGCACCAAAAGATGGCCGCTTTCATAGGGCCCAAATTTATATATTGAATAAAAGTGGTACGATGGCCACTGTGCGATTCCTGGATTTTCCTGAAACTGGCACCATGTCAATAAAAGAACTCAGAAATGTTACTAAGCGGCTCAGCCAAGAACCAGTAACATATTTTCTGAGTGGACCGTTGAGAGGGTTTGACAATGAGACTCTTATGGGGGCCAAAGCCAAGAAATTTATCCTGTCTTGCATCGATAAACGCACCAAATTTACAGTGGTAAGTAAATTGTAATGCGAATTACTTGCCGAGTAACTTTTCTGTAGGTTTTAGAGGATTTCTTTGATTTGATTACAAAGGACAATGAATCCTTATCGAAGATACTCAAGATGAACAATGGTAAGTAAATTTTTTTACAGGATTGATCACTGAAATTTTAGCCTGGTCAATTTATTTTCGCCAATTAAAACTGCACATTTTAGTGCCGAAGCATATATGCGTAGTTTTAGTGAAATCGTTGCTCGAAAATCTCGGCGGAGATTGTTTTTGGGCCATATCGGACCGTCCGTCGTAGGAGTCGGAGTTATGGGTGAAAAATTGAAAGAAATTACAATTTTCGACGTTTTATGGCGAACGCTGCCTCAACGCTTGAAGCTAGAGCAAAAGTTTGTAAGGAGGAATTGTCGGCAATGAAAAGATCTACAAAAAAGTCCGATGGGTAGCCCACCGAGATCGTTTTTGTGTTTTAATTTTTGACGAAAATAGCTTCAGTGGCTTATTGTCGGCTATCCGTAATAGAGATTTATATGCTGTCGCGGATTTTTTTGTAGGTCTATTCGTTGCCGACATTTCTCCTCTATACGATTTTAATCCATCTTCAAGCGTTTAGGTAGCGTTCGCAGCAGAAGCGCGAGAATGCGAGGTTTTTTTCGGGACCAAAAAACTATTAATTGTAATAACTCGAGAACCAGTGGAGATATTTTACTGAAACTTGATATGCGCTTTTGACGTACAAGTCTGTTGAAGGTGAGGGGGTGTCAATTTTGGGGAATGAAATTTAGGAGTTGAAAATCACAAAAATATGAAAACTTCTCAAATATTTTGCACATGGAGGTCTGAAACCCGACACACACATATTTCGACAATATCTGAGAAGGGATGGTTTTTTTTTCTCCAGGATGAGCTAGAAGGGGTGCAAATCAGGGGTCGAAACTCGAAATTTCCAGTGTTGCTTGAAATTCAAGCCATTCGATAACTTTTCATCAATGGTCCAGAAAAAGTTTTGAGCATATATTTAGCCCTTATACCCTTAGACCCCCTACGACCGGAAGAGAAAAAAATTGCACCTCTAAAACTCAACCCCTTCAACCTTGAAAAATAAAAATTTCACTTAGAGGAAATGTAACCCTTGGACCACCTATTACCGGAGGAAACCAATTGAACACAAAAAATTGCACCCCTGAAACTCACCCCCTTCGACCCCGAAACACAAGAAAATGGCTTGCACGAAATTTAACCCTTGGACCACTCATTATCGCAGGAGACTATTTTGAACGCAAAAAATTGTACACCCAAAATTCACAGCCTTCAACCATCGAACACAAATAATTGACTTGGAGGAAATTGAGCCCTTGGGACTATCTACAACAGAAGCAGACTAACTGAACGCAAAAAGTTGCAACCCCGAAAACCACCCCTTTCAACCTCCAAATACGAAAAATTGACAAACATATATAATTGACTCGGTGGAAATTTAACCCTTAGACTACTTGCTACTGGAAGATACTAATTGAGCGCAAATGAATTTAAGATTTGAAGCACTGTTATTAGGGGATAGGTACCAATTAAGCACCCCCTTCAACCCCCAACCAGAGCTGGGCTACTCAGTATCGAAATGTACTTGAAGTACAGTACTGATTACTTTTGGTACTTAAAGTACCGGTACTTAAGTACTTTGAAAATTCGGTACTGGTACTGGGTATTTCAAGTACTTCTTAAAAGTACTTGATACTGGTACTTGAATAATTTTTTCGAGCGAAGTATTTGTACTTGGTATTTTAAACCACGCGGCGTCAAGTACATAAGTATCGAGTACTTAAGTATCGAGGACTTAAGTATCGAGTACTTAAGTGTCGAGTTCGGTACTGAATCTTTTACTGAAAAATGGCGGTTTTTAGAATATTTATTAGGTTGGGGCAAATCCAAGAACGACTTCACTTTGTTCATTTCTTAGAAGCCTGAAATTCGCAAAACAATACCATAAATCTTATTGAAATGGAGCACTTTTTGCGTGGTGTCGTTATCAGAACTCGAAATTATTACGGGCACGGGGTGCAGACTGCAATCCTGTCAATTTTTCATGTAAATAAGATGGCACATGACATGTTTACAACCACCCTCACCGAAAACGCAGCGGTCTGGACGTCAGTCAAATGTTTTTTTGTAACGTGCCATCTTATTTACATGAAAAATTGACAGGCAGACGGGAGCAAATGATATTCAGGGCACCAATTTTTTTTACAAATTTGGAGCCCCCTCAATTTGAAAACGCAGCCACACCTGAGCATGATTCCTGTATTTGCTGGTTTATATTAACTAAAACTATAATACATATCGTTATTGTGGTGGAGCAAATCATATACCTACCGAAATTGTCGCTAGCCCGCTGTCTATAAGAGTATACTCAATAACAAGTAGATACTTGAGTACTATGTCAAGTACTTAAGTCCTGAAAGTACTTAAGTACCTTATTAAATACTCAGTCTCTTATTTTACTTAAGTACTATGTCAAGTACTTAAGTACTTTATTAAATACTCAGTCCCTTATTTTACTCAGTACTTTTAAGTATTGGTACTGGTACTGGGTACTTAACGTGTGCGCACTAGTAAAGTACTGGACTGCAATTTTCAAGTACTTCTATCCAGTACTGGTACTTGATACTTGAAGTATATTCAAAATATCAAGTACTTAGTACTTGATACTTAAGTACTTTTTTTCGGTACTTGGCCCAGCTCTGCCCCCAACACAAAAAATTGACTTGGTGGAAATTTGATGCTTGACCTATATGTACTTACAACCGAAAGATACTAATTGAACGCAAAAAAATTCATCACCTGCTGATATACCCACACGATTCCTTTATCATGAGCATATATGCTTCGGCACTACTAATAGGTGCAGATTACATCTGCACCCAAAACCGCCAAGTCCAACTCAATATGAATCATTCACGGTGAATAAACATCTCCAGAGATATACATCGCATTGATATACATCTTCCGTTGACTTTTTATTTACATTTTGTTAAAATGTGCAGATCAACCTACTGTAAACTCCAAATGATATAAAGTGACATAGATGAGCTTAGGTACACAAATCACGAGATGGCGGTGGCAGGAAGATTTCTGCAAATTGTATCACACTATCGACAAATTCACTTTAAAAAAAATGAGTATGTATCCATCCAATAATAACGTGCCTGATTGTAAAAAGCCTGACGTCATTAGAACGGTAAGAGAGATCTAGACAAAGATCACAAATCTGGGGATTTCTATGGCTGTAACTGTAACTTCAAAGTTGTTTTGGCGTATTTGTTTTACTGCTTGATTTTTAATTAATAATCGTGGAAATGTGATGGAATTCGACCACTGAAACGCGCAATTGAATCTCCCGGTGCAATTTTGGGCCTGATACAGCGAATGGAATACCTCATGTAAAGGGGGCTCCAAGGTTTCGTAATTCACTCCAAACTGCTCCAAACAACTGAGATACATCTCGCACACTTCACGGCAACATTCAACGTCCACCAAATTGTAAAGATTGGTCGCAAGACACGCATTTTTTCACTGTTTCAACGAAAGTTTGTCCGTTATTTTGACCTACGTTTCGAAATGTCAAAACCATAATGGCAGAAGTGGAGCCCACGTGGGTCTCTTTTGCGGCAATTTTCTTATTGTATCCTTAGAAAAAGAGAAAAATTTCTACGGAACATCACCTCAAGGACCATCTTGTACCTTTTAGCTCGGACGAAACATTTTTGGACGCAATTTTTCCACCATTTTCCACGGTAGCGCATCCCTCGTGCACTTTCAAATCAAATTGTCAATAAATCGCTATTCCAGAAGACTTTTTCCGTCACGTCACCGCGAGTCAGGTCAAGCACTACTCATCTCTTTATTCGTATATGATGTCCATCACTCACCAGTCTGTTGCATGGCGCTACCTTAAAAGCGCAACGATGCGTATCTAGTGACCTTATGCCAGACACTAGTGCCAGCGCCATCTCATGAGTTGTACTCCTAACTTAATTTATGTCATGACATAACTCCATTTGAAATTAAACCCTAACCCTAACCATTTCTTTGCCAGAAAACGAGAAGGAATCTCAATGTAAAAGTCCTCAGCCCGAAAACAAAGTATTAATCCCAAAAAAACTCTTCGTTCAAAACATGGATGTATATAAGGCGCAAACAGGCTTTACGTCTTGCATGTGCACGTACATTGAAGACATCATTGACAGTGTTTACCTAACTGACATGAAATATCTCGATGAGGACTCGGCCCATAAGATCATGAAGGATCACTTACCAAATGTCTCCTATACTCCATCACTGAATGAAGTTTGTTTCGGCTACTATGAGGGCGACGACTCTGAAGAAAGTAAGTTTTTATGTTTGAATTTAGGGTCTGACCATTCAATTGAACTTTTTTTTAGCAAATTGGTACCGGTGTGTGATCAAGAAAGAGATTAATGGATATTTCGAGGTTTTATTTATTGATTTTGGAAACAAAGATCTGTTAAAAACTAATAAATTGAGAGAAATTACGGATGATGCCAGAGACATTCCTTGTTTGGCAATTCCATGCCGCTTAATTAGTAAGTAGTGTTCAAATTTTAGTCCCTGTCTAACAGTGTTGTTTCTTAGACCTTCCAAGTCATCCTGAGATCAGGGATATCCTCGGCAAACATTTAAGATTATTTGACATTTTAAAAATTGATGTTAAAAATTTTAGTGATGGGAAATATAATGTGGAAATACCCAGCGTCTATAAGGAAGTAAAACAACACTTGAAGTAGAGGGATAATCTCTTTCAGTTAATTTATTTTTAAGTATTACCTATGTGATCACATTTTTATATCCGTGGCACTGGTTTCCTAAGCTTTTTATAAAAAAAAATAAAAAAATTCACAAAAATCTCTTGATTGTTATATGTGGCTCCCAGATTGCATGAAATTTTTATAGGTATACTCCATTCGTGACGAAAACCATTGCTTTTTGTCAAGTATGATACATGTTTTTAACTTTAAAAAATTCGTAGATTCCGAATCCATTGAGAAAAAAGTATGATTCCATTTCAAAAAACAATTTTTAAAGTTACTTTCGGTTTAACCGGAAGTCCAAGAAAACAGTTTTCAATTCCCTGTGTTTAATTGTGCCTGGGTACGAAGTAAAATTTTCAGACGGAGATAACTGGCCGTCCCGGGACTTTGTACTAACCCTGTATAATATGAAAAAAATGGGCAGCTACGGAAGCGGCTGGAACCTACCCACTTGGTGAATTATCCAATGCTTATCACCAATATCAAGTAAATTTTACTACTTACTATACGTAAGTTTTACTCCACCAAACCTAAGGTGTTTTCTGTGATTTTTCTACATTTTACGATATTTTGCCAAAAGGGCACTAAGCATGAATACAATTTTGAAAACAAAATTTGAGGACTTCATGTGCTGATAGAGAAAACGGGAGTTCATTATTCAAGTTTCAAAATGGCACTTGCCGATTGCCACCAAAATTAAATCAGCTCTTCGGCGGGTAGCGGTATCTCTGCCTACCAAATTTCAGCCAAATCGATCCAACAGTTTAGGCTGTAGAATGTTATTTAGGTAATGTTTCCTCTAAATTTCGATTTTTTAGATTTTATGCCAAAAAGGCGCTAAGTGGGAATACAGTTTCAGAAACAGAATTTCAAGGCCTTTCATGTGCTGATAAGAAAAATTAGTGTTCATCAGTCAAATCTCAAAGTTTACATGCCAAAAAGGCACTTAGCGTCTGCGGATTCGCAAGAAAATTAACTGGGCTCACCAGAAGGCCAACGCTAACACACACACATACCAAATTTCATTAAAATCCGTTCGATAGTTTCCGAGAAATCGTGCTCACATACGTTCGTACATACATACACAGACATTTTTTAAAAACCACTTTTTCGTGATCCTGGGACCTTGAAACGTAAAGATCTGGTGTTCAGGTTGTGGGGAGGTTAAATTACGTTGTAGCTCCATATGCAACCAACAATACACCAGGGAGGGTTCTAGGGACAATATAAAATTGGCAAATCGCAACACTGCATTTTGCAAATGGCGACTGACGTTAAACAACGGTTTCATTTTTCAATTACACCATTGCTTTGTTATGCATTTGAAAATCTGCTTCCGCGTTAATTTAGAAATTTATACGTTTTAACGCAGTTATTATATCTCCAACAGAATGAATTCAGCGTCCGCAGTAAACCGGTATGTATTTTACAAATCTATTATTGTTATTACTTTGCGGTGGCGATAGTCACGTGGTGACTCGCGTTGTTGGGTGATCGGTGATGGAATGGAAATGGGAATAATTAAATAGAATCAACTCTAGCAATGTTTTTAATAAATTGCAATTTTAACATTTTGATTTTATTTCTCAAAGGAAGTATTTATTCGAATTGACCGCCATTTGTTGGTTTCCTGATTGGCTGTTGCTTTTTTAAAAATGACCTTTCTCTTTCCATGATCCATGCATGCACATGGCTTTGCTAAAGGAAGAAGGTGGAGGTGGAGCCAAACCAAAGCCATCTTGATCTTGTTTTGTGCAGTTTTGTGGTTGTTTATTGCTGTTGTTGCTTGTTAGGAAACGGTTTTTAAAAGATTAGTTGATAACCACCTTTAATTTTAATTCAAAATTACTATAATTAATTTTCACAATGTTGGCCAGGTAAAGATTTTGAGTATTTACGCTCCTTAACCTTATTTTGTTCAACAAAGCGTCCTTTCACTTTGTTTTTGCTCTTAAAAGTTGCATTATGCTAGTTGTGAAAAAAAAACTATTTTGCAGTACTGAGGAGCTCGATTTCGTGGATAATAATGGGCGACCAATTCGGGTGGTCGTTTCCGAGAAAACTGGCGAGATCCTCATCCCTCTTGAGGAGATCCAAATTACGGGATTCAAGCTATTTCGTCGAAGGCAATACAATAAACTCTTAATAGATGACAAACAAGTGGAGAAAGAATTCAATCTTTATTTGTTAGGAGCTGCTAGATCCTATATTTTGGAAAAGAGAATTGCATTTAACGAGCAGCAAATCCTGGAAGGGATTGATAATTGTCGTAAGATTTTGACTGGTGAAAATGGGGTGGTAGGTAATGTAACTTCGCCACCAAGAACCTATTTTAAATCAGGCCCACAAGGAGGTGGAGTAGCAGGGCTGACATTCAGTAATTTAAGTAAATTCAATGGTTGTGTTGATGGACAAACTCAACATAACCCTACTAGTCCTACATCGCTTAAAAACCAACCGTTTCATAGAAATTCTGGCAGAAATGATTATAGTCAGGCCAGAAGTCCCCCATCTTCTGTAAAATCTCAGGTGCAATCCACTCAATACAGAAGTTTTCAACAAAACGATCAGGGAAAAAGTTTTAGCAATCAAAGTCCTCCGTCTTCTGTACATTCCACCAGAGGGAGAAATTTTCCACAAAGAGATCAAGGTGCGTTCGAAGGAAAAAGCTTCAATAAGGAAAACCAAAACCAGAACAGACCTTTCAAAAATTCGACGAATTTCCAATTACCAAATGATGAAAATACCAAATTTCCGCCGAGAAAACCACCTGGAGAAGGACTGAAAGATTTCGTTCCGTCAATTGAATTAGCAGAGCAGGAGTATCACGATGTTAGTTATTTCTTAATCCTCATTATTCTGTTTTAAGAATGTAAATTACAGGTGGCTGTAGCATTTGTGGAGAAAAGAAGTTGTATCTGGGTGCAAAGCATTGACCAAATTTCAGTGCTCCATGACATCGTTCAGAAATGCAGAGAAGAAGCTGAAGAACAGTCTGTTGTGTTTAGGCCTGTGATGAAAAAGATTTATATGTCTCTTGATGACGGCCAATGGTAATAATTATCATTCATTTCTATTTTGCTGTTTGAGTAACTTATTCATTTTAGGTTCCGATGTGCTCTTGTCAAATATAAACCAATGACAGTATTCTATATTGATTATGGAAACATCAGTGAGGTGAATGAGGTGAAAGAAGTTTCAGAGGAGATTGCTGCTTATCCGAGACAGGCTGTGAGGATCTCTTTCAAGGAAGATCAGTACGATCCAATTCTAGAGGATGTGATCAGAATTAAGCCACTCGCTAGAGTAAGTATAAAATCAAAATACTGGATAATGACACTTGGGTCGCAAGTTTATAATGACACTTCGGGCCGCAAGTTTCCGAGATTTATTTCAATTGATGATTTTAATAAAATGACATTATGAATACTTACTGGAAACAACGTGATTACACCAAAATAACGGACGTCAGTCTATAAGGGTTGCCAATTTTGGTGATTAGTGCACTACATCTGGTGCTTTTGGACGCTTCGACATTAGGCGCTTTCCTTTTACACATTTATCTGAGGAGCCTCAGTTAATCTCAGCAATTTGATTGGTTCATTTGAATATTGATCAATCAAATTGCTGAGTTAAGTGAGCCTTCTCAGATAAATGTATAAATGGAAAGCAGTTATTATTTGCCATTCTTCTGTCACAGCAATCGCAAAATTGACAGAGCCGATAATACAAGTGGACTGTTTTACCTACTGCGTAGACTGGCTCCCTTCATGCACTGGAATTATTGAAATCGTCAAGCCAGTCTACACAGTAGGTAAAACAGTCCGGCTGTATTAACGGCTCTGCCAGTTTTGAGATTAATATGACACAAGAATGACAAATAACGACTGACAAATACATAATTTGTCACAAAATGTCAAGATGAGAGCGTCCAAAAGCACCAGATGTAGTACATTAATCACCAAAATTGGCAACCCTTAAACTGGACGACCGTTATTTTCGTTAAATCACGTTGTTTCGAGTAAGTATTCATAGATGTCCTTTTTAACCTCCCCAAACCCATCACAATTTAAAAAAAATGGGAGGTTACTGCAATCACTAAAATTTTCGAATTTGAGATAGCACCAGATCTCCACGTTTTGAGGTCTCAGGAACCCAGAAAAGTGGTTTTTAAAATGTGTCTGTGTGTATGTTCGTACGTACGTACGTTTGTAAACACGCCACAGCCAAAACTACTGGGCCGATTTGGCTGCAATTTGGTACGTAGGCATCTCAAAACCCAACTTAGATCTGAAAAGCTTTTGGAGCCAATCGTGCAACCGGAAATGCCATTTTGGCACATCAACTTTTAAATTTTAAATGCAAACCCCCATTTTTCACGTCACCATAAGAAAGACCTTCAAATTCTGCTTCTGAAAATGTATTCATTCTTAGTGCCCTTTTGACCAAAAATTAAAAAAAAATAGATTTTTATCAGACTTTAAAATCGCGGTACAGCCCAAGCCCCTGAATCGATTTGACTGAAATTTTGCACATAGGGATTGTATTACACCTCGAAAAGCTGAACAAATTTTGAATTCCATCGACTCACGGAAAGTGTCCTTTTGGCACACCAATTTCCAAATTTAAAATTACTCAATCATTTAACCATTAAAAACAAGTTTTTGAAAGATTTATTGTCACCATCAGAAGGG
This sequence comes from Pycnomerus fuliginosus, assembly GCA_963924575.1. Classification (NCBI taxonomy): domain Eukaryota; kingdom Metazoa; phylum Arthropoda; class Insecta; order Coleoptera; family Zopheridae; genus Pycnomerus; species Pycnomerus fuliginosus. The sequence continues at coordinate 14,334,615 of OZ004617.1, read as the reverse complement.
TCTTCAAATTTTGGTTTTAAATAGGACAAAATTAATTCGCATTTAGCGCTGTTTGGTTCAAAAAATCGAAATTTTATAATAACAGTAAAAACACATTATAGCCCAAATTACTAAATCGATTTGGCTGAAATTTGGTACATGGAGATTAGGTTGAAGACCTAAAAGGCTTTTGGGAGCAATTGGCCCACGGGAACTGCCATTTAAGCATATCAACTTAAAATTTTAAATACAAGGCTTTTTTTATGTCGCCTTTAGAAAGACGATCAAATTCTGGTTCTAAAAATGTACTTACAATTTCTGCCATTTCAATGGAAAATAGAGAAAAAATTCTTTCTCATTAAAAGGGAGCAGGCTGACAGTGGATGACATAAAGTGGCAGTTATTGTCAAAAATTTGGCAAAAGATTAACCTTAAAAGGAACATATTGTCAAATGTGATGGGTGATGTTCGAGGTGATGTCGGTATTTGTCAGAAAATTGCGAAATTACAGACGATAAGGATAAAAAAAATTCTGTTGAATTGACTACTATCTACACAGAATACAAAGATCCACGCGATGGGGAGGTTCCAGCCGCTTCTCTGCTGCATTTTCTTTTAATCAAATGTGTTCATAAAAATCTGCTAGGGTGGCGCCATCTCGCCATCTGCAAAGTGACATCATTTTGTGAAATATTGATTGTGTTACTTAGGATTCTGCAAATTTTGTCAAGATCGGTGGCCAAATAAAAAATAAATCTTCAAAATCCTTGTTTTAAAGCATCACAAAAAGTTATAAATGAATCAAGAACGGTCAGAATGAAATTTTGTAAAGTTGGTTTAGAAAAGAAAATCATTAGCTTCCATCTTACACTAATCTCATTTTGATCGGTTCACAGATAGATGGTTCAACTCCAGCCAATCAAAAAGTGTTCTTGTAAAAAACTGCCGCAAAAAATTTATTAGTGGCGCCGTCTGGAAAATGGTTGCAGATTCTAACAGCCACATCTTTTGGCTACGTCCCGTATAAAATTGAGGAAAATCGGTCCCATAATAATAAAGTTACAACCAAAAATAAATCGTTCGTTTATTTTTAGGACACCCTTTATAATATTAAATGACAAAAATAATAAGTGTATAGGTAAACAAGTTAATAAGTCAAAATCAAAGCATTAAAAATTAAAATTCATCGTTGTTTTCATCTTTTAAGTTGTATTTCACTTCATTTCACTGTTTCCAGTGCTCAATGGGTACTGATACTACTTAGAAAAGAACGACTAGGAGCCACCCTGTATACCGGGTAGGGCGGCCATTAGAGAAAGAAAATTTAGCTGTCGTTGTTCAAAATCTGGAAGGCCTAGAAAACTTCTGTAGATGCCGTTGATTTTACAGCGCTGTCTAAAATATAAATGTTCCAAGTTTCATTTGAATACCATCAATCGTTAGAAAAATATAAATTTTCTTTAACACCGGAATTTTCAGTTTTTTCGCGATAACTCAGGAACGATTCAGTATATCGGGAAATTCTCTACGGATTCTTAATCACCTTAAAAAAGCGGCACTTTTCTCTAATTTAACTTACACACGATCTCTTATGGTTTCAGAGTTGCCAATGGTGGGCAGCGAAAAATTCACCACCCTATAACCTATTTCACAAATTACTTCCGAAATTTTCGGTTTTCGTCCGTAATATTAGTCTAAACAATATTCTTTTCGTTTTATTGTACAAACTTGACGGTAATTAATCTGTTATGAAATTGACTAATTACTCCAATTTTCAGTATGATGATGGTACTTACGTAGTTCAAGTGGAGAACAAAGAAGCCAGTTCACCTGTTGCGAAAACCACTCACAGTAATCCTCCGCCTCACATCAATCCTCCTCCCAGTAATCCTTCTCCTCCGTCTGTTTGTAAACAGGAAGTGAAAGTCCCCCGAACTCCTGCTAAATCTACGGCCAAAACCTACTTCAATCTTCCAGTATCACTATGCTCCCTTCAGAGCAACCAAAAGGTCATGGTAATTGGTTTTAATGGAGAGAAGTTACTTCTTCGCACCAAAGAATGTGTTGATAAGTTGAAGGAAATTACCAGCCTGATTGAAAAATCAAGTGGCCAAAGTACGTCGCTAATGTTACTTTCAAAAATCTAACGACTGTTTTTTCAGGTATCAAGGTGGATGGTGCTCGGAGGAGGCAATTGGTGCTTGCCAAGAAGCACCAAGATGGAAAGCTTCACAGAGCAGTCATCTTAGACACCAACAACGATTCAACGGAAATTATGTTTATTGATGATGGCACTCAAGATAATGTACCTGTCAATTCTTTGTTTAACATGACGGAAGAATTAAGTGTCGAACCGATTACCTACATGCTGACCCCGACTCTGAAAGGTTTTGAGACTGTTGCATTTTCAGACAGCGCCACGTCTTACATCGCAGACCTTATTACTAAAAAGACTAAATGCAGCGTTGTTTTGAAAGGCTCTGAATTCGACCTGTTAATTGGGGAAGACTCTTTGTCGCAAATCCTGAAGAATTTGACTAAGCCACAGCCAAGCACCACTCACTCTGACAGACCTTTGCTAAGCACCACTTTGCCAAGCGCCGCTCACTCTGACAGACCTTTGCTAAACAATATGGAGCTGTACCAGCCTGAGAAAGGCGTCCAAATGCTCACCTGCTATTCTGTCATAGATATCGAGAATATTACATTCGCATCATGCAAGGAAATTGAAAAGCATCTTAATTCCATTTTAAAAACTGAAATGGAAGATGAGCAGTCGTATCAGCCTGTTGTTGGTGAAGTCTGCTGGGGAAAATATGAAGGTGATTTTAGTCATAAGTAACATCTCTTGAACATATTGTTTTAGATTGCTGGTATCGTTGTGCAATTACGGATTCCATTGATAGCAATACATTTAAAACTTTATTCATCGATTTTGGTAACTTGGAAGATCTGACTGTCGATAATTTGAGAAAACTTACAGCAGATGTGAAAACTATTCCAGTTTTAGGGTTTCCTTGCAAGTTGATTGGTAAATATAGTCAGGTAGTGGTATTTTTGCTAATCAAAACGTTTCTAGGCTTACCAAACAGCCCACAAGCAAATAAAGCACTCCGACTGTGCCTTCTTGAAAACGAAACATACGAGGTCAATGTTAAGGGTTGTAATGGACTAAAGTACGATGTTGAAATTCCAAAAGTAGTCGCCAGTATGTCGCAGAAATTATAGATTACTCTCGGAAGATTTATTTTTTCTAGTTTTAAGATGAAGTTTTGTTTTCTTACGAATTTTTATTTTTAAAGGCTTTTCAGTTTGCGTTCGTTACTGTGAAGTTAAGTTTAAGGTCTGACTCGAAGTTTTGTTTCAGCTGTTAAGGAAAGAGACCCCTTTTTTATGTTAAAACTTTAGTTTTAGTCGCGCGTTTTGTAATCAGTTCTCGTTAAGGAAACGCAAATAAAATTTTCTAATTTTTATATTTTATTAAAGGTTTTCGAGTAAACGTAGATGTAGGGCGTCTGGAGAACTACCGTAGATTCCTAGACTGAATCTAAGCTGGGGAAACTAGTGTAATGTGTAACTAGTAAGGAAAATATTATATTACGGAACGATGATGGAAGATTAACCACTAGAGTCCTGGAATGTATATTTTCCTTCGTGTTGCACATCGATCGCGCAACTAGATAGAAATAATGAAATTTGGAACTGTTTTTAAGGAGCACAGGAATATTTTCCGGCCTAGGCCGGAAAAGGGGTTATTCCTGTACAGCTAGTACGTGTTGCCTAGCAAATGACGCAGTCCTGGAAATGTAAGCTTTCGGATGATAATAAGGGTTTTTAGTATAAGAGGGTCCTTTTCTAATTGTGACGTCAAGCCAATCAAGCGGCAGCGCACTATGCGCAGATGGTATACTGTTTATGGCGGCGCATAGGGGGTCTGACATGGCACATCTTCCATCCTTTTATGCTGAAAACCCTTATTGCATGTCAAGAATGTGACGTTTCCAGTACGATCGACGAAAAAAAAAATTGTGATCCTTTATTTCTTGCTCTTTATTATTTTTGGTGTTTCTCAGCTACGTCTCGCATCCTTTTACTTTACCTTACTCTTCAATTAAGGGGCGCATTTTGATTGGCGGACTACAATTGCTTGCCATTTTAAAACTATTGGACCCTCGCAATTTTTGCAAAGGAAAATTCGTCTTGAATTGAGTTCAGGAACGTTCCATTACAGTTCTATAGGGGAGTTCTGAGACACCCTGTATATAGCTGCAATATCTAAAAGTATTGGTTGTGGTGTCATTCGAAGCCTACCTTCTGTTTTCAATTTCCCGCTTCACTATCGGCAAGGAGGGGGACTGCTGAGGTGAATGCGTCGGTACATCAACACCAGGTGGCAGCACCGTCGCGCGAGAAGCTGAGTGACAAAATGGCAATGGAATGTTGGTGTAAGAACCCGACTTTATGATGTGTTTTCGTTCCATTTCTAACTTAATTGTGGTTTGTTTGTGAAAAATATGCTTCACAGGCATTATTTAAAACAAAGTGCATCATGCGTTTAGTTGTGTGAGTGCTTTTTAGGACCGTTTACCATGTTTCTTTTCCAATTATGAACCATATACTTTTAACAATAGGTAAGCCATGTCTTATCAATCACCTTTGTATATTTTTTATGAATTGTAATTTGATTTATTGATCAACGGCCGCTGAAATATTCAAACTGACCACACGGCAGGCCACGTCTAGATACCTGAGAAACAATTGCATTGTTGAAAAATGTCTGATTTTGTTTTGTTTCAAGAATCAGACAGAGCCTGTCAAAAGGTTCGATTTTTGGATAATGAAAATCCTGCTTTTAGTTATTTTCAAGATGTGTGGGCGTATTGGCGGAAATCGCAATGATAAATGGTAATTTCCATTTTAATCTCTTTCACTGTAATCGAATTTTTCAGATCATATTTCATTCACGTCTTTTCCAGCGTGTTTTTCAACCTCTATTATTGACTAAACTGTTGACCTTTTTTGCAATATTCAAATTCAATCATCGACCCTAATTATTACTGCCTCTTTTAACATTGAAATAGAGGATATTCCCTGGTTTTAATCCTGTACCTTTTAATCATTCCAGCACCAAAATGAGCGTTCTGTTAATTACTCAATAATCTCGCATGTTTATTGAAAATACCGCGGTGTAAATTTAGCTATTAATTATTGTTGTTATTCGGTCTTTTATTACGATTTATTCGGATTTATTTGTTTGGAAGAGGATTTAATCTGCTTTTGACATTATGTACCATTATACCCAGTCATACCGGAAATCCAGTGATTTAAAAAACTGGGGGTGTTACTAAAATCTCAAGGGTTGCACTGGTGGCAGCTTCTCTTGTGACACGTTTGTTGTCGTTCTTCATTTTTTTCTTAGTTGAGTTTAGATAGGTACTTAAAAAAATAATTTACTCTGCACATGCCACCACCTCAGTCAGATGCCCCCTCGAGTCAGATGCCCCCTCGTATGCTCGCTCGTATGTCACGTATTTTATACCCCCTATTTATTATTTTTACTGCTTATCGGTTGAATTGGGTTGAACCCTCAACCCTAGTTTTCGAGGGGTGATCCACCTTGAAAAATTGAGCGCAGCAATCGAGGCACCAATTTTACCATAATTACAGAATTACTAATAATTTCCAAAAATTACCATCAATGACTAAGAATTACCGAGAATTACTGAAGAATTTTATTCATTAATTCTAAAACTTCATTCATACAATTATTAACACACTTACAAAACTTATTTTTCAACCCAACTTTATTTAAAATCAACAACGAGATCAACAATTACCCAGTAGTTCTAATGTCCTGAAAATCTCCTTGTCACTTCAAATGACGGAAATTTTCGATTTAGAATCCCTGTCAATCATACTGTCACAAATATTTTATTCTTGAAAGGACCCTATACAATAAGCGACTGCCTGGGCCCATCTCTACCAAAATTTTTCCTGGGCCATTATCGTATAGGGTCCTTTCCTTCCGAAAGGCACCCGGGGAAACAATTTTTCCGAGGTTTTTTCCCAAAATTGAAAATGACAACCCTCCCATTTTGCCTCTCGGGCATTCGCCTACTGTTTGTTTCGTTTGTTTGGAAGAAAAAAACTGTCAGTCGGGATGCCATCTTAATTTCGGAAATAACTCTTTCCCTCCTGCTATTAAAAAAAAAACACTAAAAATAATTGCTATTCATTTAATTGACAAGTAAATAACCTGGTAAGCAACTTATTGTCCAATGCGATAGTGTTATTGCAACTTCAGATCAACTTCCAAGAACTCAGACAAAACCGGAGTAAGACCCGCGACCTTGGCCGATTTTTCATCCCCCCGAGCGTTAATTTTGTAAAGTTGGCGCGATTTTGTCTTTTCTATAATAAATTCTCGAATCAATTTTACTCATGTGAATTATGCGAGGGGCTGTCCACTCGCTGAAATTTTGTACACCATTGCCGATTTCGGCAATGATTAGTATATAATTGCCGCATTGCCGTCGCATTTCCGAACAATTGCCCACCATTCCTCAATTTCGTAAGGCATTCCCGCATTTCTTTGTCAGTTTTAGATATTTTTAGGTTAAGTATTTATACAATTACCTACCCTTCTACCCCTCCTTCTATCCATTGTACCTATATTATTATAGGGTACCTAGTTACGTTTATTTAGCTACATAATTGACTCACGAAAACCGCAACAAGAGCGAAAAATTCGAGTTTAAGACGTGACGTAAATCAGTTTTTCAACAAATCTATTTTTTGACACATTTGTGCGTCTGCCGGGGCCGAGGCACTACTACTAGGTGCAGATTGATAAAATCTGCACCCGATTCGACCAGTAAATCCAGGCGGCCCCTACATACTCATCAATGTGATAAACATCGACAGGGATACACATCGCTTTGATGTACATGTAAAACACCTAAAGCATCACATTTTTTATTTATTACCTTTTCACTTGCTTTTCACCCAAAGCACTACATTTTTATTACCTTTTCGTCTCATAAGTTTTCACCTCGGTTTTCACTAAAACTGAAAGTCTAATTTTTTTATGGACTCGGGATTTGCACTCTTTAAGAACTTTCAAAGTGACAAACTGAATTGACAATGGTTAATGAAAACGTCAACTTCAATTCGCGAAAATCAGCTGCTAATAGATGGCATTGCTAAACCACAAAATGGACTTTAACAAAATGGCGGTCTCACCCCATTGGGGAGCCGGAAGTGAGAATTCTAGCGTGACGTGCCTGACAGTGTCAGTTGGTGACATCAGTGACATCGATACGTGAATTTTTTAAAAGTCAAGTTTTCCTGGATTTACAATGTTGCACCTTAAGTACACAAAACGTAAAATTCCACAGAATTATTCACAAAATTTCGAGACAGCGAGAGGATGTCTCCTAACAAAACTACTACCTAACCTCGCAACTGACAACTGACTGACGTAAGCCGAAATTATGATGACGGACGTTCAAAAGTATTTCCGTATCCTGTCTCTCAGTGTAGTTAAAGTATTGCCACCAGATGTCAGACACTTTGCTGATTTTCGCGAATAGTCACCCCCAAGAGTTTTAAATTTTTTCCAACGGAGAATTCGTTACAGATTCATAATCGCCTCGAAAAAACACAAACTTTTTCTAATTTAACTGTTGGTGGCCCTCTTGTAAGAAGATGAGGAACATGAATGATTTTTTTTATTGCGCATTAAGAGGACACCAAAATACTTATAGGTTAATCTCGGGTTGAATTTATGACATTACTGTTTTGGAGAAAATAATTAATAAAAATCGGTGATGACGTCATTTATCCGTGTCTAATGGATTGAAACGCCTATGGTGACGTCATTTATCCGATTTTTTTAAATGCTTGTTTATTAAAATGCGAAAAATGTATCTATCGACTTTTTTCTTCAATGTCTCTTCGTAATAGCACTTGTGTGTGGTGGTGAACCAGAAAACATATTTAGTTCCTCATTTCAGGATTCATTCATGTACCCCACTGTCCAGTTTCAGAAGTCGTTTTTCCCGTGAGAATGACAACCAGGTAGACTGCTTTCTCCTGAATTATGATGGTCAAACTCTAAAATATGTGATAAAATTGAAGATTGTGAACTCTATTGTGGATTATGCTATCAACAGTGATACTGTATTTTTCGGTAATTTGAAAAACTTATTTTACCGTATTTTGTCGGTATTTTACCGGTTAAATTACCGAATTCGGTATTTTACCGCTTGAACGTTTCGGGTACGTTCAACTAATTGGATATCCTTTGGTTTATTTGGAATAGGATTATCCAGCACACATTCGGGTCTTTATTTTGCGGAATCAACAAAACTTGAGATCAAGCAAGAGAGCCATGAAATTTTAGTAAAGTCTAGACGCGCCATTTTAAAATTTCACTGCTCTGTTGATCAAATGGTATTTTTTTTACTGTAAAATACATTGAAAATACGAGGTATTTTACCAAAAAAATTAAATACCGTATTTTAACATCACTGGCTATCGGACATAACCCCCGTAACTTCTGCTACATACCACCACAACTAAGCGCAGTTTAACAATTTTAAAACAACAAGAATCCATTGCCCCTGATTTTCCATAATTCACGAGATTTTTTTTTGAACAAGTGGTAGGTACTTCCACTGAAAAATTGCAATAATTAATTGCCAGCTTCAACACGCTCCAACACGCTATTATTGAGAGCTTCGCAAATCAAGTCAATTATTGTTATACTACCGGCCAGATGGAGTTTGAAAGAAAATATTGGTTTTTCGAAGCCGTATCATAATGTACAATTTTCTCTGCATGCTGTTGTAAATATTTTATCACAACGTCAGTTTTAAATAAATCTAGGAATAAATGAGATTACATACCTATTGCATTATTAAAAAATATTGTCCATCCATACATACGTTATTGAAACGACTGCAATGATGGAAAGTGAGAATAACGAATTAAATTGAATTTCATTCGCTCAAATTTATTTTCAAATTAATTGCTTAAAATCCACCGTAGCAAAACCTTTTCGTTTTACGAGTAGAAAACAATTATTCTCTTAATATCTTGGCAGTTTCTCTTCACCGTAGATTAGGAATTATTTTTTTTACTGCCGCATTTAACAGTGAATCCAGTTATTATTATTCTCCAAGTCAGGTATGCTCCGTGGAGTTAATTAAGTGCGATTGGTATAAATTATTAAAGTTGTGTAGTTATTAAAATATAAAAGACGTTCTGAGGTGTTGAGAGTCTCGCTTTGTTCGAGCAAATTGCAAAATATGCACACAAAGTGATGGGAAATTGTGCGAATATTATAAGTTATAAGCGCGGGTTAACTGTCTTGACCCCAACGATTTCCATATTAGAATATTCGCTATTTGCCACATGCCCTAATTATTTCCGAGAAAGGGGAACTCACATCTGCCTTCAGGTGAGATTTTTTTCCGGTTGTAATGTAGGAAATCACGTTTTTCCCCTGGGAGAGCTCAACCTCAACTTTGTACTGCAATTCATTTTTGCGCTTAATCACGTTAACACGGTAATTTAAAAAATTGCCACAGGAAGATGTGATTTCTGCTATAGTCATTAACCTGTTGGTTGGTAATTGGGTTGCAATTTTTAAACAAATCCCTGAACGCGGCCAACTCGGGCTCCACGTTATTAAGTTTTAAAAAGAGGGAAACGAAGGAATTCAGCGAAATTCGTTTATAATCTCTTATAAAGAGTCAGTCGCATTACTTCTGTTACTAAGAGACGTCTTCCTCTTTGGCTTTGTGATTGGACTAGAATAATGCGGGGTAGCAGTGACACAAGGTCTTTTCTTTAACAATTTCATTAAAGTTTTTTCAAACTTTGCCTTTGTTCCGTTTTATTTTTATTAAGCGCTGTCTAGCGTCTAGTATATTTATATTGTATTTAGTTCCTATGCCTACCATTTGATCATATCATTCAAATAAATCAGATGAACACAAAAAAAAAGCGCGCCTTTGATTGCTTCAGGTTAGTAATTTTGTCTTTCAACTTCCATAGTCAAATCTAAAGACGATCAAGGGGAGCAATTAATTTTTGAAATATACGTCATTTATTAATTCGCTATCCTCGGCAAAGTGTCGGACATCTGGTGGCGAACCTTTTAACTAGTTTCATCGTTTAAAAGCGCTGACTAGTGGGACTTGTAGTGCTAAAATCCCAACTCTAACAAATCAATTTCGAGAAGTCACACAAACACTGGCACAAAATGAAGTTTTTCTGGATGTTTGACATTTTAACTGTCACTTTCATTGGTGAAGCAGAGCCCCCTATTGGCGGCTGAGGATCACGAATACGGCTATAGAGTTTCTTGACTTCTGTCGACTCCGAGGGGTTGACAGCGGGAAAAGATTGTGTACACTATTTCTGCATTTCAAATATATTTCTATATTTCAGATATATTTCCATATTTTAAACATATTTTCATATTTCACATGGGGGGGATTTCACAGTCGGCAGTGGTGTACAAATTTTCGGCAGTGTTAGTGGGAAATGTTAGGCAGTGGTTGCAAAAATTGAGCAAATTCGGCAGTGGTTATGAATTTTTAGGCTGTCGGGGGACTTCACAGTCGGCAGTGGTGTACAAATTTACGGCAGTGCCCTGAAAATTCGGCAGTGGTGTACAAATTTTTGGGGTGTGAAATGCCCCCCAATTTCACACATATTTTCGTATTTCAAATACGTTTTTGTTATTTTCATATTTCCAAATTTTCATTTTAATTTCATATTTCCACCGAATATCTTTCCCGTTTAGGTACATACATGACTAAATAGGAAGCGATACAATACCTACATGCAACCCGATACGAGGCAGGTACATAATAAAGAATCGATAAAGTTCGCTTTACGTTTGTTATTAAACTAACCTTAGTATATTATTCAATGAGTGTGTAATGAATTTTATTGCCCCCGAAGATGACTTTTATGGTATGAGCCGTAGGCGAGTGCCATAAATCATCCGAGGGAGCAATAATCATTATCCACGAATAGAATACTATGCTTTATCCTCGGGTTTTAAAGCGAAAAAATCTCTTATCCACTGTATACTGAGTCCATTCTGCAACACCCGTCGATAAAAACTTTTTACAATTTTTTATATTTTATAAAAACTTTTTACAATTCTTTATATTTTAATTTCTACGCAGCGCGGAGCAGTTGGAATCGATCGAAATATCGAATCACCAAAAAGGCCAAATCTTTACGTTTAGAGCCCTTTAGTGCCCTTTGGCAAAAAAATCATCAGACACGATACAGCCGAAAGCGTAAAATTTTATTTCGATATCTTTATCGAGATGAAATTTTACGCATACGCTCAGTGTGAGTGTTGTTAACCCCTCGGTCGACTTTCAGTGAACCTTTTACCTTCACAAGGTGTACAAACAAAAGTATTACGGGATTAGCAAAGACAATTTTTCTAAGACCCGCACAGCCACTCTTGATCGCGTTTGTATTTGATCCCTCGGTAGTTGGGAGAAAAAAGTGAAATGGTAATAAGGTTCAATATGAATTTTCAAGTTTTATATCAAAACGCCACTTCACCCTGTTATCGTCAATGTAATCCGTCGAATTTATGAGGTATATGTTATATTGGTATTTTCTATCTCGAGTTATATTAGGAGGGTGCACCTGCCTAATTCTGCCTTTGTTAAGAATTCAATTAAGTAATTTGGATCATCTTCCACCTAATGACAAAGAAGAAATCGATAGCAGGAGAATAACAAGTTGAAGGATAAGAAGGATAACCTGAACTTGAACATGAATATTAAATTGCCTTTAATCAAATTATACAAGATAGCACATGATTTATTTTTACACATTAATAAATGCTTTACAACAATGACATGAGATAAGCGAGGTGTTACCTGAATGCGAGCGTGAATCTTAGGAATCGCTTTCATGGTATGTACTACCCCTGCTACCAGAGATGCTACCCATTAAAATTATGCCTTCTAAATATTGAGAATTTCTAGTAGAATACAAGAGTCTCTTCTCTTTTCTTTACAATTTTTTACAAATCTTCTAATACTAGCCATGGCCGCTGTCTCGCTAATATTATATCGCTGCATGCTGGCAACTCGGAGCTCAGGTGTAAGGACATTCTATGTCTTGTCGGAAATGATGATAGAAGTAGAAGCAAAAATTCTTTATTATACGAAGTTTCGGAGTGAACGAAACACATCTTGTCGTGTTTGATTTCCAAATGGAAAGCTTCATATTATTATTATTATGAAGCCTGATTGTCGTGCTGCAGACAGATAAAACACCAATTCCCAAACACAAAAGAGTTTTTTCTGATAACAATTATGAACAGACGTGGATATGAAAAATGTCTCAAAAAATGTACTTGAATATACAGGTGTCCCAGAATTACGTTCTCTAAATTCACTATGAGATTCGTCACCTTAAAATAGATTCAAACGAGGATTCCCGAGATACAGGGAGGGCGGAATTAATGGCCGCACTGTAAATGAAAAATGCACGTTACCTAGGAAATGTTTTTGAAAAGTCAAATATTTAATAATTTAGCACAATCTGTCATTTACTGACATTGTACGTTCGGCTTTTGAACGTAACAGAGTCAAAGTAGCAGCCTACTGACTTTGTTTCTTTACACAAGTTAATTAGGCTGGTTTCAGAAGCAAAAGTGTTTTTTGCAGCAAAAAATTCTGTAACAATTTATCATAATCGGGTTTAGGTCTTACAAATGTCATTGACACTCCCAGTAGGCTAGCTAGGATTAGGAACTAGGGTTGGGAGGGCTGCGAAAGGACATATTTTCATTGGTTGCCTTGCCAGCGAAATAAATAGGCAAATGTGGCAAACGCGCATCAGGTGATCCCGAAGATGATTCTAGAAACTCGAAGAAAATGACCTTTCTCATAAAGTATTTCTCGGGGTACAATATTCGTGTTTTGGTTTTTTAACTTCTACGCTCAAGGCGGAGCAGTATATAAAATCGATCAAAAATTCGAAATTGAACTGACATCAAATCTTTACGTTTCGGGGTCCCAGGAACCCAAAAAACCTATTTTTGAAAAATGTGTGTCTGTGTGTGTGTCTGTCCGTGTGTCTGTGGACACGCTACAGCCGAAACTACTGAACTGATTTTGATGAAATTTGGCACACATATTCAATGGGAGATTTGTAGGTGCTGATTAGAATCTGAGCTACACCGGCTCACGAAAAGTGCCTTTTTGGCACATCAACTTTAAAAATTTAAATGCAAACCCCCATTTTTCGCACTACCATATGAATGCTCTTCAAATTCTGCTTCTAAAAATGTATTCACACTTGGGCCCTTTTGACCAAAAAATGGTGCCGTGAAAAAAAAACTGCATAAATGTATATTTTTATTACCGGATTTGATAACTGATTTTTTTTCAAGCCGAAAACCTTAGTGCCATTTTTTCGAAAAATGTCATTTTAGTGGCAATTTATTTTATTGTCTGTGCGGGAGAGGAGCTGATTAGATTTTGAAGCCGATCAGTCAACCCGAAGTGCCCTTTTGGCATAGCAACTTTCTTATTTTAAATATTTAAAAATTTAATAAATGCTGCTGTTATTAATCCAATGCAGTGCGGCGTAGAAGTTCCTGCCGTCTCCGAGACCACCTTTTTTTTAAACTTATACGCTTCGCGAAGCAATTTAATAGAATCGATCGAAAAATCGAATCGCCAAAAACATCAATTCTTTACATTTAGGTATATTCAGTGGGAGATTTGTAGGTGCTGATTATAATTTGGGCCACATCGGTTCACGGAAAGTGCTTTTGGCACATCCACTTTAAAAATCTAAATGCAAACCCCCATTTTTCGCGTTACCATATGAATGCTATTCGAATTCTGCTTCTAAAAATGTATTCACACTTGTGCCTTTTTGGCCAAAAGATGGTGCCGTGAAAAAAAACCTATGCATAATTGTATATTTTTATTACCGGATTGGATAGCTGATTTTTTTTCAAGACGAAAACCTTAGTGCCATTTTTTCGAATAATGTTATTTTAGTGGCAAAAGGGCCCCTGTTTCAATTTATTTTACAAAAAAGCATACCTATTCTTAATATCGGATTCGACGGATCAAAAACTTTAGTGCAATTTTTTAGAAAATTTCCATTTTAGGGACAAAAAGGCCCCTTTTTGAATTTTTCTTAGCAAAAGGGCATATTATCATTATCGAATTCGATAGCTGTTGCAATGCCGGATCGAAAACCTTAGTGGCCTACTTCTGACTCGCAAATTCTGACTTTACCATTAGATTGAAAAGACCGGACAGCTCGATTTATATTTTTTAGTTAATTTTTGTCTATAAATGTTATAATAGCTAGTTAAAGTTAATTTCTACAATTATAAATTCTGTGAAAAAGTAGAAGTTTCTACCAGAGACAATTTCTTTTCTACCATCTCCGATACTGCCAATTTTTTTCAATATTCTTGTGTTTCTTACGGTTTTTTATAACTGCTTTGGTCGAGGCTTTGGTTTTCTTTGATTCAAAAACATTCTCTAATTTTCAATAAACAATTAATTACATACTAGCAAGTAAATGTAGTTTTCACGCCTATTTTCTGCAATGTCGTATGCTAGATGATGCACCAATAATATGGAATATGGAATAATATATGGCTTAGGCACTTCAAGAACTATACCAAGAATTGGAGAGCATTCCAGAGATTGTATTGAAATTTTACAACAAACAGTAAATAAGTAAATGGGTAAATGAGCAAATGGATGGTAAATGAGTAAATGAATGGTAAATGTGAGGGTAAATGAGAAAATGGATTGTAAATGAGTAAGTGGGTGATAATAAATGAGTAAATTGTCGCATTCAGAAGACTCGACCGCTCGGAGCGCTTACCGGTTTTGTAAGCTGCTATTGGCTGACTACGCTCCGAGCGCTATCGTAGCGGTCAAGTCTTCAGAATGCAACCAATGAATGTGGTAAATGGTAAATTGGTGTACACGAGAATCATACGTGGTCTACCCCTCGATTCGTACATTACATGTCATTTGTTATTTTACCGGTTACATGACATCAGCCATTTTATGTGGGGGCTGCGCGAACTAACCTTATAGACAAGCGTGCTTTCAACAGATTGCGATTCACTTATCAATACTGAAATGTAGGGCCTGTAGTGCCAAATTTCATTTTAGGGGCGAAAATCATATTTTTGTGTTATTTCCACCTGGGTTTATATCTCTGTACAACTTCAACCGACACCATAACAAATATGTGAAAATCGAGGTGAAAATAGAAATATGTATCTAATATAGCAGAATTATTGTGCTGAAACATACAAGGAACATAATACAGCTCTACGCTGTACTTTCAGCTTCTTGTTTTGGCGGTTATTTTGAATATTTCATAATTTTTGTTGCTCTTTAGTTTTGCGATAAGAACGATTTAGTGCCCATTTTACATGTAATTTGACTCCCGGACGCAGATAATTTTTTTAAAAACCAGTGTACGCGATGATTGAGGAAATTACATTGGTGTCAAGTCAACATACTTTTCACTATCCTCGTATATTTACAAAATTCAGCCACCCAAATCAGTTCGTTCCGTTTAAGAGTGAATGATACCTAGTGTTTAAAATAATTGTACCTCTCATATTCAGTCGGATGTGGAAATTTGGCAAACGAATATACAGAGGTGACTGTCACGACACGAAACCGCTTTTGCCGTCTTTTAATTAAAAAAATCATGTTTGGAAATATTTCTGTTCTGCTGTCGTTAACAGTCACCTGAATTCTAGATGTTCCCCCAGGAATTATTTCCCGTGCGATAACAATGCAGTTATGCAAATTCATTTAAATTCAGTCATTCTACGAGCATGTTTGTAGTTTGTGAAAATACCCTTATCTGTTAGAAAATTTTAAAAGAATACTTCCAGGTTAGGCCATTGTTATCGTTCCTTCAGTTTTTTAAGTGGTTTGTCATCAAAAGAAAATATGAATTGACAGCAAAATAAAATTACAGGTTTCCAAAAATTTCGTCAGGTATTTCTTACCTGAACCATAAAATTCGGCTTCCTTCCCCTACAATCAACATTTAAAAATAAAATGTTATTGCGGGATATAAAACGGTCTTTTAGTGTATGTACCAGTAATAAACTGGTAGTTTTCTCAAGACAGCGAACGCTAGCATTTCATTCAGTTATTAAATTTCCCGGCAATGATCTTAAAGATGGAAAACGGTTTTTCAATCCTTTATTGCTACATGTTGGATTCAGCAGCGGCAAAGATCTGCAGCATTTGTCATGAAGGTAAATAATTACACAACGTATCCTGTGGTTTTGCCGTAATGAGACGTTACTCGCAGTTCTTTGTGCAAAATAATAACTTGCCTATTATCGTCTACGAAACTAGTAGGTAATAATTCTTTTCATTCCTTATGCAATAATTTCATATATTTTAATTCGACTCAATTCAGTAACGCAGTGTGTCTCGCCTGGTGCAGATTTTTTCGTTTTTTTTGTTTTTGAAAACCAACCAGTGGTAGGTACGTGTGAAAGTGACAAATGGGTTCGTAGTTGGTGTACGGTGCAGTGGGGTATTGTTGCTCTGATTATAATAATAACATTGTAATGTGATCAATAACGCCCACCGTTACATACTTGGCTTTGAGAAATGACTATGTATAAAATTTTTCGAATTTATGATAAACAATTTATTATCCTGTACCCGCTGTCAGTTATGTTAATTAAAGTAGGTGTAGCTTAACGTGTGGTACTACTGATTTTGAGATAAACGTGGATGTCACTTTGACAATTTACAAGGCAACTTTGTTTTGCATCACTGCCCACTCAAAAGTCGTTTTATTTTTTTTATCGCCGGTTATAATCTGTATTTTTGTATCTCAGATTAAGGTCCTTAACGTATTTACAGTTTCAGAATAGATATTTGCATAATTCATCTCAATATTTTGTAACCCTAAAACGCGTAACTTCTTGTTCTAGAATGATAAAAAGTATTTTTCGTATTTTTTTTGAATTTCTCTGAATTCATATTAACAAGTAGAAGTGTGTATTCACCTGTCACAAAAATCATCATACTTTTCGCACTCATTTAAGTAAACTTAAAATGACAAACAATCTTTTATAGGGACAGATGCTTGACACTCACGTTAAAACCGTGTTTAAAATTAATTATTATTGCCATAAATGCTTTTTGTTATAGTCCACCCCCACCGTGGACAAAATGCTTTTTGAAATTCAGACTTGGCAAAAAGCGAGGGGGTATTCACTAAGAAAAATTGAGTACACCATCAAATGCCAATTTATACCAAAAATGCTCATTATTGCCGGTTAAATACGAAAAAGTCACCGGAAGATGTACATCAATGCGATGTGTATCCCTGTAGATGTTTATCACGTTAATGGGTATGTAGGGGCCGCCTGAATTTACTGGTGAAATCGGATGCAGATTTTATCAATCTGCACCTAGTAGTAGTGCCTCCGCAGACGCACAGATGTGTCAAAAAGCCGAATTGTTGAAAAATACACTATTAAAAAAGATGCTGACTTCTTCTGGATATAATCTCAAAATTCAATGACATTTTGGTTGAACGTTTCCTAACCTCAAACGTCAATGAATTATAAACGCTCGTTCACAACATCTTATTGGATGCTTGAGTATAGGCAACCCTGGTTTAAAAACTCGTACTTTTAACAAAATAAAGAGTTTAATTTGGGAAATAATCTTACCGAATACCACTCGTGTTTCGCTATTGTAATCGGTTAAATTTTAGAAATAATTACTCAAGCTTTGTTGCCGTTTTAGGTAAAATAATTCGAACTAAATTACCATTTATTATCAAAGATTAAAGCTCCATTTAGTTCTCATTGTTGCGGTATCATAATTGTACATATGTTAATGTTAATTCTGTTTTGGGAGTGTTTGAAGGCATTTTCCAAATACTTTTTGAATGACATGAGTGACACGACATAGGAATGTACCTGACGTTTCTGAATTATTTGCAATTATTCGCGATTCTAGCTAAGGAGAACGCCCTCTGGTGTGTGACGTCACACATGGGGAATTGTGGGAACCCAACCAATAAGGAGCGCTGAAATATAATGACAGTCATTTTTGGTGACATTTGATTGGACGCTTTCAACAAAATATTCCTATGTGTGACGTCACAAAGTTAATTTGAATCGCGAATAAAAGTAAGCTAACTTTTTATCGGTTATAAAAACACATGCGTCACGTCATTGGTTCGTTTTCAATAAACAAGTTGCTGTCATTGGTTGATGAAAGTGGTGTCCATTAAGCGTTAAAAAAGGTGGTACTTTCACCTCGATTGCTTTGCATATGTCGCTATGCCGATGATACCGCCTGGGTTGTATAGTATGTCAATTTCTGCAAACCTTAAACGTCAAATCTTTATTAATCTTTTCTAAAGAAATCTGCCCACACATATTTCAAAAAACTTCTTCATTTTTCTCTTCATTATAACGTGTGAACAAAAACTTTTCCGATCTAGTTGCCTTTGCGTGAGGGACTTATAGGGCGTAGATTGCTGAAATTATCATTCAAAGCGAAAACCTCGGCGAAAACTGATGGTGACGTTGTCATATGATTTCCGCAGTCTACGCCCTACGTCTCTCATGTTAAGGGCTGCTAGATCGGAAAAGTTTTTGATCACTCTTTACATAATGTAGAAATAGTAGACTTTTTGTGTGGACCGTGAAGAAATGATAAATGAACTCGGACAGTGACTTTCGATTAATTTTTACTCTATCCAACATTATATGGTACGAAGGTGCAGAGGGGCCACAACAAAGTTTTTAAAATTTCTAGAAAAAAAAACTTTGTTGCAATAGCAAATTGTCACTTGTTCACTTGTAGCTGGCGATAATTCGTTAATTGAAACAGACCAATGGCGTACGCCGGAGGAGGTTGGGGGGGTTACAACTCGTGTGATTCCAGAAATTTTTGTGTTTTTTTTCAACTTCTAGAAAATAACGAAAATGTAAGAATTTATGCTCTTTCAGTAGTTTTTGCACACCTTATTCTTTTGACATCCCCCCTTTTCATGACAAATTTCTGCGCACGTCACTGAAGCAGTTCGAAGCGCCTGCCAGTTACGATTGACAATTTATTCGCGAAAATCAGCAAAGTGTGTGACATCTGGTGGCAATACTTTAACTACACTGAGAGACAGGATACGGAAATACTTTTAAACGTCCGTCATCATAATTTCGGCTTACGTCAGTCAGTTGTCAGTTGCGAGGTTAGGTAGTAGTTTGGTTAGGAGACATCCTCTCGCTGGCTCGAAATTTTGGGAATAATTCTGTGGAATTTTACGTTTTGTGTACTTAAGTGGAACATTGTAAATCCAGGAAAACTTGGCTTTTAAAAAATCTACGTATCGATGTCACTGATGTCACCAACTGACACTGTCAGGCACGTCACGCTAGAATTCTCACTTCCGGCTCCCCAATGGGGTGAGACCGCCATTTTGTGGTTTAGCAGTGCCATCTATTAGCAGCTGATTTTCGCGAAATTTGTTGTGGGCCCTCTACGCCTTCGTAATATGGTTCTAACGACTGATAGGTGCTATTATGAATTGCTCGAATTTATCTCTTATTGGTCCTCGCATGGGCCAAAATATACGTTGTGATTGGGAGAATATTTAGAACTAGAGCAGCCAAGGAAACCAAAAGTGTCTACAAAAGTAATGTCTTGGATTAGTTCACGTGTCACTGAACTAATCAAAGGCATTACTTCTGTGGCTGCAGACCTAAAATCCTGCAAATCGCAAGAGTACGTTGTACATTCGGACATTTAGTTAGTCATTTGTTTAGTTTCTCCCTGCGGCCTGAGCGAGGGATAAATAATTTCAAGCACATTTACTATTGATGTAGTATTTAACCGTTTTGTGTTTAGTTAGGACAAAAAAAATCGTATAAATAGAGATTTCAACCTCGATTTCGACGCTTCCCGTCAGATTTGGGCTCAAAACATGTAACAACATCAGTAATGAATGTGGTGATCAACTGTCCATTTGAAAGTGCGGTCGGTTAGTTGAATGGGAATATCAATTTCCATCATGTCGTGTTAATGTATTTAAAATTTCAAGAGATGGGCGATTCCCGGGAATTTCTTTTTTAGGAAAAATTCCCGATATTTTCCCGGAAATTTTCAAATACGTTTCCGAAAGACAATAAATTTCCCCTAGCTAAAGAAACTTTTCTTGGAAATGTTTCTTGGGAACATTTCCAACAAAATTTCAAAAAACTGATTGACGTTTTTTTTTGTTCACATTTTCTGGATGGCCTCAACTCAAAGAATGTTTTAAATATAAATTGTATAAAAATGCAGGTATTTTAGGTATTTTTATGTGAGCGACGTTAGGAGCGAAAATATAATAGGCCGAGATAACACATGTTGTCTTCATGATTTTTTCTAAAACTAACACAATCTTTTATTTCTTTAGAATTTTCTTGTCAATTCAAGCCATAATAACTGTCAAATTTTTTTGATTTATTACCCTTAAAACACGTCATGGGCGACGTGCTTTTATGGAACGGCGTGTTTTATAGCAAAAATAAGAAGCTAATTCAAATTCACCATAGAAACAGTATAAGATGTTAGTATTAATACTAATAACGTGACATTTTTTTAATTTCTTATTAGAGTTAGCCGTATTTCAATTTAGGGCGTGTCAACTTTTTTGACATAACCCCTAACTAACTTTCGACATGAGTCACCCCGGGCACCACCAACTGGAATTAGAAGTTTTAAAAATGTCACTTCAATTTCATTGTCCACTACTGGGATCTCGGAAACTATAAGAGTTAGAAGATCGGTTCAATTAGATAAAAGTTGCTCTTCTTTAAGGTGATTAAGAATCTGTAAAGAATTCTTCGATATCTTGATTCGTTGCTGAATTATTCCGAAAAAACTGAAAATTGACATTCTAAAGAAAAATTCATAGCTCCCTAACAGTTGATGCTATTTAAATGAAACTTGGAACTTTTATATTTTTGACAATCTGTCAATTCAATGGCAGTGACAAAACTTTCTAAGCTTTCTAGATTTTGAGTAACGACAGTCAACTTTTCTTTTTCTTATGGGCTTGGGATTGGGTTTTAACACCATTAGGCACACAAAAAAATCGGTCTTTTCAAAAATGTAACCAATCCGGGCCTTTTGAAAGAAAAAACCCAGAGCGTTAACACGATGCCAAGACGTCTTTTATTATTGTTCAATTCAATTCCTTTCATGGCATAAGAATTTGAAAAAGTCAGTGTACTTTTTTGCAGTTGTTCTTTCCCTAAGTTTAGGCTGATTATACAAATTATTCACACAAAATTTCAAATTTTGACGATCTCTCAAAAAGGTCCAAATTGGTTACATTAATAAAAGCAAATTTTTGTGTATCCAGTGGTGTTAAAATCCAATATGGCGACCATAAGAAAAAGAAAAGTTGACTGTCGTTACTCAAAATCTAGGATGCCTAGAAAATTGAATTTTCACCTGTCAAAAATATAAAAGTGGCAAGTTTCATTTGCCTAGCATTTTTTCAGGATAACTCAGTAACGAATCAAGATATAGGAGAATTCTTTACAGATTCTTAATCACCCTCAAAAAGCGCAACTTTTTTCTAATTTAACCGATTTTCTAACTCCATGAATGGTTTCCGAGATCGCAATAGTGGGCAATGAAATTGGCAGCACCCTGTATACAGGCTGTCCGAAAATTAGAGGATAATATCTTAAGGGTGTAAGGGAGGCTTAGGATTAAATTTGCTCAAATAATTTTTGTAAGTTGTTTTTTTCTAAAATTTAGCATCAGAATCTGAATGATTGAAGTCTTGTACGTAAAAATGGCGCTCTTGTTCGAAATCGCTAGGGCGCACCGTTTTCGAATAAACTGACCCTAGTGGTTTTAGAGCACGAAAATTTGTCTCAGATTTTTAACCTCCCCAACCCCATCACAATTTAAAAAAAATGGGAGGTTATTGCAATCACTAAAATTTTCGAATTTGAGATAGCACCAGATCTTCACGGTTTGAGGTCTCAGGAACCCAAAAAAGGGGTTTTTAAAATGTGTCTGTGTGTATGTACGTACGTACGTACGTTCGTACGTTCGTTTGTAATCACGCCACAGGCAAAACTACTAGACCGATTTAGTTGAAACTTGGAACATAGGCATCTCGTAACCTAACTTAGATCTGAAAAGCTTTTGGAGCCAATCATGCAACCGGAAATGCCATTTTGGCACATCAACTTTTAAATTTTAAATGCAAACCCCCATTTTTCACTTCACCATAAGGAAGACCTTCAAATTCTGCTTCTAAAAATGTATTCATTCTTAGTGCCCTTTTGACCAAAAATACAAAAAAAATTGATTTTTATCGGACTTTAAAATCGCGGTACAGCCCAAGCCCCTGAACCGATTTGGCTTAAATTTTGCACATGGGGATTATATTACACGTCGAGGAGCTGAACAAATTTTGAACTCAATCGACTCACGGAAAGTGCCGTTTTGGCACACCAATTTCCAAATTTAAAATTATTTTTTTATTTGACCATTAAAAACAAGTTTTTGAAAGATTTATTGTCACTATCAGAAAGGTCTTCAAATTCTGGTTTTAAATAGGAGAAAATTAATTCGCATTTAGCGCTGTTTGGTTCAAAAAAGCGAAATTTTATAATAACAGTAATGATACATTATAGCCCAAATTACTGAATCGATTTGGCTGAAAATTGGTACATGCAGATCGGGTGACCCGTTGAAGACCTGAAAGGCTTTTGAAAGCAATTGGCCCACGGGAAGTCCCATTTAAGCATATCAACTTAAAATTTTAAATACAAGACCTCATTTTTTATGTCGCCATTAGAAAGGCGATCAAATTCTGGTTCTAAAAATGTGTTCACAGTTTCGGCCATTTCAGTAGAAAATAGAGAAAGAATTCTTTCTCAATAAAAGGGAGCGGGCTGACAGTGGATGACATAAAGTGGCAGTTACTGTCAAAAAGGTGGCAAAAGATTAACCTTAAAAGGAACGTATTGTCAAATGTGATGGGTGATGTCCGAGGTGATGTCGGTATTTGTCAGAAAATTGCGAAATCAGTCAAGGATTAAAAAAATTCTGTTGAATTGACTACTATCTACACAGAATACAAAGATCCACGCGATGGGGAGGTTCCAGCCGCTTCTCTGCTGCATTTTTTATTTAGTTATTTATCAAATTATCAAAAATGAGTTCAGGGGTTGATTCCTTGTGTTATTTTAGAAAGAAAAGTTCGTATGGACATACGGCGGAAAACGCTTCCTAAGGGAGGTATGGGGTACTGAAAAACGTCAGGACCCCATAGGTCCCATAGGAACCATTTTCCGCCATATGTCCATATGAACTTTTTTTTCCCAAAATCACGCAAGGAATCAGACCCTGAACTAATTTTTGATAATTTGGTAAAAAAATTAAAATTGGGGGGGATTTCACAGTCGGCAGTGGTGTACAAATTTTCGGCAGTGTTAGTGGGAAATGTTAGGCAGTGGTTGCAAAAGTTGGACAGTGCTTGCAAAAATTGAGCAAATTCGACAGTCATCTATGAATTTTTAGGCTGTCGGAAGACTTCACAGTCGGCAGTGGTGTACAAATTTACGGCAGTGCCTTGAAAATTCGGCAGTGGTGTACTTTTTGAATTGTGAAATGCCCCCCAATTCAAATCTTCTGCGGCAGATTTTCCCGCTCTAAAACGACTAGGGTCAATTTATTCGAAAACAGTGCGTCCTAGCAATTACAAACAAGAGCATCATTTTTACTTGAAAAACTTCAGATGTTCAAATTCTGGTGTCAGATTTGAGGAAAAACGATTTACAAAAATGTTTGAGCGAAGTTAGTCCTAAGGTCCCCGCCTGTACGGGACGCTTATGATTGAAACTTTAGAATTTTCTCCACGGTAATGAATTCAGCATCAAAGACTTAGAGTTGACGGCCGACTAGAAGGATGTGTGGGCGGCTCTGCGCAAGAAACCAAAACTCGTCCGGGCGAGTCCATTACTCAGACCGGGGTGGGCGTAGTGTCAGTGAGAGTACTGACCACACTGACAGTAGCACGTGTGTCGTTTTAATATCTATTTCTACGGCACTGTACGTTTGAAGTTCGCGCACTTAGGCCACGCCCACACATCCTTCTAGTCGGCCGTCAACTCTACTACAGATACCCAATGTCACGGTGTTATCTTTAACCGTTTTGAAGAAATTTAGAGAAAAACACACAGTCTCCCCTTTAAGGGGCCCTAGCCTCCCTTAGGGGCATTTTTCGACCCATGTTTATTAAAACTTTTCTTCGTCTTTTTGATCGTAGAATACGCTTTTAAGATATTATCCTCAAATTTCCGGACACCCTGTATAGTATACTTTTGTTTCTGTTATATTTAATAAATGCAATGATATTTTCATCTTGTTGCCCGCTACAACAATACTTCTGAAATGGGCATATAGACATGCGTTCTTCTTACGGCCCATGATTTTGATTCAGTTTTCTTTAGGCGCGGAAACGGCTAAAAACAAGCGCGCACGTGCATTTAATTAATGTTGACTTGACACTGCGCATAAAAATTTAGAAAATAGTGCTGCGTCTGCGCATTTAACGGCGGTATATTATATTCAAATGCGGGAATGTTCCCGGAAATATTGCCCAAAAAGCTTCCAGGAAAGTTTCTTTTTAGGGATAGATTTCTTCCCGGAAACTTTCCAATTTTCCCAATATTTCCTTGCATTTTATTAATATTGACATGACACCACATTGACACTGCGCATAAAAATTTAGAAAATAGTGCCGCGTCTGCGCATTTAACGGCGGTATATTATATTAAAATACGGGAATGTTCCCGGAAATATTGCCCAAAAAGCTTCCAGGAAAGTTTCTTTTTAGGGATTGATTTCTTCCCGGAAACTTTCCAATTTTCCCAATGTTTCCTTTTGGAGATATTCCCATCGCCCATCTCTAAAAATTTCCTTGAAACAGTAGTTGCGGTAGCGTAGGGTGTCCTCTTTGTTCTTCATTCGCTTCTAATGAAGTGTCTATGTTGGCAGGTTAATGGAACGAAAAGAAGCGATGTAATAGTTGCAAATCGGTGCGGCAAGCTAGAGAAACACGATGGGTTGGCGACCGAGCTACCTTCTCCTGAATGGCCTCATCCTGCTAACGTTCAGCCTACACTGTTTCGTCTCGGCAACGATGCCCAGCAGCGCCAGGTTCTACACGATCCACTGGAACTCATCGAACCCCATTTTTCGCATAGACAACACCGACAACATCATCGACGTGAATCGAAACAACCTCAAGTTCGAGTACGACCAAGTCAACTTGATCTGTCCGGTGTACGTACCGGGCACCCGCGACGAGGAAATGGAAAAGTACATCATCTACAACGTGTCCAAGGACGAATACGAAACGTGCAGGATAACGAACCCCAATCCGCGCATCATAGCCGTCTGCGACAAGCCGTATAAATTAATGTACTTCACCATAACATTCAGGCCGTTCACGCCCCAACCGGGAGGGCTGGAATTCCTCGCCGGCCACGATTATTATTTCATTTCGACGTCGACGAGCGACGATCTGCATCGGAGGATCGGGGGCAGGTGCACCACCCACAACATGAAAATCGTGTTCAAAGTTTGGGGTGGGGAGACGCCGACGTCACCCACGCCGCCCCCGATGACCACGTCCAGGTGGTGGCCGGTTACGTCACCGCGCACCACATCCACAAAAACCACCACGACGAGTGCGCCATCTACCACAACGACAACTAAAAAGTCGAAGACGTACAATAAACATCCGAACGAAGTTGTTAAAAGTGAAGAACTCACCCTGGGTGCTGCCTCTAGTGTTAAAAAAGTGAATTTGTTATGTGCGCTGTCTGTAATAATTTTTATTGCGATGCGATGAAAAACTGTCCTGATTTTTATAATTAATGATAATTACTATTAATACTTAGGGATTCCCCCCCCTGAAATTTTCGGTCCTAAAATTGTCGATGTGTACACTTTTTAGCACATTGTTCCTATTGGAGTGTTGTTTCCATTCAAGGGGAGGCCGTACGTCTGACAATATGATTTTTGTGTTTCATGATTTTTTGGTGGTGTACAGTTTTTATATGTTGGTGTCAAAACGATTTAATAAAAAAGATAATAAAAGTATGCGCCTGCGCATAGTGACCAATTCGCATCGGACTAAAAAGAAAAATTGTGTAAATGTTATATTTTTCGGTCAGTTGATTATTTCGTAGATATAAACAGTGTTGAACATTTGAATAACGGCGTATTTGTATAACTGTGAAGACTGACGATAGTTTTTATTGTGTTACATATAAAGTATTAATCTCCTTGATAGTGTAAATCTGGCGTTTTTAGTACCAACCACTATGTACTTATGTTTATATGGTTGTGATTTATTTTACCCACAGTATTTATTCTGCAGTGAGTGCTTCTCTATTTACACGCATTTTATGCCGGCCCAAAATAAAATGCAGCCGCTGAAATTTTACCACTTTGTAAATATTGACAAACCTTCTTTTATTATTTATTATTCCTATCTTTATTTATTATTCTAACATACAATTGCTTGAATCTCATTTTATGCGTCCAGTGCACTCTATATCTGCAAGACAATTTTTAAAACTAACTTTTATCATGACAATTCAGGCAATTATCTGTTTTACATCCTTACATATGGCGAAGGTGTAAAGATTCATGAATGTGTCGCTTATCAACATATACAGGATGTCCTAGAATTACGCTCTCAAACTTCCCTGCCAGATTTCTTACCTTAAAATAGATTCAAAGCTGTTAATAAACCGCCGACCCCAAATGTTTCATAAGGGAGCTTCACCCCTCCAAAGGGGCATTAGAAAATTTGCTTTTTTTAAAATTATTCGAAATTGGTAAATGATAAGATCTTGGAATTTGGGACTCAAGTTAGTATTGTAAGGGGCCTTCTTTTGGATTTATTTCCAGGTTTTTTAATTTTTTTTGTTACCGAGTATTTTTCGCTGAAAGGAATAAAGAAATCGTAATCTGTAGCCTGTTTTACACGAAAAAACGCTCTTGTTAAATGTCGCTTAGATACACCGTTTCCGAATAAAATGGCTCTAATTGATTTTGAGCGTAATTAGTGAAAATAAGTACAGGGCATCCATCCTTACATAATTTAGGAAGAAAACTTCGTATGGACATATGGCGAAAACTGAAGAATTACCCTCCCACTGGGCACTTGAAAAATCGGAAAGTTCTTTGAAAAACCGTAGCTCATTTTTCAGTTTTTGCCGTATGTCGATATGAACTTTTCTTCCTAAAATGATGTAAGCATACATCCCCTGTACTTATTTCCACTAATTACGTAGATAAAATAAAACCTTTGACAAAAATCTTCTCGCTCAAAATTAATTATACTCTGTCCGGGATCCACACGACCAAGATTCACCCTATTTCCATGGCGAATCATTGTTGTCAACAATGGTGAATCTTGGTCGTGTGGATCCCGGACAGGCCATAGATACATTTTATTCGAAAACGGTGTATGTAAGCGATTTTTAACGAGCGTTTTTTGGTGTAAAAGACGCTAGAGATTACGATTTTTTTATTACTTGGTGCGAAAAATGCCCATAACAAAGAAAATTTGCAAAAAATATGAAACCCCCCCCTGGAGCGAAGGCCTATGACGTTGCTAAAAATCTGAAAAAGAATCAAAAGGCCCCTTACAATACTAACCTAAGTTCCAAATTTCAAGATCCTATCATTTACCAATTTCGAATTATTTAAAGAAAACCTATTTTTCTAGTACCCCCCTAGTACCCCCTATGAAGTATTTGGGGGCAACGGTTAATTAACAACTTTGAATCTATTTTGAGGTACGGAATCTCACAGTGAAGTTTGAGAACAATTCTGGGACACTCTGTACAATTTGAACAACAAAATTTGAGATCAAGAGAGCCTTGAAATTTTAATGGCACGTCGAGGTTTCACTAATACTCGTATATTTACTTCTCACTAGTACTAGTGGAACCTGTGAAGAATATAAGGCGGATATCAGTAAAGACTTGACGTGCCATTGAAATGTCAACTCTTTTGATCTCAAGTTTTGTTGTTCAAATGGCATGTAACATGTATTTATTTAAATTTGTAATTGGGGCAGGCTATGTACAGGACGACGCGTGTTGGAACTTAGCTATGTCAATCAGATTGACGAACTTTGATGTTTGCACTTAATTAAAACATGCGTCATTCCGTGCACAGCTTGCTTTTAGAAGTAAATTTGAGACTCGACAATTGACATTGAAGTATGTGATGGCCTGCCATTCTTCAAAAGAAGCAAAATCGTGGTATGCATTGGTTTTTTATTTTTATAATTTTACCCTCTCCAGTTAAGACGGTCAATTACGTTATACGAAGATTGTTATTAATTTGTGATACTAAAATAAGCGTCAAAAATACAATATGCCGAATTTTTGACATTTTGGTTTCAAAATGCACTGGACGCACTCCCCTGTCAATTAATTTAAGTTGTGCAATAACTCCCTAGCAATAATACTCAGTTTTATGATTTATTAGGACTGCCATATTTGTCTTGCCATTTTGCCCAGTAGTATTGTAGATGACAGCTTTAATCTCAAGCGCTAAAAACGCCAGAAACAATTTGTGTCTAGAGAAGTAGTTTTACGATATTGTAATCAGATGTACTTTTAATTGCAAACCATAGTGATAAAATATTAACAGAAATTTCATCATAGCAACGGTTAATATCCTACGTTCATTGTTTATTTTATTCTGCCGTCTATTTATTCGTTCGTGAATCTCCTGATAAATGTAATTTGCTGGAAAATATACAGGGTGTCAATCTTGTGTATTTTCATAACTGTTCCATAATGCCTCTGTATATATTTGATTCAAGTAATTGAGTTCTGATGCAAAATGTGTTGCATTTTAATAGGTGAACACACTGTATGTATTACGATTGTAAAATGCACTCTCTCTATATATACATAATTATATAAATATACATACATGCCATTTTAGACCTTTTCTGTTTATTGTCCTTAGTTTCTTGTTTCTTTTCGTTTATTTAGATGACGAGTAAAGCCGTTTTTTGGCGATTGATGTTCTGAAATAGAAACTTGGCAATTGGCATCTTAACATATTTGAAATTAATGACAATGTATAAGTTGTTCTTGAAAGTATCGAAATTATTAGTTCTCTTTCCCCGCGTGAGGGAGGGGTAAAAAACTTCACGAGGAGGCTACCCCAAATAAGTTCAGGTGGTCTAGAGCCCCCCAGTGCTAAATACTGTATAGTAGATAGAGCTTAGAAAGATGAAAATGCCCACCTAGGGCTCAAAACTGGTCGCATGAGTCAGCTTTAACTTCTTCCTACGCGTTAGCGGAGAAAGTTAACAAGATCGAATTGCCAAAAGCATCAAATTTTTATGTTTCAGGGTCCTGGAAACCCAAAAAAGTGGTTTTTGAAAAATGTGTGTGATCATACTGCAGCTCAAACTACTGAACGAATCCAGAGGAAATTTGACACATTTACTGGGCAATTTGTAGGTGCTGATTAGATTTTGGGCCACATCGGTTCACGAAAGGTGCCTTTTTGACACATTAACTTTCAAATTTTAAATGCAACCACCCATTTTTAGGGTTACCATATGAAAGCTCTTCGAATTCTGCTTCTGAAAATGTAGTCACACATGGTAGCACGTTTTTTCGTTTAACAAAAATAAGAAAACAGAGAAATCCCTAACCTCTACTGATTCATATACCTTATTGAAAGCTGGCACAATCGTATCGTTTACCCTATTTGTCCAACAAGCACCACCACCTGTAAGCAGCAGTAACTTTATTTGTTTAGCGTTTTGGAACCAGAGCAGAGTTTGGAACTAGTTTTCGTGTATTCCCGTGAACGTTCGTTTGGCGGTTTGCCTCCAATCCTCCATTGCGCATGCCCATTGTTATTGCAAATCCTCCATTTTCGCTGCCACCTGCATTTTGCCGTTTTGTGTTTGCTGTTTTGAGATTTTTGCATAAACGCCTGCAAATTTTCAATCAAAATCGTTCGGAAACTGTTTAAAAATATATCCGCAAAACATTTCTGCAAGAATGAGTGCTTCTCCTGCAGTCACGATTGAAAAGTGTGCTTTGGTTGTCCTGGATGTTGCCGGCACCACAACGTCGGTCAACTTTGTAAAGGTAAAAAATAATTTTCGTACAGCCATTAAAGTTCTCCAAAAAATCGTGAAGTAAACTGAAAAGTCGCCTATTCATTCGGTTTTAGTGGTGGTTTAATTCACCGAATTTGCGCTTTATTGTTAAAACACAAAAAAATCCGTTAATTTTGAAAATTTCCCCCGTTGTCCGGCAATGAAAATCGCACGATTTTCTATTTTTACACGTGTTTCCATTGAAATATCCAGTCGTCCTTGATTCAGGTAAAAATTCTTTCCTTGTTCCATGCATGGTGCATTCACATCTTGTCTAGGTACAGTTTGATCAAAATGCCGTGACGCACGATTGTACTACCACAGTAGAACTTAGAACATCTGATACTATCTATTGTAATTTTCTCGCAGGAAACGCTTTTCCCCTTTGCCATTAAAGAAGCCGAAGACTTCCTCAAGACTAAATGGGAAGAGCAGACTGTGAAAGACTGCGTAAATGATTTTAAAGAGTCCGAGACTGAATTGGAAGCTTCCTCTGCTGCTGAACTGTTTAAATCGCTGACTGAGAAAGAAAGTGATAAGAAGGGGGTTAAGACTTTGCAAGGCTACATTTATAAGCGTGGCTATGAAAGTGGAAGCTTGAAAGCTCAGTAAGTTGAGACTTTTGTTTTCTGTTAAGACTGACTTGATTTTAATTTTCTAGCATTTTTGATGATGTGCCTGAAGCTCTTGAAACCTGGGCCAAGAACCGACAAGTTGCCATTTACTCCACTGGAAGTGTTGAATCTCAGAAGCTGCTTTTCTCCAATACTATTTCCGGTGATCTTTCTGGACATATTTCGAAGTATTTTGACCAGGAGATTGGCTCAAAGACTGAAGAAGAAAGCTACAAAAAGATTGCTAAGGAGACTGGGGTAGATGTTGCTGAGATTGTTTTCATCACTGATAGCCTTGAAGGTTTGTATTTTTCTTTTTCTGTAGCTACTTCTGTTAAAAACAAACCTATCCATCAGTAAAAAGTGACATCATAGTGGCTTGGGAAACAATCTGACTTCAAATGACATAACATACTTCAAATTGACAAATTAGAGCGGGGTTGCCAGGTCTAAATTTGAAAATTATAGGAGGGCGGTCCCGCCAACTGCGCTAAGCGGTCGATTTAACAGAACTTGAAAAATATGGTTTTAATCAAAAACAGACCCTACCTGACATGACCTGAATACAAATTGAAAAATTATCCAACTTAGGGCTTCGACCGCAGTAACAGAAAATTGGCAGTCTCGGGGACGGTAGAAACTTCTACTTTTTCCCAGAATTTGTAAATGTAGCAATTAACTGTGGGGCGATTTAGCCCAAAACCTTTTCCGCTCTTCCGAAATCCATAGTCTACGTTCCAAATTTCAGCCAGATCGGTCCAGTAGTTTGGACTGTAGCGTGTTTATAGACACAGACATTTTTTCAAAAACCACTTTTTTGCGTTTCCAATATCATCAAACCATTGTTTAAGTATATCTAGTTAGTCAAGGCGAATCAGTTCGGGGAAGAGATTCGGTAGATGGCGCCATATGCGAATACATGGTCGCACCTGGACGCCATCTACGAATCTAACCCGAACTAACCAGCGTTGACTAAGATATACTTAAACAATGATAAAACGTTAAGATTTGATGCTTTTGGCGATTCGATTTTTCTGAATTTTTTGAACTGTAGAAATTAAAACAGTTTGAAATTTTACAAGTCGCCTGCCCTCCACTCATTGCCGAACGCGAGGGGTTGACAACTAGAAAAGATTACTCGAAAAATTCAATAATTTCTAAAAACTGACCAAAATTTCTAGAGATGGGTAAATTTCCGTTTATTGAAAAGTTCCAAAAGTTTCCGGAAACTCCGGGATTTTTCGATTTTGCTTTAAATGAATCATAGGCGGAGTTACCTTTTCAAAAATACCAAATTCGTCATATTTCTTTCGACAAAAATGTGTAAATAAAGTAAATTAAATAAATACAATAAAAACCTGAACAATTTGCGTCAAATATGTTGATAAGAACGTGTACAACTGTTACTACTGCACCCGTGCTGGTCACAACAAGCAATAACGAGGTTTTTTTTATTTTTTGTTACTGAGGACAGGGCTTCTTAGGTTAAAAAAAGGTCAAAAAACCGCTAAATTTGGCGCCAAATTCAAAACCCGGAGAATATTTGAAGGAAAGTTTCCAGGAATATTTCCTGGGAAAGATTGCCTAAACCTCGTTTATTTCTTCCCGGAAATATTTCCATTTTGGAAACTTTCCAAAACGGAAAATTTCCGCCGACCCATCTCTAAAAATTTCTAAAAAGTTTGGATTTCTAAAAATTTCCAAAATTACTAAAAAAATACAAAATTTCGAGAAAACCCCAATTCTGGTTTCCCCGAGGGTTTCCCATTAAAAGAGAGACGATTTTTTGGCAAAATTTGACAAAGCCCGGTATCAATAATAATAATAATCATTTATTACTTGTTGATTTATTGTATCTTAAGTCCAACAATTTTTAAATATTGCATCCGTTGAGCTGCATAAAATAAAAGAAATCTGATTCCGACGGTTAAGTTTTACATAATAAAGGGTGTCCCAGAAAAAACCGCCCCAAGTAACACAGGATGGTTTATAAAACTTTTTTTTAATGTCGGACATATTCGTCTATATACGGAAAAATTTCAACGTGTGATATACCGCCATATGTCCGCCCGTTTCAACGTTTATTACCCATTAAAACACAACGTTTAATATACATAAAAATTGACCGTTTATTAAACGTGTGAATTAAGAATATATTATGCGCATAAAAAAGACACTTACTATACGTATTCCATGAACCCCTTATTTATTGTTTTATTTAAAACAATCCAACTTAAGTGATAACTAATAATGGTAAAAGCCAGTAAAAGGCAAAAGTTCGCACCTTTCAGGAGACTATGATGAAGGAAGTTTTCTTTTTCTTTGTTCACATGCGCGATGCGTGCCGGACTTTGCCTGATTTGAAATCAAATTATTAACAAATGGTGGCCCAATTCCATCATAAATGAACCTGCAAGTTTCAGTTTACTGATGAACAGAGCTGGGCTACTCAGTATCGAAATGTAAGTACTTGGAAGTACAGTACAGATTACTTTTGGTACTTAAAGTAACAGTACTTAAGTACTTTGAAAATTCGGTACTGGTACTGAAAATTTCAAGTACTTTTTAAAAGTACTTGATACTGGTACTTGAATAATTTTTTCGAGAGAAGTATTTGTACTTGGTATTTTAAACCCTGCGGCATCAAGTACTTAAGCATCGAGTTCGGTATTGACTCTTTTACTGAAAAATAGGGCCATCTTATTTACATGAAACATTGACAGGCAGACGGAAGCAAAAATGATACTGAGGGCCCTAATTTTTTTTACAAATTTGGAGCCCCCTCAATTTGAAAACGCAGCCACACCTGAGCATGATGTCTGCATTTGCTGGTTTATATTAACTAAAATTATACTTAATACCTATCGTTATTGTGGTGGAACCAATCATATACCGAAATTGTCGCTAGCCCGCTGTCTATAAGAGTACTCAATAACAAGTACATACTTGAGTACTAAAGTACTTAAGTACCTTATTAAATACTCAGTATCTTATTTTATTTAAGTACTATGTCAAGTGCTTAAGTATTTTATTAAATACTCAGTCCATTATTTTACTCAGTACTTTTAAGTATTGGTATTGGTACTTAGTACTTAACGTGTGCGCACTAGTAAAGTACTGGACTGCAATTTTCAAGTACTACTACTTGTACTTGATACTTGAAGTACTTTTTTTCGGTACTTGACCCAGCTCTGCTATCAATCCACTAGTTGTTTTCCCCAAAATTTCGCCATAAACGTATTTTTTTCCCTTCCG
The DNA here is from genome assembly GCA_963924575.1 of Pycnomerus fuliginosus. NCBI lineage: Eukaryota > Metazoa > Arthropoda > Insecta > Coleoptera > Zopheridae > Pycnomerus > Pycnomerus fuliginosus. Next base: position 14,300,491 of record OZ004617.1, on the reverse strand, counting down.
AAAAATGTTGTAAGGTACTTTATTTAAAACAAACAGTTGTTTTTTTTTAACAAAGCCGTTCCAAAATTCCGCATCACGCTGTAAAAACATTTTTTTCTGTACAGAAGCGAAAGCTGCACAGACTGCTGGAGTACACGCGATTCTGATCAAACGTGAGGGAAACGCTGAAATCGCAGAAGATGCAGTGAAAGGATTCAAAGTTGTTACTTCCTTCAAGGACCTCGTTTTGGAAAATGCAGCTAAAAGAAAAATTGAAGAGGAGGCAGAGGTGCGTCTTAAAAAGCAATAACTTGTGAAATAGATTGTTTGCAATAAATGTTTTTATTCCATTTCCTTTTTTGATCAGGCTCCCCCTCCGAAAGTCCCTAAAACCGAAACAGAGAAACCAGTTGAGGGAAAGGCGGAAAAGCAAGCTGAGGAAAAGGTCGAGGCCATGGAAGTTGATGTAGCTGAAACCGTGGATGGTGAGTAGTTACCCTTTGTTTTGTTGTATCTTCCATCTCTGTAATTTGTAGCCCCTAAAGTAGAATCTGAAGACACAAAGACTGTTCCTGAAGAGACTGAAACTTCCACCAAGACTGAGGAAACTTCCACTGCCACTACAGAATCTAAATCAGAAGAAGTAAAGCCTGAAGAATTAGCCAAAGATGCTGCCGAAACAAAACCCACCGAGGAGCCAGTTAAAAATAGTCAAGCAAAAGATGCCAGTACTGAAGAGAAAACTGACAAAGATCAAGAAACTACCAAGAATGATATCAAAAACCTCGAAGAAAAGGTAGAATCAGAATTAGTGAAAGCAGCAGAAGAAACAAAAGAAAATGTGGAACCAGAACTGGTGAAAGCAGCAGAAGAAACAAAAGAAAATGTGGAACCAGAATTAGTGAAAGCAGCAGAAGAAGTGAAAACATCAGAAGAAAAAACGAAAGCAGCAGAGGAAACAACGAAACTAGCAGAGGAAACAACGAAACCAACTGAAGAAACAACTGCAACTGAAGAAACGTCTTCGAATGCAAAAACAACTGACAATGTGGCAGTTAAAATAACAGAAAATGAAGAAAAAGATAGTGAAGTGGAGAAAAATGGAGACTTGGAGAAAGAAACGAAAAATGTAGAAGACAAACCAGAGGCAGATCAAGCGACTGAAAATGGAGAAGAAAAGGCAACAGAGCCAAAAGTAGAAGAAAAGGAAAATAAGAGTGTGTTAGCCAACGGTGTTGAGAACGGCACAAGTGAAGAAAAAGTCGAGGACACAAAGGAGTCAGAAGAAACGCCTACTGAAAACGGCGAGGCTGCTGAAGAGAACGACTTGAACGTAAAGAAATTGCAAGACACAGCTGAAGCTAAAACGGTTAGTGTTGAAGTTTAATTTGTTCCACATGATACAACTAGGTGTAATGTAATAATGGTAGCGTTCATTTTTTAATTTATTCTTCATACTCGGACTACTCAACTCTTAGGCCTAAGGATTTAATATTTCAATGTTCCTTGATTATCTTGAATGGAAAATTGAAGTGCCAAATTTTTTATTCATCGGAGTTAAGACTGTACCCAAAGACTGTCTATCCTACTTTTAAAATACTCAATCCATGGAAATTGACTTGCAGTATTACTTTAGATCTTTTTCGTTTTTTTTTTATAATTAATTGTAGTTTATCTAATTTTGTGTAGTCGAGCTTTTTGACATTCCTGTTTTTGTTATTTCGCGTTTTTAATTGTCTTTTGTTTCTGTAAATGGCGTTTTTTATGAGTGAAAACTCATAAAATTGTGATATCATTGAAAAAAGAAAATCACACTGTCCCATGCCAGTTTCTGTCTTAGTTAAGCAATAGTAACGATGTACAGGCCTCTACCTATAAGGCTTTATAATTCAGTGTATACGTTCATAGCACATAATAAATTTTTGTAGTGTTCTGAATATGTTGTTTCATTTGCAATATGTAACTCGGAACCTTTGCAACTTTTCCTCGATTTTGTCACGCTAGAAAAATACTGTGATATCGTGAGATCATTTAAATTGCTGTGCCGTTCAACCTTTGTAGCCTATTCGATAGGTATTAAAGTTTTGGTGTTGATATTTCGACCCATAAAATGTTTTTTCTGCAAACACTATTTATTCTTGTTTTGTGTTGTTTTAACGTTTGTCGACAATTATTGTTAAAAATTGCTTTTTCTGACACCAGTATTAAAAGTCATTTACTTTTAACACTCAGGGCCGGTTTGTCGATGCTCAGTCATTGCAAACCGAAAGCCAATTGCCTAGCAACTAGCGATCTGATTGGCTACTATTAGAGGCGGTGTGGTAGATCAATGGTGGAGAATATAAAGAGTAAAGACTGTTTATTAACGCAGTAAGTGACAAAACTTATTATTCAATTGTTCTGACTTCTGAGGCGTTTTGATAATGATAATAATAATAATAATACGATCTTTATTCGTAATGGAGAGGACTAAAGATAGTGTCAAATAGGTAAGTATAAAATGTACGGAATAATAACATTAACAGAACAAGTTAAACAATATCACAACTAGTTGCATAAACAACCCAGTTAAGTACAAAAATACTACAAATCTATCAGCAGGCACAGTTTAAAAATTCTTCTATCGAGTAGAAAGCGTTAGTTATCAACCATGATGTTATCAACATATTCTTGATGGTTCTTTCGAATTGTTTGACATTCTGTTGTTTAAGGTAGCATGACAACTTATTGTATAGTTTGGAACCCCAGTAATCTATGGTTGGGTACGTTTTGTGCGATGCAGTGGAGTTTTTAAGGATTCCTTATTACGAGTATTATATTCGTGATAAATTGAATTCACCTGGAATTCATCAAGATGCTGATGTACATAACAAAGACATGAATACATATATGTATAACGAAGGGACAGTTAATATTCTTTGAGACTTGAAAGACTCCCTACAGGAATCTCGATATCCTAATCCGCACAAAGTTCTAATGGCCTTTTTCTGAAGCACAAACACACTGCACTTCAGGTGCTAATCCCCAAAAAAGAATTCCATATGCAGCAACACTGTGGAAGTTTGCAAAATATGCAGACCTCGCTGTTTCTTGATTGGCAGATTTCTTGACTATCCGAATGGCGTAAATGGCACTGGCAAGTTTTTTATTTAGTTCATTAATGTGCGTTGACCACTTTAAATTATTACTCACATATACACCAAGGAACTTAACACTATCATGGTTGTCATAATTAAAAAACATTTTTTGTGTTTTATCCACATTGACACTTAATTTATTCGCATCCATCCATGATTGGGAACTTCCTAGCGCTTCAGTTAAGTGGTCGTTCACCTGCTCAGTCGTTTTTCCTTTGATAACATATGAAGTATCATCCGCATACAAACAAGCTCCATAGAATTTGACGTTTGCAAGCAGGTCATTAATATAAATAATGAATAAGATGGGACCCAGGATAGAACCCTGCGGAACACCATGATTTATTGCTTCTTTTTCTGATATATCATTTTTCCACTTCACTACTTGTTGTCTTCCAGACAAGTAGGATTGTAACATTTGTAGAGGTTTTCCACGAACTCCGTAGTAATTCAACTTGTGAAGTAATATATTTCATGTTGCAGAGTGTCAAAAGCTTTTGATAGATCACAGCAGGCCATTACAACCTTTTCCTGTTCATTCTGGGCTTTGATTATACGTTGAAGAACATCATTTATCGCCGTTATGGTTGACTTTCCTTTACGGTGCCCATGCTGCTGATTTATCAGTATATGTTGTGATTCAAAGTAGTCAAGCAGTCTTTCCTTAATCACAGCCTCGAATAATTTCGAAAAGATCGGCAAGATTGAAATTGGGCGATAGCTATCGCATTGGTTTGTATCTCCTTTCTTAAAAATTTGTACCACTTTTGCAAGTTTTAACTATTGTGGGAACACACCTTCCTCGAAGCACCTATTTATTATTAATACGAGAGGTTCTAATTATTACGTGTGATATAGTTTTTATGAAGTTATTCGACATTCCATAGACGTCCTCGGAGCTCGACGACTTCAATCTTAGGATTGTAGTTTTGATTTCTGTACTAGTAGTGGGCCGAAAAAAACATGATGCTGTGTTGTTGAACTTTGAGTTTCTTACAAGATCTTGTCGGGTGTCATGAGTTTCCTTAGATTCCAGGGTTGATGCTTTCCTTGGTGGTTTTGGTTAAGCTTTTTGTTTCACGTTTCACCACATCCCAGACGGCCTTTGTTTTATTGTTGGAAAAATTGATTTCGATGATCAATCTCCAATACTTCCCCTCGCATCGGCAAGTCCAAAACCTTTCATGCAATTACTAAGTTTAATCCGTTCGAGAGGTTTAGTAAGTCCATCGGCAATCATTTCTTCAGTAGGTAGAAACTTAACGACTATTAGTCCATTTATTATCGCATCTCGAATATGATGATGATTGATGTCTAATATCAATATGTTTATCCGTTTAACCTTTAAACGAAGAATTTTCAGCGAGTTTCTGGGCACTCAAATTTTAGATGCCGCAATTAGGTTCTTGCACTTTCTTTATTTTTCGAAATCTTTTACTTCTTCGTCTTTTTTCTGAAACTGATAAAACAGAGCCATACTGAGTAGTGCAAATTTAAATTTTGGCGCAGTCGGAAGAGATGAGAATATCAATTGTGTAAAGTAATTCAAAAAGCCAAATCCAAAAGCGTAGTTGTAGCAACTCAATAATTTCACTAATTTAAGGAATTTGAAGAGCAATGAGGCAGTAAAAGCACCTAAATAAAAATTTTTCACTTTCTATAATTTACTTCATAGGTACTTACTAAGGGTTTTCAGCGACTTGGAAAACCTGGGAAAAGTCAGGGAATTCGAAAAGTGCTTCTGTCGTGGTTCTATTATAAAGTATTACCTATTACCTCTTTCTTGCACACTATTTATTAAAATTAAACGTGGTTTCTGACGTGAAACGTAAACCGGTGGAAAAAAAAAACGAAAATAGAAGACGTGTGAAATATGGGTTATACTCAGTTTTTTTTGTTTCTGAACAAATAGTAGAAACATGTAATAGTGTAACTAGTAAGAAAAATATTATATCGGCGGGACGATGATGGCCGAGTCCAGTAACCGTCAGAGCCCCGGAATATATATTTTCGTACGTATTCGACGGCGCTCGAGCGGTCAATTTTAGGACCGGAAAGTAGCCATGTCCGGACTAGTCTGGGAAAGTGAAAAATTTTTCCGGTCAATTTTAGGACCGGAAAGTCGAAGTCCGGGAAAGTGAAATTTCACTACAATATTCTGGAAAGTGAAATTTCTCTGGAATATTATGATGGATTTTGGGTTATCGTGTTAATTTTTAATAGGCTCCTCCCTTTTTTCAGTTTAGATAATTTGAATTAAAATATTTAATTTCACACAGAAAATATGTTGCGAGCACCTAAAAAAATTAATAAGTAACTCACATGTAAAGTGTCTTTCCATATTCTTTACGTAAAAAAAAGTAAATAACTATTTTTGTACTAGAAACGTCACATTCTTGACATGCAATTATCATCCCAAAGCTTGCGTTTCTAGGCTACCACCGCCGCAAAATCTCGTAGAACGCTGTTTAGAAAGTACCGAGCTTAGTTAGCTCGAGCTAAGTGTGTGCATGTATACGGAGTAACTGCATGACATCATTTTGCTAGGCAATACGTCATGTAGTAGCTGTACAGAAAAAGAAAGTCCGGACTAATCCGTAAAAATTTTTCTAGTAGCTTTTCTGTTTCATCTCAAATGCAAGGCCTATCGAAGAAAGGGCGTTTTTTTTACATGAATGGGGACCCGGAAAATTAGCTGGAAAAGTCAGGGAATTTCGTTTTCAAGGATCACTGAGAACCCGATATGTGGCATTTGCTTACTTCCCGGACTCGTTTCAGTGCGGTAAAACGGTTGCTATAACAATCTGTGGAAATAAATACAATTAGTCAATCGTTGGTATCGAAATTGAAAACTAAACAATAAGGTTTTGACAAGGGTTATTGACGTTATTTTATAGAATCTGCCACTACATGACTAGATTTATAGTCCTTCAAGTCCTTAAAACTAAGCAAAGTGCACCACAGTATGAAGTAAAACGTTGTACGTTATGCGTCCGGTAAACCTTTCACAGTACAATCGTTTCGAAATTCAAAACTCGGCTCCTACGTCGCCTCGTTCTTAAACATCCCACTTGTGCTGTTAGATTTGATTTACCGGACTTGTAACGTAATAGTATATTGTGTAACTAGAACTAGGAATATACAGGGTGGGTAATTTTTCGATGCTCACCATTGGTATATCCTAAACGGTAAAAGATACGGGGTCGGTTAAATTAGAGAAAAGTTGCGCTATTTCTTGGTGATTAAGAATCTGAAAAGAAATCCCAGATATTTTGATTCGCTCCCGAGTTATCACAGAAAATCGGAGAATTGCCAATTTGAAGAAAAATTAATATCTTCCTAACGCTTGATGTTATTTAAATGAAACTTGGCACTTTTATATTTTTGACAGCTGTCAATTGAATGGCATCGACAGAAATTTTCTAGGCCCTCTAGATTTTGAATAACGACAGTCAACTTTTAATTCTTTTATGGCCGCCATATTGAATTTTAACACCATCAAATGCACAAAAAAATTGGCTTTTCAAAAATGTACTCAACATGAACTTTTTTGACAGATGTCAGAATTTGAAAATTGGTAGGAATAATTTGCAAAATTAGCTTAAGCTTAGATGAAAAACATTTGCAAAAAAGTACGCAAACTTCTTCAATCTCTTATAACATGTGAAAACAATTGATTTCAACAGTAATACAATACGTCTTGCGGTCGTGTGACTCGGGCTTTCACATATTTCTTGAAAAACGTCCATGTTGGTTACATTTTTGAGAAGCTAATTTTTCTGTGTATCCGGCGGTGTTAAAATTCAATATGGCGCCCATAAGAAAAAGAAAAGTTGACTGTCTTTATTCAAAATCTAGAAGGGCTAGAAAATTTCTGTCAATGCCATTCAATTGACAGCTGTCCAAAATATGAAAGTTCCAAGTTTCATTTAAATAACAGCAATCGTTAGGCAGATATTAATTTTTCTTTAAATTGACAATTATCAAATTTTTTGTGATAACTCAAGAACGAATCAAAATATCGGGGAATTCTCTTCAGATTCTTAATCGCCAAGAAATAGCGCACCTTTTCTGTAATTTAACCGACCCCGTATTTTTTACCGTTTAGGAGATCCCAATGGTGAGCATCGAAAAATTACCCACCCTGTATATTTTACTTCGTGTTGCACAGAGTGTAGACAGAAATAATGAAATTTGGAGCAATTTTTTAAGAGAAGTACTGGAATATTTTTCCGGCCTAGACCGGAAAAAGCGTTATTCCTGTATAGCTAGTGCGTGTCGCCTAGCAAATGACGCAGCCCTGGAAACGTAGGCTTTCGGATGATAATTGCATGTCAAGAATGTGACGTTTCCAGTACGATCGACGAAAAATAACTATTACGTCGCCTACAGAGATAAAACAGTAGGTAGTTATACTTTATCCTGCTTATCCATAATACCTATAAGTTCAATTAAATCGACACTGATATTTGATTTTCTCGACTGACTTGCCCAGTGTGCGCCTGCTGGTTATCAATTATTCGATGTTTGATGGAACAAATCCTCCCTCCATCCCTATCAATCATACACCCCTCAAACAAAACGCAGTTATTGTGAGTTCAGCATTAGCTCGTTATCAATTTGCAGAGATTGATGCCTTATAGGTTTTGAAAATAAAAGGGTGGAAGGAAAGAACTCGCTTTGCTTTAATTCACCTAATTACTCTGAAATCTTTTCCTAATTAGTAGGTACTCCCGTTTCGAACTCAAGAAGGATATAAAAGCTTTATAACTGTACAAAGCAAGCATAACGATTAAAAGGTTCCTAAAAGCCATTACGATATGAAATTCAAGTGTGTTTATGGATATATTGTTATTTACTGTCTGCGGCGAGGGATATATGTTTCAATATCGATGGCGCATTTATGGTGGATGCGCCGGGCAAATATATCAATATTAGACTCCGGACGAAACAACTTGCAACACTGATCAAGTGATTACATTGTAGCAAATTGAGGATTTCTGATTTGTTTTATGAGCAAAGTCGTATGCACCATAAAGTTAATCGGAAGAAATTATACAGAACAGATCTGTCGAGCGATTTAACGATTAGGTTTTCACTAAACGACCAGCTTACGTCTGATGACTTTCAGTGAAGAGGATAACGTTTTCAAGAAGCTTACCCACAGTTTCACTGACAGTGACAAAACAAACTCCTGCCAACGTTGAGTCAGGGCTTTCAGGAACAAACTTTAATGTTTTAGTTAGGGCTCTGATGGGGATCTACTCCATATTAATTATGAAGGTTTAGAAAATTCCAATAGAATTTTATTCTATGGGATATGCAACATTCGATTTTTTTAATGCCGCCGCTTTTTACTCGCTTTACCCGTTTGTGCTCAGTATAGGTCGTTTAAGGCACTGGTGGGGGTTTATTGCGCTTGGCCCCGTATGATACGCATGCGTTGATCTTGTGTCATTTCTAGTGCATTTATACGTCATTTGTCACTACTGTCAACAGAATCTGGGACCTTTCACGTTTACCACGTGCTATTTTAACCTACAATGATGAAAAATGACACATAACTGACAGTAGACATTCAAGTAAATTCTGTCGGCGGTCAAAAAATGACTGCGCATACGGCCATACATGGCGGCATGACGTCACGCTTAAAGGACCTATAGCTGGAGAACTGTTAATAATAATAATAGTTTATTCCAACAGACAAAAGTGTCTATGATCGATACAAATTCCAAAAATAACATAAAAAATGATAAATTGATTAAATAAATAAATCACGCAGCGTTGTAGTGGGACAGTAGCTTCTGTTTTATATTGTTGTTTTTAAAATTTGAATGAAATATATCAATATTTAAATTACTAGGTAAGCAATTATATAATTTAAAACAGGTTGTGAGAGGACAATTATAATGATGGAATGTGCGAGGTATATTGTAATGGAAGGTTATGGCATTTCTCGTATTACATCTAGGAACTAAAAGATTTATCTGATTTAGTAATGTCGAGAGTGTCGAGACACTAATTTGTCCATTTAAGATTTTTTGCATGAAAGCCAGACAGGCCACACATCGTCTAGCTTTTAACGAATTTTCTTGTACAATGTGCAATAAAGCAGTCTGATTGCACTGTCTGACAGGATATTGCCCAAACATTTTGAAATAAACAAATTTACAAAATTTCCGCAACACATTTGCACGTACACCTCATACATGGGGTTCCAAATTGCACTGGCATATGTACTCTAGTTTACTTCTGACCAAGGAGTTAAAAAGCATTTTGATACACTCAATACTGGTAAAATCAGAACTATTTCTAATAATGTATCCAAGCATTTTCATGGCACTTTTACATACAGGGTGTTATTTTTAAAACTTCCCACCTTGAATATCTTTGGCTGTAATAAAGATATTGAATTGAAATAAAAGCTGGCCAATCCCACACGGAGGGGGACACTTGCGCGTATGTTGAGTGAATTTTTTTCACTTCCGGTTTAACCGGAAATGACCTTTACTTTGTTTTTTCAAATGGAATGACACCTTTTTCTCAACAGATTCGGAATCTACGACTTTTTCTGAGTTAGAAACATATATCACACTTGACCGGAAGTGCAGTCACGGCCACCCTAGATTTTCAAAAACATCGAAGAAATCGGTGAAATGTTGAGATTTTCGAAAAACGCAAAAACACATCAAGTTAGTTTTTTTGATGCAAATTTACCTGAGCAATTTCATTTTTTGATTTCTCTTATTTCTATCAAATCTTCTCTTACCTCACAATCTGTCAAAAACTAAAAAGTAAATAAAAAGAAAATGTCAATGGGCAGATGAATTTGCCTCAAATAATTAAAGTAGACGTGTTTTTGCGTTTTTCGAAAATCTCAATTTTTCACCGATTTCTTCGATGTTTCTGAAAATCTAGAGTGGCCGTGAATGCACTTCCGGTCAAGTATGATACATGCTCCTTACTCAGAAAAAATCGTAGATTCCGAATCCGTTGAGAAAAAGGTGTCATTCCATTTGAAAAAACAAAGTTAAGGTCATTTCCGGTTAAACCGGAAGTGGAAAAAATTCCCTCTATATACGCACAAGTGTCCCCCTCCGCGCGGGATTGATCAGTTTTTAGTTCAATTCGATATCTTTATTACATCCAAAGATATTCAAGGTGGGAAGTTTTAAAAATAACACCCTGTATATATTTTCAATATGAGGTACAATTGACATATCAGAGTGAAAATTGGTAGGTCCACTGTAGATGCACTGACGTTAATCCAGGAATTTTAGTCCCTAGGTACATTAACTATAAATAAGGAGCATTGCATATTATGTATAAATATTTTTTTCACTGATAGTCATTTAAAGTACTGCCTCTTTTGCGGCAGTAAAATGCAACTATGCACTATTTCCTAGGTAACAGGATACAACCATATAAATTTTTATTGATAGTATCTTGTTACCTAGGAAATACTGCGTCTAAAATTAAATTACCTACCTTATGAAGCAGTAGAGCTGAAATCTGACTGGGTCCTCTTAAAACTTTTATACCTATCTGGAGAACTATTCGACCCTAGAAATTTTCAAAGACACAGATCGTCTCAAAATTTAATGCTGAATACATCATTAACCGGTGGTGCGAGCGCCTGGGACACCCTGTACATATCGTTGGTGAAATTACAAATGACGTAATTGATAAAAATCGCGCCAAACGTTGCTTCTGTAAGATGCGCAAAAATTCTTAATTATTTTAAATTGAAAAAATCAAAGAAACCATCAAGGACTTATCAGCAGCAGAACTTTCTGCTGCAGGATTGAATTTCGCCAGTTGCACTTGCAGTAACTTCGTTTTTAATGTTTATAAATCTATATTGTTTGACGAGTCGTAATATTTGCCAAAACGAACGACAGAGAGTTTTGCAAAATTATGCGAGTCAAACAATTGGGATTTTTCATAACGTGTTACGTACAACATTTTACCTAATTTCGTTTTGAAAAGTTGGATTTTACATTACTTTTGAATATCTGGCATGTAATGACAATTGAAATGAGTTGTGTAAATTTAATTACACAACTAGTCATGTAATGAAAATTACACAACCCATTTCTTACAAAAAAGAAACAGAACAAAATTTCTTAAACTATAATAATTTTAAGATTTATAAACATTAAAAACGAAGTTACTGCAAGTGCAACTGGCGAAATTCAATCCTGCAGCAGAAAGTTCTGCTGCTGATAAGTCCTTGATAGTTTCTTCCCAGGGAGTACGCACATTAATAGAGTTCTCTCCCAAAATGTTCTTATTCAAAACGAAATTAGGTAAAATGTTGTACGTAACGTTATGAAAAATACCAATTGTTTGACTCGCATAATTTTGCAAAACTCTCTGTCGTTCGTTTTGGCAAATATTACGACTCGTCAAACAATATAGGACTTTTCATAACTAATTACAAAATAGTATATTACGTAACGAGAGTTGTAAGAAGCATATTACGCACGTGTGGAAGAAGTTGTACACGAGCCGCGTAGCGGCGAGTGTATAATTCCACAGTGCGTAATTGCCTTACAACTCGAGTTGCGTACGATACTATTTCTACGACCACACAATATTTCTTAACTTTTCTCAATAGTAGGTTTAATAAATTGAAGAACTTCTTCGAGAGGAATATTTCGGAAAAATCCTGAGACAAGTCAACCTTATTTTTTTGATGTGAATCCAGTGGCATAGTCAGATATTTTTAGCACTTCCGGTTCAACCGGAAATGACCATAATTTTTATTTTTCAAATGGAATCATACTTTTTCTCACATGCATTTCTCACAAAAGATGTTATGCAAATTTACTCTGCATTATTTTGGATCCTCAAACGTTTTTTTCCAGCATAAATAATTGATTCGTGCTTACAATGGAATTACTTGAATTAAAGTCAACTAAATTAACGGTGGATTGTTCCTGGGTACCAAAAACCTGCCAGTATTCTATATTATGACAATGTCTTTAAAATACCTGCTCAAAGGTTCAAGATAATACGAATAAATACAACTTACCGGTCCCAAGGCATTTTCAGACGAAAAGATCCTGCGATATAACCTAACTTTTGCACAGAAGATTTTTATTGATTTTACCTCGGATTTTACTTTGCAGTTGAACTGCTTTTATCCTGGAAGAGGAGTAGTCGATATGTTTTTAAAATGTCCTAATAAATAAGGGGAGAATAATGAATTTAACAATAAAATTGAGTGAAAAATGACATTTGACAAATGACAATTGAAAACTGTGCGATTTTCACTCTTTACGCACAGTTTTAGGTTTGTGTGCGTAAGGAACGGCTTACTTAGTTTGTACGTTGTACAAAATTGGCTATTTACAATAGTGGTCGTAGAAAAATTACTATTCTTAAACTATAATAATTTTAAGATTTATAAACATTAAAAACGAAGTTACTGCAAGTGCAACTGGCGAAATTCAATCCTGCAGCAGAAAGTTCTGCTGCTGATAAGTCCTTGATGGTTTCTTCCCTGGGAGTTCGCACATTAATAGAGTTCTCTCCCAAAATGTTCTTATTGCCAAGTGAATTTTCGACGTTACCTTTGGCCACGTTTTCCTACGACTACGTTTTCTCCCAAAATCTTAGCAGCAATTCTTTTCTTATTGCCTAGTGAATTTTCGACGTAACCCTCAGCCACGGTATTAGACTTCCAGCCGCCATGTTGTTTAATTTTCAGAATATCGGCTCCTGAATCAGCAAGCAATGAAGCTGAGGAAGGCCTGAAACAATGTCCCGTCTATTCAGAAGGGTTGGGTAAGCCAAGATATTCAGCAATAGTTTTTGGCAAATTTCCGAATGTATTTATTCCTACAGGTTGCACTCCACACTTTTCTTTTCTGTAATTTACAAAAAAGCGGTCATGCTTGGTAATTTGAGGTCGCATATTGATGTATTTTCGAATAATGTCCACCAAATCTATTCCAGAAATATCTTCTTTCATGACAACAAATTCTCGCCTTATATATGTTTTTGATTCTGGAATAGTAATTCTAAAATAAGTATTTTCATCTACGACGTCCTGTACACGTAAAAATGTTAATTCTGATTTTCTACAAGCACCAGCTACACCAATTATCATTGCCACCTGCAAAACAACCCTCCATTAATTAAATAAATAATCATTATTAAACCATACCTTGACAAATAAAAACTGTTTGTCTTCAGCATCCTTTATAAATTTTTCAAAATCTTCCTTATTGAAAATCCAGGATTTTTTGGCTTGATAATTCCCACGTAACACACATCCATCCTTTGTACGCTCTTTGGATGCCGTAAACCGGACCAACGATGGTCCGAAGGGCATCCATTGTTTACCCCGTAAAGGTCCGATTTGCGTCCCTCAATGGTCCGCAGTTCACTTTTTTGTACGCCCAATGTATACCCGTTATTCGGCATGAATTGGATCCTCGCGGATGCACTTCGGGCATTCATCGGACGCACGACTCGGGGACTCGCGGAGCGTTTTTAGATTATACATCGGACGTCCTAAGCAGGACATTTAAAGGATGGTTTTCGGACGTTTAATGGACGTTCTTCGGATGCTCAGTTTCGGCTGCATTTTGTACGCTTTTAGGATGATTTGATAGATCCGTCTGAAGTATACCCTTAGTTTATCCATTGAGTGTTCTTTGCACAACCAATTTACGTTACTAACTGGACAGTTTTCGGACGAATTAAATTTACTGGTTTAATTAAATAATATATATATTTATAACTACATACACTTAATTTATTAATTAGACTGTACATAATATAGAACACTCCAAATATCTAATTTTTCCTTCTTCTTTCTGGAGCTCTCCTCAACCATTTTGCTATTACGGCCTCGATTTCTCGGTCTCCTTCGTCCTTAAATTTACTGCACAGTCTCGTTGCCTCTGAAATTAAAAAAATATTGCTAAATAATATGTAAGTAGATAATTGTATATATTTTGTTTGCTTATGATTTTTTCCGCTTTATGATGTGCAGGTGGTAGAAACTAAATTTTCTGGATTATTCAATAAACAGTGCGAGTGTAAAGTATGGAATGCCTAATATTCATAAATTTTTTACCGTTCATTTCTGTCAAAATCCGTACGCAAAGTCGTTTTTTTTAATGCGGATTTGATGGCGTAGTCAATCATTTTCTTCTATTTCCGGAAATAGCCTTAAATTTGTGTTCTGAAATGAAATGATTGTTTTTTCTCATCGAATTCGAAATCTACAATTTTTTCTGAGTTGAAAACGCCCATTTCACCGGACGTGGAGTCACGGCCTCCAGATTTTCAATAACACCGAAGGAATTGGTTAAAAATCAAGATTTTTGAAAATCGCAAATACAATTGTCAGTCTTATTTTTTTGAGTCAAATTCAACTGCGCAATTACATTTCGTCTTATTCGTCTTTGCTCTTTTAATTTTTTTTTCACTTTGACAATCTGCCAAAATTGCGAAAAGCATTTTAAGTTAAATTTGTATCAAAAAAATTAGGTTGACGTGTATTAATTTTTATTTTTTACCGATTAATTTTTTCGATGTTTTTGAAAGTCAGTGGTGGTCATGAGTCCACTTCCGGTCAAGCATAATAGATGTTTTTAACTCAGAAAAATTTGTAGATTCCGAACCCGATGAGAAAAAGCTATATCATTCCAGTTAAAAACAATAAATTTAAAGCCATTCCCGGTTGACCCGGAAGTGGAAAAAATAAGTGACTATAAGGCATCCAATTCGCATTAAAAAAATAAAATAGACCCATCCAAGGAATTTTGGTAGAAATCAACCATAAAAGATTTATGAATAAATTTTATTCCATCATACTTTACACTCGCACTGTATTTAGAACTTTATTCTCGTTCTCCCGACCGAATTTTGAGGAATTTAATTTGTATTATCTTTAAGAATCTATTTTTGCAACTAGGTAACTAATAACTAAAAAATGTTCTTGGTTTGACACTTACCAACGATAAGTGCCGCAACGTGCAGGTCTGCGAAACAATACTTCGCGTTCATCCCTGTGCTGTTGTATAAGGCAGCTACACTATCTGACAATATTCGCGTCAAGAGCCTTCTAACAAATTCCATCAAGTCTTTCCCGCCGACAGTGGACAACTGGACGGCCTGTAATCAAAAAAGTTAACGAAAATGTTATGAAATAATAATCAGGGCTATTTACCGCAGAAGACATGTTTTCCTTTGAAGACAGATCGATACTTATTGAATTTTCTCAGTTCTAGTAGTATACACTGTCTGCAGGTATCCATCACCCCTCACGTGCACATATTTGGCATTTTGATTGGTTGAGATCAAGTGACGACTGCGCAGTGATCCCTCAGCTACACTTGCCTTAAAGGGATGAAGAAAATATCGATCGAGGTTTTGGGGAAAAGTTCCGGTACCCACGCCATGCCACGCTATTCTATGATTTACGATTACAAAAGATGGCGGCGCTTTGGTACTGAGTGGTATTCATTCATTAATAATAACAATTTTTCAAACATTTACGTCTCGCAAACTCACTTTGTGCATGAAGCACAAAGTTAAAAGAATATGACATTTTTCAGTTTTTAGCTTTTTCCGCATATTTCCTATATTTCAAAAACCAAGCCAGATATCTTGAATTTCTTTTCAGATTCTAAATATACACGGAAAATGACAACTTTTTTGTAACTTGATAAAATTTTGTATCCTTTAACGTTTGCGCGATGTAAATTTTTCTAAAATGGAAGAAAATGCTCTGAGAAATAATTATAGCCATCGACTGGATGAAGTAGGTATAAATGATTCTAATTCCCGAATATCTGAATAATTTCCCACTTGTGATAATAAATATTAGATGAAACGCATAGTAATTTTTCTGTGAATCGGCGGCTGATAGATGCTTGAATAAACATGCCAAATTACGTCCATTTGCGGACGGTTCATTGTTAATACGGAATTAGATAAACTTTGTATGCTCGATTTCGGTCATCCGAAGACTATCCGTAATCAGGCATTCAATGGATGCACGTATTACGAAAAACTTTGTACCGTCCAAAATCTTCCGCCGATGGTTTATTCAAAGAACGCCCAATTACGTCCGTCTTGTGGACGGTTCATAATTAACCCGGACTTGGGATGTACTTTGTACGTCAGATTCTGTGCATCCGAAAAGTATCCGTAATCAGGCATCCATTGTGCATCCATTTCTTGTCGGTCCATAAATAGTCCGGAAATCGGCATCCAAATAGCATACAAACACGCCCGCAATCGGACTGTCCGAAGATTACCCACAGCGGTTCTTCCAATGGACGCCCTTTTTTCGTCCGCATCAGGACGGTTCAAAAAGTGCCCAGAAAAATGCGTTCAATGGGTACCCAATTTTAGTCCGGGACGGTTCGACAGTAAATCGGACCAACAATGGACCGACTCGGGCGTACATTGTACGTCCGTGTGTTACGTGGGTAACCTGTTGACCTCCTTTTCAATAATGCCACTAAAGTTGTATATTTTGCAATGTCAAGGTTTTTCTTAACTTTCAGTTCAGACTTCAGCATTGAGTACGTCGTCCACTTTGTAGATGACTTCAAGGTTTTCATTGATTCGAAATATGCCATCATTACCTTCTCATTAATGGTATTTACTCTCTTCTCTTGGCACCACTCCTCAAATTTCTTGTAAGCAACTTCGTACCGTCCTCTTGATTTTTCCGGTATCAAGTCTCCCAGAGCCAAATTTGCGCATTCCTCTATATCAGACGATATTTCTTGATTATCAAAATCTGCATTCATTCTTCAAGATTTCTTTTAAATCTGACAGATTTATAAAATTTTTGTTATATTTGTTTTATGTCGTTATGGAAACAATGGAAAGGAAATCTAAGAATCTAGATTTTGTTATTTTTTTTAAATAATTAAGGGCATCGATGAGTAATCCTATTTCTTTTCTAAACGAAATTAGGTAAAATGTTGTACGTAATACGTTATGAAAAGCCCGAATTGTTTCACTCGCATAATTTGCAAAACTCGCTAACGCTCGTTTTGGTAAATTAGCGAGTTTTGCAACATTATGCGAGTCAAACAATTTAGGATTTTCATAACGTATTCCGTAAATAACTATTACCTAATTGCGTAAAATCCAACTTTTCAAAACGCAATTCGGTAAAATTAATTTACAAATTATAAATTTATGTTTGAAATTATACCGTAATAGGGTAGTAAGAGGTAGTTTCTTTCTCTGCATCATTCGTAAAACTGTTTTCTATAAGGAAAATCCAGATGATTCTACACCCAAAACATTCCCATTATTGTGGATCCCAATTAGCATCCTATATGTTGAAAGGTCAAGAGGGTTTATGCAAAACTTATCTTTTATACCGTGTCGAAAGATATTACGGTGTTTAGCTAAGGGCGAACATCCATCCTACGTCAGAAAATTGGATTGAAACAACTACATTGAACTCATTTATCATTCCAGATATTCAAAACTTTTAGCGATATTGAAATATCGAGCTAGGGATTGCTCGCCCGGCGCATCCACCAAAAGTGCAACCCATTTTCATAGCATAACTAGTCTGAATTCTAAACTAACAGTTTATGCAATAAAATCATCTCCATAATCTGTCTAGCAACCGTGTCCAGGTGCTTTTGAGCGTACGACGTCGTCGCCGAAGCACGTGCTCAGCGCAGCAAGTGGTTTTCCGCAGCTTAGTATTCGTTGTGAACGCGCGTAGTAAACTTAACTCTTGCCATGTCGCGACCCCTTGTTTTAAACAAAAACGCATTCTTGAATTAATTGCACGACAATAAAACCGCCACCAGGAGCAAACAAAACGTTAATAACAAAAGTGTGTCACGCTCCATTCCTCATGAGTTCAGTTCACAATTGATTAAAAGAACACAAATGAAAATTTCAGGGAATGTCTGAATTAATTTTCGTCACTCGTAATTTAATCCTCATCTTTGCTTTCTTCCTGAGTCGAAAATGTCTTTGCGAGCTTGAAGGATTTAGATATTACAATATCGGGGTCTTGATGGCCTCTCACCTAGATTCACCCTTCGATTTGGAGCGGTGCGGACCCGCCATCGATATGGCTTTGGAAGAAATCAACGAAAAATTTCTTGCTCACCATCAAATTAAACTGAGAAAGGTTCAGGAAAGGTAAATTGTTGTGAACACAAAAATGTTTGTTTTGTAAATGTGTTTTTCATGCATCATCCCCGATGAGACTTTGAGCGACATCACGGGTGAATTAATTTTAGATTCCGTGCAAAATGAAATTTTATTATTCTGCGTAATGATCGTTACGTTCGTTTTAATGGGCCCATTTTTTGTCAATTTATTATTCGTGACAATAAAACGACTCATTTGCTGCCGATTTAGGTGCAAATTGGTAAGCTGAAATAATTTATTCAAGCATATTTAAATGATGACAATGTGTCTTGAAGCTCGCCCTATAAACATCATTTATCGCAAGCTTTAAAGCTGAGAAAAGTTCTTAAACGAGACTCACAAGGCGGAAACTGCCTAAAACGCTGGATTTAGACGAAATCCAATATTCGTATAATTATTAGCGAATTAATTTCCTTCCACGTCTTTTCATGCTGTGGTGAATTGGAAATAAAATGTTGGGAAGCGATTAAATGCTTTATTTTTTAAAACTTGTGACATGTAATTTAATTTTCTCGACTCTCGTTTGTTGCGTCCAAAGAACTCATTTCCCTTGGAACATCTTCTTTGATTTCGTGATTCACTCAAGCCGCAAAGATTTGATGGGTTTTCGTCTATGAAAGTGAAGCTTGTCGGCGCTAGCAAGAAAAGAATGGGGTACAAAGGGCTTCTTCTATAATAATTATACCAAAAAGCAGGTTGTCAACGTAATAATGAAGTTCCAGTAGGTACTAATTCTAAACGCAACTGGGCGCACAAAATCTGTTATTGAATTTATCCATAATTGAAGGGTAAAAGAGGATTATGGAATTCATGGAAACACAGAGATGGACAACCTGAAATTAATGGTGGGTTACGCCGCAATTTTTAAAAGGGTGCCTTAAAGCTAAGTGAAGTTTAAATATTTAATTGCGTATTGTTTGTTAAATTGCACCTAGTATACCTATGTCAAATCTCTTCCTTCTTGCTTCTCATTTTCTCCACACTATACAGAGTGGTAGATTTTTCGATGTCATTAGTATCTCGGAAACCATAATAGATGGAGAGTAGTTTAAATTGAAGAAAAGTTGCGCTATTTCTTGGCGATTAAGAATCTGCAGAGAATTCCCCGATATTTTGATTCGTTCCTGAGTTATCACAAATAATCTGAAAATTGCCAATTTGTGTATCCGGCCTTGAAAAAAGAAAAGTTGACTGTCTGTATTCAAAATCTATAAGGACGAGAAGATTTCTATTAATGCCATTCAAATTGATAGCTGTCAAGAATATAAAAATACCAAATTTCATTTAAATAACATCGATCGTCAGGAAGATATTAATTCACTTCTGTAAAATGGACATTTTCAGTTTTTTTGAGATAACTCGGGAACGAATCAAAATATCGGAGAATTCTCTTGAGATTCTTAATTGCCCAGAAATAACACAACTTTTCTCTAATTTAATCGACGAATTAAGGCGAATTTTTCCGGCGTTAAAATTCAATACGGCTTAAAAAATTTCTGTTAGCTGTCAATTAAATATAAAAGCTCTAAGTTTCATTTAAATAGCACGAGTCGCCGTAATTTTCAGATTTTTCGGGCTAACTCAAAAACGAAACGGGATGTCGGGGAGATCCCAAGTTCCGACTTTCATTAAAATGGCATTAGAAAGATTCGAATTTTTCTTTAAAATTTCAGTTTTCAGACATTCCGGGATAACTTGGGACGAATCAATATATCAAGGAATTTTCTTCAGATTCTTAATCACGAAGAAATAGCGCAACTTTTCTCTAATTAACCGACGCCGTATTTCGTATATCGTTGAGAAAATACCAGCCAATGATGAGTACCTACCTATCTACTATAAAAAAGGAACAATCCTGTTTTAATCATCGATAAGATCTTAAATAACTTGTTCGAATTTGAACGACTGAAAAATTCAACAACATAAGTGAGATAGTAATATCAAAAACTCTAAAAACACCTATAAAAAACGAACTTTACAAGAATAACAACCTGAAAACTTATTGTCCTTTCAAGCCGAAATCCTAGCTTTTATGTTGTTTGTTGTTCCCCCTAATGATGAGTCCGAGATCAAACATTTTCTAATATGAACTGGCAAAAATATCCGAGCAATTAAAATAATTCGAAGCATTTTTGCAAAGTTCAACCTAAAATAACAAAGAGAGGGTAATTGATAATTACAGCTGAAAATTTCTCGGAAAATATTTCTGGCTGCGGAATCCCTAAAGAGTGAATTAATTAATTGATGCTGACGAATTACCTCGTTTGAGACACAATAATTAATGCAAAATTGAATTTGTTAAAATGTTCGCGTCTTTTACAACGTAAAGTTCAGAGAAAATTAAATTCTAAAAAGCAGTAGGTACAAAATAATTGATTTCCAGAGCCGATAACGAACCTCGTGCCGAACTAATTGAACTAACCAAATCTTTAAAATCGGTAAGCATCAAGCGCTTGACCCAAATCCAAGTTAACACTCAGCACTTGACTTTATGAAACGATATGATATCTTCAAACGAAACTTTTGCCATTATCCTGCGACTATAAGGTATAATAAGATTTATATTCATACCTACTCCGGCAGTTCCCTCCGAGTACAGGATCGTGTTTCATCACCTATACGCTGTTGATATTAGATATAAAGTAATAAACTTCAGAAAGTTCATTTTCCATTGTTTTCTTTTAATATACTTGTGATAAGACGTCGATTTTGCTAAAAATAAATCCGTTTTATTATCTGAACGAAGCATTGATGCGAACACGGGAAGTCGGAATTGAATTGACGTCCAAGCTGTCTAATCAGTGACCCGCAATATTGAGAAAGAATAGAATTCCAACTTTTAATAAGCTTTTAATAACAGGAGAAAATACAGAAGTGTGTTTTAATTAATGCAAAACTGTTCAACGCAGAAAAAAGTGTTATAGGGGACACCCGGGTTTGAACCGGGGACCTCTCGATCTGCAGTCGAATGCTCTACCACTGAGCTATATCCCCTATAAGGATACATCTTATGGCAGCCGTACAAATGCTACACTTATTTCCGTCTTTCCTTTATCCTTTCTTACAAAGATAACACTGATTTTACGGCCAACCATATTTGAGCGATTTTATGATAAATTTGTGTTGCTGATTCCGAGTGTGCCTTCAGTTTTGCTAAATTGGCTCTGGTTTTTGATCCAAACATATTTATATATCGGCGAATCTGATATGTCCGTCGCTGCATAACTTGAGAACGGATTTGATCTCGAGGTAAAACTTGATGTATAACAGTTGTGTACTTGTGTAACCCTAAATAGTCGGCGGCTCGGTCGGTGGTGATTGCAATAATTATTAATTGCAATTTCTCGAGAAACAATAGGTACCTATATGGAGTTATCGCCGTTGGTAAGATTGGTAAAGAAGGGGTACACAAAGGGTCAAGTCTGTTGAAGGTGAAGGGGTGTCAATTTCGGGGGATGAAATTTACGAAACCCACCAGACGCACACATATACAGGGTCTTCCCTAAGTAGGTATAACGCGACAAACTTCAGGGTGTTATTATCCTCGCACGAAAACTTCTCCTATGGACAAATATGTCCTAAAGTGCTTAGTTTCCAAGACACAGGGCGTGTACATTTCAAAAAAAATATATTTTGCTAATATTTATAAAACTCGTTAAAATATTTTGTTGAAACTTGGTACACGTTTCTAGGTGCATAATTTTCTAGGCGAGTTGGGTACGCCACTGTTTTTTTGCAGAAATGAGTCGCATTTATTATTTACTGATTAAAGCTGCATAAAACCGTCCTCTTTCATTTTTTCTTTATGATGTACCTACCGTTTTTGAAAAAACTGGAAAAAACTACAATAAAAAATTCTTGGAGTTTCGAAGTCAATCCACAAAAGTTTTGTGGATTGACTTCGAAACTCCAAGAATTTTTTATTAAACTTATCCTCATCCATTTTGAGAATTACGGATCTTTTTACTTCAAGATGGAAAAAACTAATCGGACGCAGGTAAATTCGAAAAAGCTAAGCTCAATACTATGCGTTAATTAATCTACATTTTAAATATCAGAATGACCAGTACGCTGAAAAGCTTCAGTTTAATGAAAATATGAAAAAGAAGAAAATCAAAACGTACAAACACTTACAAATTGGCACACCTTGTATCTTGGAAACTAAGCACCTAGGGCATATGTCCATTGGGAGCTTTCGTACGCTTATTTTCCTTGTTATTAGCTGACACTTAGCTGAGCATCGATAAACCGACCCTTAGTTATAAACTGTGACTACACGCTATTCATTTGCTATTGCCGGAACTGTCATTTTTCTATAGAATTTTTTGGCTGAATAACAGAATTTTGCAAGAGATTGTACTGCACGTGAGCCGGGCAGAGATCTGTTGGGTGTTGGTCATAAATAAACGGTAGATTCAACCCCTTTAGTCTAAGAAAAATGACAGTTCAGTCAATAGAAAATGAACAGCATTTAGAACCTATGGTTGAATTAGGGACCACGCGGTAACTTTTTTAACGCATTATTTTATTATCAACATTAGAAAAATTAATCAAGTATTTACTTATTCTAAAAAGACACTGCAACTAGAATCTGTGTTGGAAGTTGAGACCACCGTAGTAATTCGGCCTGCCGGTACCTCCAATTCCCCCGAAATGTCTATTGTAATTGCCGACAGCATCTAGTCTATTGTTACCATTGCGCCACAAATTTGCATTTGCGTTGACTCCAATGTCGGTACCATATTTAGGTGAGTGTTGAGCATGCACAGTTGCACTTGAACCGGAAGGTTGTCCAGAAGTTTGCCTGCCAACACAATTTTAAAAATCTGAAAAAACTTTAGGCAAATTACCTTCTCTCTCGGTCGTGTACACTCTGTACAGGTACCAGATAGAATTCTTGCCTGGATTCTTGGCCATCTTCGAATTGAACGACTTCGTAGGCTGCCGCAGCAGAAAGACACAAAACAAGGACAATGAAATTGTTCATTTTGTTTGTTATTGAGGGATTCGAATTAATCTAATAACTGGTGCTCTTCATCTCTCGTTGTGAGGTTTATATAGTTCTTCACGGACGGGTCTGGAGTTTACTTAGTAAGGTAATTCCCAGTTAAATTGTAATTCCTTCGCACTGGAAAATATACCATGGAATTATCACAGCTAAATTGTAAGAGGTAAATCCCCTAAAAAGCAATAATAAGGCTTGTGACTGTTTTGTGTTTATTTAATCTCTCAAATATAAACAAGAGAGCTAAAGAGAATGAATGATAAGGATGTAAACGGCATTTTTCAATCTTATACTGACCTGCTACGACTACGATTAAGATTAAGTGGTAAATGATGAGAAACAATCATCGAATTCTAAGTAATCAGATTCAGATATACCACACACGAGTGGATCGGTAGTTTATTAAAGTAGGTAGGTACTTCCCAACTCTTTCAAGAAAGGTAAATCCCCACTCAATTTACATGTGGAAACTAAATTCCAAAGGTGGCTACCCCTGCAAAGTCTCGTGCAACACAGTTTAAGTTGAATAACATAACAATAACATTCTTACTATTTATTGACACTGACAGGAATTTTGACGTAAATGAAAACCCTTTTGACACTACAACAGAGAAAGCTCCTCATGACTCACGTTGCTCCCGTGTCGGCCGTGTCCGCCAAGGCGCTTAAAATTTATGTTATGTAAAGAAAATAGATGCACCCTTGGAACCTCACAACTGGACAAAGGGCCCAAGCAAGCCCGAGAAAAAACGCGTCCTCTCGCACTTCTACTGCGAACGCTGCCTAAGCGCTTGTAGATGGATGAAAATCGTATGAGGAAAAAATGTCGGTAAGGAGAAGATTACAAAAAAAGCCCGCGAGAGCATATAAATATCTGTTACGAATAGCCCACAATAACCGACCGAAGCAATTTTCGTCAATAATTAAAACACAAAAACAATCACGGTGGGTTACAAATCGTAGATAGCTATATGTATAGGTACCGTGGCGGACTTTTTTGTAGATCTTATCATTGCCAGCAATTTCTCCTTTCATAATTTTGATCCATCATCAAACGTTGAGGCAGCCTTCGTGATTAAAGGTCGAAAACCTGATGATGGTTACAAAACGCAAACAAAACGTCATTTTGCAGGTTTAAGATTTTTTTCGTTCTATCGCAAAGGTTTTCGACTCGAAATAAAACAGGTATCAAATCCGGTAATAAAAATATACAGTTATACACGGGTTTTTTCACGGAACTGTTTTTTGACCAAAAGGGCAGCAAGTGTGAATACATCTTTAGAAGCAGAATTCGAAGAGCTTTTTTATGGTAATGCGAAAAATGGGGGTTTGCATTTAAATATTTAAAAGTTGATGGCCCAAAAAGTACTTTCCGTGAACCTATGTGGCTCCAATTCTAATCAGCAGTGTGCTAAATTTCATCTCGATTCGTTCACTAATTTGAGCTGCAGCGTGCTTACAGACAGACAGACACAGACGGACAGCTGGACCTACATACATTTTTCAAAAACCACTTTTTCGGATTCCCAGGACCCAAAAATGTAAAGATTTGATGTTTTTGGCGATTCGGTTTTTCGATCGATTTCATTAACTTGATCGCGAAGCGTAGACCGATAAAAAGTCAATTTATTATACTAGATTTGCCCCGATAAAACTGCAAAGCATTTTCGACCTGGAATGATTGAGAAACTGTAGAAAAATGTTCTAACAATCTGGCACCCGCAAAGAAAATTCACAGCAAGCATCTGTTGCATACCTAGGTCTGTCTATACAATTATTGTGTGCCTATATATTGTAATTAGTGCATCTGTGCACAATGATAATAATTCCTTTAATTCCTACAAACTTGAACTAATTGGAAACTCTGCTCTATTAAATTAAGTTTTGCCATTATTGAGTTTATCATTCCATTCGCTAAAACGTACCAAAGCTGATTAATGCAAAAGCAGAAATGCATTAAATCCACATTCTGCCTATTAGGAGTACCTACATACATGTTGAAGACTTGAAGGGTCGAGGAGGGGTGGGCATTTTCAAAGTCCCCGTCTGTATATATTAATTATAATTATGTATACAGAGTGTCTCGGTTTCCACTTCCTTTTAAGAGATTTAATTTAAGTGGACCAATAAGATTTCAGTTTTGAATACCTAACATTATTTATCGCAAGATGAAAATATATTCTTAGCTTTTTTGTGAGGGATACTTACTAGAAAATACACTATGTTGCATTACCTTTGTACAATAAATAAATACGTACCTAATTAATAGAAATAATAAATAATTGTCAAACAAGTTTTATCGCAAATGTGAACATAAAATATTTCATTATATTTGCGACTAAATATACATGGCACTCAATTAATTGGACTCAACCTGGGGCTTCTCTAAACTTTCATTATGAATGTAATTCCACGGTTTAGTTTCACAAACTCTGCTCGTATCACCAGAAATGTAATGTTTCAAATTGGCTTTTATCCACGCGGCACACTGTTTAACTTCTCCCTTCATAGTTAAATTCTTAGCTGGTCGAAATTTGCTAAAGACTTTTTCAATTTTTGTATGAGCCGAGATAAATTTCTGAAAGATAACGCTGGATAAGAAGAAGCGAATTTGCTATGCCCTTTACTTTGAGAATTTCAAAAGCATCCTGGTCTAGAGATATTCCATGCTGAAGCAAATAAGTCGTCTGGAGAGTGAGGGAATAGGCTTGAAGGTGTCCGCACCCGACTTTGTCCAGAAATTTGAAAGGGATACCACAGGGGATAATATCACGCAGAAATAATTGTCCTGCTTCCAATATCAGATTATTCAAAAGACCAGTTTCAATTTCCTGTTAAAAAATCAAAAAAGTGATACTTAAGTCAGTAGGTAATTTAATTACCTCCCGGTGAGCGTGGAACTCCTGCCACATATTTTCGCTGTAGTTTATAAGATATGCAGCTTCTTGATTGTCAAATATAATCCAGCTTACATTATTTTTCGGGAAACTAACTGAAAAGTTTTGCGTGATGTCTAGTAACTCATAACATAAGGAAAACTTACCCGTTTCAGCATATTTATCGATAAATAACAAGTTTCTCTCTTCGGGGGATTCACTGTTTAAATAACTGACCGGAATAGTCCACTTGTTTCTAAAGAACTCAATTATTAATTTAATGATTAATCTACCGGGTGTCCTACTAAGATCACTCACTTATAAGGTGTCCCAGTGGAGTAGGTGTCATTGTACAAATGTTGGCGCCAGACATAAACATTCTTTTCTTCGTCCAGATTAACGTCAATGACTGGAACATTATTCTGAAATAAAAAGGTTTCAAGAAAATCTCGTAAGTTATCTCTATCAGTGACACAAGTCTCTTCAACTATTTCAATGAAATCATTGGTTGTTGCAGTTTTGTAAGCAAATCTGTTCAAGTATTTCTTCATTATGGTCTTCATATTGCTTTTGCCGACTACAGACTCGAGCATAGTCAGAAGAACGTACCCCTAAAAAATATATGACTTCAAATTGTTTATATACGGGGTGACTGAAAAATAAACGTAATAAAATCTAAGCAGCTCATTTATTTACTCGACTTAGCCCCGGGTGATTTGTTTATGCGGCTTGGAAGAACTAATTTTTCAGTCACCCTTACAATTATGCTTACAGACCTTCCTATACGTAATATATGTCGTTTCGAAATGTTTCTTGATCTGATCAGGAGTTTCTATAAAAGGCACTATAGGAAAGGTCACATTATTTTTATCATGCATAAAGACATCTTTTAGGAGCACATTAGGTTTAAATTGCTTAAAAACTTCGTTCAGTTAAAAATTAAAAGATTGTTAACTCACCGAGTGGTTCCCAAAAATCAGATCCAAAGCCTTTTTGGTCATGAACTCAGCGGTGCTTTCTTGTAACCAAACGTCATTCCACCACTCATTTGTTACTAGAAATAAACGTTGTAATACTCATAAAAATGGGAGTAGTCAAAACCAAGGTTCCCAAACCAGTAATGGGCAATTTCGTGTACTATATTACGAGTAGAGTACTCGTTAGAGTATGTTGAATAATTCGACAGAAGTCCTTTTTTCATAGTGATCAAACCCCAATTTTCTGTAGCCAAGCTGACATTCCTATCATATTCTATAAAGTCTGCAATAAATTTCGTCAGAATAAGTATTATTTATATTTAATAAGTAACCTTAGGGGCTGATTTTAAGTTGATTTATGCCATGACGTCATGCCCTCGGTAGACCGTACCGAGGACACTCCGTTTCAGCATGAAAGTACCCGCGATAATGAGATGCAATGCTGCAAATGACTTCAGAAATCTGCAAAATTGTACTATTATTTCATGATTTGTGCAGCTAATGAAACATAAATCTACTTAGAATCGGCCCCTTATATGGGGTTGTTACAAATGATAGTCATCTTCGAAGGTATAACTTTCAAAACAAAAGACGTATTTGCTCGCTGTAGAGATTAAATGTCAAAACGAACCATGAAACATGTTACAATTATTTGCAACAACCCTGTATAAAACTCACCGATTTTCGTTAAGGGATATTCAAAATCCGTATAATCTGTATAGAGTTTCATAGCTTTCTGAATGCAACTCACTATAGTGTTGACATTCTCCTGCGTGTTATTATATGAATAGATTTGAATAGGGATAGTTTTTGCTCCCACTGTAGCATTCGCAGTGTAAACTTTGTAGTTAGTGATAGCGAAAGCAAGAAGATAAACTGACATAACTGGCGTTGTCTTAAATCTGTATAACCAGCCTTTTGACGTCTCGATTTTTTCCTAAAAATATTTTTGACTTTGTTAATCTTAATTTTTAAACTTACGTAGAATTCTGTGTTTGATATCGCGGTGTAATTTTGATCAGACACTATTACGTTTAACTGAAATTTCGCTTTAAATTTTGGTTCGTCGAAGCAAGGAAAAGCTGTCCTCGCAAAAGTTGGTTGGAAGTCTGTTACTACTAAAGTGCTGAAAACAGTTTACAATTTGGACTAATAACAATAATTACTTACCTAAGAACAACATTTTCACTTGAAAAAGAGGCCTTAAACAAACCTCTTATTTTGTCGCGAAGCGTACCATTAAATTTAATGCTAATTATGTGGTTTCCTGGAGCGATAAACTCCTCGCGAAAAATTTTCATAAGTTCATACTCTTGGTTTAACGTAAAATTGTCGATTTTCTCCTGGTTCAGGAATACTTCGTTAATCGTCAGATGGCTGCTGTGTAATGTGATAGAGTTGGTAAGAGCCGACACCCGAACCTGTATTTGGACAGTTCCAGAAAAATTGCCCGCCTCAATATCAGGGTGGATTTTAATAGAGTAGTGAAGTGGCTTGGTTGTGGTTGGCAGGCGATACGTTACAACTGAATCTAAAATAAAATTTCTCAAAAATGTTAGGAAAGAAAACTTACCGTATGCAATGGCGTTGGAAAACAGCAGCAGGAAAACAAAAACAAATTCCATTATGTTTGAGTGTCTAGAATTATTAAAGCTGATTTAAGGCGAACAGGGTTCAAAATCTAGTTTTGATTTTATTGACTCTAAAAACTCGTAATTAAGAATTCTTTTATATGGTAATGTCAGTCGTCCTTCATTGGAGGAATCCTCAGGATTAACATTTATTACCATGTTTCCGATTTAAATTTAAGAATATTTATGGTCAACAACTCACAATTTCGAAGGATAAAGCGACTTGAGGATTAACTTTTTAAATTTTTAGCGAAAACTAGTTTGTGAAGAACCTAACTTCCACTTACGATTAACCTCGCCAGTTTCTACTCCTATCATTCTGCAATTGGAAAAATTTATAGGACTATAAAATAACTATAAAATGGAGAACTATTACGAAGCAACTCTACCTCTGATGTAATAGGTTGTGAAATGTCCATATACCTTTCAGGCAAATCAACACAGTAAATTTTGGAATTTAAGTAAATTTTGGCTCTTGCCCTTGCGTACTCATTAATGTTATTTTCGTCTTTTGTCTTATACGAGGTCTTATATGACTACCTATGAGGCAAAAAAAATAACAGCGAATCTCACTTTTCTTCTTCTCGACTTCATTAGAATCTCACTTTTCTTCATTAATTTATTTTAGACTAATCGCCACTCTAAACTTGCAATTAAGTCTTCATTGACACCTGAAACTTGCAATTAGCTTAATTGACAGTTTAAACTTGCAATATTAAGCTTTAATTGACCCTTTAAACTTGCAATTAGCTTAATAACCACTTTAATCTTGCAATTAAGCCTTAATTAACACCTTAAACTATCAATTAGCTTAATTGACACTTTAAACTTTCAATTAAGCCTTTGCCTTAAGCCTTTGAACTAAGGCAAGTTTAAAGTGTCAATTAAGCTAATTGCAAGTTTAAGTATGGTAATTAAGCTAATTGCAAGTTTAAGGTACCAATTAAGGCTTAATTGCAAGATTAAGGTGTTAATTAAGGTAATTATTGCAAGTTTAATGTGTCAATTAAAATAAAGCAGCACAACATGGCCCCTATACGCCTTTGTAGTCTTTACCGTTGAGTCGGAGATCTTATCTAATGAGCGAGCTTCGAGGGGATGTGATGATCCGACGAGACAAGTAAAAAACAAGTTGCATGCGAGTTGCATACAAAATTTTATTGTAATATTATTTTAATGCAAAAGTCTAAAACTAGGTAGGTACCAACCTGCTTACTTACAGTATAAAATAAACACAGAAGTAGCGAGACAGTAACCAGGAATGACCGAAATATTTTTGCAAATGCCGTCGAAGATATATCAAAGCCCTTATCCGGCAACCAATTCATATTTTCACTTTTTTCACACATTTCAGAAGCGTTTTGCATACTAAATTACAAAAAAAATTAAATTTCAAAGTCGATGGACCAAAATGACAATTCCGGTTGCACGATTGACTCCAAAAGTTTTTCAGCACTATTGTACGTTATGAAATCCCACAATCGGTCTAGTAATTTGAGCGATAGCTTATTTACAAACGAAGAAACGTCCACCTCATTTATTTACTATTGAAGTGACAGGTCGTCAAGATTCGAGTTTTTTGGCTAAACAAGCAGATTATTCAAGGGATTGAACTGCAAAGGGATTTGCTGAAGGGGATCGTGGTAAGATTTGTCAGGTATTGGTCAGAAAAAACGGCCCAAGAAAAATGACAGTTCAGTTTGAATCAATAGAAAATGAATGAAATGTAAGCTCGTCCGACGTTCGTAATTAAGTAGGTACCTACAATCTACATACATAGGTACAGACAGATTTTACAAAATACTTTTTTGGATTCCACAAAACGTATAGATCTACCTGGTGATATCTAATTTTTAAAAAATTTAGTGACTGCAGTAACCTATCCCATTTCTAATATGGTGTGGGGAGGTTAATAAGGCCATAATCATACTGAGGTAAAAGTTTTGGAGGCTGAATTAAATATGTTGTTGAAAAAGGTGTCTGAATATTCGTTAATGGCTACAAAAATAGCAATACCCGATACCGTCTACGTTTTTTTTGACCAAATGCCGCAGAACCTATACTCTTTAATAAATTCAGCACCTAAGTATCGATTTGTTAAGTGGGCAATTGTGAATTATACATGAGCTACGTTTCAAAAAAAGATTATTAAAGCTAAAAAATAAAATCCCCTGAGTATTGATTCCTGAAAGCTAGAAAGCCTTTATGCATAAAATCTAATAGGATGTTTTCTCAGAAGGTGACTCAGTCATAACTCATAAAGCACATGAGAATTTGAAAATCTCTAAATGCACTAAAGTAGTTCGGTTCGGTCATTCTAAAAACTTCTTGTGTCGACACTCATTGTTTGTAATGCTATTTTTTCAAGAATTAACAAGGGATTTAATTATGACATTGAGCTGAAATTTAGCATTGATACACACGTTGAAAGCAAAGTTTCAGTGAAACTCATTATAATGCGTCTTCACTTCGAAAAAGAATTGATAAAACGAGCGAATATTCCTTCCAACGGGATATGTATAACTTTTTTAAGTCACTGGGGATTTAAAATGGACTGGAGCTATATACCTATATCCGATTTAGTTTTGAAAAATCCCTGTAGGGTTATATGGAGACATATAAAGAACTATTTTAATAAACATCAGCCTCATGCTTGTTTTCTATTTCTACATCCTTCGACTGTCTCTAGAGAGTTGTTATAAGAGTACAAGCTCTTGTATCGCCTTTGGTATTTCCCACAAACAAACTTCGATCGTTGTCATTTTTAATGCACTGAAACCCTGAAAGTGATACTCTCGAGAATTTCTCGATCAACACCCCAAAGTCTCATCCGAATACCGAACTTTAATTGGCTTTCTAAAGCACTTATCATTGCTCTAGTTTTCATCTCTTATTACACCGTAGATTGTGTAATGCAATTTTTGTTTTATTAGGTTTTTACTACTTATTAATCCCGTTTGCACCGTAAATGTTAGTAATAATGATTGCTTGCGTATTTATACTTATGTCCATACATCAAGATATCCAATCCAATCCACGACTCATCAATTAGCAATTATGTTTACATTCAACACGAAAATGTAATTACAAGCAAATGGATGCAGGGTAGCAGTTCTCGTGAAATCATACTCTGTAATAAGTGGCTGTTACATGATGTTAAAATCCGACCTGAATGTGTATAATTAGAGCACCAGTAGAGGGTTAAAATTATTGCCACGGTCAAGTTCATTTCACCTTTATTGTACATCTGAGACGTTCATAAATTGACTAAAACGCAACACTTCCATTATTTAGACGTAGGGGTACATGGTTACAAAAATAATATAATCTGTCGTATTCTGTACCAGTATGCGGAGGACTCTTGTCTTTGATTATTCGCTTGCTCGCTCGCTCGCTCTATCTACTTTCGACTTATTTCCTGTAAGTTTACTTACCACGGTTAAATTTCAGCCCTCTTGACTTTTCATTCCCCTTCACAATTATTCTATTTTTCGCCCAATTGTGTGTAATAACTCTCTTACCGGCATAGTTAAAATACGGTGTAAGTTCGATTTACCAAACGCGCGGTTTGGTTTCCAAGACAACGAAAAATAACAATGCTGTTATGAACATAACAGCAGCCATTGCCATTGCGCCAGAACGCGGACGGTAAGTAAAACAATTGAACTGGCAAAGGTGTCGAGAGCATTTGGAAAATTCGGCGATCTGTCAAACAGGATTTGTTTAATGGCTGACGAAAAATGTTCAATAATTTAATTTCAATTGTGCGAAAAATCATATACGATACACGGTTGCTAAGTACCTACATCTAACATAATCTTGGAAATTGCAAAAACTCGTCTTCGACTCGTTTTTGCAAACCTTCCCTCGATTCTGTTATACTGCATGCACTTACCAATACCTAACTTAATATCGTAATATACTATAACTGCAGTAAATTCTCATTGCCTTGGACTTCTACTCATCCCCTTCATATTTTTTTACGTTTTTTATTTCATTCTTCTACTGTTTAATTCTGTACGGCGAATTTTCAACATTTCGCCTTTTTGACATCACTGTGCGTCTGATGGCGAAAGCACTACTACTAGGTGCAGATTGATAAAATCTGCACCCGACTCCACCAATAAATAATAAAATAATAAACATCTACAGGGAAACCCATCGCATTGATGCACATCTTCCGGGGGCTTGTTCTTTCGAAAAATTGTTTTTTTCACAATTGTGTTTCGAACAATTGTCCTTTCGAACAGCTGTCCTTTTGAACAACTGTATTTTTCGAACAATCGGACCGGAAATTCTATAGGTGGTTGGTTTTAAAATGAGCAGACTGTATAATAATAAAATTGTGAATTGTCGAAAAAAATAAGATGCACTAAAACGGCTCTCTTTTGCATAGCTACCCCTCGTGCAGTGGAGCCAGAGCCCCAGGATTGGCAGCCGACATGCATTTTAAATCCGACGTTATTGCATTTGTTGGTCCTGCTTGTTTGTTCGCTCTTGAACCTGTCGCACGTTTAGCAGCTTACTGGAACACCCCTATTATCACCGGCATGGGGGATCAGGTGGGTTCAGATTTATAATAAATAAACGTGTAATCTGTTAAATTCAGCCGCCTAATGAGGGCGAATTATCGGTGACGTCCGGAATCTTGGGAAGGCTGCAGAAGTGGAACAAAAGCGACAGTGCCGTAAGTATTTTGCGTCAGATGTAAATAAATTACTATTGTCAAACAAAATGCACTGGTAAATGGGTTTCCACTTGAAATTGTCCAATTAGGCATTAACGTTTAATGAAACAATTCCGGGGATGAGTTTGAAATTGGTTGAAATGCTTTGATTGCACAATCTCGTGAATTCCATTGAGAGATGTTAATACCCGCTTTAATCTTACAAAAGGAGATGTCGCTACTTTCATTTTTAAATGAACTTTTGACACGAACTGCTTCTAATAATTCAAAGCTAAAAATTGTTATAATGTAAGCTAGGTAGGTAATGGAAATTATTGTTTTTATACAACTTGATTTTATAAACGCCTTCATATTATACCTAAGTACCTACTCTTGAACAAATTTTTGTGCTAATCAGAAAATAAGGAAAATATTCCTGATTTGCTGTTTCAATAGGATTTTTTACAGGGCATCTTGAAAGACAAAAGCAAATATTCAACCTTAACGAGGATGTCGTATTGCCAATGTCGGCTCAAATTGGTTTTCGCCAGCATTTTCAGGCAATTTGGATGGCGACACATTGCCCTGATTCTGGACAGATCTGATTTATTCTCTCTCACTGTAGGTAAGAAACCTTGGCTTCATAATTTTTCCCATTTGTCTATTACCTCATCAATGCCTAATACCGCTTGCATTTGATTTTGTATCCAGAACGGCAAACTACAGGATCGACTATACCAAAGAACTATACTAAAGTCCCGTCGCATATTAACGAAAGCGGGGGTTGTGTGACTCAGGTTTTTTTTCTTTTGGTTTGTAAACAGGATTTTACATCGTCAAAACTCCCGTCACTCACTGTCAGTGTCAATAAACAGTAACAATAATGGAGACTGAAAGGGGTCTTTGTTGTCAATTATTGTCCATGACAGGAATTTTGACAGAACTGAAATCCCGTTTACAAACCAACAGAAAAAAAACCTGAGACACACAACCCCCACTTTCGTTAATATGCGACGGGACTTTACCATTATTATGCATTCGTACGGGTGTCCCAATTGTCTGTATTTGGTCGATATTTCTTTTACTAGGTATTAAAGTTACGAAAAATTGCTAAATACAGGATGTTTTCCTAAGATGAAACGTCGCAAACTTAGGTTTTTTAAATGGCACATCTGGCATATCAATTTTTTGGATTGTATACGATGAACTTATCAAGTTATATTTATAAATCATGTTTTCATTTGAGAGCTTTAAAATGGTAAAGCGAAAAATGGGGGTTGGCATTTAAATTTTTAAAGTTGATGTGCCAAAAAGGCACTTTCCGTGAACCGATGTGGCCCAAATTCTAATCAGCACCTACAAATCTCCCACTGAATATGTATGCCAAATTTCATCTCGATACGTTCAGTAGTTTGAGCTGCAGCGTGATCACAGACAGACAGACAGATATACAGACACACAGACAGACATTTTTCAAAAACCACTTTTTCGGATTCCCAGGACCCTGAAACGTAAAGATTTTATGTTTTTGACGATTCGATTTTATTAACTTGCTTCGCGAAGCGTAGAAGTTAAAACCTGAGACAACCTGAAAGAAGAAAGGGAAATTTAGAACCTTTTTTTTTCGAGAAACCTGTTATCATAAAATGTGTTAGTGTGTGACACGACCACGAGGACGAGGTGGCCGAGTGGTTAAGGCGTTGGACTGCTAATCCAATGGGCTCTGCCCGCGTGGGTTCGAATCCCATCCTCGTCGATGCTCAGATTTTGTTATTTTTTAATGCAAATTGAACTTGAGAGCTGATCAACAAAAACAAAAGCCGCTTCAAAATTTCAACTGAAGGTTTAAAAGTTACTTAAAACCTATTTCATTATGTGATAGTTTAACTATACCTAGATTTTTGTGGACGGCATTTATTAATTAAGTATAAAGCATATTTTCCATTTTATGGCTAAATCGCCTTAAATCATCGTACCTACCACCGTGATTAGAAAAAACGAGTAGGTACCTACAGCGAATGACTTTATACACAAGCATTTTTTAACATTTTAGATGGAAAAACGTGTGTCTAAAGTTACGTCACTGTACTCGTTTTTTCTGATCACGATGGTACCACATGATTACTGCGAAATGAAAAGAATTATTACGTTTAATCAATATCTAGATTACTAGATAACCGACGTGTTCTACATTAAGCGACTACAGCAGGACAACAACCATGTCAGGATGGCCGAGCGGTCTAAGGCGCCAGACTCAAGGTATACCTTGCCTGGATAATACAGGTCAATATAGTGAATGAGCGTTCTGGTCCTCTCTGAGGGCGTGGGTTCGAATCCCACTTCTGACAGCTTTTTATACAATTTTTTTTGTACTAGATAAATTGTGATAATATTATGAGCACTTCATGTTTCATCAATCA
The DNA here is from genome assembly GCA_963924575.1 of Pycnomerus fuliginosus. Classification (NCBI taxonomy): domain Eukaryota; kingdom Metazoa; phylum Arthropoda; class Insecta; order Coleoptera; family Zopheridae; genus Pycnomerus; species Pycnomerus fuliginosus. The sequence goes on along the minus strand of OZ004617.1, from coordinate 14,264,635 downwards.
TTGAAATGTAAGTAAATTTTCGACACAATCAAGTAAAAGGAGCAAAACGGGGCTGCCCCGGGTGAGGATCGAACTCACGACCTTAAGATTATGAGACTTACGCGCTACCTACTGCGCTACCGAGGCGATGCCAAGGGTGGACAACAAACTCTTTTTAAGGATAACTCCGTAGTTGTTATCCTTTGATAGGATCCTATATAATTCCTAAAATAATCGGGTTTATTAAATTTAGTCCTTGGATGCTGGCATTCTTAAGCTCATTTGTAAATATAAATTTTGTCTTAATTAACTTACATACCTGTACTCTCTCTATATCTTAGCGTATTGGCGTTTCGTTCGCTCGCTCACACGTTTCCTCATAAGTACCTACAACGTGAGCGTATATACAGTAAGGTTCAAAAGTTGCTTCCCCCCCCCTTTCGAACTCTATGGTGGAGGGGCACTTCGGAAAAACTCTGGGGCACATCACCTTTTTTAATTTCATGCAGTCTGAGGGTGCTGTCAAATACTTTTTTCCACATCCGGTTTAGCCGGAAATGACCCTGAAATTGGTTTTTTAAATTGATATGTACCTACATTTTTTTTTCAACTAATTCGGAATCTACGAATTTTTGTAAGTCGAAAACACGTGTCGCACTTGACCGGTAGGTAATCAAGTCACGGTCACCCCAGATTTTCAAAAACATAGAAGAAATCGGTGAAAAACAAAGATTTTTGAAAATTGCAAAAACACGTCAACCTTATTTTTTTGATACAAATTCAACTCGGCAGTTCAATTTCTTCTTTACTTCGTTTTGAATTTTTCAAATTCTCTGATTTTTTACGATTGGTGATTTTTACAAACGGAAATTAGAAAAATGTAATCGGGCAATCGAATTCGCATCAAAAAAATAAGGTTGACGTGTTTTTGCAATTTTCAAAAATGTTCGTATTTCACCGAAGAACATGTATCATACTTGATAAGAAGTCAAGTCGCGACCACCCTGGATTTTCAAAAACATCGAAGAAAACGGTCAGAAAGCAAGAATTTTCAAAACCGCAAGTACACGTCTACCTTATTTTTTTAAAGCAAATTCAATCGGTCAATTACATTTTTACAAATTCTTTTTTCTATTTTGACTGATTGTGAACATTTAATAAATTTCAAAAAAGCAAAAACAAATAAAAGGAAATGTAATTCCGCAGTTGAATTTGTATTAAAAAAATAAGGTTGACGTGACAAGTTGCACTGGACGATCATGGATTTTCAAAAACGTCTACTTGCGGTTTTGAAAAATCTTGCATTTTGACCGATTTCTTCGATGTTTTTGAAAATCCAGGGTGGCCGCGACTTGAGTTCTGGTCAAGTATGATACTTACATGTTTTTTACTTAAAAAAATTCGTAGATTCCGAATCCGTTGAGAAAAAAGTATGATTCCATTTAAAAAAACGATTTTAGGGTCACTTCCGAATTAACCGGAAGTCCTAAAAAATTTTTAAAAACAGTTTTGAATTTCCCGTATTTAATTGTGCCTGAGTACCAAGTTTCAAAGTAAAATCTTAAGAAATAACGGAGATAACTGACCGTCCCGGCACTTTGTACTAACCCTGTAATATATTCAGAGTGGAAACACCCGGATAAAAAAGAAGACATTAGGTAGGTACAGTACATACTTGTTAAAAGACTTTTTTTGTGGACCAATTAGGTAGGACTTATTAGGTATACCTACCCATAATTTGTATTAAAACACTTGTCAAAATAGCAGGAAACTTATTAGGCAATTTCTTAAGCGCAACACTCTTGCAGAATCTTGTATAGAAGACCATTATTAGAACTACCCAAATACTTTTAGTAGAAAATCGATAATACCTACCTATACTATTGTTAAAAGACTTTTTGTGGAGCAATTAGTAGGTATACCCAATTTGTTATAACAAAAAAAAACACTTGTCAAAATAGCAGAAAACTTATTAGGCAATTTTTTAAGGGCAAAACTCTGGCAGACTCTTGTAGAAGACCATTATTTTAAAACTACCTACCTTCTACCTTCAGTAGAAAACCGATAATCTTTACACTTGAATCAAAAATATATTTTCTTCAAACGTCAAGATTCTGTAAGAGTTTTGCCGGTAAAAAACTGCCTAATAAGTTTTCTGATATTTTTCGTTCGTCAACATTTTGAGCAAGTGATGGTTGGGTCTTGCTTAGGGTTTTCAATCCCGGGATCCCGGACGATTTTCGATCCCGAAAATCCCGCCATTTTAGAACCGGGATTTTTGAGATTTTCGGGATTTTCGGGATTAGATAAACAAGCACAAAACCAGTTGCAAGCTTTTAGCGTGTTTATTTGGTATCAAATTTCGACCTTTCTGCAATACACGCACCTATAAATATAGCATTATTTTATTATTTTTTTTTTATTTATTAACGGAAGCCAAGTTGCTTCAGTTTAGAGTCTATTATCAAATAGGAAATGACCCTATTCGAAAATAAAGAATGGAGGAAAAATTTGCAGTGTGGATTCGGAACGTGCTTTTTCGAACGCTGGCATCAATGCACAAAAATTAGATCTATGCTGGTGGGACGGCACTTTGGACGCATTGTCGTTTTTAAGGTCTTTTTTCCAGGAGAAGGCAACACGAAAATAACTTAACTTCCTTTTTTTAAATATTACTTTGTTTATCACTGACACTGTTCATCCTTTTTTTCATGCAATATAAATAGATTATAGATATTTATCCAAACTAAATCTAAAAAAAAGTATATTGATGCGGCTGAATTTTTATATAATTTGTAATCTAATCCCGGGATCCCGAAAATCCCGTGAGACCAATCCCGGTTCGGGATTGAAAACCCTAGTCTTGCTTCCATGCCAATTGATTGGGAAAAATATTGACATTAAAATTGATATCTCCAAGAGAACAACGTAAACAAAGGTCACGTTCTCCAATCAGTTGTCTCAATTCATTTCAACATTGACTAAAGTCAACCAAGTTACACCATAGGGCTGATTGACAACGACTAAAGTATGCACATGATGCATATAGAGCTTAATTTTTAGCAATAATTCTCCAATTTACCCGTAATGATTAGTCACGGCTGATGTTTTCATCAAATTGGATCAGTCATAAGTGAAAATTAAGCAGTTTTTTGGGGACAGCCCATATTTTTTCATCTCCTTTAACAGCAAATTTTCAATGTTCTGATTTTTCACTCTCCTTCACGCCCAAACTCAAACGTTAAACGTAAACTGCTTACTCACAAACTTTCAGGAAAAATTTTGGAACACGGTTTGAAGAAAGAGGACCTCCTCAGCTTTGTCCGAGAGCTTGATGGCAACGACAACGAACCTATAGATAGATATCTTAAAGATGTCGGAATGTATGCACGTGTGGTGATCTTAAGTGTCAGGGGCAGTCTGGTCAGAAGATTCATGTTGGCAGCACACGCCCTGGAGTATACAACTAGTGGTGAATGGACCTTTCTAGACGTAGAAATTTTTCAGGTAACTCAACTGAGGAAGAAAAAGGGGCTAGAAAAACATTTTCTATTATTTCTAAGGGGTCTTACTGGAAGGATCATGATTGGGAGGCCAAAGACGAGGACGACGCCGCTGCTCGCAAAGCCTACGAAGCCCTTCTTCGAGTCTCCCTCCTCCAACCAACCAGTGACCAGTTTCAGGACTTTGCAGACAGAGTCAAAGAAAGGGCCTTGATCGACTACCGCTACCGCATCAGTGACAATGAGGAAATTAATTTTGTAATCGGGGCATTTTATGATGGCGTCTACCTCCTTGGTATGGCCCTAAATGAGACTCTATCCGAAGGAGGTGATATTCGCAACGGCGTTGACATAACTGCAAGAATGTGGTCTAGAGATTTCGATGGTAAAATTAAAGTTTTAGGCTTCAATTCTAATTGATGCCGTAAAAATTTACGTTACCATAAAATAGTTAGACGCGTAATTTTGAGATAAGAAAGTAGATTTCTTTAATTATGACAAGTAAAATTAAAGAAATCTACTTGTTTTGACCGCTAGCGACATCTTAAATTTACGCGGGTAACTTTTTTGTGGTACCGTCAATTTTTACGGCATCAATTAGAATTCAAGCCTTATTCTCAATTTCAAATATTCTTCAAAGGAATAACTGGACACGTCAGAATCGACGATAACGGAGACAGAGACGCAGATTATTCAGTTTTGGACCTGGATCCTATAACTGGAAAATTTGAGGTTGTCGCCCATTATTACGGCGTCCACAAAAGATATTCTCCAGTTTTGGGGAAGAAGATTCATTGGCCGGGAGGGAGGGAAGGGCCACCTCCCGACATTCCAAAATGTGGTTTTATGGGCAATAATCCGGAATGTCACAACCATGGAATTGGTAAGGTACCACTTGTGGTAGTCAACGTGTTAATTATTTCTATCAAAAGAAGCATACATGATGATTTTTTACGGAACCTTTACGTTTGGGATCTTTCTTGCGTTAATTACGACATTTATCTGCGTTTGCAATAAGTAAGTTTTGAAGAGTTTCTGAAATAATTGTTGATGAAAATTTTAGGCAGATGAGGATTGCTGCTGATCTCAACAATATGTCGTGGCGGATTAAACCTGAAGAGGTGCTTTTGGAAACGGGGAAGACTTTTGGCTCGAAGCTGGCCCTCCAGAAGTTATCTGATGTAAGATACTAGCATTTTCTTATTTTCCTTCACATTCTTTTTTGTTTGGGCTCTCTTTGGTGTCTTTTCTACTTCTATTGTTAAATTATTGGTTTAAAATAAAAAAAATCTAATTTCCGAGATCTCTTATGTCATTTTATACAAAAGTTATATTGAAAAAATTTTACAACAGAAATGGCAAACTCTAGACGCATGATAGTCTAACCCGCTAAAAGACACGTAATATTTGTTATTTAACGCCACCAAAATATACAGATGATCCATTTGAAAATCTCGAGAAAAATAAAACTTCACAAAACGCTTTGACCGAGGCTTTGACCCTGTATATTATTTATCAAAAATTTAAAAATTGATGATGCGCTATTAAAGAAGAAGATTTTAGATCATTTGTAGCGCAAATTTCATTTTCAAATCTCAAGTGGCTGAGCCCGTACCAGCCCTTCGAAGTGGCAACGTTCGCGCAATAAATTTCAAAATATTATGATACACAATGATCAGATCTGACTAAAAATGCGAAATATACCGAGTGTTTCATTTAAAAAATTACAAGTTTGGTTCATGGTTCCTAAGTGTTAGTGGTGGAGCAATCTTCTGACCACGCACCTCTGGGACAGCCTGTATCTGTTTAATTTAATCGGCTAATAGAGTTTTAGTTCATAATATGAGTTTTGAAGATCTTTCGGCTCCTTAGGGGGCCGCCCACTATATTTTCTGTCCAAATTTCAGCCAAATCGCGGTTGGTTGGCATCGTGTGCACTTACGACGACGGACACTTTGTAACAACTATTTTTTCGACTTTTTCCAATCCCGAAAACTTAAATACAGAGTGTTCCCTAAGTACACAGCCAAACTTCAGGGGATGATTTTTCAAATTATTCTAAGACAAAAACTTCCTATGGACTTATGTCCTGAACTGCTTAGTTTCCAAGATACAGGGTGTGCAAATTTTTTAAGTGTTTGCACATTTTGATTTTCTTATTTTTTTTATGAAAGTCCTTAAACTAATTAAGCTTTTCACCGCATTGGTCATTCTGATATTTAAAATGTGGATTAATTAAAGTTAAGTAGATAATCTTTATTTTTTCGAATTTACCTGTCTTCAATTAGTTTTCTCGTTTTTTCAAAAACGGCTCATTACAACGAAAAAATTAAAGAGGACGCTTTTATGCAATTTTAACCAGTCGGTAATAAATACGATTATTCATATTTGCAAAAAACCAGTGGCGCACCCTACTTGACGGGAAAAGTATGCACCTCGTTACCTACATACACCCATGGACTTGGTACAAAACTTTCAGTGTACTAAGCAGATGGTCCCTTAAGTGGTATAAACCTATTCTAAGTTTCAACAAAATATCTTGAAGCGTTTTTGAAATATCAGCAAAAAACTAATTTTTTTTGGAATTTAAACACCCTGTAACTTAGAAACTAAGCACTTTAGGACATTTGTCCATAGGAAGTTCTAGTCTTATAATAATGAATCACCCCCTGAAGTTTGGCAGTGTACTTAAAGAACACCCTGTGTACCGGGTGGCAACGAAACTAGACTCACCCACATTTTTTTCTGTATTTATTAAAATATTCGATTGAAATTTGTCACACATATAACATGAACATGACAAACTGCATTATTTGACATTTAGAAAGATATTGAATAACTTCTGGGCCCTACACTGAATTTTAAACGGAACAGGCGGTATGTCTTTAATATTTTCGAGTTTTGCATCAAGTTCTGAGTATGACAGAATAATTTTTTTCAAACTTTTCATTTCATGTTTTCGAAAAACTTGATTTTTATTTCTTTATCTAGAGTGCTATGACCTCTCCTCCCTACTAATCACAATTTCCAAATTACTCATTTTTTCGAATGGATCAAGGACTTGATGCATTTGAAAAAAATTAGGAATTTGTAAAAACTGCTTTGTATCCTTTTAAACGAATCAGGACAAGTGACAGATAGAAGTAGAAGCCTAACATAAATTTGGACGAGGTGATTGTTGGCTCTAGATTAGTTTTTGAGAGGTCATAGCATTATAGATGAAAAGTCAAAAATCTAATTTTTTGAAAATATGAAATCTGAAATTCAGAATTTAATACCAAACTCGAAAATATTGAGATATACAGGGTGGGTAATTTTTCGTTGCTCACCATTGGGATCTCCTAAACGGTAAAAGATACGGGGTCGGTCAAATTACAGAAAAGTTGCGCTATTTGTTGATGATTAAGAATCTGAAGAGAATTCCCCGATATTTTGATTCGTTCCCGAGTTATCACAAAAAATCTGAAAATTGCCAATTTAAAAAAAATTAATATCTTCCTAACGATTCATGTTGTTTAAATGAAACCTGGAACTTTTATATTTTTGACAGCTGTCAATTAAATACCATCGACAGAAATTTTCTAGGCCCTCTAGATTTTGAACAGCGACAGTCAACTTTTGATTCTTTTATGGCCGCCATATTGAATTTTGACACTATCAAATAGTTTTAGTTTTCATTTAAATAACATCAATCGTTAGGAAGATATGAATTTTTCTTTAAATTGGCAATTTTCAGATTTTTTGTGATAACTCAGGAACGAATCACAATATCGGAGAATTCTCTTCAGATTCTTAATCGCCAAGAAATAGCGCAACTTTTCTGTAATTTAAGCGACCCCGCATCTTTTACCGTTTGGGAGATCCCAATGGTGAGCATCGAAAAATTACCCACCCTGTATAGGGGTGTTCCATTTAAAAATTCAATTATAGGTCCATTTCCGCTGAAACCGGAAGTGATTCATAATCTCTCCAAATATCAAAAAATGCAGTTTATCGCGTAATATGTGTGCCAAATTTTATTGGAATATTACGCCGGGGGAGTCATCAGCTAGTTTTTGAATATATTTTTTAATACTTCTACTTTCTCTTTTTGACAGTCTCACGGCCTTCGCAGCGGAAGGGCATCCATAACATCCTACAGTTCCCTTCAAGCGACAAAAATCTTCACGACAGTCGGCGCCTACAAGGGCAACAGAGTCGCTATTAAAAAAATTGTGAAAAAGAAAGTGGACGTCAACAAGAAACTTCTCTGGGAGATAAAGCAAGTTAGAGATGTGACTCACGAAAACACTGTTCGTTTTCTGGGAGCCTGCATCGAGTGCCCCACCGTACTAATTCTCACAGAATACTGTCCTAGGGGAAGCCTCAAAGATGTGCTGGAAAACGAAGCCATTCTACTCGACTGGAACTTTCGGATGTCCCTCATTCACGATCTCGTCAAAGTATTTATCATTGTCCTTTAAAATTAAACAAAATTCCTTTTAGGGGATGAGTTATATTCACAGTTGTGAAGTCTCAGTTCATGGTAAATTACGTTCTTGTAATTGCTTGATAGACGGTCGATTTGTGTTGAAGATTTCTGATTTTGGATTGGCTACACTTACCACCCCTTTGGAAGTTCCCAAAGATTCAGATTACTATAAAAGTGAGTTTAATGTACTTTTTCAAATAAATAAAGTACAGTTTTAGAAATGCTGTGGGTGGCGCCTGAGCTTCTACCGTTAATGGTGATTCCTGGTACGCCAGCCACTCAAAAAGCGGACGTGTATAGTTTTAGCATAATTTTAGAAGAAATTATTGTGCGGGGCGGGCCCTTTGAGGCTGCTCGACAATTTTTGGAACCACAGGGTAGGAAATATTGCCCAAGAATCCAGAGATAGAGTTTATTTGCAGAAATAATTTCAAGAGTTGCCGCAAGGGAGAATCCACCATTTCGGCCAGCAATTGGACGACGAGACTGCCCTGAAGATCTCTTGGAGTTGATGGAGCGTTGCTGGAACGACAATCCTGAAGATCGACCCAATTTTGATTCCATTAAAATCATATTGCGCACTATTATGAAGTAAGTTGTTTTTCACTATCACTAGAAACACCCCAATTCACCCAAACACTTGATTTTCACTGGAGCTATGCAACCCTCTGTGACAGTTAGACCAATCACAGGTCGAGAAATGGTCACGCGTGGGTAAACAGGTATAAACATAACGGGTCCTCCCTAAAGTAGCGGGCCTGTATCGGTGTTCATAAGCCTATCTCTAGACTTATAAATGACTATACTTTCCATCGCATCTAGCATCTGCACCTTGTTAACGCTAAACAACTAGTGATAGTGCATTTTTCCACCGAAGTTGTCCAGTGTTTCCATTGTGATCTAAAGTATGTAGGCCAAACACGAAGGTCTCTCAACACCAGATTTAAGGAGCACATGCTTTACACATTGACCATAGAATAAGTGATAACATTAAGTTAGTTTTGTAGCGTTAACAAGGCGCAGATGCTAGATGCGATGGAAAGTATCGTAATTTATAAGTGTAGAGATAGGCTTATGAAGGCCTGATCGCATATTTACCTCGGTTTACGCTATTTTAACGAGGACTCGTTATATTTATACGTGTTCACCCACGCGTGACTATTTCTCGACCTGTGATTGTTCTAACTTTCACAGCCGAGGGGTGGAGCTGCGCGAGTAGGCCTATAAATATTTCAGTTTTCCGGCAGGTAGGGTTGTTTAGCTTCGGCTTTGATGAGCACATTGTGTTCGAAACGCGTCAGCAGTGAAAATCAAGTGTTTCGGTGTAGCGGGGTGTTTTTAGTGATAGTGCATTTTTCCACCGAAGTTGTCCAGTGTTTCCATTGTAAGTTGTTTTTTCCAATTTTTTTCATCCATTTCTTGAACATAGAGGCTACTGCGAAAATTTAATGGACGATCTGCTCAGGCGGATGGAACAATATGCAAACAATCTCGAAGCTTTAGTGGAAGAAAAAACAGATCAATTGAGTCAGGAAAAAAAGCGATCCGAAGAGCTTCTCTACCAAGTCTTGCCACGACCTGTTGCTCAACAATTAATGTCAGGAGAACTAGTCCAACCCGAACAATTTGAATGTGTTACTGTTTATTTCAGCGATATTGTAGGATTTACAGCTTTATGTGCCAAAAGCTCTCCAATGCAGGTTGCAAAAATAATTTTGGTCTTGGTTTTCATTAACAAAATTGTAGGTGGTTGACTTCTTAAATGACCTGTACAGCACTTTTGACCGCATCATCGGCTTTTACGATGTCTACAAAGTGGAGACAATAGGCGACGCTTATATGGTAGTTTCCGGCCTGCCAGAGAGAAACGGAAATTACCACGCTCGCGAAATTGCTGTTATGTCATTGGCTATTTTGGACGCCATTCAATCTTTCACCATTCAACACAACCCAGATTATACGTTGAAGGTGAGAATTGGGATCCACTCGGGCCCTGTTTGTGCTGGAGTTGTGGGGCAAAAAATGCCGCATTATTGCCTTTTTGGCGACACGGTAAACACGGCCAGTCGTATGGAAAGCACTGGCCAACGTAAGTATTATAACATCAAACGATCGAAAATTAGCTTTTGGATTTGAAACTCTCGTCTTTGTTTCTTCTTCCGTAGTTTTGTAAACCATCAACGACATGACTTTCAGTTCCAAACAAGTTAATTTTGGATCGCTCGATTCATAATAATAATAATAATAAAATGACTAAAAAATATCATTTTCAGCGTTAAAAATACATGTAAGTGGGGCCACGAAAGAGATTCTGGACAAATTTGCCATTTTCAAGCTTGAACTCAGAGGAGAAGTGGAGTTGAAGGGGAAGGGGTTTGTGACCACTTATTGGCTGTTGGGAAGTACGGAACCTGTGGCTAAGCCACCTACACCGTCGTTTGTTATCAACGCGGTCGACCAAGAAACTAATCCATATCCCCTTATATTTATGGGCAGTTAGATATTGTAATTTAGGGCCCATTTACAAGTTAAGACGCATTAATATACAGGGCGTCCCAGAACTCGCGTATAACCTGTTAACGGCAGACTCCTGAGCCTAATCTGAGACGAATTTTCCCTTGCGAAAATTGCAAGGGTTCAATAGTTTTCAAATGGGAAGCAATTCAAATTTGCCAATCAGAATGAATCTCTAAATTAGGTAGGAAGGTAAAATAAGAGGATGTACAGATGTTGCTAGGATTCCGAAAAAACAATAAAGCTTTAAAAATAAAGCGTCATAACGTCCATAACAACTTTTTGGGTATCCCAGCAATATCTGAACATCCTCTTATTTTCACTTCCTACCTGATTTAGATATTCATTCTGATTGGCGGACCTGAATTGTTCCCCATTTGAAAACTGTCGAACCCTCGCAATTTTTGCTAAGGAAAACTCGTCTCAGCTTGGTCTCAGGAGTCTGCCATTACCAGGTTATACGCGAGATCTGGGACACCCTGTATATTTTTCTTGTATCATTTTATGTTCAAAAAGACCAATGTGCAAAAGATTTTTACTTATGTAAAAAGAACATGAAATATAAATCTCCCAGCATGCAAGCCTATTGTTAAAAGACATTCCAAGTCAGTTCCAAAACTGACATTATTAAAAATCCCACGGGATTATGTAAATACCACCTTTCCTTTCAGTCGCTTTCATATCAAAGGCGTGCGTTCTTGGGGGGCCTTACACATTTTCTGAATTTTTGTTTGTAAACGTTTTTTTTAAACAATAATATGAAGGCTATCATCGGCAGTCCAAAAATCACCAAAAAGTACTCTTGTTGCATGTGGTTAAGATGCACCGTTTTCGAGTAAAATGCCCCTCATTAATTTACTGTAGGAGAATTACAAAATAAATCCAAATGAAAACTTTAATTGTTCTACGTGGAATCAACTTTAGATAATGTAGCATCCTCTTAAATTTTATAATAAAGCCCTCAGAATGCATCTTTTTGAATTTGGAGATAATTCAATTTTAGCTTTATTTTATCAAACCTAAATGCGATTAAACCTAGGTCTAGAGTGCCCACATAAATTTCGACCGAGTGTTTCTTGTATTTAAGGGTTGGACATCCCATTTAAGTTTGATTCCAAGTAAAAAAATGGAAATTGCAAAAAATTATTTAAAAAATTTTTGCCCCAAATCTATGAGTACCAGTTAACTGCAATAACTTGCATCCTACTCATCCTAGCGATATTTAGCAAGAGTGCTTCTTGGTGTATCATGGACCCACCGATGACCACCGATAATTATTGTTGCTTTGCAAAAAAAGTGCGTACAGAAAAAAATTATGCAAAAAATGTGTAAGACCCCACCAAGAACGCACGCCTCTGATGCTACTGAAAATCTGAAAAAATTCAGAATGAAGACCTTCATGCCGCCAAGTTATGTTATGTTCCAGACGTCAAACTGATAGTCATACTTTTTGAGGAAATTAGAAAAAATAATTTTTTGGGTACCTTTTTGGGGGGCATAGCTCCCACATAAATCCATTAGCGTATTTTTTTTTTAAACTTCCCACCTTGAATATCTTTGGACGTAAAAAAGGTATTGAATTGAAATAAACTCTGGTCATCACAGCGCGCCTATTGCGCATATATTGAGGGAATTTTTTTCAATTTCGGTTTAACCGGAAATGACCTTAACTTTGTTTTTTCAAATAGAATTATAGTTTTTTTTCAACGGATTCGTAATCCACGATTATTTCTGAGTTCGATATTTTAAAAACCTGGGTGGCTGTGACTGTACTTCCGGTTATGTATGATACTTGTTTCTAACACAGAAAAAATCGTAGATTACGAATTCGTTGAGAAAAACGATAAATCCATTTCAAAAACAAAATTAAGGTCATTTCCGGTTAAACCGGAAGTGGAAAAAATTCTCTCAATATACGCCCAGGTGTCCCCCCGCCCTCCGTGCTGTGATGACCAGAGTTTATTATTACATTTCAATATTTTTTTTACGTCCAAAGATATTCAAGGTGGGAAGTTTAAAAAGAAACACCAGGTATGAAAGTTAGAACTTCTGTATTTTAGACAGCTGTCAATCGAATGGCACTGACCAGTTGACAGATATTTTGTAGGCCTTCTAGATTTTGAGTAACGACAGTCAAATTTTGATTCCCTTATGGCAGCCATTTTGAACCCAACACCATCGGATACACAAAATAATTGCTTTTCAAAAAGGCATCTCACATGAACTTTTTGGAAAAACATGTCCAAGTTGAATTGACACTCTCGGTCCAGAGAGTCAAAATTGGATTCTGAACAAATTATGTACTTAAGATTTTTTTCAATATCTTGATTGCAAAGCAAAATATTGAAAAATGGCTTACTTCACAATGTTGGCCGCCACGCCACCAGTGTTGCTGCTACTTGCTAGCGGCCCACTAGGAACAAAATTACTGTTACTATTGAGTGAAGTAACGGATTTTCATTAAAAAGTAATTTGAAGGAGGCTGGTTTTTAACAAATGGAAAATGACGTCCGTATTTTCTAGGTTCATCTGCGCTCTTGCTGACAGATAGCATAACAGCAACTGACAGAGAGACAGCTGACAGCGATCTGTCATATCCGGTCATTGATCTGCATGCTACGGTTTGTTTATCGATTATGTGTAAAATTTGATTGTGTTGTGAAGCTATCCTACTGGTTTTTTATTTATGATCTAAATAAATTTAATTTGGTGCATTAAAGAACAATCATACGTTTATTTCCAAAAAGTGAGGTTATGTTATAATAGGAAAATATCCTCATTTAGTTTTCAACGCCTCTGCCAAATGAAAATTTATTGCATCTTATAAAGATTACCGATGGCACAAAAATTTGTACACATCTACCTCTACCCTTAAAAGTAACAAGAATGTGAGACTGTCAATATTGTCATCATCTTAATAATTGGGACACACTGCATAATACACACATACATAATAGATATTAAGCATGTGGAGAAATTCCAAATATGCACACCTAACTCTTAGAATCGATTATTACGTCAATGAAAATTACAGGAAACTATTTTTTACGAGGTCAGATAAAATAACTATTTAATCGTCAAAGTCGTAAACAAACAACTTAGTAAACCGTTTTTATTTAAATAGCAATACATCCTCAACAAAATATACCCCAGTACAAAAATTATACGTAAAGTACAAATCATGTAAATTATCACCTTTGATTAGACTGCCATCTACCATCAGATATGGAATTTTTCCTTAGAAATTTTAACCTAAACATTATCAACAGAAGAATTGGAATGCTGAGTATCAGTTCCAGAGCCCCCATTTTCATATAAAAAATTTTTACAAAAGTTCTAGCCAACGGAAATAATGGACAGTGCTTGGTTAACAAATGAAAACATCTATCACAGATCTAGATGCTTGGGAATGTTCTTTAGTTGTTGACTTTTGGAGACTCTTTTACAGGAACTGTTGTTGGTTGGTCTTTTACATTCTGAGCTTGAGGCGGAGTTTTTGTTGGGGCCGGAGTAGCGGCAGAAGGAGGAGTTTGAGCTGGAGTAGGAGCAGGAGTTGGTTTTGGAGCAGGGGCTTGCGCAGGTTTAGGGGTAGCAGCTTGAGTTGGTTTTGGTGTCGTAGGGGGCTGTGTCACAGGTTTGGGAGTGGTGGGAGGTTGTGTGGTAGGTTTAGGGGTAGTTGGAGTTTGCGTTACGGGTTTAGGGGCAGGTGGAGGTTGTGTCACGGGTTTAGGCGTAGTGGGAGGTTGCGTCACGGGTTTAGGAGTAGTGGGAGGTTGCGTTAAGGGTTTAGGGGTAGTGGGAGGTTGCGTCACAGGTTTAGGGGTAGTGGGAGTTTGCGTCACCGGCTTAGGGGTAGTGGGAGGTTGCGTCACAGGTTTAGGGGTAGTGGGAGTTTGCTCTACAGGTTTAGAGGTAGTAGGAGCCTGTGTCGTAGGCTTGGGAGTAGAAGTAACTTGTTGAAGCTCCTCCCACCCAATTTTGGATAATGGAATACGCCCTATATAATCATTGAAAGGTGACCCAAGATACAGGGTGTCTTTAGAAATATGTACATCACTGATCCCCGTCAATTTTTTACCCAACGTATGCAAACTGTCCAAAATTTCCCCATTCTTCCCCACTCTCAAAATGGTGCAACGAGGCGGATAAAAAAGTGAGCTCATCGTAAAATGACCAATCAAATGCGCGCCACGCTCACTGAACTCATTGGGATACACCTTCTCCACTAGTATGAAACCGGTTTCGATCAATCCTAAAACCCTCGCAAACAGTTTTCTTACTATTGGGAATTCGCCAAAGATCTGGATGAATCCGGGATTGTCCTTATCGACGGGCACCACCAACGGGACCAAAAATCCTCCTTTTCCATCGGAACCCAAGTTGTCTGGCATTCCAGGCAAACCGCTTATGAAGATGTCACGGCTTCCTTCCTTCGGACCTTTGAGGTAGTAACGCTGGATTCTGTTGCGGCCCGTTTCGGAAACAAGGACAAACTCTTCATCGTCCGAGAGAATTATTCCGTTGGCGAAGTGAATGTCCTTGATGAGGACGGTGTTTTTCCTTGTTTTGGCGTCGTAATGCACTAACCTAAAATGAGAAATACCTTTTTGGGGAAAAGTTGTAAAAAAGGTTGTTGTACCTAAACTAGTATATTGTGTAAAACGAGCTGTGATACGACTCCGGAAGTGTCAATTTCTTAAGTACCAGAACTTATAACTGTATACAACGTTTTTTGCTCATCCGAAAAGTTTACAAATTAAAATTCATCAAATTACTAATGTTTGTGTGGAAAGGCATCCATGTTTCACATACCTCAAAATATTAAAGGAAATGACAATTAACCCGACAATTATTAATTATGTCATTTGCAAGCTGATATTAATAGCAACGACCATAAAAGTTATTTCGCGGCCGCTACTACTAGCAACGACCGCAAAATCTGACTTCGCGTCCGTAAAGTAAGTAGGTAACGTCGTGCTTAAATGAAAAATATAGGTCCTTTTGGGCGCCTTCATCTTCTGGCAGATTAGTCAGTGATTTTAATGGTATTTGCTTAAGTAACCTGTTGTTATTTGTCACTCTGGTGTCACAGCAATGTCAAAACTGATCGCATGTTTTTTTTCCTTCTGATGTATAAACTGCCTCCCATCATGCACTGGAATTACCGTATTCCCTCGTGTAAAAGCAACCAAGTAGGCTGCTACTTTTCACTTTTATCAGGCTTTGACGTTAGGCTTTTCGCAAATACACCACGGTCAAACTGATATTTGGTAACCTCGTTGGTAACACTAGAAGCAATCATACACCAAGCAAAAATAAATAAAGAGTTAAGGATCTGGGAGTATGTTCACTTCAAACTCTCTTACTCTTCTAGCGTTAGAGGTTCGGTTATCAAAATGCCCATTTCACTCTGCCCTTAGTTTAAATTCGACCGAGAAACTTTTTATTTGACCATGGCGGAATTTTGCAAAGCTAACGTCAAAAATGTGACAGAAAGGTTAAAAGTGTAGCTGCTACTTTTAACGAGGGTTGCACCGAATGTTCGGAATTATTCGGTTATTCGGCCGAATAGCAAGTATAATATTCGGCCATTCGGCCAAAAATTCCAAGTTTCTTTCTACCATCATTTATATTGTAACACATTACTAGAAGTTGAAACGTTTAATAAAAATAAAGTAAAATTGAAATAATAAAACAATACAAAACAAAACAAAAACTTAAAACTCCAAATTTCCTGGTTAACAAAATACATAATTCACATTCTGGTTTAGACTTTTTTGTATGGAAGGCACAAAGTTTCAAGGTTACTCCGGTTGATGCACATCGCGCACAGCACAACTATTCGGCGGAAAAGGCCGAATATTTACTATTCGATCAGGCCGAATATTTACTATTCGATCAGGCCGAATATTTACTATTCGGTATGATATTCGGTATTCGGCTGTAGAATTCAGCCGAATATTCGATTCGGCCGAATATCCAAAAATCACTATTCGGTGCAACCCTACTTTTAACCTTTCTGTCACACATTACACAGCTGACGGTTTAGAGGATTTATAGATCTGGTTTCAACTGTACGTATTATCTTATTGATGACTTCAATAATACCGTATTCCCCCGTGTAAAAGCAACAAAGTAAGTAGGCACCCAATACGTACAGTTGAAACCAGATCTATAAAATATTTATCCACACTTAGTGCCTTTTGGCAAAAGAATCATCAAAGACGCTACAGTCAAAACTACTGAAGATATCTAGATGAAATGCTGTCTAAACGCTTGAAGATAGAACAAAGTTTTATACGTATCGTCCTACTCTCTGGTATCGTATATGCTGTCGCCTACTTTTGGCAAATCTTTTCTCAGTCAATAATTATTCTTATATTTATGGTTTTGTTATGTCGCTTCTCGGACTTATGGCTAGATCAAAGTGTATTATCGTCAACCGTTTAAGCAGCATTCGCGTTTCAAAGCGTGAAAACGGGGATTTTTCCCTGATTTGCACGTGAGGCATAACATGGTGGTTTTTCTTTGTCGCTTTTATTCTATTTTTAACACATTGTTCCTTCATTTTTATGGTATCAATTTCCCTCCATATTAACCTAGATCTGGCCCGGGGTACATATTTATGTCTAATTTCTACCGATTTCCTAATAAAGGCATGGTGGTACAGCGGTAAAACGTTTATTCTAAAATTTCCGCAACCCGGGTTCGATTCCCATTGGAGGTATATCATTTGGTACACTTTTTTTGTGTAATTGTTACTTACACTGTTAACGTTAGTTTACAGACCAACAGACAACAGAAAAAAATTGGCAATCTCGGAGACGGTAGAAACTTCTACTTTTTCACAGAATTTGTAATAGCAATTAACTTTAACCAGCTATTATAACAATTATAACACAATAAAAATTGATTTAAAAACATAAATCGAGCTGTCCGGTCTTTTCAATCTGGGTAAAGTCAGAATCTGTCAGCCAAAGTCGGCCGCCGGGTGTACTATGCCGCAATCGCTGGTTGTGTCGTATGCGCATGGTGCCCGGCGCTCATTTACTAAAATAAATTTAAATTAAAATGTTTTGCACCCCTAAAATGACATTTTTCGAAAAAATTGCACTAAGATTTTCGATCCGGCAATGCAACAGCTATCGAATTCGATAATAATAATATGCCCTTTTGCTAAAATAAATTCAAAAAGGGCCATTTTGCTACTAAAATGACATTTTTCGAAAAAATGGTTTTCGAATCTAAAAAAAATCAGCTATCAAATCCGGTCATAAAAATATGCAGTTATACACAGTTTTTTTCAAGACACCGTTTTTTGGCCAATATAAATTTTTAGAAGCAGAATTCAAAGAGCTTTCATGCGGTAACGCCAAAAAGGGGGTTTTCATTTTTTAAGTTGATGTGCCAAAAAGCCACTTTCTATGGACCAATGTGGCCCAAAATCTAATCAGCACCTACAAATTACCCACTGAATATGTATGTCAAATTTTATCTCGATATGTTCAATAGTTTGCGCTGCAGCGTGATCACAGACACACACGCAGACAGTTTGCAAAAACCACTTCTTCAAATTCCCAGAACCCTAAAACGTAAAGTTTTGATGTTTTTGGCGATTCGATTTTAGTAAGTTGCTGCGCTAAAGTGAAAAGCGTAGAAGTCAAAAAAGCCCGACTCACACAACCCCTGTGTTCATTAGAAACTGTCAGGACTTTTGAATAAAATTTTTCTAAAGAAGGTTCTGGATTAATCACCATGTGCTTTCCATGTGGATCTTTAAGCCTGTTTTAAATTAAATTCTTAATCACTATTAACACCACAATGTGCTCCCAAAAGTAAACTTTGATAAACAATAACCTTCAAGTTTATTTAATCAAGCTTATAGATTTAAACCAATTAATTACCACAGCAACTCACCTCCCACTACCATCAGAAAGCATGTCAAAAATTCCATTTTGCAAGTCAAATTCCGTACTAGAATCAGACCAGTAAATATCCCCACTGCTGGAAATTGCAATTGAATTAGGCAAAGTCACCTTCCTCCCTTCAATTTCCAGCCCCACAGGAACAATCTTCTCTTGTTTGCCTGTAAAACAGTTCCATTATGTAAATCTAAATCAGTAATTTCCCACCAACCTGTATTAACATCGACCTTGAAAATCCCATAATACGCGTCAGCAACGTACAATGTGCCGGATTTATCAAATTTCAGACCAAGGGGGCGGCCACAAATTTTCTCTTGATAAATTCCTTTACAGGGCTTCCCAAATTTAACGACTGGCGTTATATGGTTCCCAATCAACTTAACAACATCCCCACCATGAAGGGTTGTATATAATTGCCCGTTAAATTCAGCAAAGGCTTCAGCGCCATGCAGGTCCCCTTTATGCCAAATTTCCACATCATCTAATTTGTTATTAAGGGCTAATTTTCCTTCAAAAGGCTGAGCAGGAGCTACCCTAAAAAAAATTGTTTATTATTCTGAATTTCATAAAGGTTCGCACTTGTATGATTTGGAGAAGCTTCCCTCAGGAGGAATGTTCGGTATTAAAACTATAAGAACGGCTATGACTAGTAATTCTATGGTCCGGTGAAGGAAAAATTTGAAAATTCGGGAGAGCCCCATTATCAGATCCTGAAATTTTTACAGGTAATGAAAAAAATGTAATGAATTTGAATTACCTTCTTATCACGACAACGATGAGTGAGCAATTAAAATTAAGAAGCTAACTGTTCATGTCTATGTGTAGAACCTTGAACTAGCCTTGAACTGTTTTGACAACTGGACCTCCAACGTCCAACAAGTCATGACAATACAATGTTGCCACCATAAAAAATTTATTACTATTTTTACGCTCCTGTCTTATATTTTATTGTTTATTTCAATGAAGACTTTAGAACGGTGATCGTAAATTACACCGTTAGTTGTAAAGAATCGGCGGCTACAACAAACAACAGCAAAATTATCTACGGTTCATTTATTGCGGATAGTAAAAATTAGTGACGCAAGATTAGCCAACCTGATAATTTTAGGCGGTAAAATCAAACTGCTAATAAAAGTCAATTTTTTTAATTTTGTTAATAAAAATGATCAAGTAATTTCTCTACCAAATGACTACAAGTCAGCTTGCCCCTGACCAAGACGGTAAGTCCAATTATCACTTCTTATGACTTGAATACCAGCGCCATAGTAAGGGATAACATAAGCCGAACCATCTGCTGGCTCCACAATTTGTGTGGCTATTAAAACAATATCGACTAATTGTCCCAAAAACATAAATCCTAATGTGCAAAATTTGGCAAGTCCAATTGCAGGATATCCCAAATAAAACCTATCAATTCCAAACATTCCTAAGAAAATTGAAAGTAACAGAGCTGTCTCGAAGGAGTACCCATTTCTGAAACAATAAGTTATTAGTATAATTATCGTTAACAATCTAAACCTACGTCCATCTACATGGCATCTCTTTGGTAAAAGTTCCATTTTTCGTTTCTTTACAAATCAACCCCTCAACTGCTATACAGAGCACTAAAACTTTAAATAGTTAAATCTTACAAAACCGGATCAAAACACACCTTTAGCTTTATTTTCTTTGGTGCAGCCACGGATTTGTTGAGTTTTTGGATCAATTAAATCATAATTTGGGTCGGGGCACATGTATTGTCCCATAAGTAAGGTGCTGCAGTCGGTTTCATTTTCTTCTGTGGAACCCAATACTAAATAAAGTAAATTAATGAGTAAAATGGATTTCTTCATTTTTACATGTTTACAAAACAAAGTTCAACGTTTGAGGTTATGTAAAGCTTGACAACTGTGACAATTGACAGTTGTCACCTGTCACATCGTTTACAAAAAAGCGTTTAATTAATTAATTAAACAAGTTAGCATAATAGGAACTCAATTTTGCGAAGATAACTTTTCATTAAACCAAAATCTATTAACTTATTTCGTTATCATTCGCAAAAAGGGAATACAAGTGTTGAGGTTATGTTCTACATCTTTCCTTGACTGTCACACCAATTTTCTTTCCAATTTTCTTCGATTTTGGGGAAGAAAAAAATGTCTTAATAACTTGTCATCAAGTTCAACGATCAGCTGGTAATTACAAGAATTTTAATCACTAAGAAAATTTAAACTTTTTTAGGTAGAATAATTTATGGCTCTTTTGAATAGTTGTTACATTGGAAGCAATATCATCCGATGTACCCCTCGAAATGCACTAATCAGGACCCTTCCAATGCTATATAGCCAAATTAACAAAACCATTGACTTAAATGTAGATGATGTATTTGACGACTTCACTTCCCATTTGGTTCAAAAAAACATGGGAAAATGGGAAAGTAGGAAAGCTAAAAGTGAGGCCATTTTTAAGAAACCCGCCAGTAAACCTTGCGAGAGTCATGTATCAGTAGGCGAGTTTAATTTTCTGAATGATGATCAAATGGCAAGCTTGTTTCAAAACTTATTAGACAAGGAAGAACTTGGAAACATTAAGAAGCTTATCGAGCAATGTGTTGAAAATAAGATTTGCCCCCCTGTTGCTACTGTAATGAGCATTGTTTCTTTCAGTGCGCAAAATGGGGATAAAGATTTAATTATGCGAATGAAAGAGTTGTGCGAAATTTCTCACAAGGATCTGCTAAAATTGAATTCAGACTTTCTAGACTTTGTTGCTGAAGCAATTTGGGTCAAGGGAGATGTCTCCAAAGCTCTGGTGCTCTTCGATAAACTGTATAGAGAAAACACGTATGTTCGGAGACGAATTAGAATTATTTTGCAGAACTTAATTCCTGACTTAATCACCCTGAAAAGTGAAGCTGCATTATGGAATGTTGTTAATTTTTCGGAAAAACTTGCAAACGATTTCCAGGATTATGTCCCATTGACTAATGTATGGCAAGCGTGCTTTCTCAGCGAGTGGTATACTGATCAGCGCCTCTCTCTTGAGCTGATTGAGAGAAATAATGAATTGTGTAAGTCTGTGGTCCATAGGATTCCATTTGTTGTTTTCATATCTTTGAAAAACCACAGAACTGAAGTTGTGTATAGACTGTTGGAAGTATTATTGAGATATGAAATGAAAAATGAGTATTCCAAGATTTTAGTGAATTTAATAGACTATCAATGTAAGTGTTTGTATATTAAAATCTGTTCTAATTATCAGTTTTAGTTCGTTGTGGGGATTATGTGAGTTGCTCTGAAATATTTCGATGGGCTCATCAAAATGGAGTGGAGTTACCAAGACTTAAGCAACTTAAATTGATCAATTTCGTTCTAAATGACAAAATTCATGCACCTCTAGTTAAGCTTAAACCAGTAGCAAGCCAAAAACATAAGTATAACTTGAAGTTTTAACTGTTCCTGAGATGTTTATACATAGAAGAATAAATTAACAATATTCAAAAAAACTACAGTGTGCGCAGTTTTAGAAGGTATGTATATGTACAGGGTAGACCATAAAGAACCGGACACTTCAGGGGCGGTAGGGGAAAGGGGGGTACATTCGACCACGGTTTACTTTCAACCATGTCCAATAAACTGTCTACTTTTTAAACTTGGCGCCAAAGCAAAGTATTGGATTTCGCGTCTAAAAAGTTAAGGCGAGGCATAAAAGTCGGTTTTGAAACATAAGATTCGCTTGCAGCAGGTTGCGAACAAAACTGATCTTAATTTTGCACCTTAGTTATAGATGGGGCACAGGATGGGGTTGCGATTAGCAATGATGCCGCGCCGGGCTTTCTAAAAATAGAATTGATCGGAAAGAGGGAGGTCCGAGATTTTCTGACGAAATTTCGTTCCGTAAAGGCGAGTCGGATAATAAATAGTTAATAAGGGTGGCGTAACATAAATCCACAAAAATTAGAGTATGGAGTCGCTCTTTATTAATACGCAACCTGATTTGTCTTTGATTATTCACTCGCTCGTCGAGTCTGTCCGTCGCATAATTTGAGAACGCATTGAGATATCGAGCTAAAATTTGGAATGCAGCTTTGGCTCCCGAAAAGAAAGGCGGGGATTGCTCTTGGGCCATATCGGACCCAGGGGGTGGGAGTTGGGGGGAAAAACCGAAAAACTATTAATTGCAATAACTCGAGAACAAGTGGAGGCATCCTTCTGAAACTTGGTACCTATGTACGTTCGACTTTCAAGTCTGTTGAAGATGAAGCGGTGTCAATTTCGGGGGATGAAATCAACAAAAAATATAATAACTCCGCAAGGGTTGCACGCAGCTACTTGAAACCCAACTCACACATATTTCGATGAAGTCTTGTATGGGGTATGCATTTTCTCCAAACTCGGACATATCGGAATTATGGGATGAAAATTAGGGGTTGCAACTCGAAATTCCTCTTAATAAGTACTAGTCGATATTGGCGTCGTTCGCTAGCTTTCCATTATAAAGGGGTCATTCATATTTTGCGAAAAGCCACCCTTAAAGGCGCTACAACCCTTAACATGTAGAAGCACAAAAATACAAGAACTCAAAAACTACTCAACATATCAAGGCAGAATTTGGTGTGGTAATTTTCAGTGACATTGTAGACGGATGGACAAAATTTCGCTGAGATTTCACAAAGGGGATGAAATTTAAGGGTTGAAATTGGAAATTTCTTCAAGTACCTAAATGGTGGCATAAAACTACGGGGGTTCGATAGGTTTCGGTAAACCATTAAAAAAAGTCTTATGAGTCTTCAATTTAAAACCAAAACCTAGGCCACTAATAACCCCTAACCGTTAGCTAGCGGATAAATACATACATTTTATTTTTATTTTTTCTGAGATCCTATTGATTTATCTATGAACAACCGAAGTCAGTAAATCAGCAAGGACTTATTTATATAACACCGGAGAAATAAACTCATCCCTGTAAACCATAATAAATAAATCGCCGCAATTTTTTAACGAAATGGATCTGGGTGGTCAAATTGAAAACACAAGTCTCTTTAAAGCATGTGGGGGTGGCGAAATAGGGGGTTGGAGTTTCGGGGTTGAAATTTGCATAATTGGCTTATTTCGTGTCATTTACTGTAATTCTGCTTAATTACGATAAATTTTCATTCCCTTGGATTTTTCGTCCCCCTTTACGATCTTTTAACCCCCTAAGTGTTAATTTGGCACAATTTGCGTAATTTTGTTTTTCTTCGTTATAATAATTTGAAATCATTTAGATTCAAACACTAAAGGATACGATAGTGGCCCAGGAAATAAATTGAAAATCAGGATCTAGGCGACACTAAACTTTGATTTTTAGCGTGGAGGTATGTATTTAATAAAGTGTTCTTACAAGATTGAATACAAATAAACTGCCCAACAATTTAATTGGTCCACCCGGAAATTTGAGTCGAATTTAAAATGCCGTAACTCCTCAAAGAGTTGATCGATTTGAAGGAGCCTTTTTTCCACGGAAAGCCCATTTCATTGGCGTTTTAAGCAGGTCCCCCCCCTTATTTGATATACAGGGCGTCAGAGTCGGGTACTGCAAAGTGGCGAAAATTTAAACCACCCCCGATTCACTATAAAAACACTGGACAACTTCGGTGGAAAAATGCACTATCACTAGTGATAGAGATAGTGCATCCCCGATTCTTAAGAAAAAATTTCTAAATTTTTTTGGTTGCTCAAGTTCGCCTAAAATCACATTTTGAACCACCCCTTCTGCCTCCCTCCCGGCCATCATTAGACGAAAAATTATTTATGGCATACACCGGGTGTATCACAGACCCCGCCGTATAGGGAATTAACATGGGAAAATGAATTTTATTTTTTTCCTGCTCCGGAGGATTTTCTCGAAAAGTTTTATCGTGTTTGGAGGATAGTCCATACTAGTCTGTACCTCTTGAGATTTTTTTTTCGTTCGTCAGCTCCTCTTAGGTACTTAACAATGATTTTTTGAAAATTGAATTTTCGACGAAAACGAAAAAATTTTTCGTGCCCAATCGACCCGCTTCGAATGTTTACTTAGTTTGCTGCCTTTGTGGATTGCAACACAACGCAAAATAAATGGATACTTCGAAACGGGTCGATTGTGCACGAAAAAATGTTGCGTCTTGCTTCTACGGAACATTTTTTCGTGCACAATCGACCCGTTTCGAAGCATCCATTTATTTCGTATTGTGTTGCTATCCACAAAGACAGCAAACTAAGTAAACATTCGAAGCGGGTCGATTGGGCACGAAAAATTTTTTCGTTTTCGTCGAAATTTCAATTTTCAAAAAATCATTGTTAAGTACCTAACAGGAGCTGACGAACGAAAAAAATCTCAAGAGGTATCAGACTATATATAGTATATGTAGTATGGACTATCCTCCAAACACGATAAAACTTTTCGAGAAAATCCTCCGGAGCAGGAAAAAAATAAAATTCATTTTCCCATGTTAATTCCCTATACGGCGGGGTCTGTGATACACCCGGTATCACATTATGATGTGGCATAATAGTCTTACTGTTTGATCTTATTCTTACGTGCCGCCTGAGGAAAGCCGCCACTGCATCGCCGCGCCGCACCCCTTGAGAAAATAAAATATATTGCAGTTATTTATCGCCATTGTTTAATAATATGCCTTTATCTTTAATTTAAGTGCTATAATTCTCGTCAATAATCAATAATGATTTGGAGAATAAAAAAAACAAAAAAATTATAGGTCAATTTTCAAGATTTGAACCCATGTACGAAAGTCGAAGAATGGGAGAAAAACAAATTTGCCGCTCAGCTACGGTTTATATCTTTCATTGTATACAGATGTTGATCTCAAGAAACAGCAACAACAAAATTTCGAAGACGTGCACCTCAAATTATTTCTTCCAAGATATTTATTAAGCGGAAATCTAATTAAATGTTGAGTTGACATTTATATTTCAAGATAAATCAAATAAACTACAATTTGGGCACTGTCATCTGCATTGCAGAGGCTGAACTAACGGACAAAATTTAAATGCCAAATTTCTGAGTGTAGGCAGCATAATTTACAAATGGATTCCAATGTCAGAACATTAAATTAATTTTTGTCTTGGTAAGTTGGTGTTTCTTTATAAAGCAATTGACCTCATGTTGCGCAGAATGTAATTCTGGATATGCCACAAAAATTTCAGATCGTATCGTAAAACAATAAAGCCTGTAGTCAAGTTTCCGTAAAAAGTGTATGTAAAGTTGCCTAAAACCGTTTCGTGCCTCCCCTTAAGTTATATACTACAGTTTTAATTCTCGTTAAACTTTCAATTCTGGAATGAAATTTTGGCCAATCGCTACACATTCATTTTTTCATTGATTCATGTCGTACTTAATAGCAGGTGTCAACATAGCGTCACTTGACCAACTTTTGACCCTGAAAATTTTTATTTGCCGTGAACACATGCGGGACATTCGACCTATCCTAGCTGGGGTACATTCGACCGCTAAATTTTCAAGAGGAAAAGGCAATAGTTCTACTTTTTATTTTCCTGATGTTGGAAATGTTTCGGAGGTGAATACCAATAATGTTGCTGCAATTTTGCAAGCTCCAGCTAAAACCAAGACACCAGGAACATCACCTCTCTATTTAATTTTAGCTATAATTTTTAAAACCTCATTGTAAAGTAAGTAAAGTCCCGTCGCATATTAACGAAAGCGGGGGTTGTGTGTCAGTGTCTCAAGCTTTTTTCTGTTGGTTTGTAAACGGGATTTCAGTTCTGTCAAAATTCCTGTCATGGACAATAATTAACAACAAAGACCCCTTTCAACCTCCATTGCTACTGTTTATTGACACTGACAGTGAGTGACGGGAGATTTGACGGATGTGAAATCCCGCTTACAAACCTCCAGAAAATAAGCCTGAGACACAACCCCCGCTTTCGTTAATATGCGACGGGACTTCAGTTTATTTTTTGATTTCTTAATTTTTTTGTTTAATACGTATATTTCAGTCTAGAATAGTAATAAAACTTATCGCATTTGAAAAAACAATTTCGTTACGCCATTTTTTAAAATTCATTTTCCGCGATAGTGTTAAATCAACATGATCAAGTGAGACATCAAAAGAAAGCTCAAACCATGTACTTTCAACCCTCTAAGTTTGGTTCCTTAATCTTCAACCGTCTGGAAGATACAAAATTTTCTATTGCCGGTTAAAAATCAATTGTTTTACACAAATTTTGACATATGTCAAGAACTATGACAGTTAGGTTTTCAAAGTTGAGGTGCTGTAAGCTCACAATTAAGGGGCCAATATCTAGAGTCAAAACATAGGCTTCCCGTTTAAAATAACAAAGATGGCGGCCACTTCCGGTATAACAGGAAGTGCTTGAGAGCAGAAAATATTTTCATTCGATTTGCAATGAATTGAGACTTCCGTGTGTGAATTTTTGTTTAGCTGCTCAAAACGATTCTCTAAATATCGCTAACTGACACTTTAAAAGAGACACCCTGTATTCGAAAATGCAAAAACACGTCGGAGCTCATTTTAAAAGGTCTTTCAATCCCGCGTGACTCCGGTGCTACTTTCAAATCGCATCGTGCATGCAATTTTTGAAACATTTTTTTGTGTATAAGATTTGTAAGTTTCTAGGCCTGCCGCATTGAAACTGTTGATCTTACGTTAAAAGTGAATAGAACTTTTTTTTTATAGAATTTAATATTCTACAATATTGCATAATAACTCTATTTTTGTGATCCAACGAATAGAAAACGAGTTATTATCAAAAACCGGATTATTTGTACTTTTCCAGCACCGTAAGAAGAGGAAAACTTCGAATGGCTTCATAACGACCAAAAATAGCATTTAAAGTCATAATATCTTTGCCCCCATTTATTTCCACTTTATTCTAATTTTTTGGTGCATGGACCATTTATCGATTTCGTCTAGAAAAACCCACATTTCCAGAATGGGCAAAGACTGAAACCATAGAATAAATGTATTTGAAAATCTACAATCAGAACGTTATCAAATC
Organism: Pycnomerus fuliginosus; assembly: GCA_963924575.1. Taxonomy (NCBI): domain Eukaryota; kingdom Metazoa; phylum Arthropoda; class Insecta; order Coleoptera; family Zopheridae; genus Pycnomerus; species Pycnomerus fuliginosus. Next base: position 14,237,244 of record OZ004617.1, on the reverse strand, counting down.
AGTCTAACATAATTAGTTCCCTACACCGACACCCAAATCATAATTTATTGTAAATTTATTGGAAAATTTAATGGAATGAACCACCGAAGTGTTGATAAGTGCGATCAGGAACACCTTTTGGGACTCCAAATTCCAGTTGTACCACTTAATATGACTGAGTTGGATAAAGACTTTTTCGCCCTAAAATGCATTTGATTAGGTAGGTACTTACTCACTTTACATAATCGTGTAGCGTTTTTACCAGTGATTCTACCTGCTGTCCAGACATAATAATGAGGACAAAATTGAGAGAGCTTGCACATCCTATAACGAAAAGTCGGATCTTCATGAAGAAACTAAAATCTCCTTGGTACTGCAATAAATAAGTACAATATTGAATTTCGATAATTCGAAAAATAAAAGTGCATATTCTTACACCGAAGACGGAAAATACGCAACTAAGACCCAGTAGACAACCGACTGTTGCAAAAGCCACAATTAAACCCTTCATTTTAGCCAGTGCTGAGGATAAGCATCTGAAAATTAACTCTTAGTCAATCGGGCCTAGGCTGTGATTTCTTGAGTTTAGTCAATTGAAATCAAACACTGTTCTCGTCTTGTGTAGTCAAGAGGTCTGACTGAGTGAGTCTGAGGCTCAAGGCCAAAAGAGAGGGCAAGACGTGAGGAAGTTTCGGACGTATACAGACGTGGCAGAAAGTGACCGAAAACTAAAGCAATTTAATTTCTTTGTAATAATGGCGATAAGGTCAATGATAGGATCGAAAAGCTTAGATGTAGATACCATTTTTTCGAAAAATGTTATTTTAATGTAGGTTATTCTTTTGCGATAAATTGGCGTCTTCAATCAAATTCTGTGAAAAAGTAGAAGTTTCTACCGTCTCCGAGACTGCCAATTTTTTTCTTTACATATTGTTTCCTCTTATCATCAGTCCAGTTCTCTCAATTGATTTCAATGTTAACTAAAGTCAGAGACTCGTGTATCTTAAGAATTGTCCTTACGCTGCTAGATGAACATGTCTCTTGATGAGTATACCCAACCGTTTCCTCATTTCCTTCTGATAAATTTCGTCAAAAACAAGAATTTCATCCGCAACTCCTTCATAGTCGTCAGTAAATTGTGATAGATACTCTATTCCTAAAAGAAGTTGGGATGATGCCATGCGGCACACGTAAACTGTTTGAAATCCATGAGCAAGCATCACAAGTCCCATGGGAATAAACATAATTCTATAACACACTTTAAGAATTAGATTATGTTGTGGAAACCATTCATCGATTAGACGAAAAGCGAAAAACAATTCCTCGTCAGAATCCGTTGGAATCGTGTGTAAAATACCTCCAAGAATACCCAAAACTGCGTTGCTAGCACAAACCAGCGAAATAAGATTCGCTTCCAAGTGGAATGTTTCTTCGAATTTTTTCCCGCAGCTATCCAGGCTGTACTTTTCAAGTGGGTCCATCAGTTCGTTCAAAAGACGATTTCTAGTCAGTAAAACAATTACCTCCAGCAGCAAATAATAGCACCCAAAATAAAATGAGGCATAGTTTACAGCCTCTTTGGCGTTGAAGATGAAAATCCCATAGAAAGTTTGCGTTACAGTAATAAAGAGGGTTACAATCATGATTACAAGTAAAATTATTTTTGATATTCGAAACTGGTATATGTCCGAGCCCAAAAATTTGACAATCTTCAAAGGGTCATCTGAATCAGAATTTCAGATTCAAAAATTTAAAACAATTATTTTACCTTGAAGGGGTTTGAAGTGATGATAATTCATTGCGATGTACTGTATATTACAAATTACATCGCCATCATTTGGAAAATGGTCGTGTAAATGGTATGGAACGTAAATGGATGGTAATAAAGGAAGCTATGGTTACCAAATGACCTAAAACGCAATAAACCTACTTTGTCGCTACCCTAAATAGTCCTAATAAAGAAATCATAAAGAGTGGAGTCGAATATGAATTTACTAAAGTGAATATTTATTTGGATCATTACATTAATTATGAAAATGATTAATGTCGATCTTTATGACCTGACCTAACCTGAAAAGCTAGCAAGCGGCATTTCCTAATTCAAGTACTTAAATTGATTTTTGTAAATTCTAGAAAAATGTAACTTTATTTCGACTTTGTTCCTTTTCTTACGTTGAGGCAATTTGACAGGCTAATCATAATTTATTTAATTAGGTAGTACGCTCAGGAGTATGTTTGGTAAATAACCTTGTAAAAGATATGCTATTAAATTAATCATCATCGAATTGTTTCCTTGTTTCTCGTTTCTCACAGTTAATGATGGCAAAAATTGAAGGAGACAAGATTTGCATAAGTAATATTATTTTTTTATTTCGGATTCTACAGTCATTTTATAACAAAATTTATTCTGAAAGTTTTGTCAATAGAAATATTGGACATGTTCTATATTTTAACCTCTGCAAGCCCCCAATAAAAAAAAGCTAGGTTACTGCAATCGTATTTGAGATAAGATCAGATCTAAGATCTAAGTATACGTTTTGAGGTCCCAGGAACAAAAAATGTAGTTTTAAAAATCTGTCTGCCTGTATGTCAGATTTGAGAGGTTTTATAGAAAGGGTTTTCGTCTCTTTTGACGTGTGACTGGTGTGACGCAAATTTTGACGTTTTTTCAAAAAAGTTCATGTTGGTTCCATTTTTGAAAAGTTATTTAAAGATTTCAGGCTTCAGATTCTTCATCACCATGAAACAGCTCAACTTCATACCGTTTTTCTTTCAATTATCAACCCTTAACTTTCAACCACTTCTCATAGGGCAAGTTGTTAGCGTTTTGATTGGTGGTTGTCTGGCAACCATCAAACCAAGTTTAAGCTAAACCGAGATTAATTCATGACTAAGCAACTGGACAATATTTATATGAGGATGAGGCTCCAGCCATGCACAGGGTGGCATTTTTTTTGGATAATAAATTAAATTCCTCTTTAATGAAAGTAAATAATTGACTAAATTATAAAATGTTGTTTAAATTATAAAATATGTATAGGTACATATACTTAATACATAGTAAAGTGTCAATTTACAATATAAACAGTCACTGGAGTTTCTCTTATGTACAAACCAGAAGGTATAGTTGGACGTCATCAATAGAATTTTCGATTTGCACATTTATTTGAGGAGCCTCACTTAATCTCGGCCGTTCTATTGATTCATTTAAATTTTTAGGCATCAAATTGCTAGGAGATAAATGTGCAAATCGTAGATGTTTATTGATGACGTGCAACGGAAGTTTTGTTGATATGACTATATATTCTTCTCGCTATTCTTTCACATGGGAGTAACTTGAAATTCTTCAACGGTTTTGGCATGGGTAGTTTGCACGTTATTCGGTTGATCTTGCACTTTACTTTCCTTTTAACTTCTACGCTCAAGGCGGAGCAGTATATAAAATCGATCAAAAATTCGAAATTGAACTGACATCAAATCTTTACGTTTCGGGGTCCCAGGAACCCAAAAAACCTATTTTTGAAAAATGTGTGTCTGTCCGTGTGTCTGTCCGTGTGTCTGTCCGTATGTCTGTGGACACGCTACAGCCGAAACTACTGAACTGATTTTGATGAAATTTGGCACACATATTCAGTGGGAGATTTGTAGGTGCTGATTAGAATCTGGGCTACACCGGCTCACGGAAAGTGCCTTTTTGGCACATCAACTTTAAAAATTTAAATGCAAACTCCCATTTTTCGCATTACCATATGAATGCTCTTCAAATTCTGCTTCTAAAAATGTATTCACACTTGGGCCCTTTTGACCAAAAAATGGTGCCGTGAAAAAAAAACTATGCATAAATGTATATTTTTATTACCGGATTTGATAACTGATTTTTTTTCAAGCCGAAAACCTTAGTGCCATTTTTTCGAAAAATGTCATTTTAGTGGCAATTTATTTTATTGTCTGTGCGGGAGAGGAGCTGATTAGATTTTGAAGCCGATCAGTCAACCCGAAGTGCCCTTTTGGCATAGCAACTTTCTTATTTTAAATATTTAAAAATTTAATAAATGCTGCTGTTATTAATCCAATGCAGTGCGGCGTAGAAGTTCCTGCCGTCTCCGAGACCGCCTTTTTTTTACTCTTCAAATGGACCCTCCTTAAAATTTAACAAAATGATAATTGATAATAGTATAAAACATGACTTACAAAATTACGACGCAAGCTATCACAAAGAGAACGGCCCCAACATAAAGATAAGCTTCAGGGAATGTGTCTAGAGTGTTCACATAAATAGCAGTGTTGTAAATAGGACCGCCGATTATGGGTCCCATTGCCTCACAAATCCCGAATAAAGATTGGACTTTTCCCAAATCGTTTTCTGAAACGACCTTTGTAGCTAAAGATCTTATGCCAGTGGGTGTAATTGTTATTATGAAACTAGCAACGGAACCTAAAATAAACAATATTTATCCGATTGATGGTATTTGCAACTTATTATTACCAACATAGAACCATGTTGGAGTCTTGGCAAGTGCTTTTATTATGTTGCTGATTACTTTGTCGAGGAACGTGAATATGAGAATCGTTGCATGGCTTAGTTTGAAAACGTTAGTGAACAGTGGGACACCAATAGCGACACCTGTAAATTCACGTTTTAAAAAATAACCGAGAACTGTGATACTACCTATTAAATGCACAAGGTTGTCAACTGTGCTAAAATAACTGTATTCCAGAGGTCCCCAAGAAAACACTCCTTGAAGATAAAGGTACAACAAACTGTCTTCAACCACACTAAAAACGAAGAAAATAAACAACACTAAAACTATCAAAAGTCTATCGTTTCCCGGCTTCTTCTTTAACACCAACATGAAAGTGTCCAAAGCGTGTCTCGGATCAAACGCGTCTAAAATGAAGGATTTTTTCGATGCAATTTCTGGTCGTTTCTGTTCTTTGATGCAAAGTATTCCATAAACTATCGCAAAAAGGTAGATGGCACCAGTAAGACATAGTCTCCATAGTAGCCCAAACTTTCAAACAAAATTCCGCTCAGAGCTAATCCAATGGGGTTGCAAATGTTGAGGACAATTTGTATGACCCCAATTCTGAAGGTGCGCATTTCTAGGGTGCTAACGTCAGCGATGTACGCAAAAACTGCCAATGCGAGCATAGTCTGACCTCCGAAGAAGGACGGAACCACAGTTTGAAGGACTCCTTGCACCTGAACCGACCATTCCTTCATGTAAAGCACGCAGAGGATTCATCCAACGACGGCGAAAAGCTCGCCGCACAGAGGAAGGACTAAAAATGGTTTTCGCATTTTATGACGATCGCTGTACGATCCTATGAAAAGTACAAGAAGTATAGGCATGACGCTCGCCGCTGGGAGTTGCCATGAATGCATATTGGTGATCAAAACCTGAATCTTTTCGTTTTCCTTCGTCAAGTTCTCGGTCTCCCCTTTCAAAATAGCGTCGCAAATCCGCAACGGATTCGGTCACTAGTTCCGTCGTCGAAGCCATTTTCACTTACACAACACTTTCACTGGACGTCTTCATCGTAATTGTTTGAGACCCTGGAGTTACAGAGAGGATAGAACAGAGAACCTGTTCTGGTCGTGTTGGCCTTAGATGAAGACGATCCGGTGTGTAGGAGAAAAAAACAAAAAAAAAAGATAAACACATTCCGTCGAAGCGGATTTTAAATCATCATCGCCTGCATGGAAGACCCATGATCTCCTCAACCTTCCATTAGGGGCTGTTAAATGATGCGACTCGTAAAAATTGATTATTAAAATTATGTAATGAAACTTGTAAAAATAAGTATTGCACAACGTCGGAAGAAGTAGTGGATTTGAAAAGGTCAAGTCCTCGCGTTGATAAACTCAAAACTCACGAAGATCGGCAGGCTGAGCTATGCAAATTAATGCATGAATGTATTTATTTTTTTATTTATTTATGAATTAATAATGAATAAACACATAATGGAACAATAAAACAATAAGAAATACTTAAGACGTTACCGAGGACGTTACATTATCATTCTCAGACATTCTGAATATTTCTTTATTGTATCAAGTAATATTTTTGATTCTCGTATGTATTCCCCTATCCTTTCCCCTATTCTCTCTTCAATTTTCTTTTTCGTTGATTTTATGTCTCTACCGTTACACCGTCGTTATTCTCCACTCCTTATTGTCTATCATCGCTTTTCAATCCATTATATCTTCTTCATCTCTTCTTTTTTACTCTTTTATTTCTTTGATCCTTTCTTTTATTTTCATCAGAATTGCTCCTTTCGCTCTCCCTCTCTTTTTTTGTCTTGTCGCTCCCTGCCATTCCCAACTATACTAGTTCGGAAATCTCTTTTGGGTATTCTCCCAACCCTCTTCCTCCGCCCATGTCTCCGTCAGTCCTACTATTTCAAATTCTGTTATATAATTTCATACCTCTTCATCCTTGTTTCTAATCCCCGCTATATTCCAAAACAGGAATTTATATTCTTTCTTTCTTTTTTCTCCTCCCGTTTCTCTTTTTTCTTCTGTTGTTCTTACGTTGTTCCCTTTTCCTTTGCCTCTCTCTTCCTTTTTTTTGTTGGTTTACTATTTCTTCCAGATAATTTCTCATGTCCTTTTCATTCCCATTGCCATGCCATTGTCGCAGCCCTTTTTGTCCATTCCTTCGTTCCTTAAAAATTTTTTGCACTGGTTTTCGTAATTTTATTTAGTTACTCTGAAAACGTCGCATTTTTTGGGACCTCTCATTTGCCCTACGCTTCTTACTTTCACTTATTTGCATCCTTTGACCTTCTACGTCTCCTCCTTGAAAATCCTCAATTCTGTACGCCTGTCCATTGATAATCAACTTATTATACTTAAGCGTTGCTGTTTTTGCAATTAACGAACTTTACTCCTGAATTGCGTAATTGCGTGATCAGAAAAAACGAGTACAGAGACGTGACTTTAGACACAATAAGCCGGGCAATAAGCATTTTACAAAATTTTTGTTGAAAATGCTTTTGTCTAAAGTTACGTGGTTGTACACGTTTTTTCTGATCTCGACGGTACTCAGAGAAAATTATTAATTTATTAATCTAAAGGGTGTAATCTACAACGTGAAGAAATTTTTTTCAATTAGGAGCATTCTACAGGGTGGTTCCTTTTTCACTGCTCACTATTGGCATCTTCTCAACGGTAAAAGATACGAAGTCGGTTAAATTAGTCTTTGATATCTGATATCTTGAAAACTGATATTTTAAAGTAAAACTCCTATCTTTCTAACAATAACGATACCATTTTAGCGAAAGTTGGAACTTATATATTTTTGAGAGCCGTCAATTGAATCTCATCAACAGAAATTTTGATCAATGACTCTATTATGACCGCCATATTGGATTTTAACATCATCGGATATCGAAAAAATTTGTTATTCAAAAATGTATCAACATGGACTTTTTTAAAACTGTTGTTTAACATTTGAACATAAGTTTTATGAAAAAATAAGTACCTACAGCTAGAACCCGTTCTATAAATCCTCCAAACGGTCAGCTGTGTAATAGGGACTTTCATTTTAGGTTAGAAATCTTTAAAATGTTTGTCAAAAGGGAAGTCGCGTAATTTTTTTGTAAAGTAAAAAAACATAATTGAGTTCTTTTTGCAATCTTACCTTAATCAAATCACCAGCAAAACGTTTTTACACCATTATTCTGATGAAGCGAATTCAAATTTCTCTCAATTTTTCATGAAAAACTTGAAAAGCAAACGTTTGCCAGACACATTATTTGACATTGTTAAATTTGAAGTCTTAAATTTATATTACGCAGGTAGAAATTAGAAGCTTGTCAAATTTGAGAGGTTTCATAGAACGGGTTCCGACTGTACCTACATGCTTTTTCGTCTCTTTTGAGGTGTGACGCAAACTTTGACGTTTTTTCAAAAAAGTTCATGTTGGTTCCATTTTTGAAAAGTTATTTAAATATTTCAGGAAATTTTTTTCAGATTCTTCATCACCATGAAACAGCTCAACTTCATACCGTTTTTCTTTCAATTATCAACCCTTAACTTTCAACCACTTCTCATCCAATTTGAGCGAAACTTATACGCAATTTAGGGCAAGTTGTTAGCGTTTTGATTGGTGGTTGTCTGGCAACCATCAAACCAAGTTTAAGCTAAACCGAGATTAATTCATGAATTATGACCAAGCAACTGGACAATATATATGAGGATGGGGTTCCAGCCATGCACAAGGTGGCATTTTTTTGGATAATAAATTAAATTCTTCTTTAATAAAAGTAAATAATTGACTAAATTGAGCAAGTATACAAAAATAAAATGTTGTTTAAATTATAAAATATGTATAGGTACATATACTTAATACATAGTAAAGAGTAAATTTACAATATAAACAATCACTGGAGTTTCTCTTATGTACAAACCAGAAGCTATAGTATTTTTAACAAAACTTCCGTTGCACGTCATCACTAGAATTTTCGATTTGCACATTTATCTGAGGACCCTCACTTAATCTCGGCCATTCTATTGATTCATTTAAATTTTTAGGTATCAAATTGTTAAGAATAAGTGAAGCCCCCCGAGGGCTCCTCAGATAAATGTGCAAATCGTAGATGTTTATTGATGACGTGCAGCGGAAGTTTTGTTGATATGACTATATCCTTCTCGCTATTCTTTCACATGTGAGTAACTTGAAATTCTTCAAGGGTTTTGCCATTGGTAGTTTGCACGTTATTCGGTTGATCTTGCACTTTACTTTCCTTTTTACTCTTCAAATGGACCCACCTTAAAATTTAACAAAATGATAATCCATAAGAGTATAAAACATGACTTACAAAATTACGACGCAAGCTATCACATAGAGAACGGCCCCAACATAAAGATGAGCTTCAGGGAATGTGTCTAGAGTGTTCACATAAATTGCAGTGTTGTAAAGAGGACCGCCGACTATGGGTCCCATTGCCTCACAAATCCCGAATAAGGACTGGGCTTTTCCTAAATCGTTGTCTGAAACGACTTTTGTAGCTAAAGATCTTATGCCAATGGGTGTAATTGTTATTATGAAACTAGCAACGGAACCTAAAATAAACAATATTTATCCGATTGATGGTAATTGCAAATTATTACCAACGTAGAACCATGTTGGAGTCTTGGCAAGTGCTTTTATTATGTTGCTGATTACTTTATCGAGGAACGTGAATATGAGAATCGTTGCATCGCTTAGTTTGAAAACATTAGCGAATAGTGGGAGACCAATAGCGGCACCTGTAAATTCACGTCTTAAAAAAAATAACCGAGAACTTTAATACTACCTATTAAATGCACAACGGTGTCAACTGTGCTAAAATAACTGTATTCCAGAGGTCCCCAAGAAAACACTCCTTGAAGATAAAGGTACAACAAACTTGCTTCACCAACTACAACCACACTAAAAACGAAGAAAATAAACAACACTAAAACTATCAAAAGTCTATTGTTTCCGGGCTTCTTCTTTAACACCAACATGAAAGTGTCCAAAGCGTGTCTCGGATCAAACGCGTCTAAAATGAAGGATTTTTTCGATGCGAGATCTGGTCTTTTCTGTTCTTTGATGCAAAGTATTCCATAAACTATCGCAAAAAGGTAGATGGCACCAGTAAGGCATAGTACTCCATAGTAGCCCAAACTTTCAAACAAAATTCCACTCAGAGCTATTCCAATGGGGCTGCAAATGTTGAGGACAATTTGTATGACCCCAATTCTGAGGGTGCGCATTTCTAGGGTACTAACATCAGCGATGTACGCAAAAACTGCCATGACGAGCATTGTCTGACCTCCGAAGAATGACGGAACCACAGTTTGAAGGACTCCTTGCACCTCAACCGACCATTCCTTCATGTAAAGCACGCAGAGAATGCATCCAACGACGGCGAAAAGCTCGCCGCACAGAGGAAGGACTAAAAATGGTTTTCGCATCTTATGACGATCGCTGTACGATCCTATGAACAGTACAAGAAGTAGAGGCATGAAGCTCGCCACCGGGAGTTGCCATGAATGCATATTGCTGATCAAAACCTGAATCTTTTCGTTTTCCTTCGTCAAGTTCTCGGTCTCCCCTTTCAAAATAGCGTCGCAAATCGAATCGTTGAATTGGAGATTAGCCCGACAAGACTTCTCGAACTCCAAATTGTACAAAGCCGTACTGCAAATCAACGCAGCCATGAGGTACGCCCCAATAATCGGTTCCACCGTGATCAATTCGCGGACGTAATTCACCCTCTCCTTCGTCGACATCGCGCGGAACGTCTTCGGGGGTTCATCTTTTCTGTTCAAATCCGCAACGGATTCGGTCACTAGTTCCGTCGTCGAAGCCATTTTCACTTACACAACACTTTCACTGGACGTCTTCATCGTAATTGTTTGAGACCCTGGAGTCACAGAGCGGATTGAACAGAGAACCTGTTCTGGTGGTGTTGGCCTTAGAGGAAGACGATCCGGTGTGTAGGAGAAAACAACAAAAAAAAGATAATCACATTCCGTCGAAGCGGATTTTAAATCATCATCGCCTGCATGGAATACCCATGATCTCCTCAACCTTCCATTAAGCGCTGTTAAATGATGCGACTCGTAAAAATTGATTATTAAAATTATGTAATAAAACTTGTAAAAATATGTGTTGCACAATGTCGGAGGAAGTAGTGGATTTGAAAAGGTCAAGTCCGCGCGTTGCGATTAAGTGATTGATAAACTCACGAAGATGGGCAGGCTGAGCTATGCAAATTATTACATGAATTTTTCTCCTACGCAACCTTTTTGAAATCTCACCTTTGGCTATGGAAGTTGATTTACATGTAACTAACTGGTTTTTGTGAATTTTCGAGAAATGTCGCTATTTTACCTGCGGCTCTATTAAACCTTGTAATTTGACATTTCGTATTTCGTGCCTTTAATATCATAAATTTGCATTATTCATGATACTTAATAATTGAACAATTAATTGTATAGAATGTGTCAAAATAAGATACCTAATGAATAAACACATGTAAGTTCGACTTACCAAGCGCGGTTTGGTTTCCAAGGCAACGAAAAATAACAGTTCTGTTATGATTTCATAACAGCACGCATTTAGCCAGAGCATGAATGGTAAGTAAAACAATTAAAATGTCAAAGGTGTCGAGATGCATTGGAAATCCGGTGATCTGTTTAATGGCTCACGGAAAATGTTTAATTTCGATTGTGCGAAATAGTATATTACGATATTAGGTTGGTAAGTACAGTATAACAGAATCGAGGAAATGTTTGCAAAAACGAGTAGAAGACGAGTTTTTGCAATTTCCGAGATTATGTTAGATGTACTTAACAACCGTGTATCGTTTATGATTTTTGGCACAATTGAAATTAAATTATTGAACCTTTTTCGTCAGCCATTAAACAAATCCTGTTTTGACAGATCGTCCAATTTTCCAAATGCTCTCGACACCTTTGCCAGTTTTTACTTACCGTCCAGGTTCTAGCTAAATGCGTGCTGTTATGTTCAAAACAGCATTGTTATTTTTCGTTGCCTTGGAAACCAAACCGCGCTTGGTAAAGCGAACTTACACCTTATTTTAACTACGCCGGTAAAAGAGGTATTACACACAATTGGGCGAAAAATCATATACGATACACGGTTGTTAAGTACACCTAACAGAATCTTGGATCTGTTCTCGATTCTGTTACACTGTACTTAGCAACCTAATATTGTATGTGATAAAGGTTGGTCGTTTAATCTTGAGACGGGCAATCGGAAAGAAAGCATTTTAGAGAAAAATGTTTTATATAAAAGTCTTATAACTTCGAGGGGAAAAATAGATGGCATCATCGCTATTTTGATTCAAGGTCATTTTCAAGGTCAAATGAAGGTCAACTTCATTTCATTTAGCGGAAAGCTATCCATCGTATCCAAAAATAGTTTAGACGAGAGTTGTTTGTTCTTTTACCGGGAATAAGAATCTATAATAAAAAATATTGGTTTCCATTAAAAAAAATTAAGTTCATCTTCATTTGACCTTCAAAATGACCTTGAATGAAAATGGCAAGTATGCCATTTGTTTTTGCCAGTCTCAAGATAAAACGACCACCGGTATACTATTATTGTATCAAGTAATATTGTTTAAATTTAGTGTCCCGAGGAAGGCTACAATAAAGGCCGAAACGTCGACACTAAATTAAATTAATTTTTTGACTCCGATTTACCTATTACCGACACCAATCAAGCAAAATGGCGGAGATGACCTCAATACCTTAATAAATAAATTTTTCTTTAAAACCGCAATTTTCAGTTTTTTCGGGATAACTCAAGCGCGGATCAAGATATCGAGGAATTCTTTACAGATTCTTAATCGCTTTGAAAAAAAGCAAATTTCCCTAATTTAACCTACTCTCGATCTCTTATGGTTTCCGAGTTCCCAATGGTGGGCAACGAAAAATTCACCACCCTCCCTCATCAATAGTTAGGAAGATAGGCGTTGGACCGGAAAGTTAACCTTTCCGGTCAATTTTAGGAGCGGAAAGTAGCCTTTCCCGGACTAGTTCGGGAAATTGAAAATTCTTTCCGGTCGATTTTAGGACCGGAAAGTCAACTTTCCCGGACTAGTCCGGGAAAGTCGAAGTCCGAGAAAGTGAAATTTCACCGGAAAATTCTGGAAAGTGAAATTTTACCGGAATATTGTGGATTTTGTTATCGTGTTCATTTTTAGTAGGCTCCTCACATTTTTCAGTTTAAATAATTTGAATTAAAATATTTAATTTCACACAGAAAATATGTTGCGACTTGCGAGCACCTAAAAAATTTAATACGTAACTCACATGTAAAGTTTCTTTCCTGGACTCGCGCCTTTCAGGCTTTCGCCTACGGGGTCAGCCTGAAATCTGCTACTCGTCCAGGAAAGATCACTTTCCATACTTTTTAAGTAAATAACTACATTTTTGTTCAAAATCGCGTTTTCCAGATTTTTCGACATAACTCCGGAACTAATTAAGATATCGGAAAATTCTTTTCAGATTTCTTAATTATCTAGAAAAAGCGCAAGTTTTCTGAAATTAACCTACTCTCCATCTCTTATTGTTTCCGAGATCCCAATGTGGAGTTGTTCAGGAAATCTTATAGAGGTTTCAGAATACCGACCTAATTCATCCGAATAATAGTTATTATTTATCCCTAAGAATGGAATAATCGACGTCTTCCAATTGTTAACAATTACATACATAATGCTTCGATTTATTTTTTATTCTTAATGTGATGATTACAGGGAGTATGGCATGTTGATTATTTCCTTTCACAATAAATTAAGCTAAACTTCCTCCTCGTTTGATTTAGGTACTTACCTATTACAATTAGGCACATTTGAAAAATTGTCTAAGAGGATTTTCTTTACGTAATTACCTCATAATTCGGGTTCTTATTCTAAATAACCTACCGAAAAAACCGTAATAATTTGTAACTCCACGAAGAATCGGTGAAGTAGTAACACGTCAGAAAGTTGCACGACAGCATGGACTATCATCACTTCCGTCCTCCCCAAGGTAATTCTGAAGTATGCTCTCCAGAATATTTAATTATTCCTGCAGATGATCCCATGAGGATCGTTAGATTTTTTGGCTCAGATATTTTTCAATTCCCAATTGCCAAAGTGGTGTTATTGATCATCCTTATTGTCAATGTAGTCATAACTTTGATCACCTCTTATTACGCAGTTTTCAAAATGTCCCCAGGAGAGCTCATGAACTACAGTGCCGTGTACGTTGGTTGTTATTATATAATTTTGACAACCTTTGTACTGCTTTATAAAAACCACGTTATAAACGATATTGACGAGGCCCTTAAGAAATGGAGTTTTGACACGTGGGGAAAAAGGCTTGAAAAGGAACTGTATCGACAAACGAAAATCGTGTCGTTTCTTAGTGTGGGAACTGTCTTTATCACTTTTATAGGAAGCATATTTTGCATGATTCCTATGGACGGAGACGAAAAATTATTTTTCGTTTACCACATTACGGAAAAATGGTTTCCCGAATATAAAGCGATTCTTAATGGTTGTTATAGGATTATGTTTATTCCAACTGGCCTGATTTTGATTGCCCATGGAATGCAAACAATTTATGTATCAGCTATAGGAACATTGCAAGTTATCTTAGGAACAGAATACATTAAACTTTTCACAAAAGACTACGAGGGAATTCCTGATTCAACTCTTACTTATGATGAAGAGTACCAGAAGGAAATGAAGGAGCGAATGTGTGTTATCATTAAAAGACATATTTATCTCAAAGAGTGAGTTGTCCATTTATATTAGATATTTATATTATTAGGAGTTTAAGTAAGACATTATGTGACGGAGTATGGAAGTTTAAACGCCGAGCGAAGTGAGGCGAATTAAATCCATATGAGTCACATAATGTCGCTTAAACTCCGAATAAAATACAATATTTTATTTTCAAACGAAATAATCGAAAATTTTCTACTCACGTCTGTTGCGCGTCGCTTTGACACTTTGCAACATTGCAAATAATGATGAATTTAAAACTTTAAAGCCGTTTTCTCACGGTGGCGGTGGCTATGTTTTCAAATACAAACTTGCATTTGGAAGCATAGGATAAACTCTTGCTTTGAATTAATATACATACTGTCACTTTGTTGTCAGTTTCAAATTCATCTCTGAAATGTATTCAAAACTGACATTATTTTGACACGGTTTTAATACAAAATAGGCGTTCGCCTTATGTTTTCAAATGCAAGCTTGTATTCAAAAACATAGCGACCGCCAGAAAACGGCTTAACACTTGGCTAAAAATGGTGTCCTAGAAATGACGGTTATAACTTGTCAGCACAGTCATTTAAATAATTGTTATGTGACGTTTGAAAATAATAATAGTATATTGTTAAACGAGCACATTATGAAGGCCATTATTCACGCGGTTGAGTTTAGAACTCGAACGTAGCGAGGGTTGTCAACAACCAAGTGAATAATGGCCCATAATGTGCGAGTTAAATACGACGTTTTATCCACGATTATTGAAATATATGTATACAAGATTATTGAAATTCTTCAGAAATTTTTATCACTTTATATTTATTGTAAACACAAACCAACAAAAACAAAATGTTGACAAATGATAGGAACAGCTTGATGCTTGATCTACTTTGGCACACTTTCGCTTGATTTTGAAACGTCATGATATTCATTGGATAGGCAGCCAACATTACAGTTGCTGTGAAATATTGTGACAGAAGCGTGACTTATGACCATGCTGTATTTTATGAACAGGATTATGTATCCATAGTTACGTATACATAACAATGGCATTATTTAATAATCGTGGACAAACGCTCTATGAAGTTTTATTTAAAGGTGGTTAAGGATGGCAGTCGATAGTGTAAAGAATTTAATAGTGCCATTTTCTATAATAGGATGCTTGTTTGGTCTTAGTTGCGTTATTATAGCTGTTGGTGTAAGTTCAATACTTGCCTCAGCGTAGATAATTACGTTATTTTATTTTTCTAGTACCAAGGGACCTTACCTTACACCATATGGATTCGTACTGCAATTATAGCTGGTGCAGGAGGCCTTACTTTCTCAATGATTATCGCAGGAGGACAAAGGGTGGAAACACTTGTAATCACAAACAATAAATCGGGAATATTAATTTAACTACAGATAATATTTTAGGCTGAAGAAACCTTTACCACCATGAGTCATATTAACTGGTCCAACTGGAGTTTGTCTACGCAAAAAATGCTTGTTACAGCACTTTTAAACTTTTCAGTACCTGCCTCAATACGATTTTCCGAAAACTTCGCAATCAACTATGAACTGGGGGTAGCCGTATGTGTCCTAAATCAAGGTCCTTCTGTAACATGTTGATTGCAGATCGTGAAATTTATTTATTCCATGATTTCAGTCTTTGCCAACTTTGGTAAAATGGTGTCTACAACGGAAACATGATTTGATTATCTTACCTATATGTACAAAATAAAGAATGATGATAAATTAGTATTCTTTGTTTGAATATGGGCTGAGGCGGTACTGTAGAGGTTTATTTACACAACATATACAATACAAACTCACTTTAGGTATGTACAGGGTCTTCATTCCATTAGGTACCTACTTTAAATTGTCATAGCTCCTTTATTACTTGAGATATTCGCATGAAATAAAAACTGGATGGTAGACCGGACTCCCGAGTTTTGTTCTGGACCTTACTCCCAGCGATCATCGTCGGATCTTAAGCGCTGTGGATTCAACTTGCTTTTTTTTGTCTGAAGGAAAATGGCAATCATGTTGAAATTTTTAATTTGTAATATTTTAAGGTAAATAAGTAAGTTAAAACTTTCAATAGTAACAAAGAAAGTAACTTACTTATTCACCTTAAAGCATTGCAAATTATTCAACATTTTTCTTCAGACATTTCTCGTAGTTCAGGATTTTTTTTCTCGAAAACTATCAACCCCAGGTATCAACTACCCTATATCAATGAAATCAGAAAACAATTCTCTATCGATCCGTGCAAAAATATACCGGATGTTCCATTTAAAAAAAAGCAAGTTGCATCCACAGCGCTTAAGATCCGACGGTTATCGCTAAGAGTAAGGCCCAGAACAAAACTTGGGAGTACGGTCTACTATCCTGTTTTTAGTTCAGGCGAATATCTCAAGTAATAAAGGAGCTATGACAATTTAAAGTAGGTAGGTACTTACCTAATGGAATGAAGACCCTGTACATACCTACAGACACATTTTAAAAACCACTTTTTTGGGTTCCTGAGACCCCAAAAGGTATAGATCCGGTCTTATCTCGAATTCGAAAATTTTAGTGACCTCCCTTTTTTTTAATGGTGAAGTGGAGTGGGGAGGTTAAAATATACAGTTATGCATGTTTTTTTTCACCGCACCATTTTTTGGGCAAAAGGACATTTTTAGAAGCAAAAGTCGAAGAGCATTCATATGGTACCTAACGCGAAAAATTGGGGTTTGCATTAGAATTCTTAAAGTTGATGTGCCAAAAAGGCACTTTCCGTGAACCGATGTGGCCCAAATTCTAATCAGCACCTACAAATCTCACTGAATATGTGTGCCAAATTTCATCTCGATACGTTCAGTAGTTTGAGCTGCAGCGTGATCACAGACAGACAGACATTTTTCAAAAACCACTTTTTCGGGTTCCCAGGACCCTGAAACGTAAAGATTTGATGTTTTTGGCGATTCGATTTTATTAACTTGCTTCGCGAAGCGTAGAAGTTAAAAAAAATTAAAATCATCTCTATTGTGAAAACTTAATATGACTTTTATAGCCCTACTGGACCATATTTATTTTATAGGCACAGGTACACTCGAGTGCAAGTAAATGTTAACGATTTGTCAAAATTAGTAATAGGCAATGCCAATGTATTAGTATTACCACAGTGTATTACCATACGCCATTGTCTACTAGTTTTGACAAATCGTTAACATTCACTTGTATTCGAGTGTACCTACTTTTTTTTCAACATAACACATCTGTTATTAGTTAGCCTAGGATAAACCACTCGAATCCTATATCAATTCACTATTCCAACTTATTTAATGAAATTTGAGTAACAATATGGACTGACTAATTAATTCTCCATAGGATTATATAAATCACTTTTGGCATGTTTATGATCTTTATTGATAACAAAAATGATAACAAATCAACAGCTTTCGAAAAAATCCATGCTATCTCCCCTTTTTATATAATTTTATTTACATTTCGCATAGCATTTCTAGAAATAAATTGATCCATTAAAATACCGCCAAAAATTGCAAACAGACAGATGTTGCTCATTGCTCAATAACCATTAGGTTACCTCTTTCAATGTTTTTTGACGAAATTGACTGCGATAATAAATTAACCATTTAGCTAACAGCTAACTTCCGGGTAATCGGGTGAATAACTGATAATAGGTATAATATAAGTTATATCAAGCAATCCAAAAAAACTCATCTTCAGTGGGCTTCGGAATTGAAACTCAGGTCTTTGATTATTTCTTTTTCCTTAACACATCAATGATTTTGTAGTTTGCTCTGACGGAATGAATAACGGAATCAACGACTTTCAATTGCAAAGTCTACTGTGATAAGGATGATTATGATTACACTTACATTATGATTACCTTGTGTAATCAAACATCAGTTCCTCTTTGAAAAATGGACCAAGCTTTCAACCAAAGGATGATTATCTTAATAAATGTTTCTAGCGAGTTCCCTAAAGATGTGTGTGAAGCCTTCTCCAGCGCTCGGCGATTTCCCTAGAACCTAGAACTGACGATGTGGCAACCGCGCCTATTGATTCTAACCATGGCAACCAATCAGAGCGATCGACAGACACGTCAAATCAGAGGCACCCGTTGAGGTTATGTTAATATAATTTGAGTTTTCACCCCTCTTCAAAGAAATATAGATTAAACATACTTTCGTGGATCCAAGGGCGACCCATGCAGATAACAATGATACCAAAAAAACCTTTGACGACCCCTAAAATAAAGGGAAAACGTTAGCAATTGCATATTTAATTTAATTTGAACATTTTGCAGAAAAATGTGCAAGACACCCCCTTCATATCAAAATGGCGCCCAATTCAACCATATTCAAGCGAGACAAAACGGCACCAAAGTCATCAACCTAAAAACATGCATATTTTTCTGGAAGGGGTCCAAATTAAATAATTTTTGTAATTCTCAACGTTTTCCCTTAATTTTGGGAATCGTCCGATACTTTTAGGTAGATGAATTGGGTGCCATTTTCTCCCCCTTGATCAGAGCTTTTATTGATAGGAAGGGGGTGTGGTACATTTTTCTGGAAGTGGTTGAAAATTAAATAAAATAAGCAATTCTCAACGTTTTCCCTTAATTTTAGGGGTCGCCCGATGCTTTTAGCTATCAATGTTATTTGTATGGGTCGCACTTGGATCGATGTAAGAAAGTTTAGTCTATATTTCTCAGAAAAGGGATAAAAACTCAAATTATATTAACATAACCTCAACAGGTGTCTCTGGTTTGACGTCCGTGCCTGTCGGCCGCTCTGATTGGTCAGAATCAAAAGGCACGGTTGCCACATCGGTGTTTCTAGGGAAGGCGCTAACTTCACACACATTCCCTAAAGATGGTCTAGGTTCTGATGTCTACTGTTTTCTGTTTTAAGTTATGGAGAAATTTTTTTCTGTTTATTTAGATGACGACACAGGTATTTACTTCAAAAATTTTTGAAGAAAAATATCAAAATTTTGTGTTTTTCAATAGACTTCGCGCGTACAAATTCTCTTTATGCTGTTATAGTACAAACGCCTGGTATTTTTATTAAACACGATAAAAAACACAAACATTACGAAGCCTTGCAATGTGGCTGTAATGCAAAACAGAAAAAGAAAAACTGACCCAAAACCAAGCTCGCATAAAAATCCAAAAATCCAGCTTAGCCCCAGCATAAAATATAACAGAACGGCCAATTTCCACTCCACCAAAACCCCGCTGCCTCCCTTGCCAACACAATCCGTCTTTTTCTTACAAACGTTACAAATTATGTAAGAGAATATCACGGAATTTATGGCCACGATTATCGCCAGAGGCAACCACACACCCAGGTACAGCCCCAGGCCTGAAGGATAACACAAACCAGCTTTACCACTGACGTAGTTTGATTCGTCCAAGAAGAAAACGCACGCTACTGGTAGGACCGGCAAGATCCATCCGCAAATACAGGCCTTCACCAAAACATATTTTGGGGGTCCTCCCAGGACTTCAACAAATCTTTTGAACTGTAAAATCGCGATAGTGAACATCCAGCAAAATTCCGAAATAATGGAGTAGTGCAAAACTACTCCTATTACAGTACACCAAAATTCATGGTCTTTCATTTGACCGTGTAGCAAACTGGACAAATAGAATGCAACAATCTGGAGGGATAGCGCAAAATCGAAATTCAATAAAATTTGATTGCTGGTGTTCGTCCTCCATCGTCTGAACAACACTGCTGTTAGGAGGATTGCGAAGAGTCCTGCAAGCGAAAGGACACAATTTACCGTTGTTATAATGTCAAGAACTTCGTTTTGATAGTTGTTTTCGCTGGTTAGTAGCAGAGCAAAGTGGGTGGTGTGCCAAAATTCGCACTCTGTCCAAAAACCGTTGGTCTGAGCAATTTGGTCTTGAAACCACCGCCCGTTAATTAGTTTCGTCACGTCGTAGTTCCAATGAACACACTGCTTTGGTCCACTAGTTTCCAAGTTGTAAATCACCTTAATAGGTCCCGATTGTTGTAGAACTGTTGGTAAAATAACTCCAAAAACAATACTGGCACGAGGGGTTTTTGACGATTGTTCATTGAACAGCGCGTCATCTGTGAATACCGTAAATGCAATTCTTGAGTAATCATTCAGTTGATTCTTCAGCTCTGAACTGAGCAAAATCACGTTGTCCAATCCGTCATTTGCAAGAACCTCCTCATCGTCATCACCAAAAACCGGTGTCATTCTCAAACTGCTGTTGAATGACTGCAAAGTCAAACCGGTGATGTTGGTCTCTAGAAGATCGGATACAACAATCATCAGACCACTTGAAACTACCTCGGTATGACCTGTATATTCGTGGTTTTGAATAATCGCGTCCACGTAATGAAGAATTGTATCGGTTGCGTTGGTGTGTTTTTGGGAAGCATGTAAAGTTTTTCGGCTTATTTCGTGCAGGTTAGTGATTATCTCTGACACGGCTTGCAGGCTAACTTGGGGGTCTTTATTGACCTTTTTCAGGATTTGCCCAACGTAGTAGAGGTCTTCTACGCCAAATTCTGCATGCCTGTCGGTTATTTTTAGTAGTTTTTCCGTTATTGCAGGGGATGATTCGTTTGATATCAGAAGACAAAAGAGACTTTCAGTTACGGTTTTTGCATGGTGATCGTCTTCGTCATTTTCTTTAGGAGTGGTAGGATCATCATTAGTTGTGTTTTCGTCGTTGCTAGGAGTCGTAGGTTCAGAAGTGTCTTCAGAAGAACTATTCGAGGATGGTGTCGTGGATGATGAAGTTAGGGAAGGAGTAATAGGATCATCATTAGTAGTGTTTTCGTCATTGTTAGGAGTCGTAGGTTCAGAAGAACTAGTAGTGGATGGAGTCGTGGATGATGAAGTTAGGGAAGGAGTAGTAGGATCATCATCAGTAGTGATTTCCTTGCTAGTTGTGATAGTAGATTCAGAAGTGTCTTCAAGAGAACTTTCAGTAGTTCGGGTCGAAGGAGTCGTGGGTAGATCGTCAAGGTCACCAAAATGGGCTAAGTAACCCCCGTGGGTAATTTCACAGTGCGAATAAAAAAAACCATAACTTTCACCCTTTTCAATTACAGCTTTTTCGGCAAAACTAAAAGATCTTTGAAGAAAATTCCAGCTGCCACATACGCTAGTGTCAAACTCTTTTGCCTTTTCCAGAGTGTGGATTGGGGCGGGGTATTTATCATAATCTGGCAGAAATACTCCGTAAACAGCTCCTTTATATTCTTCCGGGTCCATGAAGAAGGAAGATTTCCAAAATACAACCATTCGAGCATCTTTAAAATTGGTCTCGTAAAAATTCATACTTAATATAATACCCATAATCAAATCTCCTCGTCTAAGTGCGGCAACCAGAGGATCCTCAGTAAATCCGTAACAGTACTCTACACAACCTATTCCACATCCTTTATTAATAAATCCACCAAAATCGCTTGGATTTTGGGAATTAAACTGCTTTAAGGAAACGTGATGTTCCTTCTCGTTATTTTCATCAAACATGGGGTTTAGCCAATCAAGTTGTATAATTACATCAGCAATTTTATTGGTAGCATTCGTGACCTCACGGGACTCTTTCAAAATTACCGGGGATATTTCTAGTAAACTATTTAAAATTTCTTCCAAATCTTTTTGTTCAATTTCCGAAAGAGTCTCTAATATTTCACCAACTAAGTAGACGTCAACGGCTAAGAAGTTATTGTAGTTCTGCAAAAAATTCATCAATTCTAAAACCGCAGCCTCCGGCGGCTCATCTAAGATTCCTTGCAAACTTTCCGTTATAGCTGAAGAATCAAGGGGGTGACAATCTTCAACTTCATCCCATTGGGCTCCACCTTCGAAATCTTCATTACAAAATCTTCGGTACCTGGCACAATTAACAAAACAGTACTCTTTTGAAGTAGCGTATGAGTTTGCATCAGTATCGGGCCAAGTTAATGTTTTTCCATTATCATTTGTAGTCTCACCTGAACAATGTTCTACACTTTTGAAGGACACTAAATCGATCTTCAGGTTCTCCAAATCTTGAAAGCTCTCAAATGTAATTTTTTTCAAAAGATCAAATTCCGTGAATAAATCACGTTCGTACTCTTTCCTCTTCGCTGTAAAGTGAATGTTAACATCAATCACATTACTAGTTTCATCAACATCGATAATCCTCGTGATTCTAGGGACGTAAGTATTTTCCTTATCCTTCTCCTTAAACCTCAGAATAAACACGGTGTTTAAAAAATCCAAAAAAGAAGAAGTCAGAGGGTTCATTCCCTTGCTATAAGGGATTTCAAAGATTCCAACGAATTCAAATTCGAATTCTTTCGGACGGAAGAAGATCGTGTTGCTGGTAACCACGGTCAAGTCGTGTTTGACTCCTTCGCACCAGTAGCGGCCAGGTCCAGTTTTGAAAGGTGAAAATTTGAAATTTTTACTTGCGTTCTCGTCCAGGGTCGGATATTTGTAAACTAAATTGAGCTGAGTTGCATCGCTGAAGCATGCTAAAATAAGCTCACCTAAATCGTCTCTTTTTATTCCGTCACGCGATGCCACTTCAAGAGTTAAATAACCGTTCAAATTGTCGCAAGAATTGCAAGTTAACTTTAGGCTTGGGTTAATTTCTTTGGGATTTTTCTCGAAAACCACGCAATCCAACAAGCTTCTTTCGTATTTCGTTAATAAATGCCAACCAGTTGAAGATATAGCTCCGTATCTGTGACTATCATCAAAGATTGTGTCTTTATCCCAGTTTGTGTAATTAATTTCGATTTTAGAGTTAATCCAAATGAATTTTCCATCCCTTTTCTCAAGACCAATGGCACACTTATCTGGATTTTTGAAGATAATGTTTTGGTAGCTTTGCAAAATTTCGGCTTTTTCACCACTTCCTAAACAGAGACAGGAAGATTTTGGATCATAATCACTTCTGCGGCAAAAATAATTGTCGAAATCACAAAAAGCATTGTCAATGGAATCCAAGGTTTTGTAGGCGCAAATAGCATTATGTTCTTCATCGCAGGCAACAGCGGACATGAAGGAACTGTTGAAATAAACCACGCAATCTTTTCCAACAATCTTGTAGTCATTCACGCCGTATCTTTTGGTAAAATCAGTTTTGTACCTACGGCTAAACTCAATCCACTGAAGAAATCCATGACCATTCGTTGAATTTCTTGCGATGGGCATCCAATAACTCACGTTTTTATTAATAAGAACTTTGTAGTCGTCAAAGGGGATATCGACATTTTTGTAGGGACATGCTGGAGGAAACTTTGTGTTTTCTATTTCGGTATAGCAAATATTTAAGGTTTCGCTGTATACTAAACCATTAGGGCAATTCTGTCGTTTTTGTACAGTTGAACATGAAGGTTGTTTTTCCCAGAATTCATCACAGAATCTTCCCTGGAACTCATAGTTTGAATTTATACAGGGAGGATTAGAATAAGCCATTTGTCCGTGGGGAGTTTCGGGCCAGATTACCCCTTCATTTTCTTCTGAGGGACACTGAAATTAGTGGTTTAACTAAATTAAGAACAATAAATCACTACTCTTCCTTATACATTGCATGTAACTGTTGATAGAGAAATTATCTTTAAAAGAATAATCAATGAATAAGTCCTCATTGTACTTAGCTGAAGAGCAACGTAATACTGGAACATATTTATTGAGAGCATATATATCATATCTATAGATTAACTTGACAAGTAAATACTGAAAGGGACAAAAGGTGCATAATTAGTCGAAATTAAATAGATTTTTCATCAATTATGCTTATTAATCTGAACCAGATGTTGGATAGAGTTATCGGTCGAATTGGAGGCCGATTCCAGAACGTAATTTTATTTGGAGTCGTTTTCAAGTTATTTTGCCTCTGATCTAAGGGTTCTAAATCTAATGATCACTAGAAAGTGCCATTGAATGTGTTCCAAATATCATTTCGATATCTTCGGCTCCTTACGCGGGGCTGAACAAGCTTTTCTCCCGACGATGGTTGCAAACTGCACCTAACAGTAGTGTCTCGCGTTATTTTCCAAGATGTTTATCAATGACATGTGCGTTATATTATTCCTGTCGATTCTTTTAACTACTCGCGGAACAGTTAATCGATCGAAAAACCGAGTCGTAAAATAACAGAGTCCTGGAAACCTTAAGAAGTGGTTTTTGAAAAATTATTGAGGTCAAACTACTCAACGTTTCGAGATGAAATTTGGCACACATACGTATTCAATAGACACAGGAAGTGCCTTTTTGGCCCAAAAACATTAAAATCGAAATAATTCTCCTCCGAAAAATGTATTTACACTCTTAGTACCCTTTGGCAAAAAAATCGTCAAAGACACACTACTCCCAAAACTACTGAAGATATCGAGATGAAATTTCAGGCACACTTTCAGTAATAAGCACCTTGCAGGTGATCATGCAATTTTGGGGCAAATCGGCTGATCACCCCGCTGATATATCCATATTTATACGTTTATATGGCGCCTTCAATACATTTATTGCGTTTACATAACGAGCGCCTCTAATAAAACAGTTAAATCTGTGATTGGTAAAATTTCAAGATGCACCCAATGACTCCCACCAACATCCACCTTATGATTTTAAATGGCAACCCCCCACTTGTGATACATCATTTGAAAGCTAATTTCATTAGGAATTCAACGGTATGAAACTTTTTGATATCCGTTCACCTCCAGCGCTCTCTACGATCAAATTTTAAATTAAATTAGGGCCCTTTATGATACATATCATTTGAAAGGGCTCGAAATCCTCTGTAAACGGATGAAATACATCTACTCGTTTAAAAGTTAGAGCATAAAATTTAGAGGATTTCTAGGCCCAGAGCCAGTTCATGTTCTTGTGTAACTTTTGAACGAGTGGATGAATCTCAAAAAATTTTGCATCGGTTTACAGAAAACTTCGAATCCTTTCACAAAGGACCCTAATGTAATTTCAAATTTGACGGCAGAGGGCGCTGGAGGTGAACGGATATGAAAGTTTTGCACCGTTGAATTCGTAATGAAACTAGCTTTCAAATGCCGTATCACACGTGGGGGGGTTCCATTTAAAATTTTGAAGTGGTATGAGTAAGGGGGTGCATCTTGAAATTTTATCAATCGCCCTTCATATAAAAATCGACCTGTCCGTGCAAATGTTCATATTTCAGTGCACTTGCGAAATATTTCGGGTGCAAGTTTTCATTGGAACGCCCCTGTATATGAATATACTCTTCGTTATTTTCCAACTGCCATTTAGGTTTATGTCAGGTAGTTTAAATTTATTTGTGTATTTAATTTATTTACAATGTTAACCTGTTAAAATTGGTTATTGATATATGTATTTGCAAATTCTGCGGGAAAATAGAAGTTTTTATCGCCTCCGAGATAGCTATTTTTTTTATTTTGTACCCGTAAATAAGTGAAAGATACAGTTATAATAGGATAGGCGAAATTTTTAATGGCCAATTGTGAATTAGTTGGCCTTCACAATTGCACTCCACCGCAAATTACTAGCTGAAGGAAGGAAAACAGTAAAACGCGTTCATTTTAAATATATAAATGGTTTTATTGTGTACTTAAAATAACAAAGGTGTTAATGCATGATGTGATGATTAACGTTATTCAATGCACACTTAGTGAAAAAGAATTATATTACCGTTTTTTTTTAGAAATTCCGTTACATAGGCCAACTTATATCACAGTTGCTAAATGTACATTATTTTGTAGATTAAATAAAAGTTTCCTAATCCACCATCAAAGACTAATAAGATAATAATAAATCAACATATACATAAACAGATATCGCAGAAAGGTGTAAATATCAAGAAGACAAGGAAAACTACGAAAATTATCATTAACACTTATTGAGTTCAAAACAATCTTTGAGCACAATTTTTCATGATGGAATAATAATTATAAAAGTCCATTTTTTCTCAATATCTACACAATCTACTGATACATAATAATTACAACAAGTTCATATGAAAATATAACTGTTAATCTAATCTATTACCTGTTGCAGTAGTTCTTGTATTTGGGAAGTGTAACTTAGTGGTTCTCGTCACCTTTCTCGTTATCTCCATAAAATTTAGGCTGAAAAATAAGCCAACATGAGCATTTTGCCTCACAAAATATCCGATAGAAACCGCAAAACTTGATTGTAGCGATTGTTAAAAGCTCACTATGTTATTCAAAACTGAAAACGAGACTTACAACGCGTATAACCCGTACAATGACTCTGAAACTGTGAATTTTTCACATTAAACCAGGGCATTACATAGAGGCAATCACATTTTTAGCTAGACAGAAGTTATCATCTGTTTATAGGTCTATGACTCACTCACTAGTTATAACTACGGGGTTGTTACCAATGATTGTAACATCGCAGGTGGCTTTAAAAAGAAAATATTTGACGTTTAACTCATTTACGGTTGGAGTTATTAAAAATGTCAATCATTTGTAACGCCGTTAGTTTTTATTGTAACAGAATAGCGTTTTGTTTGATTTAGCTTCGCGCAGTACAGTAGAAACCCGACCTATAAATCCTCAGCACGTAATATGACTTTCATTTTGGTTACTCATATGTAAATCAAAAAAGATAATTGGCTATTTTTTACCTGAATTAAATCACAGCAAGACGTTCTTACACTATTATTCTGATGACACGAATTCAAATTTGTCTCAACTTCTCATTAAAAACTTTAAGGGCAAAACGTTTGGCAGACACATTATTTGACTTTGTCTGAAGCCTAAAATTTATATTATGAGGCGAAAATTTTATATATTTTTCCGCTAACGGAGATAATATTAAAAGTGAAATAGAGATAAGTACCCTCGGAAACGCTATAAACGTCAGCAGGATGGAACTTTTTTTGCGGTGGCCGGAAACGATTGTCTCCAGATATGACAACGTTGCACAAAAATCTGTCCGATTTTCTGTTTACATCTTACAAGCATCAAAATCCGTTTCATAAGATAACTTAAGCAAAAATTTTGAATCTGTCATGCCTAACTGCGATGTAATGTCGAATCATGTTCGAAATCGGTTTTTTCTGTTGTTTACGTCAAAATTCTTGTGAGTGTTAAAAAATCAGACAACGGACAACAACGATCCCATCCAACCTCCATTGTTACTGACGTTGACAGGAATTTTGAAGTAAATGAAGGCCTGTTTAAAACCATGAAAGCAAAAAACCCTCACTCGTCGTTTAGAATATGATTCTACTTCACATTACTCAGGGCTGGAAAATTAATGTTATTCCAGTTACTTTTAAAACGTCCATTTAGAAAATTAATAAAAAAAGTCTGTTTTGACAAAACACAACTCAAAATTCATATTAATCAAGATGATAGGAATATTTCTTATTACCACTGTAGCCTTGTGGTACTTAGAATAAAAATGAATGAATAATAACTACTTTAGTTTCCTTTATGAGAAAATCGATCAACTATAAAACTGAAACATATTTACCAGATCATGTGACTCAGGTTGTCCTCGAGTAGTCTCTTCATCATCATCAGAATCCTCTTCGCCTGAAGAATCGGCATTGTTGCGATCTAAAGCTGCACAATTATTTCCAAAACTGAATTCAAAATACCACAAACCTTTTTGAGAGTTATCCAAGGCCGAATTGTGATTTTTCTGAGCGGCTGTTAGAATGTCATAGCAGTGCAGACACACTCTCAAAGGCTTGGAGCTCTGACTCGGAAGCAGAAATCTTTTATTTGAACATGGTCCACAGACTACAGCCCCACATTTACGACAATGATGCTGGAATTTATTGTTCAATTATTATTCCAGGAATGTTTTTAACCCCTTTAACAGTTTAGTCCTGTTTTATTTATACTATTTTTTCAATATCGACCAATTTACACTAAATTCACTTCTGAAATATGTCACCTACATTATATTTAGGTACAGTGTTATTCAGAAAATGTATGATAACGGGAGGCTATGGAAACAAGTGAATAGCAATCTGTCAAAGTTAATTTGCACAGTCCCGGGTGAAATGACAGATGACATGTGCTGTACGAATTAACTTTTTGGACAAACGTCCTTTTGACAGGTTGCGAATCATTTGTTTCCATAGCCACATATCCCCCGAATAACACTGTATATCGGGTTGTTACAAATGATTGTATCGGAGCAGGTGGCTTTGGAAACAAAAATTTTATGCATTTACAGCTTTAGTAATTAAATGTCAAAATCAACCATCAAAGCCACCTACAATTATAATCATTTCTCTGGTTGTCAGTCACAGAAGAGCGATTACCAATTGAAATAAAATTTTAACATACAAAAAACAGGGAATATTGTAAAAATGCATTTTCATACCCTCCGATTAATTATCGTGAATTGTGCTTTTTTACAATGCATGCAAGTGTGGGCTTCTCCGTCGGGAACCCAAACAGCCGCATGCTCTTCTACAGCTTTCTTCCCACTTTTTCTCAATAAATCCTCGATACATTTATTGATGTGGGCCATCCATTCTGTCTTTTCAGTCGAAGTAGCGGCATAAACAGCAAACGATTTCGATGCAGTGCGAATCAACCACCCATTCTTATATTCTACAAAGACTTGCATTATTTTAATTTTAAACACAAATGATTTGTTACGTACGACTGTCATCTTCTAAGCTTTCGAGTTTGACTTCTTCTAAAGGAATGATATGTTGTTTGTTATATTTTTTCTTATTTATAACAATATTTCCATAGACTAAAATATCGTTGAATAAAAAGAATTGTCTGGCTTTTGGCTTTTTCCGGCACATTTTTGTCAAGACACCTTCACCCACTAAAACTCGTCCGGGCACTCCCAGGGGCTGTCCAGACCCCCCAAAACAGCTCTCCACCATGGCTATCCGTCTGGCGTTGGCCTCACTGTTCACTAAAACAGGAAAAACGTATTTCTCAGCAATTTCCTCCATTGAGCTCTTGTTATGATTCATCAGGAAATGCGATATCACTGAAGAAACGGGGCATCGTCGGAGAAATGCACTCTCCCAAAAGTTTTATTCAACAATAACAAACAGACCATGAACGATTGTAACACATAATAGGCATTAAATTAACCTTATAAGGGACGTTCTGCTGAGTTTGGAGAAAGTTGAAAATCACGGCGGAACCGAGGAATTTTACATTTAAAATTTGTCCCGCTTTATCAAAGAATAATTGAAGAAACTCACCTAATTTATCCACCATTCTACCCCTTTAAATAAATTATTGTAAAAACACCAAAAACCAACCACCACTAATGACGGCTGTCACCATAGGCTGCGATCTGTCAAAAAACACCACCCCCTGGTGACAAAAAAGAAATAACCAAATCGAAGTCCAAGGCGATTTGAACCTGTTTCATGTTTTAGTCTCATTAAATTCGTTATTAGTGTTAAGTTCGTCATAATGTGTGAACACACGTTACGATCAGAAATTAAAGAATTAATTAATTTAGTTGATTGATTTTTGTTGCTTTCCGACGTTGGCAGCAGTTGTTGCCAGAATGCTCACCATGGGCGTCGATTGAGGAGGGGCAATAGGGTGCAAATTGTAAGATGTTTTCAGAATAGTGTCAATTCGGTTGTTTGGAAAGTGGACTTTGACCAAACGGAACAAAGTGGCGGCGACGTGACGTCACGCTCCAAAAATTGTTATAGCAACCGAAAAGACCACCAATATTGGTCATCCAGAATACATTATAGACTAATTTGGTAGCTTTAGATGGCTTTCCCTTCAGATTCATAAGGTGAAAGCAACAGTAAGTACATTAATGACTTTCACGAAATATCTTTAGGTTACACACTTACACCCTGTTCTTTTTCTGTGCCTAAAGGTGCAAAAAATCCATGACAATCCATTGTTGCAATGGGTTACCATCATGGATATTTTCCACCTTTAGTCTGATAGAAAAAGAACAGGGTGTTCCTCGCTAGCGCTGACTAAGGTCACTGGATTTCTCTCTTTGGAGAGGTAAGGCAAACGGTATGGAGATATATACCTAACTGGGAAACATATCTCTTTCACTATATTTTACGTTTGTACGAAAATAACATGTTAGATCTCAGAAAAATTACCTCAACTTGACAGTTGTTTGTAAAATAGCTGCTTACAAAGTCTATCTTTGCTTATTTTGCAGCATATTTCTTATATTGTTATGGTTTTATAGCATGGATCGATCCCTTTATTAACCGTTCCTTGTTCATTTATTTTGAGTGAATTCTGATTTTGTGTTCCCTTGCAACAATTGGTTTCACAAAGACGAAGTCAATTTTGTTTTATTGTTGACCTCCTTCTTCCACTTCACCACTTAAAAAAGGGAGGTTGCTGCAATCACTAAAATTTTCGAATTTGAGATAACACCAGATCTTCACGTTTTGGGGTCTCAGGAACCCAAAAAAGTGGTTTAAAAAATGTGTCTGTGTGTGTACGTACGTACGTTTGTAAACACGCCAAAAATACTAAATGCCATTTTGGCACTTTTAAATTTTAATTCTGCTTCTGAAAACGTATTCACACTCAGTGCCCTTTTGATCAAAAATTAAAAAATAGAGATTTTTATCTGACTTGTATTACTCGTCGAAGAACTGAATAAATTTTGGATTCAATTGGCTCACGCGGTAAGTGCCGTTTTGGCACACCAATTTCCAAATTTACAATTATACAGGGTGAGTATCTGAACGGCACCACATCCTTCATACCACAAATCTTACTGTTCAAATGATGAGGTTTGGTGCAAAAATTTTTAGGTCAATAAAGGTATTTCTTGAGTAGAAAGAATACACATTATACTGAGATCTCAACGCGTTAAAAGAAGACGCCAAGATGATGCGCGCACACTTGAAGGCGACCGATATCCGGTTAGAAGGAAGGGAGAATAGTTCGAATGTTGGCGGCAATCAGTTGAAACTTCTTTTCACTAGCAGAAATATTGTTATTACGGCAGTATATAATACAACAAGACAAAACCATACTGGTTTATTCTCAAAAATGATACAAATAGCCTGCAAAAACGAGGCTATTTCAGAATAATCACTTTAATCTAGGTTAATGGGGTTATGTTTCTGCATCTGTCATGTGTCCACTGTGCAGTGAAGCAAATATTGATTTGGTACTCGGTTTCCTCACCAATGACGTCATAATATGATATGCCGTGCCGAAAAGCTCGATGTTTCTTCCTAAGAACATAAAAATGTTCTGGCCATCACATAAAATAGACAATGGTCTACCATTTTCTACTTTTATTTAAACATGCCTACTGTTTCATTCAATTATTTAATTTTCTCTGGTCGGTTATAGGTTAACAAGAAACAACCGTGTTCATCGCTGTAAATTGTACCGGATATAAGGTACCTCCGATTGCGCGCGCATGACATGCCAATGACGTCACTCAAGAAATACCTCTATTGTGAATCCTGTTATAATCCGCCAAAATTCTTCATTTTTAATCGTTTTAATTTAATATCTTCGGAACGGTGTATCGCAGGGTCCTGAAATGTTTTGCTTCCCGTTAATAAAAATACAATTGACCATATTAAAAAGTGCACGGAATTATGGGAGGTTAATCTTTTACAGGTTCCTTCTTTTATGACATTTGAGAATATTTCAGTGTAACAATAGAAATAAATGCTGAACATACCCGAACCGGCCTTATTTAGCGATGCGATGATTATATTTGTGAGAATAATCGACGCTCGCCATTGTGGCTCTACACCAAACACACCTAAATAAAATCGTGCTACTGGTTGCATAAGTGATACCCGATGTCAATTTGAATAAATAACAAAAAGCTCAAACCATAGCAGCCAGTTCAAAAAAGTAAACTAATAACAAAGCTAATATCATCAAACACGAACTGCACTTTATAAATCAACCATTAACAGCGAAATTTCAAAATAAAAATCGGCCATCTTCCCATAAGAATAACATGTAAACCTTCATTCGCACCAAAATAAACGCCACTTCCAAGATGGCTGTCGTTACTACGGAATGCCCACCAGAGGCCGCCTCTGTTTTTAATTTGGTCAATTATTAATGAACGTTAACGAAATTTTCGTCTTTAGTGTTGATGACAACTGCAAGCTGACAAATAATGCCATTATTGTCAGTGTCAAAAAATAACAATGGAAGCAAGTCATTTCTCTCTTGCATGCTCTTACTATTATTGTAAGGGTATCTTCTCTGTCCTTTTTACATTTGTCCACACTTCCGGTTGATTGCCATACCTCTCCAAAGAGAGAAATCCAGTGACCTTAGCGCTGACACACTTACCCCCACCTTACCTTACAAAATTGTAGATTTGTTTGCCCCCTATTTGAAATCTTTAGCTACGCCCATGGATCATGGTTTTCTGTTCAGTATTGTCACTTGTCACATGGTGTCTGTGACATTGACAATCATATGACCGTTTGTTAGGCGTTTTTTTACAAAATTCAAGCAAAAATGCCTGTTTGTGGTCCAAAATTGTCATTATGTGGGTTAATTATTAGTGTTTGGGGTATAGTTCAATTGGTAAGTTCAGGCAAATTCCCCCCGAAGTTTACTTGATAATCCAATAGGCTTTAATGGGAATCTTCTACTACGTCCATGCTGTTGCATTAGCTGAAGATTTGCCTGAAATAAAGGAGCCCGAGTCTGCTGCTGACATAGAGAAATTCTACGCCGACGTCGACATGGGCTACTCGCAGGTAATTAGCTGTGGGGGGCAAACCGCTGGGGATATTAGGTCTACAGTTTAGAGGGAAGTCCGGGGGTTCAGAGGATGTCTGGTGTTCAAAATACGGTTAGCGGTTTACCCCCCAATTCACTGCGATTGTCGACAACACCTAACACTTAAATTTCAGAGTGCACAGAACTGTTGGATAGCAGCTCTGTTGTATATAATAACATTAGCAGTCTCAGCGCATCAGTTCTGGGCCAATAATCGTTCTTCATTGAGTGTTTGAATATTTTAACATTCCGAGTATAGTGTGATCTGGAAAATAATCTGTAAATAATGTTATCAGCGTAGAGTAAGCTTAAATGTGGGATTAAAACAATAAAACTGTCAGTTCAAAAACTTTTTATTTTACAGTTTTTATAAAATCTCTAAATCGCCATTCTTGAACCGGAATAAAATTAACGCAAGAGTGGTATTTACTATACTTAATATAAAATAACTTACACCTTTACAGTACACTGGCAACTTACTACAAAATTTACAATTTCAATTGCCTGAACTATCTTCGGAATCATAAGCACAAGGTCTCGAGTACCAAAGATTGCTGGACACCTCTTTCCGCAAAATATTTCTAAGCCTACCACTACTGGGTCCTGCATTCTGTTTGTCTTCAGTCCTCAAGTCTTTAATTTTACTTTTTACCGTGGGTCTGTAATCACTGTAGAACCCGTTGTCACTTTCGTTGCTTTCACAAGTGTGATCTGATGGTTCATCTTTAGTAATAACTTGGGAAGTGACGTCATCCTGATTTGAATTTTCACTCGGATCTTTCTTAATTTCAAGTTTTTCGTTTGAATTCTCAGACTTTACGAAAGTCTCATTACGTTCACTCTTTAATTTATCTACAAAAGTCCTGAGTTTTTTGTTATTGGCGTCTTTCGCGCAGTTGGACAAACCGTGCGACTTGTGCTTGGATTTTGAATGCTTTCTATTGGTAAAGCTGGACAGGGGTAGGTCATCTTCCAAGTCCGAGTTATCGCTAGAGCGGACCTTGAGCTTCTTACTGTGACCCTCCTTCCTTTTCTTGTTCTTCTCTTTGATGTACTTTTTCGCCATCTTCTGCTTATATCTTCTGTACTCGGTGTCACTATCGGAGGAAGACGATCTACGCGACGACGTTGAGGTAGAAGACGATGACGTTGAACGCTTCGACGCTATTTCATAGTACTGACGCTTTTTACCCCTCGACCTCTTCTTCACCCACGTCCTGTGCTTGTTTTTTATGCGCAATTTCAGGGGTAGAATGGGTTCGCGATCGGGCTCGTCGTCGTCCGACAGCCTGAAACTAGTCTCGTTGCGTTCCTCCGACACCAAAATCGGCTCATCGGAATCGGTGTCGATCAAATTAATGACTACGGGTTCATTCGATTGGTTCTCTCGGGGGGTGTTGCTCGAGGCGCTCACCAGGATCACGTCGCTGTCGTAATCGGACACGTCGATGAAGGGTATGGGGGAGGGACGTCTTTCCGTGTAGATCACGTGACGGTCGTACCCGATCATGTCGTAGGGAGATCTCATGAAATTGTAAAACTCATGGATGAACTGATCCGTCTTGTTGCCCAGGTATTCGCTGAGGAGGAAGCGGAACGAGTAGCTGCAGATGTGGTGCCTTAGGAGATGGTCCATTATGATGTCCACCAGGCGCATCACCAGTTGGGTGTTCTCGTAAAGGAGGGCGTTTAGTTCGCGATTCAACCAGGGGGCCAGGCGGGTCCTCGCCGCGGGGTTATTCCTGCAACAATAAATATGTAGAAAATTTTAAGAGAAATGGAATTATTAAATTCATTTCAGGATAATTTCAGAAATGCGCTGCAAAATGTATTAAGTATTCTCTTTCCTGATATAAGGCGATTTCCCTTTAACCTTACAATAGGTTACTAACATACGGAATTGAATTCCCTTTACACCTTTACACATACGATGACGTCACAGCTTACTATAGTATGTTCAAAGGGGTAAAGTGCTCGCCGAGTTCTGTAGTCGTTGTTGGCGTTGAGGTGTGAGGTTAATGTCTGTAGGAAGTGGTGCGATGGTATGGTTGAACCTTTTTATGTTCATTATCTACAATATTTCAATTGAAAATTAAACTGATTTATCAGTTTCTGTAAGCAATCAAATAATAAAAGTTTAGTAAATAATTGACAATATTAATCTTCACAGTAAATGAGACGTTTACCACTTTATATCTTTTTTAAGGGTAAAAGAACAATATACACCTAAATAAAAACCATAAAGTATTGACTTTGTAGCGCATTCAGTTGCCAACCAAATGTCAACAACAGCCCATCAGATGTTCCTGTCGTTTGTGAAATAAGTGACGTCATAATATGTGTTAAAGTTTTAAGCATCTGTAAGCTAAAGGGAAATCGTCTATAGTCGGGGAGGCAGCGACAGGAATATTCATCCTTTTCCACATTATTCGTTAATTTACGTGTCATAAATACAGAAATTGGCGGTCTGCCAGGGTACCTGCGGGATAGGGCTCCGCAATGGGGCTTCAAGTATCGTAAAAAAGAGTGAAATCATTAGCGCTGAAATCCTTTATATGAATTACAGACACCTCGAAGTGTCCAAAAAAACCGATCTGCCACCTCGCCTGCGGGACAAAATGTGTCTGGCAGCCACATTTCCTAGATATTTGATTAATAAAATTGTCAAGCTACTCCCAGCTTCAAAATATCCACTGTAGGAGGTGTAGAATAGACAGATTGTTGCCTAACGACACTATTATGCCACCTGTTTTACACCTGCTACGAGTAGATAATTTCAATATGACAGTATAGTTTGACAATTTTATTAATCAAATTTCTACGAAATGTGGTCGGCAGACACATTTTGTCCCGCAGGTGAAGTGGCAGACCGTCTTTTTTGGACACTTCGTGGTGTCCGTAATTCATATCAAAAATGGCAGCGTTAATGATTTCCATCAATGAAACTAGTTTTTTTGGCATACTTGAACCGCCCCCGTGGAGCGTTGTCCCGCTACTTGCATGGCAGACTCGACTTTTTCGAATCACAACGACATTACCTAATAGGAAAAATTACTTTAGAAAGTTAATGAAATGAGTCAAGCCAATCTGCTGCCTCTCGGACTAATAGGCCAGTCTGTAAGCGGACACAATAAAGAAAAAAATCGGGGAAAGCTGGAAAAAATTTTCTTCTCTTCCTTAAACGAAACTAGTCGCCAAATTTTACCTGTAGATTCTTCTGTGAAAAATATGAAAAAAGTTCTTATGAACATATGTCGAAAAATGCCTCCTAAGGAGCTAGGACTCCTTAAAGGGGCCGCTTTGAAAGTGGTGTTTTCTCAATATGTATATTCAAAACAGTTAAAGATAGCAACGTCAAATTTGGTATCTTTAGAAAGTCTTTGATGATGAATTTATTGCTGTGGACAAAATTTTAAAATATTGATCATAAGCGTCCGTTCGTGGGGGGCTTATGACAAAATTTCCTCAAACATTTTTCTTAGTCGTTTTTTCTCAAATTTGACACCAGAGTCTGAAAATATGAAGTTTTTTACGTAAAAATGGTACTCTTGTGTGACATCGAAAAAAATGACTCTTTATTGGTTCAGGGCTCCAAGATTTGTGATGGAAGACATCAAAATACCGTAAACAAGTTCAAGGGAGGGTTCTTTAATTCTAGAAAGAAAAGTTTTTATGGACATGGGTCGAAAAATGCTTCCTAAGGGAGCTATGGTGTTTCAAATGGGGTCTTGGAGAGCATGTTGTTTGAAGGACTCTAGCTCCCTTAGGAAGCATTTTTCGACCTATGTCCATAAAAACTTTTCTATCTAGAATAAAGTAAAGAACCCTCCCATGAACTTGTTTACGGTGTTTTGATGTCTTCTGTCACAAATCTTTAAGTCCTGAACCAATGAAGAGCCATTTTTTTCGAAAATGGTGCATCCTATCGATGTCACACAAGAGTACCATTTTTACGTAATAAGCTTCATATTTTCTGACTCTGGCGTCAAATCTGAGAAAAAACGACTTAGAAAAATGTTTACCCAAATTTAGTCTTAAGCCTATCCTGTACGGGACGCTTATGATAAAAATCTTAAAATTTTCTCCATAGCAATAAATTCAGCAACAAAGACTTGCTAAAGGTACCCAATTTCGCGGTACTACCTGTAACCGTTTTGAAAATATTGAGAAAACACCACTTTCAAAGTGGCCCCTTTAAGGGGCCCTAGCTCCCTTAGGAGGCGTTTTTCGACAAATGTTCATAGGGACTTTTTTCATATTTTTCATAGAAGAATCTACTGGTTACTACGAGTTTCGTTTACACCCTGTATTAATTTTACAGGGAATTTTCTACAAGAAACGTCCTATACACTTTCTAAATTCAACTCATTTGGATTTCACTTTTTCAAGCACCTTCGCAATATTTCAACCATCCAAAAGCGAAATTTGCCTAATTGGCTTATTTTCGACCTATTGTCTGTAATTCTACTTAACCACGGTTAATTTTCTCCCTCTTGACTTTTCATCCCCGTTTTTTTTTCAACTGAACGTTAATTTTGCTAAATTGCCTTATTTTCCATGTTACTTTTGATAGTTCTATTTAACTGCAGTTTTTTATTGCCTTGGACTCCTCATCCCCTCCATAATTTTTCAGTCCCGAGTGCTAATTTCACAGACTTCGCAAATTTTTGTGTTTTTTTTATTCTTTACTGTTTAATTCTGTACATTTCGCCTTTTATTGACAACACTATTGAGGCACTACTACTAGGTGCATATTGATAAAATCTGCACCCGACTCCATCAGCCCGCCCCTATACATACAGGGTGTCTCAGAACGCTCGCACCATATTTTAATGAAGTATTCAGGATTAAATTTTGTGTCTGTCTGTATGTCTGTCCTGCGTCCTGAAGGCGCTGTCAAACTATTGAAGATATCGAGCTGAAAGTTGGTAAATGAGTTGAGAGGGTAAAGTAGGGGTTCACTATATTTGTAACCAAGTCGATCAGTAAATCGAAGGCCCTTTGTGCAATGACTCGGTTGAAGGTATCGAGTTGTAATTCATGTATCGTCATTGCGTAAGTACTAGTATCTACATACTAGCAATACTAATCACCTCGATTTCGGTCGCCATCTTTAAAAAATGGCGTCCAAGACCGGCCTCTTGCAATTATCTCCGTTAATATGAGTTTTAGAGCAAAACATCTCATTATAAAAATTATTCTACATGAAATTTGCTACAAAATGGCCTACAGATTTTTCTTCTAGAACTTGACGTTTGAGCGCTATACCTAATGGAAATGAAACTTTTGTCTTAGGCACAGATGAAAAAATTCCCCCGTTGTCGTATTTTTGTAGCTCATTAAACTCAAGAATAATAACATAATTCACTATTATGTTACATGACAGAAAATGCCTGATTGGTCTGTATGTATGCATAATCCATTCATGTTGCAAAGGTGGCAAAGGTGGCAAAGGACTGGATAAGATCTTATCTAAAGAACAGAAAGCAGTGTGTGGTGCTGGGCGACACGAGATCTGCCATGATTGAAATGGACAGAGGCGTCCCCCAGGGATCGTTGCTCGGCCCTTTATTTTTCCTAACGTACATGTCCGATTTGCCAACCAACAGTACGGGTGAAGTCAAAAGCATTCTCTATGCAGATGACACGACCAAAATAATTTCACATCGCACGGAGATAGAGGCCATACGCACGGCTGAGCAAGTGGCATTACAATTTGATGCCTGGTGTATGCAAAACGACTTGATACTAAACGATTCAAAGACCTATTTAATGAATTTCACTACAAAAAATACGCCTTTGACCAGCAGCTTGTTAGTGAAGCTCAACGGCAAGTAATTAACCCAAGTAATGTCACATAATTTTCTAGGAGTAACTATAGATAGCAAACTAACCTTTGAGCTTCACATTAACAAGTTAGTCGCGAAACTCTCCACACAAGCTTTCGTAATTAGACAGTTAAGGGGGACAGTAGCGATACAGTTATTGCGTTTAGCATACTTTGGCTTAGTTCAGTCAAAATTGTTATACGGTTTGATTTTCTGGGGAGCATCTGCCCATTCTCAAAAAGTTTTCATAATGCAAAAACGCATAATTCGTTGTTTGACGGGTTCTCATCCAAGGGCTTCTTGTAGGCAACTATTCATTAACCTCAAGGTTTTAACATTACCATCCCTGTACGTCTTCCATGTCATTCTGAACATAAAGAAGACTGAGTCAGACTTTCGCACGACAGGTTCTGTACATGGTCACGCGACCAAGAATTCCGGGAATCTGTGTCAGCCATTTTCTAGATTGTCCGTCGCCCAAAACTCCCACATATATATGGGAATAAAACTACTCAATGTATTTACAAATAAATTTGGGTATATTGCAAACTTTTTAAAATTCAAGTCATGTCTACATGAGTACTTGGTTGCCCATGCATTTTACTCTATTGAAGAATTTGTTACTGCCTAAAGTACTCGTGTCTTGAACTGTGTGAAATGTTAAGTCAGAATATGTACATACCTTATACTCTGTGAGTGATATATGTTGTAATATGTTCACATATGTATAGTTTTCTTTGTTTTGTTGACGTGCCTAATAGATCTGTACAGCACGGGTTTTCCACTGTATTCCTCAAAGGCTAATAAATATTATTATTATTATTATTATTATTATTGTTTATTTTCAGCCCCGGTAGGGCGTGGAAACCTGGCGATACAGTGGCAGTGGCAGTTACAGCG
Organism: Pycnomerus fuliginosus; assembly: GCA_963924575.1. NCBI lineage: Eukaryota > Metazoa > Arthropoda > Insecta > Coleoptera > Zopheridae > Pycnomerus > Pycnomerus fuliginosus. The sequence continues at coordinate 14,197,571 of OZ004617.1, read as the reverse complement.
AAATATCGCGGCGCTCCAAAATATAAGCTTCAGAAGTTACAATATGAGACCAATTCCGAGAAATATGCAACTTTTTTAATCGACTTATTTTAGTGGGTTTATGATTATTATGGAGTAAGTTATCCTCCTGTGGTCATCTGGGCAATGAAAAGAAGACGCTGTAATGAGTTGTTTGTGGATTTGTGGTTTGGGGAATCATAAGATAACCTGATTAACTTGCTCCTCAAGTAATTTACTGATTTATAGAAAACTAGAAAAAACGAAGGGAACGAACAAGCAGGCTGTTATTGACAAATGACAAGCTGGGAGCAGCCTCGTTTCCTTGAAAACAAAAAAGCACAGTAAAGAGCAAAGATATATTCAATTACAAAAGACAAGCAAACAATAACATTATCACTGAATAAGGACTGAAGAAACTAAATCTGGTTCCAATGTTTTTCGCTGACCTTCCCGAGCTTTTCAACAACGGCACATTAGTTACGTTTTTTATGAAGTCATAAAATTGGTCGACACTCATAAAGAACGACATACTATCGACATCATTACAATCCAGAGAAGCAATTGTGCCTATGACAGTATCTTTGCAAAGGAGCGGGCCCCCGAAGTCCCCCGCACAAGTGTCTTCACCTTCCTTGTTTTGGGTACACAGGATAGTGTCGTCAATAAAAGCTTCCTCAATGGCCTCGGATTTCCTACAAATATTTTGCTTTGCCAGGTTCAAGTCAATACAATGCAATTGGTTTTCTGAGAAACTCCTTTCCATGCAGGTAACATTTTCAAGTCCAAAGGTTTCATTGGGGTCATTTTCACTCCAACCCATGGCCAATACTACATCGCATTTACGAGTGAAATCTTCTTCGGAGGGAAATTTCGCGAGCTGAACGTATTCATTAATTTCGAACGGTTCATCTAATTCAAGCAAAGCTATGTCGTAGCGTATGTCTCGCAGGTGTCTTTCGTGAAATTTCGGATGATTGATGACCTGTATTCCTTTTTTAATCTGGTGGTGGCCCGTACTGTCCCTGGCAATTCTTCCTCCAGCTTTCTGTAACGCTCTACGCCTCTTTGTTTTTTCGCCTCCAACTTCACTTTGAACTGCTTCACCTGGTTCAACAGTATCTGGTCCTTTTGATGCATCTTCTGAGTTAGTCATGTTTCCAAAAGGGTCCAGTTCATGACTTCCCTTATGACCACCATCTTCCATAGTCGGGCCTGTGGTGTCGTCCTCGTCAGCGTCATCTCTGCTGTCAAATTCTTGCAGTGTAAACGAGCTGCCTGCAACTACCGCAATTGTTGAGTCTGTCTCTTCATCGTGAATGTTAAGTATGCAGTTGGCGGCGGTCAAAACCCACTTTGGGGTTACTAGCACCCCAGCACAGTGATCTTCAAAATTCGGATTGCAGTAAAGTATCGAAACTGTAAACGGGTACTTATCAATACTACATTTCGTGCCGCCGAGAATTCTAGGTGCGACTTCTTCAATCTCAACTCCAAATGTGCAGGGATACAATAGAAGGATATTGAAGAACAAAAAGTATTTGCAAGACATTTTTTATTTATACCGTCAACTTTGTCAACTTCGGTTTCTGTGGTTTCGGTCGACCAGAGCACACTTCATTTGCTTTCCTCAGTATGTGTGCCTGACCATAAATGGCCGTGATGGGATTATTGGATGGTGTGTCCAACATTTGCTGACGTCATACTGGGACTATAGATATTCACGTAACAACGAAGCAGTAAGCAGTAATCCAGGGTGTTCGCGAAACATGTAGCAGAACTCCTACCGTAGGTTCCCTACATAAAAATAAGTTGAAAAGTTCCTATGAGGATTTGTCCGATATCGCCTCCTAAGGGTGCTAGGTCTTCTCTTAGGAGGAGGATGGGGACCAGTTTATTTTTAATATTTCGGAAACGGCTTAATCTACGATATTGCAATTTGGTACATAGACTTAGGTACTTAAGGGTGTGTCATGTACAAAATTTCATTAAAATTGATGGAGGGGAACATTCAGTTACCGACACCTGCAATTGGTATTTTCAATGCAAAACCTACATAAGCAGTTCTTGAAACATTATTCACTGATATTTAGAAGTAAAATTTCATCGGAAAACTTTTATTGCTCTTGCAAAATTTCAAAATAATCCATCGATTTCGTGCAATCAACAAAAATGTGTACAATTGCATCATGTGTGCCTTGTAATTTTTGGACCACGAAGTCGCCTATGCAAACCTAGAAAATACCAATTGCAGGTGTGGGTAACTGTATGTTTCCCTCCACCAATTTTAATGAAATTTTGTACATGATACACCCCTAAGTACCTAAATCGATGTCCCAATTGCAATACAGTAGATTAAGCCGTTTCCGAAATATTAAAAATAAACTGGTCCCCATCCTCCTCCTACGAGAAGACCTAGCACCCTTAGGAGGCGATTTCGGACAAATCTTCATAGGAACTTTTCAACTTATTTTTATGTAAGGAACCTACGGTAGGAGTTCTGCTACATGTTTCGCGAACACCCTGTATAGTATAGCCGAGGAGTTTAAGGTTTTAACCTGAACAAAAATAAGGTAGTAGTCCAGTCATTATAGAATTTTACTTCGGAAAAATTATCAGAGGGCTGAATTTTTGTACACACGTTCCTTTGATACTCCTAAATGAAATGCTAAAAGTCCCCTAGAATCCGAGTTCGGCTTTCGATGATATGCCACCAAGAAGTATTAAAAATGCTTTTCAACAAATATCTCCTAAAATATTGGCTTTTGGACAAAAGAGGTGGTATACAAAATTGAAGCCCGTCTCAGGGTCTACAAAAAAGTCGCTATTCACTTTTTTCGTAGAGTCGACGGTGTGGCCGTAACGTGAAGCAAAAGAATGCGCGACGCAAGTTTGCGCATTGTAAAAACTGTAACTTTTCAAAACAAGAATAATTACAATTTCCATAGTTACATATAGCTTATTTGTAAAATTGTCAACATTTGCACTAGTGCAAATTATCGATAATTTTCATTAGTGCAAAATTGCCGCGTAATTTGCCAGCCATTGGTCGAAATTTAGAAATTGAGGTCATTTTATTGGTTTAAATTTTGTGAGGGAAATAGTCTACGGGACACACAGGAAGTAATGTGTTAGATTTCGTCTTCAGTGGTAATTTAAGCAGGCTACGCCCTACGTCTTGTTCGGCAAAGGCTACCACGTTACAAAATTTTTAACGGTGCAGCGCATGGAATGAACACCAAGGAAGGAAGCATGCCCTTCAATTCAAGAAATGAATGAATGCAAGATAACAATCTAAAGTTGAAGGTTTTAATGCGAAGTAGGCATAAAGTGTAATCTTTTTATCTTAGTTTGCGCGAGGCTAATCGTCCCTAAGGGCCGGTTTATCGATGTTCAGCTAAATGAAAATATCTGGCAGTTTGCGTTATCCGACAGTTAAATTGTTTATCGACAGCAAGTTGACTGCAAAGTATTTGCTAAAGTGCTGGGCAAACTGACTGACAGTTCGAGGTGTCAGCTAGGGCAGAAAACCGACGGGCAGCGTCGCCCAGAGTCATTTAAATGACGAAGATGAATCTTTGGTTTTCTTCAACTTTAATCTAGCCAATATAAAGTTTAGGAAAGTACCTGAAACTATTTTGAGGAATTTGCCACTACTTAAGATTTCCTCAACTTTCTTTCAGACCTCCTGCTTCTACCATCCGTTTTCCTATCCTCAATTACACCTCCTGCTAGTTTCTTTTCAAAGCACGTCTCGATCGTAGGCAGAAAAGTTTACTCCTCGTTTCTTTTCTGTCACGAATACAAATTTCAACTGCATCAGCACCTGCCACAGTAAACAAAGACCGTAAGGCGTTGCTATGGAAACAGTCGACTATATTAGCGCGAAATTTAAATCTGTCTAATAGAATTCAACTTCCGCTACCCCAAATGTTGCCAACACAACTCAAACTGGCAGGCACGTAACTGACAGACAAAGACGATGTCGATAAACGTGAACCTGAGTTATCTGTCAGCTATAATAAACTGTCAGATAGATAACAGTCAGTTTTGGCTGAGCATCGATAAACCGGCCCTAAATCTGTGAATATATTTATAGTCTGTCCGGGATCTAGGCGACTTTTGCTCCCCGGGAAATTTGAAATCCACGTCGCCGATTGGTTAAAATTCAGCCATAATTAATCGCAACAAAAATGTGGCTTGCAGGAATTAAGAATGTAGGTTTAAAAATCAAATTTACCTCGCAGGTCGATGTAAGTTACATTTTAAACCGTTTGCGCTGCATTACTTTTATAATATTGCAAAATTATTGATTTGCCGAGTAAAAATTTTGCTATCATGACAGATATACTGCTGTCTGTCATATCATTCCTGCGAAACGTAATAGCCAATGAGTGCGATAAAAGCGGCTATTCTATTGGCTTATTTAAAGTTACCGCTATGAAAGCTGCCATCTTTCCGTTTCCGAATTCCGGCTCCTTCATTAATAAACAGATAACAGATGAAACATGGCGGCCTTTGGTCCGACAAATAGTTATCGTTTCGGAAAGGGGCATTTAACGTAAATATCTGTTGCGAAAGATAGTGCATTCCGAGGTGCATTCATTCTTTTTGAAAAACGAACCTCCGAGGTTACGAACTATTCTTGCTGAAGAGTGAAGATGCAAAAAATGAGGAATTAAGCAGGAAAAAATTTGGTAAAACAAAATTGCATGAGATTTTGACGAAGGAACTGAACTGAGCAGCTCTTTCTATAATGTAACTTTAAATGTTGTTAATCATAACTTGGATTCATTTCAACGTGTTTTGTTCATTAGATACTTTATTCTTGTTAGGAAATTTGAACGCTCACTTCTTCATAATTATTTTCTTTTTGTTCAGGGTTAAATGTTCTGTAGTTTTAACCATCCCCACAACCAATATAAAAATGGAAGGTTACTGCAATCACTCCAAAATTCGAAATTGAGATAACACCAGATCTTTACGTTTCAAGGTCCCAGGATCACGAAAAAGTGGTTTTTAAAAAATGTCTGTGTGTGCGTATGTACGTATTGGAGCAAGATTTCTCGGAATGTGTTGTGTATGATCGATAATCGATGCCATTAGAATCGATTGATCTGCGTTGTCAAGACTTTCAACATTCGCTTCGATGGCCAAGGATGAACTCATTGCTGGCTGCATTGAAGGGATACAAACTACTTATCAGCCCGTACTTGATAATAGGCGGCGGAGAAGAGGATAATTTGAATAGTCCCTCCCCAGTTGAAGCATCGGTACCACTTGCTATGCAGCCACATTATATGGATAATATCCAGCATTTATGTAAGTAATAGGTCTTTATAAATTTTAACAAGTGTATTTTCAGGTTATCTGCCCATAGCTACTGTAAAATAGGTTGCATGCAATGGTCGCCCCTCACGGAAAGTCATTCTAGAGGATGATATAAATTAATCTTAACCTTTCGGAAATGTCTTGGAAATGTTAGGAATGTCTTGCAAATGTTAGAAATGCCGTGGAAATGTTAGAAATGTCTTGCAAATGTTTGAAATGTCTTGTAAATGTTTGAAATGTCGTGAAAATGTTAAAAATGTCGAGAGTATGTTAGAAATGTCGTGGAAATGACAAGAAAATATCAGAAATGAAACGAAATGCCCAGGAAATGTTAGAAATGTCATGGAAATGTTAGAAATGTCGTGGAAATGATAGAAATGTCGTAGAAACGGTAGAAATGTCGTGCAAATGTTAGAAAATGTCTTGCAAATGTTAGAAATGTCGTGGAAATGTTACAAAATTTCGGAAATGTCGTGAAAATGTGAGAAATGTGGGGGAAATCATAAGGAAATATCGGAAATGCCCTCGGAAATGTCAGAAAGAAGTGAGGGAAAATGTCCGAATGTCCTGGAAATGTTAGAAACCCCTCGGAGATAACAATTCATCAAAAATGGCACTTTCTGGTCCAAAACTTGATCAGGGCCCATTAAAAATGTAACGTCATGTAAGCATTTTTATATTTCGGTATTTAATCACCTAAGAACATTTTCATACACGTTCCCACGAAAAATCACTATTCAGTGTTTGATTTAAATTTTTTCCTGGGCCGATGTCGTATAGGATTCTTTATAAATGTTAGGAAATAATCCATTTTATGGCTAATTGCCATTTTGAGTGTCCTGATTTGTAAATGCACAATTATATTGCTAAAATTGTCTGTGTATCAGGAAATGGGACGGGAAACTTCAATGATACACAGACAATTTTAGATTACGATGGACGAAGAACTTTCTCTTTATTGATGTGCTGATTTCTTTGTTTTTCGATAATGTAGAAAGTAATAAATCGTTTTATTTGTCAGCTGACTATTTTGTATTTATTCAAAACCCCAAATCGTTTAAACTGAAAGAAGATTTACTTTGAATTTTATGAGCCCCAAGGATTACTTTAAATTACCCGCTTAATTTCAATTTAAAGTTCCCGCGTTAAGCAAGCCAATCAGATTTAGCATATTTGAATTTGACATTTATCAGAAAATCCTGCTGGCGAAAAAACGCCTAGAGAAGTTTTCCCATCATTCCCCATTGTGAAGCGGGCCGGTCGCCTGCAGGACGGACAGACTTTAGTTTGAATTTTTGAAATATTTTACTCACGTCGTGAATGAGACCATGTCAACTCGAATAAGCTTACATTATGCAACTTTTATTAAGCTGAAAAATAAAAAATGATGCCTGTATTTGAGGCTTCATTAATAGTGGAATTGTTTGGATACATAATAACCCACTTGCAGTGTTACAATAAGGAAATAAACTCCACAAGTCTGGTACGAAACTCGAGAGGCTGAATTCCTCACTGAGCGTTGTTCCGACTCATCGTCTTCCGAATCGCTCGCATCGTAATCCATATCGAACACCCCCAATTTAGCGTGGTGTTTAAGAAATCTCATCAATTTGTCAATTCTCACGAAGACGGACGTCTCGTCATTCTCGTCCTTGCAACTCGCCGTCGTGAGGATACCAACGACGACGTCATCACACACGAGGGGCCCACCGAAATGACCCCGACACGGAGTCCTGCCCGGCGCATCCTGGGTGCAAACCAACGAATTATCCACGAATTTCTGGGACAATTTCGCGATCCCTTTACACGCGTCCTGCGTTGCGTTGAAGGTGACGTCGAAACATTGCAGGCCGACCGACGATTGCTTGGTTTTCACGAAATGGTCGTTTTCGTTGTCGTACGCGGGCTCGAGATCTTCGTTTGAGACAGTCGGTACTCCGAATCCCACCACCACCCCCTTTTCGCAGCTTTTCATAAATCTAGTTGTCGCAGGCAGCACGGGTGGTGTCGCATTCAATCTTTTAACGTTGAAGGATTTCGTCAGTTCGATGAGCATCACGCTGTAACGGAAGTCTTTCGTTGAACCAACGCGATGCTTGGGATGCCGATAAATAAGTTTTCCAAGAATTGCTTTATGGTACGAGCCAGAGGACCTTCGTTGACGTCCTTCCAGATATCTCTTTTGTGGTAATTTCTCTTTTTCCTTTGTAGGTGCTGCTTCTGTTGCTTTTTCTTCATCTTCGGCTGATTCGGTATTTGCAACGTTTACGGGGACTTCATTGCCATCATAATAATCAGCAAAATCGGTCAGACCACCACGGTCGGCCAAATTGCTTTGCATCGTCTTTCGACTGCCAGCCACTACCGTCACCTCGACACCCCTCGCTTCAGCATCTTCACTTATACAACCTCCCGAGGACAGCACCCACTTAGGAGTCAACAGCACCCCCGAGCAATACATTTCATAGTCATGGTAGCAAAATATTACGGAGACCACATAAGAATATAGCTTAAAGGGGCATTTCGGTTTCGAACTTCTCGGTTGGACCGTGGCAGGTTTTATGTTTTCCGTGGTAGGGGTAAGTAAAATAATATCTTTGAATAGAGAACATGAAAGAATACAAATGAGAAGGTGAAGTGACAACGGTGACAACATTGTCAGAATTGGCAAAAATACTCGAAAAGCAAGGCATGCTTGACAGATCACTGTTGTTAGCCCCTAGTCCCCTTGCGATCTGTTCCATGGCCATCTCTAGTTCCCCCTGTCCTTAACCATTTGGCAACGTTCCGGGAGGAGATTTAGCGTCAGTTTGACAAATTGTCATAGATTGTCCATGAAGTGAAACATTGCAAAAGTTACCAAAAATTATTCGCGAAAATCAGCTGCTAATAGATAGCATTGCTAAACCACAAAATGGCAGTCTCACCCCATTGGGGAGCCGGAAGTGAGAATTCTAGCGTGATGTGCCTGACAGTGTCAGTTGGTGACATCAGTGACATCGATACGTGAATTCTTTAAAAGCCAAGTTTTCCTGGATTTACAATGTTCCACTTAAGTACACAAAACGTAAAATTCCACAGAATTATTCCCAAAATTTCGAGTCAACGAGAGGATGTCTCCGAACAAAACTACTACCTAACCTCGCAACTGACAACTGACTGACGTAAGCCGAAATTATGATGACGGACGTTGAAAAGTATTTCCGTATCCTGTCTCTCAGTGTATAGTCTGTCCGGGATCTAGGCGACTTTTGCTCCCCGGGAAATTTGAAATCCACGTCGCCGATTGGTTAAAATTCAGCCATAATTAATCGCAACAAAAATGTGGCTTGCAGGAATTAAGAATGTAGGTTTAAAAATCAAATTTACCTCGCAGGTCGATGTAAGTTACATTTTAAACCGTTTGCGCTGCATTACTTTTATAATATTGCAAAATTATTGATTTGCCGAGTAAAAATTTTGCTCTCATGACAGATATCCTGCTGTCTGTCACATAATTCCTGCGACACGTAATAGCCAATGGGTGCGATAAAAGCGGCTATTCTATTGGCTTATTTAAAGTTACCGCTATGAAAGCCGCCATCTTTCCGAATTCGGGCTGCTTCATAATAAAAATAAACAGATGAAACATGGCGGCCATGGGTTCAACATTTAGTTACCGTTTCGGAAAGGGGCATTTAACGTTGAATGAAAAGAAGATAATATTAAATGTCTATAAAAGTGTCTGTACAAATTTCCCTAAATTGAACAAGGTATAGCTTCTGGATAAAACCGCTGAGTTTACAGGTAAGGTCAAACACATTCCTCTTTCATGATAACGGTACCACACGTTATCTTTCAGGCCGATGTTCAACAACAATTAAAGCTATATTAAAGGAAGAGCGTAGTACAAATACTCTATCACAGCCCAAAGTAGGTCGAAAGGATCAGCAGATTGTATTGGATGAACATGAAAAATATTTGTTGCGAAGGATAGTGCATTCATTCTTTTTGAAAAACGAACCTCCGAGGTTACGAACTATTCTTGCTGAAGTTGCAAAAAAAGAGAAATTAAGCAGGAAAAAATTTGGTAAAACAAAATTGCATGAGATTTTGACGAAGGAACTGAACTTCAGGTAATTGTTATAAAACATGTGTCAATCAGTGCTATTCAGGTATTTCTTGAAATTTGTCAAGATTGAAATCAATTGAGAGAACTGGATTGGTCAATGTGACTGTTGCTTACGTTGTCTGGGATATATGTTTTATTGAAATTTGTCAACATTTTCAGAAAGTGATGGTTGGGTCTTGCTTAATGTCAATTGACTTGTGAAGAATATTGATGTCAAAACTGATATATCCCGTGATATCCCAGACAACAACGTAAACAATAACCACATTCGGCCAATCCAGTTCCCTCAATTGATGTCAATATTGACACAATTTCAAGAAATACCACATTATATGGATAATATCCAGCATTGATGTAAGTAATAGGTCTTTATAAATTTTAACAAGTATATTTTCAGGTTATCTGGCCATAGCTACTGTAAAATAGGTTGCATGCAATGGTCGCCCCTCACGGAAAGTCATTCTAGAGGATGATATAAATTAATCTTAACCTTTCGGAAATGTTAGGAATGTCTTGCAAATGTTAGAAATGCCGTGGAAATGTTAGAAATGTCTTGCAAATGTTTGAAATTCTTGTAAATGTTTGAAATGTCGTGGAAATGTTATACTGTTGACAACAGTGATTTGCCATGGAAATAGGGTGAATTCCGGTCATGTGGATTCCGGACAGACCTTAGAAATGTCTTGCAAATGTTTGAAATGTCGTGGAAATGTTAAAAATGTCGAGAGTATGTTAGAAATGTAAGAAATGTCGTGGAAATGACAAGAAAATATCGGAAATATCAGAAATGAAACGACGAAAAATTTTTCGAAATGCCCAGGAAATGTTAGAAATGTCGTGGAAATGATAGAAATGTCGTAGAAACGTTAGAAATGTCTTGCAAATGTTAGAAAATGTCTTGCAAATGTTAGAAATGTCGTGGAAATGTTACAAAATTTCGGAAACGTCGTGAAAATGTCAGAAATGTGGGGGAAATCATAAGGAAATATCGGAAATGCCCTCGGAAATGTCAGAAAGAAGTGAGGGAAAATGTCCGAATATCCTGGAAATGTTAGAAACCCCTCGGAGATAAAAATTCATCAAAAATGGCACTTTCTGGACCAAAATTTGATTAGGGCCCATTAAAAATGTAATGTCATGTAAGCATTTTTATATTTCGGTGTTTAATCACCTAAGGACATTTTCATACACCTTCCCACGAAAAATCACTATTCAGTGTTTGATTTCAATTTTTTCCTGGGCCGATGTCGTATAGGATTCTTTATAAATGTTAGGAAATAATCCATTTTGTGGCTAATTGCCATTTTGAGTGTCCTGATTTGTAAATGCACAATTATATTACTAAAATTGTCTGTGTATCAGGGAATGGGACGGGAAACTTCAATGATACACAGACAATTTTAGATTACGATGGACGAAGAATTGAATCACAATTATATTACTTTCTCTTTATTGATGTGCTGATTTCTTTGTTTTTCGATAATGTAGAAAGTAATAAATCGTTTTATTTGTCAGCTGACTATTTTGTATTTATTCAAAACCCCAAATCGTTGAAACTGAAAGAAGATTTACTTTGAATTTTATGAGCCCCAAGGATTAATTTAAATTACCCACTTAATTTCAATTTAAAGTTCCCGCGTTAAGCAAGCCAATCAGATTTAGCATATTTGAATTTGACATTTATCAGAAAATCCTGCTGGCGAAAAAACGCCTAGAGAAGTTTTCCCATCATTCCCCATTGTGAAGCGGGCCGGTCGCCTGCAGGACGGACAGACTATAGTTAAAGTATTGCCAACAGATGTCAGACACTTTGCTGATTTTCACGAATTGTATTTTTATCAATTTTGAATGATTAACTAATTTAAGTTCAATACTTTAACAAAGCCTGTAAGATGTGCCCTATTAAGTAAGTTTTAAGTAACAATAATTCTGCTTCTAGATCCAGAGAAAGACATTTTTTACAAAACCCTTTTCAAATTCAATCAAGATTACAGCTTGCATGATTTCTAGGCATTTGGACCTCAAACAACTCCCTTCGAAGCAACTGCGACTCCTCCACGTTGTATAATTTCCAGATCATTATTGAAACTTGACACTTTTACACATAATTAATTGTTTATTGAGAGTATTATGTAGAAATAAACACAATATAATGTTAAATGTTAATTTTTGGGCGCTTGTGCACCTAATTAGAATGTAGCAATGTGTAACAGTTCTAATAATGAGTAGGTTAGACTGAGAAATATATTTTTCAAGTACACAAATAGCGATGACTGGTACCAATTTCAATTGATCTTCGTTTAGCAGGGTACGTCATTGTGTCGACTTTACACAAAATTCTACAGATGAGGATGGCCTAATTCCTGCCTTTCACAATCGCTGCAACGATGAAATAAATCTTGTCTTGAAATGTTATTTATCCATCAAGTCAAAATGGTTTTCTGCTATTTATCTAAACTTCCTAATGATAAAAGCTCAATTCCAATGAGTGTTTAATTAAAACACGGTAAAATTAATTTTACAAAACTCTCTTGTCCACATAGTATTTAAAATGGATCTATAAATAAAATTTATCACTATAAACTTACTAAATACTACATTATCTTACATACTTTCTTCAAAATATTCATTTTCAATACGTTAATCATTTGAAATTGGTAAAGACTCCAAAATTTTTGGTCTTTTTTAGAACAGTTTCACTGTAATGAGAATCAGTGACATTTTATCAAAGTGACGGTAAATCTCCTCTCTTGCCAAATGGTTAGGACATGGCCTGGAGCTAAAGACGGCCATGTCTGTCATGGGTCCTGATGAGGGCCAATGTGTTATTTAAATAATTTTAATTATATTTCAAAAAAATTAAGTTGGCTGTGAAGAAGACCACGTGAAGTAGTCGGAACGTTGGCCAAATTGCTTAAGTTTTTAAAGATTTCTCTTTTGTCCACCAACCCGATACCAGCGTAACATTTTAAAAACAACACGTTACTTTTATCTACAAGAACAGTAGTCTCCTGGATGACGTCATTTACTAGGTAACTTAACAAAATATGAGAACCTTCGCAGTTGCAACAATTTTTTGACACACACTGACTTAAGTCGTTTTTTCGCGAATTCATTTTTTCAAATACAAACTTGCATTTCTGTACCCCAGAATAAAAGTGTATTAAGTCCAAAAATCAAGTTTTGCAGGAGAGCTGTTTAAAGATTTTTTTACAATATAAATTAGTGAAGGTCGCCACTCGAAAAAGTGGCAGGTCCCTATTTTTTGGGAAATGTATTGTGACTAACTAGCTTCATTTTGCACATATTTTGAACCATGCCCATCTAAAATGTAGACCGCCAGATTTTTTTTTGACTTTTTTGTGGACTTAATACTGTCTTATTTTGAATATAATTTCAACAACTGGACTTAATATATGAATAAAGAGGATTTTTGGATTTCGAACAGATCAATAAATATCAAATAAATACAGAAATTACAGTCATTCTCCACTGTTTTCAATTATAGAAGCACTGTAAAACATTCCCTCGAAACATGCACGTCACTTGAGCAGTTCTAACGGACTTAATACTCTCTATCTTAGGAAACATTTTTGGAAAAACGGACCTAATATCTAACTAATGAAAATAATATTGGGAGAAAAGTGTAAAGTTCCGTTTGGTACTGTTTTATTCCAAATAAGGAAAGGACTTAATCTTTTTTAAAAGATTCTATTTTCTATGCCGGTCGAGATGTGACTTAAAACGATATCGCATTGAAAAGGTGACTTAATATTATGTATTCCCATGAAAGAAACCTGATTTGGCTAAAAATGGACTTAATACACTTTTATTCTGGGGTACAAATTTGGAAACGTCATAAGATGTACAGTCGGAACCCGTTCTATAAAACCTTTCAAATATGACAAGCTCCTAATTTCGACCTGCTTAATTCAAATAGATTAGTTATTTGTTAGTCATTATTTGTCATTCTTGCCCCACAGCAATTTCTCAAAACTGGCAGAGCCGATAATACAGGGTGTTTCAGGTATGCAGTCATTAATTTTTAGGGGTGATTCTACATCAAAAAAGATGAAGAAAAGTTCCTATAAACAAGTGTCCAAAAATCGATCCTAAGGGTGCTACGGCCCCCTGAAAGGGGCGTCTAAAATTCAATTTTTATTTAGTCACGCATTAAGTTTTTGCATACTATCTGACATTATTAAGCATCACCAGATTACTTTAGTTACTAATTTTTAGAATCCGTTCAGTTTTGTAATTTAATAAAAATAAATTGTCCCTTCTTGATCAGCCCGGTCAATGCAGATAAATTTTTGATTCCACTTTTCTCGAAAACGGTTAATCCTACGAAGTAACAGTAAGAGGAGCTTTTTTATGTAGTTTTATTCAGACAACCATATTCCGGTGAGGAAATGTCAAAAAATGGCTCATCAAAAAATTTGGGTGAAAAAATCCACAGGCCCCCCTGTTTCGAACGCTCCGCTTTTTGCTGATAACATAATCTGATGGAGCTTATTGATATCAGACAGTGTGCAAAAAGTCGTAGCTGTAGCCCAAACGGTTCCTGATTTATTCAATAAAAATCGAAGTTTGGGCGCCCCCTTCAGAGGACCGTAGCCCCCTTAGGAGCGATTTTGGGACACATGTTTATAGGAACTTTTCTTCATCTTTTTTGATGTAGAATCACCCCTGAAAATTAATGACTGCATACCTGAAACACCCTGTATAGCCGGGCTGTTTTACCTACTGAACAGACTGACTCCCTTCATGCTCTGGAATTATTGAAATCATCAATAAGAACAATTTCAAACTGACATAAAAATGACAATAACTTAATCTGTGTTATCTCGAATTCGAAAATTTTTGTGATTGCAGTAACCTCCCTTTTTTTAAATGGTGAAGTGGAGTGGGGAGGTTAAAAGGCAATGTTCCAAAGAATCACTACTTTGTTCCACTGTACGCATGTTAAATTTGATTTTATTGTGACAATCCCAAATGTCAGCAATACTAGAAGTTTTTCCTCAATAAAATTGTAAAATAACGTCAGTCAGGAAGTGAGTCAGTTTAAGATAACAGGTGTTATGAGATAAAAACCTTGTGCATTAATTAAGTGCACATTTTGATTTTAATTTAAGTTTATTTCAAACACTGCTTTGTTTTTATTTATTAAAATTGTATTTTCATTGCGGTAGGTTGCGATTATTGTAGCACCTTTGACCCACTATCTAATGCCTAGATAACAAACAAACACCATTACCTCACTGAAATATCCAGAAATTGTTATAATTTGAGCAGTTTCTGTTTCAAGTTTAAATCATGTTTAAATGAATAACAAACGCCATGAAAGAATCAGACTGGGAAATGTAAAAGTTATTTTCTTATTTCTATATTGTCTTACCTGAAGTAACTAGGAGAAACGTCCCTAAAGCGGCCTGTAATGTCTGGAGGGGCATATACCCATAAATTTTGACTATAAATGGATCTCCTGAAGGTTGTGGCGGAAGTATCACCTCTTCGTCTCCTGTGGTTGTACCTAAAACCATAAAATTTGCATTGAGGATTGGGGAAATAATAATTATTGTGCTTATTCCTAAATATACAGTGTGTCTTATTTTAACTGGAACCAATGCGTTCTTTTTTTCTGCATGTAGAGCTCCAAAATCTGCACCTGTGTAAAACTCAACTTTTTTTATAAACCGAAACCCCAGCCTACTGCGATTTAATAAAGAGGCCAAAAATGACAAAATCGTATTAGGCATTTTTTATCGAAAAATTTTATAAAGAAAAGTTGCTCAGGATCGCTCCAAATGGCGAAATCCGAAGTTTCAGGAGAAAATAAAAATGTTGAATTTCCTGAGGAAGAATCATAAAATAACGAAAACGTCAATATTTTTGCAACGTAACGGGTGATGTGAAATAAAAAAACAATGGAAGCGCATATGTTTGCTGTTTGTGGCACATTGCAACAGATTAATTGGGGTGTCCCTTGAAATTGTTAAGAAAACAAAAATTTTACACTATCTTAATAATTTCAAGTTTTTCTGCGATTGTTAAGTTTTATCCACCCATAGCCGATAGCAAATGTCAAATCAATTCATTTCAGTTGTTTTTTATTTCACAGCACCCCATTATGTTGCAAAAATATTGAACTTTTCGTTATTTTGTGATTCTTCATCAAGAAATTCAACATTTTTATTTTTTCCTGAAACTTCGCCATTTGGAGCGATCCTGAGCAACTTTTCTTTATAAAATTTTTCGATAAAAAAATGTCTAATACGATTTCGTCATTTTTGGCCTCTTTACTAAATCGCAGTAGGCTGGGATTTCGGTGTATAAAAAAAGTGAAGTATCAAGCAGGTGCAGATTTTGGAGCTCTACATGCAGAAAAAAAGAACGCATTGATTCGGTTACAATTAAACGAAATATTTGGATGGTTCCAGTTAAAATGAGACACACGTATATGATTAAAAAATTAAAATTAATAGAAATGCTAGTGACAAAAAATATCAAACAGGAAATGTAAGGTGATCAATGATTTTTTAATGATAGATTATATTACCTTTCAGGTGTAAAAGTGCCAATCGTAAGTAAGGGATGAGTAAGCAACATTTGTTGGATTGCATGTTCACCATGAGTATCCACAGTAAATGTGGTCCTAAAAAAACTTCAATTAATAAAAGCCAAGAACAACAAAATTTAAAGCATGTTTGATATGATATGAAAAGATAAAAATAACAATGACGTCCTCACCTGAAGTGATATTGATGGAGTCCTGGGGGGGTTCCTTGGGGCAAATAAATCAAAGAGGCTGAACCATTCTCCAAGTATCGGTTATCATCAACTGTGATGTTCTCCACAACATGTTCATCGTACTCATCAATAGATTTAATATTGTGAATAATGGACTTGAAAGTTTGTTTACACAAGGGGCATTCCGCTTTAATCTAACGCCGATTGTTAAAATTTTGTTGTGCAATTTTGTGCTCGCTTACCTTTGACCATTCCAAGAGACACTTGAAGCAGAATTCGTGCATGCAAGAGTCTGAATAGCATTTATTGCTGCAGGTTCCTAAACAAATCGCACAATTCGGGGGTGGACTGCTCGTGCCTGGGCGAGGAGACAGCAATTTGCTATCAGCCATCCCGTCCTGCTGCTTTAACGAAACTGCCGTAAAAACACTCATGCCATGGAAGTCATGTTGGTCTGTCAAAAGTATGACCTTCTTTTTTCACGATTATTCATTCAGTTTCCACATTTGGACACAAATTATACCAAATACTCTTAAGAAAGTTTAATGGGGACGACACTACATCGAATTTTAAAGCAAACTACAAATAAATAGAAGGTAAAACTATTAACAGGTAAACTCTGCGTTGTTGATTGACGTAAATCACCTGAAACGTACTGCCAACCTTGTGCGATCGAACAACACCAGGTAGGCAACCACTTGAAAGTGAATTTTACTAGATTAATGCGGCAAGTTTAAGATGACAGATTCTCATAGTCCAGCACGAACTACTTCCGCAAACGTAACAAAAGGTTGAAAACTTATACAGACGTTATTTTAATAGTTCTGAACGAAATCCTAAAAGTTACATAAAATCCGAGTACCGCCTCCGATTATGTATAGGGTGTCGCAGAAATCGCGCATTTTGCGGCGCGATTTCTGCGAAGCGAAAACTTCGTGATTTACCATGGCCGTCTCTAGTTCCAGGCCATGTCCTAACCATTTGGCAACGTGGCGAGAGGAGATTTACCGTCAATTTGACAAATTGTCTCTGATTGTCATTGATTGTCATTAAAGTGAAACTTTTGCGAAAAAAGACCAAAAATAGTGTAATCTTTACCAATTTCAAATGATTAACGTACTGAAAATGAATATTTTGAAGAAAGTATGTAAGATATGTGGTATTTAGTAAATTTATAGTGATAAATTTTGATTACAGACCCATTTAAATACTATGCGGCGTACAAGAGGGTTTTGCAAAAAAAGATTTCGCCGTGTTTGAATTAAACACACTGGAATTGAGCTTTTATCATTAGGAAGTTTAAAAAACCTGACTGGCTGGATAAACCACATTTAAGATTTAAGACAAGACTTATTTCATCGTTGCATCACTGATGGTAAAAGGCAGGAATAATTGGACCATTTTCATCTGTAGAATTTTGTGTAAAGTTGACACAATATCGTGCTCTGCTGCAATCAAACTGCTAAACGAAGATTATCAATTGAAATTGATACATACCTAATAATCATTATTATTTTGTGCAGTTGTAAAATCTATTCCTCAGTCAAACTTTATGTTGCTCGAATAGAACCGTAAGACTTTGCTAAACTCTAGGCGCCCAAGCGTTCAAAAATAAAAATTTAACATTATATTGTCTTTATTTCTATACAAACTACGTATATTCTCAATAAACAAATAATTCTGCGTAAGTGTCAAATTTCAATCATCTCTAAATTATAAAACGTGGAGGACTAGCAGTTGCTTCAAAGGTAATTGTTTAAGGTCCATCAGATGCTTAGAAATTATGCAAGCTGCAATCTCGATTGAATTTGCTTTGTGTTGAAAAGGATTTTGTAAAAAATTTCTTTTTCTGGGTCAAAAACTAAAGTGTCTCCACATTATACGTCGGCACTAAAACATGGAGGACTCGCAGTTGCTTCCAAGGGAGTTGTTTGAGACCCAGATGCTTAGAAATAACCCAAGCTGTAATCTCGATAAAATTTGAAAAGAGTTTTGCAAAAAATGTCTTTCTCTGGACCTAGAAGCAGAATTTGTCATTTTAAACTTACTTACAGGGCACAACTTACAGGCTTTCTCAAAGTATTGAATTTCAGTTCCTTAATCATTCGAAATTGATAAAAATACAATTATTATTGGTAATTTTTGCAAATGTTTCACTTCAATGACAATTTGTCAAACTGACGCTAAATCTCCTCCAGCCGCGTTGCCAAATGGTTAAGGACATGGCCTGGAACTAGAGACGGCCATGGATTTACCCTCATATTGTACCAAACGTGCGAAATAAAGCCGATGAAAATTTACGTGTGTGTTTATTGACGTAAAATAAATATAAAACTCAAGAAATACAATTTATTCTTCATAAAACAGCATTCACATTATACTGAACGTACGCTTTTCAAGCCATAACCCCAGAGGTTTAAATTAAAATTCATAATCTTACAATTACATAAAATAAAACTGACTGTCTCAGCAATGGGTCACATTTTTAGTAAGTAACTCAATATATTAATAGATATCAATCTTAAAAATTAATGTTATATGTTACAGACAAAAGTTAAGAGACTAGTACTATACATGCATGGTGATGCAACAAAGGTCTTATTTATAAACTATGTACAAGTGGAACTCATCAAGAAGAATACATACACGAAAATTTATTGATAAATAAAACCTTGTGTGCGGATCTGTGCGCAGTTACATGTGAGTTTAAAACACAAAAAAATATCGTGATGTTTACTAATTAGAACTTGATAAAACCTTACAATAATTAATCTGGCTTGCACTACGTATTTGTAAAGTCATCATTCAATTATTTACAGACAATGTAAAATGAATGACGAAATATTATATACATAAAAGGCGCTCTTACATCATGCACGGTTAGAAATTCAAAGAACGTGGCTTTAAACCGGAATTCTTCAAAAAATTGTGTGCTTTTTCGGTTAGGTCCAACTGGTCCTGAGTACGACCGCACGCAACCATTGCCCACATCTTCTCTATCTGTAACAGAAACTTGGTTGATCGCTAGGTGTACAAAATTTATGATCAAGGCCATGAAAGTTGTATGATGACTAGGTGACGTGTCACTAAACTTTCATGGCCTTCTTCTCATCATAAATTTTGTTGATCAAGTCGTACTATCTCAGTTCTTTCCGTTTCGGTAATCACAGGTATTTCAACTTCGAAAATTAAAAATTGAGGAACGCTTATGCCATAGTGGGCGATAAGTAATTAATTAAAGCACATAAGAAAACATAAAGCCAACTTGCAACAGTGAAATAGTTTGCTAATAATTAATACTTCGTCTTATTAATTTGAAGGTGTGAATATAACGTGGCCATTTTGTTCATACAGCTTTCTGTTCTATCGACAAACCAATGTTACTAACAACTGTCAAATCGATTGAAAATTAAGAGCTTCCCTTGGCTTCGCTTTATATTCTAAAAGTTTCTCGTTTATTTGACGAAGATTATTGGCATCAAATCTGGAATAATTTTTTATTTTCACTGTTTTAAATAGAAATAATACAGAGTGTTTTTCTTAAATTTTCAAATTATTATAGTAACATAGAGGGTTTCAAAATAAAAGAACTAGCGATGGGTAGGCGGAAATTTTGGAAAGTTTCCAAAATAGGAATATTTCCGGGAAGAAATAAACGAAGTTAAGGCAATCTTTCCGGGAACTTTCCTGTAAATATTCTCCGGCTTTTGAATTTGGCGCCAAATATAGCGGTTTTTTCGACTTTTTTTTAACCGAAGATGCCCTGCCTACGTAACAAACATCGAAAAAACCTTGTTAATGCTTGTTGTGACCAGCACGGGTACAGCAGCAACAGTGTTCACGTTCTTATCAAAATATTCTATCCAAATTGTTCAGGTTTTCATCGTATTTAATTAATTTTATTTGCACATTTTTGTCGAAAGAAATATGACGAATTTGGTATTTTTCAGAAGGTAACTCCGCCTATAAATCATTTAAAGCAAAATCGAAAAATCCCGGAAAAAGAACTGATGTATTTACTAACGCTTGTAGTAATTAAATGTGAAAACAAAGTATCAAAACGACCGACGATGTTGCTATAACACAGGATGTTTCATACACCTACAAATTTCAGGGGATGACTCTTCATCTTATTCTAAGCCGAAAACTTCCTATGGACATTATGTCCTAAAGTGCCTCGTAAAGTGCTAAGTTTCTAAGATACAGGGTGTGGCAATTACAAAAAAAAAGTTTTTTGCGTATATTTCAAAAACGCTTTAAGATATTTTGATGAAACTTGGTAGACGATTACATCACGTAAGGAGCAATCTGTAAAGTATACTGACAATTTAAATCCAGACCTAATCAGGTGCATACTTTTGCTGTTAAGTCAGGTATGCCACTAGTTTTTGCAAATACAAGAAATACGAGTCGTATTTACTATTGACTGGTTAAAACTGCATAAAACCGTTTTCTGTCGGTTTTCATTAATCATGACCCGTTTTTAAGAAAAAGAAAAATCAATCGAAGGCAAGTAAATTCGAAAAAAAATCGAAAAACGAAGTTAATCGATTATGCTTTAATTCATCTACATTTTACATATTAGATTGACCTATACACTGAAAAAAGAAAATTAAAATTTGGGAGCGAAAGGTTTGCACGGCCTCTACCTTGGGAACTGAGCACTTGATGTATGTCCATAGGGTTGTCGTCTTAGAAGATGGCAAAGAACTACCCCCTAAAGTTTGTTAGTGTACTTATCATTACGTATCATTATTATAAAAACGCTGTAGTGAGTACATACAGCCGGAGACTTTGAAAATGCCCACCTCACAGCGAAGATTCACTTTGTCGACTGTATCGCTGCAATGTTTGCCGATCTGGCAGTTAAACATCAATCAAATGGCAGCGATTCAGTCGACCAAGTGAATAGTCGCGGTGGAATGGGCATTTTCAAAGACCCCGACTGTACACATCAGGTGCTTTCCATTTACACATTTATCTGAGGCGCCTTAGGTTCACAGCAATGTTGACTAAATTTTGATCAATCAAATTGCTGAGATTAAGTGGCTCCTCAGATAAATGTGTAAGTAAATGGAAAGCGCCGATTTTCATAGATTTTGGTTCATTTGTTACCTATGACGTCAACAACAACAGTGCGTCGGGCTTCCATAGCACCTAAACCATCTGAGTTTAGGAATTTCGTTCAGGTACATACAATGCGCATTTCAGGAAAATATTTTTAATTATACGGGGTGGTCCGAAAAATTTTGAGGAGGAAAAGTCGTCTTTTTTTAAATGGAATGCCTGGTATATTTTAGCATATTTGCAACCCCCTTAGGAGCCTTTATTCATCCCTAAAATATTACGGCTTTTGAACCTCTGGTTTGGGAGTAAAAAAATATTTTCAAAAGAAATGGGAATTCACATCAGCTCTGATTCAATTTTAGTTGTCACCATATGTACAGGGTGTTCGAAATCAATTTTCAAAATTTGAGAACTTTGAAGTTGTTTTTCTCAACTTTTTCAAATCGAACACCCTGTATATTTTTAGCTAGTGTAATGTAGAATTTATAAGCGAATATTTTTTGTTATACAAACATGTTGGTTATTTTCATCAGTTTTCGAGTTGTTCGGAAAAATTACAAGTTCTCTTGCATGCAGACAATTTTAACTTATTATTTTTATACTAAATGTTAAAGGTAATAGACATGTCTTTTCAAGAACCAATTAAATGGTTCGTGAACCAAAATAGAGAACATTTTAAAGATTAATTTTTTTTGTAAGTACTTAACAATTGTCTGCAAGCAAGAAAATTCGTAATATTTGCGAATAACTCGAAAACGGATGAAAATAACCAATGTTTGTAGGACAAAAAACGTTCCTTTATGAATTCTACATTACGCTAGCTAAAAATATACAGGGTATTCAATTTGAAAAAGTTAGTGTTGTGAATGATTATAATTTATATTTAACAAAATGATATACCTATATCAAATTTTGATATTTATCTGCTATATATTTATCATTTATAGCAGATATTTAGCATTTCATTATTAGTTGGAGTAACATAACCTAACAAGTGAAGAGAAAGTTGTTAATTTTGATTAGTGTCATGAGAAATGTCTTTCAAATTAACATCTTTTGGGTTGCAAAAAAGATTTCGGACTCAAGCATTTCAGAAAATATAAGAAACACACAAGAAATCTTTCACTTGGGTAATCCAAAGCAAATGGAAAAATATAATTTTACGGAATGCAAACGCAGTCCAAAATAATTTAGAACACTTTTTGATGTTGTTTTCCAGTTGCTTCTACCGAAATGTTGTAAAATAGAGTGAAAATGACTAAAAAACTTAAATAAAAAATGTAGAATATTACGTATTTGGTATCAAATTGCTCGGAAAGTGAGTGTCGTTGATGGTGTTTAAATCTAAATATTTTTTTAGCAATTTCCTGCTGATATATAGCAGGATATATATCTTGCTATATATCACCGGAAAATAAATAGCACGCTATTTTACGTCACTAGAAAAAGTTGAGAAAAATTGTATCAAAATTCTCAAATTTTGAGCACCCTGTACATAGCGTAACAAGAACAACTAAAAATGAGTCAGAGCTGTTTTCAAGATTCTGCAATAAGGTCTTCATCTTATTTTCTTATAAAAATTGGACCTGAATAAATGGGGAATTTTTAAGCAGAATGATGAGAATGATGAAAATATGTTTTTCTATTTCGGTTTCCTAATGAAGACTTTATAGCACCCAAACGCGTTCTCTAATGTGCTCTATTAGAGCACGGCTTTTGTTTACATCGTAACCTAGACAACAATTGTGTCCAACAATCGCCAACTGTCAAGCGAACATTGACCTGTCTTTGAAAATGGAAAACTATAATTTTTTTCTAACAAGTTGGGTATCCGAAATAGAAAAAATTGTATAAAAAACGTGTTTCATAAGGCTCTTATCGCACTCAGATTTTGTAAAACTCGGGCTTTTCGCCCTCGTTGTCCAAACATCCTCGTGCGATAATAATTGGCCTTATGAAACGTGTTTTTTAATATACTATTTTACACCCAAACCAGAGGTTCAAAAGCCGTAATATTTTAGGGATGGATAAAGGCTCCTAAAGGGGTTGCAAATATGCTAAAATATACCGGGCATTAAATTTAAAAAAAGACGGCTTTTCCTCCTCAAAATTTTTCGGACCACCCTGTATAATTAAAAATAAGTTTCCTGAAATGCGCCTTCGTTAATAGTTTAAGTATGTACCTGAACGAAATTCCTAAATCGGATGGTTTAGGCGCTATGGAAGCCCGACGCACTGTTGCAGAACCCTGTAGATGATTGGCGCTCAAATGAACAGAGAATTACGTAGAAAGCGTTCCGCAATAAAGAAAAACAGGAGAAATGGTGCATGTTAATCAATAAAAAAATAAAAAAGTTAGTCATTTTCAGGTTCAAAAAGCCAAACGAGAGACAAATGTACAGAGGGTAGTGGGAATGCTCACCTTTGGAGCTTTGGGCCGGGTGTCCTCAAAAGTGATCCGCTTGGCTGCGGTGCTTCGTGGACCAGAGGCTCGGGATGGGGCACTGACAGTTGGCAGGCGCTGCCGGGACAAGGATAAAAAGCTACAATACCACCACACAAACAACCACATGCTTAACCTCGAAAGCCTAGCATTAACCCCCCCTCCCCACCAAGAGTACAAAGCTAATGCTTTTCACTCCTGTCCGTTTCTTTAAGAGCACCACTTTTACTTACAAACTAGTGCAAGAAAATGCGCACCGAGTGCAACAATTACTTAAATTCTAGTGCTTAATCTACAATACAAAGAAAAAACAATTTTTTTTTTGGTAACGCATACTTTGTTCATTGTTGCTAATGCTTCGCATTTTCTTCGATAACAACACAATTAACAATAACAAATAAATATTTATAGACAGATAAATGTCAAAGTGCAATACTTGCGTTCTGTGTGCGATGGCATAAGCTGACTGAAGAACATAACAGGGATACTGATTGGTTGGGTACTTTGGTTATGGTGCTTACCTTGCAAGACTAGAAGGCAACGAAGAGGTATTCATGCAAGAAGACAGTGTCTAAAAACTAAAAGAATAAAGATGGCCCCCTTTCTCCTTTTTTCCGAAAAATTAACGAGAAGTCTACGTCCTATCGTAATAATAAAATAAAAAAGAACAAAAAGCAAAAGAACAAAACAAAAAATAACAAAACAATAAATTTCAAAGCAATAACCCAAAAAACTTGTGTTAATGACGGGATTCGAGGGACAGGTACTTGAAAAAGAAACAAGGGGGAGGCTAATGGGATTGGAATAAATTATCGCCAAAATGAAACCATCCTTGTACCTTGGATGATCCTGATTGGGAGAAGTCGATCAGGCTACTGACTCCCAAGGAATCTTTCATAATCGACGAAGGGGTTGAAAACATAGCAGACTGTTCCTCCCCTAATGATTTACTCTGAAATTTCGAATAAATCTTTACTGAAATTTTGACGATTTTTTTAGTTACTCACCGGAGTTTCAACGAAGGACAGGTCGGTCGAATTCAGTTGCGAAGTGGAAGCCCAGGCTGGCGCCAACGCTTTCCTCACCCGCTTATTGGGAAGAATATTTTCTTTTCCCGCTGCTAAGGCGCTTCCGTTTTTCCGCTTCACCGTCAAGTAGCCGCTGTCATTCTGTAAAGCAACTTTATGAAAGGCAACTTTTAACCATTTCCAGAAACTTACAGTGATCACCAAGCTGTTGTCTGTTTCGTAATTAGAGCTGATGTCTTGATCTTTTTTCATAATTTCAGTTATATCC
Organism: Pycnomerus fuliginosus; assembly: GCA_963924575.1. Taxonomy (NCBI): domain Eukaryota; kingdom Metazoa; phylum Arthropoda; class Insecta; order Coleoptera; family Zopheridae; genus Pycnomerus; species Pycnomerus fuliginosus. Next base: position 14,172,576 of record OZ004617.1, on the reverse strand, counting down.
TCAAGCCTGGTGGGTGTATCTGGCAGGTTTGTAATGGGTCCAGATTTTTTCTCCAAGTCAGCGAGGGCTTTCTTGAAGGGTGTGGGCGTTCTTGGAGTATCGCCACTCAGGTACGACCTCTTACTGGGAGTCGTGTTCAAGTCAGAGCTCGACGCCTGAGGCTCACTTTTCACAGACAAACCATTGGGAGTACTCAAGGGGCTGTAATCCCGCTCCTGTCGAAAAGACACTTCACTTAGTCACGTCCTTGTACATAATTATACATCATATAAGTAGAAACGAAAATCTGGTAGATTCACTAATACTAAATAGTGGCAACTAAACTCCTGTTGTGCCAAAATGTGCCTGCAATGTCATGTTATACAGGGTTGTTACAAATGACTGTACCATCGTAGGTGGCTTTGATACTTCGTTTAGACATTTAATTTCTACAGCCGTAAATAGGTCAAAAGTCAATTTTTAACTTCTACGCTTCGCGAAGCAAGTTAATAAAATCGATCGAAAAAAAAATTAAATCTTTATATTTCAGGGTCCTGGAAATCTGAAAAAATGGTTTTTGAAAAATGTCTGTCTGTCCATATGATAACTTCCCAAGAATTGCACGCAGCTATTTGAAACCTGACGTACGTACATACTACGATGAAATCTTGCGGGGGACGCATTTCCCGCAAAATCGGACAGATGGGGTGGAAATTAGGGGCTGCAACTCGAAATTTCCCTTAATAACTGTTGCTCGAAATTGGCGTCATTCGAAGTTTTCCATTAATGATTCAAAAAAGGTGTTATTTATATTTTGCGAAGAAAACCCCTTAAAGGCGCTACAAGCCCTTATATGCAGAATCACAAAAATACAAAACTACTCAACGTATGTTGTGTGCAAAGAAAAATATTCACGAAAAAACCTCAGGTACGTTTATGTGTGACACTGCTGCTAACAATAAAAATAAACCCTAGAAGATTTGGGTTTATGTAATGTTTTTGCTTTCCCGTTAAATTTCGATGAAATTGTCAAAAGTACAGGCCCTTACAAATTGAGGTTGTACAATGTACAGTTCCAGAAAAATTGAGTTCTGCTATAGAAAATGAGCGGACTTTACATAGCACTGACAGCCAATGCGCAACTGTTGTTGTTGCTGTTGTCACAATCCGTCGGCTGAATGCAACCATTCTCTCGCTGACTCGGGATTATGGGAATAATTCTGTGGAATTTTACGTTTTGTGCAAGTGAAACATTGTAAATCCAGGAAAACTTGGCTTTTAATTGACGTATGTCACCAACTGACACTGTCAGGCACGTCACGCTAAAATTTCGCCCTCCGGCTCCCCGACCTCGTTGAGACGGCCATTTTGTGGTCTAACAATGCCATCTATTAGCAGCTGATTTTCGCGAATTGAGACTTTTAAGCGATGGTGGCGCTCTCTGAATGGTAAAGTTGCCATTATTAGCGAAGTGAATAACTGCTTGTTCCCCTACGTAACAAATAATGCTCCATAACGAAACACGCATATTAACCCCTGAAAATTTTAAAACACAATAAAGAAACGCCTTAAAATACCACAAAACCCAAAAACACTGCTAAACACCACCCTGCGACACCACAAACACAATATACAGGGTTAGGCAAATCTTCGGAACCAAGCCCATAATTCTTAAAATGTGAATTTTCTGGAAAAATCCTAAAAGGGGTATAGCGATTTTTTGTATTCTACATCCGATGGTGTCAAAATCAATTTTTTTGGTCCAGTGGTTTTTGACATATTGACGTCATCATTGTTTTTTTAAATGGAAACCCACTATTTTCTATTTATTTTCTAACAGAGAATAAATCCTTTTGTTTAGATGTGCAATTATAAAAATCATTAAGCTAATCAATTTTTCTTAAAAAAATGAAACATTTATGTAACGGAAATACCCGAAAGAGCAATCGTCTACGCTCGGATTTTGAGGATAATCGTTCTGCGATTGGCTTGGTTTACCACCTGCGGCGGGTTCATTAGGTGCGCAGCGGGATGTCCGCACGCTCGGTAGGTATAATAAGGACATCCCGCTGCGCACCTAATGAACCCGTCGCAGGTGGTAAACCAAGCCACTCGCAGAACGATTATCCTCAAAATCCGAGCGTAGACGATTGCTCTTTCGGGTATTTCCGCTACATAAATGTTTCATTTTTTTAAGAAAAATTGATTAGCTTAATGATTTTTATAATTGCACATCTAAACAAAAGGATTTATTCTCTGTTAGAAAAAAAATAGAAAATAGTGGGTTTCCATTTAGAAAAACAATGATGACGTCATTATGTCAAAAACCACTGGACCAAAAAAATTGATTTTGACACCATCGGATGTAGAATACAAAAAATCGCTATACCCCTTTTAGGATTTTTCTAGAAAATTCACAATTTAAGAATTATGGGCTTGGTTCCGAAGATTTGCCTAACCCTGTAGATCTTTTCATCAAATGACAGGACAAATCTACCATTGCCGTCAGCCGTGTGACAATTTTAAGTGGCGCCCTCTGCATTTCATTTTTGCTCTCAATAGTACCGATTAGATAAATGGATTTTGAAACTGAAAATGATGTCACTGATTCTGTCAGAATCCACAGAGGATGAGTTTTTTTTAACTAATTGATGTAGAGATGGGTAGGCGGAAAGTTTCCAAAATGGAAATATTTCCGGGAATAAATAAATGATATTCAGGAAATATTCCCCGATTTTTGAATTTGGCGCCAAAGGACCCCGCACGATTTGAATGGAAAAGTGGTCTCGGTGGATTTGGCTGAATTTTTGATTATGTTGTAGCCCATTCAATTTTGAACAAAAAATGTTAAGGCCAAACCATATCTTATGACCAGTTTTTCTGTTAGAGGTCGCCAAATTCAATTCTAAAGAGTGAGTTTAAGATATTTTGATGACCCATGGGTGAACCGCCCGGGAGGAGCGTCGGAACTTTTAATTTTTTTTACTTTTCAATTGCTTGAATAATTATTGCGAGATTAGACATTAGTTGTAAAATAGTGCCAAAACGACGGTTGTGTAGACATATATTTGGAGAGCAGAAAGAGAAGCAACCGCAATCTTTTAATAAAAATCTGCGAACTCGAGGAAGCTTTAGAATTTTAGACAACAGATTTTTTTTTTTTCAAACGATGTAACCCGGGTTGACAACTGGGTAAAAATCTATACACCAAAATTTCTATAATTTTTAAAAAATTTCCAGAAAATGTACAAAATCATGTAAAAATATCCAAAATTTCCAAAAAAATTTCAAGTTTCCAAAATTCCTGAAAAAAATTGTACAAATTTCTCATGCTTGTACACCAAAATTTCCAAGCTGTCAACCCCTCGGTAAGAACACTGTCATTGATATTCCTTACGGTTTTCCTGTAAATTCGAAATTAAAATGGCGCCATTTTTTTTGGGTCTTCCGCTCATCGAAGGTAATTGAACTGTTTTTCTGTCAAAAAGACTAGGAAGATGAGTATATTACAGCAAAAAAAAACTTGTTCCAAATTACTTCCATGAAAAACTCTAAATTTACTGTACTATACAATTATATGAGGGGTTGACAACTGGGTAAAAATCTGTACACCAAAATTTCCATAATTTCTAATAAAATTACAGAAAATGTGCAAAATTTCCAAAAAAATTTCAAAAATTTCCAAAATTCCTGAAAAAAATTGTACAAATTTCCAGTTGTCAACCCCTCGATGTAACCTTTTTAATTTAGGAGTCGTTTTAATATTCAATTTTTTCTTTAAAAAAACATCCTGTATATTGACGTGAAGTGAAAGTCTGGATTGTCATTCCAAGCATCTTTTTCAGCCCGGAAAATATAAATACTTAGTATGTTTAAAAAAAAAAATTCGGCGCCCCTCCCAGACGAGTCACCTATGGGTCATCCATCAAAATATCTTAAACTGACCCTTTAGAATCGAAGACAAGCTGGTACACCCTTTAAAGATTGCATCTAACAAAAAGTGTAACTGAAAGTCGAGGAGAAAAATATCGAAAAATCGCGATTTTGGCGACTTCTAACGGAAAAACTGGTCATGGTTTGGCCTAAACATTTTTTGTTCAGAATTGAATGGGCTACAACATATCAAAAATTTAGCCAAATCCACCGAGACCGCTTTTCCATTTAAAAACCATTATCAACCTAAAAACGCCACGCCTAAGTAAAATTTTGTTAATTCTTGATGTGAACTTAATGTATGTTAAAAAAATCCTAAATTTCAGTTTCATTTAAAGCAAAATCGAAAAATCCCGGAAACTTTCGACAATTTTTAATGGTCTTGAAGTAAAATGATCCATAATTCTCAAAGTGTATGAGGGTAAGTTCAATAAAAATTCTTGGAGTTTCGAAGTCAATCGACAAATTGAATTATTTTTATTGAATTTTTAATGGAAACTTTCCGGGAATTTTCAATAAATGGGAATTTACCCATCACTAAATTGATGTATACTTACTGGTTTAATGGCTCTGTCCTTCATAGGCGTTGACGCTTGGAAAGTGATCCTCTTGACCGGCGTGGACATGGCAACATCGAAATTCAAATTGGGACTGTTCAAAAACTGGGACGGGCTGAATGGCAGCTGTTTAATCGGTGAATTCCCACTGCTACCCATCCTGTTGTTATTTAGAGTGTTACAACCCAACATTATGGCAATTTCATCAATATTCTAAAAAGCGAATTATGTGAAAAAGAAAAAAGATGTTTGTCCCTACTTTGACGTCCTCTCCTTCGCACTCGGTCATCATGTACTCGGACGTTACTTCTTCGCTATCTCGCCTCTTTCTCGATTTGGAACCTCGCCGCAGAATAGGCGGCGTAGAAGCTCTGGTCATATTAACAGTATTTGAAACAGGTACTAAAGTGGAAGCGTTTTGGGTGAGACTTGCTGGCATCAAACCTGTCACGAGAAGTGTCGAAAATCTTTAACCATCTTTTGTTTCTCAACTCACGTGTTTTGATGAAATGGCGACTGTCTAATGCCTCCTTCAGGGGGCTGATTCCCGATGAGTCGTACATCTTCATTTCGAAATCGTCTGTCATCGGGGTTAGTTTTACGGGACTAGGTTGGTTATACGTACTATTTACATTTAAGAAAGAGAAGGAGGGTAGGTCTTGTCGAGAGGGGGGTGATGAGGTTTTTTCGTAATTTATTATTGTCGAGTGCGTGGTTGAGGGGGTTACGCCGCCTGGACTAGAGGAGGTGGCCATGGAGAATCCTCCGGTGCTCGACTGGTTGCTGCCGTTATCGAACATCCAATCCTAGAAGTTTTTTAGAAGATGAAAAGTAGATCAAAAACTATTTTTGTGGGCTGCCAAAATCTTACTCTACCGCGTGTCCTAACACTAACTAAAACGTCACACTATTACGTCAGGCAATGAAGGTTTCTGTAGGTCCCTCTATTTCGTGACGTCATTTTTGAGAATGACAGAATGACAGACTTTTGCATACCGGGTTCTGTCAAATTTTGCCTAAAAATCGTCTATCTCTTTTAATTGGAAACCAGAATTGATTGCGATGAAGATTTTTGAACATAAAAATTTAACATGGCGGTTATAAGAGAAAAAAAAGCTTGCAATCGTTTCTCAAAATCTAGAAGGCCTAAATTTTGATCTCTTTACTTTGTTTCTTATGTGAAATAACGCCAAACAAACCTAAATTACACGATAAACTGTTGAATAGTAAGTAATGAAACTGTAAAATATTTTTAAAAACGACAACTTAAGGTGTCCGGGGGTAATAAGGCCCATTGTTCTTTTGAAAGAAACAAACCAATAAAGTAGAGATATGAAGTGATATCATCAACAGGCGCTTAAGTGACACCAATTATGAGTAATAGGTTGCTCTTTTTATGTGATCGTTTTTTTTTTAATTAAAGCAATACAGGATGAGTCTGAACTACACCACATTCTTCATACCACATAATCTACTATTCAAATAATGGGGTTTGGTCCAAAATTTTTTAGGTCAATTGTGATTCCTCTTAATGTTATAGGCCGCCAAAGTTCTTACAGTATTGTTGCAGACCAGGATGATGGTACTGATGGTACTTTAGACAGTATCCAAAAATCGGATCCCTGTTATACAGGATGGTCCTAATGTTATTTGTTCTTTAATTTTTTTATGTTTTTAAATGTTGCTAATTTGTCTATGCGGTGTTATTCTTCGATCAATTTTAAAGTTTTTTTGGCTCCTAATTTTTTTTGAAAAAACTCACCATTCACCAGCAAAATTGAAAAAAGCGGAGAAATTACAATCGCGATAACGCATTAAATTGCAATAAGAATCAAAGATGGGTTGATACGCATCATATTTCAATTGTTTTTATGCAAGGGAGCCGTTTTTCGACAACGGTGTCCTGAATTCATGTTCATAACTGAAGAGACTTGGGTGGTAATTTCACTTTTTTAAGTGAAATTTTACCTTTCGTTTTATGGTGATTCCTCGAAGCATGTGATCGGTTTTTGCAATTTTGCTGGTAAATTTTGAGTTTTTTCAAAAAAATTTAAGAGCCAAATAAGCTATATAGACAAATTAGCAACATTTAAAACCATAAAAAACTTCAAGGACAAATAACATGAGGACCATCCTGTATAACTGATTATTGGATAATGTCTAAAGTATCATCAGGAGTTGCCTCCTGGTCTGCAATAATACTGTACATTAAATAAAAACGATTAAAAATGAAGAACTTTGGCAGCTTATAATTTCAAGAGGAATCACAATAATTGACCTAAAAATGTTTGCACCAAACCTCATCATTTGAACATTAGATTATGTGGTATGAAGGATGTGGTGTAGTTCAGACTCACCCTGTATAAGCAAAGGCATTCCTCATAACATAAGGCTACGTACTCATTTTCTGTTCGATTTTAACAGTTTTATTAAATTAGATTAGACATTTATGAATACAACTAGTGATGTAGGTGGTAATTTTACCGATTACGCAATATTGCCGCAGGACTGGTAACAATGGCAATATTGGTAAGCTTGACATGCTTTTGAAAAATGTTTTATAGTAGACGATCCAAATATTTCTAATATTTTTGCACCTGAAATGTGCAATCTTCTGCTAGACCATGGATTAAAACATTATTCCTCTTTATTGAGAACTTGGTATTTTATTTATTTTCAGACAACTGTTTTGTATTTTGTGTTAACTTTTTTCTAGCTGAAGATTGAGTAACAATACGAAAAGCATCCTCCACAGTAAGTAATTTTGTGGAACAAGACTTTGAATTTACCCAGCGTAATCCCAATTATTCGTATTTCATGGTTTGCTTGAGATAGGTACTTTATACGGCATCGGCAACAAAGCTTGAGTAATTATTTCTAAAATTTAACTGACAGCACTAGTGGTATTCCGTAAGATTGTTTTGCAAATTGCATTTTTTACTTAGCTTACTATGATACCAAACCAAAGTGTCATTAAATTTTTGGGTTACATCCAGAAGAAGCAATGCAAAATTGATAGAGTATGGAAAATCTATTTTCTTGCGATTTTCTTTGGAATTTCAAACATATGAGATGCAAGTAGGTTAAACTTGTTTGTTTTTTGCTGATCACGCAGCATCTGATAATTTTAGGTATTTTGAGTGCCACAGTTACCAACTTTTATACCACGAAATTGAACTTACAAATCGAGTTTCCCCGAAAACGGCTTGAGCTATCGAGTTTCAACTAGAGCACATTTTTTAAGTAAAAATGTACAAGGAATTCAAATTTGTGTTCATAATTGACCCAGATGTCGTACAAAAAAGTTCGATAAAAAAATGTCCGCGACCCCTCCGGCCTCCACTCACGCACGTCCCTGTAGCTTTTGCCAAAAACCATTACACTAGTCTTGTTCAGCACAAAAATCTACGACAAAGCTCAAAATTTCGTGACCCTATCGTAAGCCGTTCCTCAGAAAATTTGAGGGGTCCTAGCTCCCTTAGGACGGATTTTTCGAAAAATGTTTACTAAACTTTTAGTCCTAATTTTGATGGTAGAACGCACTGGTAAAATATTGCAGCCGAATTACGGGACAAACTGTATGTATACTGTTATTGGTTTCAGCTTTTTCTTCCTATTAAGGGTATTCCTTCTATTAGATAATATTAAGGAATAATTCTAATCACCATTTTGCTGTTTATGCTCTTTTGAGTTTGTTGCTTATTTTGTTTTTTATTTTAATTTTTTGTTAAAGCACATCTCTCAATAAATTTAAACAATATTATTATTACCGGAAGTGTCGGGACACACGGTACTTAACTAACATCCCCTAGACTTACATTATCGTTAATCACAAGACCATCACGTCCCTCTATCTTGGTCACCTGTGTGGCATTGTGATACTGATAACTGATCTGCTCCTGTCGATTCTGACTCTTCCTCACCCTCCCCCGCCTCGCATCCCCATCTTGCCTACTTTCTGTTTCGTACCGCCTTCGCATGGTGGAGTTCCAGTGGTTTTTGATGGCATTGTCCGTCCTTCCCGGCAGCAGCTTGGCGATCTTCGCCCATTGGTTCCCCAGGACTTTGTGCGCCTGATAGATGATGGTGTCTTCATGTTCCGTCCAGGCGGTCTTCTTGATTTTCGGGTTCAAATGGTTGTGCCACCGCTCGCGGCATTGCTTCCCTATCCTGCCCTTCAGATGACGGGCTATCAACGTCCATTTTTTAGCCCCGTACTTGTTCACCAATTCGATCACTTTCTCGTCTTCCTGCGGATTTAGAATATGCGATTAGTTAGCATCAGGGTTGAGAAGAACTGTTACTATAAGATACTTCTAAAGTATCTAAGGGTGGGATTTAAAAAGATTTTATCTTTAATACTGGCATAACTTAGTTATCATTAATCTCTAGTAAACCTATTCGCGAAAATCAGCAAAGTGTCTGACATCTGGTGGCAATACTTTAACTACACTGAGAGACCGGATACGGAAATACTTTTAAACGTCTGTCATCATAATTTCGGCTTACGTCAGTCAGTTGTCAGTTGCGAGGTTAGGTAGTTGTTTTGTTCGGAGACATCCTCTCGCTGACTCTAAATTTTGGGAATAATTCTGTGGAATTTTACGTCTTGTGTACTTAAGTGGAACATTTGTAAATCCAGGAAAACTTGGCTTTTAAAAAATTCACGTATCAATGTCACTGATGTCACCAACTGACACTGTCAGGCACGTCACGCTATAATTCTCACTTCCGGCTCCCCAGTGAGGTGAGACCGCCATTTTGTGGTTTAGCAATGCCATCTATTAGCAGCTGATTTTCGCGAATAAGCGAAATAATCTAGCTGTCGTCTGTCGAGCTGTCAATCAACTAAAAGGGTATAATTCGATGCATCCTCTAATTTTCGCAAATAGTACGATGACAGATCACTGACAGCTGATCTCGTCATTTTGCTAGGTGGGGTTGGTACCATCACTTTGGTAGCGCCACCACGAGGGATCATTGATAACTAAGTCATAATGGTTGTAAATTACAACCTTATTAAAATCCCACCCTAAGACACTAGGTACTTTTATACTCTCACAAAAAGTAACTGTATCTTAGTTACTTTTCAGAAGTATCTTGTATCTAGATACTTTTAATAAGTATCTAGATACTTAAAAGTCCCTTAGATACCTTAAAAATATCTGTCAAAAGTATCTTAGATAATTTTGCAGGCAAGTGATGTTATTACTTATTATAAATTGTAATAAGGGTTTTTAGTATAAGAGGGTCCTTTTCTAATTGTGACGTCAAGCCAATCAAGCGACAGCGCACTATGCGCAGATGGTATACTGTTTATGGCGGCGCATAGGGGGTCTGACATGGCACATCTTCCATCCTTTTATGCTGAAAACCCTTATTGCTCATCCTTAACGTCAAAATATTTGAGACACAGACATGGATATCAGAATTAGATATTCGATATAGAATAAGAGCTTATTCACAACCACTTTACGTACGTGACGTAACAAACTTTAACAATGGTCAATAATTGTTCATGACAGCTTCTGACTTTTCTAGTAATTGTTGACGATTGTTAAACTTTGTTATGTCATGTACGTAAAGTGGTTGTGAATGAGGTTTAAGTAGTGCTTTCGTTTTCTGGTAGCTTGGCAGTCTGTTGTTTAGTATAATAATGTATTCGAATAAAAAGTTTCCCCCTATAAGTACTACTAATCATTTTTGGTGCATTAATCGTCAAATTGTAATAAACTGCTCAAAACTCGAAGTGGATCGCGCAAATTTTCTGATGAAATTCAAAGCTCAATAACTTCGAAAAAAATGACTAGATTTTGACGCGCTTTTTTGTAATTGTGAATCCAATTCATCGGGCGTAAACCCTGTAGGCGAAGATCAAACTCGAGTGGTCAGTGGCGTGTCCGGAGGGGGTTGAATCCCCACTCCTCAAAATTGGTAAAGTTTAGACCATCCCCAAGTCCGGAGATTTTTTTTTCCTTAAATCGTTTTAATTTAAAAGTCCAGGTTCTGAAGAACCTCTGCACACCATTAGAATCGTTTTGTAAATTAAATGGAGTACTCTTTTGTGGGAATTTTACTTGGGACTCCTGGTGAGTTTTTACATTTGTCTCTGCTGTTTCTGCTATGATTTTTCCCTCAACTGGTATGGGATAAATTGAAAATCCATTTTAACAACCTATAAATGGCACACCTATCACTTTTTTTTCTATCGTCGAAATGGTGAAAATGCTGCTGGGTTCTGAAATTTGAGTAATCCGGACCTCATCATCGCTTCCGGTTCTCAACTTGACAGTGACGGCCGTCCACAGAACAACTTCGGCCGTCAATGTGACAATTATTGAAATTCAACTGAGATAAAGTCCCGTCGCATATTAACGAAAGCGGGGGTTGTGTGTCTCAGGCTTTTTTTCTGTTGGTTTGTAAACGGGATTTCACATCCGTCAAAACTCCCGTCACTCACTGTCAGTGTCAATAAACAGTAACAATAAAGATTAAAAGGGGTCTTTGTTGTTAATTATTGTCTATGATAGGAATTTTGACAGAACTGAAATCCCGTTTACAAACCAACAGAAAAAAAGCCTGAGACACACAACCCCCGCTTTCCTTAATATGCGACGGGACTTTAGGTGGATTATTCTTTCCAGCTCATGGAGTGTCAATCTCATCTTTAAAACACAACATCAACGAATTTGTCAAATGGACTTCAGGTAAACGTTAAAATCGTTTGTAAGAATACAAAATTGGGGAATTTGACTAAAATAACGTTCTACGTTCTGCATTCTCAATCAATAACGGCCATATCCCATCATCCAGATTCCTAAAAGCATACCAAAGTGCGACAAACGAAAAAAACAAAATATAGAAAGTATCTTTTGCCTAAAAAGTATCTATAGATACCCTAGTATATCTTAAGGTACTTTTATACAAAAGTATCTGTATCAGTATATAGATACTTTTAAAAAGTACCTATCTTTTTTCAGCTCTGGTTCCCATGTATTGGGAGGAGACGGGCGGAAGGAACAATTATGTAAAGTCATAGCTCACGAAGCATTTTCGACATCTGGCAGTTTTGGGTCAGCGAATTTTGAACAAGAGGAGTCCCACTGCCAGATGACGGTAACGCACCAGGGATTTTCGGCACGAAACGGGCTTGAGTAATTACGAATGTGAGAAACACGGACAGAAACATTCGTGTGACATAATTTTATGCAAATTTGGTTTTTTTTTGGGGGAACAATTCGGAGAATCGATGAGGAATGTGTAAATTGACGGGCCTAAAGATTTATTTCTATCAAAACTTAAGATTTTTTTAAATAAAACAGGTATACGTAGTAGTTAGTTTAGATGATGAAGTTTAAAAGAGAAATTCATGTCACCAATAATTCATAGCCTTTCTGATAAAGTTTTAAGATTTATTCAAGGTTATTCTATCATGGGTTATCCTCGACTGAATGAACGATGTTGCATACCGGGTGTCAACGACACCAGGCTCACCCCCCTTTTTTCCGTATATCTTAAAATATTCCAATAAAGTTCGGCACACATACAGGGTGTTGTCAATTTCATGCCCCCACTCTTGGGATCTCGGAAACTGTAAGAGTTAGAAGATCGGTTTTAGATAAAATTTGCTATTCTCTAAGGTGATTAAGAATCTGACAGGACAACTCAGTGACGAATACAGATATCGTAGAATTCTTTACAGATTCTTCATCACCCTCAAGAAGCGCAACTTTTTTCTAATTTAACCGATAGTGGGCAATGAAATTGGCAACACCCTGCATTCCCAGCATGATTAACTCCATTATTTGACATTTAGAGTGATTTTGAGTCGCTTCCGGTTTCAGCGGAAATGGGCTCTACCTTGAAATTTGAAATGGAACACCCCGTATATATTAATATTGTTAAAAATTAAATTCTGATGAGTATGACAGAACATTTTTTTTCAACTTTCCGATTTTATGTTTTAGAAAAACTTGACTTTTATTTGCTTATCTGGAGTGCTATGACCTCGGCTATGTCAACTCATACTAATCACTAGAGATGCAACGGATAGTGATTTTGGCCGGATACCGGATATCCGGCCGAGGCAGCCGGCGCAGCGCGAGATAACACGATGCAACTCGATCAGGTGAATCGTGTGTGGTGAGCGGGTTAAGCGGGTAATCCCAGCCCAGTTGTCCCTGAAAAGGAAATGCTAACAGGCGATAAAGAGAGTAAACGGTGTACAATACAATTTTATCTAAAAACTCCAGAAAAGTGTATACAAGTGTGCAATGGCATCGCTGAATCATAAAAATTTTATCCATCATAATTTGCCACTATTAAATTTCAAATATTAAACTTGTAAAATAAAAAATAAAAATTAGATTTTCTAGCCTTCTTTATTTTTGAAGTAAGTATCCGGCTTCGGCCGGATATCAGGTCACTATCCGGTATCCGGCCGGATAGTAGAAAAGTGGCCGGATAGGCCGGATACCGGATAGTAACCGGATATCCGTTGCATCTCTACTAATCACAATTTCCAAATTACAAATTTTCTTCAAATGGATCAAGAACCTGTGGATTAAAACAGAATCCAAATTAGGTGACAATTGTTTTAATTTTACAATGGCCTACTATGTTTGAAAAGTGAAATGGAGATAATTTCAAGTCAAAATCAGAAATTAAGAATGAGGCAAAAGTGAGTCGATACGTTTTTTCCAAGTTACTACAGTTTTTAAGTTATAAATAAGCCAGTCGCTTCAGGGTTTTCATTAAAAAAGTCATTTGGAGCAGGCTGGTTTTAAACAAATGACAACCGACAGCTGTCATTTTCGGTCAATGATCTCGCAAACTGTGTTTGGTTTATCGGTTGTGTGTAAAAATTATGGTTGTGTTGTGAAACTATCCGACTTATTTTGATTGCTGATCCGAATTAACCAAGAATATGAGGTTATGTTACAATATTAGAGAAGACACACGTTTTGTCTTCTTTTGACGCCTACTCCAAATGGAAATTCATTTGAAAATCCTTTTGTTAATTGTGGTTGTTAATTGTGGTCTTTATTTATTTATTATTTATTTTATTTAAGTATTACTTCGTAAGGAAATTTAATACTAGACTACCGTCAGCGAATCAACCCCCGCTTTTAGTAAATTGGAATAGAATAGAACAATACGTGCATATCACGCGTTTTTATTACTGCATAGCTTCGCTGAGGCTAGTAGGCAAGGTAGTAGGTATAGAAAAACTAATTACTAGGTAACAGGATGCAACAATACAAATTTGTATACTTTGACAATATAATGCGAGGTATGTTAGTATGTTGTCTAGGAAATAGTTAATTAAATTACGAAGAATAAAGAAGAATTCCCATTTTAAATTGGAGCTTGAAAGTTCTCGAATTATTTAATATCGAATATTCCACTAAAATTAAGTGCGGACGTTCGGTTCTGAGACCCTGTAAATCACGAGGCTCTCGGATGGTTTTAAGTAGAATGCAAGTGCAAGAATGTACTAAACTGTTTTGTAACGTGCAACTTTTTGGAATTCTGAAAAAAAAAACAAATGGTGAATAAAGCAGAATTTGTTTTTCCCAGATACTAACACCTTGTATAAACACTTATTTGTAGATAACAAGCTAGTATAAAGTATTGAATTTTGCCTAAATATGTATTTGATAAAAGGGATCCCCCTAGAGACAGCAGTGATAATGGAAAATTCACACCTGCTGTTTGTTTAAATCGAAGTTTCAATAAACTGGAAAATTCTCTTGTTTTAGTTTGTGTGTGTTCAATATAAGACCGAAAAATTCAAGGAAAACCGAAGATGGAAATGTTGGTGGTTTAGGATGCTGTTGTCATTTCTGGATGACATCGCGAATTATAATGTGAATTACTACCGAAGTTAAATAGAAAATATGTCGATTTTTAATGCGAGAATAGATGCATAAGTTTTTCGCAGCTCGTAAGTAAATTATTCATAAAATCTAACTCATTACTATATCAAGCGACTCAAAAATGGGCTTTGGAATTGAAATTCTCGTCTCCTTGACACTTGACATATGATGTCAATAAGTTTCTGACAGAATCAACATTACTTTCAGTTGCAAAGCCCACTGAGGACGAGCTTATTTTTAACCTCCCCAACCAACCACACAATTTCAAAAGAATGGGAGGTTACTGCAATCACTAAAATTTTCGAATTCAAGGTAAGACTGGAATTTTAGAATGTGTCTATGTGTAAGTGCGTACATACCTTTGTAAACAAGTCACAACCCAAACTACTGCATCGATTTGGCTAAATTTGGTACATAAGCATTTCATAACCTAACTTATTTCTGAAAAGCATTTTGGAGCCAATCGTGCAACTGTAATAGTTATTTACGATACTATGGTCTGTCCGGGATCCACACGACCGAGATTCACCCTATTTCCATGGCGAATCATTGTTGTCAACAATGAATCGCCATGGAAATCGGGACAACAATGATTCGCCATGGAAATAGGGTGAATCTCGGTTGTGTGGATCCCGGACAGACCATAGGTCGAAATTTTGCAAGAACATTAAAAACACACTACAGGACTACAGTCCAAACTACTCGATCGATTGGGCTGAAATCTGGTCCATGGAGAATATGTCACCCGCTGAAGAGATGAAAGACTTTTGGAAGCAATCGGTCCACCAAAAGTGTCATTTTGGCATATCAACTTTAAAATTGTAAATACAAGACACGGAAATCAAAGACCCCGCTTCGCTGCTGCCAATATTTTCAGGAGCATTGAAATAATGAAAAACATGCGGGAAACTCATGGCTCACCTAATGAAGTGTTGAAAATTCCGAGAATACGTTGCAAACATTAGCAACAATAATTTAATTCATGTTTTATCGAGGCTTTGATAAAGAAAAAATTACTATCTTTGAAGAAGGGTCAGCAAAACAGCTTCTCAAATATTATATTTTCGACGGCGCATAATCCCGAGCGGCAGGCCTTCACAAGATATCATCTGCAATGGTTGATTACACAACAAATGTTGTCTTATGAAAATTACAGATCCATTATGTGTGTCACGAACCACAACATGGAGAGGCTGTTGGAAGATTCAATGCTCATTAAGTGGTCAAGACTGAAGACCGTTGTAACCGTTTCGCAAATTTAAATTACTATTTACATAATCAATAATATCTGGTATTCCATGAATGAAACTAAAGAGGTGTCATTCTGTCATTATAGAACTCGAGGATGTCTAAAAACGGGTTGTTCTTGGTTTGGTACATACCGGGTGGACCAACACTATTGCCCACCTCAAAAATTGCCCTTTATTTTAAAGCTGGGACTTCGAAATTTTTACAGTGTATATGGCTACCAAGGACCCTTCAAATGAGGGCAAAAGTTTATCTGTCATGCAAAAACTGTGACGTCACGAAATTTTGAAATATCGTTTTTCTAAGGAAAAAAAAATTTTTACCCATAAAATCGTTTTTTGGGCTAATACCTTTATGTTAAGCCCATTTTTTTAAATTTCCGTCATCAGATTAGCCAACTGTAGCAAGCTAAAAATGGTCCATTTTTATTCACAAGTCGGCCACGTAAACAATTGACTACTATGCGAGGGCTTTCTTGGATAACAGCGTACGCTTTTTTCATCTGTCACCAGTTGACAGCGACACGACGCCGCCATTGAACTGCGAAATTGTTTTTAATTTTAATAAACGTGGATTTTTGTAACGAATAATGTTGAAATATCGGTTTAAACTGGGCATCCACCATTTAATTCGCCAGGAGAGGTTACGAACACGGGCATTTTATCAGATGGCGTAGGCGGCGTGAAGAGGGGCTCCAGTTTGTGTGAAGGGCTCCGGTTTGTGTGAGGGGGTTTTTTCAAATAGCCATTTCCATAATTCGCATTATTCCATACTTATGTAATTCCACAGGTAATTATTTTGTTGTTATGGCCTGTTTTTTAGTTGGCATTTTTAGGTTAAGTGAGTCGACTTAGTTTGCCCCGTTGAGACTAATATCGAGGACTAAGATATTCACAGCCCAGAATTTAACAGCAACTCGTGTCAAATAAGGACCAAGGAATCGTTTTGCATAACATAATTCATATTCAAAGATAAACTGTAATCGAAGGTGGTGCAAGTGTCAGTTTTCGATTGGCAAATACCTCGTAGGTACCTCCTAAACAAAATCAAGACGTTAATAATTGATGCTTTGAAGTTGGTGAAGCTCAAGTTATTATTTGAACAGCAGAAGCAAAAAGGTGCAATGTGGAATTTAATAATCATCATCATGGTGGGCAAATAAGGACTAATTAATCATTGATCACATACGACAAGCCATCCAGTGCATAAACAAGATGTGTGTGTGTGCCTGAGTTTCAATTTTTGTCATTAGAATGAACTAAGAATACTGAGATTATTCTTTCGCTTATTAAACAATAATTGCCTATTAAGTAAATTTAATAAATCAGGCTTTCATATTTTTACTTGAATTTCGCGCATTTATTTCATTACGCGCGTTAATTTCCTGCTCAAACTCTTCCAACCCCTTTTAGCTAATCATTAGTCACCCACTAGTGTGATTAGTGTGTGAATTACAATAGTGTTGCAGTGTTTAGGTTGCTAATTTTGAGAAAAATTGCTATTTTGTGAAATCTTCAGCCTCTTGAAGAGAAGTGTTTTCCAAGTTAGTTTTACATACCTACTTGTTAGCTGTTTTCACAGCTCTTATCCTGGTTTCCCTCCAGGGAAGCTTTCACGCGTTTTTCTGTGTTGTGAGTGTTAATTATAATTACGTGTAGAAGTGAATCTTGGTGAATTTCCTATACCTAGTGTTAATTAATAGTTTTATTCTATTTTAGTGGAGTGCATTTAATTTTTATCATGCCGATGCAACATCTTTCCTTTTCAGACAAGGTCGACATGATCTTGATTTTTGGAGAATGCCAGCAAAATGCAATGCAAGCAGCAGAATTGTATGCCCAACGTTACCCAGACAGACTTCAACCAGATAGACGAACATTTAAAAGAATTGTAGAGAAACTTAGAGAGACACGCAGTTTGAAGCCCAAGAAAAAGACAGTGATAAATCCCGCTGTGACTCATGAAATCAATCAAGCTATTGTTTTGAACATAGCTGAAAATAATCCCCAAGTCAGGAGTCGAGAAATGAAGCAATCAAGCGGCATAAGTAAGTCATCGATTCTAAGAATATTAAAAAAGCACAAATTCCATGCATATCACATCGAACTGCATCAGGAACTACATGGAGAGGATTTTATGAACAGGGTGAGATTTTGCACGTGGGCCCAAGAGAAACTGCAGGAAAATCAGGACTTCTTCAAGTTTGTGCTTTTCACCGATGAATGCACATTCAAATCTAATGGGCACGTAAACAGGCATAATATGCACTATTGGTCGGTGGTTAACCCACATTGGATGAGAGAAGAAAAAACACAAGACATATGGTCACTGAACGTGTGGGGAGGAATTATTGACAACCGATTAGTTGGTCCATTCTCTTTTGAAGGCCATCTGACTGGTGCGATGTATGCAGAGTTCTTAAGAAATTCATTAGATGGCTTACTAGAAGATGTGCCATTAAATGTGATCCAAAATTTGTGGTTTCAGCAAGATGGTGCGCCTCCACATTTCAGTCGAGAAGCTCGTGGTGTGGCAGATGAAAAGTTTCCAGATAAATGGATTGGTCGTGGTGGTCCAATTGCTTGGCCGGCTAGATCTCCCGATCTCACACCTATGGATTTATTCACATGGGGAGTTGTGCAAGAAATTGTGTACAGAACACAGCCAACCACGAGACAAGACATGCAGCAACGACTCGTAGATGCCTTCCAGACAATCAATGAACGAAATACAGCAGCTACAGTCCAAAATTCATTTCAGCGACGTGCTCAGATGTGCATCGAAAGAGAAGGCCACCACTTTGAGCAGTACCTGTAATCAGGTAAGTACTTTTTGTGAAGTGATCTGTGCTATAGTGGTTGCAGTGCAGTGAATTTGGTGATGATTGTGTAGTGATGGGTTGTGGTAGTGAGTAATGCATCACTTTAGGTAAGTACAAGCCGTAAGTTCCTTGTACACAATTTTGTCTATGATGATTAGTAGAGCTCTTTCACAATATTTGAAGGATCCACAATTCTGAGACATCCAAAACAGCTAAAAGACCACAGTTTATGTAACACAATCAGTCAATCAAATTCAATTTATTGTTGTTAGTTTGATCATACAGGATTTAAGTTTCAATTTATATCCTTGAAAAATTATAATTATTGTGATTGCAACTTCAACTTTACAGCAACACACTTTCGCCAGCTAAAAACACTTGGCTTTACATCACCCTACAATTTACCAAACAATTTAACCAAACTAGTTAAGAAATGGCATCGGGCTATAATTCTTCTACCTTCGGCTACAGTTTATCTCTGAATTTTAATTATGTTAGTTGAAACGATAGTTTAACAATTCCTTTGCCCTTATTTAGATCAGATGATGTTAAATTTAGAGGCTGTAAATATCAATTTTGTTATGCAAAACGATTCCTTGGTCCTTATTTGACACGAGTTGCTGTTAAATTCTGGGCTGTGAATATCTTAGTCCTCGATATTAGTCTCAACGGGGCAAACTAAGTCGACTCACTTAACCTAAAAATGCCAACTAAAAAACAGGCCATAACAACAAAATAATTACCTGTGGAATTACATAAGTATGGAATAATGCGAATTATGGAAATGGCTATTTGAAAAAACCCCCTCACATAAACCGGAGCCCTTCACACAAACTGGAGCCCCTCTTCACGCCGCCTACGCCATCTGATAAAAATGCCCGTGTTCGTAACCTCTCCTGGCACCTTGGGTGGGCGAATTAAATGGTGGATGCCCAGTTTAAACCGATATTTCAACATTATTCGTTATAAAAATCCACGTTTATTAAAATTAAAAACAATTTCGCAGTTCAATGGCCGCGTCGTGTCGCTCAGTGTCGCTGTCAACTGGTGACAGATGAAAAAAGCGTACGCTGTTATCCAAGAAAGCCCTCGCATAGTAGTCAATTGTTTACGTGGCCGACTTGTGAATAAAAATGGACCATTTTTAGCTTGCTACAGTTGGCTAATCTGATGACGGAAATTAAAAAAAATGGGCTTAACATAAAGGTATTAGCCCAAAAAACGATTTTATGGGTAAAAATTTTTTTTTCCTTGGAAAAACGATATTTCAAAATTTCGTGACGTCACAGTTTTTGCATGACAGATAAACTTTTGCCCTCATTTGAAGGGTCCTTGGTAGCCATATACACTGTAAAAATTTCGAAGTCCCAGCTTTAAAATAAAGGGCAATTTTTGAGGTGGGCAATAGTGTTGGTCCACCCGGTATACCTATACATTACGTTGCGTGGGATTCGTGGGAAAATCAGCCTTGATCTTGAATTAAAGGTTGAGGGGGCGAGGGGTTGTTCATGATCGTGGTTGCCACGAACATGAGAGAATGCGCTTGTGAAGACTACAAGCCGGTTGGTTCTAGTAATATACTGTACCAAAACAAACTGGTTGAGTAAATAACTCGATTTACAACGTTAATTACATGTAAACCTCAACATTATTTACTGATACACCCACCGACAGGATTAACGTAATAATAAGTAATTGTAATTCCAAAGAAGAAAAGATGCCGATCTCCACAGGAGACCTCGAGATGCCAACAACCCGAATCACTTTTTGAATATTAAAACCAAACGATCTCTTTGAAGGATAATGGATGACATAATAATTGAACACTTAGGAAGTAAAAAACTAGTTTGGCACAGTTCTTCAGGTGGACATAACACGACCGTTAAGGCTAAATTCAAACTTTTTGCTCGCGTGTTTGGTCTCTATTGCCCCGGAATTTGGACAAGTTGACCTTGGTAGGCATCTGGTACTTGCCGAAAAGCAGAAGAGCTTTCCACACTTGGAAGGAAATAAAGGAAATGTCAAGAATTGATTTTCGGGGTCAGCCGCTGTAAATTAACTCTCCCCTCAATGTTGAGATGCGACCAAGCGTGGAGAGATGGTGAAGACAAAAGCGCCAAGAAACCCTTCTGCGTACAGTCGCCATACCGGTTCCCACCATCAACGGTAAAGGGGCATTGCCCTTGCGCATTGCACAACTCGGTGCATTGGAACTGATCGCAATTAACCCAGAGAGAGATCGGAAATATTGAAAGGAAGTAACATAATCATTCAGGAATTTACAGGCGCCGGCTTCAGAATTTTAAATCGTGGACCTTGACTGATAAAATAATACAATTAAGGTGGGGGAGTACTTGGCACTTGCCTCTTTAGTCCACGGGCCTTTTACTAGCTCTGGGTTGACTACTTTTGTCCAGCGTTGTTGGCATTGGACGTCCGTTCTGTCGGGGAATTGCTCTGCTATCAGGTCCCATTTTTCGTTGAACTCCTCAACTAGCTGCTTCAAGCGGGCGTCCTGTAACAAGATAAGTTGAGAGGATTAATTTCATATATTGCCTAATAGTTTGTATAAAGAGATAATTGGACAATCTGAATTACTGATAAGTCGGAAGAATTATCCACTCAGCCCAAGTTTATAGAGCTGCCACCACATATAAATGGAAATATTACTAGTGCAACAAGAAACTCGAGACGAATTTAGAATTTCATGCTATTTCATAACTTTATTACGCGATCGAAAGGCATAAATGCGAGCGTAGCAGCTTTTGCGGGGGTATACAGCGTACAGCTCTCAAGTCTCATTTGCGTTAAAAGCTCCGTACAGAAGTGAGTTTATGGACAGGACAGATTCCATCATAATGAGTATGTGCCATATATTCCTTTTCATGTCAACAGTTAACTTCCAAGTTGATTTCTTTGGTGCCACTTTAATTTAGTGTAGGGTTATCGAAGTACGAAGTAACAAGATATAGTAAATCTAACATGCAAGTTCTGATTCACATTTTGTCTCATCCACAAGTCTCACAAAACGCACAAAACTAACTCACTGTTGTTGCAGGAATGCTTTATTTATGTCATATTCTTCCAATCATTTGCAAGAAGTTCATAAAGTAATTTGTTAGTCCACGCTCATTAAAGGGAACAAGGGCACAAAAATTTTATTTAGGAATAAAATTTAAGAACTATCGAATTTTGAAGAGGAAAGCCTTGAAAGGCCATGATCAAAATGTCATTTCAATGAAGTTTAAGAGGCACGTCGCAAGATAAGAAAAGGAAGCCATAAAGCTACGAATATAGGCCATCTGGTGCTGGCCACTAAATCTCTAACAAGTATTCGAACCAAACTTTATACAGGGTTAGTAAAGACCCGGAACCGAGCCCGGAACAGTCCATTTTCTCTGTAACTTTTCAAGACTGTTCTTTGAAACTTGGCACGATTAATTGAAAGCAAGGAATTCAAAAATATTTATAAAAGTTTTTTTAGCACCAGTTTAATTAGAAATGATCTTGATTTTGATTTTTCAAGTGGAAAAAATGGACTTATCATACTTGACCGAAAATGAAAAGTCACAGCTGTCAGTGCTATCACCCTAGATTCTCAAAAAATATCATAAAAAGCGTAAAAACTCCTCAACTTTATTTTTTCGATACAAATTCAACTACACAATTAAAGTCCGGGAGGCAGTGAACATTTTTTATGTCAACAAACTTGATTTAGCAGTATTCTAGTTATTTTCATGCTGTACATTACTAAAACAGACGTCTGCAGTAAATCTTGCGGGACAGGGGCTAATGGCAGCCATTTTAATTTCTCAAAAATTTACTACTAAAAGATACGAAATTTTATTAAATTTAAAAAAAGTTGTGTTTCTCAGTGTAGATTAAGAATCTGGAAAGAAATTGAAGATATCTGATTTGGTTCCTGAAATATACTGAAAAAACTGAAACATGTCATATTTTAATCTAGAAGGCTTAGAAAAGTTTTCGTCGCCTCATTTTATTTTTAGTGCAAGGTAATGTAATTGAAGCAAATTTCATAATGATCTGCCGATTAGTAACCAACACACGTTGTCAATTTTCAGTCTTTTCAGTTTATTTCAGTAACCAATTTAGATATCTTAGATTTCTTTTCAGATTCTTAATCTACACTGAAAAATACAACTTTTTTCTAATTTAATAAATAAATAAATAATCTGTTACCGTTTTCGAGATGTCAATTTAAAAAAAATTTAAATGACCGCAATTAGCCCCCGTCCCACAAGATTTATGGCAGACTTCCGTTTTAGTAATCTCCAGCATGAAAATAACTATAAAAGTGCTAAACCAAACTCGCTGAAATGCCTCCCGAACTATTACTTTTCTTTTAAAATAGGGAAGAAATAGGACACCAACATATCTAGAGTATAATTCATGCATGACTGTGATTTTCTTCACTGTTTTGAAGAAAATAATTAATGAAAATCCGTGACGTTAGTTATCCGACTTTTTAAATGCTTGTTTATTGATATGTATCGACTTTTTGCTCAATTTCTCTTCGTAATAATAGCACTTGTGTGTATTGGTGAACCAGAAAATATATTTAGTTCATTTCAGAATTAATTCATGAAAATCATTGAAATTTAAAATAGAAGTTAAGTAAATGTAATTGCGCAGTTGAATTTGCATAAAAAAATTAAGTTAACGTATAACTTTATTTTCCAAAAATCTTTATTTTATATCGATTTTTTCCATGTTTTTGAAAATTTTTGAAATTTTGAAAATTCGACCAAGCATGATTCATGTTTTTGAGTTTAAGAAATTCGTAGATTCCGAACCCGTTGAGAAAAATGTAGATCTTGAAAATTGGAAGAAAGGCTAACGTTATATTAAATAGCCATCTTTCGGAATTTTTTTCAGATTTTTAGTAACATCGTAGGCGTGCGTTCTTGGAGGCGGGGGCGCTGCACATTTTTTGCATATCTTTATTTAATGTATTTTTCTCACCAAACAATACAATAAAATCTTAATGTGATCAGTATCTACACAGAAAAGGCGCTCTCATTAAATGTCGCTAGAACAAACCGTTTTCCAATAAAAATGTGCAACGCCCCCTTCCGAAAGAAGACCCTCCAAATTTCAAAATTGCATCATTTATATTCTTTGGACGATTTGAAAAAAAAAATTGGAGCACCCCATACATTGAGGGGGCCTAACTTGTGAAGCAATTATGGTCCTAACCCAGTTCCGTGTGGGAGTCCTATTTTTATGACTAAACGCTATAATTGATGATTGTAAAGAGAGTATTCTGTGTCCATTCTTTTAAGTAAAAATAGAGTATTACACTAAGACGACAAGTTTTTCAAAAAGGGGTGGGAAGGAAAGTACTTAATTTGTTATGACGCCCAGCGACGTTGTTAGTTGTAAAACATGCACTATCTAATGAATATTTGTCGTTAAAATGGCAAAAATTGAAGGGTGCGCGAAAACAGATCAGCCACCCGACATCATGCTTACGTCAACTTTCAAACTCAACCGATTGGATGTCGTGATGGCAACGCTGTCAATTCAAACAGAACACCTACAATGCTGCAATTTCATTGGTCTTGACCTTGGTTTGTCTTGACCGAGTTGATAGGTGACGTAAACTGTCAGGGAAGGGAGGTGCAAATTCTAGAGCGTTTTGAACGATTTTCATTCGTCTATCGTTTTTCTTGCTTTCTGCAACGTTTACGCAAAAACAAAAAAATACGAAAACATTTTTTTAATTGAAACTGTTGATTGGGAAGTTTTCATATTTTGAGTATAATTAATACTCTATTAAATACTGATAGCAATTGTGTCAAATAAATACCTATTGTGCACCCATTTTTGAAATAATCTCCAATAATTCTCGACCCCTCATAGGATCAAGAATGAAAATCAACGAAGAACGAAAAAGAATTATAGTTCTCTTATGGAATAACATAATTAAATGCCAACGGCCCGTTTCAAGCTGCTAGACTATACCAATTATTAGGAACAGGAAAATTTCTGAAATTAAATCTTCACTAGGTGGTACCCTAATAAAAAAGTTCCAAATTATATAAGAAACAAGCTCTTCGTATGTCACTCCATTATTAG
This sequence comes from Pycnomerus fuliginosus, assembly GCA_963924575.1. Lineage (NCBI taxonomy): Eukaryota > Metazoa > Arthropoda > Insecta > Coleoptera > Zopheridae > Pycnomerus > Pycnomerus fuliginosus. The sequence continues at coordinate 14,148,061 of OZ004617.1, read as the reverse complement.
AACAAATTTAAGCAGGGCTACAATTATTCTGTCCATTATAAAAAGAGAATTATCAATTCAATTTTGTTCCCAAGTATGGAACATAATAGTGAAATTTTTTCTCTTCGAGAAGTTAATGGACAAGCACAGGGGATGTCGGCATGGTATTGTCATTGTCCATATTGTGTCAGCCCATCTGCATGCTGTGACATCTTTAATCTCGACAAGAATCTGAGACGATGATGCACCTTGTTATTTTATTTTAGTTTTTTCTAATGTAAATAAGAATATCTTCATGGCTGGCACATGTTGCCTTTATTAAAACTCTAATTTCAATTCTTGAAACAGCTCATTAGTTTGACATCCGTGGTTTGATACCATTACACCAAAAAATATAATTATGGAAATACACATAGGTAATCTTACAACATTTGGTAAATGTAATTTTCTTAGTACCTAATAATTGGGAGCGGGGACAAAAGAAGAAACCAGTAGGTAAATACAAAAATTTTGGAATACTTTGTTTTGTAATAAGATAGCAGGATTTGTTAGAAACTTAGCCCGGTAGGTTTTAAGCGTACTTAAAATAAAACGTGTGGTAATCAAGACGGCCCTTTTAACCGAATGATAATCACCACAAAATATATGGCATTCTTATGTAAAATAAAGTTGAAAACGTGGTTCTGCGCCACTATCGGCTCTTATAGTGGAACACTAAGTTTAGTTTCTTGTCTTCCGCCATATAATAAGAATGGAAATGAAGCAATTAATCCTACGCAGGTGTTGCGGCTTCAATAATAATTATTCTAATTACAAATGGAAGAAATAAAAATAATGACGCAGCTAATTCCATTCTTACCTCTTCTTTCGTCCACCTTCCCTTGTTGATGGCCTTTTTCGTTTTGGCTTGCGGGTATTCCTCGGTGGCTGCAGAATCGTCCGAGTCCTCGTTCTCCGTAATATCAACTTCGGAATCTTCTCTTTTGAACCTGAAACAAACGCCAAAATGTTGGGAACTCAAAACTTGATAATTTCCCACAAGTCGGGGATTTTGCGTAATTTCCTAAATAATCGAGGGTGACCAAGTCGACAACAAAGGTGGAAGCGGGACAAAAGACAGGGCCAGGTGGCGACGGAAAAAGCGGCTTATTTGGGAATTCTAATTGGATTTTCACTCGTTCCAGCTGAACGACGTTTTCTTATTATTGCAAAAAGTTGCCAAAGGTCATCCGTTCACAGTGAACAATGAATTAGTTAGACAAAAGAGGCGATGGAATCGCTGATGACCAGTTGTGGCAACCCCAACCCTTTTTTCCCATGCTGGGAATGTCCTATTTTTTCTATTGAATAAAAAGTGGGGCGAGCTCAAGATTCACAATGCAAACAAATCATCTTTACCTGATCTAATGCTATGCAAGGGTGAACATTCAGGAAACTAGAAACACCTAAAATCGGATGTTCAACCCCTGGTTTTCTGCGGCGGAAATGCGTGACAAAGACAGGAAGGACTTAAGCCGGCATTTCAAGCATATCGGAGCGGATGAAATAATATCGTTTATTAAGTTTCCTTTGGTCGATTTTTGAGATAGCAATTTCCCCAGTTTTATAGCCGCGTAAAATAAACTTACATGCGCTCTGTATGTATTCCTCTCATTAAATACGTACCCTAAATATCTGAATTCCCCTCGGAATTCCCTTTCATGCTCTATTTTTCTTTCATTCTACTTCCAATCACTTTCTTTTGCCGTTCCTATGCCCTTCTCAAAAACCATTACTTTCGTATTTTCCACATTTACTTCCAACCTTTTTCTCTTCATATATGTATCTCTCTGCATTTCTTATCATATTTTTCATTACTCTTTCCTCGCTCGCTGCCATCACCAAATCATATGCATAATATGCCAAACACCACACTTTCTCTTTGCCCACCACAACCCCCCCTGCCTGCGCCATTTTAAACATCTCATCAATATCATTTATATAAATTGTAAACAGCGTTGGACTGAGTGGGCATCCCTGTCTTACTCCTTTTCTTGTCCAAAAACACTCGCTCTCTTGTCCATTCACTCTCGACTACATTCTTTGTTTCAATATACAGGGTGAGTCTGAAGGACTCCACATCCTTTATACCACATAATCTACTGTTCAAATGATGAAGCTTGGTGTAAAAATTATTGGTCAATTGTGATTCCTCTTGATGTTATAAGCCGCCAAAGATTTTCATTTTTAAACGTTCTTTTTAAATATCTTTCGAAAGATGTATCGTAGGATTTTAAATTTATGCACAGCATTCTTACAGACCAAGATGCAACTACTGATGCGGATCCCTGTTATACAGGGTGGCCCCGATGTTATTTGCCCTTGAACTTTTTTATGTTTGAAAATGTTGCTAATTTGTCTATGCGGCCGTATTCCCCATTCAATTAGAGAACTTTTTTGGCTCTTAAAATTTTTCGAAAAAAAACTAACCACTCACGAGGAAAATTGAAAAAACCGAAAACATGATCATCGTGATAAACCTACAATACCTGCATCATGTTTTCGGTTTTTTCAATTTTTCTCGGGAATGGTTAGTTTTTTCGAAAAATTTTAAGAGCCAAAAAAGTTTTAGAATTGAACGAGGAATATGGCCGCATAATTAAAATTAGCAAATTAGCAATATTTTCAAACATAAAAACGTTCGAGGGCAAATAACATCGGGGCCACCCTGTATAACAGAGATCCGCTTTTAAATAACGTTTTAAGTACCATCAGCAGTTGCTTCTTGGTCTGTAACAATGCTGTGCAAAAATTCAAAATCCTACGATACACCTTTCAAAAGATATTTAAAAAGAACGTTTAAAAATGAAGATATTTGGCGGCTTATAACCAACAGGAATAACAATTGACCAATAATTTTTGCACCAAGTTTCATCATTTGAACAGTAGATTCTGTGGTATAAAGGATGTGGAGTCTTTCAGACTCACCCTGTATATTTCTTTTATCCTTCTTATCAGCTTCCCATTCAGTCCGATTTTGCTCACATGCTCCCACAGTTTCCCTCTATCCACACTATCAAACGCTGCTTTAAGGTCCACAAACAACGCGTAAATTTTCCCCTTTTTTTGCTTTTGTACTTCTTTTATGTATTCTTCCCTTTTCATTTTCGCTTTTTTCCATTTTCATAATTCTCTTTTTGTCTCCCGTTTTGCTTCTTTGCATTCTTTGTCGAACCATCCCCCAATCTTGTTTCGATTCTCTTCCCATATTATTATTTCCTTTCTAATTACCGCATTCGATATAATTATCTCCAGCTATTTACATACTTAAACTCGCCCCTTCCATTTCCTTCTTTGTTGCTATTCAATATATCCCACCCCTTTTCTTCTACCAATTCCTCTAGGATTCTTCCATCTTTATTCTCTACTTTGTGTTCTGTCCAGGTTCTTGCTCCCTTCTCCCCCAGTCTCGCATTGAAGTATCTTCTATTCTCTCTTCTATCTTCTTTCCCGTTTCTTTCATGTATCTGCTGTATACTGTCATTATTCTCCATTTCTTATTGCCTATTGTTTTATTGGAAGAAATGCGTGACAAAGGCAAGAAGGACTTAAGCCGACATTTCAAGCATATCGGAGCGGATGAAATAATATCGTTTATTAAGTTTCCTTCGGTCGATTTTTGAGATAGCAATTTCCCCAGTTTTATAGCCGCGTAAAATAAATCAACACAGCTACCAGTTGGGGAACGCGATCTTAGACCATATGTCGAGTTATTGAAGTTTATTTACAGTCGATCTAACCAGCTTGGTGTGCATACCAGACGCTCTGCAGGGGCATAAATGCAGCATAATGTTCGAGAATAGAAATTTTCAGCGTCTCATTACGGAAAAAGCGTTCAATGCCTTCTCTCAACCCACACTTTCGGTGTTCGCTTACTCGACTATTTGTGTGGGAAACACGTATTACAGTGCAATTTCGAAAATTTATCGCGGTAATTATAAGAGTACATACAAGCCAACTGTCGACACCGCTGATGGAATACCTACCTCTTCCGAATTGATCAAGAAATGCAGCACGTGCCGCAACATATGTCCTTACCTACGAGATTGCACCTGTCTACGAGGGATGTGGGCGAAGGGTCTTTGCCACTTTTGGACATTGAACTGCCAGTACAGTTAGCCACGAGTGGAATGAACCATAGGGGTGTGCACCTGAACTCCAATCTGATGGACTGTTTATCAGCTTCTTTAAAAAAATCATGAAAGAACTTTCACCCCCTGTACAATAATTGCGCTCAATTGAATCGCGGAGGGGTTTAACCCCGCTGTTCGAAATAGCACGGGGGTGTCATACACAGCTGCCGCTGACTAGGGCTACAAAAGCGATGCGTGGGGCTTGCCACATGTACCCCCACATCTGCACTATGCACATACAAACAATGCATCACAATGAAAGCTCAATAATTGAAGATTATCAGGCACGTGGCATCGCTTTAGAAAGTTCCGATTTGGTCACGTCTGGGTTTGCTATCCTTTCAGTAAGCCACTGAAGGGTTTACACCTTTCTGCACGACAATATTTGCCTAATTGTGTGGAGAGTACACATTTTTATGCAGTAAGCAAAGCAAAATTTGTTTGTTTTGTAGGAACGGAAGAGATAAGTGTAAAGTATGCGGTTCGAAGAATACTTAAAATACTTATGAAGGTTATTCAACGATTTTAATGATTCAATTAGCAAATTATTAGCTTCTTGACTGTAAGATAAACTAGTGGACAGCCGGCCAGCGAAAGCCATGGTCCATAACAAATTTTGTAAAGTAAATACTATTCCATCAGATGTCAAGCCCAAAAATTTTCTCTTATATGCATTTTCCTGCAATGTATGTTAAAAAATTGGCAATCTCGGAGACGGTAGAAACTTCTACTTTTTCACAGAATTTGTAAATGTAGCATTTAACTTTAACCCAGGTCGGGCGTGTACCCGGCACTGATTTACTATGATCTCAAGTACAAATGTTTTTCACCCCTAAAATGACATTTTTCGAAAAAATGGCACTAAGGTTTTCGACCCGGCAATGCAACAGCTATTGAATTCGATAATGATAATATGCCCTTTTGCTAAGAAAAATTCAAAAGGGGGCCTTTTTATCCCTAAAATGGAATTTTCTAAAAAATTGCTCTAAGGTTTTTGATCCAGCAATACAACAGCTGTCAAATCCGATAGTAAGAATATGCTTTTTTGTAAAATAAATTGAAACAACGGGCCTTTTCCACTAGAATGGCATTTTTCGAAAAAATGGCACTAAGGTTTTCGGCTTGAAAAAAATCAGTTATCAAATATATTTCAAATATTAACCTCCCCACAACCATATAAAAATGCGAGGTTATTGCAATCACTCCAAAATTCGAAATTGAGATAACACCAAATCTTTACGTTTCAAGGTCCCAGGATCACAAAAAAGTGTTTTTTAAAAAATGTCTGTGTGTATGTACGTATGTACGTATGTGAGCACGATTTCTCGGAAACTACCGAACGGATTTTAATGAAATTTGGTATGGAGGTTAGCGTTGACCTTCCGGTGAGCCCAGTTAATTTTGTTGCGAATCCGCAGACGCCAAGTGCCTTTTTGGCACACCAACTATGAAATTTGACTGATGAACACTAATTTTTCTTATCAGTAATGAAAGGTCTTGAAATTCTGTATCTGAAAGTGTATTCACACTTAACGCCTTTTTGGCATAAAATCGAGAAATTCGAAGTTTCGAGGAAACAATAAACAACACGCTACAGCCCAAATTGCTGGATCGATTTAGCTGAAATTTGGTAGGTAAAGATACCGTTACCCGCCGAAGAGCTGATTTAATTTTGGTGGCAATTGGCGAACGGCAAGTGCCATTTTGGCATATCAACTTTGAAATTTTAAGAATGAACTCATATTTTCTTTATCAGCACATGAAAAGTTTTCAAATCTTGTTTTCAAAATTGTATTCAATCTTAGTGCCCTTTTGGCAAAAGATCGTAAAAAAACACCTTAGGCTTGGTGGAGTAAAACTTAGGTATAGTAAATAGTAAAATTTACTTGATATTGGTGATAAGATTGGATCATTTACCAAGTGGGAAGGTTCCAGCCGCTTTTTCTTGGTTAAGACATGCACGAGTTATTCCTGAAAATATTTCATACGGCTTTATTAGGACACCCGTTCCCGTTAGTTAAAAAATGATTTACGCTATTTGAAATTTTGGGTTTTGGGTTTACAATCTTGGTAAGTCTCTCGCGTGACATCACCCGCGCAATGGTTCTGCACATTTATATGTAAAATTTGACGGATGACAGTATTGATATTTTGAAAAATTGAAAAAATGTAAACGAAATGGTTAGAATTATATATTTTCCGTTTAGTTTGTGATTTGTGTTGTGATCTGTCAAATGTCCGTAATCACTGTCAAAGGCCTATACGTCAATATTGTTATCTGTCAAATTTTGACTATAAATGTGCACAAGCACTGCGCTTGTTGCATATGGTTTATCTCTTTAAAGTTTTCCAGTTTTTATCTGGACGTATAAGAAAGGTTCTAAATTGGAACCTTAATTCTTATATCTTTGTCATGTCAAGAAGGTTTTCTGGGTTTTTAGGCTTTTTCTACGCTTGAACTGAAAATCATACAACTACCCTTGTATCTACAGCTATGTACATCCCATACTCGAATGAACGGAGTAACTGGAGAGGGTTAAAAAAACTAAAAACACGTTTTGTAAAAAGTTCGCTACTTCACTCCGCATTAGTCATTCTAGTATAGGTTTAGGAAATAATAAATATTTTCGTTGCTCACCATTAGTATCTCGGAATTATAGTTTCCAGTAAAATTGGCTTAAAGCAAAGTTGAATAAAGCCCATCATTATTCAATCTACTTTTAAACGAAGTATAGTAAAGAAACACAAGGCAAAAGTAAAACTTTACAACATAGGTTACCGGAAAATGAAAAAGAGCTACGAGAAATATTGATACCCCAGGTAACAGATGGGCTTGGGGTGGAAAAAGCGCATTACCCCTTATCAACACGCACTACCATGCATTAGCTCCACACACCATGCATTAGCTCCACACCCAAGTTGAAATGGCGTGAACGAATCAAAAAGAGAATATTGCGCAATGCACACAACTTTTCAGTTTTTCGTTAAGTAGTTAGCGTAAAGTAGTTAGCTTCGTAGTTTTGGCATGGCTTTCTAATTAAAACATCACAAGTCAAGAGAGTTAAGATCACTCATTTATAATAACAATAATAATAATGCAAATAATATGGTTTATTGCTTTTAAATTATATAATTTTCAGCAAAAACTATTTTCGTTCCAGAAACACAATATCTGCCAAGGGATCCACCCGAGGATCCACCCCTTGATTTTCTTGTTCACCACCACAAACAACTACAAATTGCGAGACAAATTGCATGTTTTTTTACTTTTTGCGAGAGAACATTGAGAGGCGAAAATTTCCCTCCAAAATTCCCGAGGGGACATTTGAGCTAGATGGCCACTCAAGTCCACTTCCGCTCGTATCAAAACACGAGTCGTCCCTTAAGTATCAACGAACACGAACACGATCTTATACCACGTAATTTTTTAGATGTTTGCAATTAAAACCAGGCAGTATTTTTGTGGTAGCAAGTTCAAACGGGGTATCGATCGGCCCGAGGCAGACCATCTGCCAGAGGGGACCCAGAGGACACCTGCCCAGCCCGCATGACCCCTCACACATGCATAAATTACCAAAGCACTATCACTGTGATAACTCAGTTGATTTGAATACACGGCATAATGATCTGCAAAGAAGAATGCGTAGGAAGTTTTCTCCCTCGTGCCCGTTGTTGATTTGAATTTTTTTTACAAACGTGAGCAGTTTGGCCTTGCGATGATGGATATGCTCAATTATCTTATTTTAATCTGCGGACGCAAAAACTGAAACAGATCTTTGAGATGCCGGAGACAAAAAAGATTCTGCCTCGGGCCAGGACCTCTTCGTGGGATATGTGTGCGAAAATATATCCGGCGAGAACCTGTTTGTCCTTATGAATGGAGAGTAAAACAATTTGTCTGCCTCAATTTCAATTAGGACTGTTTATGTAACCATCCTCAATGATTAAATTGTCTCTGAACAAATATCAATTTATTTTGGCACCAAGTTTTGGAGAATGTGTTTTAAATAGAATTAATTTAGAGTCAATTTAAAATAAAGAAGAATTTGTTGTCGAATGTAATCAAAAGTTATAAATAATGTTTATTAGCAACTTTATACAGGAAATTCGGAGTTAACGAGGTCGAACCCTGATAAGAGAGACTATCAAAAATATACTAGGTCAAGAAGAAGTGATGAATGAGCCGAGGAACAGAGTGTATCAAGTTCGAACCATGCAGATTTTCCCACGAATCAAGCGTAGTGCAGCATCAAATCTTCTATTATAGCGTGATACAGGTAAGACCCTGCTTAGAATCTCCATCATTATTCCTTTTGATTCGGACAAAGGGCCCATGGGGTGAGTCCCCTAATCTAGGATAAGATTTTCGTATAGTTTATTCAACCCGAATTTCGACCCCTTCTATTTCACGACTAGATTCTCGAAACCTGTCTCATCACTAGCATAACTTTCCACATTATCTTTATCAAAAAATTAATTGCGTAAAAAGGTGCCATCACTGCTCCATAACTAACTTTCTTCGAAAACGGCGACAGCTGTCCTTTTTGGGGTAAGTTCGTAGGGTAACACCCTTAGTTATAGCCTCGCAAGATGTCGGGCAATGGCATCAATGAATTCTTATATTATAGGGAAGGTAGACGGCGCGTGCCGTCAAGACAGCTGCCACGAACAAACAGACCTTTCCCTTTATTCTTGGGCCAGACATCGCGATTTATACAACGGCACATTTTCGAAATCATAGTTCCTTCTTCCGGACAAAAGGAATTCCGCAAGATGTTGGCCACCTTTGGCGCGAAAACATCACACTCAAACGTTTGCCATCCTTGAAACTCGGACAAAAATTAGGAAAGCAAACACGAAGCCGCAGAATTTTTCTCATGAATGACATTCTTCAAGTACTAAAAAAACGGAATGTGTGTGGGTTAGGGTCACTCCTTCATATTGTGTGCCTCGCCGTTCTCGACAATAAATTTGCACACCTTTCATGTTTTTTGCCCATATTTTGCATACAGGATTTATCCTAGTAATCTCCGCCCACCCTTACTATGTTTTATGTAACAGTTTTTTTTCGACGATCACTGAACTCCTTAGGAGCTCGTTTTTTAAATTTCTTCAAAGCCCGCCCTTTACATTCGCAGTCAACGAAACATTAATAATTCATGTCATAATCAATTAGTTGCATAAAATGTAGGTTATTTCAGTGTTAAAATCTTCCTAATAAATTGGACAGGTGTACGTTTTTTGCGCCTTGCACGTTAATTGGTAATGGGACAGGAAATTCCGCAAAAAATGGGGGTTAACAAAGACTAATAAAGTGCCTAATAAGTCCGGAAGAAAATTCTAACCACATTTCTGTACAGGTGGACTTACAAGAAAACCACCCGGCGTTTTTATTACATTACTGGGAGAAGCATTATGGTAGATTAAACCGACGGCGACGGCGTGTATTATTGTTACTATTACTATTACTATTATTGTCAAACAGTGTAGTGTCGTTGTTTTCGGACTTTCAAAATAAGTTTAGGGGTATTAACGTTATAACGAGTATAAGCATGAAAAATTAAACATTTAGTACGTTAAAATGATTCTATAAAAATCAATCAAAATTTCGAATATACTGAAACTAAACAACAGATTGGACAGCACAGCCGGTTGCTGTCACACCTAAGCTAGCATAAAAATCGAATAAAAACACTCCAAAATTATTTATAAAATCACTGTTATTTCAACAAAAGGGTCAGAAAAATTACAACGAAACAGAGCGAAAGTGTCTACGGCCAGCCGGTCACAATGCTGACGTCAGACCAGTGCCGGGAGTGCCGGCTCGATTAGCTATCGACGGCTCCTGTACAACATAGCAGAAAGTAGAAGCAGTATCGAGCAGCAGATGGCAGTGCTACAGCAGTAGCGAACACTACGAAGCAACAGTCCGTAACTTTAGCAGTAAACTTAAAGTTAGGGAGTTCAATTCTGGGAATCGGAATCCCTGAATTTATGCATGCAAACTCTATTTTGAAATTTTCAAAACCTCGTTCGAGATCGGGACCCACTTTAACGGCGGTTTATTGAGCTCCACGTGATTTTTTCTTCTCCGGATTTTGTGTGTACAAAAAGGACTACTCTCAGAGACAACACTCTATACATATATAGTTGTCATATTGACAAACACAGCTACTGCCATAGACTGCCTAACCCCTTGATTCTGTAACTTTTAACATCGATCTGCTCTAATGACAAATGAGAGACAATGCATTTTCTGTCATTAAACATTTTTACAGTGTCTAACATCGATATTAAAAGTTACAGAATCACCCCTTTCCGCAGATTTCCCCGAGATTTCCTAGCACCTGTACACCAGATTTCCCTCGAGATTTCCCCTGCGGCTCACCCATCGGAAATTACATAACGCACTCCCTAACCCCCACTTTGAAATTTCAAATGTCAACCCCCCATCATCTCGCTTGTGATACATGATTTGAAAGCTAATTTCATTACAAATTCAACGATCTAAAGTTTTTTTCTATTCGGCCACCTCCAGCGCCCTATATGGTCAAATTGAAAATTATAACTTATCATTTGAGGAGAAAATCTATGTTGGTCCAAAAAAATGACAATAAATGACCTAGACGTGAAAGAAAATGAGTATAAATGATTTAAATGACGTTACTGGAAGCCCTGTTTACGAGATATTCAGGGTGGAAAGTTTTCAAATGAACACCCTGTATAGGTACAAGATTTTAGTTGGAAATTATTTTACCAACATTGTTTGCAGGGGATTGATATAATAAATTCCTCGATAAATTCATTTAATCGGCGAGCTGTATACTTCGATCACCATTACTTGATGACATATATGTCAAAATTACGATATTCAACTTTTTTCTTCAAATCAAACACATGATGCTGTACATTTCTTAGCGGATTCTTGTACATGTAGTAGGTCTCGTAGTAGGTACATTTTTTTCTACATTCAAATATGTAAAGAAAGTTTACTTTCATTAGAAAAATTTCGAAAAAAAAAATGAGGAACAATAATAATTTGGCAGTTTTGTTGGCAATAAATGTAAACAATGGAAAAAAAATATTATAGTGTTGACTGACGTCAACGTCTCTCTTTGCAAGGACCATAGTTTTTCAAAAAATAATAACCTAGTTACCCTTTATGCGAGAATAACCGAGGTAATAACGATAATACCTCGGATAATACCATACCATTATTTTGTTAATAACAATAACGATTGAAGAGGTAAATAGACTATAATCAGAGACGTATAATTAAAAAAAAACTTTCCTTAGAGCATCAGTTGCGATATTAGTCAAAACCTCGGTCAAAACCGAGGTCAAAACAATAATTCAGTTTTTTCCATGGCTAAAATATGTTTGATGATAACAAAATTGCCAAATTGTTTTACCAAATTTCGAGCCCGAGTTCGGAATCTCTATAATAAAATTATAAAGGATATTTTAGGAAGTAAGTACATGCTCAAAGCCAGCTAAATTATAAACTTTTTTAAACATTTGAATGCAGAAAAAATGTCTACACGAATCCGCTAAGAAATGTACAGTATGTCATTTGAAGAAAAAACGTTAACTTCCGAATTTTGACATACATACGTCATTAATCATCATATTATAAACTATTTAATGACGCGATTTACAAATATATATGGTTTTATATATTTTTCTCTTTAGGTACATCCATATCCATCTTGACTCGAGAATTAATCCCTGGATGCTGATGGATGATCAAATTTTATGTCGAAATTTCCGAGGTTCATCCTGGATTCAGCTGCCTGTGCTTCTCCGTGTTTCGGTTGTTCATACTCGCGAGTTCATACTTATGATGGGGTATCGGAAGTCCATATGCTTCTTCCCGATAATCTTCCTCTATAAACTGCGGTGCAGCAATAACTCAGTGGTTAACCTCTCGGCAATGTTTAGGCGTCTTTTCAGTCAAATTAAGTACGTATCTCAGGAATAGAAAAAATGATGAAATGGTGAAAACCCCCAATCAAGATCACGGCAGTTTGCCGCCTTCCTGCAATTATCCCTCGATTATACCATCCCAAAAAAAAATTAAAAGGGACAAATAAATACAAGAATACGAATACCAAGTTCTCTGTTTGGCAACAAGGTGTTGTCATGTAAAAATCAGCCGGTTTTGCCACGGTCCATTCAAAAACAGGGACGACTCCTTCCACGAATATCTCCCAAGTATTGGGTTTCAAACAAGTCGGCAAGAGTCAAAAGACCTCGGCCCCCGAAGAGGAAAATTGTCTTCAAAAAGCACCATAAAATCGATTTTCGAATAGCTTGAAAATTTCATGGTAGGTAAAGTATACTGAATTAACTGATAAATCCATCCTAGGTACATATTCGATTTTTTGGTTTTATTTGCACTTTAATTCAATGACGATATCGCTAGATAAAGCTACGGAACGTGTAATGAAGGAGAATGGTGGGCAAATAGTTGCCCAAGAACATCAATTGATAAAACATTTCATTTCCTGTTCTGTGGTTATAAAATAAATGCCTATAAAATAAAGTTCAACTAAATTAGGGGTGATCACAAATTAGATAAATTGCAAATTAGGGCAACAACACGACTGACGCCCACAGGGCAATAACAATAATAACAATTAAATTAGCAAACCGGATTACATAATTTCGAGTCTATCCATTCATTCTTTTAAATAAACTAGAGGCATTCCCACTCTTATTGGTTAATTCGAATATTCGAAAGAGTAAACAACAATCTTCCGTTTTGCTGAATGATGTCACTATAACCGTCCTAACCACGTTGCATGTCTGTTCCGTTTATTTAAATTTTCAGTAAACAAAAAACTACAAAACGCAGGAGGCTAGGCTTGAAACACTTGCAACAAGGGAATCAGCAAAGATCGAAGTGTACTTAGGAGTTGCCATGACATAACCATTTTGTTTTAAATAACGAATTCCTTGTTCTTAATTAATAATAAATAGGTAAGGAGAAAAATTTTGAAACTGCGATTAATATTACAGAATAATGAATAATAATACTTAATTGTGCGTGAATTTGGATTCCTTGTTGGATTCAGTAGTGGCGGATCTATAAAATTAGCATTAAGGAAAGTGAAGTGAAGTTCATAGAAAGGTTGTCTTGGCGCCGACAACGGGGTTGTTTTAGGGCGCCATTTTGTAAATAAGGGTGTTGGGTTGGGATCGGCGGTACTTTTTAGCTTGAAGGATCACATTCCAGGGAATTGTCGACCGGTTTGATTCGAGAGGCCACGGACTTTTAAGGTTAGGTACTTACAGGTCGATTCCGCGATTAGTTTGGTAATAGTGAGCCATATCCACAGGGGAGCCCCGTAGGGCTGCAACACTCACGCAATACACTCGCCGTGTTTACAGTATTTACCAAACTGCCACTTTAAAGTGCCTTACGAGACTGAAAAACGGACTAACCCCGACGTTAGGACGTTGCTGACGGCTGGATTTGACGTTGCGTGGACCTGCGCGTTAGAAAGCGCAGGTCCGCACTGGCAGGATTATCCGGAGAAATGCGAAGAAATGGCCCTTCCTACCTTATCTCAAATGAATATTATTGTCATCTGCAGGTCTGGTAAGAATATTGCCTCAAAAATTGTGGTAAATGTGGTATTTTACCAACCGAATTAATTTCATTGCATTGTAGCTTACGGTGTTGTTTCTCTCCCAATTATTGTGCGTCCTTGTTGCACTTGTTAAAGTAATATTTGTTATCACTTTCTATTTTGTTCTACAGACGAATCGTGGCCTCAATTCAAATGTGGTTTTTAATACCCAATCATAATGTTTCGTTTAAATATTCAAAATTTCAATTTGAATTCAAAATGCTTTGGTACTTATTTCATTTATTTAAGGGTTATACATTTACCATACTAAACTAAATCTATTTTACTAAGCTAATTTTAAAGGCTGCGGCGATTTTCTCTGAGTTACGGCCCTGTAAGGGACTTCAGGTTAGTGATGGGTAAAAACTGTTATTTTTCCATAACAGTTACACCTGTTATCGTTATATTTTAATAACAGTTAAATATAACTGTTATTTTATAACAGCTATTTCATTAACTAATATGATCAGTTTCAGATCAAATCTGCGATCATCTACTCTTACATGTCTCATTTATAAAGCAGAATTATTTCACCAGTTATTTCAAGTATTTCTCACAACCTTTGAAGAATATTTTTTGGTTTGCAACGATTAATATTTAATGAATGCTATTTTATTATTTGTTACGTCCTATAACTGTTATGGTATTCGTTCCGTATCCTTGGAGTGTGTTGTTATTTGTTATGTTCTGTTAACCTGTTGGTATCAGTGGTATCAGTTGACAATTCAGTCCCAGTCAGTGCAGCGGGTATTTATCATATAATATCGTTAAAACTGTTATTAAAAATAACTATTATTTTTAATACGTCATAACTGTTGTAACTGTTATGACCCAAATAACAGTTATAAAATAACAACTTGTTATTTAACAACCCATCACTACTTCAGGTAACAGATGGATAATATCTCGGGGAATGCCTCATTAATAATCTGGGTGGTTCTTGACACTGGCGGGAAATAAACCCAGAAAGGAAAGGTGTCTTTATAGCTCATAGCTGGCTGGCGATGGTCAAGATCAATAAGATTACCAAAATTCATGGGAAAACCTTCGGGAAAACCGCATAATAATAATTTGTGCCCATTCAAAGAATTTGAATAAGTTATGATAAAATAAATATAGATGAAACAAATTATAATTTAGGTAGGTATACAGGGTGAATAATTTTTAGGTTCACCATTGGGATCTCCTAAACGGTAAAAGATACGGTGTCAGTTAAATTAGAGAAAAGTTGCGCTATTTCTTGGCGATTAAGAATCTCAAAATAATTTCCCGATCTTTTGATTAATTCCTAAGTTATCAGAAAAAATCAGAAAATTGACAATTTAAGGAAAAATTAATGTCTTCCTAACGATTGATGTTATTTAAATGAAACTTGGAACTTTTATATTTTTGACAGCTGTCAATTGAATGGCATTAACAGAAATTTTCTAGGCTTTCTTTGAATAAAGACAGTCAACTTTTCTTTTTCTTGTTGGGCGCCATATTGAATTTTAACATGGCCGGGTACACAAAAAAATTAGCTTTTCAAAAATGTAACCAGCAAGGCCGACCGCAATACGTATTTTATTACTGTTGAATTCAATTCAGGTATTTCTTGAAAGAAAAGAGTACACATTATGCTCAAATCGGAATGCGTTAAAAAAGGATGACAATATGATTCGCGCGCAATTGGAGGCGATCGACAGAGACCGATATTCCTTTCTTTAACGGGCGGGAGAGGGAGAAATATATTTTAAGCCTCCAAATGGCCGTCGCGTGACGTCACTAAAGAAATAGGTCCATTGTTTCCACATGTTATAAGAAATTGAAGAAGTCGGAGTACTTTTTTGCAATTGTTTTTTATCTAAGTTTAGGCTGATTTTACAAATTATTTATACCTACCAATTTTCAACATCTGTCAAAAAAGTTCATGTTGAATAAATTTTTTGAAAAGCCAATTTTTTTGTGTTTTTGATGTTAAAATTCAATATGGCGGCCATAAAAGAATCAAAAGTTGACTATCGTCATTCAAAGTCTATAGATAAGGCCTAGAAAATTTCTGTCAATGCCATTCAGTTGACAGCTGTCGGAAATATAAAAGTTACAAGTTTCATTTAAATAACATAAAAACGTTAGGAAGATAGGTATTATTTTTTCTTTAAATTGGCAATTTTCAGATTTTTTGTGATAACTCAGGAACGAATCAAAATATCTGGAAATTCCCTGCAGAATCTTAATCACCAAGAAATAGCGCAACTTTTCTCCAATTTAAACTACTCTCTATATCTATTATGGTTTCCGAGATACTAATGGTTGGCATCGAAAAATTACCCACCCTGTAATCTGTATACCTATAACAAAATATTGACAGGTACCTACCTCCTACCTACATTATTGTTATCAAATTTTATTTTCTGCGTCTTTACTATTTATAGGATATCAGAATAGTTTCCCACCGGAAGTGCACATGTTTGCGTCGGAAATTACTATTACAACTAAGTAAATAACCATTTGCATTAGAGAACTGCACTCAAAAGGGGTAACAAAATGTAAGACACGAAAGGCATTAACCGTGGGAGCCAGAGCCTCACCCGCATTGTTTATTTATTTTATTAGTCTACTAAGAGTAGGTATAGTAATAGGTAGAACATACATAGTGGTGTTGTCTAGAATCATCGATTTATTGCATACAGGTTGTCCGCGAATTTGACCACGAAAATTAATGGGCGTTTTCTTTGGTCAAAAATAAAATTAGTAACCCCTATAAAAAAATTCGATTTCCTCTCTTCCTATGTAAAGGAGCTGCAGCCTCCTAAATGTAGGATGCTTGAGTTATTTGCGGATAACTTCCCGCTAAACATTATTAGACAATATTTCAGAACTCTTCGGAATCGGAAGGTTTGCCACCCGGTTTGCCACTACCTATGAAAATTTTCGAGTTCCGCTTCCTATAAGGGAGCTGCAGCCTGCTAAATATGGAGGGGTTATGCTTGAATTAATTATTTGTGGATAATTTTATGAATAGTTTGACTTTGACTACGACAAGCAAAGGGATAGTAATTTTCGGAATCGGAAGGTTTGCCACAACCTATGAAAATTTTCGAGTTCCGCTTCCTATAAGGGAGCTGCAGCCGGCTAAATATGGAGGGGTTATGCTTGAATTAATTATTTGTGGATAATTTTATGAATAGTTTGACTCTTTGACTACGACAAGCAAAGGGATAGTAATTTTATCAAAATCCAACGATGAGATCCATCAGGAAATTCTTGACTATACCATAATGATAATTCATGTCTTCCAATAGTTAACACCGAGGTTAACACATTGAAAAAATTGGCAGTTCTTCTTTTTCACAGAATTTGTAAATGTA
The DNA here is from genome assembly GCA_963924575.1 of Pycnomerus fuliginosus. Lineage (NCBI taxonomy): Eukaryota > Metazoa > Arthropoda > Insecta > Coleoptera > Zopheridae > Pycnomerus > Pycnomerus fuliginosus. Next base: position 14,130,925 of record OZ004617.1, on the reverse strand, counting down.
GCATTTAAATTTAACCAAGGTCGGGCCGTGCGGGCGGTTGTCAATCGCTGATGCTGTCGTTCAACAGCTATCGAATTTGATAATGATAATATGCCCTTTTGCTAAGAAAAATTCAAAACCTGGCCTTTTGCCCCTGCTGAAATGGAAATTTTCGAAAAAATTGGTTGGGAAAAAGGTTTTTGATCCGCCAATACAACAGCTATCGAATCCGATTGTTAGAATATGCCTTTTTGTAAAATAAATTCAAACAACGGCCATTTTGCCACTAAAATGACATTTTTCGAAAAAACGGCACTAAGATTTTCGGCTTGAAAAAAAATCAGCTATGAAATCTGCAGTTTTTTTTTCACGGCACAATTTTTTGGGCAAAAAGACACAAGTGTGAATACATTTTTAGTCGCAGAATTCGAAGAGCATTCATATGGTAACGTGAAAAATGGGGTTTGCATTTAAATTTGAAAGTTGATGTACCAAAAAGGCACTTTCCGTAAACCGATGTGGCCCAAAATCTAATCAGTACCTACAAATTGCCCACTGAATAGGTGTCCCAAATTTTATGTCGATACTTTCAGACTGTGCTTTCAGTATGGTTTGAGCTGCAGAGTGATCACAGACAGAACAGACACACACATCAGACAGACACAGACAGACATTTTTCCAAAACCACTTTTTCGGATTCCCAGGATCCGGAAACGTAAAGATTTGACGTTTTTGGCTATTCGATTTTTCGATCAATTTTATTTATGTATTAATTAACTTACTCCGCGAAGCGTAGAAGTTAAAAATTTTTTAATCCGATTTTCGGTAAGCTTGTTTTTTTTTGGCTCTTTAAATTTTTGACTTCTACGCTTTAGCACAGGAAGTTAGCAAAACGGATCGCAAAATCGAATCGCCAAAATAGTAGTGGTTTTTGAAAAATGTCTTGACTGTGATCATGCTGCAGCTCAAACTACTGAACCTGTCGAGATGAAATTTGGGAATTTGGCACACCATATTCAGTGGGCAATTTGTAGGTGCTGATTAGAGTTTGGTCCACATCGGTTCACGGAAAGTGCCTTTTTGGCACATCAACTTTAAAAATTTAAATGCAAACCCCCATTTTTCGCGTTACCATATGAATGCTCTTCGAATTCTAATTCTAAAAATGTATTCACTCTTAGTGCCCTTTTGACCATAAATTTAAAAAAAATAGTGGTACTGTATTAACCTCCCCACTCCACTTCATCACTTAAAAAAAGGAAGGTTAACTGCAATTAGTAAGCTTTTCGAATTTGAGATAACACCAGCTTCACGTTCTGAGGTCTCAGAAACCCAAAGAAGTTGTTTAAGAATGTGTTCGTTCGTTCGTTCGTTTGTAAACACGGCATAGCCAAAACTGCTAGACCGATTTGGCTGAACTTGGTACGTAGGCATCTCATAACCCAACTTAGATCTGAAAAGCTTTTGGAGCCAATCGTGCAACCGGAAATGCCATTTTGACACATCAATTTTTAAATTTTAAATGCAAACTTCCATTTTTCACGTCACCATCATAAAACAGGCCTTCAAATTCTGCTTCTAAAAATGTATTCACTCTTAGTGCCTTTTTGACAAAAATTGAAATATTCCAGGATTGTTGTGTAGGTACTTTAGAAACACACGATACAGCCGAAACCTCTCGACCGATTTGGCTAAAATTTTGTACATGGAGACTGATACGTGTCGAAGAGCTGAAAAATGCTTGGATGTAAAATCGACCCACGGAAAGTGCCGTTTTGGCACATCAATTTTCAATTTTAAATATGCTCGATCCCATTTATTACAATCCTAAACACCTTTTTAAAAATTTATGTGATTGCAGTAACCTCCCTTTTTTTTAAATGGTGAAGTGGAGTGGGGAGGTTAAAAGTAGGGTCATTTTCGATTAAACCGGAAGTGCAAAAAAACATCTGACTATACACCACTCTGGGTGCACATCAAAAAAGGATACCTGTCCGAGGATATTTCTTAAATATTCCTCAAAACAGTTCTTGAATTTATTCCTTAGTTTTGAAAATCACTGTATACTTATTATACGTTTTCTTCACGGCATCTGACGGCACCGATTTTTTGCCAAAAGACCACCAAGCGAGAAAACATTTTTAGAAGCAGAACTTGAAGATGACTTTCCTACGGTGATGCGAAAAATGGGGGTTTGCGTTTAAAATTTTAAAGTTGATTAGCCAAAGAGGCACTTCCCGTAGACCGCGATATGTGACCCAAAATCTAATTAGCACCTACAAAGTTCCCATACTTTGAATACGCGTGTCAAATTTCATCTCGATATGTTCAATAGTTTGATCTGCAGCGTGAACACAGACACATAGACATCAGACATTTTCCAAAAACCACTTTTTCGGATTCTCAGGACTAAAGCGTAAAGATTTGATATGTTTTTGGCGATTCGATTTTTCGATCGGTTTTATTCGTAAACTGCTCCGCAAGGGTAGAAGTTAAAAAGCCTGGCTCACATTGCCCCTGTGTCGGTTGGTTAGAAAATGATCATAAAATGATTCCACTTTGGCTGACTTTAGGAAAGGAATATACAGTTCCCCCTACTGGACTCTACGTTACGTATGGGCGCAGTAGGTATTTGAATCACAGTTTTTTGAATCTCGCGCTGTCTTCTATATTAATGCAAAATGGGAAATTCCCTAGAAAGTTACTAAGTTTTTATGTATTGGTAGGTGTAACCTGTATTCTACAAATTTAGTTGATTCTATATTTATTTTCCCTATTTTTAAAACAGTAGTTGAACATTTTCCGGAAAAGTTGATTTCCCGTTATCAGGAAAATCGTAAGATGTCCAAGGCTAATGATAGAACAAATAATTATCAAACTTATAAACTAGTTATTGTGGGTGGAGGTGGAGTTGGAAAATCCGCAATAACTTTGCAGTTCATTCAGGTAATCCCAAGATTTATTATTTTTGAACACTTCACGGCTTCATTATTCCCGAGAGACTCCAATTTGGATGTAATTATTGTAGCAGGTGTTGTTTTTCCAAGACATAATTAGCTCTTCTTTATAAGGAGTGAAGTGTCTATAACCTTGCTGAAATCCTACACTAAAGTTGAGGTGTTTTCCTTCTAGAGCTACTTTGTGACTGACTACGACCCTACCATTGAAGATTCATACACAAAACAATGTGTCATAGACGATATTCCTGTAAAATTAGACAGTAAGTTATTGGTGAAAATGGTTCAAGGTTAATAACGTGATATTTTAGTACTCGACACTGCTGGGCAGGAAGAGTTCAGTGCTATGAGAGAGCAATACATGCGGTCAGGTGAGGGATTCTTGCTAGTGTTTTCGGTGACGGAACGGTCTAGTTTTGAGGATATCTATAAGTTTCATCGACAAATTTTAAGAGTCAAAGATCGAGATGAATTTCCCATGTTAATGGTGGGAAACAAAGTAAGTATAATTTTCATAATTTACGTCAAAAATTATGTTCAGAAATATGGTCAAAAGCAGTAGGTATTACTGAAAAGCTCATGATTGGTTAAGATTTTATTTACAATAAAATTGCCGCACTTTGACAGCATTTTTGCAAGAAATTACTATACAGCGCTGTATTTTATCGGCAAACTAAAGGCGCTTTCCTTTTACACAATTATCTGAGGGCCTATCAGTTAATCCCAGCAATTTGATTGGTCAAATGAACCAATCAAATTGCTGAGATTAACTGAGGCGCCTCAGATAAATGTGTAAAAGGAAAGCGCCTTAATTTAGAGTGAAATTGTTGATTTAAAAGGCGCTTTCCTTTTACACATTTATCTGAGGAACTTCAGTTAATCCCACAATTTGATTGGTCAATATTCAAATCAACCAATCAAATTGCCGAGATTAATTGAGGCTGCTCGGATAAAATATGTAAATGGAAAGCTCTTTATTTGACTGATGTAACTGTTTTAAATAACGTGACATTTTTTCTCATGACGTTTTCAGTTTTACCTAAGCGGCGCGCGCATGTTGATTCATTTTTCTCTTGATCGTTATCATTTTATATAGTTTTTTTTATCTCGAATTTGAATTTTCAATAAATTTTCGTTTTGGAAATAGACAGATCTCGAACACCAAAGAGTAGTGTGGCAAGAGGAGGCCCAACAATTGGCACGGCAACTAAAAATTCCTTACATCGAATGTAGCGCGAAAATGCGGATGAACGTAGACAATGCCTTTTACGAACTAGTGCGAATGGTAAGAAAATTTCAACTCTCGGAGCGGCCACCCTTGAAGTCCAGCTATATTAAAAAGAATAAGAAGAAATGTTGTGTGTTATAAATGCTCGCTTCAACCGTGCATACAATTTTTTTCTGACAATTGCACAATATTACAGTTTCGCTATATTGTTATAACATATCTACATTCTATTTAAATTATTTTTTGTAAATATTTATCGAACATCACATCAAAGTGATTCCCCCAAGCATTATGCGTGATGATTATGTTTATAATAAAGTTTTTTGTTGTAAATAAAAAAATATCTAGAGTGACAAAACACCAATTTTATTTTTATATAATAATGAATTATATTTTTCTAGACTACGATCCTGATAATATAGTGATTATTGATTTAAGATTTAAATTGAAATGATAGAATTGAATTATATTGCCTAATGTTGTTCATTTTTCGATCTCTGTAGTAAACAAAAGATTATTTCAATAAAGCTTGAAATAATTTTATTGTATAATGTGCATCACATCAATCTTATTATTATAGGACGAAATTTGTAATTCCCATGTGGACACTGCCATTTGTATATGTATGTAGGCAGATATTTAATGTTTAACTAGCCTATTCTTTTTGACATGGAGTGATAAATCAGTGACAACTCTCGACTAAGAATTAAAAACAAATCCCAAGAATCTTTGAAATATTGCTCCTGCTACAAAATTATAGAAGTGTCAATTAGATACCTATTTTCCAAGTTCAGGGCGACTGAATAATTGACGCTTTGTATGGTAGCTTGACGCTTTGTATGGGAGCAATGTTATTAACTGATATTTAATTTTCGCTTTATTTCTTTTAGCTCTCAATAAATATTTGCATATCACAGATTATATGTACCATATGATTCAAAACAAATCAGATCTAGGCAGTTTTATAAAACAAATATTCGACACTAATTTCAATCAAACTTTGTTTTACAAAGTCTGCCTAGATCCACTGTATGTTATTTTAGGAGATTTGTATTAACTGTTGGCAGCTTACTTATGCCGAAGAGTCTAGCATATGTTAGAAAAATAATGCTTAATGTCTTCCTTTCGTTTATAAGATGGCTACTAATGCCGAACCTTTTAAAAAAATAACACCTTATTGTAAAGAATAATGATGTAACCTTGGTGCTAAAATGAGCACATCTTGTTTAATCCTCGTGTTCTATTTTATTATAAAAAAATTATTCAAAATAAATGTTAAATGTACCAAGTTTTTCTTAAACAAAACTATATTCAGAATTTACAATTAGTGAACAGTAGTTTTCCTTGTATGAAACAAACCTGAAAAAGCATCCTGCAATGCTCGCATGCAGGCAATATTTGATTTAAACCCACCCGCTCTCTCAGTTTCATTTTCAGTTCGGACATGATTTGTGTACCCTTTGGTGGAGATTTCAGATTCATTTGGTAATTTAGGGCCATCTGTGGGCAAAACCAATGGTTTATAAACAAAGAGGGGTCCATCTTCAATGGGCACTGGTAAAAACGTCGTTTGTTGTCTTCCAAATTGTATGCCAGTAGAAAATTTAGTTTTTATTGGTAGAGGTTTCGCCTCCTGCTCCTTGGCCTCTTTCACTTGCTGAGCAAATGTTTCAACAATGTTTTTGGCATCACCAGTAGAGGCCATCAACTCATCTATCAAGGCCTCTTTTTCTCTAATCCTCTTTTTCTTAGTTTCAGTTTCCTCGACAATGAGCACTTGTTTCCTAATCTCATCCTGTTGTTTCTCAATTTCCAGCATTTCTTCAAGCTCGTACTCATCACGCCCCAGTTTTCCCTTGTTTTTCAAAATCTGATCACGATTGTCCTTTTTATACGACTCAATTTTTTTATTCGTATTCACCACATCTATATTGTTGGTCAAATTGTAAATTATTGACTCGATCTCCTCCAAATAGTTGTTGAATTCAGCAAGCGAATTAAAGTCTTCCTCTCTCTTATTAAAATCCCGGAGAACTCGCTTCCTGATGTCCACTTCTTTCTCCACTGCAGAATCTTCAAATAGCTGGACTCGGAAATTGTTTCGCCTCAAAGGGATGCGGCATTCCGGACAACTCCCGGACCCTGCAGTGATATACCTATAAAAATGCAATAGCAACAAAAGATTTACCTTTCAGGAACAGCAAGTCGACACAACTTTCACAAAGTCCATGCCCGCATACATTTACCATCATTTTTAGGGACGGATTTTGAAACTTTGATGTCTTGCATCGTGGACAGATGAAATCGTCCATTATGAGAGTTATGAGACAATTTTAGGCGATATTTTATGTTAGAACAGGGATTTGGCACATAACCTAAAAAACCGACGAACACATTGCCCTTTTGAGTTGAACTACAAAACGGAAGTAAAGATGTAGATGATACACTGCTTAACATTAATGAATTTCTACAATTTTATGGTTTTCCGCATGAATAAAAACCCGACTTTCCTTAAGAAAAATTACAAAAAAAACTGGGTTAAGTTGGCTGTCAGATAACTGTCATTCTGTCAACTGTCACCAACTTGTCTAATAAAGGGAGCGTTCCTTTTACACATTTATCTGAGGAACCTCAGTTATCTCAGCAATTTGATTGGTTCATTTGAATATTGACCAATCAAATTGCTGCGATTAACTGAGGTTCCTCAGATAAATGTGTAAAAGGAACGCGCTAAATTCCTTCTTTCTTACTAGGGTACGTTCCAGAATCCGTCACCACAAGCAGCGATGGTTTAGGTTGAGGTTGTTACCATGGCAATGAAGCTAAACAAACTGAGAATTTCATTAGGTAAGTTCAATTATTTCAGCACAAAGCTCATTGTGGACATGATGTAAAGATTTAATCGGTAACAATTCTTCAAATACGGGCTATTAGCGTGACGTATGTCCGCCATCTTTGTTGGGCTAGGTTAAGGTTGTTACCATGGCAATGAAGCTAAACAAAGCGAGAATTTCCTTGTGTATATTCAATTATTTCAGCACAAAGCTCATTGTGGACATTATGTAACGATTTAATTGATAGCAATTCTTCAATATTAGGGTCTTAAAACGCAACACAATGACTAAATAAATAATTAGACGGAAAATGCAGTTTTCTGGAATTTTCACATTGAAATCTCGCTTTGTTTGGCTTCAGTGGGAGGCGTTGACTATGACCATACACAACAAAAGTGGCGGTTCCACGTCATCGCTAATATTGCGTATAATAACCTGTACCCTCATTGGTGGCTCCTAATGTATATGAAAGGTTAGGTTAACGGAAACCGAGCTCAAGGCTTCATCCAACAAAATCACTTGCTTTTATTTTTAAATACATAATTATACCTAACTTAATAAAATATCACAAAAATAAAGTGTGATCACGTGTTGCTCTCACTACGCGTAAATCAACAATAACTAGTTAAAAAAGCAAAGCATTGCCTAGGGTAATATTAACCTAATTTATCACAATTTGAAACAACTTGCGATTTTTGTTCTAAGGTGCTGTGGTAATAGATAATTACATCCAAAGCTGACAATACTGGTAATAAATGCGGTGTAGTAGAACAAGAACAGATTAAGATAGCTCCGGTATTTCTTCTACAGTTGGTAGTGGATCACGCCAGTACGAAACCTGAGAGTAATCATTTGCTGCTTCAATTAGTGGAGGGAAGAGTTGGTCAACAAACGATGTCATGCTTGAGTATCTGCAAAAAAAATTGACATTAAGTAAATTTCCAGCATAATAGTTAGTAGCTTAGCGGTTATTTGGATGCGAGCCTAGATAAACTTCATGCACACAACTCATTCAACCAAAGCTTACCATTAATAAACATGCCGATGCAGCAACCTCGCTGATACAACGACGCTCTCAAATACTGACAACAATTCTATTGTGATATGTATTTTATCGTTTTTCTACAATAAAATTGATGCAATTATTAGCTAGTGAGGATGAAGTGAGAGCCCCCATGATTTATGAAATATGAATGCGATAATGGTTTGATAAAATACATATTGTGGTATTTAGCACTAAAACGTGCTTAGAGACAATTCACACTAAACAATACTGTCTAAATTTCAATAATCATCAGAAAAATCTGAGTCAATTTCATCACTACTGCTACAGTCATTGTTGTCTTTGCTAAGTTTGTGCAATAAAGGCGGAAACACGTCATTGACTACCAGTGACTGGCCAGAGTAACTGTAAAAATTAAAACAAAAACACAAACTTAAAATGTGCTACAAAGTCGTGCAGGCATGAGCGTAATTTTGGTTCATTGTGAAGCAAATAAACTACGTAAATCCCAAATTACATTTTCTGCTTAAAAATTACAGAATAAACAACGGGTGTTTCATAAAAAACTAAATGATCCTAGTTTGTTGTATGCATTTGTGTATGTACCTTGTACCTATAATGTTATACTGAGTGATTCAGTTTGGTATTCGCCCCCTGTAACTTTTGTATATTTGTAAATTGTAAATCGCATGACAAACTATCAAATGACGCAGAGCTGGGCAAGGTACTTTTGATTTGGTAGCTAGTTACAAGCTACAGTTACTTGTAATTTTAAGTAGCTAGTTACTACGTATTCAAGCTACTTCATGAATAAAAAGTAGCTAAGCTACTAGTAACTAGTTACTGTATTCGTTTTTGCAGCTACTTTTAACAACTACTTTTTTAAATTTACCGCGCCAAAAATTAAAAACTTAATGGATCGTTTTTGTGTTTGGCCCACGACAGTATAATAGTTCCCCAACGCTCTTGAAAATGATACATTTAAGGGAATAATGTCTCACATCACGTCACAAAAGCAGACTCAATTATCAATGGTTTCGGTCAAACTGGTGAATAAATTAAAAAATAAATTTGCATAAATTATGAGGTAGGAGGTAGGTAATAATCTTTCAAAGGTATCTCTAGTAGTAGTTTAGCTACTTCGAAGTAGCTTAGCTACTTTGAAGTAGCTTAGCTACTTTGAAGTAGCTTAAGCTACCTCAGTAGCTTTTTTTGGTAACTAGTTACCGAAAAATCGGTAACTTTCGAATACTGAATGAATTTCTCTACAGCTACAGCTACAAGTTACTCAGATACACTAAGTAGCTTAGCTACAGCTACTTTCACAGAAAAAGTAACTAGCTACGTAGCTAAGTTACTTTGTAGCTAGCTACTGCCCAGCTCTGAAATGACGTCACTAAATCGTCCATATGATGACATGCCAAAATTACGATGGTCAACTTTTAACTTTCCCACAGCCCACAAAAAATGGGAGGTTACTGCAATCACTAAAATTTTCGAATTCGAGATAACACCAGATCTATGTTTTGAGGTCAGAGGGATCCGAAAAACTGGTTTTTAAAACCGTTTTGGTTGAAATTTGGTAGGTAGAATAGGTAGCCATCTCATAACTTCTGCTTGAAATTCTGGTAGAGCTACCAACGGTTCTCCGATGACAAAATATGCTGAGGTCAAAGCTTAACAGTCATTTGGGTCTCCAGTGGTCGGGAATTTATGATTCGATTTGAGTGATGTTAGTGTAGAATGTTTCGAAATTGAAATGAGTATCTTGTGCCACTCTTTTTAAATGATATTTCTTAAGATTGAACGGGGCTGAAAATTTTATCACAACGCGCTGTAGGGCCAACCTATTTATAAACCAAAAATCGTCAAATAAAAGCAATTATTCCTGTATTCTACATATTTTTCTGTTGAAATAGAAAAGTTACAGAGGGGCGAATATCAAACTGAATCATACGGTAGGTATTATGAATGTAAACATTTACTATCAAATTGTGGTCCTTCTAAAAATGTCACTTGGGATTCATTACAGGTCTCATCACATACACTAATAATAACAATGATTGAGTCCTGATAATTCCAGTGCAAAGCCCTAAATGTTTTTGTTTTACCCAAATATTCAATTCCAATTTTCAAATCACAATGAACAAAAACACCTTTAAATGATAACATTTAAGCACTTACGTTGACTGGAAAGTCTGTGTAAGTTCATGTTTGAGTTCTCCCTTTGGATTAATGGTGAAAATTCTGACTATTGGGATTCCAACAGCTCTATACGCCCAAACATCCTGCAAGAAATAAATCAACAATCGCCGGTTTTGTTTACAAACTTACATTGATCCTGTTTCCATATCCCGCATAGAACGGATTGGGATCCAATGGAAACAAAGCTTTAATGTCGCTCATACACGAGATTTTGAACTGTTCAGGTTTCTTTTCTATGACCTCCCTGTGGAAGGCCGTTATCAGTGAGGTGGGATTAAGTAAAATCGGTCCATCTGGCATGGTCAAATCTCCCTGTTTAATGGATTTTAAGTATTCGCGTGTGATGCGGGCTTGTCCTATTGCTCTAGCGCTGAGATACAGAAGTTTATAGCCATTACCGTAGATTTTGTTGAATAGCTGCGCGACTCCGGATTGAGCCCAATCTTTACCCACAATTGGCAGGATGTGGCCTAGTACGTCGGATCTGCAAGAATAATGATTGTTCAAATTAGTTTACAGCACGAGGTGAAGGCGCGTGGCGCAATTTAACAAACATTGCTTACTTGGTAATTGTGCCATCAATATCTGAAATAACGATTTTATCGTCCCATTTCCACTTGTACAAATGACAAGTACACCTAGTTGTCCCTTGATAAGCTGTAGTTACACTAAACACAATCTCATTCATACCATCCCTCAAGTTAAGGAATTCCTGCAACAAGAAAGGTTACACCAATAAAATACAAATACGACTTACAATCTGCCTTGAACTAAGTCTCAAAGTCTTCTTGTACTTATCCGGTGTTTGAGCACCTTTACTTTCGAGCGACAAACGTTTACTATCGTCAGTTTGAGATCCTTGGCCTAAAATTGAAAAAGTGAAACAGTGCCAACATACAAATTAAAGAACAAACTGGTATTAGCTGCCTGAACGACTTCGTCCGTAATATCTATCATGGTATCTTTGGTTCCTATGGCAGTCTTTTGAATAGGAATATCTATGGCGGGGGTGGTTTCGCGCGAAGTCCGTGACCTTGGCCACCGCCACCAAGAGCGACTCTCTTGCTGTTGCTTGCTTGCGTCCTTTTGAGGCATGTGTGCGGTGCACAACTGATCTATGGTACTCTAAAATCCAAATTTATTAATAAGAAGATGACATTTAGGCAACTACTTGTAAAAGTGGTCTATTGAAAACCATGAGACTAGAAATAATGGGAGCGGCCACCTTCCAGTTGTAATATTTATCCCTGAAGCAGACCACGAGGTTCGGATCTTCCAACAACAGCGGATTGTTGCAGAAATCACTGAAGGTGATCGAGTGTTCCTCGAAACGTCCCGCATCAGGCTCAGGTTCCCACCCGCAGAGGGACATCGTGATCTCCTGTCGGTACCTACCCGAAATTGATTGTAGTTCGAAAAAATTATTTCAAGGTTGAAAACTTACCCTTTGATGTGTTCTTCAAAGTCCGAGTCGATGCTCTTGGATCCCTCTGCGCTGTGGGGACTTTGGGCCAGTGAGGGTCCATTCCCTGATTCACAATCCATGTCGGCATCTAAATTTGTATATTGCAGGACACTTAATACACGATATACGACAACGGCAGGCACTAGTACTACGACCACCGACCGGTTAGAAAGAGATGCTTACCTTTTGGAGTCTTTGACTTGGAAAAGTAGAGAGCTGCAACTTCAGGGCCCACGCTGTTCAAGTCCGAGAGGTACATGCCTTCGCTTGAGCCGTGGCTCTTCTTCATGAACGAAAATACGTTGCTTATCACAGATTGGTGGTTTTTCGTGTCCGCCTGTTCTGAAGTTGGTGAATTCGATTGAGAGAGGCTGGGGAATCCGCCCCACTCCCAGCTTTGACCGTTGTCCTTGACCGTTTCCCCTAAAAAAATATTGCCTTATAGGATGGAGAACGTTATGTCTGAGCTGGGCTCTACTTATAGGGGTCGGTCGTTTGAGAATGGCAACGTTGCAATTTTCTCTAATGGGTCAAACAGTAACATTCTTCATAAAGCTATGTGCTAATATTTTGATAGTTTCAAACAATTTCAGTAATTGTTTGCTGTTTTGAGGAGCCTACAAGGGAATTAGACATTTATGAACGCCTCTATAATGTGAATATGTTATCTTCGAAACAATATTTAAGGTGTATTCTAGTTATTTGTGTAACAAGTACCGAAAATACAACGTTTTTTGACGGTGGTCAGATGTAAATTTTGCTGTCGTGTTATAACGTATCTTTGTACCGAATTTGCTCGAAAATCTTTGATGCTAACAATTTTAGGGCTTTTTCTGTTTTGCCACTACAAATTGTCAAAGCTTTGCTGGTTAGCCAGAGAGCCTTTAGTCACTTGGGGCCAGAATTTCATCCGCTCCAAGTCATACTGACAATTTGTGTGAACATAACCTTTCTATTTTGAATGTTTACCGCAGCTAAAGAATCGGAAATAGCACTATCATATTTTTGAAATTACGGATTTATAGTGACAAGAAAAACACCCCTTAAATCAATTCGAGGAAATAAAACTTTGTCGAGCGTTATGGCCAGTTATTTATTTAAATGGAAAATCGAAAATTTGAAGGGATCTGGCAAATCTGCGCATTGAAGGCTTTCATCCAATTCGAAAATCAAAGAAATCTATAGGCATTTATGGCAGAAAAGAAAACGACATGACGACATGTGTGTCTGTGAACATGCCCAAACTACTGGACCGATTTGGCCGAAATTTGGTATGTGTAGAAAGAACTGACTTTGGGCTAAATCGGTCCACAAAAAGTGCCATTTTGGCACATCAACGTTAAAAAATTAAATACTTTTAGTGCAGGAAAAAAATTATCACTTATAATCTCATAAGAGCATTAATTCTTTCCGGAAATTTTTGGAGTGCATCCCAACAACGTATTAATCGGCCCGAGTGGAACACGAGGGCCCGATTACGTTGTTGGGATGCACGACTAAAATTTGCCGGAAATGAATTAATGCTCGAATGCAGATTCGGTAAGAAAATAGCAACGATACAGCCGCAGAAGCTGAATAGAAATGATTTTTGACATTTAATTTGACATAAAAATTTCCACTTATTAATTTCGTTTAGGTTGGTTTAGGTAGGTATCAAAAATTTCCAGGAAATCCTCGAGTTGCCATGGAAAACACACAGAAATCAATTTTTCTATTGGCTAATGCTTAGTATAGTGCGATTTTCAGGCGAATACGCCAGCCCCTGTTCACTCACCTTCCCTACTAGTGTTAACAATAAATTAAACATTGTAGGAACAAAACACTTTTCTTTGTTGAACTCCTGCAAAGGCGGTTTTTTAGCCTTGGAAAACAAATAATCTCCAATGGCATTGCAAGATTCTTAGCCGGTATTAAAGATTCAGATCACACTTAAATCATCCTAGAACCGAATGACAGACACACTTAAGTACCTTTTCTGAAAAGATAAGTTGGGAGTAGGTATTTACAACTGATGACTTCAGTAATAAATTACTTAGTGGTTAAGGTTATTAACCTGTGATTTCTTGAAATGTAAAAAGATAACTTTAGATAGGTACCGTTTTTTTAATAGTCTTATCGTTTTCTCGCAATAGCGCATAATTTATTATGCATTCGAGTAATAGTTATTTATGGCGTAAGTGTGCTATTACGGCGAGAAGAAGTTTAGCCGGCGAGCTTCAGCGAGCGGGCTAAATTTTGTCAAGTGACAGCTGTCCCGAAATTAGTGCACCAAACTTTACCAGTAAGTACAAATATGAAAAAAGTTCCTATAAACATGTCGAAAAATGCCTCCTAAGCGAGCTAGGGCCCATAAAAAGGGCCTCTTTGAAAGTGTTTTTTTCTAAATATCTTTAAAGCAGTTAAAGATAGCAACGTGAAATGGTATCTTTAGTAAGTCTTTAATGCTGAATTTACTACTGTGGAGAAAATTTTATAATTTTGATCATAAGCGTCTCGTACAAGGGGGGCTTAGGACTAAATTTAGTCAAACAAATTTGTCAGTAGTTTTTTCTCAAATTTGATTCGAGAGCAAATCTGAAGTCCTTTACGTAAAAAAGGTACTCTTGTTGAACGTCGCTAGAGCACACTGTTTTTGAAGAAAATGGTTTTTCACTGATTCAGGGCTACAAAATCTGTGATTGAAGACTTCAAAATACTGTAAACAAGCTCATGGGACGGTTCCTTACTTCATTCTAAAAAGAAAAGTTCTTATGGACTTGGGTCGAAAAATGCTTCCTAAGGGAGCTATGGTCTTTCAAATGGGGTCTTGGACTCATACCCATAAGAACTTTTCTTTCTAGAATAAAGTAAGGAACCGTTCCATGAGCTTGTTTACAGTATTTTGATGTCTTCCCTCACAAATTTTGGAGCCCTGAGCCAATAAAAGCCATTTTTTTTTTCGAAAAGGGCACATACCATACGTAAAAAACCTCAAAATTTCAGATTCTGGAATCAAATTTAAGAAAAAACGACTCACAAAAATGTTTCAGCAGATTTAGTCTTAAGGCCTTCCTGTACGAGACGCTTATGATCAAAATTTTAAAATTTTCTCCACAGTGGTAGATTCAGCATCAAAGACTTACTAAAGATACCATTTCACGTTGCTATCTTTAACCGGTTTGAAGATATTTAGAAAAAAACACTTTTAAAGTGGCCTTTTTTATGGGCCCTAACTCCCTTAGGAGGTATTTTTCGACATAAGTTTATAGGAACTTTTTTCATATTTTTCATAGAAGAATGTACTGGTAAAGTTTGGTGCACTAATTTCGGGACACCCTGTATTACATTTCTAAATAATTTTATATCAAGATTTCTTCAAGTGACGTACCTTTACGATTTTTAACTTCAAATTCCGAATCAGACTGGACGCCTTCGACTTGAATGGGAGAATTAGCCCTCGAATCGATCGCATTGCTTGTCAGCTCAGTATCGCTGAAGAAATGAAAGTCCGGATCAATAATCTTCCTCGGATTTGTACTGGAACTTTGAACGCCATTCCCATCGGCCCCTCTGCAAAGAAATCGTCATCAGATTTTCATTCCACTCAATATGGAAAAATGTACAAATCTTTCAATTCCGCCTCCGAAGAATTGCTTTCAATTGAACTAGGATCGGTGGTCGCCGTTTCTTTCTTTTCCTCGACATTGCTCTCGCTGGAAGCGATCTGATTAATGCTGGAAGACTTCCTAGGCGCATTCTTCTTTTTCGTCTTTCGCTTCTTCTTTTTACCACTTCTACTTTCGCTGGAAACTTCCGGTTTCGGGGGTGTCACAGTCTCCTCTTTAATATCGTCCGCTATCGTCGCACTCTCGGACTTGCTATTATCCATTTCGAGACTGTCCATTTTGAAGATGGTATCCGACACGGATTTGCTCAAATCCTCCACGCTATCTTTCGATGTCGTTTGGATCGATCGCGACATTTCGTCGGCAGAATTCTCGCCGATTCCGATGTTACCCAAAACGATTTGTCGCTTGAGGAAATCGCGCTCGCGCGTTTTCGACGACGCGATGTTCTCGCTGTCGGCGGTATTTCGACGTTTCATGTAATCGTTGACTTCATTTTCTAACGTTGGCACCTCCTGGCCCAGATCGAAACTTCTTCGTCGCCCCTGCGACGTGAAAATGTTCTCGAATTCGGACACCGGTATGGGCGAGGTGGCCAAATGTTCCGGAATGTCGTTGTCGTCGTCTTCTATCTCTTCCACGAAGAACGCTTCCCCACTCTCCCCTAGCTTCATGTGGATATCCTGTGGCACTCCGTTGATCTCGATGTCCACCTGAAATCGAATCGATTGCGTAAATAATTTGAGAGGAGTATTTCAGGATTCAGAGGCGGGTTTGGTGCCAAAGGAAAAATACCAGTGACAGGATATACCTTTATTTTTGCGAAATGTTCAAGAGTCTGGGGGTGAACCTTGAACCTGATCGTTAGCTTTTAATGTTAAAAAAAATGTAAAGTACAAGGTTAACGAACAAAGGAAAGAGGTTACGTGCCTCCTCACTTAAATTCCTGATATGTATCAAACGTACTGAATCACTCCTAATTATTATCAGTACCTAAATATGTAGTAGTGCTTAATAGCATATGCTAAGATAATGATGACAGTAATTCGCCATACTGGAAAACTAGCTGAAGTACAAACACAGGAAAACTAAAAAATTCGCGCTTATTCAACCTACAAAAAAATAAAAGGGGTGCTCGAAGGGGTGTATGGATTAGAACTTGGACATGAGCCAGCCAGTTCTCAAAATACCGCACATGCCATAGAACACAAAAGGAAACTATGCACAAAAAATAAAGTGTGCGGTATTTTGAAAACACTGTTGGAAATAAGACAAAATTGAACATTTATTCTTAATTGAACTTTATTTTCAACTTGACGCAAGTGCAGTCAGTAACCCTATAAGCTTCAATACCCTCTAAGGGTTTTCTTCTTCATTGTACCCTATTTTCATTCTTTTTTTTGTTAATATGGCTTTGCCGGTGTAAAAGAGATATAATATTTTATTTAACCTGATATTTGGCCCAAAATAGTGGCTTATCCCATACACTCCAATTGTTCAACAACTGTATCCACCATAGAACAACTTCCTTATACTGAGATCTACCAAAAATTAGCCTTTTCCTGAGCGAAATTTTAAAATAATGAACGTAAAGTGTCTTTACATGACTGAAATTTCAGGGGATCAAAGGTGATTTCTAAATTATGCCAGCATTTCTAGGCAGCGGTTATTTGGTTACTATTTGGTTACTATAGTATAGTTGAACTGGGGTTACACAGAACACAGAACCTGAACAGAGCGACTTTTCACAGCTTTTTACTAGAAATATTCTGGACCTTGTTATCTCGAGGTTGTTAAAAAATACTTCACCGTCTGCAAATCAAAATCATCTTTAACCAATAAATTGCAAAACTCATTCGCACTAGGCACCAGCTACGGTAAAGGAAAAGGACGTCCTTTCCCATAGCTCATTGGCCCACAGCGAATGAGTGTTTTTTGAGAAACAAAGGGCCCTGTTACAATAATAGTTTAAAAGCGAATTTTGTTTTGCAGACGGTAAAGTGTTTACTAAGGAGAGGGCTCATCGAGAGGCTCACTTAAGGGAACCTTAAGATGTTCGTTTAGTTTAACAAAATTTTATTGTCATTCTCTACTTTTTCCACAGGCGCCTTGCCAAATTTTTAGGGCTTCGAGCCAAGGTTGAAAGTCAACTAATTAAAATTTATAAAGTCCTTATTCTTTTCAGTTGAAATGGTTAAACGGACAAACCGAAGTGAGATACAGCCTGGTCAGGAATCCACAGGGGGCTGACAGTAAGGAATAACCAATCATTTGGTCAACAACACTCAACACTTAACATCAATGAGACCATGAAAGTTGAGAGGCACGTCGAGACTTTACTGCTTCTCACATAATAACGAACTCGGGCGTTGTGAGCCAAGCCTCTTTTCTGTTGGTTTGTAAACGGACTTTCAGTTCAGTGGTTGTTAATTATCGTCCGTTGTTTCTATTCTTGGACACTGACGAGAATTTTGACGGAACTGAAAATGCATTTACAACTCCAGCGTTGGTCAGAAAGTGGCGGGACTTTAGTTGATTCTCTACGCAGTACGCTGATTAAATTATTAGAATTATTATTGTGGTTATTCACATCCCCCATTTTGTTTTATACTTTGGTAATTCACGAGGATTTCGGATTAATAAATAATATTGGATTAAGCTTAACGTTTCGACTTTAATTAAGCCTTCATCAGAAGCTAATCATTTAAAAATGGGTGTGTACGACTGGCCACCATACCTCACCGGCTGCCAATCCGAAAATTTTGTTGATCAAATGGTACGCATGGGTTTTTATAACTGATTAAACAATTCAAGAATCTTAAACCTATCAAACGTCAGAATATATACACAGTCGACCAATCACCACGGTTTTGAACTCAAAAACATCACGAGTGAAAAGCAAGACGGTTTTCCAGCGAAAAAATGTCTGTTAAATGAAATGTCATGGCAGCGAGCATGCCACCCTATTGTTTCCATTGAAATTTCTTTTGTTGTTTAATCATCCAAATATAACTCGTGGTCTGATTTTTTCTGCAAAATTTGCTTACAAATACATTCGCAGCTTTTGCTTTTGGAAAAAAGACAAAATTGGGCAGCTACGGAAGCGGCTGGAACCTCCCCACTTGGTGAATGATCCAATCTTATGACCAATATCAAGTACATTTTACTATTTACTATACCTAAGTTTTACTCCACCAAACCTAAGATTTTTCTAAATTTTACGATATTTTGCCAAAAGGGCACTACGATTGAATACAATTTTGAAAACAAAATTTTAAGACTTTTCATGTGCTGATAGAGAAAATAGGAGTTCGTTATTCAAATTTCAAAGTTGATATGCCAAAATGGCACTTGCCGTTTGCCGATTGCCACCAAAATTAAATCAGCTCTTCGGCGGGTAACGATATCTCTACCTACCAAATTTCAGCCAAATTGATCCAGCAATTTGGACTGTATCGTGTTATTTAGTGTTTCCTCGTAACTTCGAATTTTTCGATTTATGCCAAAAAGGCGCTAAGTGTGAGTACACTTTCAGATACAGAATTTCAAGGCCTTTCATGTGCTGATAAGAAAAATTAGTGTTCATCAGTCAATTTTCATAGTTTACATGCCAAAAAGGCACTTGGCATCTGCGGATTCGCAACAAAATTAACTGGGTTCACCGGAAGGCCAACGCTAACCTGCACACCAAATTTCATTAAAATCCGTTCGGTAGTTTCCGAGAAATCGTGCTCACATACGTACGTACGTACACACAGACATTTTTTAAAAACCACTTTTTTGTGATCCTGGGACCTTGAAACGTAAAGATCTGGTGTTATCTCAATTTCGAATTTTGGAGTGATTGCAGTAACCTCCCATTTTTATATGGTTGTGGGGAGGTTAAAACTACTCATTTATTTGTTTCGCAAATTTTGTCGGAAAAAATCAGTACCACTCGTTATACAGGCTGGTCCAACACTAGTGTCCACCGCCAAAATGACCCTTTTCTTTGGAGCTAGACTCTTTATAGGGTGTATGGGTAGTAAAAACCCTTCAGATGGCGTTAAATTTTTCTGATTGGCTCAAAAATGTGACGTCACGAGATTTCAAACTGAGCTATTTTCATGGAAAAAATAATTTTTGTCCATATAATGGTTATTTTGGGCCTAAAGATTATGTTAACCAGATTATTTATTTTTTGTAACGTCAGGTTAGCAAATTGCAGAAGGCAAAATAATCGTCATTTTATTTCATAAGGAGGTCGTGAAACAATTAATATCGAAACGACGCGCGCCGTGTGTCCAACTTGAGTTCATCGAATATTTAGAACTGTCAGTTGCTTGTCATGTTTTGACACGGGTGATTGAACTCCAGAATTATTAATTTATTCAAATAATCCATTATTTTTCCGTAAAAATAAGTGGTGAAGTGCAGTGGGGAGGTGAAAAATGGGCAGCAGAAAAGCGCCAAAACGGCACTTTACGTGACTCGATTGAATGCAAAAATTTCGTAATACATGTGCAAAATTTCAGCCAAATCGGTTCAGGGGCTTGGGCTATACCGCGATTTTAAAGTCCGATAAAAATCTCGAATTTTTTAGTTTTTGATCAAAAAGGCACTGAGAGTGAATACATCTTTGGAAGCAGAATTAGAAGGCCTTCCTTATGGCGACGTGAAAAATGGGGGTTTGCATTTAAAACTTGATGTCCCAAAACGGCATTTCTGGTTGCACAATTGGCTCCAAAAGCTTTTCAGAGCTAAGTTGGCTTATGGGTTATGCCTACGTACGTACATACACACAGACACATTTTAAAAAGCACTTTTTTGGGTTCCTCAGACCTCAAAACATATAGATCTGGTCTTATCTCGATTCGAAAATTTTAGTGACTGCAGTAACCTCCTCTTTTTTTTAATTTTGGGGTTAAGGAGGTTAAAATGTACTCAAACACTCCCAAAACAGCATTAACACGTACAATTTCGAGTCCCATGGACTAAAGCACTGTTTCTAAAGGCTTAGTACTTACCGAGAAGTGTATTAACCTTCATAAAATAACATTCGAGTTTGACTTCTTATCATTTAATTTAGAAACTCAAATTTGATTGCTTTGAAGAAATTGTACTCGAAGAAACTGGACTAGATAAAGACGCTCAGCTCCAGCTTTGCTGTCCTGATGTTTGTATCAATCAGTTTCTTCTCGTTCAATTTTCAAGCAACCAAATTTTTCCAAAAAACGACAGCCCTGAAAGATTATTCGTACCCATACTCCAAATTGTCATTATGAAAGTTTCATGTACACTCCGTAAATTAAATTTTGACCGGAGGCCCCTCACATGCGGATGATTTTCAGAGCAGACACTCAAGGTAGGTTGTGAAAGGTTGTCCCATTCCAGTCGTTTTAACAAGGGACTTTTCACGTTTAATTTCAGTCCTTTTGACAAACTTTGTTTCAAACTGTTAAATTATGAATTTCAATGCACTCAAATTTTATCTCATATTTATATGTGTCCCTCAGTTCTATTGTCGTTCTCAACCGCTCTTACACAAATTATGGTCTAATAAACTCTCCTTGCTCTAGGATGATTGCGAATGTAAGCGCCTACAGCGCTCATCTTGATTTCTTTGGTGTTAGCTTAAAGAAGTTTCAGCGAGACTGCAGATCAGTTCTTATAGTATTTAATTATGTTCTTCTTTTCTGTTTTCGTATTTTTATTATTTTAGTGTGAATGTAAAGTAATTAATGTTCTTTGTCTATTGAAATGCTTCTGGCGTAAATAAAGATTATTATTATTATGGGAATGTAAAATAAGTAAATAAGCCGCAAATTCTTCACTTTTATTTATTATGGAATTGGAGTGGACAACCGAGGGGACAAGCAAGCCCTAGAATACCAACCAATAGTAAAGAAGTAAGCAGATTAGATACGAATAATAAATAAATTAATTTTTATCGCTTTTCTGTGTATCTTCAGCTATGTACTGCGGTTTTGGTTACGTACGAATTGTTTACTTTATTCATCATCTGACACCTTTGATCCTTTGAAATAAACTGCTATATTTGACTACGTAGGCTCGCTGCCTCTTCTCAGGTCCACTGTTCGCAAAAAATTAACGGTTCTTTGGTCAAGCGCTCATGCGACCGCAAGGCATTGTTAAAGCTTTTGCAAAATTTATGGCAATTTTGACATACCTACAGGTAGAACATATCACCTCATTGTTACAACAATCAGCTGCTATACCTGCTTTACTTGAGTCTTGCATGTCAGCTACCTGGCGAACAATGGAAATGAGTTAGATGGAAGATAGGAATGTATTATAACGGACGGAGAAGGTCGATCGAAGACTCAAGTAAAGCAGATATATGGATTTTTGGTTACAGTTTCTTCCAAACCAATAAAGGGCTACAAACTTTATCAATGAAGACAATTATTAGGAAGAAAGCATATTTTTAATAATTTCTCAGAAGGGCTTGATTTTTCTAATTTAAGTAGGGAAGAGATAATTGTGCACTGTGATATTCATGTTTCATCCCCATTTTAATTAGTTTAGTGTTAATTTTCATTACAATCACACGATAGTAACACACGTACTAAACAAGCCCTCAAAAAAATTAAGTAAGGTCAACATGCGGCCTTTTGAAATTTAGATTGCAGTCATAGCATACATATCGTCGGTTAATTCATTATCAATTACATATTGTCAATGTCAATAGATCAATATAATGAAAAAATAAATACCCACCACTTTCTCTCGGCTGCGAAGCACTCCCAACTTGCCGAATCTCACGTGAAAAGGTGAACAATTGTAACTACCATCTTCTTGTTCCACCACAATAACATCTATTGCACCAGTCAGCGTGGCCGTGTTGATTTCGTTATAAAATTCTTTAAAGTTCGAGAAAAACTTTCCAATATAGTTCATAGAATACATTTTGATTATTTATAAGTCCCTCGTTAATCACAAAAATTATCACTTAAAACACTACGGAAAACACATCATATTTTGCAAACGTTCAACTTTTGAATGAGGAGGCAACACATACATGCGCACGTTATATGAAGGTGGCTGTGAATCCGAGTGCGCAGGTCCTGCTTAGCTCCTCGATCTGAAACAAAAACAGATTATTATTAAAATATGGGCATTTAAAAAACAAAAGATATATTTATTATAAAATGTTATGTATGACGGAAACAGTTGCGAAATTTTGACGTTTTTAGATGCTTTTCATCTCATCAAGTTATCGTAGTTTATATTTTGGCATGAACTAGAAAGAGCGGCACATGTATATAACACCACGAATTGTTTATTTACGCTCCAATATTTTTCCTCATTTTGTGGTCGATAGATTTTTGATTAAATAAAAAAATGATTTCACCTTCCACAACCTTGATCTTAAGATTTCAGATTGCAGCATGTTTATTGTACTTTTAAAACGTTTACTGGAAATTTAATGTGAAAACTTGGTTTTATACTTTTTTTATTCGCAATGACAATAAATTTATGTTAATAACTTTTACATGCAAACCGCCTATGTCAATTCAAAGTTCATTGCTATCGTTTAATGGTAATCTGAAAAAAGTTACATAAACAAACATTTTAGACTTTGTGTCGCGCCACATGATGATTAAAAGATTCCTGTAGATAAAAACTAAAAAAGAAAAATTTTGCGGAGGTTGGCCACAGATTTTTTACGAAACGATTTTACCTCGGATTTTGCATAATTTATTGTCGGAAAGTTGTTACGAGAAGATCCCTATTTATTTCTCAAAGTTTATAGAAATTTATTATTGGAATTAACAGAGTAACGCTTCTAAAATTACACCTTCACATGACCCAAATTTCGCCGAAATGCATATCGCAGATCACCCTTAATTATTATATTTAAAATTAGATCTGAAGTATGTACATATATGTTGTCAGTTGTCAGTATGTTTGCAAGCGGAAAGATGAGTGCTTTGGTGTTATCTCCTTTATCACTCTTGATCACTGACGTTGCTAGTGGGGATTTTTGATGTTTTTTTTTCAAAAAATGTAATCTACATATATTAAGAATTATTTCTTCATTCTAAAGGTTATTTTATCATTGTTTATGGTCATTGTCATTTACGTCTTTATCTTGGATTTCGTAAGTTTCACTTGCTTTGCAGCACTTCAATTTCCAGTTGCACCAACGAACGTATGGTTTGAGTCACACGATCTAACGACCGAGGTTAACTTTAAACCTCAACTGCATTGTAGCCTAGCAACTAGGATTTTTGAGATTTTCTGTGCTGAGAAAACGCTTACGTTAATTAGACAAACAAGACGAACATTATTGCCTGATGATAGCTTGGCATAATTTCCTTGACGTTTGCCCCAATGTAATATAGTTTTATGACTTAAATATTTCAATGCAAGAAAAAGTCGAAAGCAAAAAATTGTACCTAATAAATATAATAAATAAGATCATGAAAACAGAAGAAAATGTGTGGCTTATGGCCGTTTGCACTGCAGTTTAACAACTTTAAACAATCATTAAAATGAAGAAGGACATTTCTCCTATATTGTTTCAACGTCATTTTTGTCATTTTAGGGGTAGCTTAAAGTTAATCAACTGCAATGCAAACGGTCACAAATCAACTCCAGTGCAAACGGCAATTAGCCAACTTATGACCTTACTATTGCAGAATTCAGAAAAAGAGTCATATTCTCGTAATTTTACTTTCCTAATTTCTATCTCTACTTAAAACCATTTTGCAGCTGAATTTTTACAATTTAGCTGCTGTAAAATTCCGTGATTGATATAGGTATTTATACAGGGTGAGTCTAGTTGGACAAATCAGTCGCTCTAGCGTTCAAGATATTGGAATTGGAAATTCAATTTTTGGATAATGTTGTAGCTGAAATGGTCCCCTACGCATGGGACCCATAAAGAATGCTCCAGTTTTATTCAAATCGAAATTATTAAATAAAAACGAGGGCCTAAAAATTTTTTTTTCGATATTCTTGCATTTTTTAGGGTTATTTCGTTAGAGAATCATTTTCTCTTTATGTAAACATAATTTTTTGCAGAAAAAAGTTAATAATATCCGAGAGATAAATTATTTAAATAATAAAGATTTTTAATAATTTCCACGAGTGCCGTGGTTTTAACAACTGAGATGCAGTCTTGCTTATACTGCAGACTGTACCCAGAATGACAATAAGTGTCAGTTGGAAATGTCATTTGGAGTTGTTTGTGGAAAAATAATGCAAAACTGCGAGTTTTTGCCTTTTTCTTTACAGATAATTGGTAATTTTTAATGCTTGATGGATTTTGTGATAAATTCGCCGAATACAAGTGTCTTGGGTTGTCACCCTATTGATGATGCTTTTTACATTGCCATTGGAGTCGAATGTTTCGACCAAGAAAAGCTATTCCCTTCAGCCAGAAGGGAATTGGCAATATTTACTAACAGGACGGTTTAAAATTCAGTATAAACATTTTATTACATCCCATAAAACAGTGACAAAATTTCAAATAAACATTAGGCCTCTGTCGTCACTTTCTAATAAGAATACAAACTTTAATAGAAAAAATATGATCTTAACATCGATCTTAACGAAGCGTGATTTAGATTAAAATGCAGTGGACTACAAGGGTTTACATAAATGTTGCAACATCAAATGTACTGATAAATAAATAAATAACAATGTGGTGACAATAGTCTCCGTCCAATTTTAACGTTCACTTGAAATAATAGATGATTGTTTAATTCGATCATCCTCCCGTGCTCTTTTTCTTCATGTTATGATTTCTGGATGTTCGCAAGCAAGCATCTTTGATGACCACCGCTCGAAATGACTCCCTAGCCACAATCAAGCCATTTTGTTCGACATCTACTTGTTCCTAATCTCGATTCATGTGATGTGACTGCTACATACACCTTCGTTGCATCAATTCATATTTCATCTGTACACTGTACACCCTCCGTCTTGAATTTTCTTGGTTTCACTTTGCTCAACGCTTCTTTGTCTATTTTCATTATATCAACAGTCTCAACATTTGCTACATGGAATATCAATGGACCCTTCGACATCCAATGATGATAAATCTTGTTTTCGTAAGTGTGAAAACTTATCGGCTGAAAAAGGATTAACTTTTTAATAAGACAACAAAATCACCTTATTTGACAGCAATGTACTCACTTAGTAAACTGTTAGCAACTATTCCAATTCCCTTCTGGCTGACGAGAATAGCAATTCTTGGTCAAACCATTCAATTCCAATGGCAATGTAAAAAAAAACATCAATCGGGTGACAATCCGAGACACTTGGATTCGGCGAATTTAGTAAAAAATTCATCAAGCAATAAAAATTACCTAATTATCTGTAAAGAAAAGGGCAAAAACTCGCAGTTTTGCATTACTTTTCCACAAACGACCCCAAATGACATTTCCAACTGACACTTGTCATTCTGGGTACAGTCTGCAGTATAAGCAAGACTGCCTTTCAGTTGTTAAAACCATGGGACTCGTGGTTTTCGTTACGAAATAATTAAAAATCTTTATTATTTAAATAATTTATCTCTCGGATATTATTAACTTTCTTCTGCAAAAAATTATGTTTCCATAAAGAGAAAATGATTCTCTAAGAATATAACCCTAAAAAATGCAACAATATCGAAAACAATATTTTTAGGCCTTCGTTTTTATTTAATAATTTCGGTTTGAATAAAACTGGAGCTTTCTTCATGAGTCCCATGCGTAGGGGACCATTTCAGCTACAACATATCCAAAAATAGAATTTCCAATTTCAATATCTTAAACGCTAGAGCGCTGATTTGTCCAACTAGACTCACCCTGTATAGGTACATATAGTTTCAATAACTCGTAGTTCTGATCGTTAACGTTCGATTGAAATTCCGGCCCTTAATGTGACAAGCTCAATTAATTATACCTACCAGTATAATACAGTTCGATGATAATTATAGGCTATATAGGATGCAGGGACGACAAATAAAATCACCCACTTCCGCTGAATTTTCTCCATAAATAACAAAAAAAACGAAACTAATCAATTACAGTATAGGTAAAGGTAGGTAGGAACTTTTCAGCTGCGCACATTACGATCATTTAAGTAGTGTTTTTAACAAGTTTTGTATGGAAATTAAATACAAAATATACGTTATAATAGTTGCAATTTGTAGAAAGTCAATTACGTATAATGAATCCATAATGTGGCGTGAAAACTGTTTTTTCTGGTTCGATAACAGAAAATTAATTATTATGGATCATTTGATCACTGGTCCATTGAAAAAGCGCAATACTTCGAAACAAAACAACAAACTATTTCAGTGTTAGAATCAAGTGTTATAAAAAATGTAAACAATTTTAAGTTTTGGCGCGTGCAGAATATTTGCGCGACCTTCAAATATTCAAAAAACAGATAAAAAATATTTTGAAGAGCGATTATTTTAATTACATAAGCTCGAAAATCAGCTGACACACTTTCACTAGCGATGGACGGAACGAAGCCTCTCTTACTTACAATTTCTTAATTGAATGTCTGGCGGCTTTTTTTTTCCTTCAATGCTGCAACCAACCACGCCACGGGCGGTTCAGTTCCATTCCCCTGTTGCAAAACAAGCAGTCAGCTGGATAAACAAAAATGTGGTGATTATTGGTTTCAACCTTGTTGATGGTCAGAAACACGGAAAATTTGACAAAGTCGTCCCTGACAATTAAAAATTAAAACCGCAGGAATACAAACAGAATTTGCATAAATAAGGAGGAAGGCAGTTAGCGTATCGTAAATCATGTAATAACGACAATTTTGCTAATAGACAAAGAGAAAGCCTCTTAGTAATTTTATTGTAATCTCTCGTTTCTTGGGTTATTTTATTTTCCAACACTCTGGGACTAATTAAATATAGAAAAAAGTAAAAAGTAGACGTCCAACAACTATTCCTTTCACGTGTCTTTGACAGGAAGTGTATGAGATCATACTTGTGCAAATAATAATAGAGCTGTCTTGCCCTGCCAAGTTGAGAATGGGTGAATTTTCATTTTCTATTTATATGCAGATATGAGGTTAAAAGGCCAAAATTGGTATGCTTCCAAAATATGTAGATTAACGGTAAAGCAGAAAATATTCAGAAAACTATTTCATTTTTAATAAACAAGATAATATTTATACCTCAAAACAAATTTACGGCTAGATAACTTACAAACTACGCTGTAATTGATTCAATTCATAAAAGGTTGGCACGTGTTAACCAACAACAAATTATAGTGAGAGTAAACAAAACAATCGTGGTAGGTAAGCCGTATTATGTAAAATTGCATTCTACATTCTACTTGGCATGTTTTTCACGCAACAGGTTAGGTATATGTAGTTGTCTATTTTCTGGAATGGAAGTTTCATCCCATTTTTGGCTTTTTGCATCTTTTAGTACAATATGTTGTGTGTTTGTCCATAAGTTCAGGTTGCTCTCAAATGAGTAGACATAAGCAATTCGCAGTTTTTAGACCATTTTCTTCGAGATTTTCTTAAAGTTCAGTTTTTTTTTAAATGCTGCTATTGCTAATTGGCATCATCCCAATCAGAAAAAATCAGACGTAAACGGTGCTCGAGCGTTGACCTTTTTCTAAGGGACTACATGACACTTCTTTTAATCAGGTGCAGCATACCAGTACAGAAAATACATACAGATCTTTCTCTCTCATCAAGTTTAGGGACAAATAACGCTGTCACGCGTGTATTAGAAAAGAAAAACCTTATCCCTGCCCTTTTTAAAGTCACACTTCCGGTTCATTTCCGTATAGGTACCTCTCAAAAGAGAGAAATCCAGTGGCATCACCTTGTTCAAAGTCCCCAGCAACATCTACGAGTTTTTTCAAGAAGTGTATATCTTGTCAAATAAAGGCAAAAAAGACACCGAAAAGGTGAATTTGCTTCTTATTCTACTGATTTCTTATTCTTATTGTGATTTTCTTAATATCGTCATGGCCAAGTAGGTATAAGGATACGGTATTGAAAAATTGACCTATTCGCGATGTCGCAGTATTTATGCCTCGATTTATGCTCACCAAGGTTAGCATAAAATAGAACTAGCCCGTCTGTCTCTTTATTTTTGCTTGCAAAACTTGGATTTTTCTCCTTTAACAGGTAGGCATTCAAGTTTAAACATTTAATCATAATAGGTCTCGCCAAGGAGCTCCCTAAAATTTGGTATACTCAAGAATTCCAAGGAATTACAGACTTTCAGAGAATTCCGCGGTAATTTTTTTAAATAGTGTGTAGTTTTTGTTAATTTTCTGCGGCTGTTCCATACAGAAAATCTAAAGAATTCCAAAGACTTCTAAGGAGTTTCAGAGACTTCCAAATATTTTCAGACACTTTCAAGTAATTCCAGTGAATTCCATGTAGATATCCACCTAAGACCCAACATCTTCGAAAAATAACAACACAATAACAATCCATTAACTTTGGAAAGCAAAATCCTGACTTGGGCATATTTCCATTTTTCAATACTTATTAGGAAGAACCAATTTTTCTGTCGAGACTCTCTGACGACCTCAATTCGCAGACATCACGCCACGTCTCGTTATTATTCGTTTTTACATATTACATATCACAAACATCCGAGAATCGAAAGCATGGTACTTCTACTTGGTGACGTCGATCGCCTGATGTTTTCCCCCATTGCGGCGACGACGACGTTATCACGCCATTGGATATCGTGACATATCCAGCATCGCACGTGCGATTCTGATTCTACAAACTATTTTCACTGGTCCCAGCGTGAGGTGTGTCCTTTTCGTAAACAAATCAAAACCAAGGACGAAAAACAAAATTTGCACATCTTCCATTATGTCCAGATAGGCGATCTGGTTACTTTTTAAACGTTAGTTTATTGATTTCCTGCGAGCGGGGTTATTAACATTCGATTATCGATCGTATACCACACGGAAAACATTACAATATCTTACTTTTACGAAACGACCGCATTTCATGGGCTTAATTTCATTTGAATTGAATTAAATCTTAGAGTTGACAACACAATTTTATCGTTTGTTTTGAAACTCGGTTTAACGAATTTCAATTTACTATAATAGAAGTAGTTTGGCTTAATTGGAAAATAATAACAATAGATCAAAATGACTAATAAAACTTGGCGATTCTTCAAAACGTGTGGAGAAAACCAAAACAAGGCCAAGGCTACTAAATTAAATCTTTACAAATCCGGACCCTCTGCAAAAAACAAGTGATGCTAACACACTTAATTGCTGTTTATCTCGTCAGAGACTATACGAGTAGACACACAGAGGCACCAAGAGAGACATAACATACTTTTCAGTTGAAACAAAATTTACATCCTCTACGTGCTCAGCAGTGTAATACAGACTTTTGCATGGTAAAATGACACACATTGACAGATTTGGCAACCAAATCTAGGTAAGTGTGATAAAGTGTGTTACAGAGGTAAAATCAAGGATTTTGGCAAACTTGAAAAGTCTATTTACGAGGCTCTGTCAATGGGCCCGAGTGTGGGCCATTAGGGCATGCTACAAAGCTTGGTATAGTTCCAAAAATAATCAAATTTGTTTGAGATCCAACGTTTTTATTTTAGATTTTTAAGTATTTCGATTCAAAAAGCAATATTTAAAAATTGATGACGTATGTGCTAGCGATCTCACCTTTCTGTACAATTTCTTGGTGTAGGAACACAGGTGACAAATAGATGATAGTTATTTAAAGACCCGTCGCATATTAACGAAAGCGGGGGTTGTGTGTCTCAGGCTTTTTTCTGTTGGTTTGTAAACGGGATTTCATCCGTCAAAACTCCCGTCACTCACTGTCAGTGTCAATAAACAATAACAATGGAGGTTGAAAGGGGTCTCTGTTGTTGTTTATTGTCCATGACAGGAATTTTGACAGAACTGAAATCCCGTTTACAAACCAACAGAAAAAATGCCTGAGACACACAACCCCCGCTTTCGTTAATATGCGACGGGACTTTATGTCACTTGTTTCCACTAGAAAATTGGATTTGACGTTGACAAAATGAACTAGGAATGAAATAGACAGGTTGACTCGCACTTTTCATGAGAACGTAGCTCAAAATTAATACTTCAATTTGTGGTCTTAGGACTGCATAGAATATTGAATATTAGTTATGGGGCAACACACTACACAGATACTTTGGTGCGTTTGAATTGGGTAATGGGTACTTATAGAAACTTCGCAAGAAGCTGAAGTAAAGACAGACTGTTGAGAAGTCATAGCCGCTCTTGATCCTTGGTCGTATTTTTATTTGATCTCTCGGCAAATTTATTGTAAACGATTTTCTCTACTTCAAATTACTAAACAGAAAATAATTACTAATAACGCGGCTCATTTAAACTTCCACAAGATCCTTTGTTCAACAATTTGTTAGACCGCTTCACCCATAAGCACACAATCCTACATGTTTATTATTATTGCCCCCTCTCCAAAGATGGGAAATTAAATAACAGGGATTATCGACAACAAGTTTTCTTGTGGATTTCCTAATTAAATTCGAAAAGGTCCAAGGGAACAGAATTTTCCATGTTGCAACCCCTGGCTGAAGAAAATTTCATGTTATTGATCACCTGGGGGACAAGTGTATTGGCCTTTACCCAAGTTCTTATAAACTGACATACGTTCACATTTACAAATTACAGTATAATTTTAATTTAATTAACTCACCTCTCGAAATGGTTTCAAATTAATAACTATTTGCAATTATCACAAAAGAAAAGATTTTTTACACACTTGCACTAACCTGCTCGATAAGCGGTTGCCAACTGACAAAGACAGAGAACTGGCGATGACACATGCACTGAAGTTTCAGTCGCTGCAACCAGTAATCCACGACTCATTGCAGGACAACCTAACAAACACATTGCAAATTCACTTTATTCTTATTTTTCATAATACAATATAATAAATTATTAAAACAGCTATTTTAAAATATTGTGACGTTCTCTTAACCCTGGGACAATAACGTAATCATCGGTTTCCCATTCCTCATTTTTCATTCCTCCCATTTCATCCATTTTCAGGATTTTCCTAAGTGGTTTCCCATCAGGACCAACGGACAAATAGTTTTTGATTTCCGGAGGAAGAATCGAGTTTGGGTACGCATTTTGAGAGAAGGGAATGTCTTCCCCGATACCGTGCAGCACTGATGTTGTCTTGGTGAAATGAAAATTCTGAAAAACTTGAAATAAAAAAAATATTCTTAGATTGTGGATGATGTTTTCTACTTCAGGCAAGCAATGGTGCTGGATGCAAAAATAATTGATCTTCCCGTCATAATGGCACCAGGTTCCATCCGGGAAATAGGGGGACACCCCCATGTCGTTTAGTTCTAATCTGGGGGTATAATAACTGCCACTATCCGCTCTTTTACAGAAAATTGCGCAGCCCATCCAGACTCGGGAATCTTCATGGGGCGCCTGTAGGCCTGCACCTTTCGGGTCAAGTTCGGGTAGAAGCTTGGAGAATTCTCGGCATTTCAGTGATGCATAATCTACGACACTTGTCCTCTTATTTGACCTGCAAATCTAAGATAAAGTAATGTGAAGTTAATATGCTCCTTTAACTCATTTTACCTAGAGGTAATATATAATGATTAATTCAGCACACTTTTTGTTTTACGCATGAAAAAGTGCCTACATTGTGTAACAGGTCCACAAAGTGATGAGTTGCGAATCGACGCGCAGTGGAGTGCGGCAATCTCTCGAGATGGCCAATGCACTTTGTGGGCGAGTTACACACCAAATTTTTCCACTTGAAAAATAAGGCAAGGTTAAAAATTCCCCACTCTACCTCACAAACACCCTAAGTACAGGTACATCATTTAAATTTCAGATCAGGAGTAATTAAAAATAAAAGAAACCGCTCCACTTGCAATTATGGCGTTTTCACATGGAGATCGTATTACACGTCGAACAGCTGAATTTTTTTTTAAGGCAATCGACCCACGGCAATTTACTCTAATTTAACCATGCAAAACAAGTTTTTGAAAACTGTATTGTCATTATCAGAAAGGTCTTCAAATTACGGTTTTAAATAAGACAACATTCATTCGCATTTAGTGCCATTTTGCTCAAAAAATCGAAATTTTGTAATGATACTAAAAATACATAGCTCAAATTACTGAATCGGTTTGGCTGAAAGGTACATTAAGTGTGATCAGTTGAAGACCTGAAAGGCCTCCTTTTTGATATCGCCATTAGAAAGGCGATCAAATTCTGGTTCTAAAAATGTATTCACAGTTTCTGCCATTAAAAGGGAGCGGGCTGACAGGATGACATAAAGTGGCAGTTATTGTCAAAAAAGTGGCAAAATATGAACCTCAAAAGGGTCATGTTTTCAAATACCTATAATGCGTGATGTGCGATGGATTTGTCAGAAAATTGCGAAATTAGTGACAGACGAGAAGCATACATTTTCTTCTGTTGAATTGGCTTACTATCTACACAGAAATCAAAGATCCACGCGATGGGGAGGTTCCAGCCGCTAATTCTGCTGCATTTTTATGTACTCCCAAGTTTTGTTCTGGAGCTTACTCTCAGCGATCACTGTAGATGCAACTTGCTTTTTTTTGATGCGACACCCGGTATATTCTTGCACGGATCGATAGTGAATTTTCTTCTTATTTCATCGATATAGGGTAGTTGATACCTGGGGTTGATAGTTTTCGAGAAAAACAATTAAAGGACCTCGCACAAATCTTATGGCCTGTGGCTTTCTGTTAAAAAGTCTTGAAAATAATT
The DNA here is from genome assembly GCA_963924575.1 of Pycnomerus fuliginosus. Classification (NCBI taxonomy): domain Eukaryota; kingdom Metazoa; phylum Arthropoda; class Insecta; order Coleoptera; family Zopheridae; genus Pycnomerus; species Pycnomerus fuliginosus. Next base: position 14,097,902 of record OZ004617.1, on the reverse strand, counting down.
TTTGACAGAAATCTACCGAACACCGTATTTGAAGAAATTTCAAATTTCAACCATTAAATTTCACCCCCTTTGTTAGATCTATTCTGCCTTGATATGTTGAGTAGTTTTTGAGTTCTCGTATTTTTGTGTTTCTGCATGTTAGGGGTTGTAGCGCCTATAATATAAGGGTGGTTTTTCTCAAAATATGAATGACGCTTTTTTTGCATCATTAATGGAAAGCTATCGAATGTCTCCAATTTCGACCAATACTTATTAAGCGGAATTTCGAGTTGCAACCCCTAATTTCCTCCCATATTGCTACGGCACTAAAATCAGGGAGTACTTATTTATGTATAAAGCGAGGTATAAAGGGAGTAAAAAAAAATTTGATATTACATATTACAAAACTAAGTAGACTGATAATTTAATTAATTTGCTCCACATTTTTGACATTAAAGAAAATTACAAAAAAATGAGCAGCTACGGAAGCTGCTGGAACCTCCCCACTTGGTGAATAATCCAGTCCTATCACCAAAATCAAGTAAATTTGACTAATTCCTATACCTGCTTAAGCTTTCCACGAAACATAAGGCGTTTTCTGTGATTTTTCTAATTTTTTTTATCTTTTGCCAAAAGGGCAACAAGCTTGAATACATTTTTGAAAACAAAATTCGAAGACTTTTCATGTGCTGAAGAGAAAATGGGAGTTTATTATTCAAAAAAAATGTAATAATTATGCCAAAATGGCACTACTTGCCGTTCGCCAATTGCCACTAAAATTAAATCAGCTCTTCGGTGGTTAACAGTAGGTATCTCTAGCTACCAAATTTCAGCTAAATCGCTCCAGTTGTTTGGGCTGCAGCCTGTTATTTATGCCAAAAACACGCTAAGTGTGAATACATTTTTAAACACAGAATTTCAAGACCTTTCACGTGCTGATAAAAAAGGCACTTGGCGTCTGCGGATTTACAACAAAATTAACTGGGCTCACCAGAAGGGCAATGCTAACCTCCATACCAAATTTCATTAAAATCCGTTCGGTAGTTTCCGAGCAATCGTGCTATACATACGTATACGCACACACATTTTTTAAAAACTAGGTGTTATCTCAATTTCGAATTTTTGAGTGATTGCAGTAACCTCCCATTTTTAAATTGGTTGTGGGGAGGTTAATAAATATACGTAGAGGTTGTTAGGTTTTGGAGAATAATCTTAAGAAATACGTTCTTTTTATGATATTATGTTATCGCAACAAAGATTCTTCAGTAGGTAACTGAGCTCAGGAACTCAGGTTGAAATCTAACATGGCGTGTAAAAACAAAGCGCTTATTATTTCAGAATTGAATTCAGTAGAAATAACAGTAAAAACGGGTAAAGTGAATTAATTATAAATAGAATCTTACCTTGTCATCCTTGCAAATACCAAATTCCACACTCGATCCCTCGCACCCCCGATCTGTGTTTAACGGCGGCGGATTGTTACATTGCCGCCTCTTCATCTGAAATCCCTTCGACTTTTCAATACATCCGGACGAACATTTACCTTCTTTCCAAGCACCCCAACCCCCGGGAACCACTTTAACTGGCCTAGGGGGCGCTTTATTAACACACTCTCCTCCATAACAATACTAAAATGAAAATTACCGAATTTTACATTTTTGAAAAAGATAAAGCGATTTTACATTTCTATTGCCACAAAGTGTTCCGTCTAGGGCTGGTCCAGCAAAATAATACCCACTTCTGTGGGGCGTCTTACACTGCAAACTATAACAAATTGTTGACAGATCCTGACTGGGTGAGATGGCCGCATCACGGTCCCTCAACAAGATTTCACATTGCTTTTTGGCGGTGTAAGACTGTCCTGGAGAGTCCAAAAAACGGGAATGATCGAGGTGCTTGGGAGATTGGCCACCATCTTGGAGACATTTGGCCCAACTACGATTTAATGCTAATAAAGGAATGCTAAGAGAAGGAGTTTACCCCAATTTTGACATAACTTCCGCGCTACAAGTGGACCATTGGGTTTCACCATTGGTGCCGCGGGAAGGTGACATCACGTATCCTTCTTTTGGGCAACTGTTACCCACGCTATCGTGATGCATGCCGAGGCTAAAGAATCAGTTTAACGATTTATCAGAAAAACAATAAAGAATTACTTGTGACCCACTTCGTGGGCTAGAATGTAGACACTGGTGAAGCCTGCACTGGGGTAGGGTTTTCCAAAGACATTGGTAGTACCCAGTTCTGCTATAACGCATGCATACTTGTCCAAGCAAACGCCCCCCACTGTGGCTAATCCCATGGTAACTCCGCTTTTTCTTCCATTTTCATAGGCAAAAAAATCTAAACTGTTGAAAATTTCGGTTGGAAAAAAACAACGACTAATAAACATATCTACCCAGATACATAAAGCGCCATATCCCAATGTTCTGGGTTTGAATCCCCCTCCGGATTAATACTGCTCTGATAAGCACAGAAAGAATCTAAAAGTTTTGAGCGTTCACCCTGATAATGCGGCATGCTTAAGGGTTGATTTTTCATAATATCCAGACGAACCAAAACTAGCTCCAAATTACTCCCTAAGCTAGGGTGATGATAGAGAGCCTGCACCTAAGCAAATCCACAATAGTCAGCGGGCTAGCGACAAATTTTTTACATGATTTGCTCCTCTGAATAACTTTACTAATTATGATAACATTTATTATGAGGAAAATTAATCAGGGCGTCTTCCAGCCCTTCAAACTTGTTAAAAAATAGAGGTCGTTTCTGGCATTTGCCCCCATCTGCCTTTTGTTTCAACATGTTTACTAGGGCATAGAATTAATGAAAACACCCGAGACAGACGTGCCCATCGCTGCGTTAAAGAATAATTTACATTTTTTTGGCTGAAAATGATATATGGAAGTATAGAGGGTGGTGAATTTTTCGTTGCCCACCATTGGGAACTCGGAAACCCTAAGAGATCCAAGTAGGTTAAATTAGAGAAAAGTTGCGCTTTTTAAGGTGATTAAGAATATGTAAAGAATTCCCCGATATCTTGATTCGTTCCTCAGTTATCGCGAAAAAACTAAAAATCGCGATTATAAAGAAACATTTATGACTTTCTAACGATGGGCGGTATTCGAATGAAACTTGGAACTTCTATATTTTTGACAGTTGTCAATTAAATGGCATTGACAGAAATTTTCTAGGCCATCCAAATTTTGAGCAACGACAGTCAAATTTTGTCTTTCTTATAGCCACCATATTGGTGATTTTAGCACCACCGGATGCACCCAGAAAACAGTTTTTCAAAAATGTAATCAATACATGCACTTCTTTGAAAAAATATGTCAAAGTTTGAGTCACACCACGCCAAGGCGTATTTATTACCGTTGCAATTGTTTTTCATCTAAGTTTAGGCTCATTTTACAAATTATTCATAGCAATTTTCAAAACTTGACGATCTGTCAAAAAGGTCCATGTTGGATACATTTTTGGAAAGCTATAATTTTTCTGTAAAAAAATGCAGCAGAGAAGCGGCTGGAACCTCCCCATCGCGTGGATCTTTGTATTCTGTGTAAATGGTAGTCAATTCAACAGAATTTTTTTTGTGCTTATCATCTGTGACTATAATTTCGCAATTTTCTGACAAATACCGACATCACTTCGGACATCACCCATCACATTTGACAATATGTTCCTTTTAAGGTTAACAGTTTGCCACCCTTTTGACAATAACTGATACTTTATGTCATCCTCTGTCAGCCTGCTCCCTTTTAATGAAAATGATTTTTTTCTCTATTTTCCACTAAAATGGCAGAAACTTGAATACATTTTTAGAACCAGAATTTGATCGTCTTTCTAATGGCGACGTAAAAAAGAGGCCTTGTGTTTAAAATTTAAAGTTGATATGCTTAAATGGCACTTCCTGTGGACCAATTGCTTCCAAAAGCCTTTCAGGTCTTCAACGGGTCACTCAATCTCCATGTAGCAAATTTCAGCCAAATCGATTCACTAATTTGGGCTATAATGTATTTTTAGTGTTATTACAAAATTTCGATTTTTTAACCCAAAGAGCACTAAATGCGAACGAATTTTGTCTTATTTAAAACCAGAATTTGAAGACCTTTCTGATGGTGACAATAAATCTTTCAAAAACTTGTTTTGGATGGTTAAATGAGTGAATAATTTTACAGTTGGAAATTGGTGTGCCAAAACGGCACTTTCCGTGGGCCGATTGAATCCAAAGTTTGTTCAGCTCTTCGACGTGCAATACAATCTCCATGTGCAAAATTTCAGCCAAATCGGTTCAGGGGCTTGGGATGTACCGCGATTTGAAAGTCCGATAAAAATCAATTTTTTTTTAATTTTTGGTCAAAAGGGCACTGAGAGTGAATACATTTTTAGAGGCAGAATTTGAAGGCCTTTCCTATAGTGACGTGAAAAATGGGGGTTTGCATTTAAAATTTAAAAGTTGATGGTCCAAAATGGCATTTCTAGTTGCACGATTGGCTCCAAAAGCTTTTCAGACCTAAGTTGGGCTATGAGATGCCTACGCACCAAATTTCAGGCAAATCGGTCTAGTAGTTTTGGCTGTGGCGTGTTTACAAACGTACGCACGTACGTACGTACGTACGTACGCACATACACACAGACACATTTTTAAAACCACTTTTTTGGGTTCCTGAGACCTCGAAACGTGAAGATCTGGTGCTATCTCAAATTCGAAAATTTTAGTGATTGCAGTAACCTCCCTTTTTTTATAAGTGGTGAAGTGGATTGGGGAGGTTAAAAAGAGCTGATTGTTGTTGCTCAAAATCTAGAAGGCTTGGAAAATTGCTGTCAATGCTGTTGAGTTGACAACTGTCAAAAATATAAAAGTTCCAAGTTTCATTTAATTTACCAACAATCGTTAGAAAGATATGAATTTTTCTTTAAAATCGTTATTTTCTATTTTTCCGGGATAACTCAGGTACGAATCAAGATAAAGGAGACAACTTTACAGATTCTCAATCACCTTGAAAAAAACAACTTTTTTCTCATTTAAGCTACTCTCCTTGATGTCGTGCGCGCTGATTTTACAGAGGCAGACGATTATTTTATGCATTAATATGCACCCGACGAGAAATTTGAAGCAAAATGGCAGTCGACAATCACAGGAAACCTAAGCTTTATTAAATTAAGAGGTTTTTGATACCTATTTGACATCTCACGCGCTATTTACGATTTTCATTTGTGTTACTTATCGCGCATGTATGCCGTTATGATTCATAACGGCACTGTTCTTTATTCGTTTCTATGGAAACTAAACCCGAGCATGATTCCTGAATTTTCTGGTTTATATTAACTAAAACTATAATATACCTATCGTTAGTATGGTGGAGCAAATCATATATCAAAATTGTCGGTATAGTCCGCTGTCTATAATCAGTTAAAAACTTACCCCATTCATATAAGCCAGTAACATGTCCTGGAGCTTCCTATCGTCGTAGTTCATATATGGGGCAAAAATTTTATAAGCGGGTTCATCAAAAAACATCGCAAGCTCCAAAGTCATCGCTCCAACGGGTCGAGTGCTTGCTCTCAGAAACTCCGAGTCAAAAATGTTGGCGTTTTCATCAAATATGACGGGAAAGACGTCGTTATAGAAAGAATCGGACAAGAAATTGGCTCGTTTTACAATGTGGGGGATCAAATCATCAGTTAGCGATTCTAGAAGGGGTTCCCGAAGGCGGATCATCGACTGAAGTCTTTGCGTCAAAGGATGCAGTTCAAGTGTTGAATTGTTAAAAAACAGCAATCCTTGCTAAAAATTGCTTTTCAGGAAACAGTTTAAAAGTTGATGGTGGTTACCATCATCTTCGGTTCGCAGATGCTGATGGCAGCTGTTAGAGATTCGTCTCTGTGGATATAATGGCAGTTTTGGGGGGTTGGCGATAAGGCGGATGGTAGTAAACCGTTCTCATCGTGAATGTAGACTTTGAGATCGGGTGAGATAATGCGGTCGTTTTTTTGAAGTTTCAGGCTGATGGGTCTGGAAAAAACAGTAGGTATACCTATTTATGTGCACGTCAGCCTAATTTCTAAAAACTCATACCCGTTGAAAATGAAGGACTAGTTAATTTTAGGAGTTAAACTTTTGGTATATCCAGTGGAAATAGAGATAACGCGGGTGTCTTAAAAAACCGACTAAATATTTTTGGCAATAACTCGGCCAATTCTTATCCGTTTTTCATGAAAATAGTCTTAAATTAAAGCTAAAGAATCAGGCTTCCAAACTCTTCAGGAATGTTCGCTGCCGTACTACCCTTGGTGATACTTGTTTTACAAGGCTCATTTTAGGTGCGTAGGGATTAGTCCCACACAACAATTATTGGATGTTACGGGTGGCGCACCTAGAAAAAATGTTCGGAGGGGGGACAACAAGAAAAAGGTAGCACCCCCGCGAAGAACAAATTTAGGGGGTGCGAATATTTTTACCCCCTCTTCCAAATATGCACAATGTCAGAGTGTGGGGCTTCCAAGACTAGACTTGCAATTTTCGCCCTTACAAAACTTTCTGTAGGCATCTATAAGCTTATTTATATAGATATAAAGTAATATAAACTCCCCGTAGCGTAGTATTCTTGTAGAATACATAGAGAGTGTCCGAAGGAAAATTTTTCACCAACACTCTCCTTTTAAAATTTCAAATATGCCCGTAATTTCTGTCAAAAAATTTTTTATTGAGGATTTGATGGGTTGTTTCTCAACGGATTTGGAATCTACGATTTTTTCTGACTCAGAAACATGCATATTACTTGACCGGAAGTGCAGTCACGGCCACCCTAGATTTTCAAAAACATCGAAAATTTAAAATCTAGGGTGTCCGTGACTTCGCTTTCATTAAAAAAAATTGAATCGATTTGTCCGAGGATTTTTGTACGAAATTGTGGGAAAAAATTTAAGCACTGTATTGTATAATAATACTTAGTAAATGATCCGTTTTTCAAAACTCCCGCGACTACCAACGAGAATCTCGAAATACTCCGATTTGCCGTATTCGCGGAAAATTTTAAAAACAGATAATTAAATTTCATTTATAAACCAACGGCGGGAAATAATTTGCTCAATATTTTTTTATGGGTAGAGGCTATCGATAGGAACCTTCCTAAAGCTTGAAATCTTAAAATTTCCGAATTAATTAGGGAAACAGGAAAAAAATCTAATCGAATTTCCCTACGAATTGTTGCAATAAGGATATAGGCATCCTCTAATAATCTCTAATACATACTACTACCGATATTTGACGTTAATAATGGTATTTCTTGAAAACAAACTTATTTGTTACCTATCAAAGGCAGAAAAAGAATACTCAAAGGCTTCCTCCTCATCTTCTTGAATAGGCAAATAAACAACTTCATATTCTGGCAAAGAACTTTTATCATTTGTTTGAAAATAGTAAGCCAGTTCAGGCTCAGTCATATAATCGTGAAGAGCCTCAATGGCAAAGCCTTCACTAACAACCACTTTACTCAACAAATATAAGAACAAAACACCCACAAACATTTTTTTGACTGCCAAATACCAATCTCATTCTTCATTTATATTAACATCTGTGTTTACAGTGTGACACATCCATGCTGGTATACAACACCCAGGGTGCAAATTTTTAAATAAATTTAGATATTGTAATTAAAAGTCAAGAACGATGAACCTGGTGCAGGTGTTCACCAGCATATGTCCTTTATCTGAAACACTCCAGGAAGTGGAATAATAAAGTTGGCAATAAATTATGCAAAATATATTTTTAAGATCCTCCACCACAAGACTACAAAGTAAGCTTTACAAGACCGGTTTGGGTTTAGGAGTTACTTTCTCATTCCAGATTGTAATACCATCACAAGCACAAATTGTTTTAGGATTTTCAAACAATCCAGCTGAACGAGCGATGATCCCACACACAAGTTTGTCATCGCCCTCACGCAGCACTAAGGACCTCCCAATCACTTCAGACAGTTTTAAAGAATCATTTTCAATCCGAAATGCTGCTCTTCCATTGATTTCCGACGACACAACTCCTAAATCTCCACTAGGGGCATAGACATCACCAACACTGCTGCAACCTTCAGAAAGGTCTCCGCATTCGTGAATTGACAATCGATGCTCTTTTTTAGGTTTCAACCCATCGATTGTGCCATCAATTAGACAGGAATTAGGGGTAACCTGCACAAATCTCACAACTCCCTGCACACTAGGCTTGCCCATTTCTAGAATTGCAACACCTGCCGAACTACCGGCATAGCCTCTTACAACAACTTTTCTGCCAGTCGATTCAAGCTTTTTCTGCACTTCTAAAGTCGGAAGGGTGGTTTCGACAACAACAGAACCCGTTTCAAGACTTACATCTACACTTTTAACCCCCGGTTCATCCTTCAAACTGTTTCTCACAGCTTCCACGCAGGAGTTGCATGTCATTTGCACCGCAAATTCTATTTTTGTAGCCGACATTGCGCTCTACGAGAATTATGCGAATTACATGACTAAACACAAAACACAATTATCAGATTTTACAAAACTATTGAACTTTGAGTCTTTGACAGTGATGACACAAATATGACAGAAAGACAAACAAACAGGTTGTAGGGATTTTCTATTCTTGTTGTTAGTCACGGTTGCCTGGTGCTCTGGTCAAAGTTCTGTTTTGTGATTGGCCCGGAACCTCATAGTGCTGTCAAAAACGTCAAAGTGACGTAAGTGACAGCTGTCTAATGTACTGTCATCAAACGAACTTCGGCGTAGTTATAATTTTCAATTTTTAATTCTAAGGCCTTTTAACAATGGAACAAGACGAAATCGTGTTAGAGGACGGCGAGGTAATGTATCCTAATAAATCTCAACAGACCCCTATAATTATTACCTTCAGCTCTCCGATGCTTCGGATACATATACTCCCTTGGAGCGTCCGCTAAATTACGCCGCCTCTCAGCCAAACGCTCGCTTTCCAGTGCCCCAAGAATCTGAAAGTGAAACAGAAGTTCAATCAACTGATTCTGATAGTGATTCCGACAACAGCAACAGAAACAGGAAAAAATCAAAGAAACCAAAAATCAAATTGAAACCGAAACTTCAGCTGAACCCCAAACGGAAGAAGTATGATATTTGGAGCACTAGGGTGCAAGAAGATGTTCTTGCAGAGACGTTAAACAGCTGTGATGTTAGTAAGAAAGACAGGTCAAGGGATGTGGAATCATATGATTATTTAGGCCGTACGCAAAACAGCTATGATGTAACTAAAAAAGATAAGGAGGTGGGTTTTTTAGGCCGTCATCACTTTATGGATGTAAGGACGAGTAATAAACGCACAAGAGACGATAGGAGGAATTTTAATCTCAAGTCCAGGGGCCGCTCTAAGAGTCAAGAGAAAGTCAAGAGCACACCGAGGGATATTTTAGAACTTAATGTAACGCCAGATAGCAGTATGGAAGATATTGCAAGAGAAATGGCTAATAAGTTGTATGAGGAGAAGGAGGACCTTATTTGTGAGTGTTGAACTTTCTTAAATTGTTATAAATGTTCTTTTTAATTTGCAGTGAGAGTTCTCGGTGCAGTTGGAAGTGAAAAGTGCTTTAGTTTATTTAAGGAAACTAAAAAAATTGAAGGAGAGGGTGGAATGCTGATTTTGGTAAATGATGGTACACAGGGTGGTTCATTTTTCAATGCTCACCATTGGGATCTGTTAAGGGTAAAAGATATGGGGTCGTTAAATTAGAGAAAAGTTGCGCTGTTTCTTGGCGATTAAGGATCTAAAGAGAATTCCCCCATATCTTGATTCGTTCCAGAGTTATCACAAAAAATCTGAAAATTGCCATTTTAAAGAAAAATTCGTATCTTTGTTATGATTGCTACTATTTGAATTTTGAATGAAATTTGGAACTTTTACATTTTTGACAGCTGCCAATCTAATGATATTGGCAGAATTTTTTTAACTCTTCTAGATTTTAAGCAATGACAGTAAACTTTTCTGTTTCTTATGGGCGCCATATTGAATTTGAACGTGGCCGGATACGCAGAAAAATTAGCTTTTCAGGACGTTTTTGAAAAAATGTGAAAGCATGAGTCACGACTCACGACTCCAGGACATATTTTATTACTGTTGAATTCAATTGTTTTCACGTCATAAGAGATTACGGGAGTCGACGTGCTTTTTTGCAATTGTTTTTCATCTAAGTTTAGGCTGATTTTACAAATTATTCATACCAATTTTCAAATTCTGACATCTGTCCAAAAAGTGCATGTTGACTACATTTTTGAAAAGCCAATTTTTGGGTATTTGATAGTGTCAAAATTCAATATAGCGGCCACTAGAGTCAAAAGTTGACTGTCATTATTCAAACTCTAGAAGGCCTAGAAAATTTCTGTCAATGCCATTCACTTGACAGCTGCCAAAAATATAAAATCTCCAAGTTTCATTTAAATTATATCGATCGTTAGAAAGATATATTTTTTTTTAATTGGCAATTTATCAGATTTTTTGTGATAACTCAGGAACGAATCAAAATATCGAGGAATTCACTTCAGATTCTTAATCAACAAGAAATAGCGCAACTTTTCTCCAATCACTCTCCATCTCTTATGGTTTTCAAGACATTGATGGTGAGCATTGAAAAACTAACCACCTTCTATGTATGTAAAATAAGTTTACAATAATTTTTTAGAACCAGACTAGGCGGAGGACACCTGGTGGAGTATTTCTTTTCTTAGTAAGACATGACGATGAGATAACCCCAGAACAGAAAGACAGTATATTTTTAGACGAAAAGGAGAAACAAAAGACCAAGATGAGGAACAAACAAAAGAAAAAAATGATGAAAATGAAAGATCAAAGAGGTAATAATTGCAAAATTGAATAATGCTAATGAGATTTTCACAGAGGCTTCACAAAAAAAGTTGCTGCCAGACTTATTGACTCGAGCTGAATTATTAGCAAATGAAAGCAATCGAGAAAGAAAACAGACTGAAGATACGGATGTCATAAATCCACCACCTACCCCAGAAACAGACTGTCATGAAAATAGTGGAGATGGCATGGATGGACCAATCTTCCCCCATGTTAACGGAGTAGAATCTGATGAGAAGCGGAAGGTTGAAAGTTACGATGATGATTTTCTTGACCTAGGCTGTTCAAATGATATGGATTTATTTTAAGTTAAAAACTCATGATTACCATTAATCTTATCCTCATGGAAAATCTAACATCTGAAATAAAACAGTTGTTAATAGTGACTTTATTTCAACCAACATACCATTTGAGGGAGAATAGCTTCAGCGTGGTCGAGAGTCACAGTTGAATTATTTTCTAGCTTTGCTTGTCTAGCAGCCCTAACTGAGCTCTCGACTACCAAAGTTTTCAAAAGTTCGTTCATCAATTCGGTGGTGTCTTCATTAATCTTCACTTTCTGTTTCTTAAATTGAGATTTAATTGCTTCTTTCATTACATCCTGTAGATAATTTTTGTACTTAATGAGTAAAGTTTGGAGTTTTCTTACACTTTTGAAATTGGTGCTAATTTTTGAGGTAAAGGATTCCTTTTGTGCACTAGACCCATCACTTAGGTCCATTATCTAATCCAGGTCAAAATCAGTGGTAAAAATGAAATTACAATTAAAACTATTGACAAGTCTTTAAAAAAAAAATGGGGTTATGTATGTTTATACTTTATATTTGACAGGCTTGACCTTCAAAAATACTGGTTTAAAATCTTATGCCGCTTTCGTGCCGCAGCTGTACTGTGCAGTGCAGCGGCACATGGCCGTCTCTAGTTCCAGGCCATGTCCTTAACCATTTGGCAACGCAGCTGGAGGAGATTTAGCGTCAGTTTGACAAATTGTCATAGATTGTCATTGAAGTGAAACATTTGCAAAAATTACCAAAAATAATCGTATTTTTATCAATTTCGAATGATTAAGGAATTGAAATTCAATAATTTGAGAAAGCCTGTAAGTTGTGCCCTGTAAGTAAGTTTAAAATGACAAAAATTCTGCTTCTAGGTCCAGAGAAAGACATTTTTTGCAAAACTCTTTTCAAATTTTATTGAGATTAAAGCTTGGGTTATTTCTAAGCATCTGGGTCTCAAACAACTCCCTTGGAAGCAACTGCGAGTCCTCCATGTTTTAGTGCCGACGTATAATGTGGAAACACTTTAGTTTTTGACCCAGAAAAAGAAATTTTTTACAAAATCCTTTTCAACACAAAGCAAATTCAATCGAGATTGCAGCTTGCATGATTTCTAAGCATCTGATGGGCCTTAAACAATTACCTTTGAAGGAACTGCTAGTCCTCGACGTTTTATAATTCAGAGATGATTGAAACCGATTGAAACTTGACATTTACGCAGAATTATTTGTTTATTGAGAATATACGTAGTTTGTATAGAAATAAACACAATATAATGTTGAATTTTAATTTTTGAACGCTTGGGCGCCTTATTAGAGTTTAGCAAAGTCTTACGGTTCTATTCGAGCAACATAAAGTTTGACTGAGGAATAGATTTTACAACTGCACAAAAGAATAATGATTAGGTATCAATTTCAATTGATAATCTTCGTTTAGCAGTTTAATTGCGGCAGAGTAGGTACGATATTGTGTCAACTTTACACAAAATTCTACAGATGAAAATGGTCCAATTATTCCTGCCTTTTACCATCAGTGCAACGATGAAATAAGTCTTGTCTTAAATCTTAAATGTGGTTTATCCATCCAATCAGGTTTTTTAAACTTCCTACTGATAAAAGCTCAATTCCAGTGTGTTTAATTCAACCACGGCGAAATCTTTTTTTGCAAAACCCTCTTGTACGCCGCATAGTATTTAAATGGGTCTGTAATCAAAGTTTATCACTATAAATTTACTAAATACCACGCATATCTTACATACTTTCTTCAAAATATTCATTTTCAGTACGTTAATCATTTGAAATTGGTAAAGATTACACTATTTTTGGTCTTTTTTCGCAAAAGTTTCACTTTAATGACAATCAATGACAATCAGAGACAATTTGTCAAATTGACGGTAAATCTCCTCTCGCCACGATGCCAAATGGTTAGGACATGGCCTGGAACTAGAGACGGCCATGAGCGGCAGCAGTCTGTCGGAGTAGAGTAGTCAGCAGTAACTAAAAGCTGATTTTTAGCGTTGCAGCGTATTCGTTCTTGGTTTTGAACCGTTTTGTCGATAACGTCATTAAAATAAACTGCCGTAAAAATAAAATGTTTTGAAACCGAATTGACAGGTGATCAGCTGTGGCTAAAAGTTAGGTTATGTTGATAATAAATAGTTCTGCAATTTTCAATCCATTTAAATTTTGGGATAATTTTAAACAATTTTTTCAATTTGGACCTTCCAACTGCTTTTTCACAATATTCATAGATACTCTGCACATATCCTTGCTTTCCAACATACCAGAATATCTTTATTGTTATAGCAGTAATTATTAGATCAATAACCTTGAAAAATTTCAGCTGTATACATCAACAGTTAAAATTATATCAAATTGTACCTGAATCGTGATGTTAACCACAAAAAGCAGCGTCAAAAACTGCTCCTTTGCCCCCACTCGCTTCCCACCCTTCAAATACGTTTCAAACCGTCCCACATTGGGACAATAAACAAATCTAGAGGGTCAAAATCCAAAAAAACAATTTACGAATTACTATTCGCTAACCCTCTAGAATCCATGTAAACGAACTAAAATAAGTGCCTGCATGATAAGTATCACATCAAAGGTCCATTGCATTTCTGATTTAATCGAACGTCAAAACGTTGTTAGCTGTCGCATTTGTGTGTAATTTGAATGGGTTGTTTTAAATGGACTTCTGTCACAAGTTTTGTTCACGTCTGTACATCGCATAATATTTTTTTCTGAGACTACATAGTCTGAACTTAGGATTACATTGGCTGTAAGTATAGTTTTATCTGCGGTAACTTGCGGCTTTCACAATGCGCCACTATTTATCGTCCTCAAATTGTATATAGACGATCTGGAATAAAGGGTGCATTATAAAAGCTCGCAAGTTCACAGTCTCAGAAAACAAAATGCGATAATACACAAACGCGAACAAAATTTGTGGCAGTTCATTAAAAAGAAAACTATTCAAATTACATAGGAAATGTGGCAGCAAACAACATTTTGACATTTGATAAAATCAAAAATGCAAAGGATCTTTAATGTGATACTTTTCAAACATTTATTTAGGTTCGTTTACATGGATTCTAGAGGGTTAGCGAATAGTAATTTGAGAATTGTGTTTTTAAAATTTGACCTGCTAGATTTGTTAGTTGACCCACTGTGCGTCTTCTGCAGGACGCTTCAAAACTTATTCGCGAAGACATCATTAATGCAAGGCTAAAATGGCTGGTTTTGAAACGATCGCTTAGGTTGATCCAAACTCGACGCCCAGAACATTTTCCTTGGAAACGGTTTTACATACTTTCAAAATTTTCTTGCCATGTTGTAGCTGTCAATGTAGGCTTTAAGCGAACAGGGTGTTGAAAGTTTTAATGTCGCACTATTGCGATCTCCGAAGCTATAAGAGATAGAAGGTCGGTTAGATTAGATAAAAGTTGCTCCTTTTTAAGGTGATCACGAATCTGTAAAGAATTCTTCGATATCTTGATTCGTTCCCGAGTTATTCCGAAAAAACTGAAATTACAATTGACATTCTAAAGAAAAATTCATAGCTCCCTAATAGTTGACTAATCATCCAGGCAAATTAATGCGGAAAATCGATTAATCTTAACCCTTGGTAATGAAAGACAAAAGAAACAAGCTGTAAAAGGTGATATGTCGTCCATATCGTTTAATTACGGAATCAAAATGGAAGTAAGTCACATACAAATTTCATCTGATTGTACTACCAATTACCCTTCATGGAGGCATGTCACATATAAAATACTTAGCCAATTACTTTGCAAACAATTATTTGTTTTAGTAATGAAACCTAATACACAACCAAAAATATGTACACGAAATCTGTAAAATTAAAAAATCCTTAATCAATAAACTTATTTACAGTTTGAATTTACAACAAAATAAATGCTGTCCGGCAGCGGTATAATACTTGAAATTTTACAATATTATGTTCTCATGATGATATCACAGCTTACTATCAATATAATCCTGGAAAAATAATTACAAGACAGAGGTTTCGGAGCAGTTCAGAGGAGCACGCGTCGCGGGAGGGTTCGTTCAAGTTTTCGATGTATATTCCAGCCTCTGGCGGAGGGGTTTCATGTACATCCACTGGTCTTCATTTTGTTTCGTGAACAACTGAAACAACAATTATTTAGATCAGAATAATCTTCATTCTGTCTGCCTCAAACATTATACAGGGTGATTCACAGTTTCAGCTGCAGCGTGATCACAGACAGACGTTTTTTCAAAAACCACTTTTTTGGGTTCCCAGGACCCTGAAACGTAAAGATTTCATGTTTTTGGCGATTAGATATTTTTGAATTTTCCGATCGATTCCAGTAACTGCTTCGCGCGGCGTAGGAGTTAAAAATCGTGATGAAACTACCACTTTTTAACTCCTACGCTTCGCGAAGCAAGTTAATAAAATCTAATCGCCAAAAACATCAAATCTTTACGTTTCAGGGTCCTGGGAATTCGAAAAAGTGGTTTTTGAAAAATGTCTGTGTGTCTGTCTGTGATCACGCTGCAGCTCAAACTACTGAACGTATCGAGATGAAATTTGGCACACATATTCAGAGGGTTATTTGTAAGTAATGATTAGAATTTGGGCCACATCGGTTCACGGAAAGTGCCTTTTTGGCACATCAACTTTAAAAATCAAATAAAATAAATAATACAACTGATTTGTTATTATCACTGTATAGACCAATGAAAACTACATTGAGGCGGAACTAATGACGTCAGATGTTCGAAACGACAGAAATGTGTTTCACTTCACACTGTGACAGATCGAAGATGTGAATAAAAATGGCGACTGCGCTTACCCTGGTCTGCCACTCGACGCAATTATCCTTCCGCTCCTTGGCCTCATTCCTCTGTTTTTGTTCCAGGACCTGCTTCGCGCTCGTGGCCTTATCGATATCATTAAACTTTAGTCCTGCTGTGACTTCCTTCCATAGTTTTCTAGATTCATTATCGTCCTGTTCCCTGATAGGC
Organism: Pycnomerus fuliginosus; assembly: GCA_963924575.1. Lineage (NCBI taxonomy): Eukaryota > Metazoa > Arthropoda > Insecta > Coleoptera > Zopheridae > Pycnomerus > Pycnomerus fuliginosus. The sequence continues at coordinate 14,081,775 of OZ004617.1, read as the reverse complement.
TTAACTTGTTTCTTAACTATCGGCAAGGAATTTACGTCGATGAATTTCTCCGCTCCTTCCTTCGTTGAACAGACAAAAAAAAATCAATAGGGATAAAAAATTACGATATTCCCACCTTATCGTGCCATTTTGCCTCCATGATGCCATTCCACTCCCCCGCGATCGATAAAAACGGCTTTCGTTCTTCCGGTCCAAACACTTCAGCCGTAACTTTGTGCTTCTTATTGCCGTAGAACGGTTTTGTGAGAAATTCGATATTGCAATAGTAGCCGGTCTTTTGACAAGTGATGGTGACTGGACCCCCAAGTTCGATCCATGGAACCGTCAAAATAGATCGACCGTAGCCGTTGGGAAACGTCACGACGTAGTCCTCGTCGTAGTCCAAAACGGAAACTGTACCCTGTCCTATGTTGTGAACGCACACACTTAGCCCTAAGAACTTGGATTTTGTGTATACGTGCGCATTGAAACTTATACGTTTATTGTAGTGTTCAGCGTAGAAGGCCGATACTGAAAGAAACAAATAATTATAAAAATAATTGTCTTGTAAGGCTCTTAAGACTTGCAAGGAAAGTTTAGACACGAAACCGACACAGGGTATCCCTCGACGAGCATCAGTTAGCCGTATCTGGAGAACCGTTTCTAGCATCGTCTTGAAAACTTGTACACAGGGGTTCAATTAATTTTGAATCGACGTAAAATATTTTCATCAATGGCGCACTTCCGGTTATACCGGAAATAGGTACTAACTTCCTTATTTTAAATGGAACACCTGTATATTATGATATTTTTAGATTCTACGTTTCATTCTAGGTCAACTTTTACTAAGAATTGCTATGCCAAAAATCAACCATTTTTGAGAAAATCAAGAATTTCGCTGTTTTATGCCAAGTGCAGGGCTAACTTCAAAAAGCTGTAACATCTTTACAGTATGAAATGAGAAAACGATATTAATTTGGCATGGTGTATCCACCCCTGGACTCAAATTGGGTCAAATACATACAGGCTGTTCTCTGCAAATTTTTAAACATCATCGACTTCATTGTTCAAAATGGAATGCCCCAACTATTTTGTGGCACATCGATGCAGAATTTAATTGTCTATTATTTTAGTCTACATGTTTGCCATATTTAAATAAACAGTATTTGGAATTTGACAAAATTTTTGACCAAATGAACTTCTTAAAAACCCTAAAAGGCAAACCGTCGCTTCACAATTAGTAATTTTAGATTTACAGTTTTTATTTTTTATAAGAAAAAACTTATGCTTTTTTCAAAAAATAAAATTTCAGCGGGATAGAGTAATTATTAATTCTGCACTAATATCAATAGCGAGCTACTCTTCAAATTAAAATTGGAAGTTTTAAAAGGTAGCGTTTTGACAGAATTGCTAGATTTTAACAGAGATTTTAATGAGCATTTTAAGATCAGATGCCTGGAATTTGGAAATTCTTGATTTTCAGATAATTTTAAAAACAGAAATTTTCTATAAATTTCATCACCATTAGACCCAGGAGACTAAAATTCACCAGAAATTGAGGTAATCCAAAATCCGATTTCTTGAGTTGAATCGAGAGTTGAATCCTCCTTTAAACCAATTACGACGGGGTGATGGATTAAAATATAGCATTGAGCAGTCTGCAGAAATAATTGATCAAAAAAAATTTTTTTATTCAATAATTGAGGGCCTTTACCTATATTAATCCATCATCACGTCGAAAATTGTTTAAAAGCTAAAAAGGGCCCAAAAACTTCGGCGCGCAATGCAAATCATATGCGTTATTTAACCGTCATCTTTTTGACAACGAAGCCACGGAAAACAGCAACTAACACTCCAATTCGGTTTTTATTAGATCTCACGGTATTATGCCTGATAGTTGATCGGTTATAACGTGTGATCAAAAAATGACTTACTGGGCGGATGATGGGAGACCTGTTCTGCAATAAAAGACAGTTCATCCTTTTTACACCAAGGCACGGGGCCGTCCTGTACCGGATCGTCGTCGATACTGTCAGGAAATTCCCAATGGCATCTAAATACCTCCCCTAAAATGGGGTTGTACGGTTTCTTCGCCACGGAACTTTTTCCGCCTGCGTGGTACGACGAAAGATACCACCTCAACACTTGTACCATCCTCTCCCTGGGATCCTTCAATTCAGCTATCCTGGAAGGGACAACAAAAAATGCCAACCTATATTGTTTTTCAAAGAATTCAATACCTTACGAAAATATCGGGATGTGCGAAATAATCGGCGTACATCTCTAACAGCGACCGCCTTTCTAAGATGAATGTGGGAAGGACGACCTTTGTTAGGTCCATCCCGATTTTCACTTGACTTAGGAGATGGCGGATAACCGAGCCGTGGCTTTCCATTTCCACGTCGTTTTCGTCCTCGTCTTCGTATAACGCTGAAAACGGGGAAAAACGTACAATACTTTTTAATACATGTATTATAAATTCAAACTTATTTTACACGCCGGTAGGCCATGAAAATCTGGCGATATCGTGACAGTAAGATAGTTGCAGTAAAATATCCCTGGCATCTATTGATGAATTTAAGTTTTAGGTTAAAGTTCTTGTCAAAAAAAGATTTTTTTCTGTTACAAAGGGAAGGAACGCCACACCAAATCCACGCAAATCAAAGACAGACTTACCCCAATTGGATTTTATTAAAGTAACTGGAACATCATAGCTCTTCTACCTCAGCGTAATGTATTCAACTGACATCTCTAGCGTGGCAGATTAAAAAATTTTCTCCCGGCGGTTTGGCAAATAAGTACTGCCAATAGAGAAAAAAAGTTTCATGGCCTACTGGCGTGAGGAATAAACTTGAATACAATTTTTTTTATTCAGGGTGTTTTCTAACCGCGTGTAAGCTTTTTAACCTCAGATTGCCCATCGAAAATGGTGACGATTGGCACAACATTTCTTAGGTCGAAATCGTCTCCTAAAGAAGTTACAGAACTTCAAAGGTGAGCCATCGGCAGCATGTTTTCTTAATTATCTCAGAAACGTATCAACGGGTTTGAATGAAATTTGGACGAAGCTAGTATCCAATGAATATACATCTACTCTGTGAATTTCGTTGGATTATGACCTCGGGATCCCCAGAAAACGGAGGCACCTTTGACACTTTTCTTCCGGAAAATGTTTGAAGGTCACGCGTTTTAAAAATGGTGATGTCCGTTAGAAAAGGCAATTCAAACTGCAACTTTTACTATACTTGCTATTTTTTGATTTAATGAGTGGTTTTAGAGATATTCGTTCCTGAGGTAACTGGAAAATTTTTCAAAGTCACGCATTTTAAAAATAGTGCTGTCGTTGTAAAGAGCAGCTTAAACTGCAACTTTTACTATTCTCGGTATTTTTTTATTTAATGAGTTATTTTAGAGATAGCCAAATAAGAAAAACTACTCCCTATGGTAAACCCCTAACTTCTTTAGGAGACAACTTCGACCTAAAAAATTTTGTGCCGATCGTTACCATTTTCGATGGGCAATCTGAGGTTAAAAAATTTACAAGCGGTTAGAAAACACCCTGTATAGTGTGTCTCATTTTAATTGGAACCACCCAAATATTTCGGGTAATATTGAGCAAATTAAATTCGCTTTTTTTACATGTAGAGCTTCAAAATTTGCATCTGTGTGATGCTTCACCTTTTTTTTATCCCGAAATCTTAGCCCACTGCGATCAATTAAAGAGGACAAAAACAGCGAAATCGTATTATAGGCATTTTTTTATCGAAAAATTTTATTAACAAAAGTTGCTCAGGATAACCCGAAATGGGTAAGTGCGGAGTTTCAGGCCAAAATAAAAATGTTGAATTTCTGGAGGAAAAAATAAAAAATATCGAAAACTTCATTATTTTTACAACAAAAGGGCTGCTGTGTAATTAAAAACAATTGAAATGAGTGTTTGACAGTTGCTGTTAGCTATTGCTGGGCAAAATTTAACAATAGCAGAAAAAGTTGGAATTATTATTTATTAGCTTATAATTTCAACTTTTTCTGCGATTGCTAAATTTTGCCCAGCTATAGCTAACAACAAATGTCAAACAAACCTAATTCAATTGTTTTTTTATTACACAGCATCCCTTTTGTTGGCAAAATATTGTCACATAGTGGAGTCTTTGTGCTTATTCAACAATAAATGTGTCATCGCTTCCTTCGAGGTACATCACGTACAACTCGAGAGTCGGTGGCCTGCCAAGCCACTGGCCGGTTGTGCGTGGGGTATCTCCCCTTAGGGTAAGTACTCTGCCCTTTTGTTCATAATGATTTGCCAATAATTATTTGTTCCTTTTGAACTTTTGCCATTCCTCCCTTGAATTAATTAAACCGTTTTGATTTTTATCTCGTCTTTTGAGGATGGTCCTCTCAGCCCTCTCCCATTTTCCCCCATAGGGCTAGATGCGACAATATTGAAGTTTTCGATATTTATGATTTTTTCCTACAGAAATTCAATATTTTTACTTTGGCCCGAAAGTTCGGATTTACCCATTGGGAGTCATCCTGAGCAACTTTTCTTAATAAACTTTTTGGGTAAAAAAATGCCTAATACCATTTTGCTATTTTTGGCTTCTTTAATTAATCGCAGTGGGCTGAGATTTCGGGATAACAAAAAGGTGAAGTATTGCACAGATGCAGACACTGGAGCTATACATGTGCAAAAAAAGAGCGAGTTGATTTGCTCAATATTAACCGAAAGATCTGATCTACAAATTCTCTGAACTGTCCGCTGTATAATACAGACTTACAATTCGCTGCGAAAGGCTTTATAGGTTTAGATTCTAGTGAATCTGTATATAGGCACACTTTTCTACTTTTTTTACCACTAACGAGTGGTCGTAAAAACCTGTCCTCGAAAATGGCAACGTTGCACAAAATCTGGTAAACCTTGTATGTAAAAAAACACCAGATTTTGCGCAACGTTACTACTTCAGCGGACAATAATTTACGACCACCCTTTATCATTTATTTACATCTGCATAACTTACCATCATAATCCAGGCTTTCACCGGCGGTCGAAACATGGCTATCCTGTCTTAACGTGGTAACTTTAACATTGTTCGTGATGATCGTGGGCCTACTGGGAATGGGTACACTACTTTGCGGTTCCGCCTCAAAAGACCTCAGGCTACTGAAAATAACAGCACACATGTAACAAACTTCAAATTGACATTTTTATTAATCGAATGACAACGTCAACAATTCATAGTTATGTCGTGGTAGTGCAATTATTACCTTCTCCTCCTAAAATTGAGTCTATTACTCAAAATCCTAATCATTCTAGAAGCACAGGTTGTTCCTTTAATTCACTTACAGTTCGTTGTGCGTTACTCTTTACAAATATTAAGGCTACGTTTTTTCGTTAATAAAAATTGAAAACACCGGACGAAAATTCAAACACAAGCTCAGTCTTCTATTAGAAAATCAATAAACCTGGCATCGATTTGGAGCAACTGCAGGCTTCGCCCCCATTAATTTCTTATTGTCGCGAATAAATCTTTCGAAAACACTGTTTTGTTTATCACATGGATTGGTGTTCGGAGGGTTTGATGGGAGCGGACGACATATTATGCGAGTCAGTTTTGGGGGTTAGGGACGCCTTCGAGAGGACGTCGGCGTCGGGGTTTTAGGGAGTGTGCGTCGCGATTTGGACACGCCGGTCACGCAGCATTGGGATTTTCAGCGCGAGCAACATTAAAGTGTGATGGAGATGGAGATCTCAAGGGCGCGAGACCTGAATAACGCATTTTTCAACACTACATAATAATTGACCTCAATTCTATTTTTCTGTCCACATTTAAAATGTGAGTGTTTTTTTTAAGAATTAATTACGTTATTTTTGTGCTAATAGTAGTTTGATTATGACTTTATTTCAATTTCTTTGCAGGATTACAGGTGGCCCGAAATTAGGCCGCAGTTCAATTTTACCAGCGCGTTCTAAAAACAACTCGAAGGTTTGGCTGTTTTGTGTCAAAGTTTCGAAAATTCTACTTACTTCTAAGAAAATGTCATCATTATCATTCTAGGACTTTGTTATACTTCTTTTCAGAAATTATTTGAAATCAGTTTCGTTTTCGAACAAGATTCCATTCGGTACAGTAGAGAAGTTTAGAGTTGAATTTGTTCGAAAGTGGTCGAGAAAATGATGATTCCTATCGAAGTGAGACAAAAGTATCATTTTTCCACAGAGAAGTCCAAAGATTCATTTTACACTAAGTAAATTCGCAAAAAACAAGAGACAAAAAAGTTGGGGTAGAATAGAGAATTGTATACAGCGCCCCCACCCTCAGAAAAACTGGATTCATATTAGATCTAAAAGCGGCGAATAGAAGAAATAATTTATAATATATTTTTTAAATTTCAGCTACGGACTCCTAATATGAAATGAAAAGGTGAAAAACTCCCGCCCCCCAAGTTTAAGCTTCATCCTTTATTTACGGAAAACTTACCTCCAAACTTTAGGGCAGTTTTATCTTACACGCGTCCGAAAATCAACATACGGTGTCTTACGAATATGGAACAGTATTGGTATCTCTGGACTTAAGCGAGATATAGTTATAAGATTTGGCTTTTACAGAAATTGACGCATCTGGAATCTATTAAAATTATTGACGATTATGGAACACTTCCGGTTATACCTGAAGTCGGGTCCAACCTTGAGATTTTAAATAGCAACCCCCGTTTTTCATTTCAGATTCGGATAGAGGAAGGAAAATTAAGCCTAAATCACCTACATGTAAGTCGCTTACACCAGCCGTCTGAGTTTTATTAACATTTTGGCTATAACTTGGGTATAACTTTTAAAACACAGGCAATAAAAAGAAGAATGACACATCGTTGTAAAGTAGAAAGACTGTTCTACGTTATGCATGCCAAAAAGTTCTAAGAAAGTTGATCCAAACTTGATTTATAGAAATTGCAATACTGTAAATTAGTAAATTTGAAACCCGAATAATTTTTTTTTCTTAACTGGCACCTACAAGTTTTTCTTCATGGATGGGTGCAGGATTGCATCCCCTTTTCAACGGTACCCATAAAGTGCCAAAAAAAGAAACGATTAAAATCGCTCTTTTTTCCATAAGAAAAAAACGTCAATCAATAAATCCGAGCGCCTTTACACTACTAGGGCATCTAAATTTCAGATTTCTATCTATTGTACAGGTTTTTTTTTATTATTGTCCCACTTTTAAATGGGCATATCTCCTTTATTACTTGAGCTATTCGCCTGAAATAAAAACAGGATGGTAGACCGTATTCCCAAGTTTTGTTCTGGAACTTATTCTCAGCGATCACCGTCGGATCTTAAGCGCAGTGGATGCAACTTGGTTTTTTTAATGGGACACCTGTTATATTCTTGCACGGATGGATAGTGAATTTTCTTCTGATTTCATTGTTATAGGGTAGTTGATATCTGAGGTTGAATAACCAATTACTTACAAAAACAGAGGGAGATAACAGCTACGCGAGTTAAACTTGAAGATTAGCCAAATTTACTTTTAATAAGAAAGTTTATTGATGAACAGATCCCGAAGGAATTACAAAATCAATAACTTATTGACGTGGTGAGTTAAAGATTACCTGCCGCCCTGCCGGACTTACAAATACTCGATTCTAGCTAAGGAGGACGCCACACATGGGAACTGTGGCAAACGAGCCAATGAGGAGAGCTGAAATACAATGAAAAAACTAATATTTTTGGTGACGTGATTGGATAAATATAATGAAAAAACCGGAAAAAACTAATATTTTTGGTGACGTGATTGGACGCTTCCAAAAAAATATTCTTGTGTGACGTCACAAAATTAATTTAAGTCGCGAATAACTGAATAATAATCATAATGCATTGATACAATATACAGGGTGTCCCGGAATTATGCTACAATATTTTACCAGTACGTTCTACGATCAAAATTAGGGCTAAAAGTTTGGTAAACATTTTTCGAAAAATCCAGCCTAAAGGAGCTAGGGCCCCTCAAAGGGGGTAAAAAAAATTGTTAATTCTTCAATTTCTGAGGAATGGCTTACGATAGAGCCACGAGGTTTTGAACTTTGTCGTAGATTTTTATGCTGAACAAGACTAATGTAATGGTTTTTGGCAAAAGCTTCAGGGACGTGCGTGAGTGGAGGAGTCGCGGACATTTTTGTATCGAACTTTTTTGTACGACACCTTGGGTCAATTCTGAGCCCAAATTTGAATTTCCTGTACTTACATTTTTATATAAAAAAGGTGCTCTAGTTGAAACTCCATAGCTCAAGCCGTTTTCGGGGAAAATCGATTTGAAAGTTCAATTTCGTGGTATAAAAGTGGGAACTGAGGCACTCAAAATACCTAAAATTATCAGATGCTGCGTGATCAGCAAAAAACAAAGAAGTTTTACCTACTTGCGTCTCATATGCTTGAAATTCGAAAGAAAAGCACAAGAAAATGGATTTTCCATACTGTATCCCATCAATTTTGCACATTTTCGGCGTGGAAAAAGAACTTCAAATCGATTTTCCTCAAAAACGGCCCGAGCTATCGAGTTTCAACTAGAGCACCTTTTTTACGTAAAATTGTACAAGGGATTCAAATTTGTGTTTACAATTGACCCAAGATGTCGTACAAGGAAGTTCGATAAAAAATGTCCGCGGCCCTTCCACTCACGCACGTCCCTGAAATTTTTGTCAAAAACCATTACATTAGTCTTGTTCAGCACAAAAATCTCCGACAAAGTTCAAAATTTCGTGACCCTATCGCAAGTTGTTCCTCGGAAATTGAAGAAATAACAATTTTTTTTACTCCCTTTGAGGGGCCCTAGCTCCCTTAGGATGGCTTTTTCGAAAAATGTTTACTAAACTTTCAGTCATAATTTTGATCGTAGAACGACCTGGTAAAATCTTGCAGCCTAATTACGGGACAGCCTTTATCAGGTGTTTCATCCCAGGCGCCGCATATGGAAATAACAGGGGAAAAGTAATTTTATTTTCAGTTTGTTCATGGAACTGGTTCCGCCCAAATCCGAGTAATTCGGTCAATAGGCCTCAGTGTCTTCTATGTATGAAAACGGGAGGACTGTTTGAAAATCGGGAGTCGCATAGAGAAAATAACACGGGAAAAGTTATTTTATTTTCAGTTCAGCATTAGATTGTTTTTCTTATATGAAGCCAAGCAAATGGTTTATAAATGGATTATTTATAAACCCGACTACATGAAGATTGCCAAGACCATTTAAATGTACAAGAAAGGTGAACCAAACAACTACCGACCTATCCTATATCCAGCTATGCCGAAAATCCTAGAATCCTAGAACACTGGTTAGAGATAATCGATTGAAGCAATTGAAGATAAGAGTATTTGCCAAGTAGAAAAATTACGTGTGGAGTTCCGCAAGGATCTATACTTGGTCTTCTGCTTTTCTTGATGTACATTTATATTTATTTATAGTTTATTTATATGAAATACTTTTGGTTAGTTTAGAACTTGACGCAGTTCTGAGAACACATCTTTCTTGCAAAAGTTGCTAAAGTCATTACACAGTCAAACCATCAGTTATTGAAAAAAAAATCTGGAGTGTAACTCGTTCACAAAGTATCATTGCCTTGCCTTGATGTAATAGTTGTTTATAACCCAAAGCGTGAAAGTGATGTTCTACGCGGCGAAGGAAAATACATATAAATTGCCATTTCCTGAGACGCGTAAAACCACTTTCTCGTTGTGGTTTATACAACATTTTTCTTCCTACACCAGTTGAAAATTTGAAAACCCAAGTGACAGATCAAGAAGATCTAGACGTCAAGTCCTACAATTTTTTGGCAAAATCGCGCGTGCTTTCTTCTGTCATACGCCATCGTCGTCGCTATATTGTCCATTTTACACGCCTAGTCGTTAGTATAATTTTTACACGGCTAGCCGTGAGAAGCGGTCCTTTCACAGCTCTTCTGAATACCGAAAATCTCATTTTTAGTTAGTGTAGGAAGAAAAAATAACTAAAGCAGAATCATTTTCTAATTGACATAGGGGCAGTATAAGTCTGTTGTTTTGTTAAACGGGCCTCTATGAATGTCAAAATTTATGCCAGCGCAGCGTTAAAAAGCAAAAACTATGGCGATCATTACAATGCTCCTATCCAACCTCAATTGACAGGAATTCTGACGTACTTAACTGAAAACCCGTTACACCACAACAGAAAAAAGTCTAACTCACACTGCCCCTGTGTCCGTTAGAATATGATTCTATTGTTCTACATCATATGCAGTGCTCTAATTCGAATATTAGTTCGGCAGTTTTTCTCCCTTGCAAAGCTTTTGAAACATTAATTACTCTAATAAACGTTTATTGTACAAAGCGAGTCTGTGAAAGTTCATTACAAGTTATATGACTTTATTGGTGATGTGGGAATTCTAACAGTTGACAAATTATTCCAGAAATGGCAAAATTAATAAAATTCTTAGAGCACGTACTCGGGCTATTCTTTTGTTAAAGTGCTATTTTCACCTATCACAACACAGAAAAACGAGACGAGCACACGCCCATTGTTTCAGTTTAAATGAAGTTTTCACTATTGCTAGAAGGTGAATCACTTTTCCAAGGTCCACAAAGGAAAGCTGCCGCTCCAGAGTTACAGTACCGTTTTCCACGATTATTAACGACTATAATAATTTAAGGACCTCATGTTTCTTGTTTGACTTTTAAAGTATCTCGGTTTATTAAAGCGAACCAATAAACACTAATTAAAAAACGCTTCAATTTGACAAGAAAGGGGTTAAACTGGCTCCCAGGACCTCGGCAAATGAGAATGATCCATGTCACGTTGTTCTCTTTAACTTAATGAGGAAATTAAAGAGACTCTGACGAGTGTCGGTTAACTCTACACCCGATAATAAATCTCAATTTCCTCCGACAAATTAATGAGATCGCATCAACGCAGCAAAACAACTATTTTACTTGGACATGTTACAAAAATTTCTAGTCACTGAAGGATCGTTTAGCACTCACGTGGGCGTCGGCAGCTGACTTCCTGGCTGATAGGGGGCATCGTTGGCGTCGAAGAAGTCATCTTCACCTTCGGAACTCGAATACGACATTGCAGGTACTACTAGACTCGTCGTAAGTGGATGGAGGACATTTACGCTGACTGTTGTGTATATAATTTAGTGACTCATACAAAATACAAACACGCTTACCTAAATTTCTGCTGTGCCTTCTTGCGTTTTCCACGCATTCCGCCCCTAACTCTATACCCTGTTGCACCTCTTCCCCGGGAATCCCGGAAGGTTCTATTGCAACGTTTATTGTTTAGTGAAAATTTTACGCGATAAAATCGTACCTGCATTCGTGGCATTAATACTGGAAGGACCCGGCCTGCTTGGATAAATACCATTGATGGGATGTGCAGTGTTCTGTGAATTTTACAACGGCTTTTATCACTCAATCGGAATCATGTAAATAATCAATTACCTTGGCGATTTGCAGCAGCACTATCGAATGTTTTATGCTATCGAGCATTGCCTGTAAAACAATTGAATTAAACCTAATTGGGCCCAAATTGCTGATTAACCTACATTTGCATGCTCCAGGATCATCTGACACTTCACTTTTTCTTCACCGTCGCTCATACTGTCTATCCGTTCTTCTAGTTTCTGTGGAAAAAAAAACGAATTTCAGATTTTACTGAGGGTCTTGCAAAATCAGTTACGCAACTACGCCAAATATGTAAATTAGTTAAGGTTCTTGACTGTAATGTATTCAAAATACGGCGTATACAACTAACGCGAAGTTGTAAACATCTAGAAGTGCTTGGATGATTTATCAACAATAAATTCTTGTTAGTAATGTTAAGGTAGGAAACGTCGTTGTTTCTTCAAACTTATATAGGGGTAATTGCGATTTAATTTAGCTTAACCTGCTTGACCGTTTACCTGTTTACCGTTTACCGTTGACCAGTTTATTTTTAATATTTCGAAAACGGCGCAATCTGCGATATTGCAATTTGTCACATCAACTTAGGCGTCTTATGTGCAAGCTTTTGTTAAAATTTATGAAGGAGAACATTCAATTACCGACACCTGCAATTGGTATTTTTAATGCAAAACCTAGACAAGGAGTTCATGAAACATTATTCAATGCGATTTAGAAGTAAAATTTAAATTTAAAAAAAGTTCCTATGAACATGTTGTGTCCGATATCGCCTCCTAACTCCGAAGGGAGCTAAGTTTGCATAGGCGACTTTGTGATCCAAAAATTACAAGACTCGCATCATGCAAAAGTACACATTTTTGTTTATTGTGCGAAATCGATGGATTATTTTGAAATTTTGCCAGAGCAATAAAAGTTTTCTTTAGTAAATAATGTTTCAGGAACCCCTTATGTAGGTTTTGCATTGAAAATACCAATTGCAGATGTCGGTAACTGAATGTTTTCCTTCACAAATTTTACACATAAAACACCCTTAAGGACCTAAGTTGATGTGCCCAATATTAAGCCGTTTCCTAAATATGAAAAATAAATTGGCCTCCTCCTATGGGAGGCGATATCGGACATATGTTCATAGCAACTAATTTTTATGTAAGGAACCCACGGTAAGAGTTTTGCTACATGTTTCGCGAACACCCTGTATACCGTCATGTTAGGAAATAGGAATCCAAACTTTAAAGGTTTGTAACGTAATGTGTGATGATGACATAATTATTATGAATGTAGAAATAAACATTATACAGGGTGTCTCAGAACGCTCGCACCAAATTCTAATGGAGTATTCAGGATTAAATTCTGAGTCGATCCGTTTCTGAAAATTTCCAGGTTTCAATAGTTCTCGAGTTATAAGAGACTTAAGAGGATCAATCAGATTTCAGCTCTGAATTTCTTCATAAGGTAATTTAATGTTAGATGCACTGTCTCCTAGGTAACAAGATACAACAATATAAATTTTCAATGGTAGCATCTTGTTACCTAGGAAATAGTGCATCTAACATTAAATTACCTTATGAAGCAATTCAAAGCTGAAATCTGATTGGTCTTTTTAAATCTCTTATATCTATTGGAGCCTGGAAATTTTCAAAAACACTGATCGACTCAGAATTTACTCCTGAATACTCCATTACAATTTGGTGCGAGCGTTCTGAAACACCCTGTATATTGCTCAACTATTAAACGCTAAATTTTGTGGACGGGCTTCAATTTATTAATGCATTTTGTATTTCTGCACTTTTAACTGCCGTTAAAAATTGGCGTGTTGATTACGGGTATATTTTTAACTTCTTCACGTGTGCTCATGAATTTCTCAAAACACATAGAAAATCGCTCGGAAAATCGAAATGGCAAAAACATCAACATTTTTGGTTTTAGGGTTCTAGACCTCAAAATGAAGTGTTTTTGGTCACGCCGCAGTCCAAACAACTGAAGATATCGAGATGATATTTGGCACGCACATTCACTGGACACTTTATAGGTGCTCTGATTAGAGTTTGTGCCAAATAAGCAGAAGGCCTTTTATGCCTTGAAAGCGGCGCGGGTATTAAGTGTATCAAACTTCTTCTGCTGTCGGTTCGTGAATAAAGAAAATAAAAAATTATAATATCGAGATACAAATTTTGAACCAATTTCTCTATATTAAGAATAGTCGAAGATTGGTCACAATCAAGCTCATTTTAGCATCAAAATCTGTGCTATAACGTCAAAACAAAGTTAGTTATTTAAATGAATGAAAATTCAGAACAATAACATTCGAATCTTGCAGGTACTATGAAAGATTTTTCCCCCAGCCGGTCAAAAAAGTGGGCGTTGCTCACCTCATTTGAGGTAGCAAAGTGCGTTATTTTCCCCTAGGTAGGAAAAGTAAATGGTTTATGGTAACACTGTACTGACAAGTGAATATTTAAAGAAAATTTACAAAAATGACACCTGGTTGATAGTTTTAAAACAAACAATTATTACAATTTTTATTTTTAATGATTTGTAATTATCTTGAAAGCGCTAAATTACGCCCCAATGGCACTGGCTGGGCTGGTGAAAAAAATTGTATTCATACCTTAGTAATAAAGTGCTCTTGTAGCCCTTACGCAATTGTAAACCTCGCCTACGGCTTGTTTTGTAAACTTTGCCCGCGGTCTACAAGAGAGAAGAATTGAAATGGTGTCGAGAAAATAAAAGAAATTTGAAAAAAGCAAAGACAGATAAATTGACAGTTGAATTTCAGCGTTCGCAAAAGAAGCGCACTTTTTCTCTGTGTAAACGTACGGTAGGCGCCATATAGACGTATAAATCTGGATATAATGTTATGGACCGATTTAGCCCAAAATCGCTTCATCACCTACAAGGTGCTCACTGGACCGTGTGTGTGCGTAAAATTTCATCTCAATATCTACAGTAGTTTCATATGTGGCCTGTCTTTGGTGATTTTTTTGCCAAATGGCATTAAGTTAGAATCGCTAAATAAGGTTGGGAAGATAAGTTGAATTAAAAAACTTTTTTATAAAAAATTCTTTAGAACTTCCTTCCCAAGAAGATTGTAGATTTCTTGTATTTTTTTTTGGTTTTAATACGAGTAAGTTTATATATTTTTCATGTACTTTTAAATTCATTCGATTTTCTTTACAGAACTCTGATGATGTGGCAGTGGCCCTAAAACGTTAGTTCAATATATTTTTAATAAATTTAGTGGAGAAATCGTACACCTGCTCCTCTTCCCAACTTATTATGGAACTCCACCAACCCGCTCACCTGGATAACTTACTATTTTTAATTAGATTACCGCTGATGGTGCATCATTCTTTACGATAGGTTTGTTAATAATCGTGCTATAATTCGGTCCGGTTTTTAAAACACACACGGTATTGTAAATATACAGGTTGGTCCGTTTTTCACTGCTCACGTTGCACTATTTCTTGATGATTAGGAATCTGAGGAGAACTTTCCGATATCTTGGTTCGTTGCGGGAAATTCCGAAAAATCTGAAATTTGCGATTTTATTAATAAACTACATTTAAATTTTTCACAGCTGTCAATAGAATGACATCGACAGAAATTTTCTAGGCCCTCTAGATTTTGAGCAACAAAAGTTTACTTTTCTTCTTAATTTATTCAAAAATGTAATCAACATGGATTTGATCATTTATAGAATTTGGAGTTTATGAAAAAAAAATACAAAAAAGGACATCAACTTTTTGAATCCCTTTTGACGTGGAAAACAATTGATTTCTAAATAGTAATAAAACAGATTTTGAAGTCGTGCCTCAAACTTTGACATGCTTTTTAAAAAAGGTTCATGTAGCTTACATTTTTGAAAAGTTAATTTTGTGTGTCCAACGGTGCTAAAGTAACTAAATTAACTAAGATAACCCAGGAACGAATTAAGATATCGAAGAACTCTCTTCAGATTCTTAATTGGCAAGAAATAGTACAACTTTTCTCTAATTTAACCGACTCCGCGTCTCTTACCGTTTAGGTTTACGAGATGGCAATGGTGAGCAGTGCATAAGGAACCAGGGTGTCCCAACAAAAATTTTCCGCTTAATATCTCGAAAACGAAACGAAATAAGAAAAATTCCTTTCCTAGATATTCGAGCCGGAAAGTTTTCGATGGGACAGCCTGTATGTAAAGCTGCACGCGGTTCCGGTTAAGATAATGAGTTTACTCTACAATCTGAATAATCCATTGACAAACAAGAGGCGCGATTTTGCATACAATAGAAATGGTCGTGACGTTAGACATTATACAGCGATATCACTCACTTTGGTCTGTTCTATCATTAGCTGCAAGTAGGCATCTGCCTCGGACACTTTATTATCAAAATCCTGGATGCTGGGCGGAGGTCGGTGCATATCCCACGCCGTCTGCGATAACAAAAGAACGCATCAACAAAATCGCATCAACGAAAGCCGATTGCCACTTACACGACTCCCATGCCTGAAAATCGTATCTTCCAAAGCACGCACCCACTTTTCCCGCTCTTCGGCGTCGCGAGCCTGGAAATGGAAGGTTTTGTGGTCGACCGTGATGGTGAATGTGCTGTCGTCTTCGTCGTCGATGCCGATGACAGCACCTCGCAGCCGAACGCAACCTCTTCTGGCCCCTCTCATCATCTTTTCTTTCGACTGAAATTATATTCTAAAATCAAATTGCGCTCGTGGACGATTTAGTTCATTATAAAATAACTATGCATTTGCATTTGAATTGTTAAATCGATGTGACAATAACTTGTCGCCTTGTAGGTACATCGCCTTGCACCTTTTCTTTAATTTTATTCATTTCCTTACTTTCTCAGGGATTAAATCGATTCCTGTTAAAATTGGAAAGAGAACATGAATACTTTATCAAATAATAAAAGACGTTCGATACGATAATTAATTCAGCTGAGGAAGCTCCTTTGACCCCCAATATTGTATAAATCGAATTTGCAAGAACTTTAAGTGACGCATTTCATTAACATCAAATGAACAAATAAAACCCATAATGAAGACAATGCTCCGCTCAAATCGCGCAAAATTGTAGAGAAACTTGTACCTATAGTCAGAAAAGTAGTATTTCAGTGCAAAATGGAATATATAGTCCAAAAATATAACTACATTAACAGCGATCTTGCAGGTAAGTCCTTGGAATGAAGTCAGTCGAATTGAAAAATTACCTTACAGACCTTAGGACAAAAGACTGGTTTATATATCGAACCCCATGGCCAGCGTTGACTCTCATCACATCCTATGTCGTCCTCGTCAAATATATACTGCCAAAATTTATGGAAAATCGAAGACCGTACAGCCTTAAGACCATCATTTTTTATTACAACATCTATCAAATAGCAGCCTGTGCGGCGCTAACGTATTATGTGTGTGATTGCTGAGAAAACGCCAAAAAGTATTGCAATTTTTTGCAGGTCGCGATTTCAGGGTGGACAACATACTTTTCTTGGGGTTGTCAACCAGTGGATTATTCAGATAACCCATTGGCAAACCGAATGGTGCAATGTTTTTGGTATGCCAATCTGTTAAAAGCTTCGGAGATGTTAGAAACCATCTTCTTCATTCTGAGAAAAAAATACAACCAAGTGACAAACCTACACGTGTACCATCACGCCTCCACGTTCATGGTCGTATGGCTGGGCGGAAAATGGGTTCCAGGTTAGTGAAATGAGTGACCAGGGTGTATACAGAATTTTCTGGACAAAATTCCCTGATTTTTCCAGGTTTTCCAGACTGTGTTGCAAAATTTTCCAATACCTACAATCTGCTGCGTTAATTCTTAATTTTCCACTGAAAGTGAGAATTTCTAGTTTATTTAACGATATTAATTTTGGATATAATACGAAAAATAATCAAATTTGATTGAGATCCTTCGTTTTTGTTTTAAATTTTATTAAGTATTCCACTTCAAAAAGCAATTTAAAAAAATTGATGACGTATGTGCTAGCGATCTCACCACAATTTCTTGGTGTAAGAACACAGATGACAAATAGATGACAGTTCTGTCACTTGTTTCCATTACAAAATTAGATTTAACATTGACAAAATTAAAACAAGAATGAAATGGACAGGTTGGCTCGTACTGTTCTTGAGGACGTAGCTCATACGTCATCAAAATTAATATTACGTTTTATGGCCTTAGTACTGGTCATATTCGAAAATGCAAAAACACGTCAGAGCTCATTTGAAAAGATCTTTCAGAAAGATATTGATGATTGATTGATTGACCGTACTTATAAAAAATTCCAGAAAAACACTGAAAATCCCTGATTTTTCCATGACTTTTTCAGTCCATAGAAATTCCCTGACAATTCCAGGTTTTCCAGATGCATATACACCCTGGTGACAAAGATTAGAGTTAGAGAGGTTCTAAAGATTTCTCAGACACACCAGACCACAACATTTTAGATCTACACCTTTTCCAGGTGTAGAATACGACAAAAATGTAGTTCAGATTGATCAATTGAAATTCAGAAAGCGTCAAATGTAGTTCAGATTAGTCAAATGGTAATGGATTTCAGAATGCGTCAATTGAAATTTCAGAATAGTCAAATGAATTTCAGAATAGTACGTCAATTGTAGTTCAGAATCCGTCAATTGTAGTTCAGAAAGCCGCAGCAACTGAGTTAATAATGCATTCTGAAATACAAATGATGTTTTCTGAACTACAATTGACGAATAAGGGTTTCCAATTAAAAGAGATGGACAATATGGAGGAAAATTTGACAAAGCCCGGCATGTGAAAGCATAATGCAAAAGTCTGTCATTGTCAAATTTTGCCTCCATATTACGTCACGAAATAGAGAGAGACCTACAAGTTTGGAAACCTTCATTAAGAATTTCAATTGATGTTTTCGGAATATCAATTGACAAATATGAAATTCAATTGACGCATTTTAAAATTAATGTGACTATTCTGAAATACAATGACGCTTTCTGAATTACTACTGGAAAAGGTGTAGAGCGGCCATAGGATTAGTCCAGGTTACTTCTGTCAATGTCATCTTAACCCAAAAAAATAAGATGACACTGATGACAGCTGAACTTAATCAAAGACATTACTGTATTTTCCTCCAGATGTAAAATAATGTGACTATTCTGAAATACAATGACGCTTTCTGAATTTGAACTGACTAATCTGAACTACAACTGACGGATTCTGAAATTCAATTGACGCTTTCTGAACTACTACTGGAAAAGGTGTAGAGCGGCCATAGGATTAGTCCAGGTTACTTCTGTCAATGTCATCTTAACCCAAAAAAATAAGATGACACTGATGACAGCTGAACTTAATCAAAGACATTACTGTATTTTCCTCCAGATGTAAAATTTTCCTGATCAGGCAGTATTCCACAATGGCAAGAGGTTTTTAATTTTGACAGTTAATCCATATTCAACAGGTAGTAGAAATTTCTACGAATTTCTGATTTGGTGATGTCTGGATAATGTGTAACGTGTTGGAAACGCTTAAGCCTATTATGGGCGAATTTTTTACCAATATGTGAAGCTAAACTCAAATAATAATGTGTTCGAACAGGTGGAATGGCCTCCTTCCCAATCTTGCTCAATTCGTTTATTCACATCATCATGTACACATACTATTTAGTGGCGTCACTTGGACCAGAGTGGCAGAAGCGAATTGCACCATTAAAGCCTAAACTAACAATGATCCAAATGGTAAACACGAAGCTATATTTAATCAAGACTTAATAACATTTAATTTAATTTGCAGATACAATTCACCGTACTGATTCTACACTCCATGCAAACTCTATATCCGCAGTGCCCGGTCCCGAGCGTATTATTATTATTTTTTATTCCCAATGTAGTGTTAATATTTAAGTTGTTCTGGGACTTTTACAAAAAGAGTTATTTGGAGAAAAGCAAGCGAAAGTAGACTGAACCGAATTAAACTGTAGGAAATTTAATAAGAGTATTTTATTATGATAGAGTTTAGCATAAAATGTCACTTTTATTAAACGTTGATGGTCGATATTGCAGAGATTTTATGGAGTTTTGCAATATAATCTTAATAATAAAGGAGGTATAAAGCTCACAGTGGGCTTACTGAAAAGATTTGAGAGTAAATCCTAAAAAATTATATTACGGTGACCGTAACGTGTGATCAAACTCTTTAGATTCGACGGTGTGGCAATCGCGCCTATTGTTTCTTCTAACCAATCAGAGCGGCCGCCAGACTTGAGGCACCTGCTATGTTGATATAATTTGGTTTGTCCCCTTTTCAAAGAAATATACAGGGTGAGTCAACAAGGTGACGGCGGTCCATAACTTCTGAACCCTTCCAGATAGGAAATCAATTCAAACGCCATTATGTACAACACCGCCAATTCTACATCCTAAAAATACTTTCAACTATACAGGCTGTCCCAAAACACTTGCAATGCATGGCAACTTCATTTTTTTAAATGGAACACCACCATTTTGATGACATATTCTGGATCACCTATAACATAGCTTTACATCGACATGAGACATTCCATGTTTTAAGGCTCTGTTCTAAAGTAATTAATTCCTTTTGAAAAATTTCGACCATTGCGGGTGCTTCTTAAAAAAAATCCTGAGAACTCAATTTTGTATCTAGAGAGCTGAGATTCGGTACGAACATGAAGGAAGGTCCATTCTATCTATCTAACATGATAACTATCATTATCACTATACAGGGTGTCAAAAATTCTGTGTCAAGTTTGGAAAATTTCAAATATGCAAAACTCCATTTTTTCAAATGGCATCCCCTGCTATTATTGTGCCATGGGGTTGGGATGTTGAATTACTTTATTTTTTATTAAGTATGTCCTATACCTAAAGTCAATACTTCAAAAGATATTCTTTGTCTTAATTATTTTATTGAAGATTATTACGATCTCAATTAAAGAATGCCATGGATTGTATGACAGTTACGATTAACCTTGTTTATTTACATAGTTACCAGACAGTTTGTCACATTTATTGACATACACAACCAGAAAGAATTCATTGACATGGTTTATTGCTTATGGTTGAAATTCATTGTGTATGTCAATAAATGTGACAAACTGTCTGGTAACTATGTAAATAAACAATGTTAATCATAACTGTCATACAGTCCATGGCATGCTTTAATTGAGATCGTAATAATCTTCAATAAAATAAATAAGACAAAGAATATCTTTTGAAGTATTGACTTTAGGTATAGGACATACTTAATAAAAAATAAAGTACTTCAACAGCCGAACCCCATGGCACAATAATAGCAGGGGGTGCCATTTGAAAAAATGGAGTTTTGCATATTTGAAATTTTCCAAACTTGACACAGAATTTTTAACACACTGTATAGTGATCATGATAGTTATCATGTCAGATAGCTTGAATAGACCTTCCTTTATACTCGTACCGAACCTCAGCTCTCTAGATACAAAATTGAGTTCTCAGGAATTTTTTTAAGAAGCACCCGCAATAGTCGAAATTTTTCAAAAAGAATTAATTACTTGAGAACAGAGCCTTAAACCATCGAATGTCTTATGTCGATGTAAAGCTATGTTATAGGTGATCCAGAATATGGCATCAAAATGGTGGTGTTCCATTTAAAAAAATCAAGTTGCCATGCGTTGCAAGTGTTTTGGGACAGCCTGTATAGTTGAAAGTATTTTTAGGAAGTAGAATTGGCGGTGTTGTACATAATGGCGTTTGAATTGATTCCCTATCTGGAAGGGTTCAGAAGTTATGGACCGCCGTCGCCTTGTTGACTCACCCTGTATACTTAAACTTCCTTATGTCGATCCAAGTGATTAGAATGATACCATACCTAGATAAAAGGTCGGAAACCCCCAAAATTTAGAAGAGGGCGTTAGGAAATGGTACATTTTATTTTATTTGACCCCCTCCCCCTTCCAGAAAAATGTACAACACGCCCTTCTTACGATGATAATGATTCAAGTGGAACAAAAGGGTACCCAAAAACATTAGACGACCTTTCAAATTAAGGGGCAACGTTAAAAACTGTCTCGAAAATTGCTTATTTTAATGAATTTGAGCTCCTTCCAGAAAAATGAGCCACACGCGTTTCATACCGACGATAGTCCTAATCGAGTGAAATAGAAACCAAAGTCGTTCATGATGAATTGGGTGAAATTTTGTTCCGCTTGAACGGAGTCCTGTTAAATAAAATATACCATTTGCCAGGTCCTCTTCTAAATTTTATCTATTTACACGATTTCGGTATCATTCTTATACGTATGGGTCGCACTTAGATAGCCATAAAAAGTTTAGGTCTATGTATATTTCTTCGAAAAGGGGTGAAAACTTAAATTAGTATTTGACGTGCCTGTCGGCCGCTATGATAGGCTAGAGGCAATAGGCGCGGTTGCCACATTGCCGAATTTAATGAAATCGCCGGGCGCTGGAGAAGGCGCTAACTTTGGCACACAGTGTTTCATAAAGACAAAATCTTGAGGTCAATTTTTGTCTTGCCTACTTGTCTTGAATTTAAAATCAAGATTGAAAGACACTCTTATTGTGTCGACAAGAGTCTTGGCATTTAATTTCTTGCCTTTTGTTCAAGATTCTTGAAATTTCTTGTTCTTGAATTTTTCGTTGATGGTCGGTGAGATTCGTTGAGAATTGTGTCAAGGTTATGTTTGAATTGGTGCAATGCCCCCCCGTACACCACAATGAAACTTGAAAGGATCCATCAAATAATAATTAAAATATGTGGAGTTTGCGAACCTAGGCAACCAACAGGCAACCTGAAGTTAAGAACAGTCAACAACTCTACGGCTGAGAGGAAACTCCGAACATTTAGGTATTTTGACGTTTCTTATGATGCACGTACAACGCCAACAAACGAAAAACTAGATTCTATATTTGATTCCTTAAAATTTTCTCAAGTCTTCGTTTGACCAGCTCAAGAGAGTCAAGAAAATTCAAGAAATCTTGACTCTTGAGAGTTTTGTTCTTGTATTGTCAAGAATTTTGAATATTCTCTCGTCTTGAATTCACAAAAAAATTAAGGCAAGGTCTTGCCAACTTCTTGATCTCGTCAACCACTACACATACTTGGACGCAGACTGCTGATATTATTACTTAAAACAGCATCTGATAGTAAAGTTATCATACCGCACGGCAAAGAAGGGATACTAGATCGAAAAAGTTTTCGATCCGCTTTATATGACTCAGATAGGATAGGTCTAAAAGTGTTCAATTGGTCTGTTATTGAAACCCACCGCACTAAAAGGAAGCGCTGCACCTATAATGGTTATTTGTTTACCTATGCTAGAAATAATGATTTTGTTGGGCGAGGCTAAAGATTGCGTCAATCAAGAAATTTGCATGAGAAAATACACATCCCTCTGTAGTTTGGCACCAGGTTGGGGAAGTCTTTTAGTTTTTGATATTGAGAGAGGGTGAACTCAGGATTCCCACGAAATTATTAAAATTGTATATTAATCCGAACTAGTTTCGAAGAGATACACTCTTCATCTTCAGTGGACAAAATTTCTTAAGAAAGAAATAATAAAAATTAACAACAAAATGGAAAAAAAAAGTGATTTGCTCATTAACACAATGAGGGAGAGACCTTGACAGAACGGTAAATTTCCAGAATTTCAAAAAAATCCAGCTTGTGTCTGTGGAGAACCCTGGGCCCACGGATCAAATCGAAAGAGTGGCCCGAAACCAGAAGGTGATTGATCAAAGGAGAAGCGGTATTAAAATAATCGGAATCTTTAAATTTTGAAAACAGAGATTTATGTTCTTTTACTCTGACGGCAATCTTCCTCCCTGACTGGCCTGTGTAATTGACTTTACACTGTGCACATTGGAGTTTATAGACTCCAGAGTGATCAAACTGTCGGGTCTTTGTTTCTAACCAAAAAGAAAGAAAAACTGCCCTCAGTCTTGAACGACACTTTGATGTTAAGACTTTTGATAACTTATTTGAAATTGACCCAAAAAGGTCAATGGAATAAAGCGGGAACTAACGTCAGAAACAGAGCCAGGGGTAGAAGACCCCTGGGTGTTTGTGTTCGGAATTAAATGGAAGGAGAGTTTAAACTTGACAAAAATTTTTTAAAATAAAGTGTTGATAAGATGGATGGGAAAATTATTATTGACTGCTATTTGTTTAAGGACATTAAGCTCCTCATCAAAGGATTCAGAACTAAGAGGAATTTTGAATAATCTATGGAACATTGAATTAAAAGCTGCTATCTTGTGGGAATGAATGTGATGAAAAAGAAATAATATTATCCGAAGAAGTGGGTTTTCTGTAAATTTTGAAACTTAAAGGAGGATTCAACTCAAGAAATCGACTTTTGACTTACCGCAGTTTCAGGCCAATTTCAGTCTTCTGAATCTAATGGTCGCATTAAAAGTTTTAGAAAATCTCTATTTTTCGAATAATTTGGAAATCGCTTTAATTATAACATAAATATTCCTCATTGGCAATAACGCTGTGCGCTGTCAACCATTTTTGTAGGTTATGTTTGGATTGGTTTATATTTATCGAAGGTTTTTATGCGTAAATTAAAGGATGAAAATTACTCAGATATGGAGGAAGTCTTTGTTTGCACTCAATACAATGTTGAAATCAAAGTAGGTAATAATAATAATAATCAGTTAATAGTTCTTCTGAAATTTTGACGGCTTCTCGGGCGACAAAAATGTATAAGAGCTTTTCGTTGCAAATTTTATTCTGAACATTTTAGTTCCTACACATTTTTGTCGTTCGATAAACCATTGGGGAGATAATCGTAAAAAAGCAACGCGAATTTGCGGAGAACTATTTACCTCCTTTTATAACCAAGAAGGAGTAAGTATAACGCGTACCAAAACTTTAAAATTGTTTCCCCTATAAAGTCTAATTTGGATGGGTTAGGTCGCAAATGCTTCGCAGCGAACAAAACAACTGTCTGTCAGTATTGATTAGGTCGTTGTGATCATTTTAAGACTAATCCCGATCACATCGGTTCATAAATAATCATGTTATGCGAAAAATAATGTATGACTGCCACTTAAGGCCTTCCGGTATCTACTAAACAAAAAATAGGTCGAAGGCACCGCAGGCTCGGGGATTGTTGACACGTCATTCAGGACCGACAGTAGAGCATATGTACAAATTTTCAACCCTACCTTATTTTTGGGCCGGCTTTGCAGAACACAAAAGCCAACTTTTTGTTGCGCTGGACAAAAAAAATTATTGGATCCGTCTGTATGTTTTGATTTCTCTTGTTGCTATCCTTACGGATTGTAATATTTATTATCCAGATTATTTCTAAGCCGCTGTTTTGTTGATAATTTTATCAACACCTTGCAATATCTGACATCGCAATGTGAAAAAGAAGACAAGTGGGTATCTTATTTCTACACTACGTAACCTATTCATATGTATAAACTTTGGATAAACAAACATGAATGAGGTAACACTTCGGATAACACATAAAATAGTATATTAAAAAACACGTTTCATAAGGCCAATTATTATCGCACGAGGATGTTTGGACAACGAGGGCGAAAAGCCCGAGTTTTACAAAATCCGAGTGAGATAAGAGCCTTATGAAACACGTTTTTTATACAATTTTTTCTATTTCGGATACCCTTAAACTGTTAGAAAAATATTGGTTTTCCATTTTCATAGACAGGTCAATGTTCGTTTGACAGTTGGCGATTGTTGGACACAATCGTTGTCTAGGTTATGATGTAAACAAAAGCCGTGCTCTAATAGAGCACATTAGAGAACGCGTTTGGGTGCCATAAAGTGTTCATTACGAAACCGAAATAGAAAAATATAATTAACGGACTTTCATTAAAAAAGTCATTTGGAGCAGGCGAGTTTTGAACGAATGAAATGCGGCACTAAAAAGACGTGTGCTTTTTTTTAACTGCATCTGACAGACATTTGTGAAAATTTACCCCCTAAAAAAGAGAAATTACCACCCATGTAGTTTCTTCAGTTGTGAATTAGAATTCTGGCCACAGTTGTCAAACAACAGCTCCCTTACAAAAAAACAGTTGAAATATGACAAGTATCAGCGCATACTTTGGAAAAGGAAAACACTGGACATTTTCGGTGGAAAAATGCCTTGAAAAATGTAACTATCACTACACCTTTTCCAGATGTAGTTCAGAAAGCGCAGTTGAATTTCAGAATCCGACAAATGTGTGTAGTTCAGATTAATCAATTGAAATTCAGAAAGCGTCAAATGTAGCTCAGATTAGTCAAATGAATTTCAGAATACGTCAATTGTAGTTCAGAATGCCGAAGCAACTGAATTAATAATGCATTCTGAAATACAAATGATGTTTTCTGAACTACAATTGACGAATTCTGAATTTCAATTGATGTTTTCGGAAAATTAATAATTGACCAATCTGAAATTCAATTGACGCATTCTCAAATTAATGTGACTATTCTGAAATACAATTGAAACTTTCTGAATTTGAACTGACTAATCTTAACTACAACGGATTCTGAAATTCAATTTACGCTTCCTGAACTACATCTGGAACAGGTGTAGAAACACCCCACTACACCGAAAAACAGCTAATGCGTTTCGAACACAAAGTGCTGATTACTTTTTGGCTTTGATAATGAGCACTTTGTATTCAAAACGCGGTTGTAGAAACACCCCACTACACCGAAAAACTTGATTTACACAGCTTAACTCGTTTCGAACACAAAGTGCCCATTATTTTTTGGCTTTGATGATGAGCGCTTTGTGTTCAAAACGCGGTAGCTGTGTAAATCAAGTTTTTGGGTGAAGCAGAGGTGTTCCCATAGGGTATACTCCATATACGCCGTATACTCCAAGGGATATTCTGAACATACAGCGTATACTCTCAATAAATTTATTAAAACTCAGATATTCTCTGTAAGTTTCTCGTGGCATTTCGTAAAACTTGTTGAATGTGTTTTTTTCATGGAAAAATCTAACGTCAAGCCGACTACTATGTACGACTTGGACACTTCTTGTCTACACTCTGCACGATCATATTTAATTAGGATTTACTTGAACAATGTCCAAATGCCGCCTATAAGTTAAAAATTTCTTCCCGACTTTTATCGACCGCGATTAATGTTAATTTCGAGGTAAGTGTATGCATTATTCATTTCATTGAAATGGAATGCATAATTTCAATCCCGCAATATTTTACGTTAAAAAATATGTACCTACTTACCTCTATATTTAGGAGAGAAAACATTTTATCAAAAAAACTGATAGGGGGCTACTTCATGGGGATATTTATGTACCTACTTTCCCAGTGCTTTGCTCATTTTAGACTAAAGGCAGTGAAATGCATAATTTCCAATTAAATCAAATAAAGTTACACCCACCGGACACACCAGCCTTGTTTACAAATTATAGCCCAGGAAAATAGGTACGTCAAAGTGCGTTTGGTTATGTTTGGAAAAAAACTTGACAGATGAGTACTTACGGTATAATAAGTCAATAAACCGGAATTGTCATCTAACACAAACCACCTGTACTGCCACCCTTTCATCACGTTTGTCCATTTGCTTAACGAGCCCTCCATCGTGGACATTTTTCCGAAAGCAACACAACTTTACTACTCACTTGAAACCATTTTGGTTACGAATTTGACGTTTCCCAGCCGTTCTCAACGAGGCATGTCCCTAGAATTTTGTTGTATGCACTGCGCAGTTCTCCTTGTTGTATGTTTGGCTGCCTAGCTTAGCTAAAGCTACTTTATGCTTTTTTTTTGTTTATTGTAGTTTTTTGTGGTTTTGTGTCAAGTTGCATTAGATAAGTGTACTTACCAAGTTTGGTGTCAGTAGGAATTCGATTTCTCATTTACGTAAAACTCACTTTTGTCAAAAAATCATTTTATCAAGTACCTATGTAAGACAAATTATACATATAAAACCCGGAAATCTAAGGTATTATTCACACAGCAGAGATGGTCTCAGGAAATTGTAGAAAACAAAATTAGCTGAATTTCAAACATCTTTACCAGTATTCAAAAAGGTCCAATTTGCCCACAGGCATAAACGAACTTGAATTTTTAAAAATATTGAAATTTCTTCCTGTACAAAGGACAAAAAAGAAGATAACACAACAAATTTAATGTTGGTGTTATTTTATCAAAACGGTGCCTAGTTTTGTCTTCGAAAGACAATTGATGGGAATGTATACCTATATATTTAAGTATACAGGGTGTTCCAACGAAAAGTATCCACCCCAAATATTTCGTAAACCAAATAAAATATGAAAATTCGCTCGAACAGGTCGATTTTTATTTGGAGGGGGACACTTAAATCCATGCTTGGCGAAATTTCTAAACTCACCCCTTAACCCCCATCTACCCTCACTTCAAAATTTTAAATGGCAACCCCCCACTTGTGATACATCATTTGAAAGCTAATTTCATTGCCAATCTAACGCTGTAACAATTTTTTATATCTGTTGAACTCTAGCGCCCTCTTTGGTCAAATTTTAAATTACATTAAGGCCCTTTGTGATACATCATTTGAAAGGGATTGAAATTATCTGTAAACTAATGCAAGAATTTTTTGAATCTATCCATTCGTTCAAAAGTTACAGCCTAATCTTGAAGGATTCCTAGGCCCAGAACCAGCTCATGTCTTTTAATGTAACTTTTGAACGAGTGGGTGGATTTCAAAAATTCTTACATCAGTTTACAGAGAATTTCAAACCCTTTCAAATGATGTATCACAAAGGGCCCTAATGTAATTTGAAATTCGGCCATAGAGGGCGCTAGAGTTGAACAAATATCAAAAATTGTTGCAACGTTAGATTGGCAATGAAATTAGGTTTCAAATGATGTATCACAAGTGGGGGGTTGCCATTTAAAATTTTGAAATGGGGGTAGGTGGGGGTTAGGGAGTGAGTTTTTAAATTTCGCCAAGCATGGATTTAAGTGTCCCCCTCCAAATAAAAATCGACCTGTCTGAGCGAATTTTCATATTTTATTTGGTTTACGAAATATTTGGGGTGGATACTTTTCATTGGAACAGCCCTGTATTATTATTAGCACAGTTTATTAGGTACGTACAACAAACGAGCGCCTACCTCCTAATGCAGTTTCAGAATTTTCGAAAATCTTCAGATACCTACCTACTTGGCTACTGTGCTAACTCTTTGTGGTGGTACAGTTTGAGATATCGATTTGTAGTTTTAGTGCCGACGCATAATGCGGAGGAGGCACTTTACTTCCTAATTATTCGCTCAAGTCCTCTATTTGAGTGGTAACTTGAGAACGGATTGAGATATCGGGTGGAAACTCAGTATCCAGCTTTGTTTCCAGAAAAATAAGACGGGGATTGCCTTTGGGCCATATCGGACCAAGGGGGGTGGGAGTGGGCCACTTACAATGTGGAGGAGACTCAAAACCCACCCCCTTCAAATCCCCAAACACAAAAAAATGATATGGAGGAAATGTAACCCTTAAACCACCCCAACCTGAAGAGAATAATTGAATGTAAAAAAATTTACTCCCTCAAAACACAAAAAGTAACGTAGAGGAATTTGTCTTGAAGTAAGAAAAATGAAAGTGTGGTATCTTCTAGTTTCTGAGAAAAAAATTCGTGAAAATGCCATTTTCGGGACCCAAATTGGTTTAGAGTCACATAAAAATATGATCGCCTGGGAAAATTTCTATACAGGGTGTCTCAGAACGCTCGCACCAAATTCTAATGGAGTATTCAGAAGTAAATTCTGAGTAGATCCGTGTTTTTGAAAATTTCCAGGGACCAAGAGTTCTCGAGTCATAAGAGATTTAAGAGGACCAATCAGCTTTCAGCTTTGAATTGCTCCATAAGGTACTTTAACGTTAGATGCACTATTTCCTACTATCAATGAAAATTTATATATCTTGTTACCTAGGAAATAGTGCATCTAACATTAAATTACCTTGTAAAGCAATTAAGAGCTGAAATCTGATTGGTCCTCTTAAACCTCTTATAACTCTGGAACTACTGAACCCTGGAAATTTTCAAAAACACGGATCGACTCAGAATTTAATCCTGAATACTCCATTAGAATTTAGTGCGAGCGTTCTGAGACACCCTGTATTTTTGTATTCAGTATTGTAAGAACACTTTATTATACCTCCACAGCAAAAATCAAATTTTGGAATCGTCTAGATCTGATTTTTCCTGGGCCACTATCGTATAAGGTCCTTTAAAATTATTCTTTCATTTAACCATCCGAAACAAGTTTTTGAAAGATTCATTGTCACCGTCAGAAAGGCCTTCAAATTCTGGTTTTAAATAAGACGAAACTGATTTGCATTTAGTACCTTTTGGGTAGAAAGATCGAAAATTTGTAATAACACTAAAATTACGTTTATAGCCCAAACTACTGGATCGATTTGGCTACAATTTGGTTCATGGAGATTAGGTGACCCGTTAAAGAGCTGAAAGGCTTTTGGGAGCAATTGGTACACGGAAAGTGCCATTTAGGCATAAGTATCAACTTTAAAATTTTAAACACAAGACACGGAAATCAAAAACCCACGCGATAAGAAGCTTCCAGCCGCTTTTCTGCTGTCTTTTTTAATACCTAACTACTTACTCTAAATGCAAATTTCCCATAAGTTGCCCTTTTGACACGTTTGTGCGAAAGCGGGGGCACTACTATTAGGTGCAGATTGATAAATTGTGTAACCGACCCCACCATTAAATCCAGCCGGCCTCTACAGACACATCAATCTTGATAAACATTTGCAGGAATACACATCGCTTTGATGTACATCTTACGTTGGCTTTTTAATATAATATATTACGTAGGTAGTAGCTCGATGTCTCAAATCGTTTCAATGTTCCCAATTTTTCTGCGTATGTACCCAAGGGTGCTGAATTCAGGAAATGAAAATTAAAACATTTCAATAACTCGAAGACGGCTTAAAATGACTTCAAGCTTTTAATAGGTAAAAGTAGCAATAAGAAGTAACATAATCCTGTTTAGAGATAATATCATTAACGTAATGGGAGTTCAATTGAATGTAGGTAGTTGACGTTAGTACACAAACACAAACAAAACGCTCACAAAGCTCGATATCTCGAGGCGTTTCAAAGTTACCTATTCCCAATCTTTCTTTGCAAGTGTGCTGAAGCTGAATTTCATGGAATAATTAATTAATTGATTAATTGACGTTACGCTGAGCTGCCGACATTTCTCTTACTTGAAATCCCACTGTTTATTGTCATTCTTGGTGGAATGCGGCGATGAAAATGAAAACTTGTGAAAATCGCATCGGTACCGTTTTCATTCGATTAAGATCCCAGTGCGTTCGCGGAGAAATTTGTCCTCGATCTTTTGATTCGTCTCCAGTAGGTCACAGCTGAGCACACTAACCGCACACACTTGAATCAATTAATTATTTTTGTCATAGTCTTTATTACAAAAGTTAATACAAAAGTATATCATACACTGTACACAAAACAGTTTTAAATTTTCTCCTTGAGAAAAACGAAAACCGTTAATAACCTAAAGAAGCTCATCGACAGAACAAACTCATTTCTTAATTACACCGATCGCTAAAGTGAAGATAAGAAGACTGCAATAATTTAACTTTAATAAATAGCAAATGAACCCGGCGAGTTTGCAGAGTGGTTAAACTTCTTTCAAGGGCTTGGCACCACTTTAGGGCGATGGCAATCGACTACCAGTCTTGCTAACTTCTCTTATATCGCTATTCACGTGAATTTCGCTCGAGGCAGCTGATAAGTCTTCTTCAACGGGCATTCCAGAAATGTCTATAAAGCTTTCTAAATGTTCAGACGCTGCTCCTTCTAGTTCACCATCCATTGGGTCTATAATTGGCACGTTGGAATCCGCGAAATCGTCAGAATTTTCTATTCCATCATCAGCAACAACTAGTTTTTGTTCTCCTGAAAATGGAATTCGCGTTTCAACGTAATTGGATGAGGCAGTTTTTGTATCGGGACTTTCATCTGATGCATTTGCCTCGGCCGCTTCAACAAAGGCTGCCGATAATTCTCCACTTAGCTTATTGACAGTTCGGGTGGCTATATCGTACATGAAAATTTCCTTGTCCTTGTTCGCTTCAGTTGGACTGAAAACAGAAAAAATTTATTGATACGATTCAATTTAATTCTCTCACCTAGTAACAAGTAGAATAACTGCCTGTTTATCGCTTCGTGTCTTGTTTTCACCGTCTAGGAATTTCTTATAATTTTCAAGTGTGGGATTTTTCAAGAGCTCCTTCAAAGCCGCTCCCTGAATAAGGTCGATTTCGTCTGAACTCTTCACCTGCCGGGTCTTTCTCGTACCCGAAAAATCATAGGCGACAGGGGCCAACACCACGACACTGGATATTTTTTTACCTTTCAGTTCCGGTACGTCCGGAATAGGGAACTGAGCTCCACTCACTTTCAACGGCAGGTATCTATTGTAGCTTTGATCATTCAGTATGACGGGATCAACCTGCGTTGCATCGTTCTTAACGTAAGATTCTTGAACTTGCTGACCTCGTTCAGTTTGAGGGTCATAGCGAACGACTTTCATCTCCACGTTTGGTTTAGCTCTTACTTCATGTATCTCGGAGGCTTCCGCCTCTTCCGGCTCCATGGGATCGACTTCACCACCGTTTTTATCCACGTAAACGGCCTGTGGCTCACTACTTGCAATCTGTTGAGCGCCTCCGGCGTTAAAGAAATTGGCTAATTGATCGGCAGGCAAGGCCGACAAAGGAGTATCTCCAACCTTGTCGTAGTCTAGAATTGAAATCTGGGCGTTATTTAAAATTCCAGACGATAAAAGTTGCGCCCTTAAATCTTCTGGTACTTCGTCTGGAAGCTGAGCTTCTAATTCTTTTGGATCTTTTGTGGTGGTCGACGGTTGTGACGTCGTGGTTGTGGTGGTGGTAGGGGTGGTACTGTAAGTCGTTGGTTTCGGAGTCGTTTGGTAGAAGGAACTCTGAAATTGTTGAGACGGTTGTAGCGTGAAGAATTGTTGCTGATTTGCGGTCTGATGTCTAATCGATTCTTGTAGCGCGTTAGCTTCCCTAAATTGCGCCTCGATTTTTTTACGATACTCCTCTTCGGATAAATGATTAGCCGGGGCCTGATTCTGTTGAGGGTGTTGTAACGGGAGCGCTTGGGGACTTTCCCCGTTTGACGAAATGGAAATGTGTTGTTCATATTTAGGAACGGAATGAATCAATTCTCCGCCTGGCGGAAGTATATTTTGAGATTGAAGTTGTTGCAAGTTTTGTTGGTGATTGTTTGGATTAAACTGAGGTTGTGCGAAAGTTTGATGAGTTGGAAGCTGTTGAATAAATTGAGGTTGATTCTGTTGAACGGTTTCCCTAAATTGATGGTTAGGTTGTTGATTCTGTTGAACGGTTTCCCTAAATTGTTGGTTAGGTTGTTGATTCTGTTGAACGGTTTCCCTAAATTGATGCTTAGGTGGTTCATTCTGTTGAACGGTTTCCCTAAACTGATGGTTAGGTTGTTGATTCTGTTGACCGGTTTCCCTAAATTGATGGTTAGGTTGTTGATTCTGTTGAACTGGTTCCCTAAATTGGTTAGGTTGTTGATTCTGTTGAACACTTTCCCTAAATTGATGGGTGGGTTGTTGATTCTGTTGAGCTGGTTCCCTAAATTGATGGTTAGGTTGGGTCTGTATTGTTCCTGTAAACTGAGGTTGCCTGAATTGAGGAGGCTCTCTAAACTGCACAAACTGAGGTTGAGGTTCGTCATGCTGCACCGGTGCGTTCTGATATGGGTTGAAAGCCACTGCAGGTTCTCGTTCAACTGGAGGTTGCTGAGTGATTGGAAAATGGGATTGTGGCCTAAACTGAATTTGAGGTTTAGGTTGGGGTTGGGGTTGAATCCGTAAGCTTTCAAAAGGTTGATAAGGGACAGGTTGTCGTGGCTGTTGGTGGAATTGAGGAGGAGCTGGTCGTTGCGGAGGGAACTGAATCTTCGGTTGCTGTTGTTGAAGGTACTTTGGTAATGTTGAATATTGGGAACTAAGATTTGGCCGCGGGAAAGTAGGTTCTGGCCTAAACTGGGGTGGTTGATTAAAGGGTCGGTACGGTTGAGGTTGCCTCTGTCCAGGATTAAAATTGTAATTAAATGGTCTTCGTGGTAAATTTGGCGGGAAATTTGACAACTGTCGTGCTTGCGGAAATTGAGTCGAAGTAGACTCGCTGCGTTTGAAATCTTCGGGTTTACTGGACCTCTTTTCATAATCAAAACCTTCTTTTCCAAAAGTTACTTTAACTCCGCTTGGGCTATGATAAGTTTCAGAATCTGGTCGAATAATGGTTCTCAAAGTGGTACTTGGAGGTGGAGGAACAGTAATGTGTTCTTGATGGTGGTATTCCTGTGGAGGTTCCTCCTCGAGTTCGTCATGAATCGGTGGTGAAATAGCTGGGACCGGTTTTTCGTAAATAATGCTGTCTTTACCGTGCCCGTGAGGATTCTTCTTATATTTAACGTAAAAAACTTGCACCTGCTCCTTTTTCTTCGGTTGAGGGGGTGGAGTCGGTGTTGGTGGTAATGTAACGTTAGATTCTTTAATAATAATTTCAATAATAGGTTCGGGTTCCTTGATGTAAACTGGTCGTTCAACGATGTGTTTTTGAGGTCCATAAACATTTTCGCTGAGGTGGTTATTGTCAGTTAACAAGTCTTCTGGTTGGCCATCTGTATTCAGGGACAAAATGTTAGTTTCATATAAAGGGTCTCTTTGAGAGTATTGGACCAAAGGTTCCATTTGAACAGCATAAGGAGGTGGAGGAAGTGAACGTGGTCTACCTTTGTGATACGGCGAGTAGGACCTAATGGGACCTGGGAAGAACTGTGGATGGTACAATGATGGTGATGGAATTGGGGAACCCGTTGATATCCTCCTGTCTGCTCTATAACTCAATGGCCCGTTGTAATGGTGGGATATGCTATACTGTAGATTTCTTTTGCCTCGAGCATCATCTTTCTTCTTGGGCCGGTGTTCATCGACAGCTAAAGCTGTAATTACACAGCACAGGAGCACCTGCAACAAAAAACTTGATTGTATCGGACAAGTTCGTCAATCAAGGCAAAAATAATTTTGATAGATTAGTGTTAAATCAGCTACTGCTCTAAAAGGCAAGGTGAAAATTGTATCCTCGACGGAAGTCTCAATTAATCCCACGTTAAGCATTCAATGAACGCCGGCATTTTCTACGGATGTAAAATTGGGTTACAATGAAAACGAAAGTTTAGTGTTTCAATTAAATAATTTTAACTACAACGTTCGAAGACCAAATTCAATTAAACCTCGGCCTTACACTAGACCTTGATTTTCGTGACCGCTTCGTATTGATTGACGAAGGAGGTCACGATGGAAGAAGGTTTGGCAAAATGGACCATAAAACCACAGATTTCAGTGGTTATGGTCGACATCGTTCCGATAAATCCCGTTATAAAACGTGTTATGAAAAGTAAAAATAAGCGAAGCGATTTGTAATTTACATAAGTGGGATTTGATGAATAATTTAAGAAGAAAACTATAATCTGTTCATTGTAATTCGAACTGCCTCGAATTCGTTAAGATAGGTGTCACAGTTTTTAGGTCGCAAACGATTTTCTGTTACTTATTTGATGAAAAAATGTTGAAGAATCTGTGTCATTACTTATTTGCTTCTCACTTTCATATTCTATGTGCAAATTGGCGCAAACTTTATATAAATGCCGCGATCCTATTATGGTTATTAATTATCAGCATTTAACATTTACGCTAAATCAAGAGGTGAATAAGTGGTCTTCAAATATACAACTTATTATATAACTGAAGTGCAATTTCATATTTCATAATTGCATTTGTAAAAGTGGCCCTTACAATGTTTTCTTTATTAATTGAATGGAATCTGAAGAAGCTTGCTGTAGAATTGACGTTTGGAAAGTTAATAACATTTACGTGTCTTTAATGTAAAGGTAGGAAAGTTCGCGGAATTTGCAAGTTCCTTTTTGAGGCAATGACTGGTTAATTTTTAGGTTTCTAACATGATTTGATTACGATGACTTAATTATGGGGCAGAGGTAAAAAAAAACAAAAGCAAACAGCTTTTTGTGCCCGGTGGGAACATTTGAGCAAATTAGATTTGGTAAGTATCTACAGCTGATCAACACTTTACCTTAATTTTAAACATCTATATCAAAGGAAATGACTTAAAACATATTTTCTTATACCAAACGTTACAATTACATAACAGACCCTAAATTACCCGCCGATTTCAACATTTAAAGCTATGACTAAGGTTCTTATACATCGTTGGCTGTACTAAAGATAAATTCTTTCTCTCTAGCCAATTTTCAATGAACATGTTAGGTATTCCTTTAAGATCTTGTTGAATTTAACAACTACATCGGAAAAGCTTTTTTCAATCAAATCCGTATTTGAATTCAGAATTTCTGTTCAGCACGTACATTTTTCGCTTAATAGAAATCATGGTTTCAAATACGTACTTCCATTTACGTCAAAATTCCTTTCGGTAACAATAAACAGTAGGTACATGGAGGTTGGATGGTTGTACCAATTGTTAAGAATTTGTGTTGTCTGTCATTTAAATGCGAGGTTACTGCAGTAGGTATAAAATTTTAAATTCATCAGATTCGGATCTTCACTAAATTTGGTAACCTTTGACCCGTAAGTGTTCTGGTTAGATTTTGGTAGCAATCGGCCAACGCCAAACACATGTGACTAGATACTTGAATACGTCCTACCTCACTTCATGGAGCTTACCCGAATTTGCTGACTGGCCAGTTGTTATCGGTCGTCTAGACAAAGTTAAATTAAAATTAAAATGGGATAAAAATCAACCACTTTGTATTTCAAATTTTGAGGGTGATGTGCTAAAATGACACTTTCCGTGGATCGATTTGGCCCAAAATCTAATCAGCACCTGACGTCAAATTTCATTTCGGTACGTTCAGTAACCAAAGACATACAGTCAC
Source organism: Pycnomerus fuliginosus (assembly GCA_963924575.1). NCBI lineage: Eukaryota > Metazoa > Arthropoda > Insecta > Coleoptera > Zopheridae > Pycnomerus > Pycnomerus fuliginosus. The sequence goes on along the minus strand of OZ004617.1, from coordinate 14,045,392 downwards.
ACTGACAGACATTTCTTTGGGTTTCCAGGACCCTAAAACCTAAAGATTTGATGTTTTTGTCTATTCGATTTTTCGATCGATTTCAGTGCAATTTTCCCAATTTAGGTGTTTCCAGGTATTTCAATTAAAAGTAAGTACCTATGTAGGTAATTTATAGTTATTGTTGTTTTAATTTTCCTTGCTTGTACTTGCTTAGTAAGAAGTTGACAATTACACAAGGATTACGGCGTATCCCGACATACATAATGTAGTACAGTCGAGGACTTTGAAAATGTACACCCCAACCTCGACCCCAACGCGACGGCGGGTCACTTTATCGCATGTATTGCTGCAACGCAATTAATGTTTTTCTACCTTTTAGACAAACATCAATTGAAATGCAGCGATGCAGTCAACCAAATAAATCGTTGCTGCGAGGTGGGCATTTCCAAAGTCTTCGACTGTACTTATAGCTCAGCATCTTTAGGAATTCACTTCGGAAAAATTACCATCAGAAAGTTGAAAATTGGTGCATGCCTTCATATAGTAATTGCAAGTAATGAATCAAAAGTCCCCATCGATAGACCCTGTGCGTATTGACCGCTTTTGAAAGTCCTAAGAAATTGATTGAGAAATTGGTTTTTCAATAATATCTCCGCTTTTATTGACTTCACGACCAAATCACTAATATATTAAAATAAAGCCAAAGGAATCCTCTACAAATAAGTTATCTTGTTAATTTTTCATACGATGAGTCGTTTTTCTCGGAATCTGGCGCTAAAACTGCTTAAGGTTCTTGTCATTAAAAATGATAAGCATTGTCAACGTTTTTCAGTGTCGAATAATGCAGGAAAAATATTTGAAGAAAGAAGAAACAGATGGTTTGAAATAACACTGCGAAGAAATGCCTCAGCCCCCAAACTACCTAACGGCTTGATAAAATTAATGTTAACGATTTGTCGAAATAAGTAAATTTGTAAATTTTTTTGTAAAATTTTGTCGAGCCGGGCTGAGGGATTTCTGCAAATTACTCCCCTAATAATTTTTTGTCGCGTTATTTCAAATCGTATATTTTTTAAAATATTTTTCCTGTATTATACTCATATTTTTGCATCATGTAGTATAGCACTGAAAAATGTTGTCAACTCTTATTTTTATTATTTAATGGCAAAAACTCTTTAACAACTTTTTCCGTCAGATTCCGGGGAAACGCCTTATCGTAGGCAAAATGAACCAGATACCTTATTTGTAAAAAAAATTTTTGGCTTTATTTTGGTCGTAAAGTCAATAGAAAGGGAGATATGATTGAAAAACCGATTTCTTAACATTTTCAATAGCTGTCAAACAATACGCACAGGGTCTATCGTTGGGGACTTTTGACCCATTACTTGCAAACACTATATGAACGTCTGAACCCATTTTCAGCTTTTTTGTAATTTTTCCGAAGTTTTGACATATTTTTGTCTATTTCTATTATAGGTACATAACGCGTAGTGATAAGTCGCGGATTCAACAAATGGAATCTTGATTGGTTATACAACATCTCAGATAACATCTTCAGGCATCAAGTCATAATCCATAGCATCTAACAAGCCCATTATTACGTTGATTATCCACCCAAATAAAGAATCAACGAGCGGCACTTTCCTCGCGCCTGTTACGAAAACGGTGGTAGTAGACCATTAATTAAGATTTTGAAAAATTCCATCAAGAGGCGCGTACCTTCAACTTTCATTTCCTCTCCACGATAATACATTTTAAGTCAAGAATAACCTCATCGGCCTACATAATTTTCATTACAACTCTAATTTAATGTATTTATGAAATTAACTAATAAATCCATAAAGACAAGTGGATCAACAAACACGAAATCGGGGACCAGGTCAGTCGGCTTATTAAATTATTCATCCAGCAGGTGATGCACCCACTTTTACAGTTAACTGACACCCACAAGAATAACTCATTGCAAAAACTGAGTTATTGTTCAGTTTGCAAAACTGAGTTATTGTTCATTTTGCAATAAACATTTTGCTTTCACAAAAGAATAATTCCGCAAAAATTAATCTAAGAAGGTATCCTAAAGACACTCACTGTCGACTTAATCCACATAATTGTTTAATTGAGCACTATCACTGTCTACACTTGAGGACCAGTTAATACGTTTCCATCGCGAACGTCCTCACACCGCTAAGAAGCAACTACCAAACCGGCGAAGAAGCTGCATACTGATTGTCCAAGAGAAGGGGCTGTTGGTGAGGGAAGAAAGGGGTTATAGAAAGTTGCTTCGCCTTTGGCATCTCAAAGATCGTTGTTATGCTAAATCGTATTTGAATTAAATTGTTATCACACATTCTTGCGCAATCCTCAGATAGCGGGTGGTTATTTCTAAATCTTTTCAATTGGCAATTCATCACTGTCTTAAGTGCATTATATAATAATTGATTTCCTACAATCATTTTGCGTGCGCTTTCCTAAAAATATGATTCTCGCAGGATGTGAAGTTAAAACTGAAAGTCTCCAAAAAAGAGGTTTGTTGAGCATCCGCAATTACAGGCCAATATACTTTCAATCTTCGTGGACATACCAAGCATCCGAGCTGGCCTAAAAACATCATTTGTAGTTAAATACCTGCCAACAGAATGCACCAAGATGATATCTTGCATGTTCTATGATAGGCGGCTAGACTTCGTGAAGCTGATTTAATCCGCCCATTGCCTGCAGGATTTACGTTATATTGAATACTCTGCTGGATGGTAGCAGCAGGCAATGACATTTTTACACAATTTATTACAAGATATGGAAGGAATAAAAAGTTAATGTATGTGACACACATTCGGAAAGTCCCAAATTTATGTAAGTACGAGTACCTAATCTTTGTCCCAACGCAACGCATTCATTAATTTTCACCGTTTATCGCAATTACATCAATTTATCGAATTGTATTTGCATTTCATTAGAGTAATTCAAAATCGATCTTATTTTCTTCGCATCAAGCTTCCGGAAGTTGACGTTTGAAATCAATATTTACCCACCAAGTGGAGCAATTAGCATCTTTTGCGAAGAACCACTGCTTACTTCGCTTTACTTATATGCAATTCAGTTTAAGGGTACCTAATTCTAATCCAAAGCAATAAAAAATGGGTTTTGACATCACCATATCGATGTCATCACGCATATCCTTACATAACGCAAATGAACACAAGTAGGTACTTTAGATAAAAGTACAAGAAAAATTACTCTCTAGCCCAAAAAAATAAGAGAAAGGTTCCTAGTTGAAGCAATACTGGTGTTTATTATACTTTTTAGAGACGGGTACACTCAATATCGGAGGGACTCATCATATAAGTGGAATGGACCACTTCCTGGTCTGAAAGGTAATGAACGATATCTTCCTTTCAAAATGTTTGCACAATATTTGTTCATGAGGTTGCATGTCGTGGGACTAATTTATTGGGTAAGGATGGTAGGTACATATTGCTGAATGATCTTGCGTGTTTTCCTTATGGGAAAGACAAAAAAACCGATTGCATATAGGAGTGCGCGCCTGTGAAAACGTGTCATTAATTTAGTTCTTGTCAAAATGGTTTTGCAAACTGTGATTAGCACATTTTTTGATGCGCGAGGAGAGAAAAGTAACCAAGTAAAGTAGGAATTATTATATAGTGGTTACTATAATTGCTTTTAAACATATAATTATTTGTGGTTTCCGATATACAAATAATTTTTTGCTTCCAAGAACATTATCTATATCCTTGCAAAATAATGATCACTTCACCAATTAGAGGAAATATCTATAACTACATTTATTATAAAGAATTCGTATTTCTTTCTTTCGTGGTCAATTCAGGATCCTTAAATATAAATGGCTAAAGTCGATTTATTTTTTAACGGGCAGAGGGGCAATGTGAGCCAAGCTTTTTATCTTCAATTTGCATCAAAATTCCTGTAAAAAAATAGAAACAATGGTCGACAATTAACAACAACAATGATCCCATACAGCAACCGTCTTATTATTGACGGTGACAGGAACTTTACCCGTTTAACAGAAAAAACGTCCGACTCACACCGTTCCTGTATCGGTTGAGGAAAATGATAGAAGATTTAATTTTTCCACACAAAATGTAATAATTATGCTGCATTATAAATAATGGCCCCGCAATTGACTTTCCTAGGTGTAGGTTAAATACTTGTATATAGGAAACAATGACACAATTCCAAAGACATTCAGTGTTTATTATACAATTACAATAATTATACGGAAAACCTTTCTTAAGTTAATAATACTTTTCTCCAAGATATAATTTCTTAATGCGCTCACTATACAAATGTCGCGTGTTCTTATTGAATAAAATAAAAAATAGAAACATTATAAACCCTTGGGCAGATGCTGTAAAGCAAAACAGATAGAGAAAAATCCACCCGAAATCTAATTCGCACAGAAAACCGAATGTCCAACTTAAACCTAGCATGAAGAAAAGCAAAATTGCTAGTCTCCATTGAAACAAAATATCGTTATTACCAGCCTCGCAACATTCCGTTTTCTTGTGACAAATATTGTACATTATATACATGAAAATAACTAAATTAATGGCTACGATTATCAAAATCGGCAACCAAACTCCCAGATATAATCCTAAATCTGAAGGATAGCATAGTCCAGCCATTCCACTTACGTAATTTTCTGGATCTGAAAGGTAAACGCCAACTACAGGTAATATGGGCAAAACCCATCCGCATAAACAAGCTTTGAGGAGCACGTATTTTGGAGGACCTCCTAGCACTTCAACAAATCTTTTAAATTGCAAAATGGCTATCGTAAACATCCAACAAAATTGTGATATAAGGGAGTAATGTAACACAATTCCAGTCACAGTACACCACAATAAGTCATTCTTCAGTTTCTCATGGTATGTTCCAGAGACAAGAAACGATACAATCTGTAAAGCTATGGCAAAGTCAAAATTTAACAAAATTTGATTGCCGGTATTTCGTCTCCAATTCTTGAATAAAACAGCAGTGAGAGCTATCATGAATAAGCCCAATAGCGAGAAGGAGCAATTGGTCAAAGTGATTATATCAAGAATTTCACTGTCATTGGGAGTATCGTCTCTGCTGATTATCAGAAGAGCAAAATGTGTGGTGTGCCAGAATTGACATTTTGTCCATTGGTTATAAACTTGCATGTTATGGTTCGGTGACCACATTCCTATTAAAGAACTCAACACGTCATATTTCCAATAGACGCAATAGGCAAAGTCATTACGTTCTGTAACTTTATGAACAACGGCAATGGGACCATCCTGCTCTTCCAATTTGGGGAGAAGAATTCCAAAAATTTTGCTAACGTAGCTGTAATTTGAAGAATCTTGGTTGAAGAGAGAGCTGTTAGTAAAAACTGTGAAAGAGACCTGCGAGTCATTCACTAACTGACTTTTCAGTTCTCGACTAAGAAAAATTGCACCCTCAATCCTTTCGTTGTCATGAATTTCTTCTTCATTGTAGTCCCCAAAAACAGTGTTCATAATTAGGCTTCCGTTGGAAGCCTCCAAAAACAAACCACTTATGTTCGTTTCCTTGACATCCGACTTTACAATTTTTAAGTTTTTTGACTCAACTTCGATATGACCTAAGTATTTGTGATTCCTAATAATCTCATCGACGTAATATAAAATCGCGTCAGTAGATCCGTTTCTGCTCTGGGATTCGTACAGAACATCTTTACCGATTTCGTGGAGGTTGCTGATAATATCTGCTAGAATTTTCAGGTCCACTTCCGAGTCGGAACTAATTTTTTCCAAAATTTTACCAACGTAATTCACGTCGTTTGACTCAAATTCTTCGTATCTGTTGGAAACGTTATGGAGTGTTTCCACAATAACTGCAGTTGTTTCTTCTGAAGTCAGGAGATCTAACAGATTATCGGTGACTGAATTGCTGACATCGTCAAAAGGTTTTTTAGCCGGTCCAATGGTCAAATGGGCCTGCTCTTCAAAGTTACATAGAAAGAAGTTTGAAAGTTCGTCTCCTTTTCTAACAGTTTCCCAACGCGACTGTGCCAAGCGCCACTGTTGACAATTTGCCATCTCATTCCTATTGTTGATTTTCCTGAAGACTTGAACAGAATCCGAATGGTCCGGCGTAGGGAATATGACTCGAAAACTTGTAGTAACTTTATGAATCTCCAATTCTTCGTTAAACAAAAAGGGTTTTAAGTACACCATAAATATGACTCTGAATTCCGCCAAACCTTCTTTTGACGAATTAATGGCGACAGCTTCACCTACAACATCTTGTTCAATCAAAACTTTTACGTCCTCGCCACAGTACAAAGGACGAACGTTACTTTGAGTTATCAAGATTCCTATAAAGCAATTTTCGTGAAAATCGGAGCTAATTAAAATAAAGTTTTCCAAGCTCCATTTTTCAAAATTCTCATCAGAGCTTAAAACAAGGCGATCAATTTCGAGCAGAATTCTGTTGGTGGAATTAGTCAAAATTTGCGATTGCCATAAAACTGTTGGGTGAATTTTCAGCAAGTTATTTACAATAACAGTTAAATCTGCCAAGGGAATTTTGGCAATTTCACCTAGTATTTCTGAAACGAGATAAACGTCAAGTGGTTTAAATTCGCTGTGATTTTCAGTGATTTCTACGAGGCTAGAAGAAATCGCGCTTCTTCTCCACTGCAGCTGTAACAAAGAGTCAGTGATTGCAGAGGGCTCCAATAAATAGCATGGTTCGATTTTTTCAAACTGGAATCCATCTACAAAATTTCCAATGCAAGTCCTCGAGTATCGAATAGAATCCTTGAAGCAATATTCCTCCGGGAAAGAAGATACGTCTTTGTGTGTCGTGGGCCAGTTTAATGTTACTCTTTGAACTTGAGTAGTCTCCTTGCCACAAAAATCCGAGCTCTTGAAATCAATTAACTTAATTTTAAAGCTTGACAAAGTGGCAAAAACTGAAATGATTAACTCTTTTACTCGATGAAGTTCGACTGTAATTTCCAAGCTATTTTCTTGCACTGTCGACGTAAAATGAACGTTAATGGTCATTATGTTGTTATGCTCGTCAACATTGCTTATTTTCATTATTCTTCCCGTATAATACTTTCCCAAGTGGTCATCCTCCTCCAGTCGGAGAAAAAATATCCTTTCAAGGTAAGAATCGATTATGTCTGGGGTCAATGGATTGCTGCCTTTGATGTAACCAATTTCGAAAATTCCTACAAATTCGAAATCGAATTTTTCTGGGCGAAGAAGAATTGTGTTACTAGCAACTACTTCCACGTTTGGATATTTAAAAGCTTCACACCAATAATGTCCGGGTCCAATAGTAGACGGATGGAAGGTATAAACGACGTTTTCACCGTTAATACTTTCCGATGCAAAAGTTGGATACTTGTAAATTAGATCTAATTTAGTAGCGTCTGTGAAGCAGAAGACCATAACCTTCCCTGAGTTGAATTTTTTGAAACCGCTTGCATTAAAGATCGTAAGCTTAAAAGTGTTTGAATATTGCAAGTCCAAATAAGAAGCTGTTTCTCGAAGATTCTGTTCGTACAAAAAGCAATTCAACTCAGTTTTCTCTTCTTCGTTCATCAAGAACCATCCGCTGCTTGAAATTGCACCAAATGTATGCAAATTGTCGAAAATAGTTCCTTCCTCCCAACAGGTATAATTAATTTCAGTCTTGGAATAAATCCATAAATAGTTATCATTGATTTTCTCAAGACCGATCGCACAGTCATCCTCTGCAATCGAGGTAGCAATAAAATTCTGGTAGCTGTGCAGAATTTCAATTTTCTTATAATTTGAGCTATTTCCTTTGCCACGACAGAAGCAAGGCGATTTTAAATCATAGCTACTTCTTCTACAGAATTGAGAGTTACATGGTGAATGATCGACGAGTTCTATATTACTGTAGGCACAAATGCCATCATGTTCCTCTTTGCAAGGTAGCGCGAGTTTGAAAGAATCGTTGAAATACAAGACGCAATCGTTTTCCAAAACTTTATTGCCGTCGATAAAACGTTCGTCAGTGAATATTTGCTTATACCTGACACTTTTTTCCGTCCACTCAAGGAAACCGTAACCGTTTGTTGAATTTCTTCTGATTGGCATCCAATAACCACCATCTCCTTGAAGAATTTCTGCGTATTTCTCGAAGGGCACATCGAGATCAGCAAAAGGGCATCTGAGTGGGTATTTAGATGTCTGCTTTGTATAGCAAATATCTAGCTGCTTACTGTACGTTAAGCCGTCAGGGCAATGACTTGTCTTCTGAATGCTGCCACATGAAAGCTCTGGTTCCCACTGACTTCCATTGCAGTATCTTCTTTGAATCTCCCTCTTGGAATTTATGCAAAGGGGGAGTGATGACGCATATTGTCCAGATTGTGTTTCAGGCCAAGTTATGTCAAAATCTTGGTTTCTTTCTTCTGTACACTGAAAAGAGTATCAAACAGAAAATTTGTATAAAAAATGTTTCGTACCTGGCCGAAAACTACTGATGGAAGTAAAATTTTTAAAAACAGCACTAATACGACAATCTTCATCACGGCGATGTGGAAAAATGAACAGTTTGGATGAGAATATTTTATAAACAGCATATGCCATAGATTAGGTTAATAGTACCTTTTTATAATCGGTTAATCAGTTTATAATGTTTTTCTGGACATGTTAATTGGGCACCTCTTTTGATTTTTTACGATATAAGTATGGGATCAAATGTGACGCTGCTGATAACTTCATCCGTTTTGGAATGACATGTGCTATAAAACGATAAAACGGAGTTTTTTAGACAAGCTTTCAGATAAAATATCGCGGGCTTTTAACCATATTTTAATTTTAATGTAATTGATGATTTATGAAATAAAAGATAAATTATGGTAGATATTTTCACTGTTTATTATACCTACCTACGACAATAATAAGAGGTATTAACTTTAATTAATTACAATACGATCTTGATTGAACATCTAATAATACTTGTCCCCTAAATATATTTTTTTGATTCTCTCATAATACAAATGTCGCGTATTTTGATTAAATACAATAAAGAATAGAAACATGGCAAAACCCTGCGCAGAGGCTGTAAAACAAAAAAGATAGAGAAAAATCCACCCAAAGTCGACTTCAACCAAGAAACCGAACACCCAGCTTAAGCCTAACATAAAAAATAATAAAATCGCCAGCCTCCACTGAAAGAGAATATCGTGGTTATAAACGCCGCTGTAACATTCACTTCTCTTGTAACAAACGTTGTACATTATAAAAACAAACATTGTTAAATTTATTACTATTATTATAATAACTGGTAACCAAACACCATAATATAATCCGAGACCTGAAGGGTAGCATAATCCAACGATACCACGAACATAATTTTCGCTGTCAAAAAAATAAACGCAAGCAACTGGTACAATTGGCAAAACCCAGCCGCAAAAACAAGCCTTCAAAAGAATGTGTTGCGGGGGGCCCCCTAGTACTTCGACAAATCTTCTAAACTGCAAATATGCTATTACCAGCATCCAACAGAATTGAGAAATGAAAGCATAATGCAAAATAATTCCGGTTAGGGTACACCAGTAGGGATGATACTTCAACTCGTTATAAAAACTAGCTGATATTAAAAACGAAACAATTTGGAGGGTTAGTGCAAAATCAAAATGTAACAAAATCTTATTTCCGGTGTTACATCTCCAACTTCTGAACAAAACTGCAGTCAAGGCTATAAGGAACAGACCGATAAGCGACAAAGTGCAGTTCGTCATAGTTATTATGTCAAGAACCTCATAATTGCTGGAAATCTCATGGGACATCACCAGAATCGCAAAATGTGTAGTATGCCAAAATGTACATTCAGTCCATTGATTATAGTTTTTGATGTTATTGTCCAAAGACCATAAACCTCGCAAAGAATGTTCCATGTCATATTTCCAGTACACGCAATATTTCATATCACTACTTTCAGGTACTTTGTGAATGATTGATATAGGCCCATCCTGTTTTTCTAGTTTTGGAAGAAGAATGCCAAAAACTTTATTAACATTGATGTTTCGTTTACTCGTCGTGCTATCCCCGTTAAATAAAGAACTTCGAGGAAAGACGGTAAATGAAACAACAGAATCACCCCGCAACTGATCTTTTAGCTGCTGGCTAAGAAACACCGCGTCTTCAACACTTTCGTATTCCTGAATCGCAGTTTGATTGTATTCACCAAAAATTGTATTCACAATGGAACCTTCCTCGGAAGTTTCTAAAAATAGACCACTTATATTCGTTTCTTTTACATCAGATTTGACGATCCTAAAGTTCTTTGAAACAATTTCAACATGACCTGTGTAATTCCGATTCCTTATGATATCATCCGTGTAATATAAAATTGTGTCAGTACTTTGATATTTATCCTGAGATTGTTCCAAGAAGCCTCTGTTAATCTCGTGCAGATTACTGATAATGTCAGCAAAATTTTGCAGGTCTACCTCATGATCAGAACTAATCTTTTCCAGGAGCTTTCCCATAAAAAATAAATCATTTGACTCGAATTCTTCGTATCGCTTGGAAACGTTGAGTAATTTTTCCACGATAACCGCAGGAGCTTCCTCTGAACTTAGAAGATCCAATAAATTATCCGTTACGGTGGCTTCGTGCATAATTGCTAAATGAGTTTGTTGGTTCGAAAACTCGCATTTGGCAAAACTGGATTTGTTTTCTGCGGTTTTAACAGTATCCCAAAGGGACTCCTTTAAATGCCACTGAACGCAGATTCTTGCTCTTTTCCCTTTCTTGATTTTTTCCAATACTTGAACTGGAGCAGAATAGTCTGATCCTGGAAATACTACCCGGAAGCTTGCATGTATTTTGTTAACTGACTCATCGTTGAAAAAGAACTGCTTCGAAAATACCATAAAAGCCACTCTACCTGAAGTGTCTGGTTCGGTAAGAGCGACAGCTTTTTCTATATCTCCTTGCCTAATTAAATCTTCGATATTTTCGTTGTGTCTCAGCAGGTGGGCAGTATCTTGATTCATTGACACTCCAATGCAGTTATCTTTATCCGACACAACTAAAAGGAAGTTTTCCAAATCTGTCTTTTCAATCGTTTCGTCAGAAGTGAAAACAAGCCGATCGATTTCAGCCAGGATGATATTTGAGGAATTCGTGAGATTTTGCGATTGGTGCAAAATATTTTGATTAATTTTCAGCAAATTATTCACGATGGTGGTTAGATCTTGTAACGAAATACATTTCAGGGCACTGCCACTGAGGGCAGCTAGGATCTCTGCCACAAGATAGACGTCGAGTTCTAGAAAGTCGCTGAAGTTTTCAGAAATTAGTGCCAAATTCCAAATCAGCGAAGAATTTTGCAACTGAGTTTGTCGTAAGTCTACTAAGGAAGGTGTTATTGGTGAGAACTCCAGCAGGTGGCACGGTTCAATTTTCTCAAATTCACATCCATCTATGAAATTTCCGATGCAAATTCTTGAGTATCTACGAAAATTTTTGAAACAATACTCTTTGGGAAACGAAGATTTGGCTGGGTGTGTTGTGGGCCAAGTCAACGTCACTTCTTGAAACTTTGTAGTTTCACTCAAGCAGAAGTCTGAATTTCTAAAGTTAAACTTGAAATCATTAATAATTTTAAATATTTCTATCCGACTCAATGATTCCTCCAACAATATTGGCAGCTTCCAGTAGGCATCGTCCACTGTAGGCTGATCTGCAATGCAGGTCGTCTGCCTCTTTGATGTTAAATGAATATTCATCGTCACTGTAGTGTCCTGTTCATTGAAATCAAGTAATTTCATTATTCTGGCTGTATAATAATTTTCTTTCAAACGTTGATTCATCTGGGTTAGCAATGTATTTTTAAATGAGTAAATATCCGATGAAGTGTTGAAGTGCGCATTTAAATCAATTTCTAAGATTGCTACAAATTCAAAATCGAATTCCTCTGGTCGAAGAAGAACCGTGTTGCTTACAACCAATTCCAAATTAGGATATTTAAAAACCTCGCACCAATAATTTCCGGGTCCTATAAGTGATCGTTCGAAACTGAATGTAATATTTTCTTCATTATTACCAGTATAAGGAGATAATGCGGTATATTTGTAAGTTAAATTTAGATCAGTGGCATCAGTGAAGCAGAAGACCATAACTTCTCCAGATCCTGATTTTTTTAAGCCAATCGGCTGAATTACAGTTAGGTGCAAAAAATTTGAATTGCCCTCATTCGTTGTCAGATCTAGATATGAGGATACTTCTCTAGGATTTTCTTGAAACCAGAAGCAGTCAGATTCACTCTTCTCATCATCGGTTAATAAGAACCAGCCCTTGCTTGAGACAGCACCAAATTTATGAAACTCGTCGAAAGTTGCATTTTGATCCCAGTATGTATAATCTATTTCAACGTCAGAGTTGCTCCAAAAATATCTACCGTCTCTTTTCTCAAGAGCAATTTGGCATTTCTTAGACGAATCTATAACCAAATTTTGGTAGTTTTGCTGAATTTCAATTTTCTTGTAGTTGGAGCCGTTGCCGCTTCCAAGACAAAAACAAGGTGATTTCCAATCATAGCTACTTTTCTTACAATTTTGAGAACGACAAAAAGGACTTTCTGGAAAGTTTGTCTGATTATACGCGCAAATTGCATAGTTTTCTTCTTCGCAAGGAGCAGGAATGTAATAGAAGGAACTCCTATTATTTGTCGCGTAGAATAAAAGACAATCATTGCCCAAAATTTTAGTGCTCTGGAAGTTTAAACATTCCTCGTAAGTATTCTTATAATCTTCGTTTTTCTCCACCCATTCAAAAAACCCGAAACCGTTGGTTAAATTTCTTCTAACCGGCATCCAATAACGCACATTATCAGAAAAGACTTGTGTTATATCAGACTTTAGGAATTCGAACGAAACATCAACATCGTCATAAGGACACTTCGGTGGAAACTTCGTCTTCAGAACTGTGTAGCAAATGTGCAAATTTTCGTTGTACAAAAAGTCTTTGGGACATTGATATTTCTTCTGAATGTTATGGCAGTCAGGCTCGGGATCCCAGCAACCCGACTCACTGCAGTATCTCTTCTCAATTTCATTTTTAGAACTTATGCATGGAGGATCTGACGAGACATAACTCCCGGCCGGAGTCTTAGGCCACGTAATATTCTTCGGACTTTTTTCTTCCTCACACTGAAGTGGCGAGGTTGTAAATTCATTTTTAAGATAGTTCTTACCTTAATAACAGCAGATGGTAAAAGTGTACTAAGTTCTGGTGGTAAACTTAGAACTTTTATAAACAGCAAAACGATGGCCGTGTTCATTTTCCCGATGTAAAAACTGAACAGAACTATGTCTGGAGTGTTTATTGACAACATATCGCACAAACTCTTCAATAAACATTGCAATCAAAATAATTTCAGGGAAATGGTAATTGACACATTTTTCGATTCCTTTTACATGAGTGCTCCATCGAATGTGACGCTGATAAATTCACTTGTGGGACCAAATGCATTATAAAAACATTAAATAGCAATCTACTAGGACATGATTTGAAATAATGGCAATGTGATAAGGGAGATTTTCTGATACTAGAATGTAAAGTCGTGTCGCATATTAACGACCACGGGGTTGCGTGTCTCGGCCTTTTTTTCTGTTGGTTTGTAAACGGGATTTCAGCTCTGTCAAAATTTCTGTCAATAATTAACAGCCTTTCAGAACATGCATACAAGGGCCGGTTTATCGATGCTCAGTCAAAACTGACTGTTATCTATCTGACAGTTTATTATAGCTGACAGATAAATCCGATTCACGTTTATCGACATCGACTTTGTCTGTCAGTTACGTGCCTGACAGTTTGAGTTGTGTTGGCAACATTTGGTGTAGCGGAAGTTGAATTCTATTGGACAGATTTAAATTTCGCGCTAATATAGTCGACTGTTTCTATAGCAACGCCTTACGGTCTTTGTTTACTGCAGCAGGTGCTGATGCAGTTGAAATTTGTATTGATGACAGATAAGAAACGAGGAGTAGACTTTTCTGCCTAAAATCCAGACGTGCTTTGAAAAGTAACCAGCAGGAGATGTAATTGAGGATAAGAAAACGGATGGTAGAAGCAGGAGGTTTGAAAGAAAGTTTAGGAAATCTTAAGTCTTAGCAAATTCCTCAAAATAGTTTCAGGTACATTCCTAAACTTTATATTAGCTAGATTCATGTTGAAGAAAACCAAAGATTCACCTTCTTCGTCATTTAAATGACTTTGGGCGATGCTAACCGTCGGTTTTCTGCCTTAGCTGACACTTCGAACTGTCAGTCAGTTTGCCCGGCACTTTAGCAAAGACTTTGCAGTCAACTTGCTGTCGATAAACAGTTTAACTATCGGATAACGTAAACTGTCAGATATTTTCATTTAACTGAGCATCGATAAACCGGCCCTAAGTTTCAGTAAGATACCTTCAGTAGTCCTCGAGTTATTGCAATTAATAGTTTTTCGGTTCTTCACCCCTAGCTGCCACCCCCTTGGTCCGATATGGCCCAAAAGCAATCCCCGCCTTACTTTTCGGGAGACAAAGCCGTATACCCTCAACCCGTTCTCACGTTATGCGATGGGCAGACAGGAGGAACAATCGATCGCATACTGCTGCGGCACTAAAATATCGCGGGGTGTACTTCAGGCTTTTAACCATATTTTAATTTTAATTTAATTGATGATTTATGAAATAAAAGATAAATTATGGTAGATATTTTCACAGTTTATTATACCTACCTACGACAATAATAAGTGGTACATATTAACTTTAATTGATTACAATATGATCTTGATTGAAAAGCTAATAATACCTGTCCCCTAAATATATTTTTTTGATTCTCTCATAATACAAATGTCGCGTATTTTGATTAAATACAATAAAGAATAGAAACATGGCAAAACCCTGAGCAGAGGCTGTAAAGCAAGAAAGATAGATAAAGATCCACCCAAAGTCGACTTCAATCAAGAAACCGAACACCCAGCTTAAGCCTAACATAAAAAATAATATAATCGCCAGCCTCCACTGAAAGAGAATATCGTGGTTCGAAACGCAGCTGTAACATTCACTTCTCTTGTAACAAACGTTGTACATTATAAAAGCAAACATTGTTAAATTTATTATTATTATTACAATGACTGGTAACCAAACACCATAATATAATCCGATACCTGAAGGGTAGCATAATCCAACGATACCACGAACATAATTTTTGTTATCGAAAAAATAAACGCAAGCAACTGGTACCGTTGGCAAACCCCAGCCGCAAAAAGAAGCCTTCAGGAGAATGTGTTGCGGGGGGCCTCCAAGCACTTCGACGTATCTTCTAAACTGCAAATATGCTATTACCAGCATCCAACAGAATTGAGAAATGATAGCATAATGCAAAATAATTCCGGTAAGGGTACACCACAGGGTATGATATATCAGCTCGTTATAAAAGCTACCTGATATTAAAAACGAAACAATTTGGAGGGTTATTGCAAAATCAAAATGTTACAAAATCTTATTTCCGGTGTTACATCTCCAACTTCTGAATAAAACTGCAGTCAAGGCTATAAGGAATAGACCTATAAGTGATAAAGTGCAGTTCGTAATAGTTATTATATGTCAAGAACCTCATAATTGCTGGAAATCTCGCGGGACATCAACAGAAGAGCAAAATGTGTAGCAAGTATGCCAAAATGTACATTCAGTCCATTGATTATTGTTTTTAATGTTATTGTCCAAAGACCATGAACCTCGCAAAGAATGTTCCATATCATATTTCCAGTACACGCAAGATTTCATATCAGTACTTTCAGGTACTTTGTGAATGATTGATATAGGCCCATCCTGTTTTTCTAGATTTGGAAGAAGAATGCCAAAAACTTTATTAACATTGATGTTTAGTTTAATCGTCGTGCTATCCCCGTTAAACAAAGAACTTCGAGGAAAAACGGTAAATGAAACGACAGAATCACCCTGCAACTGATCTTTTAGCTGCTGGCTAAGAAACACCGCGTCTTCAACACTTTCGTTTTCCTGAATCGCAGTTTGGTTGTATTCACCGAAAATTGTGTTCACAATGGAACCTTCTTCGGAAGTTTCCAAAAATAGACCACTTATATTCGTTTCTTTTACGTCAGATTTGACGTTCATAAAGTTCTTTGCCCTAATTTCAACATGACCTGTGTAATTCCGATTGCTTATGATATCATCCGTGTAATACAAAACTGTGTCAGTACTTTGATATTTATCCTGAGATTGTTCCAAGAAGTCTCTGTTAATCTCGTGCAGATTACTGATAATGTCAGCAAAATTTTGCAGGTCTACTTCATGATCTGAACTAATCTTTTCCAGGAGCTTTCCCACTAAAAATAAATCATTTGACTCGAATTCTTCGTATCGCTTGGAAACCTTGAGTAATTTTTCCACGATAACCGCAGGAGCTTCCTCTGAACTTAGAAGATCCAATAAATTATCCGTTACGGTGGCTTCGTGCATAATTACTAAATGAGTTTGTTGGCTCGAAAACTCGCATTTGGCAAAACTGGATTTGTTTTCTGCGGTTTTAACAGTATCCCAAAGAGACTCCCTTAAATGCCACTGAACGCAGATTCTTCCTCTTTTCCCTTTCTTGATTTTCTCCAATACTTGAACTGGAGCAGAATAGTTTGATCCTGGAAATACTACCCGGATGCTTGCATGTGTTTTGTTAACTGATTCATCGTTGAAAAAGGACTGCTTCGAAAATACCATAAAAGCCACTCTACCTGAAGTGTCTGGTTCGGTAAGAGCGACAGCTTTTTCTATGTCTCC
Organism: Pycnomerus fuliginosus; assembly: GCA_963924575.1. Taxonomy (NCBI): domain Eukaryota; kingdom Metazoa; phylum Arthropoda; class Insecta; order Coleoptera; family Zopheridae; genus Pycnomerus; species Pycnomerus fuliginosus. Next base: position 14,028,586 of record OZ004617.1, on the reverse strand, counting down.
TTGCCTAATTAAATCTTCGATATTTTCGTTGTGTCTCAGCAGGTGGGCAGTATCTTGATTCACTGACACTCCAATGCAGTTATCTTTATCCGACACAACTAAAAGGAAGTTTTCCAAATCCGTCTTTTCAATCGTTTCGTCAGAAGTGAAAACAAGCCGATCGATTTCAGCCAGGATGATATTTGAGGAATTCGTGAGATTTTGCGATTGGTGCAAAATATTTTGATCAATTTTCAGCAAATTATTCACGATGGTGGTTAGATCTTGTAACGAGATACATTCCAGGACAGCAAGGATCTCTGCCACAAGATAGACGTCGAGTTCTAGAAAGTCGCTGAAGTTTTCAGAAATTAGTGCCAAATTCCAAATCAGCGAAGAATTTTGCAACTGAGTTTGTCGTAAGTCTACTAAGGAAGGTGTTATTGGTGAGAACTCCAGCGAGTGGCACGGTTCAATTTTTTCAAATTCACATCCATCTATGAAATTTCCGATGCAAATTCTTGAGTATCTACGAAAATTTTTGAAACAATACTCTTTGGGAAACGAAGATTTGGCTGGGTGTGTTGTGGGCCAAGTCAACGTCACGTTTTGAAACTTTGTAGTTTCACTCAAGCATAAGTCTGAATTTCTAAAGTTAAACTTGAGATAATTAAAAGTTTTAAATATTTCTGTCTGACTCATAAAATCCCCCAACAACCTTGGCAGTTTCAAGTAGGCATCATCCACTGCAGGCTGATCTGCACTGCAGGTCGTCTGCACCTTTGATGTTAAATGAATATTTATCGTCACTATAGTGTCCGTTTCATTAAAATCAATAAGTAATTTCATTATTCTGGCTGTATAATTATTTTCTTCCAAACGTTGATTCAACTGGGTTAGCAATGTATTTTTAAATGCTAAAATATCCGATGAAGTGTTGCAGTGCGTATTTAAAGAAATTTCTAAGATTGCTACAAATTCAAAACCGAATTCCTCTGGTCGAAGAAGAACCGTGTTGCTTACAACCAGTTCCAAATTAGGATATTTAAAAGCCTCGCACCAATAATTTCCGGGTCCTGAAAGGGATCGATTGAAACTGAACGTAATATTTTCTTCATTAGGAATATAAGAAGATAATTTGGGATATTTGTAAGTTAAATCTATATCAGTGGCATCAGTGAAGCAGAAGACCATAACCTCTCCAGATCCTGAATTCTATAAGCCAATCGGCTGAATTACAGTTAGTTCCAAAAAATCTGAAGTGCCCTCATTCGTTGTCAAATCTAGATAAGAGGATACTTCTCTAGGATTTTCTTGAAACCAGAAGCAGTCAGATTCACTCTTCTCATCATCGGTTAATAAGAACCAGCCCTTGCTTGAGACAGCACCAAATTTATGAAACTCGTCGAAGGTTGCATTTTGATCCCAGTATGTATAATCTATTTCAACGTCAGAGTTGCTCCAAAAATATCTGCCGTCTCTTTTCTCAAGAGCAATTTGGCATTTCTTAGACGAATCTATAACCAAATTTTGGTAGTTTTGCTGAATTTCAATTTTCTTGTAGTTGGAGCCGTTGCCGCTTCCAAGGCAAAAACAAGGTGATTTCCAATCAAAGCTACTTTTCTTACAATTTTGAGAATGACAAAAAGGACTTTCTGGAAAATTTGCCTGATTATACGCGCAAATTGCATAGTTTCCTTCTTCGCAAGGAGCAGGAATGTAATTGAAGAAACTCCTATTGTTTGTCGCGTAGACTAAAAGACAATCATTGCCCAAAATATTAGTGGTCTGGAAGTTTAAACATTCCTCGCAAGTATTCTTATATAAATCGTTTTTCTCCGCCCATTCGAAAAACCCGAAACCGTTCGTTAAATTTCTTCTAACCGGCATCCAATAACGCACATTAGCAGAAAACACTTGCGTTATATCAGACCTTAGGAAATCGAATGAAACATCAACATCGTCATAAGGACACTTTGGTGGAAACTTCGTCTTCAGAATTGTGTAGCAAATGTGCAAATTGTCGTTGTACAAAAAGTCTTTGGGACATTGATATTTCTTCTGAATGTTATGGCAGATAGGTTCCGGATCCCAGCAACCAGACTCACTGCAGTATCTCTTCTCAATTTCATTTTTAGAACTTATGCATGGAGGATCTGACGAGACATAACTCCCGGCCGGAGTCTTAGGCCATGTAATATTCTTCGGACTTTTTTCTTCCTCGCACTGAAGTGGCGAGGTTGTAAATTCATTTTTAAGATAGTTCTTACCTTAATAACAGCAGGCGGTAAAAGTGTACTAAGTTCTGGTGGTAAACTTAGAACTTTTGTAAACAGCAAAACGATGGCCGTGTTCATTTTCTCGATGTAAAAACCTGAACAGAACTGTGCCTGGAGTGCTTATTGGCAACATATTGCACAAACTCTTCAATAAACATTGCAATCAAAATAATTTCAGGGAAATGGTAATTGACACATTTTTCGATTCCTTTTACATGAGTGCTGGATCGAATGTGACGCTGATAAATGCACTTGTGCACAAATGCATTATAAAAACGGCAATCTACTAGGACATGATTTGAAATAATGGCAATGTGATAAGGGAGATTTTCTGATACTAGAATGTAAAGTCGTGTCGCATATTAACAACCATGGGGTTGCGTGTCTCGGGCTTTTTTTCTGTTGGTTTGTAAGCGGGATTTCAGCTCTGTCAAAATTCCTGTCAATACTTACAATAATTAACAACAAAGATCCCTTTCGACCTCCATTGTTGCTGTTTATTGACACTTACAGTGAGTGACGGCAGAGATGACGGGAGTTTTGACGGATGTGAAATCCCGTTTATAAGCCAACAGAAAAAAAGCCTGAGACACAACCACCGCACCTTGAAGAGGAGGTATACTGTATGTGTTTGTCGAGTTTCGAACCTCTGCGTTTTCAACCCCTAAATTTCATCCCCCGCAATTTACAACCCCGTCGCCTTCAACGGGTCTAAGCATCGAACGTGTCCACAAAGTTTCAGTGAAATACATCCACTGGTTCTTCAGTTATTGCAATAACCAGTTTTCGGTTTTTCACCTCTACATATACAGCAGTGTACAAAACTTCAACTCGATGTCTGCTTCCGTTCTCAAGTTATGCGGCGAAGAGAGTAGACGGACGGCCGAGCGACCGAGCGAATTCTCTAAAACTATAGTGCCCGCGCATACGCTTCGACACTGACCGGAAAGGTGATTAAGTAATTTCTACGATCTTTGTGTAAAAATATGTGATTTAACAACAATTTTATTTGCACGACCTAAATTCCCTCCATGATGAGCCACATGTTTCTGCGACTACAAACGAAACGAGCACAGATTTATAAATATCATATTTCAAACATTTAACCGAATGCTCACCGACATATGTTATGTATTCAATAAATCAAAATCAATCAAGCGTATGCTTTCATCTGATATGGTTCAACACTTTTGATGGAATATCATTGCGTCGGAAATAGAGATTAACTGATTAATTTAACATTTTATTAAACATTATTTACACATTAATACTTCTGATCGAAGCAGCATCTTTTAATACTTTGATAATACAGATACCGCGTAGATTTATTAAAAACGATAAAAAACATAAACATTACAAATCCCTGCAAAGTAGCTGTAAAGCAGAATAAATATACAAAAATCAATCCGAATTCTAGCTCGCATAAAAATCCGAAAGTCCAAGTTAAACCTAACATGAAAAACAGCAATATGGCAAGTTTCCACTGAAACAACATATCGTTATTGCCAGTTTCGAAAGATTCGGCTTTTCTATTGCAAACATTACAAATTATAAAGAAGAAGATTACAAAATTGATTATTATGATTAGAGCCAACGGCAGCCACACTCCTAAATATAATCCCAAGCCAGAAGGATAGCACAATCCAACATTGCCGCTAATGTAATTTTGTTGATCTAAAAAGAAGACGCAACCCACTGGAAGTAAAGGCAGTATCCATCCACATAGGCACGCTTTCAGGACAACATATTTCGGAGGACGGGTCAGTACCTCAACGAATCTTTTAAATTGCAATACGGCTATTGTGAACATCCAGCAAAATTCGGAAATAACTGCGTAATGTAGAACCACCCCAATTACAGTACACCACAATTGATCGTCTTCAAGTCGGTTGTGCAATGAACTAGAGACGTAGAGCGTTCCAATCTGAAGGGATATTGCAACGTCAAAATGGATCAAAATTTGATTTCCTGTGTTGCTCCTCCATCGCTTGAAGCAGACTGCTGTCAGAATAATTATAAAGAGACCAAGAAGTGATAACCCACAATTAACTGTAGTTATCAAGTCTAGATAAAAACTGTCGAAGATGTAGTCATGTGGAGATAACAGTAGCCCAAAATGGGTAGTATGCCAAAATTCACACATTGTCCAAGAATTCCCGTTTTCACCAAATTGATCACGATACCACCCACCTTTCACTGATTCCACCACGTCGTAATTCCAATAAGCACACTCTTTCAAATCATTGCTTTGCAACCTGTGAATGATGGTAATGGGACCCTTATGCTTGAGAATCTTTGGCAGAAGAATTCCGAAAATGTTACTGATGTAATTGTATTTTGACTCGATTTCGTTGAAGAGGGCGTCCTTTTTGAAAACAGTAAATGCAACCTTGGAATCAGAAGTCATTTGCGTTTTCAGATCTGGACTGAGTAAAACTGCACTTTGTATTCTGTAGTTAAAAAGTACATCATCCCTATTAACATCTCCAAAAATTGTGACAATTTTGGAACTTCTATTCGAGCTCTCCACCAACAATCCACTGATGTTAGTTTCATTCACGTCAGAGACGACAATCATGAAGTTTTCGGAGACCACCTCGGTGTGTCGATCGTACTCGTGATTCGTTATTATAGCATCGACGTAGTGAAGAATTGAATCGGTTGCGTTGGTGAGTTCTTGCGAATTACGCAGAATGTTTCTTTCAATTTCGTGGAGATTACTGACGGTATCTGAAAGCGTTTGTAGGTCTATGTCTGGGTCGTCACTGATTTTCTTCAGGATTTGCCCCACGTAATACAAGTCTTCAGGTTCGAATTGGTCGAATTTGTTTGAGATATTGAATAATTGATCCATTACCACAGAATTAGAATCAGTTGAGTTCAAAAGCGAGCATAAATCTGCTGTAAGTGGTCCAACATTATTCTCGTAATCTTCAGTGGTACGTACGTCATCATCGATTGTAGTAAACTCGCCTGAGGAAAAAATCGTGAAATAAGACTGGCCCGAGTAATTACAGATCAAATAGTTCGAATGCAAATTTATGTTATCGATGGTTGTCCAAGAAGATTGCGAATAATAACTGCAAACAGCATGTGCTTTAATGTCAGTTTTCTCCAAAATTTGAATCGGCCCGTTGAAGGTAAAATTGGGATCATCTAGTCTAACAATTCGGTAAATACCTCCGAAAACGTTCAGCTCTTGTCCAAAAAATCCTGATTTCCAAAATATTGTAATAAAGATCCTAAAATCTGTTTCCAATTGTTTAGTTAGTAAAAGGGTCCCTGTTAAATCCTGCGAGATCAAGTCTTCTATATGTGCACCACTAGAGATTGTTTTTGTGCCGTCAGGTACTCCAACAACACCACTGGCGTTAACATAAGTGACGATTAAAGCAAGATTTTCAGACAGATATTGCTCGAAGTCTCCAGAAAATTTCGCAATCAGATCATCAATAATAGTCAACATTGTAAAGCCCGTACTCTGCTGAATTTGGTTAAAAACCTCCGCTTCCACATTCAACAAATTGCTTAAAATTTCGCCAGTTTGGTTTAAATTAAATTCCGATTTCGATAAGCCACCGAAAATTTCTCCAACTAAATACACGTCGAATGACTTAAAATGAGAGAAATCTTTTGAAATGTTGACAAGATTTTGCAATGGTTCGGTTTCGTTTTGCAGAATCTTTAGCAGACTATCAGTAACAGATGATTTTTCAAATGGTACGACCTTGCTCCAATATGCCCCATCTACAAAGTTTCCTTTGCAGCGCCTGAAGTATGTTGATGAAAACTGAATTTGGTTAATTTCAGTCTTGTTCCAGTTAACATTATCGCTATCGGTCTCGTTCATACAATACAACGCGCTTCTTAGATATTTCAAAACGATGGTTGACCTGGACGTGATGATGTGCCTTACTTGGTAGAATTCATCATCGATATTTGTATCGGCTTTACATTGACGCGAGAAATGAACGTTCACTGTTAAAACACTATCGTCTTCGTTAATGTCAAGAATTTTCATTACTCTTGGGACGTAATCGGTAACTTGTGTGAAAATATCATTTAAGAGATCCTTTATGAAGGGGTCCAAAGGATTTATTTCTCCATAAGTGACTTCTAAAATGGCAACGAATTCGCATTTCAATTCCGGTGGAAAAAACACTGTGTTGCTTACAATTACTTCCAGATCTGGATATCTGAAAGCCTCACACCAGTAATTTCCTGGTCCATCAGTTAAGGGTGGAAACGTACAATTAATTGCATACTTGTCTGAGAGACATGAATCATACTTATAGAGTAAACTTTCGGAGTCCGAATCCGTAAAGCAAAACACTAATGGAACTTCTTCACTTTGCTTTAAGCTCTCTTTATATGATACCACCAGGTTAAAAGACGGCTGATCACCATCTAAACTTAAATTTAAAGCAGGAGTATGGTTTTTAGGATCTTTTTCAAAGAGAAAACAAAGAACATTCTTTCTCTCTTCCGCTGTTAATAAGTACCAAAAACCATCGCTATTAATAGCTCCGTATTGGTGATCAGCATCAAAAATTGTGTTTGGACTCCAATTAGTATAGTTGATTTCAATATTGGATTTCTCCCACATATACTTTCCATCTATTTTTGTCAACCCAATAGAGCAATTATCAGCTGTCAGGGAAGTATAAACCGTATGTTGATAATTCTGCAAAATTTCTGCTTTTTTTTCGCTATTATCGCTAGAACCTAGACAAAAACAAGGCGAATTCGCGTCATAGCTGCTTCTGCGACAATTTGAATTTGGATTGCAAATAGAATTGCTAACATGGTACAGAAAACTGTATGCACAAATTGCATTGTGTCTTTCATTGCAGGGAACAGCTGCCCTGTAAGAAGTGTTGTAGAAGACTACACAATCTTTTCCCAAAACTCTACTGTGATCCAATTCTCCGGTAAAGTTAGATTTATACAGATTGCTTTGTTCAGTCCATTGAAAAAGTCCAACCCTGTTGGTTAAGTTTCTTTTTACAGGCATCCAGTATTCCACCCCTTCTTGAAGCATAACTGTATAGTTATCAAAAGATATATTGGTATCTTTGAACGGACATAACGGCGGGAATGTTGTATTTTTGATTTCCACGTAACAAATATTCAGAATTTCATTTTTGAAAAACCCATCTGGGCACCATGCTTGCTCTTGTTTGATTTCGCAGGAGGGCTCTGGTTCCCATTCGCCGTTAATTTGGCACATCCGCTTCTGAATCTCTTTGGTTTTACAATCGATGCAAATTGGTGTTGAAATGGCTTCATCTCCTGGGGGAGTTTTTGGCCACTGCACAGTCAAATTAACTTCTGGACACTAATCGGAATTGAAAATAGTCAGTTCTGTGGCAAATATTAAAATAACTTACTTTAGAGGAAACGTACGATGGCAAAATTAATATTAAAATAAACCTCACAGGTGCATCCATAACTAAGAACGTGTGTCTTGCATCTAAACCGCAGTTATCTGAGTTAGATTGTGGTAATAGATAAAGATAACTCTGTGGATCTTCACACATGAGTTGCCTTTGAACAATTTTTGGGAATTAATTTCTGATTAGGAAAGTACCATACGGGTCTCTTGTGAAATCGGCGAGGCGTGGGAAATCAGCAGGAAATGACTTGTCTGAGATTTTTGCAAGAATCTCGGGTTAATTTTTAATTATATGATGGGTGTATAATTACAATATCATAATAGTTTGTAATAATATACACGTAATTACTGGCGCGGTTATTTCAAAACTGTTATTATGTCTTTTATATAAGTTTCACACTTTCTGCGCTTAGAAGAATGAGATTTGTTTCAGAGGTCTTAAGACATGCAAAGAAGACAACTTAACTTTCATCCACTCCTCTTGTTGAAAAAATTTTAAACAACTAAATTTTATAATTTATTTTAACAGGAAGAGGATGAGACTCGTCTTGCATACAGAATAATTAATTAAAAAATATTTAAATTTTGCTGTAAACAATAAATCAGCGAGTGAAAGCTTCACTGCTTTTAGTGCGAACGTTGGATGTAGAATTTTCCAAATAAAAAATTATTGGGTCATCTGCTGCTAAAATTCCGGTTTAACCGGAAATGGCCTTAACAATGCCTTAACTTAGTTTTTTCAAGTATAATGACACTTTTTCTCAACGGATTCAGAATCTTCGATTTTTTCTGAGTCAAAAACATAGTTATATTATACTTCACCGCAGTGCAATCATGGCCATCCTAGATTTTCAAAAACGTCGAAAAAATCGGTCAAAAATCAAGGTTTTTGAAAATCGCAAATACACTCTTCTGATACAAATTCAACTGCGTGATTACATTTTTTTAATGTTTTTGCTATTTTGGCAGATTCTGAAAAGTGAAAAAAATTTAAAAAATCAAAGACAAGTAAAAGGAAATTTAATTACGCAGTGGAATTTATATTAAATAAGTAATGTTGACGGTATTTGATAAATATTTTTAATTTTAAAAAAATCGTAGATTCCTAATCAAAGTTAAGATTATTTCCTGTTAAACCGGAGCGGAAGTGAGAAAAAAATCTGACCGCTGAATCAGGTCCGCATTAAAAAAATTAAATAGACCCAAAATAGATGACCCAAGAAATTTTTATGCGGAATATTCCACAGCCAACGTTCGCACTGTATGTATTTAAAAAAATGGGCAGCTAAGGAAGCGGCTGGAACCTCCCCACTTGGTCAATCCTATCACCTATAAATTTCAATCCACAGTTTTCATTATTTTAATTTTTTACTGCCAAGAGAGCACTAAGTTTGATTGCATTTTTGGAAACAGAAGATACTAATGATGAGCATCGAAAAATTACTCACCCTGTATAACTTTTTTCTAAAGAATACTTTAGACACGAAAATACAAGTAGGTAGATACCTGAGGATTTACCTTTGTCTGGAATGTCTATTTCATTGCAATTATTGCAGCAAACTCCCATTTTTTGGAAATAGGAAGGTCAAAGTTTACGTTCTAATTGATGCTTTCTTTTCATTTCTCAGCATTTTTTCCCACATTTTTCTTGAACTAGTTATTAAAACGTTTTCCAAGATTTCATCGTTGTTATGAAAACCCGTCAACAATATACCATAAAAATAAGATTGACATTTATTTTCGTTCGATTTCATCTAAGCTGGGAAAATGTTAAGCAGCGGTTAATAATCTTATCAGGTTTGTACGACTAGTGAAAGCTCTTCCATTGAAAATTATTGATTAAATAGGGTTCATTAACACTGTCACCGGAAATGGCTAATACTAATCTAGGAAAAAAAAATATTTAATCTATTTTTGGGAACACGCAAATGCTTGGGTATTATATTTGTATTACACGGGCAATTATCTCGCAGGATTATAGTAGAATTATGATAATAAATAGGAAAGTGGACACAAGTTCAGCTTTCATTGAAATGGTCATTAGCCAAGGTGAACATAAACTTATGCAAAATTTTGCAAAACAGACGATTCGTTTGATGATAAATAGTTGCCGGTTGCGGTAATATTTAAATGACTTTCACTGAAATTCCCGGTCTCATCCATATTTCACAACGTCTTTGGGAAATATTTCAAAAAGGTGCGATACATTTAGCAAACACCGCACGGCACATCGGCTTTCACCCGTCCTTGGTCATCACTTTCTCTCAGAGGACAATCACATTCATAAAACGCACAAAATGAGACGAACGCATCCACCGTGACAGCAATTTCCATGAAGATTAGTCTTCTATTTGTCAAATTTTAATCACCGATTTGCTCCGGAGACAGTTTTTTGAACTCTGCACCTTTTCGGGCAAACAACTTTCTTATTTTTGATGCGGCGATAAAAAGAGAGTCGATTACAAAAGGTCAAAATGTTCAAGAAATAGCATCGGTATAGAACTTTGAGTAGTAATTGAAAATAATGGAGAGCGGTGAATGGCTGGAACGGTGACCGTTTTTGATTGCATTGAAGACTGACAATAGAGGTCATCTTCAGATTCTTCAATACATGACCGCTGATTTTATCGATCTCTTTTGTGCTTATTTCATTTCACCTGTCTATTAACCGAATGGCAAAAAAATATTGATAAGTAACATGGAAAGATTGTTTAGCCTGAGACATGCGATGTATTGACGTATACCTTAGTCATGAAATACTCGTAGTCAATGGATTCAAATCTTTTGTAATAACAAAGTTGATAGTTGGAACCGTTTCAAGACAATGCAAATTAAAATTTTCTGAGAAACAAAGTGAGTTAAAACTAATCAAAAGAATGTGATAGCCCTTTTACATGTATGTATATTCATAAAACATACATGCATCAGAAAATCAAAAAAGAAAAGTTGTGGTTAAAAGCATCTATAAAAAGCCCCGGAAGATGTACATCAATGCGATGTGTATCCCTGTAGAGTAGATATTTATCACGTTAATGTGTATGTAGGGGCGACTGGTCGGGTGCAGATTTTATCAATTTGCAGCTAGTAGTAGTGCCTCCGTAGACGCATAGATGTGTCAAAAAGGAGAAATGTTAGAAAAATTTTGTTACAAAATTAAAAAGTAGAAAATGAACAGAAAAAAATGCAGCAGAGAAGCGGCTGGAACCTCCCCATCGCGTGGATCTTTGTATTCTGTGTAGATAGTGGTCAATTCAACAGAAATTTTTTACCCTTATCGACTGTGACTAATTTTGCAATTTTCTGACAAATACCGACACCACCTCGGACATCACCCATCACATTTGACAATATGTTCCTTTTAAGGTTAATCTTTTGCCACCTTTTTGACAATAACTGCCACTTTATGTCATCCACTGTCAGCTCGCTCCCTTTTAATGAGAAAGAATTTTTTCTCTATTTTCCACTGAAATGGCAGAGACTGTGAATACATTTTTAGAACGAGAATTTGATCGTCTTTCTAATGGCGACATAAAAAAGGAGACCTTTGTATTTAAAATTTAAAGTTGATATGCCTAAATGGCACTTCCCGTGGACCAATTGCTTCCAAAAGCCTTTCAGGTCTTCAACGGGTCACCCAATCTCCATGTACCAAATTTCAGATAAATCGATTCGCTAATTTGGGCTATAATGTATTTTTAGTGTTATTATGAAATTTCGATTTTTTGACCCAAAGAGCACTAAATGCGAACGAATTTTGTCTTACTTAAAACCAGAATTTAAAGACCTTTTTGATGGTGACAATAAATCTTTCAAAAACTTGTTTTGGATGGTTAAATGAGTGAATAATTTTAAAGTTACAAATTGGTGTGTCAAAACGGCAGTTTCCGTAGGCCGATTGAATCCAAAATTTGTTCAGCTCTTCGACGTGCAATACAATCCCCGTGTGCAAAATTTCAGCCAAATCGGTTCAGGGGCTTGGGCGGTACCGCGATTTTAAAGTCGGATAAAAATAATTTTTTTTTTTATTTTTGATCAAAAGGGCACTAAGAATGAATACATTCTTAGAAGCAGAATTTGAAGGCCTTTTCTATCGTGAGGTGAAAAATGGGGGTTTGCATTTAAAATTTAAAAGTTGATGTGCCAAAATGGCATTTCTAGTTGCACGATTGGCTCCAAAAGCTTTTCAGATCTAAGTTGGGTTATCACATGCATACGTACCAAATTTCAGCTAAATCTGTCGAGTAGTTTGGGCTGTGGCGTGTTTACGAACGTACGTACGTACATACATACAGACACATTTTAAAAACCACTTTTTTGGGCTCCTGAGACCTCAAAACGTATAGATCCGGTCTTATCTCGAATTCGAAAATTTTAGTGATTGCAGTAACCTCCCTTTTTTTTAAATGGTGAAGTGGAGTGGGGAGGTTAAAACACAAAAATTTTGAGGGTTGAAAAGTAAAAAGCATGGCAATATAAACCTAATGAGTAAATGAACAGAACTGCCAGAATTAAAACAAAATGTTACGAAGGAAACTGGAAAATTGTAAAAGGTACGTAAACTGAATCCCAAATGAGTTCAATTTTATTACCGACGAAAAATTAAGTAATGCGAATTTTGCAAAATTAGCACTTAGGGGGTTGAACAATCGTAAAGGTGGATGGAAACTCAAAAGGTATGACGATTAACCGTGGTTAAGTAAAATTACGGAAAATAACACCAAAATAAGGCAATTATGTAAATTTAGCGTTTGAAGAATTGAAATATATTAGGGGGATGAAAAAAGTGAAAAATGTAAACAACATCCAAATGAAACCTTAAAGTCACGTTGAAACTTTATGGATTCTGACAAACATAGTCACAGCCCTCTTGAGCTCAAATTTTGTTGTTCGCATGGTATTTATTTGCATAATTTACGTAAGAATAACTTCATTACTTAAAAATATCTTTTCCATCTCAAAGTTAGCAAAAGCGACGTGCACCATTTGAACATAAATACGATTTCCTCAATTCTGTGCAGCATAAAGACAGGCAAAATAATTAATTGGCCAATTACCCCATTTACCTTAATTCTGTTGCGTAAATATTATTTCATACCTGAACATCGTCAGCAAAATAAAAATATTCTACATTTAAAGGTCACTCCAATCTCCACTGCTCTAGTTAATGATGCTTCAGTTTGTGAACGGCTAAATGCCCATCATGTAAAACAGTCTAATTGAGATCCTCGTTACATTGCACAGAATATCTATGCTTGAGTAACACGTTGGGATTTTTATGACCCAGGTTATGTAACTTACCATCTCTGCACATTTAGTGCATAGTTTGAATATTATTTCCAAATAAAAAATGTTCAAATACAGCGCAAGATAATGAGCGATAATAATAATATTTCATAATTTCATGCCGCTATCATTAAATGTCGATAAATTAGCCTAATTTATCGACAGATGGCAACCGAACAATTTATGCAATTGCATAACATTCTGTCACAATGTGAATCTTCGTTAATGGCTCTTCTCGTCCTAGTTTAGTAGTTAAAGATGCAAGATAGTGTGTAATTAAACTGCTATTGTATTCGATAATTTATTATTTTACGAAACCAAAGTGATGAATGATTGTTTCTAACACGGTGGACATCGGCGATCTCCCCGTTCCATCAGAGCCCTCATTGGATGTTTGTATTCTTCGTCGTGCAGACGCATTCTTAGCAAATCTTGGAACTCCTTTCTTCGTCTTTCTTCTTCCGCTATTCCCTCCTTTAATTCCTTTTCTAATTGTTCTCTCTCTAGGCGCTAAAGACGAGAATAACGAGATCAATACTAACTACAGTATGATTTCAGAAATGGTGGATGCGCCGGAACAATCGCTTCAATTAGCAGTAATTTGATTTTAGAACAGTCGTGTTAATTGGTTTGCCGATTTTACTCTCGATTTGCAATCATAGAAAGTTTAATAACAATATAGTGTCAATATCAGATACTTGCAAATTGTAGACAACAATAAAATTTTATTACTCACTTTCCTTTCTTTATTGGCTTCGATCTGCGTCTTTAAATCTTCACGATACAGACGTATCGCTTCAGCTTCAAGCCTCTCGTGTTCAGCCTGCAATCTTTCATTTGTTTCACAGGCCATCCGTAACAGTTCGTTTTCAGCTTCTTTCAGCTTGAGTTGGTTTTCAGCCTCGCGCCGCTTATGTTCCTGCTGTTCCGCTCGACCTTGCATGACACTCTTCAAGAATGATTTGAACATTTTATGGTACATTTGTGGCTCTTACCTTTTTCAATGCCTCCTTTGCAGCTAGAACTTTACACCGAGCTTCTGCTTGTTTTTCTTCAATCATTTTTTGATGGTATCGCAGTAAATTGTTGAGCTCCATTTCCTCCTTTTTCCTCTCTTGGTCAAGCTCCCGCAGGTACTGTCGATAAATTGCTGTTTCTCTTTTTGCTACGGTGGTTGTGTCTTGTATTTTTTGCCTTTCCTTTTCGACTTCTGCGTCAGCCAGTCTGGCAAATGCCTCTTCGAGAGCATCGTCTTCTTTTTTCTTTTGCTCCATGAATTTTTCACGTAGCGCAAGTTGCTCTAGTAATTCCTGAGCTGTTTTGTTTCTCTTGCGGCGTTTAGCGTCAAGTGCTGAAGTAAAATTTTCGCGTAAGTATAATTTTTTGCAAAATAAAAAATTACCTGCAATTTCTTCTCGTCGGATTTCTTCCTGCAGTCTCATCATTTCCAACCTATCCTCTGCTGCCACTTTCTCCGCCTCTTCCTTTAGAAGTTCTTTGCCTCGAACTTGTTTTTCCCAAATCTCCATCAAATCCTTCTGTGTCTTATTCCTTTCAAGCAAATCTTGAGTCTCCTTCTCCATTTTTGTTGCTCTCTCCTTCATCATTAACTCGTGCCACATGTGCTCAAGTTCCCTTTCAGCTTCTCTGCGATTCTCTTTCTCCCTCATTTGCTCCAGCTGAGAATTCTTACTGTCGATTAGATTGCGTTTGATCATCTCTGGACGTAATTCCACGCAATTATTCCTGAAATTCAAAACAATAATAATAACTTAAGTCGGTTAATTTGGTTACATTTGTTGTTGGATGCGTTTTTTGTTGACAATTTCCATCCTGTCTCTCTCCCTCTGTGCTTTAAATATTGCCGCGTTGTTCTTCATCTCTTCCATTTTCTCTTCTGCACCTTTTTGGGCACGTTCAATAGTTTCAAGAAGGTACAGCTTCTCTTCCTCGCAAAGTAATTCCCTCAGCCTAAAAACTAAATTTCCAACCTGCAGTGAATTAAGTAGGTTTACTTTTTTCTCCTTTCTTCTATGGTTTGATTATACTGTTCCACTTTTTGTTGAAATCGCTCATCAATGAGCCTTTTAAAGGTCTGCTTCGAAAAATGTTGGTCGTATTTCATCCAAATCTTTTCACCCAACAGCCGCTTGCTGTCCGCCGCTATCAATCTGTCGTTTTCATCCGTGAGTTTTCGTTTGTACTCTTGAAGTCTTATGTGGTAGTCGGTATTAGGTCTACGTCCCATCTGAAAGGTTTTGATGTTTTTCAGCGGAGCTTTCTTTACTTACATGTCCATAAATTCCGGGGGAGAAACTGGGTAGTTGAATGTCGTAGATTATCTTTTTCGGCTTCGGCTGCTTCACATATTTCGGGGGCTCCAAATTTCCGCCAAACATTTTTATTTTTTAAGGTGACAACAAAATCTGTTTTAGGTAATGTCGTGCGTCATATTATGGTCATATTTGATCAATGGTTGCTATGGAATCAGCTTGCGCTTGTTTTCTAGTTTCCATAGCAATGTGGTGAGTGAAATTCGTCCATTCTGTCCATAATCCGATTTTACACCCTGCTTAATAGTCCAGTCATATTAGATCTTTTCGGCATTTCATTTCAGGTGCCATCAGGAGTTCGTAGCCAAAATTTCAAAAATATATAAATTATTTCTTCTAAAAAACCTAACTTGACTGGACTATAAATAAAGCTTCAATAAAGGCTTTCTTACCCCCGATTTCATAATCAAAGCTAAAGTCTCCTTTAAATATTTCTTAGCAACATGTGAAAATGGCTGCTTCTGATTAGCCAAAATGCTGTTTAAAGTCGACTTTACTTTAAAAGACCTTTAATTTTTATTATGAAATCGGGGGTTAGAGCCGATTTCATAATCAAAATTAAAGTGTCCTTTAAATATTTGCTTAGCAACATTCCAGAAAGGTTGCTCCTGATTGGTCAAAATCCCTTTTAAAGTCGACTTTAACTTTAAAGGACCTTTAACTTGTATTATGAAATCAGCCGTTATATGTTTAAGCGTGGGTAATAGCTATTTATTTAAGAAGGATATTAAGATATTCATAATTGACGAGGACGTTACCTAACGACGACGAGGCGAAAGCCGAGTCGCCTTAGTAACGTCCGAGTCTATTATGAATTGTTAATATCCGAATTGAATACAAGGCTTTATCGAAATCGCAGGTTGCCTTTGTTTGACAAATGGTAAAAGTGTGAAATTTTGACGTTAAATTTTCTGCCGTTTTGAATTTTCAAACGTAATGGATTCTGATATTATTCCTGAGGATATTTTGATGGAAGCCAACGAAGTTACTTCGAATTTGTTGCCAGTACAATCAAGAACATTGTACGAGAAGGAGTACCTCGAATTTTGTAAGTGGCGGGAATCGCGAGGTGTAAAAGGAACTGCAGAGCCAATAGTACTCGCGTATTTCAAGAAGAAGGTAATTTTAATTTAGCTATTACCAATTATTGTTGTTGGTGACATTTTGTTATTACCTAGGCAGAAAATTATGCTGCGTCTTCGCTATGGACTAAGTACTCCATGCTAAGATCTTGTTTAGAGATAAAGGAGAGGGTCAAGATAAGTGAATATGGCAGTCTTATTGCATTCATCAAGCAGAAGAATGTTGGTTATGAGGGAAAGAAGGCAAAGGTGTTGACAAGGGACGAAATAAATGAATTTCTGCGCGTTGCGTCAGATGAATCATTTTTGATGATAAAGGTAGGTATAGATTTAGAAATGCACTCAATGAGATTATTGAGCCTTGGTTCTTGTATTGTTTGCAGGTTGCTTTTCTTTTCGCCATTTCTGGCGCTTTGCGTGGAAAGGAGTTGGCGTATATAACTATTGACGACATTGAGGATAAGGATACTCTGCTTGTGGTTACTATCTCGAAGTCAAAAACACACGTCAAACGTGTATTCACAGTAATTTCTGAAGGCAATGTTAATGCTGTCGAGTTGTACCGAAAGTACATTGCATTACGTCCTCCAAATATGGAAAATCGAAGATTCTTCGTGTCATTTAGAAATGGAAAATGTACTAGACAAGTATGCGGAGAGCATTTCTTTGCAAGTATTCCGCAGCGAATTGCGAAATTTCTGAATCTTCCAGAAGCAGAAAAATATACTGGGCATAGCATGCGTAGGTCATCTGCCACGTTGCTGGCAAACTCCGGAGCAGATATTATGCGACTAAAACGGCTTGGCGGCTGGAAAAGCAGCAAAGTTGCCGAGTCATATGTGGAAGATAGCATTGCCGAGAAGATTAAAACTACCAGAAACATCTTAGTTGATGATGTATCTATAAATTCTGGACACATTGTTGAAAGGATGACCTCTACCAAAGCAATTACGTTAACCACTTCGGATTCTACAAGATTTGGTGTGTTTGACAATGCCGCTGCTTCAGGTTCATTGATGGCTGAAGAAACTATGAATTCTACTATAGATACCAAGGGGATGACACTTTGCTCGACCAAAAACGATCCAATTAATTTCAACTTTAGTAACTGCCATGTTACGATCAATATGAAGCCGGGAGAAAGTTGTACTTGATCTTATTTTGTATGTATTGAATTTTTATTAATTGTTACCTACTAGGTGGCTATTCTTTAAGTTTTGAAAAAAATAAATATTTGCATTATTATCTTTGGGTTATTGGTAACTATGTTATTATGGACCGGTAACTATGCTATTAAGATTCGGTAACTATGATGTTATGATTTGTTTACCTTGACAATACTCCTGTAATATTATGATGTATTTAACAGGCAACTAAGCAACAACATTAAGACACTATAACGATACAAATTTCGATAAAGTTATTTATTCACGATTATTAAATAATGCCATTGTTATGTACGTAACTGTGGATACATAATCCTGTTCATAAAATACAACGTGACTTATGGTCATAACTCATAAGTCACCCTTCTGTCACATTATTTATATTTGAGTGACGTTAGGAGCGAAAATATAATAGGCCGACATTTTTAAGCTATAAAACACGTCTTCATGATTCTTTCTAATACTAACCCACTACTATAGTATATTACGATATTAGGTCGGTAAGTACAGTATAACAGAATCGAGGAAAGGTTTGCAAAAACGAGTCGAAGACGAGTTTTTGCAATTTCCGAGATTATGTCAGATGTACTTAACAACCGTGTATCGTATATGATTTTTCGCACAATTGAAAATGGGTCATATTAATAAAAATAAGGTGGTGCTTATTTTCACAATTTTCTAAGCAAATCCTTAAACACATATTAATAAAAATTCAGCAAATCCTTATTGGACAAGCTTTTGCTGATCCTGGTTCAGTATAAGCATTCCCTTGTCTTCGTATTAATAAAGTTAGCCATTTACTGATTTGTTTCAGTAAATCCTTGTGAAAACATAAGTGTGCTATTTCAGATACTGATTGTACGTAAATTTAATATTTCTACCATATTTAATGGCATTCGTATAGCGAAAAACTATAAAGAAAGACATCCTGAACCAAACGAGTTCCAAATTATTCAAATTTTCTCCAGAAAGTGTTGAGTGACTTTCTTTTTTTATTCTTACTTTGATTTTTTCGTACCGAAAAAGCACGGGAAGGAGCATTAGATACCAAAGCGAAAATAATTTTTTCTATTATAGATATAAAAGCGGTAGGTAAAGTAGTAGTAGTTTATGTACCTAAGCATGAAAGTGAATGTTTTCCGGGTCGAAAGAAAATATGGCCATTTCTTCCGACCCGGAAAACTAGTTTCACGCTCTGCTGTGGTGCATACAACATTTTTCTTCATTCACCAGAAAAAAATTAATTCGAGCTAAGAAACCAATTATTAAGTGTTTTCACAACACAGGTGAGACGCCATGGCAACTTCCGACGAATTTTCTTAGCTATTCACGAAAATAAAGTAGAATTTTCGCGGCTAGCCGAAAAAAAATTTATCCACCGCTTACTCATTTCAGCGGCTAGACGTGCAAAATTATTTTACACGGCTAGCCGTGAGAGATTGTACTTTCATAGCCCTCGTGAGGCCCGAAAATCTCATTTTTTGTTAATGGAAAAAGAAAAAGCTTTTTCTAAAGTGAAGTAGGTTACACGACAATTCTACGAAGGCGAGCATGTTGATTGTTCCTACGACAATAATCCGAAACGTACCTATTCGGGGATTTTTTTTCCAAAACAGACTGGGGTGTAACAATTCCTTATTTCAAAAAAAAAGATTTTTCTCGAGTGCTTTTCGCAAGATAATTTTTTGACAAAAATATTATTGGACCTATTTTTCTTGCATTAATAGTAGCTATGTAGCTATGTACCATTGCTCGGTAGGCTAATATTAAACGTTTAATGGAGAAATATTCTGCAGTGAAATGTACCTAATCCTTAAATGTTTACATACTGGCCTTAAAGAATCAAAAGTCTTCATGTGGCGGAATTTCAGACTAGCAAACGCTGACGCATATCAGCATATCCTATTAAGTATAAGCATTTCATTATTAATACAGAACTAAGGATTACCTTTTGCTGAAACCTTTTACTAATCAGCAAAACCTTTTCCTTGTAAGCATTTGCTTATTAGCATTACCTTATTTTTATTAATATGACCCATTAACTTATTGGGTCACATTAATAAAAATAAGGTGGTGCTTATTTTCACAATTTTCTAAGCAAATCCGTAAACACATATTAATAAAAATTCATCAAATGCTTATTGAACAAGCTTTTGCTAAACCTGGTTCAGTATAAGCATTCCCTTGTCTTCGTATTAATAAAGTTAGTCATTTACTGATTTGTTTCAGTAAATCCTTGTGAAAATATAAGTCTGCTATTTTAGATACTGATTGTACGTCCACTTAATATTCTTACCATATTTAATGGGGTTCGTATAGCGAAAAACTATAAAGAAAGACATCCTGAACCAAACGAGTTCAAAATTATTCAGATTTTCTCCAGAAAGTGTTGAGTGACTTTCTTTCTTTTTTTTTCGTACCGAAGAAACACGGGGAGGAGCATTAGATACCAAAGCGAAAATTATTTTTTCTCTCATAAATATAAAAGCAGTAGGTAAAGAAGTAGTAGTTTATGTACCTCTACCTAAGCATGACAGTGAATGTTTTCCAGGTCGAAAGAAAATATGGCCATTTCTTCAGACCCGGAAAACTAGTTTCACGCTCTACAACATTTTTCTTCATTCACTAGAAAAAAAATATATTAGAGCTAAAAAATCAATTATTAAGTGTTTTCACAACACAAGTGAGACGCCATGGCAACTGCCGACTAATTTTCTTAGCTATTTACGAAAATAAAGTGAAATTTTCGCGGCTAGCCGAAACAAAATTTATCCACCGCTTACTCATTTCAGCGGCTAGCCGTGCAAAATTATTTTACACGGCTAGCCGTGAGAGATTGTACTTTCATAGCCCTCGTGAGGCCCGAAAATCTGATTTTTAGTTAATGAAGAAGAAGAAGAAGAAGAAGAAGCTTTTTCTGAAGTGAAGTAGGTTACACGACAATTCTACAAAGGCGAGCATATTGATTGTTCTTACGAAAATAATCCGAAACGTACCTAGTCGAGGATTTTTTTCCAACACAGACATAGTAGGCAATATGGTCGAAGGAACAGACCGGGGTGGTAACAATTCCTTATTTCATGAAAAAGATTTTTTTCGAGTGCTTTTCGCAAGATAATTTCTTTGACAAAAATATTATTGGACCTTTTTTTCTTGCATTAATAGTAGCTATGTATGTCGGTAGACTAATATTAAACGTTTAATGGAAAAATATTCTGCAGTAAAATGTACCTAATCAGACTAGCAAACCATGACGCATATCAGCATATCCTATTAAGTATAAGCATTTCATTATTAATACAGAAGTAAGGATTACCTTTTGCTGAAACCTTTTACTAATTAGCAAAACCTTTTCCTTGTAAGCATTTGCTTATAAGCATTACCTTATTTTTATTAATATGACCCATTGAACATTTTTCGTCGGCCATTAAACAAATCCTGTTTGACAGATCGCCGAATTTTCCAAATGCACCCGATACCTTTGCCAGTTCAATTGTTTTACTTACCATGCCTGTGTCAGATATGCGTGCTGTTATGAATTCATAATAGCATTGTTATTTTTCGTTGCCTGGGAAACCAAACCGCGCTTGGTAAGTTGAACTTACACCTTATTTTAACTACGTCGGTAAAAGAGTTATAACATACGATTGTGCGAAATAGTATATTACGTAACAAGAGTTGTAAGAAGCATATTACGCACGTGTGGAAGAAGTTGTACACGAGCCGCGTAGCGGCGAGTGTATAATTCCACAGTGCGTAATTGCCTTACAACTCGAGTTGCGTACGATACTTTTTCTACGACCACACAATAGGTACTTATATTTTTTCTCAAAAGTAGATAATAAATTGAAGCACTTTTTCTAGAGGAATGTTTCGGGAATATTCTCAGACAAGTGTACCTTATTTTTTGATGTGAATCCAGTGGTGTAGTCAGATATTTTTTAGCACTTCCGGTTCAACCGGAAATGACCTTTCCAAAATTTTATTTTTCTAAGGGATTCGGTATCTACGATTTTTTCTCACTGCATCTCTCACAAAAGATGTTATGCAAACTTACTCTGCATTATTTTGGTTCCTGAAACGTTTTTTTCCAGCAGAAATAATTGGTTTGTGCTTACAATGGAATTACTTTTTTTTTAAAGTCAACTAAATTAACGTTTTATTGTTCCTGGGTACCAACAACCTGCCAGTATTATATTATGACAATTTCTTTAAAATACCTGCTCAAAGGTTCAAGATAATATGATGAAATACAACTTACCGGTCCCAACGCAAAAAGGTCCTGCGATATAACCTAACTTTTGCACAGAAAATTTTCATTGATTTTACCTCGGATTTTACTTTGCGGTTGAACTGCAAATTGTATCCTGGGACAGGACTAGTCAATATGTTTTTAAAATGTCCTAATTAATAAGGGGAGAATAATGAATTTAACAATAAAATTGAGTGGAAAATGACATTTGACAAATGACAATTGAAAACTGTGCGATTTTCACTCTTTACGCACAGTTTTTGATTTGCGTGCGTAAGGAACGGCTTACTTAGTTTGTACATTGTACAAAATTGGCTATTTACAATAGTGGTCGTAGAAAAACCGTATTAACACAACATTTTAATTTATGACAGTTTTTATTGACAGTTTCAAGATGGTAAGATTTTTGGTCGTCAAGGCTTGTAAATCGCAAAAAAAACCTAGGGCGGTAAGTATCACCATACCAACCTGAAAACATCGTCGGTAAAGCGATGAAAATAACCGATCATGCAAAAAATAAATAAGGCAGTTCAAAGAAATAACTGTCGCCGTAGCAAAATGCGAGGCACTATTATTTTTTTCCGTTATTCGCTCGCTCGCATGCTCTCTCGCTCCTCACTCTGTCCGTCGGATGACTTGAGAATGAATTGAGATATCGGGCTGAAACTTGGTATACAGTTTTATCTTCCGAAAAGTAAGGCCGGGATTGCTTTTGGGCCATATCAGACCAGAGGGGCAAAAAACCGAAAACTATTAATTGAAATAATTCAAGGACTAGTGGATGTATGTTATAACTTGGTGTTTACGTTCGACTTTCAAGTCTACTGAAGGTGGAGGGGTGCCAATTTTGGGGGATGCAGCTATTTGAAAATCAACGTACAAACATATACCTATATCGGTGAAATCTTGCGCGGGATGCCTTTTTCGTAAAATCGAACAGATGGGGTGGAAATTATGGGTTACAACCCGAAATTCCGCTTAATAAGTATCGGTCTAAATTGGCGCCATTCGATAGCCTCCCATTAATTATCCAAAAAAGATATTAAAATTTCCCGAAAACCACCCTTAAGGGCGCTACAACCACTAACATGCAGAAACACAAAAATACAAAAACTCAAAAACTACTCAACGTATCAAGTCAGAATTTGGTGTGCTAATTTTCAGTCAGGACGGACAAATTTTCGTATATAATGCAACAAGTGGTCTCAATATTGCCGGCAATTTTTGTCACTTTGATGCAACGAGCAGGCGTTAGGACGAAAATTATCACGAGCGCTTGCGCGAATGATAATTTTCCAAAAACAACGCCTGCGAGTCATAATCAAAGTGACAAAAATTACCAAGATATTGAGACCATGAGTTGTATTCGGCAAGGCAATTCAACGACTTGACGTTTCTCGTTTTTGACAACTGCCTGGCAATCACCACATGTACAAATTGCCAAATTAGTAAGGCTGTGATTGGCTTAAGCGGTTAATTCGTATTAGTTTATAAAGTAAAAGTTGAATTTTCACTGAGATCTAATAAGAGGGGTAACATTTAAGGGTTGAAACTGTAAATTTCTTCAAGTGAATGGTGGTATATGTGTATAAGTATAAGTATAAGTGGCATAATGGTGGAAAAAGTTCCTATGAGTTTTCAACCTAAAACCTGTGCTAAAAAAAAACCCTCGGCCATTAACAACCCCTAACTCCTTGCAAACGGATAATAGTATATGACGTAACGAGAGTTGTAAGAAGCATATTACGCACGTGTGGAAGAAGTACACGAGCCGCGTAGCGGCGAATGTATAATTCCACAGTGCGTACTTTTTCTACGACCACACAGTAGGTACCTAACTTTTTAAAAGTAGGTAATAAATTCAAGAACTTTTTCGAGAGGAATATTTCGGAAATATCCTCGGACAAGTAAGCCTTATTTTTTGATGTGAATCCTGTGGTATAGTCAGATATTTTTTAGCATTTCCGGTTCGACCGGAAATGAACATAATTTTTATTTTTTAAATGGAATCATAGGTACTTTTTCTCAACTGGTTTGGAATTTCCGATTTTTTCTGAGTGCATCTCTCACAAAGAATGTTATGCAAATTTACTCTGCATTATTTTGTTCCTGAAACGTTTTTTCCAGCATAAATATTAATTGGTTCATGCTAACAATGGAATTATACTTTTCTTAAAGTCAACTGAATTAACGGTTTATTGTTCCTGGGTACCTACCAAAAACCTGCCAGTATTCTATATTATGACAATTTCTTTACTTACCGCCCGATTTTTGGTCGTCAAGGCCTGTAAATCGCAAAAAAATGACCGATCATGCAAAAAGGACTATTTCAGGTTTTTCATCTCAATTCACAGTTTTTTAATATTGAATTTTTCACCAATTCGCCTTTTTCACACAACTGTGCGACAACGGGAGGCATTACTACTAGGTGCAGGTGCAGATTGATAAAATCTGCAACCGATTTCGCCTGTAAATTCAAGCGGCCCCCACATTCCCATTAACGTGATAAACGTCTACAGGGATACACATCGCACTGATGTACATCTTCCGGTGGCTTTTAACAGATTAATAATCTTCTCCGGAATAATGAAAATTTATACGTAGATACGTTCAAAGGCGAGTCCAAAAGTTAAACTTGTGAGATCTTATTCTATTTCTATCTTGACCAACAAAAAGGAAGGAGACATGAAATTGTTCAGAACCTCTTTTTGTGTGTACCTATATGCTATATGGTAAAGCAATTTCACAACATAAAAAGTTAAAAATTATTTATTGATGTGAATAATTTAGATTACAAAAATAGAACCCAATAGCACGTGATACTTCCTATACTTCCCATATCAATATCGAAGCCATAACAAACGAATTTGGACTTATTGATGAATATGAATTTCGACGCACTGCAAAATACCCATCAATGCAAATCCTCCGAGGATAGCCAAACTCCTTCGAATTACATAAATTCTTCGTTCTTTCTCCCGGTGCAGAACTTCAAAAAATGTTATGTACAATATAGTTCCAGCTGATATTCCTTCCAACAGAACAACTGCAGTCGATTTCGCCCTAGTATTCATGTCATAATTCAAGGAAATCAATAAACCTAATAAGACACCTAATGGGCTAGGCACCGAAAGTGCTACTACATCAAACACGATCATTTTGGTTCTAGTTTTTGCCAAAACTAGCTCCAAGCTGATGTAGAAAAGAATTGTGATTGAATGGACGGAAACGGCCACGAACAAGTACCAGATATTGGCGATGGAGCCTTGAAGGCCTATCGAGAGGCCCTCGAAAATCGCGTGAAGAGACAAGGCTAATGCTGTGAGGCACTGACGTACTATTTGCCGCTTACTCTTGGCTTGCTTCTCCATTTCTTGGTTTACATCTTCATCATTTTTCTGAAGTTCTTTATCCATCATTTCAACAGGAATTTCTTCCTTGTCGTTTTCCTTATTCTTTTCATTGTTTCTCTCAATTTCTTGCAGGATTTGCTTGTCGTCCACGCCAAAGTACGAATCACCAATGTCAATTAACTTCTCTTTCTCTCTTTCATTATCGATAATGTACGGACCTGTTTTTTCAAAAACTGGTGAACTATTTTCATCGACATCATTTTCTGCCAAAAATTCTTTCGGTTTTTCTTGCACGGGTGTAACCCGATTATTTGAAGATTGACCTCTACTTTTATTGCACGTAACAGCATCGTTAGGTACTCTCGTAACGAACCAATGGGAAAACTCTTCAACAAAATAGACAGTGAAAAATCCCATACAAATGATTAGCTGTGAAAGTGGATAAGGCGTGCTGAAGTGTCCGAATGTCTTAAGTTCTTCCACACTGCGATAAACCTCCGGCATCATGTGCAAGAAACAAGTGGCGAAGAGGACGCCTCCACCAAAAGACTGTAGCAGGGCTAGGAAACATGTCACGATTTGGTGTCTTCTTTTGTGGATCAAATGTTTAGGATCGTTCTCGTTCTCCCATTGCGACAATAAACTGTACAGCTTCACGGGAAGCATCCCGAAAGCGAATCGTAAAAGAAAGAATAATACCGCCACTAAAATTTTTGTCCCAACTAAATCCATCGTAATTTTTATATCGCGAGTTCATGTTTTGCGCGACTCAATCAAACTGATGTTAAGGGGTGCTTACGGAATTCGATCGGGTGGTTGATGGAATACCATTGGTCGGGCGTCACATGGGCTAAAAAAAGTCATTAGTCATTACCAATAGAGAATATAACACGTCTTTACTAATAAAATCGATTCGTTTAATCTTGAGATAGGTTAGTGAAAGGGATGACACGACAACAACCTGTAGTTCTCATTACACGCAATTTGTCTAAATAATAATGAAATATCGATATCTCATAATCAAAATCAAAGCTTCCTTTAAACATTTTGTTTAGCAACATTTGAACTGCTCCCGATTGGTTAAGATCTAAAGTTGACCTTAACGTTAAGGTTTTTTATTATGGAACCGGGGGTCAGTTTTCATTGTAAATAATTGAAAAGAAGTTCTAATTTTAGGCTTACTGTACTTTTTTATTGCTGTGGGTTTTGTGGCGTCATTTCCCACGAAACATTCTTCCATTGCCCGGCTATCATCCACCATCTGTTTCGTTGTGAGTGTGAGTGTTAATTTGTTCTCGTAAGTGTCATCGCTGGATTCAGTCAATTTTCTTTTCGTTTTGTTTTCAGAACACAGCCGATGTTTACTAGTTTTGTAAGGGGTCCTTCTGAGAATTTCCTTAAAGTAGGTACTGAATGAATAAACATAAACGAATAATGCCATGCAAATTCAACCTGAATCGTTAGGATTCTTGAACTTCCTCGATATTCGTTGTTCTTTTGTGTGGAAGGTTCTTACAAGAAGGTTTCTAATGGCGTCAGCAAAATAGAAGGTCAAAAATGCTTTGAGCTACCTGTTATTGGTTGGTTTGGCAGCCAATCATAAAAATTGTCCATTGGAGAGTGATGTCATCACAAAAACAGCTTTTTGAATGAAAGTTGACTAACACTAATTTTTTTTTCTCAAAAACGGTACGTAATTCAGCAAAACAAGAAAATACGACCTTTTATTAAAACTAGTAGGATCTATTCCGGTTTTAACTTTCTACGCTCAGCATAAAATTTTCTGAAAATATAGAATCTTATACGTTTTAGGGTCCTGAAAACACAAAAAATTGTTTTTCCGAAAATATCAGTCTCGTGTGTGTCTGTATATCTGTATGTGTCCGTCCATGTCCGTCTGTTTGTGGTCACGCTATAAGTAGCCCAAACTACTAAACTAGTAAACTACTAAAGGCACACATATTTAGTCGACACTTTGTAGGTGCTCATTAGATTTCTGGCCAAATATTTCCACATAAATTATCATTTTCAAATTCTATTTCTAAAAATGTATCCATGACCTTTATTGATTCTACAGTATTATTGTTTTACTGTTCATCGTAGGCTATAAATACGTAGGTATATGCAGAATGAGGGATTGCATTTTATTGTATTACAGCCGGTAAATTCTAGAAGGGAGTGTGAACTAAAAAAACTTTTCGTCTAAAAAATAGTTTAAAAATGTCGAAGAGCTCTAGTTTTTTTTTCAATTTATTCAAAAAGTATGATTTATAGGTGTACAATTTACAACATAGTGTAGTAATGTAAGGGGCTTCCTTCCATTTTTTTCAAATATTTACTTTCACCAGAGGCGTGTACTCTTGGGAGGGCTCTGCATGTTTTCTATATGAATTTTTATTTAATCGTTGTCCTCAGAAAATAATATGAAAATCATAATTATTTGGCCACGATACACAAAAAAGGTGCTCTTGGTCAAAGTCGCTAAAGCTCAACGTTTTCGAATAAAACGTCTCTGATTTGTTTTGAGCGCGAAAATTTTTGACGAAAGGAAAGACTTTATTTTTGCACTTAATTATTGAAAATAAGTGCATTAAAGAGAAGGCTCGGTGGTTATGTGTTGTGGGATTATGGCACCGGGTTCAAATCTGGAAGGGGCTCATTTTTTAAAAGTGTTTTTGATTTCAAACTGAATTTCTCAAATTCTGTTCGTTCTTTCAACTTCCCGTAAAGTCTATGTTCGGGTTCGACTCTCATTGGAGACATGTCGCTCTGTACATTTTAACTTTTAGCTATTACTTTGATTTTAATTTTGTCTCTGTGTAATTGTTGCTATTGTATTTATAAATTCTGTGAAAAAAAATGCAGCAGAGAAGCGGCTGGAACCTCCCCATCGCGTGGATCTTTGTATTCTGTGTAGATAGTAGTCAATTCAACAGAATTTTTTGAATCCTTGACTAATTTCGCAATTTTCTGACAAATACCGACGTCACCTCGGACATCACTATGGACATCACCCATCACGTTTGACAATATGTTGCTTTTAAGGTTAATCTTTTGCCACTTTTTTGACAATAACTGCCACTCTATGTCATCCACTGTCAGCCCGCTCCCTTTTAATGAGAAAGAATTTTTTCTCTATTTTCCACTGAAATGGCAGAAACTGTGAACACATTTTTAGAACCAGAATTTGATCGCCTTTCTAATGGCGACATAAAAAAGGAGGTCTTGTATTTAAAATTTTAAGTTGATATGCTTAAATGGGACTTTCTGTGGGCCAATTGCTTTCAAAAGCCTTTCAGGTCTTCAACGGGTCACTCAATCTCCATGTACCAAATTTCAGCCAAATCGATTCAGTAATTCGGGCTATACTTAATGTATTTTTATTGTTATTATAAAATTTCGATTTTTTGAACCAAACAGCGCTAAATGCGAATAAATTTTGTCCTATTTAAAACCAGAATTTGAAGAAATTTCTGATGGTGGCAATAAATCTTTCAAAAATTTGTTTTTAATGGTCAAATGAGAGAATAATTTTAAATTTGGAAATTGGTGTGCCAAAACGGCACTTTCCGTGAGTCAATTGAATTCAAAATTTGTTCAGCTCTTCGACGTGTAATACAATCCCCATATGCAAAATTTCAGCCAAATCGGTTCAGGGGCTTGGGCTGTACCGCGATTTTAAAGTCCGATAAAAATTATTTTTTTTTAATTTTTGGTCAAAAGGGCACTAAGAATGAATACACTTTTAGAAGCAGAATTTGAAGGTCTTCCTAATGTGACGTGAAAAATGGGGGTTTGCATTTAAAATTTAAAAGTTGATGTGCCAAAATGGCATTTCCTGTTGCACGATTAACTCCAAAAGCTTTTCAGATCTAAGTTAGGTTACGAGATGCCTATGTTCCAAATTTCAGCCAAATCGGTCTAGTAGTTTTGGCTGTGGCGTGATTACAAACGAACGTACGTACGTACGTACATACACACAGACACATTTTAAAAACCCCTTTTTTGGGTTCCTGAGACCTCAAAACGTAAAGATCTGGTGGTATCTCAAATTCGAAAATTTTAGTGATTGCAGTAACCTCCCATTTTTTTTAAATTGTGATGGGGTTGGGGAGGTTAAAATGGAAGTTTCTACCTTCTCCAATATTGCCAATTTTTCTATAATTGAGCTGCGAAACTTTATTCAATTTTTTTAAAGCCACGAATGAGTGATTAATAAATTAATTAACATCTCATCGTTTATTACCTATGGGGTGGACGCTCCCTTAGATTGCTAAGGGAATGACGACTCCTGTGAAAGTATTTTTTAACCTGGGGGGCCCTGTATTTCACTTGGCAAAATGATACAAGTATACCACAACGAAGTTTTGACTGTATTTTGTTTCTTTTATTTCATGTTGGTGGAAATTAAACTGAACTAATCAATAGGTCAGCTTCTTGTTTAATAATAAATTAATTGAGCAATTATTTAGGTATGTACCTACTTGAACGACTGTCATGATTGTCTCAATCAATACAATCATAACGCAAAATTGATTTTCTCGCGATTTTCTGATACACATTACATATTATGTAAGTAAGCACAATTTTAAAAGAAGTTTTATTTGAAATATGTTGTCAAAAAATGATTATTATATTCCCACCAATGCATTGATTAAATCAATTGAAGCAAAATATGTTCATGTGCCGAGTTGCGTGACTGAGTTCAATTTGTGACTTTTCTTTTTTTAGAAAATCGTTTTTCACCCGTTGGATTTCCTAATAGCTATGCTCCATTCAGGTGGGGCTGCACCCAGATGTATCCCGTAGCAGTCATCGAGCAATACGCGTTGTAATAACGTCCAGGAGCCCTACAAAAAGACCATTCTGGGCACCTGCACCTGAACAACCCCTGAAACTCCTCCTTGCAAACTTCGTTCCACCAGCAAGTTCTCTAAAAATAATCTCTTTGAATGGATTTGACAGAATCTACAACCTCTGTGAGATATCCCTTAACGGAATTGTCTTCGGTGCTTCTTCTCACTAAGAAGCGGCACTTCGCCTCATCGAATACAAAGAATAAGGTGAGCAGAAGCAACAGGCAGAAATGGTGCTGAAATTAGTCACGTGTCAGGATTTTTGTAAACTCACCCACTCAAACTCACCGAAATCTTGCACATCTTGTTTGAACCCTACGAGTATTGATTGGAAGGACCAGATAAAACGGGCGCCATCTGTTGAAAGCTCGACCTTGTTGGTTGACTGATCGCAGGATTTGCAGGAATTTCGTTAGTTTTGAAAATTCTATAATTAGTAATATAATATGATAACTTTAGTCAGTTATGCGAAGGCATTAGACGCATTTTTTAGCGAGTACCTTACAGGGTCCTGCAACAGTGCGTCGGGCTTCCATAGCGCCTAAATCATCCAAGTTAGGGATTTCGTTCATATGCAAAAACTTAAACTAGAAATGAAGGCGCATTTCAGGAAATATTTTTAAATGTACAGGGCGGTTCAAAAAAATTTGACATGTCAAAGTTGACTTTTTTTAGTGGAATAATGCCCGGTATATTTTAGCATATTTATAACCCCTCTAGAAACGCTTGTTTATCCCTAAAATATTGCTGCTCTTGAATCTTTGGTTTGAAAATTCCTCATCTACGCATTTTTATAAGAAATGTAATGCAAATATGTTGGTTATTTCAGCCGTCTTCGAGTTACCCGCAAATATTACAATTTTCTTTTGCAGACAATTTTTGCTTAGAAAATTATAAAAGAAGCACCCAAACTAAAATATAAATGAGAAGTGATAGAGAGTTTTAACGCCCTCTACCGGAAGAATGGTCAAATGAGCACAAGAGAAGCGAGGGCACTTTGCAGCGACCGATTCGCTTTCAAGCCCGGGACCTTCAAATTGCCAGCTACGGCAAAGGAATTGTATTTAAACCGATTTAAATAATTTAAATGCACTTCGCTGATGAGGGTCAAGTAACCCGAAACCGGTCCGAAGTTTTTGAATGGTGGCTCGAAAGATTCAGGTATTTAAATCGGTTTAAATACAATTCCTTTGCCGTAGCTGGCAATTTGAAGGTCCCGGGCTTGAAAGCGAGTCGGTCGCTGCAAAGTGCCCTCGCTTCTCTTGTGCTCATTTGACCATTCTTCCGGTAGAGGGCGTTAAAACTCTCTATCACTTCTCAAAACATCGCCGACTTGTAATAAAGTCTTTGGAGCTGAATCTCTCGAGCCACCATTCAAATGCACTTCGCTGATGAGGGTCAAGTAACCCGAAACCGGTCCGAAGTTTTTGAATGGTGGCTCGAAAGATTCAGGTATTTAAATCGGTTTAAAATGTAAATGTCCAAATTGTTCTTTATTTTGTTAGTTTGTTCTTGGAAAAACATTTCTACTGCCTTTAACTTTTAATATAAAAAAACAAAAATACTCATTAATCGAGGTAAGGACTAATAATTGTATACGACGATACAGCAAATATTCAAAATGTCCTCCGTTTTAGTCTTTGCACAAATTAAAAAACCTTTCACTTTTCCTTTGTCTGTAAACATTCATTTTAGCGATTTTAAGAACCCGAAATTACGAAATTGAATAACTTTCAATTTTTAAATTTTAAAGTATTAATATTTCAATTAATTCCACAATTTATCAAGTTACAGAAGACAGAATTCACTATGGTATTTGTTTGGAAAATATTCTCAACATTATTGTGCTATACAATATTTGGTCCTAAATTAAATAGGTACAAAGTTAAAATTGTAAAAATATGGTCAGAGGTTCCTAAAAATCTCTACAAGGTCTTCATCTATCAGGCGCCGGCGCCGGCCGTTTGGGACTAAATGAAATATCGAGGAAACAATTTTTTTTTGAAGTTTTCTCAGGAAAAAAAACGAAAAATTTTGTTCCTCTTTCGATGTAATTGGAAAAAAACAATTTTTCTTACTGGTGTGAGAGCTATCTAGGTATCTTGTGCTTTGTGAAACGGTCTTATATTCGACGAGTGATCTTTTTTTTTTTTGTCTTTTTCGGTAACAAATAGGTACCTATTTGGGTTATGTTTGCCTTTTTCACTTTTTCGATCCCCTTCGCAGTAATTTCTGTAATTCTACTTAACTACCATTAATTCTCATCCCCTTTGACTTTTTCATTACCCTTTACAATTTTTCAACCTCCGAAGCGTTAATTTTGCAAAATTCGTCTAATTTCGTTTTTCTTCGGTAATAGGTAAATTGAACTATTTTGGATTCAATTTACCTTTTACAATTCTTTAGCCCCCCTCACAATAGCATTATAAGTATTATCACTAGAAACACCCCGCTACACCGAAACACTTGATTTTCACAGCTAACGCGTTTCGAACACAACGTGCTCATTATCATTATCAATTTACCTATTACCGAAGAAAAACGAAATTAGACGAATTTTGCAAAATTAACGTTGAAAAATTGTAAATGGGGATGAAAAAGTGCGTTCGTAAACGCTTTACAGCCCAAACTACTGGAGCGATTTGGATAAAATTTGGTATGTACATAGGCATCTCATGGCCTAACTTAGATCTGAAACAATCGTGCCATTTTGGCACATCAACTTTGAAATTTTAAATACAAACCCCTATTTTTGGCGTC
Source organism: Pycnomerus fuliginosus (assembly GCA_963924575.1). NCBI lineage: Eukaryota > Metazoa > Arthropoda > Insecta > Coleoptera > Zopheridae > Pycnomerus > Pycnomerus fuliginosus. The sequence goes on along the minus strand of OZ004617.1, from coordinate 13,995,848 downwards.
ACCATAAGAAAGGCCTTCAAATTCTGCTTCTAAAGATGTATTCACTCTTAATGCCTTTTTGACAGAAATTCAAATATTCGAGGTTTTTAACGCACTTTAAAAACATGATACAGCCCAAAACTGTACCACTAAAAACACATTATAGCCCAAACTACTGGATCGATTTGGCTGAAATTTGATACATGGACATATGATGACCAGATAAAGAGCTGAAAGCAGTTGGTGCACGGGAAGTGCCATTTAGGCATATCAAATTTAAAAATTTAAATACAAGACACGGAAATCAAAGACCTACGCGATGGGGAGGTTCCAGCCGCTTCTCTGCTGCGTCCGTAATTACGGATTTTTTACCGTAATTATGATTTTTGGAAGAGGCGTTTTTAACCATATTTTACCCCCTGGATCGCATATCTGTCTTAAAACGCCCCAAAAGTAGACCCTCGGTTGAAATACAGCCCATTGAAAAACTTCGTAAATACGGACTTTTTTCCATAATTACGGATTTTTTAAAAAAGCCTATTTCGCACTGGTTGGCGCTTAGATGGGAAAATCCGTGATTACGGATTTTTGAAAGAGCTCATATTTCGGCATTCTATGAGGCTGGAAATACTTTGAAGGGGTCCATTTCCATACGTAGGAACGCCCTATAGTAAAATTCACCTTAACCTCCACAACCCCTCTAACCGCCAAATAGTGCAAAAAAGGTTTGTGTTAAAAAATCCGTAATTACGGATTTTTGAAATAATAATAAAAATAATAAATAGAATTTATATCATATTCCAGGAAGGCAACCGTTCGGTATCGCGCACTGATATCGATTGTAGCGCAGTTTCATAAAAAAATATTCGCTATAAGCTGCGAAAAATCCCATAAAAAATAATATCCCCCACTTCCGGTCTTAAAGAATTGTTAAAGTACTCTGGCTTTTGCAATTTGTAATATAGTATGTACAGTTACTAGCCTCCACCAAATTTCACATGACCGCGACCTTGACCGTGGCCATTCCTGCTTTTTTGAGCGCCAAAAGGATTCGATTTCGTTACCTGCGCTCCATCTTCTGGTGGTCGTTGGCGCCTATGCGCTATGAATTCGATATTGATTTATAAAAAAGAAACAGTTTAGCCATGGCGACCTCAACAGTCGCACTATTGGCCCTAGTGATATTTTGTGGGGCTGTCTTGGCCTCAAAACCATATCAATATGAAAGAAGAGCAGGCAATGCCGGATTTTACGATGTAGTTCGGCAGCTTGCATCCTTGAACCAGGGCTATCCTCCTTCCGGTCAGGTATGAATATATTTTAATTGATAAAACATTGATGGTAGTAATATTGTATTATTTAAATGTTAGGCGGGAATTTATCTATCACTAGCAAAAAGAACAGTGGTTTAGGGCAGGCAACACATAATACCACATTTGACAATTCTTGAAATATAGAAATTTTTGGAGAAATTATGTTCTTTGTCTCTGCTCTGGCATTTTTACGGTAATCAATAATTATAATGAAACTACTCTAATAACCTTTAAAGTTACCTATGTGTTTATTTTCAAGAAACCAGATGGATGTGTTTGATTACAAAAAATTGGGCAATATACCCCTTTTGAAATCGAAACTAGTTTAACGTCAGCTTTTTTACATTTTTTTTTCTATATATAAAGTATTACAGTAAATTAACAAATTTAAATAAGTACTGGACTTCCCACCACTATAGAGATATCTACATGGATATACTTTATACCATCAGCTTCAACTAGTTCATTTACCTTTCACCACAATGTAGGTACTTGTTTGTTATTATTACCTTTCAGTTAACTATGGTAAAATGACCGCTTAGATTAAAATATGGAAATGACCAAAAAAAATGTCGTAATATCACTTTCAATTGTTGTTGTGTTCATCACTGTGATAGTAGTTTGCAGTTTGGGGGTACGTAACTTTAATTTTTTAAATTTTTTTATTTCCAAGGTTGCCACGCTGTTGCTTTGGAAAGTCCTCATGTCGTTGACGTCACAGCCTCGTTACCATGACAACCTTGTGTTGTTTATTTTATGATAGAGCACTAACAAAATTTTATTTGTCGCAACATCGTCTGGTATGGTGATACGATGTTTTAGTATTGTAATAACTATTTATAATTGCTCATCGTTATCTTCAGTGATCCGGTATGGGTTGCGATAAAATGTCAAAATTTACGTAATTCTGTTGCCATATTTCAACTGACGCTTAAATTACCTACTTATTTTTTTCTTAATCACTCGATAGGCACTTAAAGCAAGTAGGTAGAGCCTGTCTACCTATTAAAATTAACTTTTATAACGAGCGTTCTTTACTATTACTAATTTATAGGTAGGTAGATAGATATGTACAGTTACTTATCATTATGTTCAGGGTCCGGATTGTTAGGTGCTGGCCGGATAAGTTTCGGAGATGATTCCTCGTCTTATTTTAAGACAAAAACTTCAAATAACCATAAGAACGAAAATGGTTTACTTACAATAGTCAGCTCAAAGGGGTCTTTCCAAAATTCGCCATGTTTCAAATTGTCAAAAAAAAGGGCGGCAGAGAAGCAGCTGGAACCTCTCCATCGTGTGAATGTTTCATTCCCGTCGTGTGTAGTAGTTACATTATCTTGCACAAATCTAGCTTTTTCATTCAATAAACAGCTTGTTAGGTAGGTATACAGGGTGGGTAATTTTTCGATGCTCAACATTGAGATCTTCTAAACGGTAAAAGATCCGGGATCGGTTAAATTAGAGAAAAGTTGCACTATTTCTTGGCCATTAAGAATCTGAAGAGAATTTCCCGATATTTTGATTCGTTCCTGAGTTATCACAAAAAATCTGTCAATTGCCAATTCAAAGAAAAATTAATATCTTCCTAACGATTGAAATTTAAATGAAACTTGGAACTTTTATATTTTTGACAGCTGTCTAGGCTTTTTAGATTTTGAACATTAAATTACCTCATGAAGCAATTCAGAGTTAAAATTTGATTGGCCCTCTTAAATCTCAACTCGAGTACTATTCGACCCTGGGAATTTTCAAAACACTAATCGACTGAAAATTTAATATTGAATACACAATTAAACGGTGGTGCGAGCTTTCTGAGACACTGTGTATATGCACTTCCCTTATAAGTTTTAGAAAAAATAAATTAAATTGTTTCAAAAATATCCAAAAGTATTATTTTGAAAATCACAATTCGTTACAATTGCAGGGTTTCAAATATTTGAAAAATATTTTCTTTAATCCAAATCAATGTCACTGATGATCAATCTGTAGACGGCGTACCAAATTGAAGATAACCAATCATTTAATTTAATTTGTAATGATGCTTTGAGAAATGAGAGGAGGACATTAGAAATCTAGTTGCATATGCTACCTATCGTGCGACCAAGAATTTTTGCGATTGTGTGAGCGAGACGTATTGGAGGACGCATCCCGGGGCGTAGACTAGTCTGTTCAAATTATACTGTGCCCTATTCAAATTATGGCTTTAAAATAAAAGTCATTTTTTTCCCAATGTGATCCAACATTTTTAACATATTGATTTCAAAACGCAAAATTGTAAGGCAGTATATGAACTTAGGTAGCTCGAGACGAAATGTAACTAACATGTAAATTCTGCAGCCTACGTCCTAAGGACCTAAGGTCTAGCATGGCAAGCCAAGACCCAATAACCGATATATTATCACCACTTATTAATTTTTAACTTATTTGATGTAATAATTCTAGTCTGGCAGCAATAATGCCCAGCCTGAAGAGTCTTCCGAAGAAGTCTCTGATAAGCCGGATATCCCGAGGGCTGTGAAAAATTGGCCAGTGGAGTCCTTGCGACTCGGCCAAGTGTCGGGAGTCTCAGTCAATTCTGCCTTCCAACCTGTTATTTTCCATAGAGCAGACCGTGTGTTTGATCAATAGTAAGTAAACTAAGATTTAAAAACTGGTCCAAAGAGCAATTTTTTGAACCTATGCATTAGGGTGTACCTATCGAAAAAAAAAGAATTTTGGAATTTCGTTTTGTAATAGTCGCCAAAACTTGCCTTTTACTATCCTGAAAAGAAAGTTTATTTAAGGTTTTGCTATAGTTCAACGTTTTCAGCCCTCTACCGCCCCTCAGATATTATGTTATTTTGAAATCTCAAGTTTACAATGAAAATTTTTTTGAAATGCAACATTTATTGTTTTTCTGTCACTAGTAGGCTCGGGGTAGATTTTAAAGATCACTAACAGCCGTTTTTTCATCTCTAGCTAAATTTAGCTACCTACTAGATGGCCATTGCATTAGTTTCAAAGACAATTAACTCATCAATCAAGTTGCTGGTGCATGCATGACAGAACTTATGTATGACAGTACTGGTTGACGTCTAAAGTTCAAACGTTAAATTTTTGTGCGTTTTTTAGTCTTCGAAGGCCCACCAAATATAGGCCACTCGAGACTATTTCTAGTGTAAATTTCCTTTGAAATATTCTTATTAACTCGAAAGGGAAGCACAGAAATTCGAATAAAAAACGCATGAAAATATAACGTCTGAACTTTAGACATCAACCAGTAGTGTCATAAGTTCTGTCATGCATGCACCAGCAACTTGATTAATTAGAGTTAATTGTCGTTGAAACTATATGGCAGTAGGTAGCTAAATTTAACTAGAGATAAAAAAAACGGCCTTTAGTGGTCTTTAAAATCTACTCTGAACCTACTAGTGATAGAAAACCAATAAATAATGAATTTAAAAAAATTATTCGTTGTAGACGTGGAATTTCAAAATAACCAATATTTGAGGGGCGGTAGAGGGCTAAAGATGTTGAACTATAGCAAAACCTTAAATAAACTTTCTTCTTAGGATAGTTAAAGGTAAGTTTTGGTGACTATTACAAAACGAAATTCCAAAATTCTTTTTTTTCGACACACCCTACTATGCATGTTTCGCCGGCTAGCTTGTCAATATCATTTATTGGGTGAAATCTAATTAATTCATTTAAATCTTTGAAAGAGAGTGATCAAAAAACCCTTCCGATCTAGTAGCCCTTGAGTTCTTGACGTGAGAGACGTAGGGTGTAGACTTCGGAATGATAATTTCAGCAGTCTACGCCCTATGTCTCTCACGACAGGCTTCTAGATCGGAAAAGTTTTTGTTTACACGTTATAACTGAAAAACACGGATCCAACTCGAAATTTTATGCTGAATACTCCGTTAAAATGAAGTGCGAGCGTTCTGGGACAACCTGTGGATGATGCCTTACTTAGAATTTAATCTAGAATTAAAAATATACCTACATGTGTTCCACTTTTCCATATCAGTACTTCTTCTGGGGAACTGAGAAATAAAATGCTTTAAGGTCCGTAAGATAGGTAAACTCCATTCATTTTCTATTGAAGATCTAAAATTTTTCTGGAACTGTACAACCCTAATTTGCAAAGGTCTGTACTTTTGACAATTTGATAGAAATTTAGCGGGAAAGCAAAAACATTGCATAACCCAAATCTTCTAGGGTTTATTTTTATTGTTAGAAGCAGTGTCACAGATAAACGTACCTGAGGCTTTTTCGTGAATATTTTTCTTTGCACTTTACTCAAAACTGCACGCACACAAAGGCCATTTTGGGCCAATTCAGAGCAATTGCAAAATTTTGACATTTGTCATGTTTTCTAACGTATCGCATTGAAATCGCTTATTTCAACTCACCTGTTAGTAAAAGTTCTTGCAAAATTTCCTCATACCAACATAAAATTCAAATTTTGACGTTCTGTCACTTCAATAGAAAATGAATGGAGAGTATCTTACGTTTAAGAGGTGTATAAAGGATTACATTCGTCTGTTTTACTTAAAAAATATTTAATAGTTATTTATTATATACTTAAGGGGTAGAAGTTACAGATTTTAGCGTGAGGTGTGAAGTTGTTTCCCGACGCGCAGCGGAGGTAAACAATCACACCGGACGCTAAAAGAGACTTCTCCCTTCCCCGGAATAAGTACTTTTGGTTAGCCTGAAGTGCCAGATATCGGGTATTGAAATTATCATTCAAGACGAAATTTTACAATCGCTTCGCACAACAAGCAAGGGCTACTAGATCGGAAGAACGTGTGAACAAAAAGTTTTCCGATCTAGTAGCTCTTGCCGTGAGACGTAGGGCGTAGACTGGCTGAAATTATCATTCAAAGCGAAATCTGACAGTAACGTTATAATATAATTTCCGCAGTCTACGCCCTACGTCTCTCATGTCAAGGGCTACTAGATGAGAAAAGTTTGATCACTCTTTATTATTGCTTTTGAAGAAAGTTGCAAAAAAGTGCCGCCCAACGTGGGGCTCGAACCCACGACCCTGAGATTAAGAGTCTCATGCTCTACCGACTGAGCTAGCCGGGCTTAAACTTTCAGGCATTACCAGAGATTTTTCAGCACATTTCCCTTGTTTCAGCACTTTTAATTCAACGAATTATTATCAACAGCAACATTTGGGGCCAATATCAGCATACACCGTAATTACTTTAGATCCTCAAAATGGAAAAGTTGTGGGACAGTGGGGCAAAAATATGTTTTATATGCCCCATGGGTTAACTATCGACAAACACGACAATTTGTGGGTCACAGACGTCGCCTTACATCAAGCTTTTAAGGTAAGTACTTAATTAGTTAAAAAAACAATAAAATAACAAATTATTATTTCAGTTTAAACGCGGTGATACAGAGCCTGTTATAACTTTTGGCCAGCGTTTTATACCCGGCTCCAGTTATAACCATCTCTGTAAGCCGACTTCCATTGCTGTGGCTTCCGAAGGAGAAATATTTTTAGCTGATGGATATTGCAACAGCAGAATCTTAAAATTTAACGCTGCTGGAGGGCTTTTACGGGTAATCCCTAATCAGGAAGGTGCGGCCAATTAATTAATTTTGAATCGATATATTCATAGACAATAATTTTTCCACTTTCAGAATTTCTCTCTCTTCGAGTCCCTCATGGGCTCGCCTTGATTGAATCAATCGATAGAATATGCGTGGCGGATAGGGAAAATGCGAGGGTAACTTGCCCAAGAGCGGGATTAAATGTGATTTCGGGTGCAACTGAACAGCCGCTTACCATTCAGCAACCTGATATGGGACGACTTTTTGCAGTTGCAGCAAAAGGTGAGAAAAAAAAGGGCAAAATACTGGCCGCCCCCGGGTGGGCTCGAACCACCAACCTTTCGGTTAACAGCCGAACGCGCTAGCCAATTGCGCCACGGAGGCTATATTTAGGTTTGTTGATGTGCACGTAAATAAGTTTCGTGATATTTTTATTCATATTATTAATTTACAAATAACTAATTGAAATTGTTTTAACAATTCAAATTTGTTTAAAATTCATGAAATATCAAACTAGGATTCGGGAATAGTTCAAATCAATATGGATCTATTTATAGCGTGGAGTACGACAACAGTTGAAACTTGTAGGTGTATTACATGTTGCATATCTAATCATCACACAAGTGCAAGTGAACGTTATTTATGAAAACTTTACTAAGCACTGCCAATCCAATGTATTTTTCCATCATTGCCTACATACAATTTTGACACATTGTTAACAATCACTTGGACTCGAGTGTAAGTACCGATATCTGTACTAAAATCATTTTCTAACGAACGCGGGAGAAATAATAATGAGTTAGAGGTAATTAGGTAGGTACTTATACTTACGAGGGTCGTACCACCTACTTATTTAAGTATGAGTACCTATGTGAGTCAGGTTAATTATCAATAGTAATACGACGAGTATACCTAATGGAAATGAAACTTTTGTCCTACGTCACAACTAAAATAATTGCTACCGCTAATACAATTAATACCAGCTGTTACCAGTAAAGGCTATCCGAAAGGTAATTTTTCAAACTATTTTTGTAGGTATTCACATTGAACTCAATTCAAAATACGACAACGGGGGAATTTTTTCATCTGTGCGTAAGACAAAAGTTTCATTTCCATTAGGTATAGTCTCTTAATTGCCGCGGGTTTTGACGTCCGAATGGTTGTCAACTACGAGTCAAAATGGTAGATTTTTTTAGGCCGCAAAAATCTACCATTTGACAAGTAGTGCATCCATGAGGACTCAACAAGGCAACCATCAAGAGACTACGAGTCGTATTTTGCAGATTATTTTATAAATTAAAGTATTGAGTAAGTAGTGTCAAGTTGACGTTGTAGTATTATCACTGTAATCAGGATTTGATTGGTTACTGGTATATTAAATGCTGTTTTGGATTGGTTCAATACTTAATGTATAAAATAATCACTGTTGTCCATTGTTTCTGTTTTTTGACACTGACAAAGACGGATATGAATATCCATTTAACAATAAACGAACACAAAAAAGCCAAAAAGCCTGACTAACGCAACTCCTGCGTTCTTTAGAAAATGGTTTTATGGTACCTACCTATACCGGGTGGCCCATTCAAGACGATCGAGTCGTAATAACTTTTGAATGGAATAGGCTAGCGACTTGGGGTTTTCGACAGATTCCTTGGCATTGAGGGTGACATGTTTCGCCACAGCTTTGACCTTGTTCAGTTTGCGCACTTCACCCCCACCCCAATCAACGTCAAAATCTTAAATGGCAACGTACCTTGAGTCATACATCAAATGAAAGCTCTTGAAAAATGCTATTCACTGTTGTAAGTAGTTGGAAATTTTAGCGAACCGTTTTCATGTTAGAGACAAAAATGTAATGTATTCAAATTTACTATAAATTAAGAAATCCGTGGAAAGTTTTGAAAAACTCGATGAAAAATTTGTTGATATGTGGACTAAAAATGAGACTGATCAGATGTCTAGCGAGTTTAATCGTTATTACCTGTACCTGTACACGAAGACGGTTCATTAGAAACTTTTGGGGATGCACTTGTAGTAGAATTTTGAAATTTGGTACTACACCATAATCGCCCACGCACACCAAAAATTAAATATTTCCAAGCCCCCCCAGCACATCCTCAAGTGGCCGCCATCTTTGTTATTTTAAATGGAACGCCCTCGCTTTAATTTCAGATTCAGATTTGATTAATTGTAACTTTATCGCACCTACGTTTTGCCACCAAACTGTTTTTGACATGTCAAGATTTGTATCTAAAAATTGATTTGCAATGCCTAATAGAAAAACTTGTATCTGCCAAACGATTGAAGATTAAGGAACCAAACTTGGAGGGTTGAAACTAAAAGTTTTGAGCTTTCTTTTGACATCCCACTTGATCATGTTGATTTAACAATATGGCAAAAAATAATTTTTCAAAATGGCAAAGAGAGATTGTTCCCAACATATCTTTTTTAAATAGGAGTTCAATAATTTTATGATTTTATGTGGCCAAAAGATGCAAAATTAAATTTCCTTTAGACTAGTATTAGCATTCCCTATACGTATTTTCAATATTTTTGAAAATATTTATTTGGAATAAATATGTTTGTGTGATTTAAGGAAAATAATCCCAGCAAGCTTTGGATCAAAAATTAGTAACAGTTCCTTCTACACTTTCAAAAATTTGTCCTAAGCTAATTTTGAAAAATTTAATTAGTTGAATAATTTACGAACGTCGAGGCACAGATGGACAACATAAGCTATAATTTGTTTTCTATTTTGTACATGCGTTCAGGAACTGTAAAAGAATTAGGTGTCCAAGGGGGGCTTACCTTTCCTAAAAATTGCCAGATGTGAAGAAAAGCGAATTTTTGAAAGATGGGAAAGTCTTTTTGAACATTTCTTGTTTTCAAGAGCTCCTAAAGTTACATTTTGTTTAGACCTTAAAAACGCGTTAATGTTTGATATCTTTGAAAATATTAAAAATAGGTATAGGGAATGTTAATAGCCGTCTAAAGAAAATTAAATTTTACATCTTTTGACTGCATAAAATTGTGGTAGTCGCATTTGGAAAAATGGAGTTGTGGACAATTTATTTCTACCATTTTTTTTGAAAATTAATTTCCGCCATATTGTTATGTCAACAAGAACAATTGAGTAACCAAAAGAAAGCTCAAGCCTTCTACTTTCAACCATAACAGTTTGGTTGCTTAATCTTCAACCGTTCGGAAGATATTTTTCTATTGTGGATTGCAAATCAATTATTTGATACATATTTTGATATATCTCAAAAACTGTGACGCATGGCAAAAACGGATCAAGATATCGGGCAATTCTCTTCAGAATCTGTCACCAAAAAATAATGCAACATTCCTCTAATTTCACCAACCCCGGGCGTCTCCAACAAATCCGGAGAAATAGGGCGCTTCTTTTGCGAACGGTACCTAAACGCTTGGAGATGCAACAAAATGTTATTCAGAAGAATTGTTGACAATAAAAAGATCTACGAAAAAGTTTTTAGTATTTATTGTGGGCGATCCTTTATATAGACACGTATTGTTGTCGCCGACTTTTTGGTACCTACTTAAATTTTCTCTTCAACTGCCGTTCAGGTCTATACAAGGCAAAATCTGTTTTTAACTTTAAAGAATATTATCGTCTGCGTTATTTTTTAACTATACTTTTTAAGTCTATGTCAAGTACCTAACTTAAATTTGTTTCGGTGTAATTTTTAGGTACACTGTTAACCTGTGAACGTTATTAATTATTGCTATATTTACAAAATCTGTGAAAAAATAGAAGTTTTTTCCGTCTCCCAAATTGCCAATTGTTTTGTTACAAATTCAACTGCTCTAAATACCTTTCTTAATTCTTTTTCTTTCTTTTCATTTTTTCAATGTTACAATCTGTCAATATTGCAAAAATGTAATTGTACCTACAGTTGCTATGTTTTGCTTTTTTCAAAAATGTATATAGGTACTCCTCGATGCTCCCATTTGAAAAATTAAAATTTCCGGCTAAACCGGAAGCGGAAAAAATATCTATTACATTTATTTCTTACTTTTGAAAAGCACTGTAGAATTTCCTGATTTCAAAAAAATGTGGGTAGATTAATAAATTCATATTTATGCTTACCTATCGGAGTATAGGAAGCAGAATTATTTTCTTTTGAGCCGCCGTTCCATGGTAATTTTGAACAAAATCCTATATTCTTGTATTTCTTCTAGGCAAATTAGTCTACGCGGTAAATGGTCCTACATCATTGTTGTTGCCGGTACAGGGCCTCACCATCGACCCTCAAACCGAATCAGTCATCGATCATTGGGCGCCAGAAGAGGTAATGAATTCCACCTGTTTCTTTTTTCTACCAACTAATAATTTCATTGTCTTCTATACAAGTTTCATTCAAGACAGAAATGAGTTTAATTTAAATGCAAGATCTGGATAGACCGGTAATTTCCAACAAATAATGATATGTAAATGAATTTTTTATTACCTACCTAACACACACTATTTATCAGTGCCTGTCGATTTTGTACATCCACTAATGAAAAGTAGCGCGAACAATCTCAAAAAATTTGAAAAAGGTTGCAGATTTGCAGTGATATAACAATTAATAATGCAGTTGTGCAATGCTACGTGCTGCCCTTGTATCTCTCAGATTTTTATCAAAAGGCTTTGGAATGGAAACTCATGTCTTTGATTGTTTCTTTTTCTTTGACATGAGCGTCAATAATTTTGACATTTCATTTGAAAAAAACTTGTTTCAGGGATTTCAAAACCCGCATGCAATAGCAGTGTGCCCTAACGGATCAGCCCTCTACGTCGCAGAAATAGGACCAAATCGAATTTGGAAGTTCGAATTAGTACCGCCAAAGAAAAAATAACTTATTAGGACAGTTTTTTTCACACCACCGCCACCGTATAAAAAGTAGCCCTAGTATCTTGCTGTTAGGTGAAAAAAGCGTTGTTGAATATGCATTACCATTTATAATTACAATATTATCATTATTTATAATAGACAATAAAGATAAATTTCCGGTTTCATCACTGGAACGGACTTTTATTCCACACTAATTACCCTAAAAGAGTTGTGGTAAAAATTTTATAGTTTATTAGAGTTAATTGCGGCCGATAAGTAAAATTTACTGTTATTCCTCCGGTGAGAGACTTTTTCGTTATCGCGGAAGGCGAATGAAAGTCGGTGCCTTCCACGAAGAAACTGGCTGCGCGAAAACTCGTGTCGATGCTGTACTCGTAGTTTATTTAAATGAGATAAAATAAAAAACCGTAAACACCTCACGTCTCGCCTGTAAACAGCCGAGATAATGTCTTATTTATAAGGCGGTGCAGTGTTCTTCGGCTACAGGAACTAGCTATATAGCAAGTCTTCCTATTTTACACAAGGCAGCTGCATAAGATTGCATGCTAATAGACGTTTTTTAAGAGCACCAGACTGGAATCGCCTTAACAAGTTTATTTACACGTTAACGAGGTTGAAATACACAAAATTTACACTTGGCAGGCGAGGGCATTCTTGCTTGGCAGCGAATGGCTTTTTATTACTGCCTAGCACTGGATAAATAGGCTTTCAAGATCGCACGGCGACGCTTCTTCTCTTCTTTTTTTGTTTATGGAAATTATGAGTAAAACTTCGGTAAGCAAGGGTAAGTAAGCACCTCCTACATTCTATCGTAGTTTGTCACTTAGTTCCCTTCGGAGCTTAAATTGGCTTTAAATTTTCGTCAAGTTACATGAACAAACGAAAAATTGTTGGTCAATAACACAACTTGAATCTATGCCAACGTGACACGGCAGCGCGGCGCATCCACCACTTGTAAAGCACGGCTCAGGGTTTAAGCCCAAAAGAATGTATATAAACATCAAATTACCAAGGCAAAAATACAACTGTTTTTTCTTAAAAAAAAAAAATTTTATATTTTCTTTGGGGCGGTTATTCTTGAAAGTACGGGGATTACTTCGTACTTAGGCAACCAAGTGTACTGAACGTACAAATATATTCAATGTGGACCCAATTAAAAAAAAGTCTAGTACAGCATACCGTAAAGAGAAAGAAGTTATTCATACTTTTTTCCTTATTGTTATCGTCCAGTATTATTTTTAAATTTTACGCTGGTATCGGGTTGGTGGACACAAAGAAGAGAAATCTTTAAAACCTTAAGCTATTTTGCAAAATAGCTTAAGGTTTTAACCAGCAGCAGCTTCAACAAATAACACGGGTATTTTATCCTTTCAAAAGAAATTTTCTTGTTTATATTTGAAGCACAAGCATTTTGTTACATTTGGTTCACTCTTAACGCCGAGAAAAGAAAAAAATAGTAAACTTCGATAACCCCCTGAGAATTTGAACATGCTTCCCCCCCCCCTATACTTTCCTCAATGATGAGGCTGTTAGAAAATGATTCTATTTTATATGAAATATTATTAAAATGATTGACTTTTCCAGTAACATTACGTTATAGGCAATAGAATAAATGTTTGAGAACCAAAATATATCTAGACCCAGCACTTCGACTTCACATCTCTAAATTCATATTACTAAACTAAATAAAATAATACTAAACGAAGTCACATTAAATACCCATCTATATCCATTAAATTTGATTCAATGAAAAGCAAGTCTTAATTAAGCGCAAGTGTGTGACCCCATAAGATTTATCAAAAGCAGGGCAGTCAACCCACAAATAACGATACTCTGTTAATGTGTACTTCCATCCATGTTATTATTTATATCGAGACATTTTTTAAATTTCTAAACTTAGTTGGGTTGTGTCAAACAAATTGACAGATCTTTAAAAAATGTCACGTTACTAATCTAATCTACGTACTACGTATCTTCTCCAATACCGAAAATAACAAGTTAATCCCCAGTTTATAGTAAAAATTTGAACAACCTACTGTCATAAATAAACATAAGCCCCATTTAAAACTAATATAGTGCTTTTTTTCCAATCCTCGCCACGACTAAAAATGTAGAATTAAAGCCTCACATCGTATAGATATGTATAAGTATAACGGAAGTATGCATATAAAAAAATTAAGTATTTAACCGTGTTTGTATTTAACAAAAAGAAAAAGTAAAGGAACTCGTTAATTACGAAAAAACTAGACTAACTTTAATTCCGTAGATACCTACGTTTGTTGACACAATGGTTTGTAAACACAGCATATCTAAACAATAAACATAACATCTTCAGGTATAAATTGTTCCGAATTTCAAAACAAGCGCTTGTACGAAATCAGTTGTCTTTTTGTAGTTTTAATTTTAAGAACCAACGGGAATTTTGCAAAATTAGGCCTAGGGGTGGAAAGTTGTGGAAGGGGTCGAGAATTCTCCCAATTTTAGTCTTTTAGGGGGTTGGAAAACTGTGAAGGGGATGAAAAAAAGAGAGTGGAAGTAGATAAGAGTGAAACTTGAGTACCTAGAATAGTTTCTTGGCATTACATAACACGGAGAGAACACAATTGTGCAGATTTCTGGTGGGGGGGGGGGGGGGAGTGAAATGTTGTGTAGGGTTTTAAAAAAATTAGGGTTGTGAAAATTTAATACAATACAAAGGACCCAAGTAACACCTCGCCATTTTTTTATTTCTTGGAATATCAACTTGACATTTTTAGGGGTTTACATATTTATATATTCGTGTAACAGAATGGGGAAAGAAGAGATTGAAAGATATTACAAGAATGCTGGAAAGAGAAAACGAGAGAAAAAGAAAGATATTACGAGAGGAACCGAAACACATAAGCGAAAGATATACAAATGCGCAGGGAACAGGGAAGATGGACGAATGAAGCGATGTGGGGAAGAAACAGAGACATCGATGTACAGGACAGAAGAACAAGAACCAGAGAATCAAGATATAATTCAAAATATGAGTGCAAAATAAGCGAGGGGTTGCCAAGTTACTTGGAGAGAAATAATGTGAAAGAAATGAAAATGATAGAGAAGCGAGATTCAGATACGGGAATGAGGAGAGAGAGAATAAATTCTGGTTGGAGGAGGAAAGGTGGAAAAAAAATGTGTGTGGGGAGGCGAGAGAGACAATAGAACATCTGCTGAGAAAGTGTGAGGAAATGAGAGAGGAGGAAAGAGAGAGAAAGAGTAATATTGAATGAAAGGGGAGAGGGAACAAAATGGGTGAAGGAAGTGGAAAGGGCGAGAAGTGGAAGAGGGGGGGAAGAGAAGACAGAAACAGAAAATAGAAGGAAGAAAAAGAATTCAGTTATATTATTATGATGTAATGATGTATTTATTTATATTTATGGTATATAATTTAGGGATGTAGGATGTAAGGACGGCAGGGCCCATTATAAGCCATAAAGGCAGCAATAAAAAATTCGTGTAAATTTTGACGTCTTTTTTTTTCTTCCGGTTTAACCGCAAGTGATATTTACTTTCTTATTTTAAATACCAATATAACGGTTTTTTACGCAACTCGAAAGACACTTTAATTCTATTTACAATATATGTATAAAGCAACGTCACCAAAAGTTTCAAGGATGTCCGCCATAGGGCTGAAACATTAAAAGTCAAGTTGGTTTTAATTTTTATTTTAAGTAAAAGTAATGATTCAAATTGACGCGGGAGTCCTCTAAAACGTAGGTACATGATTACTAAAAAATAAACATTTTCAAAAATTTTTAAATAAAAATTTTTTTTATTTTCAAAAAAAGTGTAAAAACACAAGATTTCAGAGGCTTACAAAACTATACATTCCCGCTGAGTAGGTGCAACATTTTTTGTTTAAATAAAGAGAGAACGATAAAAATTTTTGGTTTTGGATGAAAAATAAATAGGTACATTTCCATTTAAAGTTCACGCAAGTTGTGTCTGGAAAGTCAACTAGTTCTTGTCGCTTTATAATCGCCGAAAACTTGATTTTTTGAAGCTAGATTTTACCTACATTAATTTTAAATAATTAAACAATTTAAACTAAACTAAAAATTTTATTCTTTACCTCTTTATTAATATAAAAATATAGCCTCCACTTTATACTCAGCGTGAATTTCTTTTAATCCTAAGGCAATAATCCAAAGTTTAATCTCTATACCATCTTCAAGAGCATACTTCTTTACTCATTAAAATAATTGCATTAAAAACGAAACTCACGTTCATTGACTTTGTAACCTTGGAATTAATATGCATGAAGTCAGAATATGGAAATATTTAATAGGGATGATGAATTACTGCTTATAGCTTGACAAATAAGCGAGCCCCACACGTCAGCAAGAACTCTCCGATTAATATTAATAAGATTACCAAGAAGAAGGAACTATTTCTCCTTCCAAAAATAAATCCCACGTCCACGTCTCCATGCCGAGCTTGTCCTGTCTGCATATAAATTTGATCCCATTTGATAAAAAAGCCGTCTTGTATTTAAATTAAAACGTTTAAAGTCACACCTAGATCTTGACATCAGGCAGCACGCTAAATTATGAATTTTTGGGACTGGTTTTGAAGAAATGATAAGCCAATTAAAATTCCTCAGGTGTAAAAACGACACCGTAATAAATGCGGTGGTACATTACGGCCTGAAAGAGCTTGTAACCGTAATCGTGAGGTGAGAAAGCTGGAATGCCAGGTCGGACTTAAATTTATTGAAAGGCATCAAAAACTGGAGTCTTCTTTGCTTGACTTCAACCATTAGTCTGTTTACGACCGAATGTTTGAGTTTCTGGGAAAAAGAGAGCAAAAGAACCGGAGTCGGCTTGAAATTAAGTTGTTAAGTTTGCTGCCCGGAGCAGGGCAACATTATAGCGGCTTGAAATAAGAAAAAATATATAATAATGACTAATTGAAGGATGCTCTTGTCGGTGGAAGACAAAGAAGCGTGAGCTTGAACTTTCTAATGGGAATACAAAATGGAAGAACTGATTTCTTCGGCTCAAAATGAACAAGAGAAATCTCTAAAGTTTCCAGCGGCTTTACAGCCGTCAATTTAGTTGTAAACCTCAGGGAACAAAAAAACAGGAATATTTTACTCTATAAATAGAGGTAATTCCAGGCAACGGTTTAATTTTATTACAAAGAAATTAGTTGCTCGGTATTTTAAAAGGACAGTAAAATTTTATACAAGTGCCGTCATCTAATTTAATTGCTTGGAATAAATTTTACGTTTATTAGAATTTTTTGATTTTTTCTTTTGTGTGAGGCCATAAAGCCAGAATTTAAATTAATTTTCACTATGGCCTAGTCATGGAATCAGAACAGTCAGATTTCAACATTAAAGCAATAAAATCACAAATCATAACCTATCACCACGGTGGTCTTTTTATTCTTCGTCTTTTTTATCCGTCGACTAGATTTTTAGACCACCTGTATAGCGAATAATCCAATCCAATAGGTTCTAAAAAAAATCATCAATCAAAGGTTGTCTCTGTAATTACAGCAGCAATTATATAAAGTTTTTTTATATCAAGAAAAGCCACATAATTTACACATGAACGAGAATTCAAAAGCACCGCAGGTTTCGCGTTTGATTGGTGGTTAAGAAATATTAAACCTGGTCTACACCTGCTTACAGAATAAGATTTTATAGGTATCGTTTGCTTCCCATCACTCAGCACAATTTTCAAATTTCTCTTGAGAGGTTCAAATTCTTTGGTTTCCTTGTAAATCTATCAACGGAAATGTCAAATATGGCTGTGATAAGAAAATGAGGGGTGCATTCTTTGAGAGACGTATTTATCGTGTCTTCTGGAAGCTTCGTTTTGTTTACAACTGTAAACTGTACTCAAATCTACGAACGAATTAAAAATTTTATGATGGCTGACTGTTGGTGAGAATAGAAAACCATATATCAAACCGTCACCGCTGGGAGAGCCAGGGACCCTCAACAGTTTTAGAATAGAATAGATAATACATTATTCGAGCTCTAAGCCATTTAGGCCTTATTCTAAGATGAAAACGTTTCTAGAACTGTACAATAATTTATTAGGATCATATTTGGGCTACTCAATTAATTATCGTGTCTCTTCTATAAGGACTATTGCGTTATTCACTTTTTGAAGAATTTAATGACTTCTATAAGTATGCGAATTTTCAATAGCTTTTGGATAATTTTGGTAAGATAATGGCCCAATCATATAAAATTTTATCTTAACAGACTCCAACCATGTTCGACGGGTCACAATAATATAAGCTCTAATTTCTGAAAAAAGCTTTGTACCGGTTTGTATTATTGTATTATATTGTATTATATTGTATTATATTGTAGTATATTGTATTATACCTCTGGGTATGAAACGAAGAACGAAGAATTCGCCTTATTCTTAAGATTTTTCGAAAATCTTTCAAAAACAAATCAAGATTCAAGATAGGTCAATAATAATATAGAACATTAAATTCTTTACAAGAGTGGTCTCAACAAGCAAAGCTGTCAAATCAGTCGTTTGGTCTGTGCAAGTCATGTCATCCTGGATATGGAAGCGTCAAATTTTCCTGCTTTGTTTTCAGCCATTTGTAGCAATTAATATTTCAAACTGTTTTTTTTTTGATTTTGCAGTCGTGAAGAGGAAATTAAAAAAATAACTGCCGATTCTGGGGGGGGGTTAAGGTTTATAAAATTCAATTGAAACGAATTTAATGAAATTAGTCTTATTAATTACGAAATTTGAAACAAAAAGAAACTCTTGTACCTTTTTCCTAAGTGCAACTGATGTTGAATTGATTAATGCGGTTTATTTTATTAAATCCGCTGATTTTAAATGCAACCACTTATTTTATAGCTGCAATTGTTGATTGGCAACTAAAAGTGGGTGATTGCACTTTCAAATCGGTGAACGCGTATCTCCATCAACAAAATAAATCCCCCACCAATAACATTTTTTTGCCTTACATAATGAGTTGGGAGCAAAAAAAAGAGATGGAAAGTATAAAAAATTCAAAATTAAGCCTTTATTTAAAAACATCGAAAAAGCTTTATTGATAATTTTCTATTTCCGTCGCTATTTGCGGTATTTTTTAAACAAGCCTGGTGTTAATTGCTTGTACTAGCATTTTTTTTTAAAGGTAAATGCAATAATTTCGGCTTCCTGTGGGTCTTTTGTAATGACACAATTCTTTAAAGCTATCCACAATGCTCTATTAAGCTAGGATGTGCTTTTAAATAAAATATAGTTACTTGCATAGTGCACTTTGAAAATCGCTCAAATTTCACAATTTATGACTGACCAATGTCACCCGTTTTAGTAACAAAATCTGATTGGGTGAGCTTGGCCACCCCTATCGACACAACAATTGGCAGATGTCGACAGATTATCTAAATGAAATTACGTTAAAGTTAAATTATTAATTTATTTCTACTATTAATGTTTAGCATACCTATACTAAAATACATAAAACATCAATTATTGAACAATTTAATGTGGATATGTACAGTAGTAACAAATTCCGGAAAACGGCCAAAGTCACCTTACCCGACTTTACGGTACTCAAAAAGTCAGTTTCTTGAGATTTTGAAATTTGGAACAATGATTAGTGACAAAAAAAGGCCTTTTCTCCAAATTTTTTCAGATTTTTAATAACATCAGAAGCAGATGCGTGCGTTCTTGGGGGACTTTACACATTTTTTTACATTTTCATTTTTTGTGGGCATTTTTCTCGATATAGTAGAATGGTATAATCTGCGGTTGATTCTACCTAGATAAGATGCTCCTGTTGAAGGTCGCTAAGGCGCATTTTTCCAATCTAATTATTGAAAATAAACACATAGTAGGATTCCTTACATCATTATAATAATAATAATAATAATAATAATAAAATGGTTTATTGTACCCGAGCAACTTACAGTCAGACAGACAAAGACATAAGACATACAACAACAAAAAAATAAAAATGGGGTACAATGGGCAGTGTTCGCATTGGCGTTCTTCCACACCACCAAGACATTTAATATGGTACATCACATTTCGCCGAGAAGCACCTCTTTGTACTTTGTTTTAAATACATTCTTACTATAAGAGTGAATCAAGTAATTTAATCCGGGATCATTAAGTTTCTTTGCCGCTATAAATGAAAAAGTGCGCTGAAACTTAGCAGAGTTGTGTTTAGGGATGTCGTAGAGGTTTAAATCTCTGAGACAACGCTGAGTGAGTGATCGTCGTGACTTCAGCAGCTCAGACAAATACTTAGGACACTCATTGTGTAGTATATTCCAGAGCAAGACTCCAAAAGCTAAATCATATCGCCCAGATATTTTTAATTGTCGAGTGTCAACATAATAAGCTGTAATATGCTCATATTTACTGATAGAATAACAAAAGCGCATACAAGTATTTTGAAGTAATTGTAGCTTATTCTTCAGCTCACAGGTCAAGTGAGGATAGTAGATAGTAATGCAGTAACCAAATATAGGATAAATAAGACTTTCAATTAGCCTGAGTTTAATTTTGTCAGGAAGAGTCTGTTTTAACCGGTATAACGATTTTAACTTTATATAACACTGTTTGAGCTTAGTAATTAGGTGTTGTTCAAAGCCTAAGGATCCATCAATTATCAGCCCTAAATCTCGGTGGTAGTCATTTGTTGGTACAACAACGTTGGCAATGTGTACCATCGTAAAATTGTACAAAGGCAGTTTTTTCAAATTACTAGTAGAACCAATAAACAGCACACTACTTTTGCCAGCATTGAGTCTAAGGCCATTATCAGTTGACCAGTTTGCTATCAAGCTTAGATCAAAGTTAACTTCATCAATTGCTTTGTTGCAGGACGTGAGGTCAAAAACTTTTATGAGTTGTACATCATCAGCATAGAAGTACATAGATGAGGAAATTTCAACACTTGCTAGATCGGAAGTGTAGACAGAGAACAGGGTAGGCCCCAAATTACTACCTTGAGGGACTCCACTGGAAACAATTTTTTGAGATGAATCAACATCATTAATGCGCACTATCTGAGATCTACCTCTAAGATAATCGTCAAACCAACTTAAGGGCATGCCTGTCACACCATAGTATTGCAATTTTGCAAGCAACAGGTCATGATCAACTAGATCAAAGGCTTTGCTATAATCTAAGGACACGAGACATACGACTTTACCTTGATCGACTGCGTATGAGACTTCATCTAAAATTTTAGTGAGAGCAGTATTAGCACTATAGTGTGGTCTAAAGCCAGACTGCACGTCGGATAAGATATTGCGATCAGCAATAAATTTTGTGAACATTTTATGAACCAATTTCTCCACAACCTTAGACATAACACACAAGATACTAATTGGCCTTAGGTCCTTAAGATCTTGAACATCTGCAGTTTTAGCCAGAGGATGGATTACAGCTTTTTTCCACACTGTGGGAAAAATCCCACCTTGCAAAGTATCATTAATTAATTTGGTGAGTGATGACGCGCAAAACGGAAAAACTAATTGCAAAAATGTCACACTAATATCGTCAGAGCCTACCGAGTTCGACTTAATGCTGTTAATGATCTCACGAACTTCATCTTGACTTACCACCGAAAACGTAAACTGATTTTTCTCTGACTCTATATGATTCTTAAAAGAGTTAAGTAAGTTTGGATTAATGCGAGTTCTGTATTCATGTAAGTCAGAGAAAAAATTATTAATTTTATTGGCATCTTTTAAATGATCAGGAATGATATTGTTCGATACTTTGTGTATCCCCAAATCCTTAAACTTGGACCACAATTTTTTTGGGTTACTGTAAACTTTGTTTAATTCATATCTCATGTATGCCTTCCTTTCTTGACGAATAGCAAAAGATAAGTAGTTTTTTATATCTAAGTCAAATTTTTTGTCGTTGTCATTCTTAGTTCGACAAAATTTAACATAAGCTTTACGTTTTATTTTAATGATTTCTTTAATTGTGTCGGTAATATATGGGCGATACTTATGCTTTAAAACCACCGTCCTGCGAGGTGCATGCTTGTCAAAAAGGGTAAAAACCAGACTATTAAAAAGACTTATTATTATTATATTATATGAAGAAAAGTTCGCATGGACATGTGGCGGTAAATAATTCCTAAGGAGGCTATATGGTCATTCGAATAACATGTTAACATGTTAACATGTTAATCATCCTCCATCCTTATTTTCACTAATAACACGAGCACCTTTTTGTGTGAAATAGAATACAGATTAAGATTTTGTTGCTAATTTAGCCGGGGGAAATTTCCTGCAACTGAAAAACTTGCCAGAAAGTGTAGCCCCCTGCAAAAATTTGAAAAAACCAAGAGAAAGCCCTAACACGAACCAATGTTCCAAATTTCAAAATCTTCTTCGCAATAATTTTCGAGAAAATTTCGGAAAACTGAAATTTCGACTACCCCTTTCCCTATGAAGCATTTCCGGGCGTATGTTCATAGGAACTTTTCTTCCTAGAATGACGCAATAACGTGTCGGAGGACTATGAATTTAGGAACAGCCTGTTTAATGCGCGCCCTGTACAGTACGCACACACAAACATTAAAAAAAATACTTTTTCGTAATCCTGGGACCTTGAAACGTTAAAAAAGAATTTTGGAGTGATTGCAGTAACCTCACATTTTTATACTGGTTGTGGCGAGGTCAATATAAATTAAATGAAATTATATGTATTTATACATTGTCCATTACATAGTAAGTATTCGTACATAACCATTTGTGGGACCACTGGAAATTTCGAAGCCAGATTGTCGGCCGATAGGCCAACGGGGCGCCTCGCACCGCCCATAAAAACTGACAGATACGTCTTTATTGTGAAGACTGGTTCCATCAAATCACCATTTCGTGCCACGTCCAACCCATCTCTACCGTCGTGATTTACCACACAATTACATATAAGATTCGTAAATTCACGGAAACTGAGTTTCCAGTTTTCCTATAAAAACCACAGTACTCAATTAGATACATTTTTGTACTATGAATTGCCTCTACCGCCGGAATTTGATAAATGTTCCCCTTCTATAATCTCCAATATGTCATCATTTAAAGAACATCTTTTAAAACGTCGAAAACAAAATCAGGTTTCATAAAAAACGTTGTAGGTTAGTGAGAAAGATTAAATCGACCTTCTAATAGGAAGGCGAATGAATTTATTCGAGGAATCGAGGTAGGGAGTTGAACCATCGATTCCGGATCAATCAAGGATGTAATATTTACAACACAAAACGAACGAGTGATTAGCTACGTCTTTCTTCTATTTACAACAAAGAACCGAGAGACGAGAGACGTGATTTAAAGGCATCAGAGACACTTTTGTTGGGTCGATCAGGTGTTGCCCGCATTGATGGATGGTGGCCTCTAGTTTCTAAAGAAATTTGCACCAGTTCTGCTGGTAGAAGAAAAGAAGCAGCTCACGGGGTACTATTTCAGAGGCTGCAGGCGTCCAGTGCATGAAATGATCTCACAAAATACAATGACACGTCTTTAAGGTCTCAATTTTAGGACATAATAAGAAAAGAAGAAACCCGAGTAGACATGAAAAAAGAGTAGGTAATGACTGAGTGCCCAACCCATAACATTAATCTATTATTATTTTCAACGAAAATGCGGTTATTAAAGAAGCGATCTTCTTCGTTTCTATGAAAAAATAGTTTAAGTACCTCTGGACCAAAAAATTTCAAAGTTAACGACTTTGAACTAAGGCCAATAGAAATAGAAGTTTAAAAAATGTACCTACCGCCAGTGCCTGGCCATAATTACAGTGGTGAGGATTTTCAGTGAGAGAAGCAGATCGCAGCCCCTTCAAGAGAAATTAATATTCCTGGCATTCACGCCCAGTAATTTAGATGGGTAAAAATTACTCTCCACCGATATAAATCTGTAGAATTATGCCCAGCAACTCCATTCTCCCCTCTTATCGATATGTCAGCAATTATATTCAGTGATGCAGATAAAGCCATCATCTTTTTTCCATCCGGTTCCAGGTACAATTATCGAGATAAAACCACGAGCGGCGTGGCTTGTCTCTAACATCAAAGCTCATTCTTTAGGAACAATGATCACAATACCCTTCAAGTTTGGATTTTCTAAACATCCTCTACATTACGTTGCGATATTTATTGTAAAGTTCTTATTACGTTATTACGATCAGATAAAAAATTAATTGAAACGTCCGTTCGAACGAAATTGAAATTTGATCAATTTGGATCAGGTGATGTTATCTCCATAGATCTGCATTTTTGAGACAAGTAATCAAATTAACAGATAGTTTTATTACCTCTAAATTAGGGAAGTGAAATTTCTGATATTAAGACATCAGTTTTATTTTCATAGCTGATTCACGGGTTTTTTTGGGAGTCGTTAAAACATAATCACGGAGATATAGTTATTTTTTATTATTTATTTTTATAGATTTTATAGGGCCACTAACGCCACAATAAATGTGATCTAAGAATAGATAACTGAAATCCGGCACTTTACTGAAAAACATCGCTTTTTTAAATTTAAGAGTAGGCCAACAAAAATTTGGCTATTGCTCGAAAGAAACTTAAGTACGTGAAAGTAGATTTATCAGTGAACTTTTTCAGTACTAACATTTACTGGTGGTAAGTATAGTAAAAACAGTAAGTTGAGTTAAAATTTTCCAAAGCGATCTACGCTCATCACATCACAGTTACAGTTACAGATAATAAGGAACGGAGATAAGCGAAGAAAATTTTCCATAATGCTAAACAGAAACTTGTCTGGGAGATTACGTACGAAAAAATTCACGGTATCAGAAATCAGACGTCTTCCTGATGAGACAATTTTGCTCTGAATGTAATTTAATATTAACCTCCCCACAGCCAATATAAAAATGGGAGGTTACTGCAATCAGTCCAAAATTCGAAATTGAGATAACACCAGATCTTTGCGTTTCAGGGTCTCAGGATCACGAAAAAGTGGTTTTTAAAAAATGTCTGTGTGTATGTATGTACGTATGTATGTATGTACGTATGTGAGCACGATTTCTCGGAAACTACCGAACGGATTTTAGTGAAATTTGGTAGGTTAGTGTTGGTCTTCTGGTGAGCCCAGTTAATTTTGTTGCGAATCTGAAGATGCCAAGTGCCTTTTAGGCATGTAAACTATGAAATTTGACTGATGAACACTAATTTTTCTTAACAGCGCATGAAAGGTCTTGAAATTCTGTATCTGAAAGTGTACTCACACTTAGCGCCTTTTTGGCATAAAATCGAAAAATTCGAAGTTTCGAGGAAACATTAAATAACACGCTACAACCCAAACTGCTGGATCTATTTGGCTGAAATTTGGTAGGTACAGATACCGTCACCCGCCGAAGAGCTGATTTAATTCTGGTGGCAATCCGAGGGCGGGAAGTGCCATTTTGGCATATCAACTTTGAAATTTGAATAATGAACTCCTATTTTCTCTATCAGCACATGAAAATTCTTCAAATTTTGTTTTCAAAATTGTACTCAACCTTAATGCCCTTTTGGCAAAAGATCGAAAAATTTAGAAAAATCCCAGAAAACACATTTGGTTTGGTAGAGTAAAACTTAGGCATAGTAAATAGTAAAATTTACGTGATATTAGTGATAGGATTGGATCATTCACCAAGTGGGGAGGTTCCAGCCGCCCATTTTTAAAAAGTTTCATGGCTATGATGCATATAGTGGCATGCACTGTTACCAACTATCCAACTATTTGTATCAGAATTCATAGTACCGATGTATCTATAGCCTATACTTAGAACCTAGGTTTTGTTTGTATAGGGTAGGGGTCTAATCTGATGTATAAAAAGTTGCCAATCTCGGAGACGGTAAAAACTTCTAGTTTTTCAGAGAAATTGTAAATATGTAAAACGTCATAAGATCCTTTAGGTATCTACTTGTCGTTTCTTTAGACATTAGATTCAGGCGCGATTTTTAAATTCCAATCGCACCAGAACTTAAGGTCGAGGGGGCTCTTCGCGATTAAAATGATATTTTTGGAAAAAAAAAATTTGTCCACCCTGCAGGTCAACAGCTATCAGATTCAATAATGAAAATATATACAGTGGGTGATTCAGTTTGGTATTTGCCCCCCTGTAACTTTTTTATCGAAAAAAAAAATATGTAAAACCATATGCTTTATACCTATGTATAGGATGTATCTAGGTAGGCTATATTTGTAAATCGCATGACTAAGGGCCTGTTTTTTCATCTCATGTTAACTTTAACATGAGGTTCGTCACCTTAGTTTTCATTGTGACAACAATTTGTTTCTATGGAAATAACCTCATGTTAAATTTGACATGAAATGAAAAAACTGGCCCTAATTCTATTAAACGACGCCGACGTTTCGATTAAAGTGACTTTGATTGAATGTAAGATTTATTTTGTCTACCTAATTCGAATAGTTCGAATAATATGTTTTCCGAGACTGTATTCAAAGGACCATAGCTCTTTTAGGAAACATTTTCTGCCGTATCTTAATATGCACTTTCCTTCCTAAAATGATGTAAGGAATCATCCTCCATCTTTATTTTCACTAATTAGGTAGATAAACCAAAGTGGTAGTAACAAATTTTCGCCCCCTAAACCAACTGGAATCATTTTATTTAGCTACATTCAACAAGAGCACATTTTTTATGTGGAATAGACCAGAAATTACGATTTTATTATTATTAGGCAAAAAAATGCCCACAACAGAAGGAAATGCAAAAAAATGTGTAAGGCCCTCCAAGAACGCACACCTCTGATTAGGGCTGTGCGATATTGAGGTTTGAATATCGATTATCGATACTACAAATCGTATCGATATATCGATGTATCGATATCCCGATATATCGAAATATTAATGTAGATATCGATATATCGATGTTTTTGTATCCATATTTCGCGAATTTATCGGCAATTATCGGTGAATTTGTGTAACGATAACCATACCGATACATCATATCGATAACTTATGGATATATCGACTAATTGATATATCGGTATATCGATTAATTATCGGTATATCGAGAACTTATCGATATATCGATATGGCGATATACCGATAACACACTTTATCAGTAAAAAATCGCGGGCCTACCCCTGATGTTATTAACAATCTGAAAAAAATTGAAGAATATATAGCACTAGTCATTGCTCTGGATTTCAAAATCCTATTCTTCATATTTTTCGAGAAATTTTCAGAAAATAGATTTTTTGAGGACCCCTTTGTTGAGGGGGCGCAGCTCATTTCCGGACCATAGGAACTTTTCTTCCTAGAATGATGTAAGGAATAACGTCCCGGAGTTAAGACTATGAATATATGAACACCTGTATACAGAAAAAAATCGTGAATGTTGCAAAACGCCGTGAACTTTTAAAATCCTTCCGATAGTTCCAGTGGTGGCCAATCCTTCTGGAGAATGTAATTGGCGCTTTCTGAAAAATCAATAACTCCCGTACGACCTGAGCATTCTTTCATGACTAGCTTCGTAATTTTTCATAACGATACCGTCAATTTTCCCTCACTTTAGGCATGAGATCTTGACAATTCTTTTACAAATTGTTGAAAACCGGTAATTTGGAACAAAATATTTATGAATTTGCTGTAAACTATTCCACACCCTATAATTTTAAAGCGTTCCATTGTGTTCCTGGCGTCAAGCATATAGATCATCCAAGCTGATAAAACAAATCTTCTTGGGAATGTTGAACAAAATTCTCCTCATGCAAAACAGTACCTCCACAATGTGTACACCGAATGTATGCCAGACACACTTTTTATTGCACGATCGGCTCCAAGAATATTTTGTAGGTCTGGTCGGCGGCTTTGGAAGGCGATAATATATCGACGCGGCTCATTTTCAAAGCAACCATGGAGTGGCCGAATCCACACTTGGCGAAAGGCGCTGGTTGCAGGTACATATGGATGGGGTTGTTGCCTTTATCTTGGAGAATAAATTATTGATTCATTTCATTTCGATGTGTGTGTACACTGCAGTTATATGTATTATACAACGTGCGATTTTGATCACGCATTCGTGACTATATTCCCACTAACAACTCGCAGAAAACATGTTAACATAAATAAAGCTGTCGTTAGAGCTTTCCGCGGACCGGACGTCAAGATAAAAGAGTTCTTTTTACTCGCAGGCATAAATGGCAAATTTTTAAAACCACTTTTAATTGCGAGCAATGTACAAGAGTACAAGGCTATTTGCCAACCGCGGGATCGTAACGTTGTTACTGCAGCTTGATTGCTGACTATATTTGCATTTTTATATCTTTTCGATTTCTTAGGAATGAATAATGATGGCAGCAGACAACTATTTTCGGGTAATTTAGCATTTCACGGGAATGACAAATCGCTTGGCAGCCTTGCGACAAGAAAGGGTGGTTGTAGGTATTTATAAATGTCGCTTTCCCTGCTTTTACACAAACCGTTTGGTAATGCAAGAAAAAGTGCTGTTCTACATGACAGCGTGGAGAGAGTTAAATTTCTGCTTTAACGGGATGCACCTACGCAAACATTCAATCATAGTTTATGTGACAGAATTGAGTGAAGAAATGTTTCTTGTCGATGGTTTTATTGTTATGGGCGCTTTTCCGCCAGATGTAATTGACCATAAATTGTCTCTGGATTTGATGGCACCGTTGAACTTGCTCTGGATGCATTAAAATTGGGTGCAACTAAGGGGAGGAGAAGAAGATTTGGTATTTTTACAGCGAAATTAGCGCTTTGAAGAATCAAAATATTTATTTTTGGATTTTCTATATATTTCACATATTTCAAGTCAAGGCCCAGACTTAACAGTAAGGCATCAAAATGCATGGTGAAAACTTTTATATCGACCTCTAAAAACTTTTCAAAATTTCAATTGAACCTGCCACTAAAATTTAAACTCAATTTTTCTTCTTCCAGAAATTATTATAATTACGTCCGAATACGCGGTGATTCAATCTGGTGTGTTTAGAAATGAGCATCGACTCCAACTCGATCGGATTTATTGAAGTCGATTCGATGAAATTATCGATAGCTACATAACTTTTGAAGTTCTGGATGGATTTCAAAAAGTCTTGTGTCAGCTTTTAGAGGACCTTATTCCCTCTAAAATGTTGTGTCAAAGGGCCTTATTTATAATTTGCCCATAAAAGGCGCTAGTGGGTGAAAGGATATAAAAACTGTTTGCATCAGCATAGGATTGGTAAGGAAGTTAGCTTTCAAAAATTATGTATCATAAGCGGGGGGTATAGCCATTTGAAATTCTAAAGTTGGGGTTAACAGGGGTTGGGGGGTGCGTTGAAAAATTTCACCCAGCAAGAATTTAAGTGTATCTCTCGAAATAAAAATTAACCTGTTCGAGGGATGTTTATATGTTTCTCAATTGGGTCAGAGGGAAGCAAATTTGGATGGCCTCTTTTCAGTTGGCCAACCTGTATAACTATATATTTTTATTACTGGAATTGATAGCTGATTGTCTTCAGGTTAAAAATCTTAGTGTTATTTTTTTGAAAAATGTCATATTAGGGCCTTTTTGGCAAGATATCGTAAAAAGAAGGCGCTACAGCCCAAATTACTGGAGATATCGCGATAAAATTTGGTACATATACAGGGTGTTCCTAAACCTCGTACAACATATATTTCAGGGTGATATTAATTTTAAGTCAAAAAGTTCCTATGGACATGCCCGGAAATGCTTCGTAAGGGAGCTACGCCTCTTCAAATCCTTTCTACATAAACTAGAATTTTCATCAAGTTGTCTTCAATTAAAGTTATCAGTCAGAAATCTATCTAAACTATTGGAAATTATTTTACTCAAAAATCGTACGTTCTAGCATCATTTAACAAGAGTCAAGAATACCTTTATTATGCAGAACAGACCAAAGATGACGAGCTCGTTACTATCTACAGGCTGCGAGATTTAAACTCCAAAACGCTATAACTTTGTTATTTGTGGTCCGATTTTAGTGAACTAAAAAATAAATGAAATTGCTCATAAAACACTACAAACTCAAGATGGTTTTGATTTTTATCAACTTCAAATTGACACACCCAATTTTTTTTACTCAGCTTGATAGCTAATTTTTTTCTGCGTCTTCTGACGTTCAATAAGTCGAGTTGATTCATAATAAATTTTGAAAATAATTAAAATTATTGTCAACATTTCAATCTTTTTATGCTACCTTTTCAACCGTGCCGCGAAAAAAGTTCTCGAAATGCATTTTACATGTTAGAAAATAACATATTTTAAATGTTTTGTTAAGTTTCTATCATATCCTCAGCACATTCGAAAATTTTTAATAAAAATTTTGACAAAAATTTGTAATAATTTTCAGAACTAATTATAAACCAAACATAACTTATTGTACATCAAAAGACGCAGAAAAAAATTAGCTATTAGACTGAGTAAAAAAATGGGTATGTCCATTTGAAAATGAAAAGTTGACATCCAGTTAACATTCAAGTTGAAGTTGATAAAAATAAAAACCATCTTAGGTTTGTAGTGTTTTATGAGCAATTTCATTTGGTTTTTAGTTCACTAAAATCGGACCACAAATAACAAAGTTATAGCGTTTTGGAGTTCTAATCTCGCACCCTGTATAGTGGAAAGCCCCCGGAACTGCCAAAAATTGAGAAAAATGTGAATGCCCCCTTCAAGAACGTACGCCTGTGATGAGAAGGGCTATTATGTCACTAACCATTGGTCCAAATTTCAAATTCCCATCATTCGTATTTTTCGAGAAATTTAAAGGCATACTGAAGAGAAAAAACGTCAAAAATTATTGTGAACAATAGGCTCGAAAGTAGTATCATTTAAAAGCTCATGATTTGCTTAACCGTAAGCGGGGGACATATTTGTGGCTTCGCTTACCTTTTTTAAGAAATAAAATAAAATTGTGGCTCTTTGACAGCATTTTTGCCGGAAATGCCATTTTGTTTTTACGGTTCTCTGTTTTATCGGCGAAACTAAAACCCTACAAATTTTTCAACTTTGCCGTGATTTGAATTACGGCCGGCCTCCGAGTGACAACTGTCACGTCATTTCGATCTGTCAACTGTCGTCGAAAGAAGAGAAGAGAGCTGCTAGAACTGCTTTCGCTTTAATTTGTGGAAGTTACAAAGATTTTCAAGCAAATAATCTCAAAGAAATGGGTCCTTACCAATTTGAACACGAATACAACATAATTATAGCAAGAAGAAGCGCTTCAAAGGAAACAAACAGAAGCTGGCACCAATTCCAGTCCCCCAACAGATAAGTAAGTACTCGTTAAATAATTTAAATTATAAACTGGGTGTAGTTGAGGCTCAAGTATGTTAATGCCCACTAATAATTAATCTGTTTCTTGTAGGAAATCAACTACCAACCATTGTTGAAATCTGAAACCCGGCTCGAAAAAAGTTGATAAAGTCATCATCAAATAAAATGTGGAGATATCTTGCTTACAGGCAGTATGTGTTTTGATTATTTAAAATCGATTTTGTTCAACAACTTTTTACTTTTAGATTAATAGCTGGGTGAAACTGGGACGATATCAGAGAAGAGTTATTCCAACTTGTGTTGTCGAAAGCACTATCTCGAAGAAGATGGACAATATACTGATTTCAAATGTTAGAGGAGGCCTGTGATTATTTTTATAGCTTAAGTACAGTATTTTAATTGACTATGTTATGTATTTTATTAACTTTTAACTGAGCTTTCTAACACATTTGCATGAACGTGGAACCAAATCGAGCTATTTTTCTGTAAGAATAAGAATACAGATTTTAAACCCCTCAGTTACAATTTACTTTTTAATCTCTAGTAACTTGTGGTATACAACCACACTGGAGTCCACAACTCACTTTTTATAATCACAATTCTTTGCTTTTGTCTTTGGCTCCTCATATTTGTCGATCATGAATTTATTGTTTCCATCCTTTTTGTTATAAAATGTGGCATCAGTAAGGAACTATTATTTACCAGACCCTGTTCAAGAATTACCTCACAAATGAAATAGGTCAGTAGAATTTTACCTCCTTTCAGGACCCCTTTCTTGAACAGCAATTGAGCTATTATTTTGAGGTTAGAAATTCAAAATCAGTGTCATCATCATAGTTCGGCAGAAAAATCTTCATTTCATTACAATACCGATATAAAAGTCCAACTATTATTTAATTCTCTACATTTTTAAAGAAAACTGATTAAAATGTCATGTCAATTCGATGATGCTTTTGGAAACTTTAGCCACGTAAAAATCGAGCAACGAAAAAAAAATCCCTAACAGCCATATCCGGTTCGGAACCAGGGTGGAACTTGCTGGAACTTGGTCGTTTCTCGAGAGTATCCCTTTAAAGAAAACTGAAATTTTGGGTACCTCTTTGAAGGGGCGTAACACCCTTACGAAGCATTTCCGGACATATGTCCATAGGAACTTTTTACTTAGAAAAAATGGCACTAAGGTTTTCGATCCGGCAATGCAGCACAGCTATCGAATTCCATAATATTCATATGCCCTTTTGTTAAGAAAAATTCAAAAAAGGGGTCTATTTGCCCCTAAAATGTCAATTTTCGAAAAAATTGCAGTAAAGTTTTTGATCCGACCATGCAACACCTATCGAATCCGATAGAAAGAAATGCTTTTTTGTTAAAATTAATTCAAAAAAGGGCCTTGTTGCCAATAAAATGGCATTTTTCGAAAAAATGACACGAGGGTTTTCGACTTGAAAAAAAATCTGCTATAAAATCCGGTAATAAAAATATAGTTATACATAGGTTTTTTCACGGCACCGTTTTTTGGCCAAAAAAGCACCAAATGTGAATACATCTTTAGAAGCAGGATTTGAAGAGATTTCATTTAGTTATGTGAAAAATACATACATTTTTAAAGTAGATGTGCCAAAATAGCATTTTTGGCACCTTTGGGCCGATAAGATGTCCACGTTCCAAATTTCAGCCACATCGGCCCGGTAGTTTGGGCTGCAGCGTGTTTACAGACAGACACACAGACAGGCATTTTTTCAAAAACCACATTTTTGGGTTCCCAGTATCCTAAAACGTAAAGATTTGATGTTTTTTTTCGATTCGATTTTTCTGAATTTTTCGATCGATTCCAGTAACTGCTCCGGGAAGCGTGGAAGTTAAAAATATGTGCTTATTCCTACTAACAAAAATACCAAAATTTCAAAGGAATTGTTAAAAAAGGGCAGTGAAAAAAGTTAAAAGTTGTCTGCAAACAAGAAAACTAGTAATATTTGTAAATAACTCTAAAACGGATGAAAATAACCAACATGTTTGTATTACAAAAAATATTCATTTATAAATTCTACATTACACTAGCTGAAAACATATAGGGGGTTCCATTTGAAAAAGTTAAGAAAAATAAGTAACTTCAAAGTTCTCAAATTTTGAAAATTTGAAAACAAGATCAGAGCTTCCCAAAAGCCTGTATATACAACATCTCGTCTTATTTTCTTATAAAAACTGCACCCGTGTAAATGGCAATTCTTAAGCAGAGTGATGCATACTCCAATTTTTTTCAAAAATATTTTTTTGTTCCCAAACTACATAGGTACTCAAAAGCCGTAATATTTTAGGGATGAACAAAGGCTCCTAAAGGGTTATAAATATGCTAAAATATAACGGGCATTCCACTTAAAAAAGTCAACTTCGACCTGTCAAAAATTTTTGGGCTACGCTGTACATTTTAAAATATTTTCCTGAAATGCGCCTTCATTTATAGTTTAAGGGCGTTTGCACACTGTGCGATTGCGATGCGATTTTCCGTTTGCGGCATATCGCGTCGCATTCGCAGTAAGCTTTCACACGGAGCGATCAAATTTAATTTCAAGCGATGAAGAATAAAAACGTAGTGCGCGGTGTTGCCATTCCCAGTACATATCTTCATAGTCAGTTGAGTGTAGATTATTGTGGTGTAAACATGGACATCAGGCTTACTTTCCACGGCTTCAATTAAGTCGATAATTTCATATTTAAATTTCAATTTTGAAGACATTCCGAGACATGTACGTCGTACAGCCTAGAAGCTCATGACAAAATGAATGCCGGAAAGTGAATATTGCAACCCTGGAATTCTAATCGCCCAAAAATCTCGCAACAAGAAACGACACGTCTGAAAATGTGCATATATGTTCATTGTTGGCTTAATATCGTGCGAAAAAATATCGGACGATATCGGACGATATCTGACCGACCATCGCACTGTGCAGCGGTACGATATAGTGCCGCAAGCGGCTTGCGTCTTTTTTTGTCGCGGCCGCATCGTGTGAAAATACTCATAAGATCCCATATATTTTGCCACCTTACGATATCGTTGCGATATAACGCAAACGGTAAATCGCATAACAATCGCACCGTGTGCAAACGCCCTAAGCATGCACTTGAAAGAAATTTCCAACTGAAATGGTTTAGGCGCTATGGAAGGCCGACGCACTGTTTCAGGACCCATGCACGTATGTTATCATAATTCCATGATAATTCTCCGACCCGTTCAACCTGCTATATTTACAGATCCTGTGAAAAAGTAGAAGTTTTTATCATTGATTGACAATTTTTTAAGTTGGCGACGTTGTGTACTGGCCAGTGAAGTCGTAGATTACTGTGCGTGTTGAAGTAATATCCCAGCGAATTTTCACATTTTATTTCGAAAATTTGCACTTGCTATTAAAATGACTATGGCAAATATTGTTGAAGTTCTAGGATTTAACACTAGACTGGCATTATTTTATTAACGTTTATTCTGACATCATTTCACACAATTTAAAATCAGCATCACACTAAGTCATTAGCGATTTTAAAACTCGCTACTAGAAAAAACAATAAACAGTCTGGCGGCATATTCCTCCATCAAAAAGTACATAAATCCGCGCTCATAAGCTGTTGACATGCAATAAATTTTGTTTATTCACAACTGATCCCACATCACCTAAAGGAGTGATAACTATTTAAAATTCGTAAACTGCTTTTTCCCTGAATCAGACCGGCGTGTAATTGCTCTGGCAAATTACCGGACTTACCATAAAACCTTATATTGATTGCGTCACGAATAAATCGGATCATTCCGAAGAGATCAAAGAGGCCGCCCGACTTATTGAGACATAACCTACTGTGAGAAAAAAACTGAAACTAGTAGATTCGATCTTTTGGCTCTTATAGACAGGGGCGTTAAGGATGAAATTTTCGTTTTTCTTTCCTTTCGGCAACTCCAAAGCGGAAATATTACATCTCACAAACACAATAGAACATTTGGACATTGTTGTGCTTGTCAGACGACATAATTCTGGTGCCGAAAGCACACCAACACATCCAGCGATATATTATTAAAGTTGCAGGTGCGCGATTCTGCAACGGCAGTTGTACGTAACAATAGTAAGTTATGTATTGCTACGTCAATAGCAGGTAGTTATGATCGGTAATGACTTAAGTAATATACGACACTTGTACTTAGACTAAATGATGTGGATGTCATGTCACTCCCGAAGGTTGTTTGTGGTCACGTAGAAATTAAGATGCAGTCCAACGAACGACACAACTTAATTTATAGCCGGAATGCACAGTCACATTTGCTTGTTATTATACGGACGGATGTAAGGGGTACATTAGAAATTATAAGCGCGTGGTCTAACGCATATTATGCGGTAATTTTTTCGTGAAATTCATAATAAAAGGTCGCAGCTGTACGGGCATCGAGAGCTGCAATTTAAATAGAACGAGAATTCCTTTGTTGTCAGCTTGATTGCAACAATTATTATATTCCATCTTTGGAATTCTCCGTACGGATGCTAATTATTTCGATCGCATAACGAGGAATACCTTCCTATATGCTTGTTAAGATAGCAGTCGCATATTGTTGATCGTTATTACTAATTGTCAGAAGGGCAGTCTTCAGCTCTTATTGACTTGATTGCTGACATTCAAAACTATCAAGATAAAGCCCCGGAAGATGTACATCACCCAATTATGTAAATTTAGCGTTTGAAGAGCAGAAATATTGCGAAGGGGGATGAAAAAAGTGAAAAATGTAAACATCATCCAAATGAGTTCAAATTATTGCCGAAGAAAAACGAAATTACGCAAATTGTCCCAAATTAGCACCTAGGGGGTTAAAAAATCGTAAAGGGGGATGAAAATTAATCCTAATTAAGCACAATTACAGAAAATGTCCCGAAAATAAGCCAATTATGCTTTAGCTTTTGGGGAGTTGAAATATTGTGAAGTGGTTGAAAAACCCAAAAAGGTAAACGTAATCCAGATGAGTTCAATTTATTACCGAAGAAAAACGAAATTACCGGAATTTGACAAGATTAACACCTGGGGAGTTGAAAAATTGGAAAGGCGGATGAAAAGTTAAAGGGGATGAGAATTAATCGTAATTAAGTAGAATTACAGAAAATAACACGAAAATGAACCAATTGTATTACCGAGAAAAGGCAAAATTGGGCGAATTTTACAAAATTAACCCTCGGGGGTTGAAAAATTATGAAAGTCAAGAGGGGTTAAAATGAACTGTAGTTAAGTATAACTAGCTAAAATTACACGAAAAAAAGCGGTCTGCGTAAATTTAGCTTTTTGAGGGTTCACATATTATGAAAGGGGTTGAAAAATTTTGGGTGCGGTTAAAATGAATGAAAATGATTTCGAGTTATCGAAAAAATATGGGTTAGGGGTGGTTAGTAGCCTAGGGGTTCATTTTAGATTGAGAGTTCTCGTATTTTTGTGTGTTTCTAAGCAGGTTAGGGGTTGTAGCGCCTTTAAAGGTGGTTTTTCGCGAATGATGATCTAGACCTTTTTTGAACCATCAATAGAAAGCTATCGAATGGTATTAATTTCAACCCTACATTATTCAGTGAAAAGTCGAGTTTCCCCTCTTAAATTTCTCCTAAACTTCACTCCTCCCTTCGCGAAAATGCAATGTGTAAGACCTCACAGTTTCACGGAAGATATTGCTTCTCTTCCGCAATTAGCGCCCCTTCACCTTCAACAGACTTGAGGGTCGAACGTGCATACTAAGTTTCAGCAAGATAACTCCAATAGTTCTCGAGTTATTGCAATTCATAATTTTTCCGTTTTCACCCCTAACTCCCACCCCCTTGGTCCGACATGGCCCAAAAGCAATTCCTGCCTTACCTTTCAGGGGACGAAGCCGCCTACATTGTTTCAGCTCGATATCTCAATCCGTTCTCAAGTTATGCGACGAAAAGACTGAGGAGCGAGCGAGCGGGCGAATGTGCCTCGCATTCTGCTACGGCACTAAAAACGAATGGTGAGATTTTTTGATGGTGACATATTACCCCCAAGATTAGTCTGTACATGCAGACGCCATAAATGCTTCTCAGCTTGCAGCTTGATAACATACAATTTTCTCTAATAACACCTTTAAGACGCGCCTTGCAAAATGTTAATAGCTGCAATTGTTAGAGTATGGTCGTGTCTGATGACCACGTACTAAGCTGTATGAAATGGCATGTTTATTTCCATACCCAGAAAAATGCAGGATGTATGTATTAGTAATTCTCAATCTGTTAGGAATACGAAATGATCTTGCCGGCTAATGATGCTGAAGTGAAAGAGAGTACAGTTCACAACTACCTGCAGGAAGTCGAACATAAGGAACTACTCGTGGGTGTGAGTGATGCCGAGCCGAAACTTACACTCGGCTGGCTCTCTTTTCGGCCTAAAGCAATCTTTAAATCTTACTAATGATGGATGAGCTTTCAATGTGTTCATTCTACCTTAACTTATTTTTACTTTTAATGCCAAGTGTTAAACATCTGTCAACGTCTGCTGGACTTTTGTGTGGACCAACAATAGACGGACGTGGAAAGCTGGCCTTTATTAACTATTGTGCAATGTAATTTCGGAGTTTGATGACCGTGGCTGAAGTATTAATAAATCGTGTGAAGCTTAAATTATGTATTTCAGGTTTATTATAATGTATTCCACGAAACAACGTGCAAATGTCGTTAAAATTAAATGTCCCAAAATCACAATCAAAACAGTTTTGTGCGCCTTCAATTTATTGTTCCTATTTTTAAAAGTGACAGTATTATTAAATTTAATGTATAACGTTTTCCGATTTAACCGATTTCGTAGATGTTTATATGGTTTGCGAAACGCCGACGGCAGGCAAACTGTTCAATGCATGCGGCTCACCCGGCGCATCCGCCATTTTTGACATATGGTTTAACCGTTGCATAAAATATCTGGCGAGTTGTCAGAAATAGGAATTTAGCTTCAAGATTCCATACCAGGGATGCCACTCCATTGACTAATCAATAATTATTTTTAAAACTCCAAATCCAATCAGCAAAATTAAACAACGGTGATTTATCATTTGCTCGACTGCCGGAGATCGTAATCGCTAGATACCTACCTACTTTACACAATGTACAGATGTGTTCATTAAAGTGTTGTATACACGGATTTGTGAACTTACATATCCTTTTATGATGTTCAAAAATAGTTTCGTGTAGGGTGAAACGCTTAAAATGTTGCAAATTACAAAATTATTGAAAATTTTCACCGCGGTTATGAAACAATTACCAGAGGTAGAACTTTCGAATAGGATGAAATGTTTAAAATACATCCTGGAATCGCCGGACGGCTAACGACATCACATTTAACGTCTACCTTTTAACGTTAATATCTTGTCACATTTACTGTCACCAAATATAACTGTACGTCATTCACTGTCAGTTTCCAAATTTTTAATGAGAATTAATTTTCCTTATTTTTCGCCAAGTGGTAGAAACTGAATATATTTTTAGTACCAGAATTTAATGATATTTCTAATGATGACATAAACAATAATTGGAAGTAGCATCTTGTTTGGGGCGAATGAGGGTTTCGTGTTATTCTTACGGGAGATGGCGAACTTCTTGTGTTTTGAAGTTTGGCTGATGGTTGAATTCTGAAGTGCAGTTCGTGTTTGATGATATTAACTTTGTTATTGATGTCCTTTTTTTAACTGGTCCTACTGGCTTTTTGTTATTTATTGAAAATTTACACCAGCATATCACTTACCTATGCAACCAGTGGCACCATTTGATTTAGTTATGTTAAGAGGCACATGACGAACGCTCATTATTATCACTGTTATCACTTTCACAAATATTATCATCGGTATGGAAGGCCGGTTCGGGTATGTACAGCATTTATTTCTATTTTTACATTGAGATATTCTGAAATGTCATCATATCATCTGTCATAAAAAAGGAACCTGTACGTATATAAAAGATTAACTTCTCATAATTCCATGCACTTTTTAATACCCAAAGGTACGAAGGCGTAGAAGGGCCACATTTTTAACATTTGCTTTTAATCCAAAATTGTCGACTCGCACTCGACAATTGTCGACCCGATCGACAATTGATGACCCGATCGGCAATTGTCGATCGGGTCGACAATTGTCAACTCGCACACGGCAATTGTCGACCCGATCGACAATTGACGACCCGATCGACAATTGATTACCCGATCGACAATAATTGTCGATCGGGTCGACAATTGTCGACTCGCACTCGGCAATTGTCGACCCGATCGACAATTGTCGACCCGATCGACAATTGATGACCCGATCGGCAATTGACGACCCGATCGACAATTGTCGAGTGGTCAATTGTCGATCGGGTCGACAATTGTTGAGTGCGAGTCGACTAATTTGGATTAAAAAGCAAATGTTAAAAATGTGGCCCCTCTACGCCTTCGTACAAAGGGGTATTGTACAAATGTTAAAAATTTATTGTTATTATTTATTAATACAAACATTTACTTTAGGTATCAAAAAATTGTTATAACAAAAGTTGAAAGGTAAATTATTTAGGTGCATCTTTTGATGTGATTCATTTTTCCAATTTGGGACCACTAATGTGGTTGAAATGTACAGAGGCGAGGCAATATGACATCTGATCTATCGGATACGAAGTAAGTTATAGAGGGTTGCCCATCTCGTTTGACACCCTGTATATGTTGTTGTATCTTGTTACCTAGGAAATAGTGCATCTAACATTAAATTACTTTATGAAACAATTCAAAGCTGAAATCTGATTGGTCCTCTTGAATCTTTTATAACCAGAAAACGAGCCAGAAAACTATTGGCCACAGACAATTTTCAAAAACACGGATCGACTCGGAATTTAATGTTGAATACTCCATTGAAAACCTTACATGAAATCGGAACAGAATTCTTTACATCTTTAGGTACAAGAAAAGCTTAGTTTTCATAATCCCGTGCGAAAAGTGCTATTTTCCCACTAATTTCAGTTAGGAAATGCATAATAGTTCCGCATTAGTGCGAAAAGTGAATTAATTTCCGCACTAGTGGGCAAAGTAATTAACCTAAAGATAATTTCGCAATTTTTATTTCAATCACCAATCTAGGTATATGATGACTAAATCTTTCTTGCAGCTTGTGGAAGGACATCAATTTTTTTTTCGATCGGGATTATGACATATCTTGTATTTATGTAACACATCATTTCCTTACTTATGTGCTTACAGAACAGGACAAGTGCCTTTTTCTCATGTCAACTATGAAATTTTAACAATGAAGACCCCTTCTTTTTATAGGCAAACATTGAAAAACTGGAAAACTTCAGACTGGTGGGTTGAAATTTATAGGAGGTAAATTGTTTACCAAGTGGGGAGGGTCCAGCCTTTTCCGGAGCTGCCCGTTTTTTTACATAAGTTTTCGACAAACGTAAATCTCTATGTGCATGATGGAAGAGTAATCACCTCAATTAAGCCACCCAAGCGTGTCCTTTTGATCAAAGTAACGTCTCAAAAACCGCTCACTGCTAATCAATCAAGGCCGTTCCATCCACTTTAATTAAGTCATTATGACCGGCTCACTTTGTATACAGGAACAAATCCAAACGGTCAATATTTGATGTAGTGGTATCAGCGACCCAAGTCAACAATTTCCTGTTGTGTTTGCCTTTTAAAGAGAGAATGTTAAAACAAACGTACTACCAAGTTCACTAAGCAAACAGCTCTTGTAAATTGGAATATAGTCGTCGGAGTGTGCGCTCGTTATTAGAATCAAATTCGTTTTAAAAGAATTCCTCTTGACATATTACGTTAGGATCAGGTTTCTAATTTAAGACAGCTACCGTTGTAAGCTGTAAATTTGTTTTTTTTACCTTTAGGGCCAGAAACCAATACGGTTTGAACCGAGCAACAGTCGTCCAGTTTGAGGCTGTTTTCGGGATTAACACCTTGTAGACCTTGAAGGTCGTCTAGTCTGATATTCAGGATATTCTTTTAAACAGGAATGATTTTGTGTCCGGTGCACAAAATAGAAGCTGTAATTTACTATAAGTACATGAGGCGTTTCAAAGCTTGATGCGAGATGCAAGACATATGCTTTAAATTCTCGTGCCAAGTCTCATTTATCACCGGATGACCCCTCTTAATTGAAAGTAAAATCCGCCTAATTAAAGGAGATACCTATTTGTGTTTGAAGACCAGCATGGTTCTTGTCTGCTTATTCCCCTTTAGATCATTAGATTAACCAATTACACGATATAAATATTACAGGAAGTACTTTTTATACGCTTTTATCAAGCTGTAGTTCTTCAGAGATTTAATTTATGGTGCAAGTACGCTCTTGCTATAATAATAAAAATATGTGTATATGTATAGCTTAGAAATGTTAAAATGCCCACCCAGTGCTGAATACTTATTATAGCTGGTCGTATGTCCGTATGTAAGAGGTAAGTTGTGTTGAAACTATTCACTTATAATTAAATAAGATACTGATTTATGGTTTTTAGACAAAAATGTAGTTTTTATTTTATTAATAGACGTAAGAAGTTTTGAAACTAAAAAGTGGCATAATTTGACTTACGAGTTTTTAAAATTATGGCGACGTTATGCATTTCTTAATTGCGAAGGTAAAAAATGCAGCAGAGAAGCGGCTGGAACCTCCCCATCGCGTGGGTCTTTGTATTCTGTGTAGATAGTAGTCAATTCAACAGAATTTGTCATCCACTGTCAGCCCGCTCCCTTTTAATGAGAAAGAATTTTTTCTCTATTTTCCACTGAAATGGCAGAAACTGTGAATACATTTTTAGAACCAGAATTTGATCGTCTTTCTAATGGCGACATAAAAAAGGAGGCCTTGCTTTAAAATTTAAAGTTGATATGCTTAAATGGCACTTCCCGTGGACCTATTGCTTCCAAAAGCCTTTCAAGTCTTCAACGGGTCACCCAATCTCCATGTAGCAAATTTCAGCCAAATCGATTCACTAATCTGGGCTATAATGTATTTTTAGTGGTACTACAAAATTTCGATTTTTTGACCCAAAGAGCACTAAATGCGAACGAATTTTGTCTTATTTAAAACCAGAATTTGAAGACCTTTCTGATTGTGACAATAAATCTTTCAAAAACTTGTTTTGGATGGTTAAATGAGTGAATAATTTTAAAGTTGGAAATTGGTGTGCCAAAACGGCACTTTCCGTGGGCCGAGTGAATCCAAAATTTGTTCAGCTCTTCGACGTGTAATACAATCCCCATGTGCAAAATTTCAGCCAAATCGGTTCAGGGGCTTGGGCTGTACCGCGATTTAATAGTCCGATAAAAATCTTTTTTTTTTTAATTTTTGGTCAAAAGGGCACTAAGAATGAATGCATTTTTAGAAGCAGAATTTGAAGGCCTTTCCTATCGTGAAGTGAAAAATGGGGGTTTGCATTTAAAATTTAAAAGTTGATGTGCCAAAATGGCATTTCTAGTTGCACGATTGGCTCCAAAAGCTTTTCAGATCTAAGTTGGGTTA
The DNA here is from genome assembly GCA_963924575.1 of Pycnomerus fuliginosus. Taxonomy (NCBI): domain Eukaryota; kingdom Metazoa; phylum Arthropoda; class Insecta; order Coleoptera; family Zopheridae; genus Pycnomerus; species Pycnomerus fuliginosus. Next base: position 13,953,370 of record OZ004617.1, on the reverse strand, counting down.
TGAGATGCCTACGCACCAAATTTCAGACAAATCGGTCCAGTAGTTTTGGCTGTGGCGTGTTAACAAACGTACGTACGTACGTACATACGTACGTACACACACACAGACACATTTTGAAAACCGCTTTTTTGGGTTCCTGAGACCTCAAAACGTGAAGATCTGGTGCTATCTCGAATTCGAAAATTTTAGTGATTGCAGTAACCTCCCATTTTTTTAAAATTTTGTTGGAGTTGGGGAGGTTAAAATGATATTTTCTTGGATACGTATTTTAATTTTTAATAGCGCATTTGAAATTGAAGTATATTAAGTTTATGGTTGAAATATTTGTAAACAAACACGAATCGTTCAATAATTGTAAAACGGGAACTGCAAATTGGGTTTCAGTTTATAATTGCAACAGACATCATAATCAACAGACACTTAATCAAAAGAAAATGTTTATTTTTAATTCAAGCGTCTTTCTAATTCGGTTGTATTTTTAATCTAATATTATTTTTAATTGCAACAGGCATCTAACATAACCAAAAAAATGATTTAAAAATATCTTATTGAGATATTAATAATAATAACAATTATTTTTATCTCAGTAAGATATTTTTAAGTCAAAATTGCAAAAAAGTTCGTATGTATTTAAAAATTGGCAATAATTCCTTTTTCCCAAAACATAGAATTACTCTAGGAATTGTCTACACGTTAGACAAAGAAAATGATTTAAAAATATCTTACTGAGATATTAATAATTACAAGTACTTATTAATAACTAGATAAGATATTTTTAAATCGGAGTAGCCGTTGCCATAATTATTGCAATTTTTGCGAGCTTCCAGCAAGCGATCGAGTAAGCCAATAGACTGATGAAACCAGGGGCGGACTGAGTATTGAGTATTGTACCTAATAAAGCTTTGATTATTTTTTCTGCGAGTCCGGCGAGGCGCGTCCGGGCCCCTAAAACATTCCCATTGTCATTAGTTGCTTTCTGAGCGTGAAATGTGTCACCCAATTCAGTTTCAGGACGAATTTTTGGTTGATAAAAAAATTAAAGGGGTTTGAGAGATTTGGCCTGTTCGGCCTAAGGCCTCCATTTTTTCTCTGCACCGCCTGTCACCTTTTTGCGCTTCGTGCTTTTATCCATATTTTGACTAGAAGAATGGCGAAAGTACCACCATTATAGTGTTTTTGTATAGTTGCAAGTCACCAGATATGAAAACGTAAAACAGTAACAGAATAACACACTCACGCAGTCCCAAATCCTAGCCTAAATCTAAATCACAGTAATCACACATCAATATTTTCAAGTCTCAAAATTATGCACAATGACTCTTTGCTTTAAATAATAATTATTCGACAATTCCGTATAGGTCCAACATTCTTAAAGACTCAACGCGTTCTTAAACATCATTGTGACTGAAGAGAGGCGATAATGAAATAGGTAACTTAATTGGCTTAATCAATGTGTATAAGTTATAGTTGTGTTTTGCTGTACCTACTTCGATATTTGAGATTAACAATGAAACTTAACGTACCTACATTTATTTTACAGCCGATCGGGCCGGTGCCGGCGTGGCCCGATAGGCCAGTCCGCCTCTGGATGAAATAAAAGAGATTGTGGTGTTTAGAGGCTACTTCTTCATTTTGTTTAAGGTGCTTTCCATTTACACAATCACATCCAAGGAGCCTCAGTTGATCTCAGCAATTTGATTAGTTAATTTAAATATTGACCAATAAAATTGCTGACATTAACTGAGGCTGCTCAGGTAAATGTGAAAATGTGTAAACGGAAAGCGCCTTTACTTATTGAATATTTATTGAATGAATGAAAAATAATGGTTTGTTTTAAAGTAGGAACTATACGAACTACCTATGACCTCAAAATGCTTATTTATAAAACATTTCGTTATCTGCTTACGTCGAAGCTTATATGTACCTACATTGTTTTCTCGATAATTAAGATTGTTGTGACGCACTTAAATACAAGATGAATCAGTAGCCAACTTTTGAAAGCAGTAAACATTTTCAAACATCTTGTAGTACGTACGGTACCTATACCTACTTATGAATCAAAACACAAGTAGGTATAGGTACCGTGCCGTACCTACTACACAGTGGCCGACATGGAGGTTCTTTGTCATGACTGACGTTTTTTATTGCATTTTTTAATCATTTTATGCATGAAATCATGGCTGTTTCATGAGAAATTGTTGTCAGTATAAGGCCTGTTTTACAGCTTTTAACAATGAAATGTCATGTTATTATGGATTGAAATAGATTTTTATGCATCTAAAACGTATTTCTAGGCATAAAAAGATGTTTTTTTTGTAAGTATGTCAAAATATTTTTTTTCGATTGTTTTATTGCATTTCCTACGAGGGGGAAACAACTGAGGATTTATGGTGTACAGCCCTAAGGATTTCCAAGGATGTACGGGATGTATTGGGATTTCTGAGGGCTGTATGAGGATTTCCGGGGATGTACAGGGATGTACGGGGATTTCCGGGGATGTACGGAGGATTTCCTGAGGATTTCCGGGGATGTACGCGATTCAAAGAGCTAATGCGCATGCGCATAACGGCGCATACCCACGTGGCATGCAATGTTATGGTTGTCGAATCGGGGCGGTAGATATTTTGTGAAGTGAAATGTCAACACAGTAGTATTGCTACTTTTATTACTGACACCGCTAATTTGTGAACAATTCTCGGAAAACGATGAGCAGGAAACTCCAAAACAATTTCCCGAAAACGCAGATTTAGTTCAAACCTCGATAGACCATATAGTGGTAGAGGATGGTCTGTTTTATGCAGTTTTCTATGAAGAAAAATGGTATGCGGGACAAATTTTCGAGATAGTTGAAGCGGATAAAGGATCAGAGAAGATATTTAAGATCAACTACTTACGAAAGACGAGACGAAATAAGTTCAGTTGGCCTAAGACAAAGGATACAGATCTAGAAGTGCACCAAAAATACATATTTTATGGACCTATACCTTTCGAAACTTCTTCTGATTTAAGTTGTGATAGTTTTCAGTTATCAGTTGACTACTTGAAGAAAATTGATAAATTGTACCTATATGCAGCTTAAATCCGAATTTAAATCTATTTAAATATATTTTCTTATTTGTATAGTTTTTGGCGAGGTTTTTGGTAATTTTCAATGCATTGTACTTTTCACATTACCGTAAATATTTTGTACTCGATCAATAAATTTAGTTTACGTTTTTGAAACTTGTTTAAATTTTTAAAAAATTGGGGATTTCCAAGGATGTCCAGGGATTTCCGAGGATTTCCTGGGATTTGCGAAAATTTCCAGGGATGTAAGGGGATTTCCGGGGATGCAGGAGGATTTTTGGGGATGTACAGGTAATTTTGGGGATGTAAAAGGATTTATTTGCACAAAAGGATGTATGGTGTACAGAATTTCGGTTACTTGTTTACCCCTCGATTTCCTACAAATATTTTCAAGATATTCCAATTTTTTTTTTCTTAAAAATCTGTAAATTTTATTATTCCGTTTTTGTCAAACAAAAATTTCTGAGAACTTATATTTGATGGCCCTGAAACAAAACTGTAACTTATTCTAATCACAAAATACATGCGTTCAAAAATTTCATATGTAGCACCTAATCAATAAAAAATCTGGTATATTTCAAAATTTCGCAGGTACGCAACCCAGCCAATTTATTTATAGTCCCTTTTCTTATATACTACCACCTGTATGATGAAGCATAAATAATAACAGGGACACATCGTGAAGTATAACAAATACCTTACCTCAGACATTTCTATCATTTCACATTTATCGATGTTAAAAGCTACAAAATCACCCCCATACACCCATTTGCACCGGTTCCATTAAAAATTAATCTTGAGATTAAACCCCTAGAAACGATTATTGACATATAATTGTTTCTATGGAAAAGAACTGTCGTTTAACTTTTAACGGAACCGGTACAAATGGAAGACAATGTCATAGTCCGAAATTGATCTGAAAAGCTTTCAGAGTCTGGCAGTACCGTTTTCTTATTGGCTGCCCATTTTAAATCTAAAATCGGTAGCTACAATTTGAAATCCGTCCGACGATTTCACTGGAAGCGGTGTTCAGCACATTATCAATTGCATTATGAATATTGTGATAAAAAATATTGCTAGGTCTCGGCCTCAAAATTATTTTACCATAAATACTGAATGCATCCAGAGTACGGACGTTTCAGAATTAATTCGTGGATGTAAAACTTATCGTTAGTGTAAAACATTAAAATCCTTTTTTATCGTTTCATGTACTCGGAAGCTGAAGCGTCTACTGTAATAATTAAGCTAACAACAACGAATATATTCTTTATTGCAGGAGACTTCAACAGGTGGTCAGACCGAAAAACCATTTCTGCATTTAGCGTGTAATATCTAACAATAATGTTTTCAATGTTAATTAAAGTGCAGGTAGGTACCTAATTAAAAATATATTTTGGAACCTCAGAATTCATTCGTGGAGCTGCAGTAACAATAACAAAAGCTACCATAACAAAAAACGCCCAATAACCAATTTCCAAGACGATTTCTTCATCTGTTCCGCAGGGTGGAGCGGACGATTTAATCGAATCCCCTGCGGTTAAATCCGTCCCTATTTGGTATCGTTATTTTTAATCCATTGAAGGAAGAATAAATTTGGAGGTCAACGTTCTCGTGATGCCTGGTCCACTGTACATCCTAGAGACATGGTAATAATGCATCCCCCATCTGGCAACTATGCACCAATCAACCGAAAAAGAGATGGAACAACAACACGTACTGGAGGAACAAGAAAAGAACAACACATCGTAAAGATAGCTAGGATACCAGAACAGGGACAGCTGCAACAGTTCTTGTAGATAGAGGAGGACGACTTCAGGTACTCGCCTTGCCTGCCTGCCTGTCAGCCTCTTTCTAACACAACTTAATTTCAAAACTTCAAAACCGCGTCGGCTGTCGCGGAGGAAGGACGTTTGTTGTTCGGTGCTTGTGTGCGAGAATCTTTCGTGTTATCATTGATCATTGTCTTGGTGGAGTGAAAATAATTCACAGTGAATATTGTGGTTCTACTTTCTGAACGCAGCTTAAAAAGACCATGTGACCAGTTCACCACAGTTTACGGTAAGAAAATCTTTCAGGGACAAGAAATCACTGTTTTAATAGTCTATTTCGAATTTAAAGGATGCATGCAGATGTTTATAACTCATTTGGGTTTCCTGTCGTAAAATCGGGAACGAAAAATTCTAAAAGTGGCGCGCGGACGTTCACCGACATTCAAAGACATTTTTTGGCGCGCGTAAATAAAAAACCATCAAAGAGAGTAAAAGTAAAACTGAAGCTTGATTCGATTTATTTATATCTTTGAATATTCGACAGTTGATAAACATTGTGCTCCGCACAATAAAATAGATAAGCAAATTTCCTAAACTAATAAAAGTTCGGAATCTTTCAAAGCGGCTAAAATAAATAAACAGTTAACCCTGTTGTAACAAACAAAGTCGTACGACATTACGAAAGAAAAATATCGATAGTCAGGAGCTATTGTCTATTACATAGTTTTCTTTTGTGAAATAGTTATTTTAGAAGTTTTATGCAAACAATGTTTTTTTACAAAAGGCAAAAATGCCAACGGCATCTGTAAAAGTCTAACTGTAATGCAAATTAAGTTTATTCAATAGTTTTTGTAGTCTTTTACTGTTTTATTTAGAGTAGGTAGATCCTACTTATTAAAATATAATACCGTTGTATCTAATACTTTTCCTTTGAAGATCCATAACTTCGTCCATAACTTAGGTACTGTAAACTGTACTGTAAACTTAGGTACTGTAAAGTAAAACCGCCGTTCTTAAAAGAAAGATTTAAACTCGGATTTAAATCTGGGTTATTCATATTTATGTTTTCGGAGATTGGTAAATGTAGTAAATCGCGCCTGATTGTTGTTTTTACAGCCTACCATTTAATGGCAAAACGGCATCACGGAAACTTCGTAAACTTGCCTCAGAAACGTATACCTGTGTCCTGTAGGGTAGTAGAGGTATAGAGGCCAAAGCCTTGGGACAAGCGACAAGCGGTTATGAAGTGTGTAAAAATGTTTTGAAATTATTGATTGTGAGGAAGGTTTGCATAAATTGATGGGTTTGAGTTGTGGCTTCGCTAAGTTCCTTACTATTTCCAACATAATTTCCGTTTGGTCAGCAGATTCAAGACCGACTTTTGTCTGAACAGTGTGACAATGATGAAGAAGAAGAAAGAGATAATTATGTACATAGTTATGTCCTCGGTTATGTCTACTTCGGTTCTACAAAAATTTTACTGGTAGCAGGTACCATAAAAAACCGGCTTATTTTTCAATTTTTGGTACAACCTAGGGTACTACTTACTATCTTCAGTAGGTTCCATAAGATTCGACTTCCTGTCTTATTTTAGTTGGGTACAACCTACCAAAATATAACTTTATGTGGTACCTTGGGACGAAATTCATAAAAAAAATTGGCAGTCTCGGAGACGGTAGAAACTTCTACTTTTTCACAGAATTTGTAAATGTAGCATTTAACTTTATTTATGATGATGCGCGCCGGGTTCATTTAAGTACTAAAATTTAAAACACAAAGGTTTTTCGCCCCTAAAATGACATATTTCGAAACCCGGTAATAAAAATATACAGTTATGCATAGGTTTTTTTCCACGGCACCATTTTTTGGTCAAAAGGGCACAAGTGTGAATACATTTTTAGAAGCACAATTCGAAGGGCATTCATAAGGTAACGGGAAAAAATGGGGGTTTGGATTTAAATTTTTAAAATTGATGTGCCAAAAAGGCACTTTCCGTGGATCGATGTGGCCCAAATTCTAATCAGCACCTATAAATCTCCCACTGAATATGATGTATGCCAAATTTCATCTCGATGCGTTGAGCTGTAGCGTGATCACAGACACACAGATAGACACACCCACACACACAGACATTTTTTCAAAACCACTTTTTTGGGTTCCCGGACCCTAAAACGTAAAGATTTCATGTTTTTGGCAATTCAATTTTTTTGAATTTTCCTCCCGTGGACCAATTGCTCCCAAAAGCCTTTCAGCTCTTCAACGGTTCACCTAATCTTCATGTACCAAATTTCAGCCAAATCGATCCAGTAGTTTGGGCTATAACGTGGTTTTAGTGTTATTAGTATTACATTTCGATTTTTCTACCCAAAGGGTACTAAATGCGAAAAAATGTTGTCTTATTTAAAACCAGAATTTGAAGGTCTTTCTGACGGTGATAATAAATCTTTCAAAAACTTGCTTTGGATGGTTAAATGAGAGAATAATTTTAAACGAGCCAATGAGGAGCGCTGAAATACATTTTTGGTGACATTTGATTGGACGCTTTCAACAAAATATTCTTGTATATGACGTTATTATTGAAAATAAGGAAAAAAAATGTTTTTCCTGCCAAGGCGCAGTGTCCCCAGGTACTCATTGCATACGGAAAAGTCGACGGTAAAAAATTAGTCAGTTTATTTAGGAATGAAGAGTATGATTTAAAATCCACCCTCTATGCGACTATGCTAGGTATAGTATGCCAGTTGTGATGGAACAATTGCCAGTAGTCAATCACAAAAAGGTTTGGTTCTATTTTTTCGAATGCTGTCCCGTTGACTAATTTCAATGATGGTACGAGATTAGGCATTAAATATGTAGTTAGACAGCCTTTGCGTTTTAAAGCGCGAAAACGTTTTTTAAAACTTGCATGTGACGCATAACATGAAACGGTCTAGATATAGTCCCAGGAGGTGGGTATGTACTTTTGAATGGAAAAAATTAAACAGAAGTTTTTTTGTTGGGATGGTTAGGTCTCAGGCCACGAAAAACACTCAAATACCTCCGCCCCAGCTTAAAATCTGCGAATTATGCGCAAGTATTACGTTTTGGAACCATAACTCGCCTCATCTTCATGGTACGAAAAATATAAAAGTATGCAATATTGAAGACCAATAAATTCTCTACAAGAAAGTTTCTATGCACTTTTCACCTGAGACCAATAGTTTAGCAAAGTTGAGCATTCTCCCGAAGTGCCATTATATTTAGTCCAAGAGGTTACCAAAACGCATACTGCATTCTTTGATCCCGGACTACCATTTTGTGCCATATATACAGGGTGTCCTGAAATAACGATGAAATAGTGCAGCTCAAAATAAGAAAAAGAGTTCCTATAGATCGCTTCTAAAGTAATCTAATGTCGACCTAATGTTGCTTATTGATCAAATAGGTTGCAGAAACTTAATAATTAACTAAATAAAAATCGAATTTTGGGCCCCCCTTCCGGGGGCCCTAGCCCCCTTAGGTGCGACTTCCGGACATGTTTATAGAAACTTTTTTTTCATATTTTGAGCTGCACAGTCACCCCCCGAAATATTTCATCGTTATTTCCGGACACCCTGTATAATCATATAAACCCGAACCCACTCGAAATTTCCCTTGGCTTTAAAGATGGCCCTGGAAAACATATTTTCTTTGAGGTACCATCTATCTTGAGAAGCATTTTTTGTCTCATGTCCAAATGACCCTTTTTTTAGAATGATTAATGCAAGGAACTGTCCTGAATACGCCCTTCAAAAATTTTGGCCCGTTTTATTTGAAAACGGTGCGTGTAGCGACTTTGACCAAAAGGACATTTTTTGTGTGCCATGGCCAAATTCTATGTAGATGTACCTACTACCCCGGTGAGGGGGTAGTAAGTCTAAGGAGTTATTTTAAAGCAAAACGTTACTCTTATTTTTTGTCTTATTTTCATCTTGTTTCTAGCCCAAACTCAACATTCGTGGCCTACATATTCTTATTACTAGGGGTGTTACGGGTTAATTGCTTCACTTTGCACGACTGCTGCGGCAAAACTATTGGTCTTAGGTGAATAGGGTGACTTGCCTGACTTATTCTATTAATTTTAATTTTAATTTAAACACAAACAGTCATTATTCCATGACGTGAAGTAGGACGTATTTAATTGAGGGGATAACCACACGTGACACGTGCAGTACTTGGCCAACCCCTCGTATTTATAATGATTGAAGTTATTTTAATTAAAGAAAATATTTTATTGTGATTGTTAATTTTAATAAACCCTGTTTGAATTTGAATTTTGCGCGCACTTTGGAATCCGATGTGAAATTTGCTAACAGGGCAGAAGATTTTCTTGGTTCACGATGGTTCAAAGAAGCGTTTGATATCCAATAAATTTTTCTTGCTTTTGATTACTTACTGGATTCAATTGCTCATTTGGTTAAGTTCTGATGGATGGAATAAAATTATTGGATACAATCATGATGTTTAAAACAATACCTAGGTTATTAATTAAAAACACACAAGTGCGCCTAAAGACTGATTGAATTGAAATGGTACAAGAGTAGCCATGCCCAGTCACCCAAGAATGTTAATTCTCACTTCATTTAAATTGAAAATTAACAATGGCTTCATGAATATTTAAAGCCTGCAATATGTATATTGCTGAATAATTATTTATTACACTGCATCAATGCATAGACAATCTCGCAATTGCTGACCTCAAAAACAAAGCCAACCAAAGGCAAACAGTTCTGTTTATAATAACAATTATTGAGACAAACGCAAACTACCATTCTTCTACCTTGAACTTGTACTGATATAATGCGTAAGATAAGATGCTTCCATTTTATTCTGCACTTGAATAGTAGGTAGGCAACGAAAGTAAAACTTTCTGAACTAGCCGGGAAAAGTTTGGCTGTCTCAGCCCGCTAGGAACGAGAAAATCTCATTTTCACCTAATAATTAATTCATATTTGGCCATATTACAGCCTCTTTGTCTTTATTCTCCAATTTATGACTTAAGAACTTTTTTTACTGGATTATCAGTGACTTGGAATGATCGACAATGTAGGCACTTTTGCTGGACGTGGTCTAAAAAATTAAAAGAGAATGCTATAGTGCCCTATTAATTAATATTATCCATTGCACTCACCTTAGTTCATAAAGATGACTTTGTGTTTTAATGATCAATTAATACCAATGAGAAACGACTCTATTTGGCAGCAAATGTAAAAGTCAGACACTTACGAGGCTGGAGAATGGCCGGAGAGATTTTCTTGCGATCATTTTTTTAAGTGAAGAATGTTAAAACTAGTCACGCAATGTCGTACAGGACATTAATACCTATTATGGGTAATTAATGTTAGCGATTTAATTGTATCAGACCGGTAACGCGAAGGAAATAAAATCACCGCTAAGAATTGAAAATGAGAAAATTACCGACGTTAACTATTTTAAACTACGTCAACTGGCGATAATTAAGCAGTAAAATAACATTCTAAATTGACTGGCTTGAAACAAAGCCGCCAATAACTATAATAATGACGTCGATATTTTAAACGTAATTATCCATGTTCGTGATTTGCAAGGCATCATTAAAATTCATCCCGCGTTGATCTTCTGTGTACGGATAATTTACACATCCTTCTTCCCCCTAAGCGAACCTAATAACTCAATTTATATCCTGAGACTGTACAAATGTTTTTTGAAGTCCTCATTATAGGATGTTTTCAAACATGTGGTTAGGGTCTTTTTTGTCCCTGATAATGTCATAGAACGTTTTTCAAGGGATCCATTCATAAAATTGACAGATTCAGATAAATTTAGCTGCACCAGCATGTGTTTTCAGGGTGGAACGGAGATTTACGGACCAAATGTCGACAATTCTGGTCTTCATTAAGTTTTTAACTCCTCCTTGTCAGACTGATTAAGAAACAAAACTTCCAATTTTTGGTTTTTTAAATAAGCAGATTCATGTTCCTGATAAGGAGAATCAGAGTCTTAAAATGATAAAAAAATAAGTGCAGTTAATCTACGAAAGTAAATTATATAATTGTTTGGAAATTGATAAACGTCTTTGAAAGGGCCGTCAGGTACACCGTCCTTTGACTACCTTTTTTCCCATAAAAATAAATCTCAAGAACGTGGCCAACGGAGGACGGGGATATCTAGCAGATGGTTTTCGAGCAAGGACGAGTCATGGCAGATGCACTTTGAAACCACAGTTTCAAAAAAAATCATTAATCACTCTCGCTGCAATGTTAAAATTCGTGGCTAAAATAAAACGTTCCGCTCAATTTTATCAAATTGTGTAACTTGGGAGTTTTCAAATTCATATGCAAATATTGTTTCTTGTTGATTTAAGATAAAATTGCAGAAATGAAAAAAGAACAGAACCACGATGGTATCCCATTGTGTCTGGCTGAGATGTTCAAGAGTGGCATACGTGGCTTCGCGAAGAGTCGCTGCACATTTTTTGCCATTACTTTGCAGAATTTTCCAAATGACAAATGCAGTAGAAATTATACCAAGTGCTATACATGCTAGCTGTCACGTATTCTTTGTACTTACAGCTTACGTCTAATCACAAAATTCGCGATGGTGATATATACATCACTGTGTATGAATGAGCAGATCATTTTAGTTGCACGTATACGTGAGTTTCATTTATTCGCGAAGGAAAAAGCGCGGTGAGTACTCTTTTTTTATCTTCAAAGTGTATAATCGCGCAGATTGGGGTCAATGCCGAATTTATATTTACCATTATCTGATCGCCAGGGATTTTCCGGTCCCTTTTATTTTTATTACACCCAAGATAAGCCACGAGACCCATTATAATTCGAAACTCGCGCCTTTCCTTCAAATTATTGTTCAGGTTGATTTTGAGTTTTTTAAAAAGTGTTAGAAGGTTAAAGGCTCGAACAACAGTCGAATTTTTTCTTCCTTAACTAGTTATTGTCCAAAATGGCAACTTGCTGGCTAAACCTGTGCAACTTTCGGAATAAGGCTTTCCTTGGGTAGTTTTGGAAAAAAATATATATACCTACCCTTGAATTTACAAATCGTAGAAGGCGGATTGATGTGTTGCACATCAAACAAATTGAAAAGTTTGCGTATACCAAAAAGGTACAGTTTCTTACGGCACATGAAAAGCAATTAAACTACAACTATAATAGGGGTCTTGAAATCCTGTGGCTCATTCTTCGACATGTTTTTTTCAAAAGTATTTATTATAAAAAATAATTTTTGATTCTAACGTTAACGCCATTTCGAGATAGTGCACGGAAAATAACTATTCTCCACCGGGCCACCGGGAATCAAAGTCGAGTTTGTAGAGTGAAAACGGAATATTACCAGTCAGGACACTCGAGACCCCGGCCGGTAAATCAAAGTCCATTGCTTGATACAAAATTAACCATAAGTGTACCTATTAATAATTTTAAATTTTGCATTTAATGACTTGGCCGAGATTTGGAGGAAATTAAAAGATTTAGATTAAAAAGTAATAATATGATGTTCATGAAATAAGCGGACTATAAACACGTTATTTCATCAAAATCTAATCGGCACCTACACTTTCTAATGAAGGGTATATGTGAGTCAGGCTTTTTTTCGTCGGTGTCAAAAAGTAGAAACAATTAACAATAATTAATAATAATGACCCCCTCCAACCTCCTCATTGTTAGGTACCTACTGTTCATTGACACTGATAAGAATTTTGACGGAACTGAAATCCTGTTTCAGACCACAGAAAAAAAAACCTGATGGCTTACACAACCCCGGCCTTCGTTAAAAAATGCTTGCTGTATGTGTGCCAAATTTCTCAGTATTAGGCTGTGACGTGACCATAGATCACGTGATGCACTGGCGGTAATTTTTGAAAAACAACTTTTAACCTCCCCACTCCACTCCACCATTAAAAAAAAGGCAGGTTACTGCTATAACTAAAATTTTCGAATTCGAGATAAGACCGGATCTATACGTTTTGAGGTCTCAGGAACCCAAAAAAATGGTTTTTAAAATGTGTCTGTATGTACGTACGGTCGTAAACAAGCCACAGCCCAAACTACTTGACCGATTTGGCTGAAATTTGGTACGTGTGCATGTGATAACCCAACTTAGATATGAAAAGCTTTTGGAGCCAATCGTGCAACCAGAAATGCCATTTTGGCACATCAACTTTTAAATTTTAAATGTAAACCCCCATTTTTCAGGTCACCATAAGAAAGGCTTTGAGATTCTACTTCCAAAGATGTATTCACTGTCAGTGCCCTTTTGACCAAAAACTAAAAAAATCGAGATTTTTATCGGACATTAAAATCGCTGTACAACAGCCCAAGCCCCTGAACCGTTTGGCTGAAATTTTGCACAAGGGGATTGTATTACACGTCGAAGACGTGAACAAATTTCGGATTCAATCGGCCCACGGAAAGTGCCGTTTTGGCACATCAATTTCGAAATTTAAAATTATTCTCTCATTTACCCATCCAAAACAAGTTTTTGCAAGATTTATTGTCACCATCAGAAGGGTCTTCGAATTCTGGTTTTAAATGAGACAAAATTTATTCACATTTAGTACCCTTTGGGTAGAAAAATCGAAATTTTGTAATAACACTGAAATAGCCCAAACTACTGGATCGATTTGGCTGAAATTTGGTACATGGAGGCTAGGTGACCCGTTGAAGAGCTGAAAAGCTTATGGGAGCAGTTGGTCCACGGAAAGTGCCATTTAGGCATATCAACTTTAAAATCTTAAACACAAGTTCCGGAAATCAAAGACCCACGCGTTGGGGAGGTTCCAGCCGCTTCTCTGCTGCAATTTTTTGAGTTAAAAGTTAAATATTTATTATTAATTACCAGTTAATTTCATAGACAAATAGGGACGAAAATAATTTCATAAACCAGTTAAGCAACCTAATAATCGGTGGGTAATTAATTCGTCGGTATAACATCCAAAAATAAGTTTTGGTTAATTAGTATTCATATCAAAGAAGGCTTGATTTCTGCATGGACATATTTACAAAAGTTAACACATGAACATCGTGCATTTTCTGTTTTCTATAATTTCAAGTTGAACCCCAAGAGGTCAAGTTCAATGAGGATGGAAGAGACTGCATGAACCCGCTCAACGTAAACAAATCTTGACAACAAAGCGTTTAATTCATTTTTAATCTATGATTTTATCGAATTTTTAAATTGGTGTGATAAGTGGGAAAAATAACGAAGTTAATCTTTTTTTTTCTAGGCATGTGGTGGGTCATGGTATCAGTGGCGTCGCTAGTGGGCGCGGTGACAGCATTGCCATGTGAAACGGCGCGGATGAGGTGTGCTTATCGAGAGGGCTGTGGTGCTGCCCTGCAGATTTACATGATGGGGTGCTCCGGGGTACTGCAAGGGCCTCTGCCCACGAGGTGTCCGGAGATATGCCAGAACTCTCTCATCGCTCTCACTTCTACCGAGGAAGGGAAGGAACTTATGAATGTAAGGACTTTTCTGCTTTGCTGACTTTGCGATTTTGGAAATTTTCTTGTAATTTGGCTACGGGCTTTTTTGGCAATTATTTTATGACCATTGACTTTGGCAACTTTTGCTATTTTTAGCAAACAAATTTGCCTTGTGGTTCCCCTTAGTGCGGAAGTTTGTATAGTGAAAATATGTAAAGATAAAAAATTCAGATTATTTTACTAATCCTAGAGCAGCTTATTGAGGAAATGCTTCTCGTTATCCGGAGACATACAATTACAGAACATCACGTTAAATGTTGTTAAATAAGTACCTAAGTAATTATCGTAGCTCTACCTACTAATTATCAATTATTGTAATCCTGGTAATTTGAACAAATTCTGCCAGGAAGCTCAGCGAAGTAAAAGTCGATCAACATGTGTTTCATGGTCATGAAAGCAGCATTAATGGTACTTTAATTTGTATTGCAGGCAATGTAACTACATTCCTTGTTGAATAATGGATTTGATGCCGTTTTCTATTTAAAAGTGATAATGCGATAGAAATAACTGAACTAAGCGAGGCTAATGGAAAATTCGTCCGGAATTTCAATTTCGTTCAGTACCAGTAGGTACTCCTATATCTTTATTAGATTTCGTATTAGTATTTGGCAAACAACTACTGCAGCAATAGTCTAAGATTTGCTATCTTATGTCACGTTGACAAAATGCAACTTATTACTCGTAGAGTAACGTAGATTAGACACCGGAACGAAAAATATTGAATGAAACCAATTCTTATGGATAAAATTTCATCCGGGAACGGGATGAAGTGCCATTTTGTCACACCATCTTCAGATTCTGTCTCTTAATCCGGGATAAAATGCAAAGCGACAGACATTCTTATCGTTCGCTCCTTATCAAAAAGCAGAATTACATTTTCAGCCAGAATGAGTTTTATTGGCCTTCGGGTTCTGTTCCTTTTGGCCTTGGTGAGTTTCTGGATCAGTTAGAAAAGCAACGTCCAACACCTTTGAATCTTTCCTTCTTGCTTAACTTTAATGGAAAAGGCTGTCGTTTTACAATTCGAGCTCAGAAAAGGTTTAACTGGAGCTCACTCAACTCAATTTCTTCGCAACCGGTGCTCTCATTGGCTGTCACCTAGCCATTGAACCTAACTCAAGTCAGTGGTTGGAAGTAATTGAATCATTGTAATTGAATTACTTTTTTTTAAATGTAATTGGTAATTGTAATTCAATTACTGGCTATGAGTAATTGTAATTGAACCTTTCAATTACTTTTCTCAATTACTTTTTTTTTAACTTAAAAATGACCGAAGTTTACTTTCCTCAATATTAGATTCAAAAAATCCAAATATAGCTACTCGTTTAGTTTTCAACGGTTTTCCTGCCTTCCAAGAAACTGATAAGGACGCTTGGGGCCCATCATTCCCGTTATGGATTAGCGTAACTCAACTCAATACCCTGGTCAGTCGATCGACATCATCTTTAATGTAATTTTGATCTAGTTAAACGAGGGTGCAGGCCATTGGGCGCAAGGGACTGCACATCTTTTTGCTAATCGGTGGGGGGAAAATGATTTCGATTTTTCAGATGGTGAGAGGGAGGGAGACGTTCTATAATGAAGTTTTCTGAAATTTTGAATATGAACTGTGAAGTGAAGGCACTCTGTGTTCAGTCAGATTGTATACATGATAATAGGAGGCTTTGGAGCCAAGTCAATCGCTTGTCTAAAGTTAAGTTCGCAAAGTCCCCAGGTAAAACGACAGATGTCATTTCCCCAAACAAGTTCCCAGTGAAATGACAAATGACATGTACTGCTGGACGAACAAATAACTTTCAACACATTGCGATTCATTTATTTCCATCTAGCCACCCGTTATTATCAGATATTTTTCTGAATAGCACAGTACATTTCTGTGTGATTCAAACTAGACGACCTGGGTACTTTGTAAAACAAGGGCTTAACTGTCATTTTCATTTACTGTCAAAACATTTGTTTTACAAAGCTACAGCTACAGTTTGGGGTTCTCGCGGGAACCGTTAGGATAGTCTAAAAATCATTTTAATCCCACTTTATCATTAAAAATTGACCATGGACAAACCATGGAGAACAATTTATGATTTTTTATATATACCTACTTAGTACCTACAACCTACATACCTAGTTTTATAAATTAATTAAAAACAGATAAATCGCATCAGGATTGACTGGTCTGCGGATATCATGTTGTGCAAAAACTGAGAGAAAAACTCGTTACTTTCACTTTCGCCCGTGAGAAATTTCATGAAATCTTTGGTGATTTTTTTATGTTAACTAAGTCTCCAACCATCTCTTTTTAAGTCGTCGTATTTTGTTTTTTCCCCAGGCCCAATTTCTTGCCAGGAGACTCTAGTAATACAGGGTGGTCCAACGAAAAGTTTCCACGCCGAATATCTCGTGAACGGAACGAAATATAAAAATTAGCTCGAACAGGTCGATTTTTGTTATGGGGACACTTAAATCCGCGCTTGGCGAAATTGATGCATACGATTTTAAAGCTAATTTCATTGCCAATCCAACGCTGCAAGAATGTTTGAGATTTGTCCAACTTCAGCGCCCTCTATGGTCAAATTTTATGATGTGTCACAAGTGGGGGTTGCCATTTGAGATTTTGAAGTTGGGGTTTTGCGGGGATTCAGGGGTGTGTTGAAAATTTTCACCAAGGACGGATTTCGGTGACCCCCTCGAAATAAAAATTGACCCATTAGGCAGTTACGTAAAATACAATTATTGTTGTTCTGGGAATTTTTCTCGTCTCGCTATTTGTTTTGTTTTTAATGCCTAATCCTATTGTTCTGCTGCTTTTTGCCACTTTCTCTTTGTTTTTGTACAGTGCAGGTACACATATTAAATGAAAGAATTTAGGGATCAATTGAAATTGGGAACAATTAGCAATAGATTTAAAACGATAAGAATGCCATCGTTATTATTGTAGTTAATCGGCCACGATTAGTCTCAAATATTTTGAAATAGCTGTTTTTGGGTTCTTTTTTCTTTTTTTTTTCTATTTGAAGGATATGAACGACGGTTTCCTGACAACTGTTACTTTTAACTTTTGATTGGCTGGCATTAGAATGCTGCCAAGAATAAACGTGGTTTATAAGATCCTATTATGCTTTGTATCTGAAGGGGAATTTTCAGAGGCGTAAATTCCAGGGTGAAAACCACGAACTAACTTGTCCGATATGTCACTGTGTCGCCTAAGATAATTGCAAAGCAAAAATGCACTTCTAATTGGCCAAATGCAAAAAATAAAAACCTGCATTAACAGTATATTGACCGTTCAAAAAAAATGATAAATTGTCTTGGACACTTTCCAAGAGTATTGTTGCTTTGAAAAGAAAAGCATCCGTTCCGAAAATAACGCCGGTTGGTAATTAGCCGTACGATAAATTTCAACATCTATTTTGATTTATCATTTTTCTGTTTCTTATTTCAGTGCGAGTGCAGCGACGAATACTGCAAAGACCAGAAGCTGCGAACGGAGATTTGCCGCCCACAGGTCATTAAGACCATACGCGAACCGGTAGTACCCTGTAGGGTCGCCCAGTTGATTTGCAACGCAGACGCAATTTGCTCAAAAGCTCTGGAGTACTACAATTTCTACTGCCGGGCCATGTTCCATGGCAAGAAGTGCACTCATCGCTGCATGAACTCCATCTCTATCCTCAAGCGGCAGGAAAAAGCCGCAAAATTAACAATGTGCAAATGTGATGGAACGGAAGACTACGATTGCGTCGGCATTCAGCGGAATATGGAGAAACTGTGTCATCATCATTCAAATTCGACTAGGATCAATAAAGCGAACCCGGTGGACACACCGAGGGCAACTGCGGAAGTACCTGACACTCCCGGCAGTGCAGTTCCGTTTAGTGTTAATTTTGCGTTATCCTTGCTGACAGTCATCGCCCTAATCACGTGATATTAGTCTGATTTTCAACCTTTTGAAACTACCTCGTCCAACAGTATTTATTTTGTATTTATGGAAGCATGAATCTGAACGAACTGGGAGTTTTCGGATGCTAACCAAAGTTACTAAATATTTAACAAAGAAGACAAATTAATTCCTTTCCATCTCATCTAAAAAACTATTAAATTAATAGTTACTGTGAGCTGGAGAAGGAATATGCTATGTCACGTTATAGTTCCTAAAATCTATAAAACATGCCAGAAAATAACTAAACTGTAGCACAAATTGTTGTATATTGTACAGGAGTGTTGTAAAATATTAGTGTATAGTTCCGCACCCAGTGAAGCTCTATAGCTGTCATTCCTTGCTATCCGAATCTTATTCTGGGGAAGTTTCTTTTTTCAACCAAAGAAGGCGCTTGATGCTGTATATTGCTTTAAGTTATTTGTCAGAGTCGCTTTATACAGATACAGCACTTCTTATTTTGTTAAGATTTCTACGGCTTGAGCACCTACGTGACAGCGTGATGATGTGACAGGTAAAATGGCCAATGTTGACTAAAACACGCTGAAGAGAACCTTCTCTGTGCTCTAGCCCGTGATGCGAGAATTATTTATGAAATTTGTATAAATTGTTAGAAATATGTATAGAATTTTATTTATGCGTGTTAGAGAATCCGAGCTGTCGCGCTCTCTTTGTACAAAAAAAAATCAGACACTGTGTCTGATTCCGAAATAAACGCATTGTTTGTTATCCCAGAAGTGGTATTTTTTCGTGATTTATCTATTTACCGGACAACGCAGAAGAGGAGGCAGCATCCACGGTGGTCCACGACCAATTAAGGTGCGCATTATGCACGGAAAATATAAGCTTTTATGTAGAGAGGAGGACGATCAACTTGGGGAGGATTCATAACAGGAAATCGACCGCCGCCGCGTAATACAGAGGTAATTGCCTCTTTTTTTCTTCAATCTTTCGCCGTTTCGAAATTACCGCCCGTGACTAGTGTACGGAATTACCGACAATGATAGAGAAAAAACCCGTTCCGAAGGACAATCGCCGTGTAATTTTCCAATTTTCGGGCTTCTTGGAAGCGCATCCTTCATTTTTCGACACGGACATCATCATTTATCTTTCGGACAGCAAATACATCAAATTTTTGAACTTTGTTGTTCAAACGGAATGATTTAACAGCGTGGTCGTAATTTATTATTGCCATCTTTGTTTTTCTTCCTAATGTTTGCTTTCTTTGTTTAGACTTTATAGTGAAGAACACTGATCTGTTGTTGAATCGGTTACGAAAAATAGCTCGAATGCATTTGTTTGAAAACAAATTGTTCGAAAAGTAAATTGTTTGCAAGACAATTTTCGAAATGTAAATTGTTCGGAAGGTAATTGTTCGAAAATAAAAAATTTAAAAATACCTGACTTGACAGACCTCGCACTGCAAGACCGATATTTTGACGAGTTTTCCGGAGAATTTACCTTACGAACAGTTTGTTTTTCGAACAATTTTCCATTCGAACTATTTGTTTTCGAACAATTTCATTCGAACAATTTCATTCGAACAATTTTCCGGATACGATGGTGAATAAAGCCTCCTTCTCATGCATCCGATTTCCGACGAGATGTCTATTCGATTCCTTTCTGATTGGCTACAAATTAAAACTTTTAAAAGTAGCCAATCAGAAAGTAATCGGATAAACGTATCGTCGGAAATCGGATGCATGAGAAGGAGGCTTATTGCACAAGTCAGTCTATTTTTTCAAAAAAAAAATCTTTCAATAATTATTTTGTAACTTATTACACTTATCAAGCCCGAATAATCAGAAATAATAGCCCATAGGAAAATAATCTCACCCTCATTGGGTTTTGGAACTGAAAGTCATGTTGCATGGTTTGTAAAATTATTGACAAAGGTATGTCAAAGAGTTTTAATTCCAAAGCCCGCTTTTGTTTGAGATATTTAGGTAACCTGAAATACATTTCAGTTACGAAATATTGTGGAATACAGGGTGGGTAATTTTTCGATGCTCACCATTGGGATCTCCTAAACGGTAAAAGATACGGGGTAGGTTAAATTACAGAAAAGTTGCACTATTTCTTGGCGATTAAGAATCTGAAGAGAATTCCCCGATATTTTGATTCGTTCCTGAGTTATCACAAAAAATCTGAAAATTGCCATTTAAAGAAAAATTAATATCTTCCTGTTGTTATTTAAATGAAACTTGGGACTTTTATATTTTTGATAGCTGGCAATTGAATGGCATTGACAGAAATTTTCTAGGCTTTCAAAATTTTGAATGAAGGCAATCAACTTTTCTTTTTCTTATGGGCGCTATATTGGATTTTAACACCGCCGGATACACAGAAAAATTAGCTTCTCGAAAATGTAGCCAAAATAGACGTTTTTCAAAAAATATGTGAAAGCCCGAGTCACACGAACGCAAGACGTATTTTATTGCTGTTGAATTCAATTATTTCCACATGTTATAAGAGATTGAAGAAGTCGGTGTACTTTTAACCTCCCCAATCCACTTCACCACTTATAAAAAAAGGGAGGTTACTGCAATCACTAAAATTTTCGAATTTGAGATAGCACCAGATCTTCACGTTTCGAGGTCTCAGGAACCCAAAAAAGTGGTTTTAAAAATGTGTCTGTGTGTATTAACCTCCCCAATCCACTTCACCACTTATAAAAAAAGGGAGGTTACTGCAATCACTAAAATTTTCGAATTTGAGATAGCACCAGATCTTCACGTTTCGAGGTCTCAGGAACCCAAAAAAGTGGTTTTAAAAATGTGTCTGTGTGTATGTGCGTACGTACGTACGTGCGTACGTACGTTTGTAAACACGCCACAGCCAAAACTACTCGAACGATTTGGCTGAAATTTGGTACGTGTGCATGTGATAGCCCAACTTAGATCTGAAAAGCTTTTGGGGAAAATCGTGCAACTAGAAATGACATTTTGGCACATCAACTTTTAAATTTTAAATGCAAACCCCCATTTTTCACGTCACGATCGGAAAGGCCTTCAAATTCTGCTTCTAAAAATGCATTCATTCTTAGTGCCCTTTTGACCAAAAATCGAAAAAAAATTGATTTTTATCGGATTTTAAAATCGCGGTACAGCCCAAGCCCCTGAACCGATTTGGCTGAAATTTTGCGCATGGGGATTGTATTACACGTCGAAGAGCCGAACAACTTTTGGATTCAATCGGCCCACGGAAAGTGCCGTTTTGGCACACCAATTTAAAACCTTAAAATTATTCACTCACTTAACCATCCAAAACAAGTTTTTGAAAGATTTATTGTCACCATCAGAAATGTCTTCAAATTCTGGTTTTAAATAAGACAAAATTCGTTCGCATTTAGTGCTCTTTGGGTCAAAAAATCGAAATTTTTTAATAACACTAAAAATACATTATAGCCCAAATTAGTGAATCGATTTGGCTGAAATTTGGTACATGGAGATTGGGTGACCCGTTGAAGACCTGAAAGGGCTTTGGAAGCAATTGGTCCACGGGAAGTGCCATTTAAGCATATCAACTTTAAATTTTAATTACAAGGCCTCCTTTTTTATGTCGCCATTAGAAAGACGATCAAATTCTGGTTCTAAAAATGTATTCACAGTTTCTGCCATTTCAGTGGAAAATAGAGAAAAAATTATTTTTCATTAAAAGGGAGCGGGCTGACAGTGGATGACATAAAGTATCAGTTATTGTCAAAAGGGCGGCAAACTATTAACCTTAAAAGGAACATATTGTCAAATGTGATGGGTGATGTCGGTATTTGTCAGAAAATTGCGAAATTAGTCACAGTCGATAAGCATAAAAAAATTCTGTTGAATTGACTACTATCTACACAGAATATAAAGATCCACGCGATGGGGAGGTTCCAGCCGCTTCTCTGCTGCATTTTTTTTTGTAATTGTTTTTCATCTAAATTCAGGCTGATTTTGCAAATTATTCCTGCCAATTTTCAAATTCTGACATCAGACGCCAGAAAATGTATCACGGTTTGTCCTAATTTTCGGTAGCTCGTACGAAATCGAATATTACGTTGTCAGGTATATAAAGTCTTTTGCAGATAAATTTACGGCTACCGGATTAAGTCTCATTGATTTGTTGCCCTTTATTGTTCGTCACACGTGGCTACTCCCACAATAGTCAAACCTTTGTTTCGAGACTCCTAACTTAATCCCAAAGCGGCAAATTTATCTGAAAAGGACTATACCTATAAGCAGTGTTTCGCGCCTAACGGCGCCGGCGGTTGTCGGACGCGACCGTTAACAGTCGTGAGAGACGTTGGACGTAGACCTGCTTCAAGACCGAAATTTTCGTCATAAGTCATTTAAATTCGACGGATTATTATTAAATTAAGTTGATTTATTTTATTATTATGTTATAATATGAAAAAGAAAAACTCCTTAGTAACGGGTCGTGCTAAGACACATTTAACAACATTCAATGTTGTTATAAGTCTCATAACATAACGGGCATGTCAATTTGACAATCAAAAACAGCATACCGGATATGAAAGGTAGAATGTGTCATCACTGTCATCAAACTTCATTTTTCACATTTTTTTTTAAATTTAACACGTAACACGTAACTTTATTGGATTTCTACATTTCTCGGGAACTTTAAAGTACTCGCTCCCTCATCGCACGTTCTTCAATCATATTTCCTCGTAACGTAAAAACCCTCATAACGCTACTTATAACGTAAATTACTATTATAGAATTTACCTCAACGAAGAACAAATCGCAGCATCTTGTTCAAATCAAACGGAATCATTCAACGTCGTTCATTTCCTAATGTTCGCTTCCTTGTTAGACCTTCTCGTGAAGAAATCAAGACAATGAAATTGATGTATTGCGATAAGTTTAACCGGTTGAATAAATGCTCTAGTTGGCCTAGTTTTTTCGAAAAAAATCGCCTTTCACTTGTCAGTTTGTACTTTGTTACACTGCACCCATCAAGTTGGCATCAGAACTGAAATATGATCTCTATGATGAGAAAACTAAGTTTGATGGAATCTTGCTTATTGAGAACCAACATACAGGGTCATTCACGAAGAGCGTCCGTTACACGTATCTCGAGAAGTTTTGGCGTCATAGTCGCGAAAATTTGTAGCCGGGAGTTTCAATGGATTCTGAATTGAAGGAAAATATTTTCAAGATGGCCGCACTTGCGGTTATACCGGAAGTCGACATTAACTTCGTTATTTTAAATGGGACAATTATGAGAATTTTGGTGTAACATTACCCTATGGCTAAATATGATAGGTTCCGAAAAAAATTTTTAGAGACGGAAAATCTCGTAATACTTAAAAATTGATATCTGTGCCAAAAAAACAGATAAGAGTATTGAAATTTTGACTGCAGTAAAAGATGTCTTTGAGGCAACGGACTACAACCAGTGGCGTTGGTAAATTTAGAAAAAACAATTGAAACTCAATTTTTTCAAATGGTTTTCTATGATCCCAGTAGATTGCAAAAATTCCTTATCAATCTATTCAAATATTCCTATACCTATCTTCATTAGTTTTGAAGTTACCTATTTAACATTAATTATGATCGTTTGCACTGACGTTGCTTAACTTTAAGCGGAACTTAAAATGATAAGAATGACATTTAAACAATAAGAAAAATGTAATTTGTGTCAATTTGAGTGCCGCTTAAAGTTAAGCAACGTCTGTGCAAACGGTCATAAATTATAATGTTGAATAGGTAACTCCAAAACTAATGAGGATAGGTATAGGAATATTTGCTATCCACTGGGATCATAAAAAACTAGGCATTCCATTAAAAAAAATTTAGTTTTAATTGTTTTTTATACACTGACGAACGCCATTGGTTGTAGACCCTCCGTAAAGGAATTTTCTGCTTTTTAAGCCACAGTCCGATGTTCCCAAGAGATCTTTTACTGCTGTCAAAATTTCAATACTCTTATCTCTTCTTTTGGCACAGATATTGATTTTTAAGTATTATACGAGATTTTTGTCTCTAAAATGAAATTTTTTTTTCTCGGCAACTATCATATTTAGCCATAGGGTAATGTTACACCAAAATTCTTATAATTTAATATAGAATCGGAATCTGGTATGAAATAACAAAGTTGATGTCGACTTCCGGTATAACTGGAAGTGCGGCCATCTTGAAAATATTCTCCTTCAATTCAGAATCCATTGAAACCACCGGATATAAATTTTCGCGACTATTATGCCAAAACTTCTCGAAATAAGTCTAGCGGACGCTAGAGTATTGCAGTTGAAGAAAAAAAAAAGGCAGCAGAGAAGCGGCTGGAACCTCCCCAACGCATGGGTCTTTGATTTCCGTGACTTATTGTGTTTAAGATTTTAAAGTTGATATGCCTAAATGGCACTTCCCGTGGACCAATTGCTCCCAAAAGCCTTTCAGCTCTTCAATGGGTTACCTAACCTCCATGTACCAAATTTCGGACAAATTGATCCAGTAGTTTGGGCTATAACGTGGTTTCAGTGTTATTACAAAATTTGGATTTTTCTACCCAAAGGGTACTACATGCGAATAAACTTTATCTCATTTAAAACCAGAATTTGGAGACCTTTCTGATGATAACAATAAATCTTTCAAAAAGTTGTTTTTGATGGGTGAATGAGAGAATAATTTTAAGTTTCGAAATTGGTGTGCCAAAACGGCACTTTCCGTGGGTCGATTGAATCCAAAATTTGTTCAGCTCTTCGACGTGTAATACAATCCCCATGTGCAAAATTTCAGCCAAATCGGTTGAGGGGCTTGGGCTGTACCGCGATTTTAAAGTCCGATAAAAATCAATTTTTTTTAAATTGTTGGTCAAAAGGGCACTAAGAATGAATACATTTTTAGATGCAGAATTTGAACGTCTTTCTTATGGTGACGTGAAAAATGGGGGTTTACATTTAAAATTTAAAAGTTGATGTGCCAAAATGGCACTTCTGGTTGCACGATTGGCTCCAAAAGCTTTTCAGATCTAAGTTGGGTTTTCACATGCACACGTACCAAATTTCAGCCAAATCGGTCGAGTAGTTTGGGCTGTGGCGTGTTTACGAACGTACGTACGTACGTACGTACGTACGTACGCACGAACGTACGTTCATACATACAGACACATTTTAAAAACCACTTTTTTGGGTTCCTGAGACCTCAAAACGTATAGATCCGGTCTTATCTCGAATTCGAAAATTTTAGTGATTGCAGTAACCTCCCTTTTTTTTAAATGGTGAAGTGGAGTGGGGAGGTTAAAATTTTTGAAACCATAATTTTCGGAAAGTAGCATAAAAAGCTATGTAGATAGTCTAACGTTATTGGAAGCATTCATTGTGAGTAATTATGACAAAAACGTGAAAAATAAGTTTAAAATTTCGCATTTCCTTGCCTTTTTTCTATGTGTGACGTCGCTACCCGCAATCCATTCCCGGCATCATTTATCATAGCCTTTTTTTCACGATTTCGCCCGGTTGACCTAACATTCATAACTGTGATTGGTGCATTTGTCCATTTTGCAGATTGTTGCCTAGCGACAATGTCATAGCGCTGACCATTTAAAACCGTCTAACGGAGGTGTGTTAGAAACTGACATTAGTTTGACAATTTTGTGAAACTAATTTCTAGGAAATGTGGTAAATGCACCAATCACAGTTATGAATTTGCGGTCAACCGGACGAAATCGCGAAAAAAAGGCTCATGTGCATCGTTTTCAAGCGTCACTTTTTGACATCAAATTGTCATCCTGCATTCAGCCATGACTTTTTCGATCGAAAAGAACAAATTTATACGGAATTTCTATCCTGTTTCCTTCTTTTCTAAAGGGGTGTTTTGTTAATCTCCTTCAAATGTAGCTACCGAATGAGCCCCAATTTGACTTTAAAAGTGTGTGGTTAAGTGTTGTACAAATTCGTCGGGAATCGTTAAGTTCTCTTCACATAAATTGCACTGGAGTTTCTAGAGGCTGTGACTGCAGGAATTTTTAGTTTCCGCGATGTTCGTCTTTTGTGCGAAAGTTGGCAAATTCTTAAAAGAACACTTTTATTGAATGAAGTAAAACAGAAGGTTAGATTTATGTCAAAATTGATTTGCTCACATCTGGCTCATTATTGGTTGGACGTTATCTAAAATCAACTTTTTAACCGGAAGTTCACCTTTATCAATTTTTTTCTCGAAAACGGTACGGAATTTAGCGAAACCAAAAAATACGACCTTTCTCATTTTGGAAGTAGTATCTATTTCAATGTTTTAATTTTTGAGCTGCAATACTCTATTAGGTATACGTTAAAGAAGAATTTAGCTGATTTGGAGATCTTTGAACAAATTAAAGAGTGTTTTGCAGTTCGTATGAAAATGCCGGTCTGCCGATTTAGCGGTTAAATTCTCGATTCGAATCACACTCCTTGCAGCGGCCGGTCTTTAATTAGGGCGTCCGACATTCCGATCATTAAGAATAATTCATGCTTTGTGCAATACTCATTCGGTTGCAAAAGGGCTTAATTATGCGGGAGAGCGGTTAATGATTCTCGGATTGTAGCGGGGCGCAGTTTGCGGTACATTGTTGTTTACTATATGGAAGCGAAAGAGTCATCGTACTTCCGAGGCGGTGATGCTCTTATTTCCTCGGCTCGGAGAGAGTCTGTCTGAGCACATGGCGAAGGCAAAGAGAGCTGGCAGGCCGGTGATAAAAAGACCAAAGACTAGGGTAGGAGTATCCCGCTAGAGGCGGCGGGGAGGCGGGAGTGGAGCGCCACACACGACGCCGGCCACACCGTGGACCACCCAGATAGGAGCCCCCGGGGCTGAGGGGCGCCCTCTTCAGTTCCACCGAATCGCGAATATTGTAATCAGTGCGTCAGATTGGAGATCGTTGGGATTGCTCAATGGGCCACCCCTCTACGATCAGCTGCTCGTTCGTGTTGTTTTGGTTTCCTCGAATACTACCACACCACGGTGTTTACCTTGCAGACGCGAACCTTTGGAGGAATGTGCGTAAACTAGTTAAGTGAGGGGCGCCTGCGCAGCGACATGCGACCAGTTGGAGTACTTTCACTGATTTTCGGACAAGACTGCCTTTTTGTCCGATAATTCGAGGTTCGAGGACAACTGGCGGGGCCAGAAGGACAAACATTCGGCTTTCGGTTGATGTGCACACTCATTCATCATAATACAGACGGTGGCGGTAGTAGCTGAGATAAATGATTCGACTCTAATTAAAATAAAATAAATGTAAAAAAAATAGAATATAAATGAAAAAATATTTTAAACCTCTGGGAAAAAGCTGAAGTAACTAGATAGATGTCTAAAGGCCGTTAGGCCATTACGGTATGTCACGAATTTCCTGGCAAATTTCTTTATTGTTGGTACCTATAATTCGAAAAATAATCAAATTTGATTGAGATCCATCGTTTTCGATTTAGAGTTTACTAAGCACAGAGTATTCCACTTCAAAAACCAATTTTGAAAAATTTATGATGTATGTGCTAGCGATCTCACCTTTCTGTACAATTTCTTGATGTAAGAACACCCCCCCATATGACAAATAAATTACACATGTCACTTGTTTTCATTAGAAAATTAGTAGTTTATAACCCAAAGCGTGAAAGTGATGTTTTACGCGGCGAAGGATATACAGGGTGCGAGATTGAAACTCCAAAATGCTATAACTTTCTTATATGTAGTCCGATTTAAGTAAATGAAAACCCAGATGAAATGGCTCATAAAACGCTACAAACTCAGAGTAGCTTTGATTTTTATAACTTCAACTTGAATGTCAACTGGTTGTCAACTTTTCATTTTCAAATGGACATACCCAGTTTTTCTTGCTCAGTCTGAAAGCTAATTTTTTTCTGCATCTTTTGATGTGAGATAAAGCGGGTTTGGTTTACAATTAGTTCTGAAAATAATTGTAACTTTTTGTTAAAATTTGAATATTTTTTACTCAAAATTTTCGAATGTGCTGTGGATCTGTTAGAAACTTAACAGAACATTTGCATTTCAAGAATTTTTTCGCGGCACACTTGAAAATTTAGCATAAAAAGATTGAAATGTTGACAATAACTTTAATTATTTTCAAAATTTATTATAAACCAAAGTCGACTTATTGCACATCAAAAGACGCAGAAAAAAAGTATGTTTCAGACTGAGCAAAAAGAACTGGGTATGTCCATTTGAAAATGAAAAGTTGACAACCAGTTGACATTCAAGTTGAAGTTGATAAAAATCAAAGCTACTCTGAGTTTGTAGCGTTTTATGAGCCATTTCATCTGGTTTTTTGTTTACTTAAATCGGATTACAAATAACAAAATTATAGCATTTTGGAGTTTCAATCTCGCACCCTGTATATCAAGGCGTAGCCGAGACTGGCCATTTCCTGAGACGCGTAAAACCACTTTCTCGCTGTGGTTTATACAACATTTTTCTTGCTACACCAGTTAAAAATAAATAATTAATTAATTTTCAAATTTGCGAACCCAAGTGACAGATCAAGAACATCTAGACGTGAAGTCCTACAATTTAAATTTGGCAAAATCGCGCGTACTCTCTTCTGCCATACGCCATCGCCGTCGCCATATTGTCCATTTTACACGCCTAGCCGTAGTAGGTATAATTTTTACACAGCTCGCCGTGAGAAGTGGTACTTTCACAGCCCTTCTCAATCCCTAAAAACTCATTTTCAGTTAGTGTAGGAAGAAAAAAATTTTACATTCAGGAAATTAAACAGGAATGAAATGGAAAGGTTCATCCGTCATCAAAATTAATATTTCATTTTATGGCCTTGGGACTGGTTATATCCGAAAATGCAAAAACACGTCAAAGCCGAGGTCAAAGCTCATTTTAAAAGGTATTTCAATCAGAACAATAATTCAAAGGTACCCGAATCCCCAATTGGGATAACGGGGATTTTGCTATCGTTTTACCATTGTGTTTTACTTTTACTTGCAGCAAGGCTTATTTTGTAGTAGCAAAACAGAAAAT
The DNA here is from genome assembly GCA_963924575.1 of Pycnomerus fuliginosus. Taxonomy (NCBI): domain Eukaryota; kingdom Metazoa; phylum Arthropoda; class Insecta; order Coleoptera; family Zopheridae; genus Pycnomerus; species Pycnomerus fuliginosus. The sequence continues at coordinate 13,924,137 of OZ004617.1, read as the reverse complement.
GTTCTAAAATTGTTAGCAGAAAAGTTGGAAGAAAATTTGCTATACCTATATCTCAACCAAATCACGACATTAAAATTTTACAGCTCAATTTTGTTAGCAAAAATGGCTTTAAATTTTAATCGAGAAAAAATTCAAACTAACTGACTGACTTACATATTTATTTTATCAGGAGTACCTATAAAGTGAGAAACTTTCAAGCAAATAGGACATGTCCATTTTTCGCATTTTGCGTTTTTGGTGATATCGTATACTATAACGGGTGATAATGAGACCATGTACGCTCCAATAACTTTCTCAAATATCAAAATAAAAATCTGAAACAATTCACAGTAAACATTTTTTCACATTCGTTACAACTTTTTATCACTTCCGGTCCGGATACGCTGGAAATGGCTTTAATTTTGAATGATTAAATGGGACACCCGGTATATTTTCATATTTTTGGAATCTAAGGATCATCCCCAGTAGTGTAGTGTCAGTTTCGTCAGTTATTTCTTGTTTCTGGCGAAATTTTGTTGCGCATCTACAGTGCTGCGATACGCTTTTTTTTGTCTTTTATGGAGGTCAGTGTTCTCATAAAATTAATCACATTTCGTTTCGGAGTCTTATTCGGAGAGCTTTAAATGGAAAACGGTTTTTCGCGGATAACTAAGTTTTTTCAAATGGTACCAAGCCAGTAGGTATATCTAATCCATGAAAAGAGACATTTTTGCCTACGCACAATGATACCACCAACTTGGCATTTTGTCCACAAAAAATGAGTACCTACAAAACATAATGAAATAACACTACAATACTAGATTAACAAAAATATAAAAATGTACTTTGTGACCATTTAAAAATTGAAAATATAAGATATTTTCGGCGAATGAATGTCAAAAAATGGCGCTCGGTGCGCATGTTTATTGTGAATTCTACTTTTTCATAGAATTTGTAAATGTAGTAATAACTTTAACCAAATCAGAATCAATAAATGGAGCGTGTTGGCTCGGTGTCGATCGCTGATGCTGTGTTGCGCATTGTGCCCGGCGTTCATTTAGGTACTAAAATTTAAAATACAAATGTGTTCCACCCCTAAATTTTTTCGAAAAAATGGCGCTAAGGTTTTCGATCTGGCAATTCAACAGCTATCGAACTCGATAATAATAATATGCCCTTTTGCTAAAAAAATTCAAAAATGGGAACTTTTGCTCCTAAAATGTTAATTTTCGAAAAAATGATACTAGGCATTTGATTCGTCAATGCAACAGCTATCGAATCCAATAGCAAGAAAATGCTTTTTGCTAAGAAATATTCAAAACAGAGCCCTTTTGTCACTACAAAGAAATTTTTATAAAAAATGGCACTAAGGTTTTCGGCTTGAAAAAAAATCAGCAATCAAATCCTTTGATAAAAGTATACAGTTATACAGGGTGTCCCAATTGTCTGTATTCGGTCGATAACTCCATTGCTGTTAGAGATAGCGAAAAATTGTTAAATACAAAGTTGCAGAGGGTCAAAAAAGGCACATTTTAAAAATACAATCCTGTATACAGGCTGTCCCACTAAGGAGTAAGAACACAAACATAGTTTTTTTTAAATGGAACACCCTGTATTTTAATTTTTTATTGGATTCTATGATGAATTCCAAGTAACATTCATTAATCATATTTTTATCTGAAGCGAATGGTTTAGAAGATATTGGCAATTTTGCGGGAAAATTTACATTTGCAGTACTTATTTTGAAAAATCACCCCACAACCAATTTTCAACCTTTGGTTTTGGAAATTTAGCATGTCATTAAGGAAGGTTTGGGCTATACTTAAAGCTCTTGAAAACGGTCTTAGCTTCTCAAGTTCGTCCCCAGTAACATTATGAACCTTCAAAAATGTAGAGGCTAATATTTCGAAATTTTTAAATGGCACCACTATCAAATGTTAAAGCCATAGGTTGTAAAATTAAATTTGCTTTCGTTTAATATAAAATGTTCCTATATCCAAGTTTAGTATTTTTCGATTTATTCAGTAAAACACAATTTTCATCTTTTTCTTCCTGATGTCTTTAGACGTTTGGCCCTGACTACATTTCATTGTAGGTGTAAAATGTGTTATCAGTCGAACTACAATTTCTATAGATCTAATATTTAAAGTTGCGTTTCATAATTTGCCCAATTGCCTTTGGGCTACAAACAGAACCTGCAATAAATTCTGTGTCTGTAAAAACAAAGTGTAATTATAATAACAATAATCACCAGAAACGCCCACTATACCGAAAAGGTTTATTTCAACAGCTAACGTGTTTCGAACACAAACTGCTCATCATCAAAGCCAACTCATTGGCATTATAATCACTTTATTTTAATAGAGTACCTATCTGTTGTTTTTTAAATGACCCAAAAAATTAAAAATAAATGAAGTCGGTAAGTAAGTAATTAAAAATGTACCTACCTATTCTAAAAGTGCAATTTTTATCTATTTATTTTATTTTGGTAAGTACCTAAGGGCTGAAAATACTGCAACTTCTTTGAGTAGGTACATTTTTGCGTTCCATAAATGAACATTAAAAAAAAAACACTTTATCACAATTTATGGTTAATTAACGCAGGATTCCGGTTGACAGAATTTGTGACACCTATTGTGACATGTGTCCCAGCAGCCTTTCAATAACATTATTGTAAACTAAAAATGGAAATTCCTAAAAATCATAATTTACTGAATAAAACGAAAAATTCGAGACTGGGATATAGGGACATTTTATATCAAACGAAAGCAAAGGACCCTATACAATAAGGCGACCGCTTGGGCCCATCTCTACCAAATTTTAGATTTTGGTAAGCGAGGGACAGATGAATGTTTGGGGGAAAAATAAAAGTTTAGTATCTACTAGTTTTCGAGAAAAAAATTCGTGAAAATTGTCATTTTCTCGGCCCAAATGTATTTAGGGCCACATAGAAATGTGACCGCCTGGGAAAATTTCTATATATTTGTATTCAATCTTGTAAGAACAGTTTATTATACCTCCACGCCAAAAATCAAAGTTTAGTGTCGTCCAGATCCTGATATTCAATTTAGTTTCTGGGCCACTATCGTATAGGGTCCTTTAATGTTACAGCTTATGGCTATAACATTTGATAGTGGTGCCATTTAAAAATTTCGAAATTTAAACCTCTACATTTTTGAAGGTTCATAATGTTACTGGAGACGAACTTAAGAAGCTAAGACCGTTTTCAAGCGCTTGAAAGATAGCCCAAATCTACCTTAATGACATGCTAAATTTACAAAACCAAAGGTTGAAAATTGGTTGTGGGGTGATTTTTTAAAACAAGTACTGCAAAAGTAATTTTTCCCACAAAATTACCAATATCTTCTAAACCATTCGCTTCAGATGAAAACATGATTAATGAATGTTACTTGGAATTCATCATAGAATCCAATATACAGGATTGTATTTTTAAAATGTGCCTTTTTTGACCTTCTGTAACTTTGTATTTAACAATTTTTCGCTATCTCCAATAGCAATAGAGTTATCGACCGAATACAGACAATTGGGACACCCTGTATATAGGTTTTTTTCACGGCACCGATTTTTTGCCAAAAGAGTGCCAAATGTGAATACACTTTTAGAAGCAGAATTGGAAGAGCTTTCATATGGGAACGTGAAAAATAGGAGTTCCTATTTAATTTTTAAATTTTATGTGCCAAAATGACACTTCCTGTGGGCCGATTTAGACCAAAACCTTTTCAGCTCTTCCGAAATCCAAATTTCCAAATTTCAGCCAGATCGGTCCAGTAGTTTGGGCAGTAGCGTGTTCCCAGTATCCTAAAACGTAAAGATTTGATGTTTTTGGCGATTCGATTTTTCTGAATTTTTCGATCGATTCCAGTAGCTGCTCCGCGGAACATAGAAGTTAAAACTAAATAATAAATTTTTCGGTAGTGGTGGGAAAACAAATTGCCACTTACACAAGCCAGAAATGTAAAGTAGACTTTCCTTTCGACGATCTCCAGACACCCTTATGTATATTTTCTAGGTTAAGTACAAACTCATTTATTTTCCAGTAATTAATTTATAGGAGTAGAAAAAGCATAGTATGTATTATATTAGGGATTATGGCTTTTATTTTATTTACTCGGATGATCCTCGTGATTAATAGCTATCATAAAGGCTCGTGTAATAAATAGTATACAATTTTTTTTAACTTCTACGCTCCGCGGAGCAGTTCCTGGAATCGATCGAAAAATTCAGAAAAATCGAATCGCCAAAAACATCAAATCCTTACGTTTCAGGATACTAATGGGAACCCAAAAAAGTGGTATAGCTGTATAGCTGGACGATAACTATTATTATGGATATAATATAACATTTGATAGTGGTGTTATTTGAAATATCGAGATATTAACGCTTAAATATTCCGAAGTTCATAATGTTACTGGGAGATGAACTTAACAATCTGGGACTTTTACCCTTTAGAAAAATATGTGTGTAGGTATCCTTAATGGGTTGTACCTATTTGGTAAATTGTGTCTTGTTTGATCCTCGGCAATTTTGCATTTTTAACAATTTTTCGCTATCTATTAGTAATGAAGATATCGACCGAATACAGGTAAGTGGGACATCCTGTATATCCCTTTAGCTTTAGCCCCTAACGCAAGAAAATAATCCAGACCCAGACTCTGAGAGGGCAAATTTAATGTTTCTGTCACCATTCTCCAAAAATCCCTAATAGCTTCGACGCCAACACGGGTGCTTTATTTAAGCCGACCACTTCTTGATCTCTCTAAAAGACCAGCTGTATTACATTTGCTGTATATTAACGGGGTGTGTGTTTACGTTATCCTATACATTTTGAAGGATTTAGATAAGTTGTCCTCGACACGGCAATATTTCAACCAGTCTGGTAATGCACTTTCAAAAACTGGTCGTAAATTGTAGGAACACTAGTCCAGTAATCATATTTACCATAAAAGTCCATAATGTGGGTGCCACGAGCCATATGGTTTGAGTTTGAGCCTCAGACGGGCCTGTTGTTGTTTCTTAATAATCTTAATTCTTGGAAAGTTAACATTACAGCACCCACTTGCTATCTGATATTAAATTAAAGGCTTGTCCACAGCACGGAAGTAAGACGTTTATGATTGGTAGTTTACGTTGTTACAATAAATCTCACTGGTCAGCATGCCTCGAACACATTAAAAGATCTAAAAAATTAAATAACGGCAAGTAACAAGTAACAGAAGATATTTTATATTGTTGTGGGTATGTATAAATTAAATAATGCATTGGAAACTATATGGCGGCGCGGCTATGTTCAGTGTGGGGTTGTAGCCCAGGCTCGAAAAACCGATAGAGAAATGGAAAAAATTCAACCAAGAGCTTTTTTTTTGTTGGAAGGGTTAGATTTCAAAGCCACGAAAAACATACTAAAAACTTCATCGTACAAAAAATAAAGGTACACAATAGATAATTGCAGATTCGCATCAATTGTACTTTTTGAATAGATTGAAAGAAAAAAAAATACAAAATTGGCTCCCCCATCTTCGATCGTAGCGGAAATTTCGAGTGAGTCTCGATCTCAAATTGTTCTTTATTTGTGACACTAACATTTTGCAAAGTGGCATTTTATGTTATAAAATACACCTCGAACGTCAATTTTAGGGTAGAAGTACACGTTCTCGTGGAAAACATAAGGGTCTATTGGAAAATTAAAAAATAACAAAGCCGCTTATTGTATTTAAAAAATTTTATTTTAAGCGCCGCCTTTTACGCGGTTTACACGCTTCTGGATAAGATCTTTCATTTGTTTTTTTCTTTCAATCTATTCAAAAAGTACGATTGATGCGAATCTGTACTGTGCACCACTATTTTTTGTACGATGAAATGGAAGCGAGTTTAATTTTTTCTATTCAAAAATACCCACCTCCCGATAATTCATTAGTTTTTTCCAATTTATTTACAAAATACAATTGATAGGAACCTGCAATTTACAACATAGTGTCGTTCTTCATTTTTTTTTTCAAATTTTTACTCTCACGAGGCGTGCATTCTTAGGAGGGCTTTGCATATTTTCCACCAGAATTTTTCTTTAATCGTTTTCCTCAGAAAATAATATGAAAATCATAATTATCTGGCCATGGTACACAAAAGAGGTGCTATTCGTCAAAGTCGTTAGAGCTCACCGTTTTCGAATAAAACCTCTCTGATTTGTTTGGAGGGCGAAAATTTTTGACGAAAGATTTTATTCTATCCGCTTAATTATTGAAAATAAGTATATAGAACGATTCCTTGCATGATTCTAAGAAGAAAAGTTCATATGGACACGTGGCGAAAAATGCTTCCTAAGGGAACTGTGGCACCTCAAAAAAATGTTTTCCTGGGCCTCAGTACAAGGGCAAAGCGATAATCCGGGATCAAAATTTGTAGTATTGTTTTGGCAACCTCTTGGATTATGGTCGCCGTGTTTCGAAAAATTCGTTTAAATTTGAGCGACTCCTGCGGCCAAACCGTTGCTCTCAGGTCAAAAGTGCATAGAAACTTTCTTGCGGAGAATTTATTAGTCTTCAATATTGTATACAAGTATATTTTTTGTACGACGAAGGAAAAGCGAGTTATGGGGCAAAAACTTGCGCTTTGCGCATAATTTGCAGATTTTAGGGGGGTTCCAGGCTGGGCCCGAGCGCGAGCTTTTAGTATGTTTTTCGTGGTCCCGAAATTTCAACAAAAAAAGTTCTTGGTTGAATGTTTTCCATTCAAAATTACCCACCGCCTTTATTGACCATTCATCGTAATCTAGGTTAGTCGCGCAGAAACTATAGGATTTTGATTGGCCTTATCAAGTAGTGTGTAGTGAATAGTTCATCTTCTAAGCAGAATAAAATAGGTAGAAGTTTACTAAAAGTCAGTCATTTACGCGGATTTCAGTTTCGGTATAATGGCCGGATTCTGTATCAGTCAATACTTACACTAAAATTGGCGGAGGCGCCGGGATAACTAATATTAAAGTTGATGTGTAAACAGTATGTACCACTTCAGCAATTGAGGACAATTCATGAAAACTCTACATGTTAGTGCAATAAATTACTGTAGCTAAGAGTCTGCATGTTAATGCAATAAATTGCTGTAGTTAAGATCTAAAAAAGTAAAGCATAGGCACCAAAACGAACAAGAACGGATTCTAATAGAATTTGATATGAAAATTATTAAGCACACGATTATCACAAAGTCGTTGCGAGGTTGCACAACTTCCATCCAATTAAACCTAAAAACAATAATAATTAGGTAGACGTCAATTCCAAGAGGGTCAATTATTATTTCTACTTAATGAACCCACATACACTCATGACATCAGCATCCTATACCTATACAATGTTGCCAACATAAGAGCAAATGTCCTTTTTTGAGATTGAGCTGCAGGTTGTAATAGAAAATCTTCAAGCTTATCAAAGTCGTCGCTACTACATCCGCAAGTTCTTTGATGTTGCCGCTAAAAAAGGGCTCCAGCAACAAAAGAACAGATTTGATGTGTTTCTCATTCTCAGGAAGAGAAATTATCTTCACAGTCCACACAAATTGTCATTACAGTGTTTTACTTGGTTATACCTGGTTATTATCATCAGGGCCGTCCATTATAAGAACATCTAATCAAATCTCAAATCATTTGACGTATAAACTTAAAAGCGTCTAATCATGCCGTCGATGTAATTGTCCGCTTTTTATGCAAAATTGGGAATAATATAGAGACCACCAACGACTTCAGGAATTTTCTTGTCGCTCATAATAACAATAATTCTCGGTATATGTGGGCTTACGAAGTCTTAGAAGCACCGTTTGAGGTTGCCTAATGAAATAAATTTTATATTTATTAAGGAAAGGATAATAAAAATGTTATTAATCATCCATCACTATCTTTCACTATACGGATCGACATAAATGAATGACCATATATTGCTAAATCATTCCTATTGGTAATTAACTATTTATTGTTAGTGGGCTATATCTCACACACGTTTACAATAGTCGAGTATATCATTATTCATTAGTTAGCACATTGAGGAGTTGCCAAGCCTTACCCTGGGTTTTTGTGATGCAAATCTGACGAACAGAAATCACCCACAGTTTGAATCGACACCTCCGTTTTCTTACATTTCCATATAAAGACGTTGAGTAAGTGTAATTGCTTGACAGGGCGAATCCTGCATTGTTCTTGCACCAGGAGGTGATAATCACTCACACCCAGCTCTTGTGTTTTCTCAATTTACAATGTAAATGACTTCTAAGTAATGGGTCTATGATATTTTATGAAAATAAATGGAGATTTTAGAATTAGGGCGTAATATGAGATGGTGAATGATGCAGACAATGGTCTCTAATCGTTTTACCAGTTAATTCCGCGCTAAATTTTACATTTCGAAAACTACTATCCCAAATATCTCGTCGAAATGAAAAATGAAAATTCCTTCGGACAGATCAATTTCAAATCGAACTGTCCCATTTTTATTACATTATTCCATGATTTGGAGCAGTTTGTTGTTCACCACCAGAAAGGTCTTCAAATTCTGGTTTTAAATGAGACAAAATTTATTCGCATTTAGTACCCTTTGGGTAGAAAAATCGAAATTTTGTAATAACACTGAAACCACGTTATAGCCCAAACTACTGTATCGATTGACTCGTTGAAGAGCTGAAATCCTTTTGGGAGCAATTGGTCCACGGGAAGTGCCATTTAGGCATATCAACTTTAAAATCTTAAACACAAGTCACGGAAATCAAAACCCACGCGTTGGGGAGGTTCCAGCCGCTTCTCTGCAGCCTTTTTTTTAAATGGTGAAGTGGAGTGGGGAGGTTAAAATAACGTTTTTGAAAATCGCAAATACTCGTCGACCTTATTTTTTTCTGACAAATTCAGCTGCGCAATTACATTTACTTTTATTATGTTTTTGCATTTTTCAATTTTTTTCAGTTTTCACAATCTCCAAAATAGGAGTTCGAATTTAAAAAAATGCAATTGCGCAGTTGAATTTGTATCAATAAAATAATGTTCACAAGTCGGCTTCTGCAACCTCCTACCACAATAAAAATATCATGAAAGAAATTCAACCCTTTAATCAACTGTATCTAATAACTTCAATAAATTTTTAGGTACTGATGTTTTTGAAAATAAACATTTACAGGAATCCACCACTGCGTTGTTGATAAACATCTTTCGAGTATACTGTACACTTAGAGCATAATGCGAGCCACAACCACAAGCCTTATCTGAATAAACGACCCCGTACAGTAAACTCCGTTGTGATGTGAAGTGTTTCTAGTTTGCTTTAAGAAACCTGAATATTTTATCTCGCACATTTTTGATACTTATTTTATTTATTTAAAAAAACTTGACTGAATTTAAGGAATAAGAGCACCCTAGAATGTTGTTTTATGTTTTATGTACAGTATGCGTCAGATATTTTGCTCGATCGTTTGTTACGCAATGAAAACTTTGCGGAACAGACTCGGTCACGACGCCTAAACACCATAGTTACTTGTTCAAAGTTCAAAGTAATTGTCGTGACCGAATCTGTTCAGTAAAGTTTTCAGTTGCGTAACAAACTATCGAGCAAAACATCTGAAGCATACTGTACTACGGAAAATATTATTGGGCAAATTATTTAAATCATCAACGTTATAAAGACGGAAATCTTGTCTCCCTGTAATAGGTACTTACTCTTCAGAATAATTCCTGCAATATTTTAATATCTTAAAGATTATCTTTGGTGCAGGTGCACGCGTCATTTGCTCGGTCAAGTAAAAATTTCTTTCCACGCAACTGCATCTTAAAGCCATTAAAAAAATTGCACGACCAGAGGCATACGTTCTGGAATAATATCTTAACCGTTTATTAATCCAAGAATTTTATACCCAATACTTTCTCATTAAAAATAAAGGAAATTAAAACTATCGTAAACCTCATCTACTCCATACCTGGTGGTTATTTTATCAGCAGTGGGGAATTGAACCAGCCCCGCCTCGGGCTCAACCACCTGTCTTGATGATGTCTTCATTTACTCGAAGCAAAGGGCTCGTTCTCCTACTCCAATAATTATTCTCCAACTCGGTCCGAGACTTGAGCTATCTTATAAAAATTCCTACACGACCGTTTGAGAAGACCTGTCAATTAAGCGGTTTTTTGAAAGAGCATGAGGCGTGGATGGAAAATGGGATTAAAAAAGCAATTTGGAGCCGATTGTGAACGGACATTTTAGACCTTGAACAGCACAAGAGCAATTTAAATTTTTGAAAAGAAAAAAGTGGATGAATAAAGAGAACAGATTTGTTTTCATCACGTTGGTAGAGTAGTTTAATCCTTTGATTCCACGTGGGGGCCAAGCTCTATATTCATTCAAGCTGCACAATAAATAGGACCAGTTCAAGCTTTTTAAAGCGTTAGAGGTCTGCCTACATGGCTTTCAAATCTTTGAGATAAAAGTATTCTACGGGCACACACAAACAGTATAGCTGCTTTGTTAAGTGTATTTTTATAGCCAAAATGTACAATTAAATTTTGTGGGCGGATTTATGAAGAGAAACTTTCCTACGGATGCAAGATTGAATAACTTTTTTTCAGTCTTTTTTTTATATTTTTATATTTATTTGTGTGTCCTGCATGTAAAATCCCATTATATAAATCACAAAGACAAACACAACTATGAATACTACTCGCTGTAACGACCAACTATGTTTAAAAAACATACACGTGAAGTTATCGCAGGATTCCGTAAGTTATTTTGGAATTAAATTTTACAACAAATCTTTACCTGATAAAAGCTTTAAAATAAAGAATAAATCATACTTATTGCAAAAGGCTTTTTATTCCTTTGAGGAGTATTTAAATGAAATTGTAAATCGTGTTTTCTATAATGTATTCGTGTATTTTTGTTATTGTCCATGTCATTTTATTTTATTTTTATAAGAACGACATATCACCTATGCTGTCTCTTTTGAATGCTGATTGACCTATGCCATAAACTGAATGCATGACACTCCTGACAACAATAAATGAATGTCCCTTTCGAATTTCGATGGAATGACCTGTAGGTATACACATACAGGATGGCCCACTGAAAAGAGGCTAACCAAATTTTCTCCTGTCTGATTCAAGTGAGGACAAATCGCTCGAGCAGGTCGATTTTTAGTGCCGTCGCTAGTTCTACTTAACTGCAGAAAATTTTCACCCCCCTTGACTATTCATCCCCCTTCACAATTTTTCAACCCAGCGAGCGTTAGTTCTGTAAAATTAAGGCAATTTTGTCTTTCTGCGGTAATAAATTTTACTCATTTCGAATATGTTTTGCCGTTTTCAATTTTTCGACCCCCTTCGCAATATTTCAACCCCCCAAACGCTAAATTTGCATAATTGGGTTATTTTCGTGTTGTTTTCTGTTTTTATAGCCTTTGACTTTCATCGCCCTTTAACATTGTTAATTTTGCAAAATTCGGGTTTTCTTCGGTAATAAATTGAACTCATTTAGAAGATGTTTACCCTTTTCACTTTTTTCAACCCCCTTCGCAATTTTTCAACTCTCCAAACCCTAATTTACATAATCCGGTTATTTTGGTGTAATTTTCTGTAATTTTACATAACCTCGGTTAATTCTCATACCCTTTGACCAGTCCTTTTACTTTTTATCCCCCTTTACGATTTTTCCAATCCCCTAAGTGCTAATTGTGCAAAATTCGCGTAATTTCGTTTTTCGTCGGTAATAAATTGAATTTATTTGGGATTCAGTTTACCTTTTACAATTTTCCTTGCAATAGATCGGCATAAGTAGGTATTTCAACCCCCATAAAAGCTTTAATTGCATAATTGGGTGATTTTCAACAAGATATTTTTAACATTTCGCTTTTTTGACAGTTTGACACATCTGTGCGTCAGCGGGGATTAGGGGGCGCGTTGCAAAATTTCACCAAGCACGAATTTAACTGTCCCCGTCGAAATAAAAATCGACCTGTTCGAGCGATACCTATTTCCTCAATTGATTCAGAGTCAGAGAGGAGAAAATTTGGATGGCCCCTTTTCGGTGGGACACCCTGTATAATAGAATCTGCATTCTGCATTGATTCCTCTGTAAAATGTAAATGTTCTTGAAAAATTTCTACTAGCTTTTTTGATATTGTGACGTATAGATATGATATGAGTGATTGATAAAAACATTGTTCCAACGTGTGTGTAAGTGTAAATCCAAAGTGATTATTCATTCGAGGCGAACTGAGAATGAGTCAATTTTGAATCTCTTGATAGATTTAGTAGATAATTCAACTGCAACTAACCTATCATTCAATCTGTATAGCTGGCGGTCTATGCGTCGATTCAAATTATAAAATTTTATCAAGGATTTCCTCCGAATTTTTTTCTTTAAAATTGTTTTTACCTACCTCTTACCTCTTACCTAGTACAGCTGCTGCGCAATCGGATTGGCAACTTCATTAGAATAACAACTCATTCAGGGTTCAGGATTATAGTCTTTTTTTTGCAATCGGTCAATCAGTAACTAAAATATTCAATTGATTTTAATCGTCGTTTAAATTTTCACGAAGCCCACCAGTTATCACCTAAATCTACACAAGTGCGTACCTATTTCACTGGATACGCTAATTCTATTGTTAGGCTTTAGTGTTTGAGGATACAGAATCAAAGCATTCTATTATGGAACAAAATCAGCTTTATTGGCAATTACCTACTTATTAATATCCAATTTTTTAAAAGTGTCGAAGGCACTCCTGAATCCAATTGGATTTGTTTCCACGGAAGATTGTTTCACTCTCACCACGGCTTTTCCGAAGTTCTCACCTTTTAGTACACCGATCAGAGCCTTTGGGGTGTTTTCGAATCCCTCCGTGATGGTCTCTCGGTATTTCAGCTTGCCTTCCTGTATCCACTGAAGATTTTGTCTGATTCCCTCTTGCCAACGATCTTTGAATTGATATACGTGGAATCCTTTCATCGTCAAATGTTTAAACACTAAAGCTGGCTGAAGAATGGTGGCTGAGAATTGATGATTTATTAAAACGGAGAGGTTTTAGCAAACTAACCTTTAGGAAGTTGTCGGTCGTTGTAGGAAGAAATGGATCCACAAACCGAAATACGCCCGCCCGGATTCAGTTGTTGGATTATGATGCTGCTGGTTTCACCACCCACCTTAAAATTATAAGAATTCTGTGTTATTCGCTTTTTACAAAAATTAATAATTGTACATAAAATCTGAGGAGGCAACCACTCACAAAAGAAATGTACCGCGGACTAGGACTAGGCCGAACTATTTAAGGACTAGCATGACTAAATGATCTAAATTGGACTAAACTGGACTAAATCGGACTAAATTGAACTAAAGCTGACTAGATTGGACTAAAGCAGGCTAGACTGGACTAAAGCGGACTAACCTGGGACATATTGAACCAAATTGGACTAAAGTGAACTTAATTGGACTAAATTGACTCATGCGGCCCCCAAAATGTGTACTCTACCTCGTCCAAATTTCAGAGATGAGTGCGATTCACTTGGATTTAGTTTAATTTAGTTCAATTTGTCCTAGGCTAGTTCGCTTTAGTCCAGCCTAGCCTGTTTTAGCCCAGTTTAGTCCAGTCTAGTCCGCTTTGGTCCAGTCTAGTCCGCTTTGGTTCAGTCTAGTCCAATTTAGTCCATTTCGTCCGGCCTAGTCCTACTCCGTTCCTATATAATGGAGACAGAAGCTTTTTGACCCTCAATTTTCCAGTAATTGATTACGAAAACGTTTATACTGAGGCAAGAGAAATGTTCGCCGTATGCTACAGTATTCTGAAATGCCAAATAATGAGAATCTAAATTTTACAGAGCGCCTCTAACAAATTCTAGAAAGTGGCCAATCTCACACCAAAGGCCAAAGTGATCCTACTTCCACTTTATAGTTCCTAAAAGGCTTTTCTAATTTAATAATATTGTTTTTCCTTACAAAATGTAGACGCTAATAAACAAATTATCAAGAGTTGCCTACTACGTCAATGTTTTTTTCAACTTTTAGCAATTTTACATAATCTTGTACTAGCACTAAACTGTGTCGGACTATCACAAAATAAATCGGACTAAATGAGACTAAATAGAACTAAAATCAGACTAAATCCAAGGGTCTACCGCGGACTAACGCAGTGGCTGCCCCCTCGATAAAATCAAAATACTTTTTGCAAAGCAATTTTCTAAGGTTCCCCCTTCATAAAAATCGAAATGCTCGAGCGAATTATCAGTATATTATAAGTATGTACCTAATGATACTTACATTATCAAAGTAACAGTCAATCCCGTTGGGCGCAACTTTCTTTAGTTCCTCTGCCAAGTCTGGAGTAGTTTTGTAATTGATGGCATGATCAAAACCGATACTTTTGATCCATGCCCCTTTCTCATCTGAACCAGTAATGCCAATCACTGTGCAACCTAAATTCTTCGCAATTTGACCAACGTGGTTCCCCACAGCTCCTGCAGCACCTGTGACTACAACCACTTCTCCCTTTTTTGGTTCACATATTTCTAAGAAACCAAAATAGGCAGTGTTGCTGAAAAAGAATATGAACACTTTTATAAAACATTTTGCCAAAAAAATACCCAGGCATTCCTAAAATTCCCACACCTAAAGATGAGGAAAGATCACCGATATCCAATAGAGTGTACAATTGAAAGTCGTCACTCTGGGTATGTTCGGGCTTAATAATAGTATGTGTACGCCAGCCTAAAGTCCCCACGACAATTGTTCCAACTGGATAAAAGCTGTGTTTGGATTCAATTATCCTGAAATTGTGAATAAATATGTGGATTTCTTCGAAATTCAAACTCTTACTTTCCTGTTTGATACCCAATGACGACTTGGCCTATTTTGTAATTTGCAGCGTAAGCTCTTTGATAGGGATCTACACTTACATATAACGCTTCTACCAAGAACTCTAAAATGAACGAGATTAGTCGACATTACGTAATAGAGACCGAGGTTGTCTAAGCTTGAAAACGCACTTTTAAATTTTAATACTAATAGTGAACTTACAATGCTGGTAGATATTTATTTTATCTATTTATTTTATATAAAAAACGCACCGTCATCCTGTATCGGTGGCAACTCCTCTTCTTCCAGAATCACATCTCCATCCTGAATTTCACCGTCGAAGATTTTGGCAACCACGAATTTTTTTGCCGTCACCATTGTGGCAGATTTTCTTCAACAATAATAATTATTGTTCGATTTCTACATTATAACAAAACCTGTTATCTAATTTGTACTTAAGTACTTAATTGATGGGTTATCACTGCCGATAAGATCGTAAAGATCGTTCGGAGCTTTTTATGAAAGTCATGAACGTTATTCTGTCGAATTTCTGTCTAAGCGGCTTTTCTCGAAACATCGTTTTTAATTTTGCAAGATTATGAAACTTATGATTATACTTAAACGATTTCACATTAATAATAATAATATAGATGCATACATTCATGCTCTAAATGTAGAAAAGGGGATTATTGCGAACAATTTTTTGTTTATCAGTAATGTGTTTGTACCGTGCGTTTCAGATTTTGGGACGCATAAGGAAATGGGAAAATAATTTTTTTTTGCTGCTCTCCAGAATTTACCGCAAAATTTTTGGCGTATGGGGACGATAGTCCATGCTAGTATGTATCTCCTGAGATTTTGTTCGTTCGTTAGCTTCTCTTAGGTACTTAACAATGAATTTTTAAAAAGTGAATTTTAAGCAGAAGTGGAAATTTTTTTAGTACACTCGACACACTTTCGGGTGCCCTTGCAGCTTTCGACTTCATCAGAATCAAACCAATTTTTTTGTGTTAATATTTGTTCGGTAATTAGGTATTCTTAGAATTCTAAGGAATCCTCAATTCCTTCAATAATTGTCACATATAGCATCAATTAATCAATTTTCAAAAAATTATTGTTAAGTGCCTAGGAGGAGCAGAGGAATGAACAAAATCTCAAGGGGTACAGACTAGCAAGGACTATCGTCCTCATAATCATCCTAAAAGTTTTGCAGTGAATTCTCGGGAGCAGGAAAAAAATTAAATTATTTTTTCCATGTTATTTCCCTATGCGTCCCAAAATCTGAAGGTACGGTACATTTTAGACAGTAACTTTTAAGTCTTTTTAATGTGACTTAAATCTGTTACCGGGAAAATCACCCTCTTGTTGGCGTAATAGCAGATCAATAGGCGGTTTTGAGAAATTGGATTGTTATCTCTTATCTATAATAGTTTATTTTACAGGCGGTATAAAGTGTTGCGTAACGCCCTCGAGATAACAAGGTGCAGAAATTCAGAATATTTAAGAGGTGTTTGTACGTGCTGCAAGTCCTGATTTTTCTATACAGGTGAGTCAAACGGGAGCGGCCATCCCTTATAACTTCTTCTGAGAAATCAAATAGGTACAGCTTAGAAATATGAAGATGCCCACCCAGAGCTGAATATTTACCTGGTCGCATGGACCAGGCCACGACAGAGACCGTGCAGAAGTTAGTTACCCCTACCTAACTGCTATTCGAATGCTAGGCGATCAACTAAATATTCAGCTCTGGGTGGGCATCATGTTCATATTTCTAAGCTGTACCTGTGCACTACATTTCAACAATATCAGCGGTCCCAAAATGTTTTTATTTCGTTGGCTAACGGCATATCACTTTGCCATAGTACCCTGTATATTTCTTTATTGTATCTATTAGCATTTCTGATTCTCTTTACAACGGTATAATAAAATTATACTCTTACATAATGGAAATTTCCAGAAAATGTCAATTAAACGTGTTTCCAAAAGTATGGATTTGGCCCTTTATTTTACGAACTATTTACTTTATCAAAAATTCTGTGCCAATAAAAGTTGAAAGGTAAATTTAGGCGCATCTGTTGATGTGATTAACTCGACATAATGTTGTAATAAAAAAAAATTAGAATGACGTAATTATTCAACGAGGCTCAGTGAAGAAATTATCAAGAAGAAGTGAATCATATCAAAAGGTGCGTCTAAATTTACCTTTTAACTTTTATTGGAACAGTTTTTTGATCCATACTTTTGGGATCACGTTCAATTATTATTTCCTCGAAATTTCTATTATGTATAAGAGTAATGATTTTGTTACACCGTTGTAAAGAGAATGAAAAATGCTACTTGACACAATAAAAAATATACAGGGTGCCATTTAAAATAACAAAGTAACATATCGTTATTCAATGAAATAAGAACATTTTGGGACTGCTGCACTGATGTGACCGAAATGTAATTCAGAGGCATTAGGTAACAAAAGTGGTTCGGATCCATCGGAAACGAAGGAAGTTATAGAGGCTGGCCCTTTCCATTTGACTCACCCTGTATAATCACAAACAATTGTACAATAACCCTGCAATCTGTGGTCAGATTTTTTCCGACAAAATTTGCGAAACAAATAAATGAGTAGCTTTTGCAACGAAAAACAGCGCAAGAAGTGACGATTTTTCCTAAAGCAAAATGTAATGAAAGTGCATAGGTTATTGAATTCAAAGTCATTCTACACGCCGGTAGGCCATGGAAAGCTGGAGATAAAATGGCAACAAGACAGTTGCAGTTGCAGCAAAATATTCCTACTATTGATTAGTTTGAATTAAGGTTAACGTTTTTGGCAACGAAGATTTTTTAACTTCTACGCTTCGCAAAGCAAGTTAATAAAATCGATCGAAAAATCGAATCGCCAGGGTGGTTTTTGAAAAATGTCTGTCTGTGATCACGCAGCTGCTCAAACTACTTAACGTAAACAGCAACTGGGCTTACAATGTTCTTATAATTGTTACGCGCTTTGAAAGTCGGTAGTGGTGACTTCCCCCGTATACATATAGGATGGTCCAAATGTATTAATACAGGGCTCTCACGGCGAAACGGTAAGATAAATGAGTAAAATAAAAAATCCAGGGTAAATTAGAATTAAATACCTTTATTTTGTCGCAATTTGGAACTCCCCATCTTATTGTATAATTTAGCAATAAACAATGAATACATTTTTTTAAATGGCACCATGCATGTTTCAATTTTTTTTGGATTCCCTTTGATGCCCTCTTTATGGTAATGATTTTATTTTTTTGACAAATTGAGCAGTGAACGTAGAAATTTTTGTTGATTCAAATTTCGCGCGGTGATCCGGCAGCAATGCGCTTCACCATTACGTCGATGAAACCACCCTCAGCTCACCGAATGTCTCCCCACTGTACTGTGTACACGCCCTCTGGAAGAATCTGATTGGGCCTAATAATAAATAGCCTGTTTACTTCATTGTGTACACAGTACAACTAGTGCATACGGTGAGATGAGGGTGGTTCCATCGAAGGAATGGTGAAGCGCATTGTTGCCGGATCACCGCGCGAAATTTGAATCAACAAAAATTTCTACGTCTACTGTTCAATTTATCAAAAAAATAAAATCACCCCAATAAAGAGAGCATCAAAGGGAATCCAAAAAAAAATTGAAACATGCATGGTGCCATTTAAAAAAATGTACTTATTTATTGCTAAATTATACAATAAGATGGGGAGTTCCAAAATGGCGACAAAATAAAGGTATTTAATTCTAATTTACCCTGGATTTTTTATTTTACTCATTTATCTTACCGTTTGGCCGTGAGCGCCCTGTATTAATACATTTGGACCACCCTGTATATTCACCAACTGGATTGACAACAGAATCATACCTAGTAGAAGGTTGTAACATTTTTTTTTGTTCCGGAACGTCATTTTCTGGCTCAGTTTCCGGTTCCAAGTTATACTCAGAACAGGAGCTGCTATCAGAAATTTCTATCACTTCCTCGTCTGAGATTTCCAGAATATCTATAATTTTCCTCAAAGAATCATTTTCAGCTGTTTCATAAGAAGACTGCTGCTCGGTTAATTTAGAATTTGGCACTTCTGGGAACGTGCCACTACAATAATTATCACAATAAAAATGAGAAAATAAAAACAAAATGCTTACAAATCAGTGTGTCGGTGGGTTATTTTTTTCGGGGGTAGGCTGAGATGCCACTTTACTTCGTCCAGCGTGATGGGCCCCCAGCACACCTCATCGTCACTATCAACGAAGCTTTCCATTTTAAAAAAACACCAATTTTTTAAGGAAAAAACACGTAAACACTAACGGGAGATAACATTAACCAAACAAAACTAACGCGAATGGCAAGCTCCAAACAGGGAAAGTTAAATTAATGTATCTGTGAAGATATTATTGATTTTTAAATTTATTGACTCGTCAAAGTAAAAAGATTTTAAATCAAAACCAAAGTCCAGAGGTTTTTTGGCATGAATTGTTGGTTGCATAACTCTAACAATGTACGTAGTGTCTGTCCGTAATGTCGTTTTAACTTCTACGCTTCGCGAAGCAAGTTGATAAAATCGATCGAAAAATCGAATCGCCAAAAACATCAAATCTTTACGTTTCAGGGTCCTGGGAATCCGAAAAAGTGGTTTTTGAAAAATGTCTGTCTGTGATCACGCTGCAGCTCAAACTACTGAACGTATCGAGATGAAAGTTGGCACACGTATTCAGTAGGAGCTTTGTAGGTGCTGATTAGAATTTGGGCCACATCGGTGCACGGCAAGTGCTTTTTGGCACATCAATTTTAAAAATTTAAATGCAGACCCCCATTTTTCGCATTACCATATGCAGTGTTGTTAAAGATACATTTTTTGAAGTATCTAGATACAGATACAGATACTATTCGAACGGAGTATCTAGATACTAGGTAGATACATTTTTTTCATCAGTATCTAGATACAGATACAGATACTTGCAATAAGTATCTAGATACATATAGATACATTTCAAGATACATCTGAATTTAAAAAAAAATTAAAAAAACAACCTTTATATTGTTTCTTTTTAGAAATAATAGTTTCTGAAATAGTTGATATTATATCTATTACCTACCGGTTCCGGTTTTCTCTATTTTACAGTTATGCACCTATATAGCTGAATTTATTCCTAAACAAAAAAAATTTCATTTAGAACAGGTATGAATACCTGTTAGGCATTAGGGTACAGAATGCAGGCAATTACTAGAGAAACGCTAATCCGCCTGACCATCGATACCCATCAGAATAAACAGAATGACGCAACCAACGCGAAGTTTTTTGGAAACAAAAGCACATTATTTAAAAAATTGTAAAAGGGGGTGTGCTAAAGCTCGGGTACGATACGGGTATCAAGAAAGAGTAAAGCAAATAAATATTTCTAGGTGCAATAATAAACTCATTAGTTCGGTATCGGTATTTTGGGGAAAACCCAGCTTCTTCGAATAGAGTATCCCTTTGTGTTTTTATACCTGTTTAGGATGCCACCGGAAAGGACTCCTTAACACAAAGATATTGATTATTTGGGAGTGTAGAAGAAACCAAACATCTGCATTTTTGACGCTTATAACCGAGAAAAAAGAACATCTCACATTTTAAAGTTGTCGTTGTCTCGAGGTAGTTGTCAATTATTAAAATGCGAGTTAGGGTATTGTGTATCTAAGTATCTATGAAATGTCTTAGATACAAGATACTATAAAAAATGTATCTAGATACAGATAAGATACTGTTACGATAAATGTATCTAGATACGTATCTAGATACATCAAATGTATCTAGATACTGTATCTAGATACTTGTATCTAGTTACTTAACAACACTGAATGAATGCTCTTCGGATTCGGCTTCTAAAATTGTATTCACCCTTGTGCCCTTTTGGGCAAAAAATGGTGCCGTGAAAAAAAACCTATGCATAACTGTATATTTTTATTAGCGGATTTGATAGCTGCTTGTTTTTCAAGCCGAAAACCTTAGTGCCATTTTTTCGAAAAATGTCATTTTAGTGGCAAAAGGTCCCTTGTTTCAATTTATTTTACAAAAAGGCATATTCTTACTATCGGATTTGCTGTTGTATTGCTGGATCAAAATTTTTTCGAAAATTTCCATTTTAGGGACAAAAAAGGCCCTTTTGGAATTTTTTTTTTGCAAAAGGGCATATTATCTTTATCGAATTCGATAGCTGTTGCATTGCCGGATCGAACACCTTAGTGCCATTTTTTCGAAAAACGTAATTTTAAGGGTGAAAAACTTGTATTTTAGATTTTAGTAAATGAGCGCCGGGCGCATCAGCCATCGACAACCGCCCGCACGCCCGGGGACCTTGGTTAAATAACGTTAAATGCTACATTTACACATTCTGTGAAAAAGTAGAAGTTTCTACCGTCTCCGAGACTGCCAATTTTTTCTGTTAAAAAAAGGGGCAGCTACGGAAGTGGCTAGATTCTCCTCTCTTGGTGAATGATCCTATGAATTTCAATCCAGTCTCCTAAGGGTTTTGGTACAGCTTTCAAAATCTTCATTACTTATTGCAAAAAGGGCACTAGGTCTAATCGAATTTTTGGAAACAAAATTTGAAGACCTTTCATGTGCTGATAACAAATGGTGGCCATTTTTCAAATTTCATAGACGACGCGCCAAAACGGCACTTGTTATTGGTTGTTTTCCTCCAAAATTAAGTAAATTTTCCTAAGGCGTTTCTCTGGTACCAAACCGACAGCTGCTCTTCAATCTCCCGAATGAGCTCGGGAAGTTCTTCCAGAGATCACGCAGCACTACATTTGTGGTAATGTTTGCAAACACTAATGCTCGTCCAGTTGTAACAAACTTTGGTAGATCATTTATAAAAATATACTAAAAGGTAGGAGGCCCAAAACTGACCCCTGGGGTGCGCCCAGCAATACATCTATGCAAGAAGATCCTTTTCCTTCAACCTACGGCTCTTCCCTCCAAAAACCATCTTAGCCACTGCAAAATGGTGCCCCTAATTCCAACGGCAAAATCTTCTTATATGTATAAAAAAATTAGGTTAACTGTGTCGAGAGCTCGAGACATTTGAATAGATAATAAAATTGAACAGATTACAGGCGGCAGACTCATTGCATCTTCCAATGCTGAACCTATGCTGATTCGGTATAAAACACGTTATTGTTATTGATATTAAGAAACGAAATGATTTGCTCAGCAAGAATGTATCTCATCCATGAGTTTAAAGAACATGCTAGTAACTGAAATTTGCAATTTGAGATGAACCGCCCTTTTTAAAGAGGATAACTAAGACTGGTTTTAAGCTCACCAGCTGAAGGCTCGCCTGTGCTGAAAGATAGATTAATTAAGTCTGTTAGTAACTGATCTCCTATTGACTCACATTATACAATTATTAATAATAAACAAAAAAAAATCCTTCTGTGGCGTAGTTACAAAGTTACAATAATTACATTGCGAAAACAGTAGCTAAAAACTCAGCAACTAGACTCTTAATTAATGTCCTCGATTTTTTAGCAGTAGTTTTGCATCAATTGGTCCTGACTTTCAATTCTATATCTACGATAATGGTGATAACAATGTATCCGATCCGATAACACGGAATTATAAAATTGAATGTGTGCGGATAATAAAAGCATTAAGTAACAGTGTGGTGTTCTCCCAAAAATGGTGAAGGCACAGAAATTTGTGTTGGCTAAAAAATTCGAGGGACAGATCAAAGATGGCGATCTCCAATTAGTAGAAGAGGAACTGCCACCCATTGAAGATGATGGTAAATTTTCACCTGGATGTTATTGGCTATACAATTTGCTTATTTTTAGAATTCCTGGTCGAAAGCCTCTATCTCAGTGTGGATCCTTATCAAAGGATATATGTAAATACTTTCGAAATTGGCCAACTCATGATTGGATACCAAGTTGCAAAGTGAGTAAAGTTGAACTTAAAGTGAAACGAACTTATAATTTCAGGATAATTGAGTCAAAAAATAGATTATACCCTGTTGGTCAGATAGTTGCAGGAGATTTGGGGTGGCGTACCCACACGATCATTAAGAAAGACGATAAACGCCACTTCTACGCTTTTCCAGATATTGGAGATCTGTCACCATCTTTAGGAGTAGGTATTTTGGGCATGCCAGGGTAAACACGACCATTTATAAAATATGAAAGAAGCTAAGACCTAATTTTGCAGTAGTACTGTTTACTTTGGGTTTTGGGAATTGTGCAAACCCAAAAAAGGAGAAATTGTGGTCGTTTCCGGAGCCGGTGGAGCCGTTGGCAACCACGTTGGTCAACTGGCAAAGTTGGCAGGATGCACAGTAATAGGGATTACCGGTTCAGACACCAAAGCTCATTGGCTTAAAACGATCGGTTTTGATCACGTTATCAATTACAAAACTTCATCGAATATAGCTGAAGATCTTCGTGCAGCGGCTCCCGAAGGCGTCGATATTTATTTCGACAACGTCGGAGGTGAAACGAGCAGCATTGTCATTTTACAAATGAAAAGTCTTGGGCGAGTTTCCGTTTGCGGTTCTATCGTCTGCTACAACGAATCAACGCTTCCTAAAGGTAAATCACTGCAGTAAAAGCAATTTAAAAGAACACAAAATTTGTAGCTACTATACTTCAGCCTGCTATTGTCACTAAACAATTGACAGTCACGGGGTTTATAATTTGGGACTATATACCTCGCTGGTCTGAAGCCATCAAGCAGAATCTGGAGTGGATTCAAACAGGCAAACTTAAAGTGAAAGAAACAATAACTGAGGGATTTGAAAATACACCGCAGGCACTGGCAGGAGTGCTAAAAGGTGAAAATATAGGAAAAGCCGTAGTTAGGGTGAAGGCATCTTCTGTGGAATCGGATTCAATTAATTTTGGAAATGCACTGAAAACGTTCAAGAATCTTGCAAATAAACAATAATGTACAAGCAATGGTTAAATATATTTCTATGAGATCGTCATATTTGTAATCTGTTAATAATTTATTGCCTCAAAATCGGTAGGCAAATAACGCTGCAGCTAACAAATCTGATCTCCTTAGTTAGTAAATAAATAATAACAACAAGCAAAAGCAATATAGAGAAACAAAAAATTATGTAGGTCCTTAATACAAAAAGTCACTTGGGACCAACCGATCTCTGACAAATTAAACTTATCATTTTCGATAATTGTGAGTAGTTATTCCCCACGCCAATTTCCCTTATCAGTAGTTTATACGTAATAGTGATAGATGAAACGTCAGTGTGTCCCATAAAAAACCGGACAGTTTTCTTTTTAGTATATCTTCGTTAGTTTTTGTGCGATATTTTTCAGTTTTATACTCGATGTAGGTAGCTAAAGGTTGAGGTCGTCGATACCACTCACTGGATTTGAATTCGCACCATCAGTGTCGTTGCTAAGGGCTTTCATTTAACAGCATTATTTAGGCCAATGGGGTTTTGTTACCCTTTGACACATGATAGTGGCATTTAGACAGGATTGAAAGTCGTTGTTTCCTGTTTCCAAAATGTCCTTCAAAATGAAAATTAATCCATTACTAAATTTTTTGTGAATTTTCTTCCAAAGCTCTAAGGGCCGATTTCATAATAAAACTTAAAGGTCCTTTAAAGCTAAAGTCGACTTTAAATGGCATTTTGACCAATCAGGAGCAACCTTTCTGGAACGTTGCTAAGTAAATATTTAAAGGACACTTTAATTTTGATTATGAAATCGACCCTTAGGTAATCGCATAATTTGCAAGAAAAAGTACAGAAACGATGAAAACTCTGTAGGCATTTTTGATTTAAGTTGTAAATTGAGCAGATTAATCTGCATTTTTAATTTAAGTTGTAAATTAAGCTAATAATCTGCATAAATTAGAACTTAAACAAAAAT